>CM048658.1:4802500-6166397 GCA_026401315.1 Dysphania ambrosioides | reverse complement strand
ATTATATTGCACGCTATATAATGTCAAAAACATCATAGAGAGAAGATCCATTACTAGTTGACAGAGCCATTGGGGATGTTTTGGATCAGTTTAATACGTCTTTAGCACTCAGAGTAAGCCTTAACAACATAGTTATTAATAATGGACTAGTGGTGACGAATTAAGGCCTTCTCAAGTAATTAATCAAACCTAGGGTCGAGATTGGAGGTGATGACCTCTCGATCTTCTACACCTTAGTGGGTCTGATAATCCCTTTACTTACCTTTAAAAAAAAAATCAAATGTTGGGCATTTTCGTTCAATTCCTATCTACAGTATGTTATAAGTTGTGTTCTCCAAAATACACTTGAAATTGAAATGTATCCTTTATTTTTTGACATCCATTGCAATTCATCCTGTTTTAATGTATGATAATCTATAGGTAATCAAGTAAATCGGACTTGAGAGTGTACTTGCATTGGTGAGTCAATTTATCTATATCATATACTTGAAAAGTTTACTTGTCTATCCTAATTAAATTTGCGAAAAGGGCTAAAAAAATAATTGTTGAGCTATATAGAGTAGTAAAAGTTACATTATTTTTTTGTTTGAAAAGAATCTGATCATCACAAATCTTGACTAAAAATTAGAAAAATATAGTCTCAAAAAATAGACATAAAAAATAACATTTGTTACATTGGCTTTTTTTGTTCTAGACTATTCTCATCCCTAGAAGGTTGGGCTAGAACATTCTCGATGACGAAAATTGTTATGCATCATGTGATTCATGTCGACTCACTTTGTAGTCCAACCACCAGGTTTTGAGTTTTCGTCAAAAGTTATAGTGTTATTGGATGGTTAGGATTAGGGTTGTGATAAATTACAATTCTTATGGTCAGGTTGGGCGAGCCAAAAAAGATGCGAAACGGACTTCGTCGGTTTAAAAGAGTTTTGTTCTATAAGAGGAAGATAGTTTGCATATTTCATCTTCATTTTTTGCAATGAACCATTAACAAACATGTAGAACATATTCATTACCTGAAAGTCTTTAAAAGTCTTGGAATGAAAACTATTGACTCATTACTAACCCGACCCAATCAAGTCTTAGTTTATTAGATTATTTTATAAACAAGTCGCCATTAATGAAACCCCTTTAATTTGAAGAGATCAGCTTGCAACCTTTGGTGAGTAAAATACTTACAGAAACAAGTCATCAACAAGTCTTAGTAAATCAATGATTTAGCATATCTTGTTTAGTCTTAGTAAAACAATGATTTAGCATATCTTGTTTACTAGGAGGGCATTTGCTAGTAAGATCATAGGTCAAGTTTCCCGAAAGTTGTCAGCAATTTTTCGAGGAAACAATTTTAGCACTGCTTCCTTACAACTTACAAGAATGTGACAATTACAATTAGGCATACAATTAAAGTCGAAAAATCCCTCTTTTCCCTGTTCTCTTATGAGCCATTCACTCTAGAAACAAGTTTAATTAGTTGATGACTTGATGTGCACTAGTAATCTCGTCTTAAGTCATCATGTGAAGCCTTGCACAACTCCGAGGGTTTTTCTCTCAACAAATACTGGCTTCCATAGTTCCATGCTAAAAGTATGAAAATTTTATAATTGTGCACATATACAACATATCAAGAACTGCATACTACATCCCATTTCAAAACAAGCTCCATGAATTCCAATTTGGTTACAAGTCTGCCAAATAAACCATGAACAATCTTTTTATCATCATTATCATTTCCAGACACCCAAACTTTTAACTATGGACACACAGGCTGACAGTTGGTAGGTAGTCCATATTATTAACTAATATTGATGTTCTTAACCACTTGTGCACCTTACTGCCTCAAGCCTTCAACAATGTATGATGCATAGAGATCCCTGGGGCACACATGCAAAACAAGTCAAATACCAACTTCTGTTTCCAGATAAAAAGTACAGAGGACACTGGAGGCTTTTACCAAGATGGAGAGATGAAAAGCTAGTCTTTCGATGTTTAAAGTACACATATACACACAAAAAGAAAAGGGGATCTTGCAACATTAGTTCAAATTTCACACACAATAACATCTATCACGTAATGTACTATTACGAAGTTGAAATCTCACATTGAATATTTGATGGCAGCAATTGCATCTGCAGCTGGCAGAAACTCATTCACAGCAACGCTCTTGTTCTCATTCTTCTTGTCTAGATTTGCATTAAAGGCAACCTTGTATGGAAATCGAGAAGTAATTAACTACATATTTTGAAGTGTGAACTATAAGTTCTAGGTAACAAGAAACACAGTCAACATGCAAAGGATACAGTCCTCAAAGAATCGGCGGATCTCAGCAAGACGATGAGGAGGAAGTTCTTTAAGCTCCGTGTAGTGACGGAACTCTGGATCATCGGCACAGACCGCTATAATTTTGTCATCCTTCTCACCCTGCGACGCATAATATATTAGGCTCAAAGTAAGTCTCCATTCCCAGCATTTCAACTTTTCAAGCTTCCGACCATAAAATGTTTGGCATAGTCATAAGCATATTCAACACTCCTCTCTTTATATAACTGTAAGAGGCTACACACAACTAAAGCAGGATAGATGATGATGGGGGGAAGATCACTGACCTGATCAATCATAGGCATGAGTCCTATGGCGCGAGCTCGAAGGAAAGACCCTGGAAGTATAGGCTCCTGAAAATGCAGAAACATTAAGCAGTATCTTACAAAGGTAATGTTACACAAATATCAGGATGTAATGTTTCACAATATAGGAAGTTAGCTACCTGCATCAGAACAAGCACATCCATAGGATCACTATCCTCACAAAGGGTACGCGGGATGAATCCATAGTTATGGGGGTAAACAACTGATGAGTAAAGAACTCGATCAACCTACAAGTAAAGATCAGAATCAAACTCAACATGCACCAGGGGAATCATCCAATTTGAGTTCTCGACAATATCCCAGGGAGACATAATTTAAAGTGGATAGGCTTAAATGCCTCTAGCATAATGAACAATGCTCCAAACTGACTCCAACTTTAACTACCAATCTACTAATTGTATATCTATAAAAATAAAAATAAAAAGAATGACATAAAGGTATGTACATCTATCAAAGAATTTTACTTGGGGAAGGAGGGGAAAGACTAATAAGGGACTCAAAAATAAAATAGGGGGGAGGGCACTTACTAAGAGAAACTATGATCTGTAACTCATACTAGTCACACCCAGTCCAATATACCAGAGAGTAACATTTAAATACCTAAATAATCCAAAATAGATAAAAACACAATGTCCAACCCCTCGACTGATCCACTCTGAATAGGGTTACCATAATTCTCTAAGATGTCTAGAACACAGAATGCAAAAGGTGAAACAGGAACAATTATACAGCAAAAACAAGTATGTAAATCTCCGGCGCAGGGGGGGGGGGGGGGGGGGTCACATTGAAGGTAGAATTTAAGGAAGATCAATCACAAACAGTAGCCCCAAAAAATTATGCTCCAACAGCAGCAAAAAGAAACACAAGCAAATGAGAAAGCAATCTTTGTAATCAAGTATTATCAAATTATGAATAAGGAATCAAGACTAGCATTACTTTAATCAACCCAGTTGTTTTGTCCAACTCGTACTTAACTTTGCTCCCTTTGCTTATCTCCACAACCTGTCATGTAAATGAACTGTAGAATGTGAGCAAGCCATCCCACAATTTTCCAACAAGGTCCCATATAACAACATGAAATCATTTTTGAAACAGAAAGGAAACAAAGTAGTTAATATTCAGACAGACAATAACAACAAAAGCTGACAGCCAATCTTCCTAGTTCCTACCATCACATACCTAAAAATCCAAAGATCTAAAATCCCTCCAAATAGATGCTATAAATATAAATGTCCTTTGATTGTGTGATAGAGTATGTCAAACAACAGAACACTAATCATCTAAGTCCAATCTCAAATATCAGTATCATAGACCAAAAGAAAATGGTTGTTCGCATTGTACTTACACAGTTGAAAACAGTGGGAGCACCAGGTCCTACAAAACCACACACAAGTCAGCAATGCATATTTACACAAATAAACTTGCTTGTTAAACAGTAAGGTACAATAATACAGGTGCGAAAAGAGGCCAACAGCACCAACTATGCAGACGGAGTTTAAAAGGGTAGGGGTAACCCTGTATTCCTTTCACAGCAACTTCGGTAGATATGATACTTAATAACACCAATTCCACTTTAATTAGACGGTTAGACTGATATTTTACTGCTTTCCAACTATACGTTACATACTTAAATGTAGTGCGAAGCAAATTAGATGTAATGATGAACTATACAATAAGTGAGGGATTTGACAATGCACATCAAGTACAATGAAATGAGTCATATCGGACTAGTGAAGTGAAGAACACGCTAAAATTAGGAAATTGAGCAGAGTATGAAACACAATAGCTGAAAGAAGTAGCAAGGTGCAATCTGCACAATACCAATCTCAAGATCATGCCAGGGGTGAGCAGCCACAGATCGACGGGTCATGGAAGAAAGGATCCTCTCATTGAGGGCAACACGAGGAAACCCTTGATAATGATGATTAGCATCCTGTTTACTCCCCTCACCTTCGTTGTTCGCCATTATCTCCTCCTTCTGTACTGACAACAGTAACCATTACATCAACCAATTACATGGAGCAAGCCATATATCATATACATAGACTCTAAATTCAACTGATTTAATGATGTATGAAACCGAGCTGTGCATCATATATTCAAATCAGTAGGACTAGATGAACCCCTTTAATCATTAATTAACGAAGGTCCTGGTGATCCTGATCATACTTTTTACTTTCAAAGGCACCTCTAAAATCGCCTGAAATATCACATATATTTTGGGGGGGGGGGGGGGGGGGAAGCATAAAGCTTAAGGCTAGAGAATAACAAATCCATTAAATTTGACAAATATGCACATCATGCAGCAGCAGCAGCATGAAATGTAACCAAAAGGGGGCTCCAGTGATTGCAGATTCAGAGATCAACAGCTTAACGCGGAATCAAGATTGCAAAAACAAAATTAGAGTTAGAGAGGGAGACGAAAAGAGAGCTTACAGAGAGAGCCACCGAAAGTCTGAAGGCAAAGTAGGATTACGAGTAGTGAGTTTTGTGCAACTCAAAGTCACACACTTCGTCGATGGGATGAGATGCCCCTGTGGCCGGTCCCCTGTCCCCTGTCCCCTGTTGTCCCCTGTCCCCTGTCCCCACCTTTGTTTTTTAAGACGTAAAAAGACTACTTTTGCTACAACACTCTATCCCTCACTTATTGGTCCAAGTTTCGAGTTTCAACCGTCAGTCCTCAGGTGGTCGTCATCCGTCCGATTTTCATCTCTGCCCTTCCAATATCCTTTTTCCTCCTATTTTTTCCATTTTGGTTTTCTCAAAAACTTAACTTGTTTAAAATATTGGCCTCGTTACCGGCTTACCGCCCAAGGCCAATCATTCAATATAATTATCTCAAATTTGTATCAATTAACCAAAAAAATTAGTTGCCGTTAAAGATTGACCAAGGATGTGCGAGTGCGTTCAGTTTACAATATCGAAACAAAATAATATAGAATCGTTTATATTCCTCTATCCTTAACTTTTTATCTTTTTAGGATTTTTAATATATAATTTAAATTGTATTTATCTCTAATTTTATAAGACAAAAAATTATGATATTTTGATATTCTAAAAATTTAGGTTGAAACGTATCTAATAAAATATCACATAAATATATTATTTCTTATAACATGATAAAATTTGTAATCAAACTTTTTAAATTTTGACAAAAAAAATTACAATGTGATAAAAATAAAAAGACCAATGGAGTAATAAGTTTGGGATGGTACAATTCTTCTTGGTCCTACTTGACATCATTGTTTGGTCATGTTTTCTACATTGATTAAAGAGCCTTTTATAATGCTAATATATGAATTTGGTATTAGATTATGGAGTGGAAGTCATCTTAAACCTATCAAGGACCAACAACTAACTATCCATTAAGAAACTTATCCTATACATGATGAGAAAGAATTTTTAGACCAAACCAAATACTTAAGTCATGTAAATCCAGCACGATAACCAACATTTAAGGATAAACTAAGTTCACACTTGACCTAGTTTTCTGGTAAAAATCACATTTATGACCTATACAGTCGGAACACAAAACACTAGTTTTTGATAATTATTTTAAATCTCTATTATTACTTTGACTTAATCATCAGAGATAATTTTCTCATACACTACCTTTTAGTCAAGTAACCACCATCATTGAACATTCAAATAAGCTCTTAACAAGGACCAATCATGGGACCTTCATTCAACAATCAATTGGTTCCCATTTATGGGCAATAACACCTTGCACAAATTGTGTAGTGTTCTTTGTGTAGAGTAGCGTAAAGCTCTCCTATAAATAGAGGACTCTTCTCATATTACCAACTCATGCCTTAGGACATTCTCCCTTTAAAAACAATACAAACTCTCTTTCAAAGCGCACTTTCTCTCTTTAAAACTTTTATCTTTAGTCAATTTTATAGCATACATAGCACATAGCAATGTAGCATATCAAACTTAGAGTTAACCTTACTAGTGGCCTAACGGGACCGTGACACTATCTAGAGTGTGCAAATGACTTAGGGAAATAGCAACACGTGGCACTAGCGTCTTAATGGAAATATCGAAAGGGAGTTGTTATTTATCGTCCGCAAAATTACTTATTAACACCCGTAAATTACTTATGGGTTTGCCATTGTTTTAATTTTCATTCATTTTACTCCATCACTTTCTCTCTCTAAAACCACCTTTGTCGTTCTTGTCGCACATCAATCATGAACATTTTGACGAATCCGATTAATGTAAAATTCATACTCCTCATGGCTCATATCTATATATTATGTTAAAAAAAATTGACGTTAAAACAGGCTAAAACGCCCAAAAATAACGGTTTAATCATGGTAGAAAGCCCAAACCAGGCGATTCGACCATAGATTTGGGCGTTTCTACCATGTTCAAACCACCAATTTTGGATATTTTGGTCTGTTTTAGAGTCAAATAGTTTTTTATCATAATATATAGATTTGAGGAGTGTCAATTTTACGTTAATAGAAGACATCAAAATGTTCGAGATTGAAGTTTAGCAAAAACGACAAAAACGAGACCAATTTTGGATATTTTGGTCTGTTTTAGAGTCAAATAGTTTTTTATCATAATATATAGATTTGAGGAGTGTCAATTTTACGTTAATAGAAGACATCAAAATGTTCGAGATAGTAAAATGAGTAAAAATTATGAATGACAAAATCGTAAATATATAAACGATAAATTTGCTTAATGGACGGTGGGCAAGGTATCAGCCTATCACCTTGACCTTCATGGGTTTGGGCAACAGATTGGTGGATTGGAATCAGGGACAGCCATGTGAGCCATAGTCGATTTGTCGCGGCTAAAAGTGTGCCTAAACTTCATTAATACGAATCTCTCCTTCTCATCTCGCTGTATCTTGGAGGTTTCATCCAAGCTCGTTCCGTTCGACACTCCTAGAAAAGAGAACAAAGGTTTGTGAGGTTTAGTCTATTGGAATGTAACATTCTGACATTCTTCAGTTACAACCTTCAAGCTTCCTACTTCGTATTATGTTTTATTTGATCATAAATTTCGCTTTAATCGTGCCTCAAAATTCCGCTATTGTTTCCATTGTTTAGGCCTTAGATTATTGTTTGACTAGTTCAATAATCTATTGGCTTGCTTATCTATCACGGGGTTCAATCATAAGTATCACTCCTGTTTGATGTAATTGTAAAATGTTGTGCATATTAATCAAAGAGGAATATTGCATTGGTTTGACCACTTTGCTGTTATCAACCGACCATGAGTTAAATCCTAGTTACTTGTTTATCATGTATGAAAGTTTAAAACTGTTTATTAAGAATCATAATAAACGAGGTATTTTGTCAGCATAGCCTCCGTGAACCACTCAGAGAATGTAGAGATTGCCGATAGTGAAGATCCCATTCCTCTACCAACATGGAGAAGTAACCCACATATAACTACTTGGATAGCTCGGTGCCTCATTTCTTTCGGGGATGGCTTGTCAGTTGTCACTATGGGGGTGGCAATGCTCTATGTTTTGATGGTTTATTGGGTTCGAGGGGTTCCACTTTGTGACCTGTGGTAATGTGGTCTGGCCACTTATGTGTTGAATTTTTTGATTGGATATTTTTTTCACCAAGTGTTGATCCAGAACTTGAAGGAATAGACGGAGTTCCCACTCCTGCCTCTCCGGGCAGAGATGGTGATGAATATTAGCCATTTTAGAGACGTGTGCCTGAGTTTTCTTTTGTTCTATATGGTCGTGATTAACTTGTTTGAGAAAGTTTGCTGGCAAGCTAGCTCACGGAATAGTATTCATCAAGACATATACCGTCTGAATCATATACATGTCACATTAACGTTTTATGCTTCCTTTAAGTGATGTTGCTAACCATTAAGTTGAGTGATGTTGTTAACCATTAAGTTGAGATGAACTACATGTTCATATTGCTTTATCTGTTATTTATATGTTCCATCTGTTCTTATCTGCATGTTTGTAGATTTGTCTGAATATTGGATTTATCATGGCTTTGATACAACTTTCATCTCAGGTATGCCATCACCAAGGCTTTTGTCGTTACATTTATGTTGACCTTCATATGGTTTTCTGGCCAATATTGTCAAGCTAGTGGGTCTTTCTCTTTGTCCTCACAATGATACGACAAATTCTGCATATGATCAAATGCAGGTATAATCCATTCAGCACTGGGAAACCCGTGAGAGGATGTTTTGTTACTTGCTTCTGCCTCACTGAGTTTTTTGCTGGATCAATGATACAGTAGTTCGGCTTACCAGTTGATGCCATTAAGTTTGTATTATGCACCATTTTGTTGAGTATGTCATGTTTCTAACCGTGGTCTTTATCTTTATCTTGAATATTCTTAAAGAATTATGAGGGGAAGAAGTCATTTGCAAGCAGCAGTGGTGTTGCTAGAGATAAATAAACACATATGGGCAACCAGAAATTGAAGAAAGCAGACACTAGTATATGTTCATGATCAAGTTGACTCGTAGCTTTGTATAGGTGAATTGGACTTTGTGTACTTGCAGTAGAAATTGGATATTGCTAATTATAAAGACGAGCTTGTACATATGAAATCATTTTTCACCTTTTAACCTCTACTGTCTGTTTCCTTTGATTCCTTTTCAAGTTTTGTCAACCGCCAGCAATCACAGGTTCATATTCTGGTAAATGTACCCAGACAATGCATGATTATTTTGATTTGTACCAAAACATGTAAAATGTTTATGCACAGTACTACTTGACAGTTGAGATGCATCACCATTCCTTTACTTATGGCACATTCTAAATTTGAGACAGGCTTGAATGCCCAATGGAGTTGGCATTGATTCCAGAAATCTGTAATGCTGGTGGACAATGGGCTCCACATTTTCCTATATTTCTCATCACCTGGAGCAAAGGTTTGCTGAGGTACTTGTCCCCTTGTCTTATACTCATTTTGTGTGTCTTCAATCAAATTTTCACATGATGCTAGTGGTTCAGATAAATAGGGAATTACCAAATTGTTGCTTATTGCAGGTGTGAGCCAGAGTTACCAGATAGAAGATTGTTGCAGAAAAAACCTGGCGCAGGGATGGATTGATATCTGCATGCTTCTGCAAAAAAAGACTTTGCTGCATAGCATAAACCGCCAAGTGACTCGTGCTCCACCAGGTGTGGACCTCCGCAGTTGAACATAAGAAATAACATATTACAGTGAAAGCCTACGCATGCCATACGTGGTATATAAGTAGAAAATGTTTTGAGTAAACCCAGGACTAGAAAGAACACTTTGCTTTGAGGAGGGTTGCCTCACCTTGCTGTTACTAGCTGGTAATCTGTAAGCTGACTGTTTGACAAGGTAAGCAGAATCGCCTAGGCAGATGTACAAGGTAAAGTGTGCATATCATTTTGCGTCATGTTACCCTGGAGCTGAAAGAAGTAGAAAAGAAATGTCTATGAGCTATCAAACAATGTAAAAGGTTTTTCTTTAGGCATGCTAGTCAGTTTGTTTGAGATAAAACTTCTGATTGCTATCAACTTTTAACGACTCAAGGAAATGACTGGCAGAGATCTTGTCCTTGCAATCTGTGGTGCTAACTCATGAAATGTACGTGGAACTCATTGTCAAAAGTCTCAAATCCTGCCTAACATTGACCCAGATTCAGAATAACTGGGCATTTCTCTCCTAGCAAAAGACAGATCTTCTCACATAATAGTATGGATGACTTGTTGTCCAAGTCTGAAGGCAAAATGATATGGAGAAAGAATATTGGTGGATTCGTTGGTAAGATCTGGAAATCCTTGTAGCATTTTGCTCTGTATTCCTAGCCTTACAAAAGTTTGGAGCCTGGCTAGCTGCCATATTTTTAAAAAAATGAACATGAATAGCATTGCCTTTTTCTTGGCGCAGCCAAGCTGTCTGAACAAATTCTGAAGCTATCTGCCCTAACCTGCATTTGATCTCCTCTTACTATGAAAAAGTCATATAATAGGTTCTCAGTATCATATTCATCTTTGCAGAAACAGGTTAGGAGATGCCTCCACCTTAACGTCAAGGTAAATAATAGCACCTATTTCTTGAGTAGATGATCATTGAAGCCTTGTAAGAGCATGAAAAAGGTAGTAATCATCTTGACAATGCATCATGCTGTTATTGTATCTGTTGGAACCACTACTTAATCTAGTATTCCTTTGGTTTTTAATTATTGTAAGATAGATTTTGACCAAGTCATGTTTAGAACATTGTTAGCTTTTTTAAACTAGCTATGACCAGCTATTATGGTAAAATATGTTTTAGACATGGGTACCTGGCGAGACTACGGCCATGATATTATAAAATATCTAAAGAACTTTGAGTAGGATAATATTCTAATGGATTTCCTTAGCGCAAAATTTGAAAATAAGGAATTGGAATCCGTCAAAATTTCCCATGTTCAATATTGAGATCATCTGTCTTTGACTTTCTTACATTCTTTTTCTTTAGCCCTTTTTGTCAATAATTTGTACATTTATGTTTGCAGTTTGCAAATCCATCTTCCGTGTAACTATTATAACATCGGTTTGATGATGAATGACTTTTCGAATGTAGATATGGATAGACTGTTTGAGGCCGCTCAGACAGGGGATCTTGAGGAATTGAATCATCTGCTAGCAAGAAACCCCCTCATCCTTCATCAAGCCCCATATTTATGTGCTCAGAATCCTTTACACTTTGCTTCTGCAGCTGGGCACTTGGATTTCACTAAGAAAATATTGGAACTCAAGCCTGAATTTGCTAAACACTTGAATGCAGAAGGATATAGCCCGATGCACTTAGCATCTGGAAATGGCCACATAGATATAATAAGAGAGTTCATGAGAATTGTGCCCAACATTTGCTGTCTTAAAGGAAGAGACGGGACAACACCTCTATATCTTGCCGTGCTTGGAGGAAGGGTTGACGTGGTAAGCGAAATGCTAGCTGATTGTGAAGTATGCCTGGGGAATGTGACGGTGCAGAAAGAGACTGCTTTGCATCTTGCTGTCAAGAGCTTTCGGCTTGAGAGCTTCCAGGTTTTGTTGGATTGGACAAAGCAAATGAACAAAGAAGAGATTCTCAATAGAAAGGACGAATATGGTAACACCATCCTCCATCTTGCGATCTGGAAGAAGCAAAGGCAGGTAAGTCTTAATGTGGATCACGATGGTGTATTTAGTATCTAATTGAAGTAAACGACCTTATCTCAAGTTCTCAACTTCCCTGTACTCTTCAACTTAAAATGTAAGTTTTGATCAGCAAAGTCTGTCATGAACAGTCAAAAATAGTTTTGATCAGTGCAGATAAATTTTCAATATTAAAGATCAATTTTTATAGGAGAGCCATATGACAGGCAAAGAACTTGGTTTTTTTTTTTTTGATAAAAACCAGGTTTAATCAGTAAACATTAGTTGAAGAGGAAAGGACCAAAGTCTCAAGGGGGGAAAACGCCGCTTAGGTGCTTCTTCTTTCATGTTTTAAGAAAAAATAACTCCTAATTCAATGTGCTTGAAGGTTTATTGGCTTATGTTTCAATTACATTGATTCTATTTGAGCAATTTTGATGACTCTAAGAATTCTGTATTGTTTGATAATGATGGCATATGTGTCTGTATAATCTTATCTATTATGCCAATCTGCATTTTCATCCCTTTAATTTCGGCCAATCAAGTATTTAATTGTCTGAGTTAAAATCTTCAATTTGTCGTGACTATTTCATCAATTGACCAAAACAAGTAAATGTAGGTTGTGGAAATGCTCCTCAGAAACAATCCTGGGATTCTCGAGGTGAATGCAATAAACAAAAGTGGTTTGACAGCGCTGGATTTGCTGCTGATTTTCCCAAGCGAAGCTGGTGACCGAGAAATTCATGAGATTCTGTTGGGTGCTGGGGCCTTAAAAGCTCAAGATCTTTCCCTCCATGACACAACTTGTTCCTCATCTACTCATGATTCTCCCGTTAATGGCTGTTCGAAGGATCTCATCGAGTTTTTCAGATTTCATGATGGAAGAGACTCTCCAAGTGATGTTCGAGGTACACTTCTAGTAATAGCCGTGTTGGTAGCAACAGCAACGTACCAAGTTGTTATCAGTCCTCCTGGTGGTGTATGGCAGGACGATAGTCAAAGGCATCTCGCTGGGACTTCCATCATGGGGACTCGTGACTTGGTTTCATATATCTTGTTAGTTTCGTGCAATTCCATCGGATTTAATGTCTCCCTTTACATGATAGCTACATTGACAAAGAAATTCCCCTTACAGACGGAGCTTAAATTCTGTCTCTTTGCACTATATGTCATGTTCAACGTTGCTGTTACTGCCACTTCACCAAAAAGAACCAGACTTTTCACCAACATATTCACGTCTGTGTTGCCGACTGTGGTGCCGATATTTTGTAGTTTGCTCCGGAAATACCCAGTGCGAAAATTTAAAGTCGCCGAATGCATGGGACGCATATTTCGCATGTTTCGAAGAGAGCGCTAAATACGAGGCATTGAACAGTGAGACAAGAGATCACAGTCTTGCCTGTAAGACATGATAGATATTTGCAAGCCACTATGTTGTAAAATGTACTGTTACCCTTGAGAAATTCTATATATTCACTTGTACATACATGTGGAAAGTTGCACTCGCAAGTTCTGCAAAGATTACATTATCCCTTCAAACAGGTACTCATACGATTTATTAAGAATATTTTTTTTGTGAGGATGTCATTCTTTTTTACAGTACCTAATTAGTTAGGGATGATTAAGTGAGATTTTAGTTATGTAAGATAATGTGGAGGTCAATGCAACTATAACTTTTTACTGTATATTTTTAAGTGTCAATAAAAATTTACATTCTACTTACACTACAGAGTTGAAACACGTACAACTCTCAAAATTTCATGACGTATTTACAGTAGCTGACAATGGGTTTTCCTCAAGTTTTAAACTCGACAACCAATCCAATAGAGCTGTGTTGACGAGTTCAGGGACTTCATCGTGAGGGCAATGTCCAGCTTGGAGATTTACAACAGTTGTATTAGGATAAAATTCCTTGATCCTCATGGCCTTTGCAGGACCCACCCAGGGGTCGAGGTCACCCCAGAGCAGTAACAAAGGGCAAGATAGTTTGCTTAGGAGGCTGTCAAGTGTGTACTTCCGCTGATTTGACATGAAGCGCGACATCAATCTTTCAACAAAGGATCAGAAAACAAGCTAATTAACCTTCACAAGCCTATATTAAGGATCATGATTCTCCCCAGTGACAGGAGAGAATCCTCTCCACGAACACTATTTTGCAAAATTTTTACAGAAACATGAAAATGGCACTGCATCAGAGTGTGGATATACCTGTAATAAACCTCTCCAGCTTTGGGGTCTGACGCTGGTTGGGTTATGGATTCCACAAGGTAGTCATCCACGTTGGAGCTGTTAATATACACCTGTGTGGGGGTGAGCCAACATTGACTATGTCAGTGAAGTAAAATGACAACAACGGCACGCTAGTGCCCCAGTCAATTAAGAATGCTTGAATACATACTCTATGCATGTATTATGAGATCTCCTTGTCTAGAGCTAGAAGGTTAACAACTGTACTTACACTTTTAAGCACTGATATTACGCGAGCTGGCTGTTTTGCCTGCCAAAATAAAAATCCTAGAAAAACACGCTGGAAAATTTCTTTGATTGGCTTTATAATGAGCTTCTCGAGTATGTTCTGATCGTTCTCAGATTCATCGGGTTTGGAATTTGGATCTCCGAACTGACCAGCAGAGTTTAGAAGTACAACTCCAAGAACTTTTTCAGGCACACTAGCTGCTGATGCCAGTACGGTAAAGCCTCCAAGACTGCAGAAGGACTGCTTGTTACAAACAAGAAGAAATGGGAAGCCACAAGCAGATTGCATTGTACATAAAAGTTTTTCCAGAGTAACATTGAGGATTAAAAGGAGAAAACTATTTTCTCACAAGTTACCTGTTTCCTACAATAACAGCAGGTTCCTTCACTACATCGTTGAGAAAATCAACCACTTGGTCCCTCCAGATGATAGCATCATAGTCGATGACAGCTTTCTCACTCCATCCGAACCCAAGCAAGTCTATCGCATAAACCTTGTACCTTTTAGCCAACTCAGGTATGTTGTATCTGCACATGAAGAAAAAGAATATCTTATACACTTAAAACTGTTAAACAAGTAACGCAATAGCTTGTTCAAGTTGCAGTTCAACTATATTTCCATGTTCCATTGTCAGAAGAATCTAGATCCTAAGAAACGTAATTCTCAAGTCACGACCCGATATGGAAATGGAAAAACCAAGACAAGGAAGTTGATTGTATTAAAGCTTAGTTTGATAATGGGACTCGTATCAGTTTCTGCTCTCAATACTCAAGTCTAATTAACATAACTACGTAACTCATAGTTCTAAACTTTCAACTATCAAATGTACACCAAATTAAGAGCTTATGACAAAAACACCGAGATAAAACAAAAAAGAAAAACCTCCAATGAAACGCAGAAGCACCAAAGCCATGAACAAGAACAATAGGAGGC
This sequence comes from Dysphania ambrosioides, assembly GCA_026401315.1. Lineage (NCBI taxonomy): Eukaryota > Viridiplantae > Streptophyta > Magnoliopsida > Caryophyllales > Amaranthaceae > Dysphania > Dysphania ambrosioides. Next base: position 6,151,246 of record CM048658.1, on the reverse strand, counting down.
CCCTCTCCTTGCTCCACATAATGTATCTTGTGACCTCTCCACGTCCAATAATTATATCCCTCTGGCTTGAATGGCAATACTTCCAACCCTAGAAAGATAATGAATCATTATCACATGTTTATCGCTTTCCATACGTCTGAACAACAGAAAACTTGAAAATTCTTTTTTTATGTAAATTAAAAGGAAAACGAGGACATTAGTCCCAAGCGGGGCATAATTCATGTCATGGAAGCCAATAAAAATAACATGTCATCAATCAAGTAATCTATACAAAGCAAAGAAAAAGTCTTGCCAAACAAAGTGATCATCACAATTGAATGTAATCATTCCATGGAAGCCAATAACCAGATTAAGCACCTAACTAAATTTGAGAAAATGTTCATGACCGGTTCCTAGGCTCATGTGAATTGCATTGAATGGCAGGCTGACAACTGTAGACAGTTAAAAAAATGGGCAGGTTGCGCAGGGAGCAAGATGAATCATTTGGTTTTTTCTCCAAAAAGGGCAGCATACTTGTTTGGAAGAGGCTAGAGTTCCTTACACCAGACTACCAAAGGCTTTGATTAGGTTCTAGCCTAAGACAAATTCTTGATTTCTGTATTGTTATGAAAAAAGAGACTGATTTCAATGGAATCTCAATCGAAGTGAAAATTCATAAACTAAATTCAAGACAACAAACAGCATGTAAACTTGTATAGGGCATGAGAAAATCTCAAACAACACGCTGCGAGCGCACACAATGACACAAACATTCATATTGCCTTCAATAATAATGCAATTCCTAATCGGCAACCTAAAATACTTGTTCACATATATCTTAAAGTTCAGCAGTATACGGATTTTGTTAAATGACACAGCTTTATAGAGTGAGCTACTAACTAACTGGTTTGGTGCTATGGTGAAAGCAAACATATATGACATGAAAAACCATGGTTCTAACTTCTAAGGTAGTACCTTGAGCAGGTTTAGTAGCAAGAGACTCTGATTCCATGGCTGCAATTCCTGCAGCAACAATTCCTCTCAAAGCAATACCCCTCCTACTTATTTGGTATTTGTTCCCTTCATCAAATTCAACAACAACACAATGAATATATTATATTAACAGAGAAATAGATAATGAAAAAACCAAACTAAAAAAAAAAACAACACAATGACTTTGTAAGCTAACCAGGGTGACACAATCTACAAGGAGAAGAAAAGCCCCTGGATTGAAGAAAGAGGAGTTGTTTTTTAAATCTGAATGCAGGAGTTGATGATGTAAGGCATGATGATGAAGCCAACATTGCAAACCCAGGTTTCTAACTTTGTCAAATTTCTGCTAAATCTAGTCTTGTAACAAGAGGATGTAGGCTAGTGTTGAGATTTTTTTGCTGCCATACACTTTTTTTATATAAAAATATTTAACACAAGAAGAAAAGTTTAGTTAAGGCTTTTCCCTTTTTATTATGTGGCTAGAGGTCTAAGGGGAATTTCAAGGCGTGGCCAAATATAAGCCAATTCTTGCAAATATTTGCATACCATTGGGACATTGCTCCACGTATGTTGTTGTAATAAAGTTAACTTATCGATAAATATTGACCAAAACAAATATAAACCATACCTTAGTAAAGTTTGGCTCGGTATTAACTTTCGCATATGTTTTTATTTACGTGTTTGACTTGTATTAATAAGGACGTTTCTTTTTAATAATAATCACCTTATGTTTTCACATTTTTTAAATATTACCTTTACAAAAATTATAATTTACTATATGAATGTTTCACTCTTCTTAAACTATTACTCCTTTCCTTCTTTATTTTTATCCATTTGTATTTATAAAAATTTGACTATAAATTTCTATCATATTATAAGAAATAATATAAAAAATGATATATTATTAAATGCATTTCAATATAAATTTATAGAATATCAAATATTTATAATTTTGACTTCTCAACACATGACCACAAAAAGAATTTATCCCACAAACTTATTTGAATTTCTTAATTTTGGTCCACTCCTTCAAGTCCACGAATTTAGGTTTAGAAAACTTAACAGATAACTTCCCATGATTGAATACCCACGTGATACATCAAGATAGAATAGGATAATATTTATCTAACTTTGATAGCTATTCTGAAATTGTTAGAAGATGCTCCCTCTATCCCTAAAAAATTACCCTAATTTGACTTTTACGATCTCTAATACATGAGATTATATTTTTTATCTCCAAATTCATAAGGCAAAAAATTATAAAAGTTTGATATTCTAAAAATTTACACTGAGATGCATCCAACAAGATCTTATTTTAATATATTATTTCTTATAACATGATGAGATTCGTGGTCAAAGTTTTCAAACTATAATAAAATTATAAAATTATTATCATAAAATTATAATAGTGTGGGTGAAAGTGAAGTGTCTATATTTATTTTAAAATGCCATACAATCAGAAATAAATGTAGTATATAAACCCATAACATAACTTTGTTTTAAAATAAAAATCTAAGGCTCTGTTTAGTAGAGTATAAAACATTTTCCACAAAAACTGTTTTCTCATTTTACATTGTTTAGTTTGGAGTAAAATATAGGATGTAAAACTTGGAGTGTAAATTCATTTTACACCCTATTGAAAACATTTTCCTTTAAAATTAGGAGTAAAATAATTTTACACCCATTCGCTCCAAAAAAAAATATCAACTAACAAACAATTCATGCATTACCAACTCATGCATAGAGGTGGGCAGGGGTTGTGCCGTGCTCGTCATGGACTGTGTCAACTCGTGTTTGACCTCTTGTCGTGTCGTGTCATGTCGTGCCTAATTGTGTCGTGTCGCGCTGTGTCATGCTACCTTTCCCTAAAACTCGGGCAATGGCCTAGCAGGGGCCACGTGCTTGGCGTGTCGTGTCTTGCCTCGTGTTGGCCTAATTTTTTTAACAAAAAATAAAAATAAAGTATACAATAGAATTGAAAAAAAATAATTTTAGATTATATAAATTATATTATAAGAATATAATAATATTAATTGTATTAAATAATACTAACTAAAAAGCGTGCTTCGGCCATGCCTCGTGCCAAATTGGCGTGCCGCTCGCATGTGCCTAAATTTTTTTGCTGTTCACGGTCTGGCCTGCGGCCCACTCCTTGGATAGTGTATCATGTCGTACCACGACGACTTTTCTTGTGTCGTATTGTGCCAAAAGCGTGCCTGCTCGGTTCGGCCCATGCCCAGCTCTACTCAAGCATTTTTCATTTATCATCTTCTCAGTAACTTCTCTGTCTACTCCATACTTTCTCTCTCTTAAACATTGAGGAAAAATCCATAATTTCTTTTCATATTTTTCGAATATCATCAATTTAGTACGTTTTCTTCGAATGTCATGTTTTAAATATTAAATTATCGAACGATATCATGAATTTGAACTATTTTTATCCATTTTTGTCAAAAATATAAAAACCTAGATTTCCCTTGATTCATTGAATCATGTAAGTTCTCATGAAATATGGACAATCAACAATTTATTTAAAATTAGAGTAGAAATTTTCTTTCTTTTAGAATTTAAAATGTAAAAGTATAAACTATTACATTACAACCAATTGATTGGTTTACCTATTTAATTTGTTTGCTTATTCGATTGCGAATACTATTTTATAGTTAGTTTAAGGTCTTTTTATAATGTTGAACCGAATTTTTAGGGTTTTCTGGTTTTATAGCGATATTCTTTATAATGTAATATGATATTAGTAGATCAGAAAAATGTATTGTAGATTTTATAAAAAAAATATTTATTATATCATAACAAATTTAAATAATAACAAACAACTGAAAAATATAATGGAAAAAAAGAGTTAAAAAATGACAAGATAATATAATTAGAAAAGTTAATAGGAGTAATTGATTTCAGTTCAACCAAACAACGAAAATATTTAAACGTAAAATCATTTTTCATGCAACTAAACAACGGAAAAGTTCCGTAAAAATGAGTTTTCTATCGTACAAGGTTTTCCATGGAAAACTATTTTCATTTGAAAACGTTTTACAACCTACTAAATAGAGCGAGAGCCTAATTGGCAAACAAAATGGCAATGCAAAACTTTCATATATACTCGCCCCATCCGTAGTCCGTATACAAGTAGTTAATTTTAGTGTAGGCGCTAATCCAGAATTGCAGTCTATCGTCTAGTAAACCCCTTCGCACAACCAAAATCATCCAAGATAAAATCTGAAGAATTCAATGGAAGCTTCAATGCGAATCCTAAACCCTCGCAATCTGAGCCTTAATCTGAATTTGAATCGTCAATCCTCCCTCAAGTTGATCCCCAAACCTCACTCACTTGCTCCCACTATCACTCTCAGATCTCACTATTCCTATTCTTTTTACAATCCCATCTTCCGTCCCCCCGCATTCCCCATTTCCTCTCAATTAGGGTTTCTCCTTTCTCTCTCCTCCTCCTATTCCATCCACCCTAACTCCCACCGCAACCATTCCAGATTCTTCAACTGGCACAAAGCACCAACCCCTCTCGCCGGAGTACCCTCCCCCGCCGGGAAACCCGAGGTTGCGGCGGTGATCCTGGGATGGTTAGGTGCTACGCCTAAGCATTTGAGGAGGTACGCCGAGTTGTACACTTCTAGAGGGTTTGATGCGATTACCTTCGTTGTTCCTGTTAGAGAGGTGCTTTGGTTTGATTTGGGGAGGAAGGTTGAGAATCGGATTCGAGAGCTCGCGGACGAAATTGTTCCGTGGTTGTCCAAATCGGAACATCGGTACTTGGTGTTTCACACTTTCAGCAACACTGGTTGGCTTGTGTAGGTTGAATTCACCTCCTCCAATTTACTAACTTTTATTTCAGTTGTGTAATTTATTGAACAAATGCTGCATTGAATCCCTCAAATATATGTGTATTAGTTGTGTAGACTTTGACTTTGTTATATTGGAGCAGGATGAGTGTTTTTTAATTAAAGTGTTTTGAGTTAGTTGTGCTTTTGTGGATCATGATAACCTATTGACTAAAGGATTGTGCTTTGATCAATGATTTTAGTAAGAGTTGCTGATTTTTCTGTGCTAATTGGTTTGCCTCAATGAATTTTTTTTTTTTTTTTTTTTTTTGTGCTAATTGGTTTGCCCTCGAGTGCATTTGTGAATTTTATAATGCACGAATTCTCGTAAAAGACTGTCTGACAAGTTAAACCATCTCAGAGAAGATCTACTTTGTTGATTTAGTTGTGGTAATGACTTTCCTGAAGTGCATTTAATAATTCGGACACTCCATTGTCTAAAGGATGGTGCTTTGATAATTGTATTCAACTTTATAGTCGGCGAGCTACTTATATATAAGCCAGAGCTCTGCTTTTCGTGGGATTTAACTGTGGTCGTTAACGGTTTTGATGTTATCGAATCCCTCGGGATTTAATCATTTACAAGGCCACTGGCATGTGTTCACATAATGAATTATGTTTATTTCTTTCAAAACTGCTCTTGCAGATATGGAGCTATTCTTGCTCATCTTCAAGATAGGCCAGACCTTATAGAAAGGATAAAAGGATGCATTGTTGATTCTGGAGGCGACCCTGAATTAAACCCTAAGGTGAGTGTGTTTGCTTCTCTGCTTGTTATGTGATCCGCTCGATGTTTATTATCTAGGCTACTTCTTTTAAGGGAAATGGAATGTTGTTTTATTGGCATTCTTTCTTGAAAAGCATGGTGTGTATTTCTTATCTTGCAATTTTCTGTCTCTCGTGAAATAGAATGATGTGCATAGGAAGATGACTGGAAGTTCTTGATCACTCATGCATGTGGCAAATTTTGCATCCTTGATTTTATGGTTAAATTTTATATAGTGTATCAACGAGAGTTTGGGTTCATCAACAACAGCTTGAAGTCCTTAATTCTCTTTATGTTGGATGAAACAGGTAAAGAAGGTTGTTATTTTATGGGACCTCCCAATAAATTTTGAGATTAAAATGAACTGAGTTTTGTGGAGTACCTCTTGAATTCATAAAGACCTACCGATAATAAATACTACAGGTACTTTTTGGTATCTTCTTTTCTTGGCAATGAACACCTGAGGTTGGCCTGACCGGTCATGGGTAGCTCAATGGGAACGATATAAGTGGCTAGCTGGCTGCATTTTCATTATCTTTGTCATGATGTTGCCATGAATTAGTCGTCTTGTTAATGCTTAGATTCTTATATGAACTTTTGAGGCAGCTACGTAGTGCACAGATTGAGATTTGGACAAAATTGATCCGTAGCTCACTAGCTGGCTTGGTTCATTTTCAATTTAACCAATAGCCTACATGCTTTCCAATGTGTTCCCCTGTAACAAGATACCTTTTGCAATAAACATGTTACAATTTCAGTCTGTCTTGTACACTAGACTCTTGACCATCTTTAAAGTATGCAACATGGTGATGCTGAATGATGAGTGATTGTTTACAGCTCCCTTGCCATTCAATATTTTCCCATACATTTTTTCTTACGTCATTAAGAGCTAGGCCAAATTACAAGTGGGGTAGAATTTTGTCTTTTCTTCGCTTGAATTAAGAGACCCCAGCCACTGTCATTCCCACCCGACCACACTGCCTCATCCTCTTCCTTCCTCCACACCAACCATCTCTACCTCATTGGCACCTTACTCCTCTTTCCCTGATTACTAGCTTAGCTTCCATGCATCATATCCACCTAACCACCATCTGCTCTCTGGCGTGAAGGTAGTAATACTGGCAACCAAAAAAATGTACATCAGGAAAGATGGCTAGAGGCGTGATCTATCAAGAGAAAATCTGATAATTCACAACCTTTCTTGTTTAATTTATGGTTCTTTTTTCAAGTTTAAGGCTCTCTCTCTCTCTCCTTAGTGGTTTCTAGTACAAGGAGTGATTAATTGTTAGTTTCAGTGGCATTGGTGGTGGGTATTTGGTGGTAGTTGGTTATTAGTTGTTGGTTTCGAGATAGGTGATTGGATGTTAGGGAGTTGTTGTTGGTGGTGGTGTTGTTGAGTGGTGAAGTGGTGGACAGGTGGAGTGCTAGTTTCGTATTTTGAGGGTAGTGGTGATAAATTTATGGGCGGATCAGGCATGCTTATGAGCCAAGTCGAGCTCGAGCTTGGCTGAGCTCGACTCGAACTTGAAAGCTCAGACTTGAGCTTGACTCGAGTTCGAAAGCTCGTGAGCTTGGAAATTTAAGCTCGAGCTCGGCTTGAAAATCAGATATTCGAGCTCGACTCGAAGCTCGAGCTCGAACTCGACTCGAAAGCTCGAGCTCGAACTCGACTCGAAGCTCGAGCTCGAACTTGACTCGAAAGCTCGAGCTCGAAAGCTCTAGCTCGAAAGCTCGAGCTCGAAAGCTCTAGCTCGAAAGCTCGTGAGCTTGGATACCTAAGCTCGAGCTCGGCTCGAAAACAGATATTCGAGCTCGGATCGAATATCTGATTTTCAATTATCAAAAGTAGATCCAATAAAAAAAAAAATTAAGTACATTTTTCAGCAAGAAATTCAGAATTGGTATGTCATAATATCATCAAATTTCATCCAAAGAAACCAACTTTTCACATTATTTAACATTACCAAGAAAAAAAAAACTCTTGATTTATTTTATTTCAAAATTAATTAAAATTGATAATTTTGTATATGGTAATACACGTGATTAACATAAATTAAGAGTAACCCCCTTCACCCAATTAACCAAACACTAAATTGAAAAATAAAAATTCAATATCAAATATAAAAAAAATTGAAGCAAATCAGATCTAATGAATTAAAATAAATAAATAAAAAGAAAAGGAAGGAGGTTTACTTACTTGGACTTTGAAGACATGGGTGTTCTGCAAATCAAATTTAAAGCAGATTTTTTTGGAATAAGAAATAAAATTTAATAAACAAAGATTAAATATATCTTGAATGGCAGATATGGGTGCTAAATTTATGACATTGGAGTGGGAAAAACTCAAGAAAAAATGCAAAAGTAATAATAATAATGATAATAATAGTCAGTGGCGCTGTGGCGGACCCAGGATTTTCCGCCTGGTGAGTCACAATCGATAATCAAATATGTAATAATTTTTTTTACCAAACAACCAAATAATATACTAACAAATATATCTAAATGTTCAAACAATATAAAATACAACCAAATGTTCAAATTATACTACAAAATACAACTAATAGTAATACAAACTTATTACAATATTTCTCGACGAGTTTTCATGTTTTGATATTGATTTATGATATCTTCCATGCTATCATTCAAAAAAAATCATTCTCCAAAATAAGTAATCAAACTATCATTCAACATTTGATCTTCCATGCTATTTCATAGTTTGTCTTTCACGTGTTTCATGCCTAAAAAAAACCCTTTCCACAGTTGTCGTTGCGACAGGGAGAAGCAACATCAACTTCAAAAGTAAATAGACCCTATCATGAGTTTCAGACAATTCCGTTTCAACCAATTTGATTTAAAGCTCACTAAGACCTTTCAAATTCCAAAACCTTTCATCTCTTCTAACTGCAACAATGTAATTCTCAAGTGTATGATCAAAGAACATCAATTCTGAACTTGGAAATTCATTTGGATAGATATCACTCACCTCGAAGTTCCACCCTAACTAAATTCACTCCTAAAAATAAACATAAACCACCTCACCCCGATCTAAGAAATAAACACAAAGTTAAAAACACACTCATCCCGAAATTTCACAAAATAGACATCACTCACCTCCTAATTTCGCCCATTCCAATAAATTACACAAAATTAAACATCAACCTCGAAATTTCACAAACAAAATATCACCCACCTCTCAATTTCACCCATTATAAGAAATTTATCAACACACACGATGTGATTAGGTTGGTGAATTGCATGGAGCATAAGAGTTTATGGTAGAGCGGGGGATTAGTGGGCGGGCTATATGCTAATATCCTATCCATATGCTATGTGGTGGGTTTAAACCTCCTTTTAAACCTCAAACTAAAAGTTAATAGCTACCATTCTCTCTTTTTTATTGGTGCATTATTTTCGTGTTCATTTAGTCTCAAGTTTATCTTCTAATTTATAAACAGCGTGAAGAATATGTTGCTTATGCATATGAAACCGAAGACAATTGAGAGGGGGGTGGGGACACAAATACCAAATCATCTTATTATTTCCTCAAGATAATCTACAGTTAGACATATATTTTATTTTTCATAAATTCCAGTAAATTAAGACTTTACTACTAACCTATCCTAGTGCATAATGTTGATGACTAAATCAAACCTGTTTTTAGTATGTTACACCTCAAAATTTCACAAACTAAACATTGCCCGCCTCAAAATTTCATCCATTTCGACAAATCACATAAAATTAAGCAACACCCACTACCAAATTTCACCTTAGTTAAGCCATAATTTCCAAAATACAGTAATCAAAAGTACTCAAGTACTCAACTCCAATGAAATCCCAACTCAAGTACTCAACTCTAATGAACTCCAAATTCCAATCCCAACTCAAGTACTCAACTCCAATGAAATCCAATGAAATAATTAGGAAATAATTATCATACTAATAATTGAAATAATTAAATAAAACCTAGAAATAACTCAATACTCAAATAAGAAATTACCTTGTGTCCTTGTGACTTTGTGAGATTGTGATTGGGTATTTGGGTGAGTGACTGAGCCACTAAGGTCGGCCGGTCAGTCACTGTGCCTGGCAGCCCGGGGAGGGTATTCGGTGTGGAGGACTCGAGCAGTGGAGCCGGTGTGGCCGTGTGCAAGAGTGCAAGAGTGGAAGTCTGGAGCCGGGAGGTGTGTGACTCGGTTTCTCGGTGTGACAATGTCTCGGTGAGGTCGTGAGGAACTGAGGTCTACCGGCGGGATTTAGTGAAGAGGCGAACTGGCGAAGAGTAGGGGAGCAGGAGGCAGGGGGCAGGGGGCTAGGGCTTGAGGAAGGAGGGAGCTCGGGAAGAATTTTGCTGAAGTTAAGAATTGAATTTGTTTTTTTTAGAAAAACTTAGAATATTTTTTGGGCCTAGTCCGCCACTGATAATAGTAGTAGTAGAATAATAATAAGGGTGTGATATTATTATTATTAATTAGTATAAGAAGAAATGAAAGTGAGATGAGATGTGTTAAGAAAATTATAAAGAGGAAGAAGATGGAGCAGTGTATGAGTTTGTTTAATAGAACTTTTCTTTTCAGTTTCCTCTCTAGCTGTCTTTCACTCTTTTGTCTGTGTGTCTGCCAACACCCATCTCCTCTCACTCACTACTCCGTGCTCAACCATCTCTTTGTCGTCCTCTTTTTTTTTTCTCTTCATTTCACATTTCTAGCTACCATTTCAGATCAGCCATTTTTAAATTTTTTTATAAAAAAAAAAACCCAAAAGTGTCTGCACATTTGCATGAACGATATTTTTTGTAATAACAAATCTCAAGGTGATATTTCGAATCATTTTGAATACAAACAGTATAATTACTAGAAAATGGAATTAATAGATAACAGAGCAACATACTTCTAAAGGAAAGGGGACTCGGCTAGTCGGTTGTCTCTGTGTGTTATTGAAGGAATTGAGGTAGAAAGGAAAAGGGAGAAGAGAGGAGAAGAGGAAGAGAGAGGACAGTTGCACATTAGGATTTTAGGGTTTTCATTTAATTTTTTCTTTTTAAAATTTTTTTTGGCAATATTTTCTAAAATTTAAATATTACACCACCAGCACCTTATGTTTTGGGATGTTGCTCCACGTATGTTTTGTACTAAAGTTAACTTATCGACAAACATTGACCAAAACAAATATTAACCGTACCTTAGGTCCTTAGTAAAGTTTGGCTTAGTATTAACTTTCAAATATTTTTTTTACGTGTTTGACTTGTATTAATAAGGATTTTTTTTTACTAATAATCACTTTATGTTTTCACATTTTTAAAGTATTACCTTTAAAAAAATTGTAATTTACTATATGAATGTTTCACTCTTCTTAGAAAATATTTAATCACCTTATGTTTTCTAAAAGTCACGAATTTTAAACTCATCATGAGTTGGGCGAGAAAGTGGTTTGTTCTTCACGTTAAAAATGACTAGTAGCGACTAACTATTAAAGATGTCAATAGAGGCACACATTCCCTTCCAATGTTCAATAGTTTCTTCGAATAGTGGGATTTGTAATGTGTTGCCTTCTAATGTTCAATAAGTTGATTATTATGATTTTTAACAATTTATAATATTATAAATTATCCTTTTTTCTACAAAATAATAAAAAAATTAGGAATATAGTTGGTAAAGGTTGAGAGTGATAAGTGTAAAAACGTTATTATGTACGATAGCACAATTCTACGATTCGATCAGATCTTGCCAAGCCTGTCATATCAAAATAAAATCATGATCTTAACAACACTGTTTATTGTTAAATTATTGACAAGGACATAATGGAAAATAAATAATCATGAATTTAACAAATTATAGTATTATAAATTATCCTTTTTTCTACAAAACAATAAAAAAAAAATTAGGAATATTGTTGATAAAAGTTTAGAGTTATAAGTGTAAAAACCTAATTATGTACAATTGCATGATTCTACGATTCCATCAGATCTTGCCAAGCTTGTCATATCAAAATAAAATCATGATCTTAACAACACTGTTTATTGTCAAATTATTGACAAGATCTTAACAACACTGTTTACTTTCAAATTATTGACAAGTGCATAATGGAAACTAAATAATTATGAATTTAAACTATCTTGTAAAATGTAATTTACAACATAATTGTAAAATAATCATGAATCAAACCAAATTGTCTTAAAATGGCCCGAAATAAAATGTCTTAACCCGTCCAAATTGGACTCGGCCCAAAGTTAAGTCAAACCCAAAATAAACCGTCTTAACCCGGTCAAGCCCGAACTGGTCAAACCCAAATCGAATCTGGACCATACTGATTAAGTAAATAACTGATTGAACCCGATCCGATTATTAACCCGAAATCGAACTAATCCAAAAATAATTAAAAACCCGTTTCAACCCGACCCGACAGTACCGAATCTGTTAGTACCGAACCAAACCCGTATCGACAACCCGAACTGACACCCCTATTGATCATCAATCATCATATTTTTTTAACTTTATTTAGTAGTACTTTAGATTCATCACGATATATGGCATATCATATGTATTTTGTTAAAAACTATAAGGTTAGAAACTTAGAAATATATGAATAATATAACTCTAATTTTGTTTAAATGGTTTCATGTGTCATTAATTTCTTAATTAGATCATATGTGACATCATGAGATGACACTTGGCTGAAACTTATGCCGTCAAAAATTGACCCGACCCAAATTACCGAAACAAACTATATTTCGAGACATGTTATAGAACCGACATGTAGTGACTCATGACCTTTTTATTTTAAATATAAAATTAATCAAAAATATATTATTTTATGAATATACTAAATATTAAAGAATCGAGCTTCACATGAGCTTTTCGAGTCGAGCTTCTAACTAGCTTTTGAGTTTAGCTTCAAACGAGATTTTGAGTCAAGCTTCTAACGAGCGTGCGTTCGAGTTGAGCTTCTCACGAGCTTTATAGGCGAGCTTTTTGAGTCGAGTTTTTAACAAACTTTCGAATCGAGCTTCTCACGAGCTTTCGAGCCAAGCTTTTAACGAGCTTTTCGAGTCGAGCTTATAACGATCTTGATTCGAGCTTCTCACGAGCTTTTCGAGTCGAGATGGACTTTTCTCAACTCGGCTCGTTATCTTATCGAGCTGAGTTCGAGTTTGAATCAAGTCCATTCGAGTCGAGCTTTGACCGAGTTTTGACCGGGTTGAGCTCGAGTTGCTCACGGGTAGCTCAACTCGATAAGCACCCCTAGGCGGATGTATAGTGGCGGTAGTTTTGTTGGTGGATAGATGGTTGGTTTAGGGTTTTGGTAATAGTTGTGGTGGCCTGGTAGTGGTGAGTTATCTGAAGTTTTTAATATGGTGGTGGTCGGTGAGGGTATGAGGTTTTGGGCTAGCAAGAAAGTGGGGGCTGGAAAGTTAGGAAGGATTGCTTTAAGCCTAACAATGGGTTTTGGTGGGACAAGACTGTTTGATTAATGAATAATGTGAGTTAAGTGGTGACTGGTGGGGACATGTTACCAGAATTGGTATGGGGCAAAATGAGAGGGACAGAGCAAAGAAGAAAGTGAAGCAAAGTAAAAGGGACGGAGGGAGTATATTAATGTTGAGTTTCAACTGGTAAAATAGGAAACGGATCCCCAATTCATCTGTGTTATGTAGATAGTGAGGCTCAACCCTGACCATTGTTTATCCCTGTCATTTGAATCCTTAATAATTTCATGAGATAGAATCCATGAATGAAGGGTATTTTTTTTCTGATTTCCTGTGTTCCTCTCCTATTTGTAAAATCCTAGGTAAAGTATTGGATGTTTTCTAATAGCTTTTTAAGCAGTTATCTAGAACATTGAAAAAGTAGATGAAGTTACATGAAAGTTGACAGTCTTCATAAATTTCCCCCTTACCTCCTTGGAAACATGAATGATACTGACATTGTTTAAGGATGTAATGAAGTTATAAAGTTAATATTTTTTTCATGATTTTCTGGTACTTTTTCAATCCTCTTTCAGGTTTGGGCAGCTGGTTTTACTGCTGCTCTGCTGAAGAAACGGAATAGTGTGATGTCTCCATTGTCTATGGATATAGAACCAACTGCTGGCAGAAACAATTCAAATTTGCATGGCGATGACCCTCTTGAGGCTTTAGTACTTGCAGTTTTGGAGAGAATGTTTTCCTTCCTTTTAAAATTACCTGATGTCAACCTGTGAGTATTATGTGTATTGTTCAACTTGTTTCAATCCTGTTGTTTCACAACTTTAAAGCTGCCTTTTGTTTCTTCTATAGGAGATTGTCGAAGATCATATCTCATCTTTCAGAAAATCACCCACTCTGTCCTCAGCTTTATCTGTACAGTACAGCAGATAAGGTTATCCCCTTCCAGTCTGTAGAATCTTTTATTGAACACCAGAAGATGAAGGGAAGAAGTGTCTCGTCCTTTAACTTTGAATCTTCACCTCATGTAGATCATTACAGGACATTTCCTGATGTATATACCTCACAGGTGAACAGATTTTTAAATTATGTTTTAAACTGACTGATGTAATTTCAAAGGGGGCAGATTTTGGCTCTGTGATGAGATTATAATTGATTAACTAGTGGCGTACAACTCAGATGGGGCAAATACCTATGGTGATGTTAACTAGTAGGTGCAGCTGTTAACGTGTAACTAGGGACTTGCAAATTCTTATGTGAGCGCAGGAGCACTGATTTTTATCTCTGCTTTGCGGTTGTGTATGGAAGTTGTAAGGATTGGTTTTGGAAGACTTGCAGCCTACAAATTTCTGTCCATCCATAGAGCTCTATTTAGCGTTTTCTACTTGAACATTATATGTGGAGAACTGATTAATTGTGTGAAATTGTAACCCATGACTATGTCTGAAAATTTACATCAGTTTGACATGCCAGAAGTTCCCCCGCACGAGGAAGAATTTCTCTGTTGTTATTTTCATAAAGTTGTCACAAATACAACCTAAATACAACCTTAGATTAGGAAAAAAAAATAGTTTTGAGTTTTGAAGCACCCCTATTTCTGTATTTGGCCATGATGTAAATCCAATTGTATCGAGGAATGGTATTTGAATTCCGTAGTTTAAGATCCGCATGAGAAAAGTCAGAGTAGAAGGAAAACGACAAAGCCGTTGGCGACTGATTTGACTAACGAGAAGCAGAAAGAGAAGTAAGAGAGAAGAGTAGGTAATTAAAATTGTAATGTGTCTCGTCTCTCGTGTGTTAGGATGTCACTTTCTGGCGTTTCATGGCAAATGAATAATGATAGCCGCGGAATCGCCCTCATGCATGCCCATGTTAGTTGCTTGATAGTGCTTTCTCATTAGTCATTACTATGTTTCTTATTTATTAACTACCACGTAAATAATTCTCGGACATTTCCAGCGACAAAGATTCTCTAATTATCAGCATCTCCTCTTATTTTATCTGTTTTTAAAGCCTGTCTTAATACGTCGTATGTTTCTACTTTTTTGTTTACTCTACTTACAAGTACTCGATTCACTGTCGTTTGACTTGTCTTCTTATTCTAATTATTATTATGGCTTCGTTGTTTTGATTCGATTGGATTTGTTGCGGTAGCTTCCTACTGAATGACCAGTTTTAACTATACTGAATGTCTAACTTCATACCAATGACTAACATTTTTTTGGTGTTCCTTATTTACTTGCTGTATTCTTGTAAATAAAAAAACATGTAATACATTTTGAGGGCAATGACTGCAAAGCCTGCAACGCGTACTAGGTATCTCACCTTTACAATGTTACATATGAGTTCGGTTGGTATTCATATCTTTCATTTCGATTATCACCTATATAGACCAATTATCATATACAAAGTTATGCCTTTTATACGGTTATACCCCTTCCCTCTTCCCTTTAAAGATTGCTCCCTCCTACGGTCTAGTGTAGACTTGTGTATAAGATCAAGTGAGGAATGAGATGAGTTGCATGCAAAATGAGACAGATCGGGTCAGGCTGAATAAGATGCAAAATGGGTCGAGTCAAATAAGATGCAAATCGGGTCGGGTCGGGTCAGTCAGGGCCGATCTAAATATAGAATAATTTTATCTATGGAAGATGATAGTTTGCTTACAGTATCTCTAATCTTTAGAAGTGGGTCATTGACAAACTAGTGGGAAGCATTTATTAACTAATAGTGTTTAAAAATCTTAAAAATTGTATATTGATCTATTATTGACCCAACTTGATCCTATAAAGACCCAATAAAACATGATCCTTTAAAAAACCAACTCATTTAAGCTCATAATTAATTAGACCATTTTATAAACGGGCCGATTCAGAGTCTAGAATAAGAACCCTTCCCATTTGAACAAATCTAGTCTAGTATCTACAGTGCATAATAAGAGTACAATATATACACTTGAGTTCATGTACGAGTTGATAATTGAGTTCACATGTAATTTATGTGAATGGGTTTAATTTCTTATCTTTTTAGTCCGGAAATTCAGATTTAAAAAATTGTAAATTATTTGATTTAACAGTATATTTTCTTTATCATTCATGTAACTTATTACCAAGCTCGTACCATTTCTCATGCATATTTGTCTATACTCTATTTTCGGATAGATAAGAAGAAAAATTACGATACCCTCCCCTTAAAGGATAAACTTAAAGTATATGAAATAAATATATTTTTTCCGCCTACCATATTGTAATATAATGTATAACACTTCATTAAAACAAGCTATCCATGCACATATATGTTAATACCTACAAATTATATACTCATCACTAAATTATTACAGAGTAATAAGTTAACACCAGCTTTTTTTTAGTATACTAAATAGTCCACCTTCTCCCCAATAATATTAGTCAATCACGTCCTCAAGCAGCCCTATTATGGCGGTAGTGAATAGTCTAATAAATTTAAAAAGTTAATTGTCAAGTTTATACAGTAAGATATTGAAAGCGATGCGCCAACCATGAACCTGCTAGAAACGTGCAAACAAAAAGTTTTGGATGCATGCAAAATTGAAAGCAGCCTCCAGGCTGGCTAAATTTGACATGTTGATGAAAGCCGGCACAATTAGGCTAACTTCTTTACTATATTAAGAAGAACCTATTACATGAACTACTCACATAAACTCTAAGCTCGATCATCACATCATCTTCAATTTGTGGATACTAGCCTTCACTAAACTAAGAGATGGCTACCCCTAAACTATTGCTTGCCTTGGCCATTCTTCTCCCTCTTATCTTAAATTCTGCTAATGGTCAGGGCCTAAAGGTTGGGTTTTATGGGAACTCGTGTCCTCAAGCTGAGGCCATTACTATGAATGTCGTCCGAGAAACCCTTTCTGTTGCACCTTCCCTCTCTGGCCCCTTACTGAGAATGTTCTTCCATGATTGTTTTGTTAGGGTCAGTACCTTTTCTTACTATTTTTTTGCGCATTAACTCAAACCTTTTGGTGATGACCTTAGTTTATTTATTTTATACTTATACTCACTTTGCAGTACCGAACGTTAAAGCATATATTACGTTGCTCATAAGTTTTTCATTCAGTTTCAAGGAACACATATCTTCTACTCTTTTTTTCAGTTTATTAAGAATTTCATATGCTGTACGTATGTAACAACTATATACGTAATAGAACTGAGCATTTTTATTGATCATACTTGATACACAGGGTTGTGATGCCTCCGTCCTGCTAAATTCTCCAACAAACCAAGCTGAGAAAGATTCAGTCCCAAATCGTATTCTAAGAGGATATGAAGTTATAGATAGAGTCAAGAATGCATTAGAAATGCATTGTCCGGGAGTTGTTTCATGTGCTGATATAATAGCCTTGGTATCCAGGGATGTCGTGGTTCAGGTAACATAGAAATATATACTATACAATCATATAGTTTTTTTTTTTTTTATTTATTTCACGAGCAACATATATAATGTGATCAAATTTTATCGTTGACGATGCGTTCTTTAATTTCCGCATAGTTAATTATATTGTCGTTTGACGTTTGCAATAAAATGTTTTCATTTTATAACTTTTGTAGACTGGGGGAGCGTCATGGAATGTTGAAACAGGAAGGCGAGATGGTCTCGTTTCATTACTTAGTGATGCTTTGCCTAATTTGCCGGCACCTTTTCTTAATATAAGCTCTTTAAAATCAGCGTTCAGGCAAAAAGGACTCAGCGTAAAGGATCTTGTTGTCTTATCAGGCACGTAAACTTTTCATCATATGATATGATGTTTATAGCTTATTTACTACAATTAGCAATGGATATTGTACTAAAATAATTATTTACTTAGCTTCCACATGTATATCTGTTGTGTCACCGTAATCAAAACTTAAAATTACCTAGAGTTAATATAGTAACTAGAAATTTATTTGTGCAGGCGCTCACACCATAGGAATATCTCAGTGCTCATCGTTCACAAACCGCCTGTACAATTTCTCTGGACAAGGTGACAGCTCTTTCGACCCATCAATGGATCCCAACTATGTTGCTGCATTAAGGAAGAAATGTGTCAAAAACGGTGCGAATAATTTAGTGGAAATGGATCCTGGAAGTTCCAAGATATTTGACTTGGATTACTACACGCTTGTGTCGAAGAGGAGGGGGTTGTTTCAATCTGATACTGCTTTGCTTGATGATGCTGAGACTAAAGCGTATGTTGAAGCTCACAAAGGTGGGAACGCCGGAAGCTTCTTCAAAGACTTTGGAGTTTCCATGGTAAACATGGGTAGAGTCGGTGTTCTTACAGGTAAAGCTGGTGAAATAAGGAAGGTGTGTTCAAGGATTAACTGAAGGACACGATGCGCAACAAAATTCATTTCTTTCATTTTGTATACTGGCCATTTCAAATCACTGCTTGATTTGAGACTATTTGAGTATACTCCGTCATAAAGATTCACGTACGTGTGCAAATTTGGTACATACAAAAATGTGTACAAAGATAAAAATTTGGATTTTACAGTGCATGAGAAATTTGTTATGTGTTGAGTTCAAACAAAAAAGATGGTGCAAGAATAAGTTCATTTGATATTAATGTACGGATTAATTATGTAAGTTGAAGTTATTTGCGAGCTTCAACGGATGTTTGGCTATACTTATATTTAATTAAATAAAAATAGTTATATTTCTATGGCTTATCTAATTTTGACTTGTTGAATAAATCTTCTTTCTCCCTGTGATTCTCCTCCATTCACCGTCACCACAGTGACAACCACCACCACCAAAACACCCGTCCATCTTCATCATTCATTTCATTACAACAAATTCTACAGTAAGTAATTTTTTTTTTTTTATAAAATAATTAAGTCGTAATTTTTTTTTTTTTATAAAATAATTAAGTCTACCAAAAATTCCTAGAAAATTCGTCCAATTCACTAAGCCGCAGCCACTTGCCGTCCATTAGAGTCGACCAGGCCACCATCACCATTTGACTAGCCCTTTTGATGCTTATACAATAACCGCAATCTGCAAGCTAGTCCTTTCCTCTCTTTCTCATTTTTGCTCTCGCGTCTTGTCTTCTTTTGATGTTTATATATATTTTAGTTATAATATATATATTAAAAAGTATATATTAAGAAAATATGACAAATAAAAGATATTATACATTTAAAATCAAATTATTAGTATGTATAACCATTTTAACAAATAGTTTTGTAAAAGATTTTTATAAAATAATCATTTTTCTATTTTATAAAATTATTTTTGTTATAATATAGTTTGACAGTTAGGTCACTTGAAAAGATCAAACAAATAATTATAATTTATAATGATGTACTTTCCAAAAAATAAAAAACAAAAATAGCAGTAAAATACGAATAACAAAGTGTTAAGATAGAGCGAAATACATGAATATGATTGATGGTTATAGTCTTTTACTAGTGATGAAAGTGAGGGTCTGAGGGACTTTGCAATAATTGTGTGACATGCAAAGTCGAGTTGGATGAAGAAAAGTTTAAGTGATTTTTTTTTTTTGGTAAGGGGAAAAGTTATGTGATTGGCAAAGTAATTATCTTGTCTAACGTTAATGTGGAGACGTACGTTGTGGCTTAGAGGATAAGAGTCGAAGTTTTAAACTTGAGTTTGAGTTGAATCTTGGTCTAATTTTTACTCCAAGATTCACGTAATTCATTGGGCATAATCTACTTAAGTGGCCAGTGTAATTACATGAAACACATTGAAGTTGCATGCTTCGCTACCGTATGAAAATATAGTATGGCTCATTAACGCACTATGGAATTTTGGGACTATTATTGCAATATCCCATATTCCTTCATAAAATTATTGGAGAAATACAAGGATGTTACTATTACGTGATAATGTATTAATTAGATGATGTACTTCAATATATAATTATAAGTCAAAGAACATAATAGTGATAATAGTAATAATAATAATAATAATAATAATAATAATATATCAAATGGTTAAATTTAATGTCTATTAACTACATAATGAATGCTTTTCACAAAATTCTGATGATGTAGATGTCAACATTATTGACTATATCAAACTTGTCCAACTATTTGGTTTAATGAATTGGGCAAAGCCAAAACAGATTAAAGTATTAGTATGATAATATATAGTATGGCTCATTAACGCACTATACTTTGGGACTATATTGTTGCAATACCCCATATTTCTTCATCAAAAGGTACTCTTTAAGAGAATAGTTGGAGAAATATAAGGATCTTACTATTACGTGATAATGTAAGGCAATAACTATTACCAACTATAAATATGCAGTGTATTAACTAGATGATGTACTTCAGTATAATATTGAGTATATTCATACCCATGGTAATTAAGAGATTTAGTTTTCAAACATTTCCATTCAATCATAAACTAACCTTAATATTCATTCAACACTAAAAAATTATAAAAAAAAATATACTCAAACAATCCACCATCAAGAAACTATTCATTCAACACTAAAAAATTTACAAAATTATCTATTTTCTCAATAATTTTATAAATTCTAAAATCACCATAAAATTATTAGTGAGTTGTTTTAAATTTTTGTGAGTAACTGAATAAAAAAAGAGAAAAATTAGGGATTATGATGTGTATATATATATATATATAAAGAAGTATATAAATTTTAATAGGTTAAGAAAACCCAAATAAATAGAAGATAGGTTTATTAGTGTGTCAAATGAGGAGGATATTTTAATATGGAGCATTTTTTTCATATACTTGTATTTATAAATAAAAAAGCCAGTATGGCTCGAAAAAAAATATATAATTTCTCCTAAAAATATATAATTAAAAAGCCCAAATAAGTATTGGATCTTAACAGCCCGGTCCAACATAATTAAAAAAGAAGATCCTAAACCGACATGAAGCAGACAAGCCCATCTCCCCTTGTCTGTTCTGTTGGTTCGGTTGCTCCCAAGCTCCATAGTTCTGTCTTGTGTTCGGCTTGGAGTTGTTGGGGAGGCTACTGCATCAAATTCACAGCAAAAAGACGAGTCAGTGTTTACCAAATTGGTTAGTTGAACACAGAACCTTGTCGCCTTGATATTCCAAAGAACAATAAAGTAAGGTCACCTGCTTCTTCCTCATAATTTCCTCCCTTCAACTTCTAATCTGCAATTTTTTTTTTGGTCACTTAGGAGGCTTATAGAGTTATATTCTTTGGAAAACTCAATGCACGAATATCCTTCTCTAATTGGTTTGTTTTCATTGCTTTGAAGCTGTATTATATTGTTTCTTACTCATATGTCCGTATCCGAATCCGTACCGGCGCAACACCGTGGATAATTTCGATTGTTGCTTGTTTATCAAGCTTTCTTAAACAAAGCCGTGTATGTTTTGGTGTTACCTCCTTCCAAGACCCCATCAAAGCCTGAATTGAATTGGGGTTTTAGGGTTTGAGTGACTTTAATTGGCATGGCCCCAACAAATACAGTTGAAGATGAAAAGGTTGATGATCAACAATCTCTGAATCTGAATTCGTCATCTCCAAATTCATATGAAGCTGTTGTTCTTGGTGGCACTTTCGATCGTTTGCACGATGGTCACCGCCTTTTTCTCAAGGTTCACAATTTATTACTCTAATTTGAAGTATAGATGTAATTCATTACTTGGATAATTTGTTATTAAAGACTGTAATTGTTTGTTCTGTTATTTCTGGGAAGTGGGGTACTGTTGCAATTGGGAAAGCTTGCTATTTTTGGGTATTGGATTGGCTGCTAGTTTGGGTATAGAAGACAATCTTTTTTAAAAAAAATAAAATCAAAGGTTTCATCTTAAATTATTGCTTGTTTAGATCAAGCATTTCATCAAACACTTTGTGGGCTCCAATATGTTCAATTTTGGTCATGTTTGATGAGGATATGTATTGATCAAGGGCTTATCTATCTTATCTTATTTGCTTATTAACATATAGTTGGCACTGAAGCTCCTAAGCAAAGTCCTATACTCCTATATATGGGTGCATGCGAATATTGATTATCTAATTCGTTGTAGAAGATATCATCATGTGATCATGGTCTTTTGTAGCATTTACATTCAAGTGTGCAAGAGCAGGGTGAACTGAGTTATAATTTGAAGTGCTTTGAGCACGCAAGCACATCGACTAAGATGGTAGATGTCTTTCATTAGATGCTTTGAATTTGTTTTTGCAGTATGAAATTGTTAGTCAGAGATCTCCATGTAGGCCATAGTGTATGGGGTTCTGGGCTGATTGAGTGTTTGTTCTACAAAAGTAAATATGATAAGCAACAACTATCATAGCTTTGATTAAATCATATGCCTTCTTATTATAAAAATACTGTGTCACAATAAAGGTACCAATTTGATGGTGTTGATAATCTTGTGATCGTAGCCGGTAAATAGTAAATACTACAATCTTGGGTTTATTTATCGTGCATTTGCTGCTGAAACTAGTATATGTTTTGCCTATTTTACATTCTTCCATCAATATCGACATATTATTGGGGTGATTATCTGTAGAACCATTACATATCTAGGATATTTGTATTCTCTTGAAAGTTGTGATAAATGATGCAGGGAAGGGATTTAGAAACCTCATTAATTATTTTTTGGCTACATATGCGTTCTCCTTGTTTTGGTGTATGCCTAATGATGAGGAAGTCATATTGTTTTGAAGTTACTGATAGATTAATGTTATTTTAGGCTGCAGCTGATCTTGCTAGAGATCGTGTCGTGATTGGAGTTTGTGATGGTCCTATGCTAGCCAAGAAGCAGGTGAAATCCTCTGCCCTCAGCTCAATCCCCAATCTCCTGTTAATCAATAGTTGTTCTTTATTTATAATCGTTTGTGATACTCTTTGCAGTATGCAGAATTGATAGAGCCTATTGAAAAAAGGATGCAAAATGTGCAAGATTATATTAAGGTGCATAGTTCATTCTCCTCTAGTATAAAGGCGCATATTTCTTGGAAATAAATTGTGTGACTGCTCTGTTGCTACATATTGTCTCTAAAATTCCTGTACACAACAGAATTGTTTGGAAACATTAATGAAATACTTGTTTGATGAAATTTTATTTTATTCTGATAGAAAATTTTGAAACTATCTAGTTTTGTAATTCAGCTCTGTTCTAATCTACACAATGGCATATTTCATTTTTAACTGTCTATGAAGATGCTTGATGATTTTTTGCTGGCAGCCAAAACTTAGCCAAGGACATAATCTTTTTGTTTTGTACATTTCCATATGACTAAGTATCACAATTTTGTCCTTTTTTCTTTTCTGTTGAGAGAAATCTTTGTCATATTGTTAATTTCAAGTATATTTCATTTTCTGCATTTGTTTTGAATTTTTTTTATCTGCAGTCCCTCAAACCGGAGCTCACTGTACAAGTGGAACCTATCGTAGACCCTTATGGTCCTTCTATTGTTGATGAAAATTTGGAGGCTGTTGTAGTCAGGTATGTTATGTGGTTATTTAGTGTGGGATAGAAATGTGATTCTGGAAATAGAGATCGGACTTGCTTGCTCCCTGTGCTCTTTTCATATATTTTTTGAGTGTAGTCCATTGCTCCCACATATCCCCTTGTTTAAGGGAGTTCATGGCATTTCCTATAGGAAATGACAATGGGTCGTAGTCGTGTCGGACCTAGCAATATCCGACTCCGATCCACCTATTTTTCGAATCTCCATTTTTTATACGAATCCGAGTCCGAAATCATACAATCTGAATTCGACCTGATTACTATTTTCGGATCTCTGAATCCGATTTGATTCATTAGACCTCCATTATAATATGATAAATTAAAACTTGAACTCAAGTTGGTTTATATAGTTATGTTCTCATTACTATTCCCAAATCTTTTCAATATGGGACATTTAAGTTTACAATATTGCCTTCTTTTTCAATGTGGGGGCTTAATAAAACCATTCTCTCATGATATTCCCAAAATTTTTCAATGTGGAACACTAAGTTTTATGTGGAAAACTCATTTTTTCAATGTGTGGTTTATAAAGTTATTCTCTCATACTATTTCTCATTTTTTATAATGATAAATCCTCCATTGTCATACTATCACTCAATATTTTTTTAAATCTGGGAATTAAGTGGGATACTTGAATTTTATTATAATGCTTCTCTTTTTCAATGTGTGGATTTATAAAGTTATCAACTCATAATATCCTCATTTTTATTCCATGAGGGACACTTAGTTTTATGATAAAAATTCCCTTTAGGTTTATAAATTTATTCTCTCATGTCATTTCACAATTTTTGTCAATATGGGACACTTGAGTTTGATAATATTGACTCAAGTTAGTCATTTCACAATTTCACGATTCTTAGTTTTACACAAAATAATAGTGGTACTTAAAACAGCCTTTGAACAAAACGTTGTTTGTCCCTTGCTGAACCCTCATAAGGAATTCATCTTTGTGTGAGCTTTAATTTTGAACTTAATATGATCATGTTAAAAGCTTTATTGGCATTCACCAATTCACAAGGCACAACTGACTCCTGTTTTTCGTACAGTAAGGAGACATATCCTGGTGGATTATCAGTCAACCGAAAGAGAATTGAGAAGGGACTATCTGAACTAAAGGTATTGTCTTTGACTTGCATATACAAAGTATCCCTCACTGTTAGTTTTCTGTACATCAAGTTGTGTGCATAAGTTTTATACACTCGTATTTGATAAAAAGTTCACTTTGAATCGCTAATAACTGCAGATTGAAGTAGTTGATTTACTACCTGAGGCAACAAGTGGTGATAAGCTGAGTTCGACATCCTTAAGAAAGCTTGAGGCTGAGAAAGTAGGAAATCAGCAAGAAGCCTGAAACTTCTATCATTGGAACATACTTAAAATTAACCCTTACTATAATTAAATTAAATAACTCCATCATGTATCCTTAGCCTTATCTTATATACAAGAATTTTGCACACATACTTATATAATATATCACAGTACTATTTTGCACAACTGGCTTTGTTCCAAAATGAGAATTCCCAGATTTTACAAGTTCAACCTGCATGGCTGCATGTGGTCCTCATAATCCATGTTAAAAGGAAACAAAAGTATTACACAGATAAAAATCACAAGTACAGCTCTGTCTCATTGTGTTATTTCTTTGTGCTTTACAAGTTGACATGGTTATTTGCTCAAATGACCCAACGCGTATGTACATCATGCAGGTGTCTGTTTCCCATACATTAGGTTCTATACTTCCATGATAAAGTCATAAAACTATTCATGACTCTTCAAATTAATATGACAATATAGCTACGAGGAAATTACAATGAAAAAGTCACTTCATCTAATCAAATCTTATTTATCTACTACTCTCTCTGTTTCCAAAAAATTACGCCAATTTCCTTTTTGGTCTATCCCTTAAAAATTGCCTCGTATTAATTTTGGGTAACTTTTGGTCAACAAATTAGTCCATTAACCCCTTACTTTAGGCAGCTAATGACTAAGGCTTACCAAGTAATTACTCCCTCCCTTCAACTAACCCTAACTAGCCCCGTGTTGCCTTTCTCTTCCACACATCCATTCACTGCCTCTCTCTGTAACTATCCTACTCCATTTTAGATCTACTTCATCTCAATTGTTTCCTAACTTCAATCTTTACACCAAATTTTCCGTCGCATCTTCCTCTTTCTCTTGACTACCTTTTCCTTTGTCTTCGTTCCTCTATCAGTGCATTTACCTTTGATTTTGTTTGGTTTGTTGCCTAACCCTACTCCGTCTCTTTGCAAAACATGAGCTCCCTAATTTCTTTGGTGCTTATCTTGGCCTTCTCCTGGTCTCTTCCAATTTTTCTTGCTCTTTGGGTTCAGATCTCGTGTGTTCTAGTCCAGATCTGTTGTTATTTGCGGTTCACGTCTTGCATTCCTTACCATGGTTGACGACAAATACTCTGATTCTTGCTGTGAGTGGTCCAAGTTCGTATTGGAGACTCCCCTAACACCACCATCTTCAGCGGTACACTTTAACCCTCCTTTGTGTCACGTAGACTCTTTCCCTCTACCCCAAACACCACCTCCTCCTACTTACTCCTTGGTTGTCCACGAGACACCTAAGGAGGTGTGGTCTACACCTGAATACCGTCGGTGCATGCGTAGGTGAGTAGAGAAGAAATTGGATTGGGGGATTGAGTTTGACAGCTCTAAAAATCCGAGTAAGTCACTCGAGCCCTCTACAACGGTTGACGACGGTGGCGATGGAGAGTGGCTACCTCCTAACTATGTTCGAGGCCCATGTCATGAGATGAAGATACTTGTTCCTGATTACTTAAGGAAACCGGAGCTAAATGACTTACTCGAATTTTTAGAGCTGTCAAACATGCTTATATTTGTGGTATGTACTGATTTTTACATATTGGAGCATGTTGTTCGGTGATTTCTTTGCATATGTTGTTTGTTATGGATGATTTTTATATCTTTTGATTTCTTTGCATTTGTGATGTGCGCTCATCTGTACAATTGTCATTTGTTGTGGATTTGTTGTTTACCTATATTTTCTTTGCATCAATTGATTTCATTTGATTCCTTTGTGGTTAGTTAGTGATTTCTTCGCATCTATTGATTACCTATACTTTCCTCTATTGTGGATTTCATGTAGATCTGATCATTTGTTGATTTATGTTGATTTCTTATTTGTTGTAGATCTAATCATTTGTTGATTT
The DNA here is from genome assembly GCA_026401315.1 of Dysphania ambrosioides. NCBI lineage: Eukaryota > Viridiplantae > Streptophyta > Magnoliopsida > Caryophyllales > Amaranthaceae > Dysphania > Dysphania ambrosioides. The sequence goes on along the minus strand of CM048658.1, from coordinate 6,124,571 downwards.
ATGTTGATTTCTTATTTGTTGTAGATCTAATCATTTGTTGATTTATGTTGATTTCTTATTCGTTGTGTATCTGATCATTTGTTGATTTCTTATTTATTGTAGATCTATCATTTGTAGATTTATGTTGATTTCTTATCAATTGTGATTTAGGTATAAACTCATTTGTGATATTGTCAATTGTTGATTTGTTCTTTTATGTTGATACTAGGGCTGGATATGAGCCGAGCTAGCTCATAAGCTACTCAGAATTAGGCGAGCTCAAGCCGAGATGAGCCCAAGCTTTACTAAAGCGAGCTCGAGCTTGAGCTCAAACAATTCAGGCTCGAGGGCTCGATGAGCCTAAACTAGCGGTGTTTAATTAAGGGCGTAGTTGAAACCAACTTTTAAATAGAATCGAGCTTAATTACCCAAATAAGCCTTCGGCAAATCCAAGCCAAGTGATGAGCTTATGCCGAGCCGAGCCACGAGCTTTTATCGAGCCGAGCCTAAACTCAAATTTTTAAACTCGGCGAGTCAAGAGCTCGAGCCCGAGCTTTATGAGTCTTAGGTGAGCCGAGCTTTATATGTTCGACTTGGCTCGTTTCCGACCCTAGTTGATACCTTTGCATATGTTGTTTAACTATATTTTCATATATTGTGGATTTTATGTACATCTATTGATTTCTGTTCATTTCTTATCTGTCATTTGTTGATTTTTGTTCATTTATTACCATCTGTTATTTAGGTTAGTTGTCATTTAGGTATATTTTCATATGTTCATTTATGTTGATTTATGTGAACTGTTGTTTAGATATATTGTCATTTGTGCTTTGTTAGTTGTCATTTAGCTATATTGTCATATGTTGATTTTTATTGGTTTATTCGCATATTGTCACTTAGGTATATTGACATTTAGATATATAGTGATTTAGGTATATTGTCATATGTCATCTGATATGATTTGTGATATTTGCTGGAATTTTCAGTGCCTTGATATTGTGATTTGATAAGGTGCACTGATATTTTGTTCTAATTCATTGAGATTTCTAATTTATTGTGATTTGATAAGGTGCACTAATATTGTGATTTGATTTCATTGTGATTTCATAAGTTGCACTGATATTGTGATCTGATTCTTGCTGTTTTGCAATCCTTATGATTTGCTTATTGTTATACTCAGTTATTTGATTGTGCATATCTATTTTTTAAGGGATAGGGGGAGTATATGATTTCATGTTTGGGTCTTCTTCCTCTATGATGAAAAAGTTTTCCATATTGTTTTCATTAAACCTTCTGCATTTTCCTGCATTCATGTCCCTAGTCTTGGTTGATGAGGCATTTAGGGAGCTAGAGCATAAGACAGAGGTTGTTGTTTGTTGTGATATGAAATGAATTATGAGAGAATAAATCTCAATAATGAATGAGCTATCTTTGATTTTAAAATAACTTCTTTCTGCCTTGTTGCATTTGGTGCCAAATGCCACCAACAAGTACAAAGGTCTGATTGCACTTTGCTTTTGAGATGTTTGATGTTGTGATGATAAGGTGCACTTCCTGAGAGGAAGCTAGGAGATTTAGGCATCTTAGTCTGTTTCATTACATGTTTTGATTTTGCATACATAATTAGGATTATTACATGCATAATTAAAACATGAATACACATAAGGTAAACTAAAAGTTACACTAGCTTTGCATATTGTCTTCCATCCTTGCTGCATTCTATTTTGCATCTTCATTTGCTGCTGTGTTTGGAAGAAGTGCATTGTTTTGAGTTTCTTCATGGCCTTGAAGAGTCAAATATTGTTGCAATAAAGATGTTGAGCCCTCTTCTAGCAGTTGTGTAGGCACCTCAACTGCTTCAGGGAGCAGTCATTCTCTTTCTAGTCTCTGTTTGGCAACATGTGGGAGCTTATAGTTGTTCCCTCCCCTCTGTTTCATTATTTCAATCATCACATATTTTAGTGATAGGAAAACATGATTTATTAATCTTGGCTCGAACACATTAAATGCAAATTGCACTACTTCAAGCAGCTCTTGCACTGTCTTTGGCGCTTGTTCATGCTGTATTGACTGAATGGCTATGAAAAATCCTAAGTCTAAGACATTCAAATATGGTGAATTATGTGGTTGTGATACTAGCTTGATATTGAATCCATCTGACTTTGCTGCATTATTGAAATCCACATCTGTATCTATTAGGTGTAGTGTGGCATTATCTTGTTGTATCTTAATGTCCCCATGTCCACCTAATGGCCATTTGCTCTTTATTGCTGGAATAACTTTGGTAATAATCATTTCTTTGATCACACTCTATGTAATATTCTTGATGGGCTTTGTTTCCATTGTCCCAGCTTCTCTATCCACACTTCTTCTTCTAGATGTCACTCTTTCAGCAAAGGGCCAATACCCTATCTTCCCATCAATAGTACAAGTGCCATCATCTGAAAAATGAGGCCTAGCTATGGATGTCAAAAACACTACTTTCATAATGAACCTCTTTGATTGTGCATGTCTGTATGGCTCTGCCTCAATGGGTGATAAGTAGTAATTCTGACTTATTTTTGACATGAAAAAACATTTTTCATCAATGTGTAAAGTGTTGTGTATATCTTCAAATTCTGGCCTTGTGTCGATGTTGATTACATGCAATAAACACCAATAAAACCTCTGTACTTTGTTCCTTGGGGTCAATGTTGGTTTCATGGCATTATTATGTCTCTTGATGTCACCTCTTTTTATGAATTTGTGAACTGTGCTTTTATTCATATTTAATGCCTTGACAAGTGACTTGATATTTATCCTACTCTTAAAAGGAATTGACATTAGTTGCTCTTGGTTTAATTGCAATGGTTTCTTCCCCACATTTCCCCTATAGTTCTTCTCTATGTGAATTTGTTATCCGTTTATTGCACTGGTTTTGACAGCTCTCCATAGTCTCTAAACTATCCATGTACTACAATTGTGAAGTGTTGCAATTTTTGTTATGAATCCTACCGATAGTTTCAAATAAGTGGTGTGTTTTAAAAGGTCTGTTATGCATTTCGACCTCTCTTTTTCATTCATATCCTTCCTTTTTCCTCTCATGTTTCCTAAGTGTGACTCTAATGTAGTTTCATGAGAAATTGGAACAATACCTTGAATGAGTACATGATACTCTGTCTCTGGCCCTTGCTGAGTGTAAGTTGCATCCTCACTTTGCTGATGTGGGAAAGACAGTCCTTGTTGGTCAAATTCATCTAGTTGTTGGATGACTGCTTGTTGGATGACAAATTTCTTTGGAATCTATTGGTTGACGAATTTCTCTGGAATCTAATGGTTTCCTTGTCCCTCTGTGTTATTTATGGTGCTTGACCAAAAGCCACCAATGGGGAGATCATGGCTCTATACTCTATGATAATTTAATCTGGGAGTGATTAGATGAAAGCACCAGAATTTTGTTGGTGATGCCTCTTTAACAATATTTCCGCATTCAATGTGCACCTCTTTAAGTACTCTTTGTAGGGACTCTGTAATTTTTGATGGGAGTTTCAATAGCTTTTGGATTATTATCTTTTAGTGGGAAAGTTGAAAATTTGGTGAAAGTTTCAAAATGAACTAGAAAAAGGTTTCTACCTTTACACCGTGTAATGTACCATTACTATTCTACTTGATTTTCTGGAATAAAAATGGAAAAAAGGAAAACTCTTGACAACTCTAATTATGTGTCACAAAGCAGTGTTTGACTTGGTTTAACATACCAAAAAGTAACAATTGTACAGTTGGAACCTACTTCACTTAACACACTTAAAAAAAGTGAAAACATCTTCTTAGGAGAATTTACCGGGGACAAAGGGAGTATATAAAATAAAATAATACTTTTAACCATAGGCATCCAAAACCCAAAATTCAACATTTTCCTTTTGCATTTAACTTGAATCTCATAGTATACATTGTACTTATTTTTATCGTTTTAACTGGATAGGTGTAGAATAAGGAAACATTATCTTAAGTTGTAACTTAATCTTTTTTTTTTTCTTTTTTTTTAAAATTTTTTCCTAACTTTTGATAATTTATTTTTAGACATGATATGTTATCTTTGATCCATTATAAAGTCATTTAAAAAAATGAATAGATTTTAATAGAGTATTTTTGAACCTTATTTGCTCACCTCATTCAAGACTACATTTTTTTTTATTGATTTGTATTTTCATGAAATTTTGAATCTTAGTACAATATACTTCTCATTAGCACAGTCAAATTCAAGACACCTTTTTCTTTTTTGAAAGATGTGTTTGTTTAAAACTGTATTAATGAACATGTCTTTTCTTTTCTATTAGTCATGCCAATTGATTTCTCAAATTTTAGTTATCATCAAGCACTTGTAGACACATTATGGTCTCTAAAAATCAAATAATATCAAAAAGAAAAGAGCCAAATATTCAATCTTTTATTTTTAAGAACACATATTTACGAATAAAGGCTTACAATTTACAAATGTTATTATCCACAACGTAAACGACGTAGTTTAACTTAATAAATCATAAACGTCGTCGTTTTATAGCATAATGGTGATTAGTGAAGGCGGTTACCAAAATCAACGGCTCCATACTATTTAAAATTCGAAAAACCCTGTGAAAAAAATAAAACTAACTCCCCTCATTAACAGCTTCTTCAACAATTAACAGTCATTCTCCCTCTCTTCGTCACCCCCAAACCCTTATTTCCTCTCCTTCATCTCATCATTCATCTTCAAATAAAATACCCATCTTTTCTTCTTGGAGAACAGAGTATAAGATATCAGCGCTCTTCTTCTTTAATCTTCAACGAGGTATTCATCTTTCATCATAGATTCCTCCATTGAACCCATATTTTTATTGCTACTCAAATTCTGGGTTTTTGCTAAATTTCTTTAAATTGCTTCAATTTAGCTTTTGGTTTTCAAATTTGTCACAGTTTCAGAAAGTCATGTTTGTTGGGTTCATTTTTGAATAATTGCTGAATCTTGGCATTTTTTCTGAAATTTCTCAACTTTTTCATGTTTAATTTCTCTGAATAAAAGATGTTGGACAAATTCCAGTAATTATATTTGAAGATATCTTTGGTTTATTGCATCGCAACGTATGCTCTGTTTTTTCTGAAAATTTTGTTTAATTTTGTGGAATTCTAATACTTTTGTTGATTTCTGATGATCATGAGTTGATATTACAGGTATTTTTGTCAAAATTTTGTTTGAAGATGAATGATTTGATGACGAAATCGTTCTTAAGTTATGTGGATTTGAAGAAGCAAATTCAGTCAGACATTGAAACAGAGCTCTGTGAGCAAGATTTGAATCCAATTGATCAAGAAAATCTCTCTGTTTTCTTCAAGGAAATCGATTCAATCAAGTCTCAATTGGAAGAAATCAGTAATCTTCTTCATGATCTCGAGTCCCTTCATCAAGAATCCAAGGCCACTCACAGTACTAAGCTTCTCCGAGGGTTAAGAGATCGAATGGATTCCGATACCATTGCGATCCTTCGAAAGGTCAAGTCTCTCAAGGTCCGCCTTGAGTCCTTGGACAAGTCGAACATCAGCAATCGAAGAGTATCGTTCTTGTTTCGTGAAGGAAGCAGTGTGGATCGTACAAGGGTGGCTGTTACTAATGGGTTGAGGATTAAGTTAAAGGATATAATCTGTGATTTTACAGGGTTAAGGGAAACAATAATGAACGATCATAGGGATGACTTAAGGAGGAAGTACTACAATGCCACAGGAGAGGCACCCAGTGAGGACCTTGTGGAAAAGTTGCTGTCAGGCAGTGTGAAAATTGAGGTCTTCCAGGGGCGAGTGGGAGGGGCAGACATGGAGGAAAAGGAGAGGTACGAGGTTGTGAAGGATATTCAGAGGAGCTTGAATAAACTGCATCAGGTATTTCTTGATATGGCGGTTTTGATCGAGAAGCAAGGTGAACAAATCAATGATATAGAGCAGAATGTGGTGAAAGCAGGGGAATACATCAGTGGAGGGACCAACAATCTTTACTATGCTAAGCAGATGAAGAAGAAAAGCAGGAAGTGGGTGTATTGGGTTTGGACTGTGGGATTTATCATCTTGTTGGTGTGTCTCATCTCCTTAGTTGCACTGAGATAAGATTGACCTCTTGTGGGATTAGCTTATGTAAATGCTTCCTGCTAGTTTGCTGCCTGCTTAATTTGCCAATTCTTTTGGCTTGCTTTGAGTCTGAATTCTGAAGAAGCTCATTAGAAGTCAAAAGATATCCTTGATAACATTAAAAAAAAAAAAAAGGTATATTTTCTTGTTTTTGTGCCTCATTTTCCCCCGATTTATGAACTTATTACTCCTGCTGTCAAACTGCCAATTGTGGCTTGTAGGTAAATGAACATTCAAACTTGCTCTTGCATATGTGACCACTAACATTTACCCCGTAATAAAAATCTGTGAAGCAGAATAATATTCTACTCCTATGAAGAGTATTTCCTACGTAACAATCATGACACCTATGAGCTCTGTAGTTGGTTGAAAACTATTATAAGCAGCCATTTTCTTCAGTATTAAAATTCTACAACAAAACTGACGTGATAATCCAGCGTTCTGTGATTGTAGAACAACAGAATATCTTATAGTTGCGTATCAGTCTGTGAGAAAGCTGGCTCAGATATTGAAGGATCTGCTAAATTAGCCATGTACTTGAATGTAATTGACATCCAAAGTATAAAATATATCTACGTCAAGTCCTCAAAGCATCTAGCTACAAACATGGAAAACAGGAATGATTTGGGGATTATGATAAAAGTACATGATGGATATTGATAACATTTGTGTCATATGTGCTTCAGTAATGAGTTTATGACCTATAAGGATTGACACAATACGACTACAACAATATCATGATTCATATCCAAACATATTGCTGGATATCTTTATTGCATTTGAAGTATACTACAGATTTCTGTAAATCATGCACAAATTACAACCATTTCTCCTCAAAGCTCAAATCTCTACGGCTCTACCACCCCCAGCCCTGCAGTTTTACAGCCCGGGAAGAATAAAAAAATAAAGAAAAACAATGCATGGTTGAAAACAATTCGTGGTTAGGTTTTGATGATCGTAACACATAAGCAAATTGACAATTGAGACTTAAAATAGTTAGCAAGGTGGAAGATCCTTAGGCGGAGGCAGTACTGAATACTCGGGTCCAGGTCCATCTTCAACCACAAACGCTATCTTTAATCCCCAACCCGTATGAAGCTCCAAATGGCAATGCATGAACCATACTCCTGCACCCAAAATCAATATCAATAATATTAAATATTGTGCAAGTCTCTAGCATGGCAATATAGACCAAAGCATACAGTATATAAGAATATTACACTCAACACATTCTAGCAGGCATATGTCACGCATATATATGGAATATCTATGTAAAAGCCTTGCTAGCTAACAGGTTGCGCACAGGATATGATTTTACGGCATGTGACCATATTACCTGGGTTATCGGCTCTGAATCTGATGGCGGTCCAGCCTCCGGTGGGAACCCCGACGGTATTCCTCTCAGGGGGATCAACCAAGTTAAACCTAGCCGGGTCCTTGGCTGGATCAAAGTTACCAACCCCAGTACCGACCACAAAGAAGTTGTATCCGTGAAGGTGAAAAGGATGAGACTCTACAGAAAGCAGATTGGTGTCCTGCAAAACTATCTCAACCGTGGAGTTGAATGCAATCTTGCTAAGCCTTGGAATCGTTGTTTGGACTGTCCTTAGGTTAGCAGTCAATGGGGCCCCGGTGTAGTTAAACGGGGTAGGAGGCTTGTCCGGGAAGTCAGTTTTAAACACCCCGGCAATGTTGAAGTGATGAGCTTGTAACAGAGCTGTTTTTGGCATGACAAAGGTAATGTTGTTCAATGAGGCCGTTAAACGGGTTCCATTGAGACATGTAGGGCAAGGATTTGCCCCTAATCCAATGGTTAAGAACAGTTTTCTGTCAACTTTCAAAGGTACGTTGGCAGGAAACTGAGGGGTGTTAAGGCTTCTAAGCTTCCTGTTGTAGGATAACGCAGTTGAGGTATCATTTGGTACAGGAAGCTGAGGTAAGGAAGGGATGATGGTGTTTGGGATGCCTTTGTATTGGAAGATTGCAGTGGCAGTCTTGTTGTCTACTGGGATGGGCACATCCATGAAGGTTCTTGTGGCCATGAAGTAACGGCCAGGGGTTTGGTCTGCTCGGACCAACACGTTCGTGGTTTGGCCAGGAGCTATAAGGATAGACTGAGTTGTGAATGGTTTTACATAGACTGCGTCTATCTCCACCACGGTCATGGAGTGGCCCGCAATGCCAAAGAATAGCTCATCATTGAGGGCAGCATTGATGATCCTAAGGAGATACGTTTTTCCTTGTTCAACCTCCAAGGCATAAGTGTCTACAACAAACGAAAAGGAAAGGATTGTCAAGAACTGTCACTGTTTGTTTTGCAACTGTCATTATATACCGACCATGTTGTCAACTCATTATCTATTTTTACTGTACAAAATTCTTACGCTTCTCTGAGCAAGGGAACAAAGGTCCTGGCTTTCCATTGATAGTGTGAGCATCTGACATGTTTGGAGGCAAACCCAGTTGATTTCCTTGCTTGACAAGCGTCTCAACATCAGTGTTCCACCATTCTCCTGCACATCCGCTCACCAAATCAACATAAGAACGATTCCCGGCTTTTGCCTTAAATCATACTTCTAGAAAACTCTTTTAGAGTTCACTTTACCTAAGACTAAGTTGGCTTCCATATGAGGTTGAGGAAATGGATATGAAGTCCCTTCCTTTGGCATGATGACGATGGCCCCGTAAACGGTAGCCCTCAGCCACGAGATATGTGCATGCCACCATAGGGTTCCTCTTTGTCCCGTAACATTGAAGTCATAGGTATAGCTGTTCCCTGTCTGAATAGGGCATTGAGTTATGTATGCTGGTCCATCAGCCCAACCATTTCGGTATTGTTTTAGTCCATGCCTGCAATTGTTCACCCAAAAATAAGTAAGCTTAATTACGAGTACTTTTATGCAAACAAAGAATAGACGTGTTATATTATATTGTGCAATATATTATAGACATTATCTCACCAGTGAATAGACATATTAAATTGTGCATGGTTTGTAACATTAATCACAACTCTATCTCCTTCTCTAGCATAAATAGTTGGTCCGGGAAACATTCCATTCACGGTCACTATAGGCTTTGCATGGCATAGCCTGCTCACATTCTTCACTTGAACCTGAAAGCACAATCACAACATTTCCAAAGTGAAAAATTCTGATCCTTCAATCTGATGAAATATTAAAGTGAGAGATTTGTAAACTCACGTCAAATTGATAATTCTTTACTGCAGCCTCTGTTGGGAGTAAGAAAATAGCCAGGAAGATGAAAATGGAGCTTGAGACCGCCATTTCTCTATGGGGCTGAAAAGCTCCTTGATTAGTTGAAAGACGTATGTTAAGGAAGAGAGGGGGATATGTGGATAGTAATTATGAAGAGGAAGGTGCAACAACGTACTAATATATATATAGATGTGCGTCTACGTATTGTATATAGAGAGGTTGAAAGGACAAATCAGTTAGTTGTAATCTATACAGAGAATATAAGACTTGGATTGGCAGTATGAACGATTGACTTATCTGACTTCAAAGGATGATATAACATGAAGCCTAAATTAAGTTTTCCTCCATCGCATATGAATTCATGGCTTTAAGTATCTGAATAAAATTATAAAACAAGTATAACAGTATTAGATAGCAAACAATGAGAGAAACTACAGGCCAACTTACCCTCCTTTTGGTCCCCCTTACCTTGTGTACTGAACTTTGCCGTTAAGGAGAAGGGATAATTAGCTTGCTAATGTTGACAACACCATTGGCTGAGAAGTTAACTTTAGGGGTATAAGATTATTTACATTTACTAACATTCTTTCTGAAAGCTCCTTCTTACCAATTATGAGCAACTTTTTAGAAGTATACCATCAAAAGGTTTTTCTTTTATCAAGCATTTTATGCAAGAGAAATATACTTGTATATGGAATGCTATGCTCAGATCCATCTGCATTTTTGTTTATTATATTGTCCTGCTATTTCTAATACTTGCACGTAGAAAGTGTCATGTATGCTTTGCACGTACTCCGTCATACAACATAGGACTTTTGCACTTGGTTTCTGCCTGTTTTGTCATCTCAATATGAGTTTAAATGGACTGAACTCTGTAAGGTCACCTTTTAATCAATCTTAAAAGAGATCAGACACTAGTCACGCTCTCTATATTCTCTTTCTGTAGGTCATCTACTTGGCCCGCTATTCGCCACTCTGTCTCCGAGTTTGTATTCAATTCGTGTATTAATTTCCTTGTTTGTAGCTTTAGGTTCCTCTGATTCCTTGATCTCCCTCGTTGCTACTTCCATCACTACGATGACTCGTCTTTTTTGGGGGGATGATTTCTGTTTTGTTAATGTTTCTATGCAGGAGACTGAAACGGTTACTTATGAGTTCAGTAGCGAAGAGGGTTGTTAATATTTGAGAGTTTTTGCTGGATATTGAGTGAGTTGGTCACGTTCCGCTTCAATGCTTAAGTTATTGTTCATTTCAAACAACCTTCAATAAATGTTCTCGGGGAACGTTTGTGTCTGTGCTTGAAAAATATTGTTACATTTATTCTCAGCCCATAAATTTAACATTTATAGGTTTGAGAAAAAGGGGATAGTGGGCTTACATGGCCACTTTGAATGGGTTGTACCTTTTGGTTCACTAGTCCAAACCTATCAAATTCCAGCTCAGCTTAATGATTATGTTGAAGTGGCCCTACTACTGATGAGTTATCCTTTGACTTTAGGTTGGCCATGTAGGCCCATGGTTAACCACAATTAATATATTGAATTTAGGATTTTTTTTTAATTGAATGAATAATGTAATGTTGTAATTAGGGGTGGCAAGGGGTCTAAAATCCAATCCAAATTTGGTTAGACTCGATCCTTTTTTTAGGGTATGAGTCTAATTTTTTAGACCCATTAAATTCAGGTCGGATATGGGTCCTGGTCTAAAAAATTTAGACCCAGATCGACCCATGGACCCACACATTTTAAAAAAATAAAATCTAATCTCCATTTAGAACTAAAACTAAATATTCATTCACATTGTCCCGCTGTCTTCCTCTTCTACTTTTCTCCTCTCCATCCTCTATTTTCTACTCTATTGCGAGCCTCCACCTCTTTCTCATCGCAACTCACCAAATAACATATTCATATAATTTTGATGTTTACTTTGTGATTACTAGCTTCTCATCGTAACGTCCTCGCAAATATATTCAAGTGAGGTTGAGATTACTAGCTTTTGTGCGATTTTAAAACTTGCAAGTTATGATGCACTTGATCCTAAAAACATTGTAACAGAGTGCTGTTGTGTTTAGTATTTTTGATTCAGTGTTGAATTTTTAACTATAACGCTTACTTGTTTTCTACTTACTGAACTAATATTGTTTTGCAAATATTTCAATGATATAAATTATGTGCTTAAAAAAGAATTTATTGATGTATCTCATTTGACATAATAATGCAATTTATGTTTTTTTATAACACTTAATTGGTAAACAATTCAAAAGTTTAAAATACAAAAATACATTATCAATTATAAAACATGTGAATTATAATCACACATAAATAAAAATATGTTAAAGATATATTTTGGACCCAAGACCCATGGATGTTAATAAGGATATGAAATCTTAAGACCCAATGAATTTGGACGGATATAGGTCTAATTTGAAAATGATGGGTATGGATTTGGGTATAATTAGACCCGACTCATATCCGACACATTGTAAAGTTGTAATTGTGGTTCCTTAGTAAACGAACTCAACAGTATAACCAGAGAGAAAAGGATAGTGAAAGGGCTACAAGTCCACAACTCGTTGTGGTGTTGGCTAGAGGCTGCCAAGAAATACGATGGGCTGACATCTGAACAATTGCTGCGAAAGGTTAAACCTTTCTTTTTTTATACAGAGCATGAAGTGTTCAATGAAGTAAATGCGCAGTTAAGCATTTTCTGAAATAACTTGGCAAGATTTAATTACAAAAATTGTTTGCGTTATAGAGTGAATTCAAGGGGGATACTACAGAATGTTGGTGTAGGTTGGGTTCTCGAGGTTTTAAGACCAATTTATGATTGTTATTTACTTATAATCCGTAGTTCTTAGAGATTATATATATTATATATTACTCCAAAAATAGGTGGCTGTTACATAACAATCATATACAATGTGCATATGATGGTCATTAAAAATCACTAGTTGACGTCAATGTAGAGTGTATTCGCACAGATACATTCTAGTTGAGAACCAATATAAATAAGCACGAACCAATCTTGCCAAAATGTATTGAAAATCAAGAAAAAGAATAGGGAATATTTTTACCATCTTTCTATGATTAGTTTAGACACGATTCTTATCTTTAGCAGTTTAATAATAATAATAATTAAAAAAAAAATAAGAAAATTGATCTGAAGAAACCCAACAGCAGGAATGCATGAATGCCTACTCCAAAAGGCACAGGAGTAATTGCTGCCTGTTGTGTTTTTGAAGAGTGGTCAATGACATAACTTTAAGATTAAGCTCCTCCCAAGTTTCTGAAACAGAATCTCCTGTTTAATCTTACTGGAATTGGAAATTCACTGTATATTTTGAGCCTAAACTAACATTTTAGACTGATTACTACAGATATTGCGCTATGTACTTTTTTGGCACATATGCTCGGTGGCTCTGTATGGGCTTACGGTTGGCCTGTAGAATCCCGGTTAATCCACTGCCCACTCGTATCTCAAAATTGGTTCACTCATTAGGCCAACATCCATGTTTGGTTGGTTAAAGAGGCACACATCTTTAGCCCATTTGCCTTTATGTGTTATACTTCTCCACTACTCCGCCTCTATAATTTCTTATATGCACACCCCTATATTGTACTCCTTTGAGAATATAAAAGTACACGCTCTATGTGAAAAATATGTGAAGAGGAAATTGTGAGAGAGTACAAATAAAAAAAAATAAGTACATCGGGATATATATTTGGAGTCCATCTATAAGGTATTGAATCGTTCCAAATCCCCTCATATGATCTTTATTAGCATCAGTTGCCTTAATTTCAATTTCAGATTTTTTTCGAAAAATATCTCAAAAATTGATAACACGATATTGTTCTTGATTTTAATGTCTTAATCGATCTCATTTTATTAATTCTTTTCCAATTTACTTCCTTTATGGGCTTTTATTTCGTATATTTCGATATTGCTACTCTCAGGTATGCTTTGTTTTGTTTTGTAGGATTTTGACGTAATAAGAGTTCTCTTGATATCATTATTGACTCATGTTGAAAGTATATGCGTTATTTAGTAGCCTTGTCTCGAGAATTTTAAAGACATATTGCAACATGGCTCTAGCTAGACGTTGATCTTTCAATGTGAGGTGCGGCAAATGAAGTTTAGCTAGCAAAATGATGAATTTCGCCTCATACACCGCACCTCGTTGACGGTCCTTAACCTCGCACCGCAACACCTTGGCGGCCACTTTGAAATAATATTTGTGTAGCCCTAAAACCTAAGCATTAGGTACTAGCTAAGTGGGGGGGGGGGGGGGGGGGGGGGGGGGAATTTAGGTAATGGAGGACTCTTTGGGAGCATGTTTTGGACGCCACTTTTGATGAGCAAAAGGAATTTTCTGATTTTCCCTTCTCTTAGTTTTCATTATTCATTGTTTTTGCTTTAGGGTTTCATAACTTTATTTTTGGTTCTTTCTTTGGCACTCATTGAAGAAGGCTTTGGTGTTCAACATTACTTTGATATTTTCAATCAATCTCAAGTATTATTTTCACTTCTCTCTTCTCTTATTGTTATTGTTAATCATGTTTTCAATTTATAATGCTTTTGTTATTTTATTCAATATACTAGAGTAGTTTTCTTATTCTAGGGTTAAGTTGAACCCTAGCATGGAATGATGTGTTATTGATTCTCAATTTTCGATTTGATTAGTTGTAATTCATTTATCTTAGGGTTGGTTTTATTATCAATGAATGACTAGAAATAGTATTGGTTGAATGTGGTTAGGTTACAACGAAAGTTGATCCTTAATCGAATCTAGAATCCTAATTTAAGATAAAGGAAATCACTACGAAAGTATCGATGGAATTTGTTAGGATGTTAAGATGCTATGCTTAAAGTCTTTGAACTGCATGAGTCCATGAAAATAGGTATGATTGCATTGTTAAAAAAGTCATTGATTGATCGAAAGAAATCACTGGTATTGATTAGGGTTATCTATCATATGAATTATTAGTAATTAAATTAGGGAAGGAGGAATCGTTGGTGCATTAATTCATGCTAGTGGGGATACTTAACTCTAGAAGACTTTAACCCTTGATTATTTCATATAAATCTTGCTCATTTTAGTCTTTAGATTAGATCATCACTATTCATTTTGGTTACTAGCTTAGTTTAGGTCAAATCATTCTAGCTAATTGAACCATTAGTCTCTTGAGATTCGACCCTTACTTGCCATGCTACATATTTAGGAGGTACAATTAGATTTATTTTTGTTAAGTGCGTGACACGCCTTTCAAAAATAATGTACAATATCCTTCAAAATTTTGTTACTTTGGATGATTCTAGACTCGATTAGGGAACACATTGATAATTTGATATGTTTATCATGGTTTTTTTTATAAAGTCATATTAAGCTCTTAAAATGATTGAATTCTATGACCCATATGAATCATTTAATTTAACACTAAATACATATTTTCATTAACTAATTTTTAAACTCCTGCAATTGGGTAATAAATTTGCTTTTAGGATATTTAAAGACTCGATATAAGATATTGAATAATTGTAAAATCATAGGAATAATCTAGTACTTTTATATTCACTTTTGAATTTTTTTCAAAAATATCTGAAAAACAATATTTAAGAATCTTAAAAATTCGGTTATTTTAAATAATTTCAAATCTAGTGAAAATACTTTTTGATAATATTACCATAATTTATTTTTATTATATATATACATATACACACTTTTTATTTTCTTACTGCCATGCTTTCACTCATACACTTCTCCAACCAAATAAAATTATATCCACAAAAGTAAAGATTGCCGATAAAAGCAATGCCATTCTTTAAAGAAAAGTTATAAAAGAATAGCTTGACATATGAATTATCATTATCATTATCTTTGTTAAATCACCTCATATGTTGAGATATTCCAATATCCTTTTCATGTTTGTGAATACAAACAAGATCAACTGATCACCTACATACCTTCGACTAATCCATGCATCTTTATGGTTAGGGTTGGGGCCATATATATGGAGGCCAAGTATTTACCAAGCAAATGGACACAACATTGCATGTGGGCGTCATTTCGTAGTCCTTCACTTTTATTGCATCTAGGCGCAACTAGTGAAACTACGTACGGAGCCAGACCTACAAAAAAAAAAAAGTCTTCCATCTCTTCATATTTGGGCATTGAAAAAATAGGTTATGATCATACCTTTTTGTACCAAAGCTATAATGTGGAGTGTGCTTGTAAAAAAGAGTATTATATTGTTGAGTTGATGGATTAATTTTAAACAAAATGTGTTGGTAAATAGAGCAATCATGTCAAACTTATAAAGGGAAACATTACTATAATTAAATAGCCCTAAACACATTTATTTATTGTATAAGTAAGATAAAACAAAGGGGATTTTTTTTTTCCTTCAGATTATATGCAATTTAAAAAGATTATTGAGGAACAATGCGAAAGCAAATATTATCTATTCTATCTTATTATACCTCATTTTAATCTATTGGACCTTATTTTAGTTATAAATTTTGTTTTGGTGAAAATATAGTGAAATGAACAATTTCAAAGGTCTTTTGAAAAATTGAGAAAGTAAGTATTTTTAACCAACATGCTTATATCAATGTTGGCGACAAAAAAAATATAGATTTATACTTCAAATTTAAGTATATTATCACTTATTGGCTTTCATGTACAATGTTAATTAAAATTCATTAACTATAGTTCGACGTGTTATTAAACATATTTCAACATACGAAGTGGAAAATATCTAAAATTTTATGCATATTTGAAAACTTAAGATACGTGAAAGTAGATTTACTTTTTACGAGTACGGTAAAAAAAAACATTTGGAAAAGAATGTATACAAAAAATAGAAAAAGGGTCGTTGGTAGACTAAAGTCAAGACTCAACGACTAAGAAGTAAATCGGACCGTTATTTTGTGGGCATCATAAATAATCATATGAATTATGGAATTTACCCAAATAACCAAGCCACGCTCTCTAACACTCGTCTCATTAAGTCATTAGTCATTCCACCGTAAATGTGGAAACACGTCCCTACGTCATTATTTTTAATTGGATAAGCTCCCCTTCAATCCTATTTATTATTATTTGTTAAACTTTTTCCCTCTTTTTTCTTTTTACTTTTGAGAGGGCGGCGCATAAATCGAGGAGGGAGAAACCTTATGAATTGGGCGGAGACCCGCTAATCTCGAAACATTAGAATAGTAAAAACCGACTTTAAGTGATAAAGCGAGAAGGAGAGAGACCGAGAGTGTGAAATGGAGATCTGATCTCTGTGCTTAACGGGCTCAGTGTGGGGGTTACGGTCAGTTTCGGGCAGCACCGGAATCCCGATTCTCTGCATTGCGGTCCACTTTTTCCTTTGGGTCATACGACCTTCAGCTGCGGCGATCTTACGGCTGTTATTGAATGATTGAATATGGCTGATCCCTTGATGAGATCCATCTGCAAAATGATTTGATTCTCAAGAATGTCTAATTTATTTTGATTCGATTTTTATCTCATCTGCTCAAACACTTTAAAGCTTCTCACTTTTCTGCTCCCAGATTATTCCCACTCTCTCTCCTACTGTTCCTCCTTATTCCAGCAGTTTTGCTACTCAGGTTGGATTATTCTATTTTATTCAATTTTTTTAATAAATTATTGGGTTTTGAAAATATTATCAAATAATGAGATCACATTTGTTTATGGTTTTGTAATGTAACTCGTTACATTTTGTGATCGAGAGGAGTAATTTGATGATGTTTTTAGATCTGTAATTCTAGGATGTTTAAAGCTCTGAAATTTGGCTGAAAAATTATGTTAAAAATCCCAAGTGTTTTACAAGGGTGAAAATGAATTGTGGTTAATTTGTTTGTACTGTAGCTTTGACCTCAGTTGATGTGTGTATAGTTGGAGTTGGTCCAATGTCATTATCATATATTCGATGTCTAAAACTTGTTATCAAATGATTAGTATCGGGCTTTGTAAAGTCATTAGGTGGGTGCGTTGAAAGATGGATACTTGTCTAAAATCATGGTGATATTTGGTTGTTTACAGGTTTTCTTAAACTCTCTCATGAGAGTAGAATAGGATGTCTTTCAAGGTGATTGTGAGGGAGTTAAGGGAGATGAGAGAGGGGATGGGAAACAGGTCGAGACGTGGAGGAGAAAGGGGGAGGCCTTGGCGTGGGAGGACTAGGTCACATATTGCACCTGATCAACCATCGCCCGTTACTGAAGTAGTTGAGCAAGGTCAGTGGGCGAACTTGCCGCCCGAATTGCTGTTGGATATAATTAGGAGGGTTGAAGATAGTGAGGCATCATGGCCTGCCAGAAGTGTAGTAGTGTTTTGTGCTGCCGTGTGCAGGTCGTGGAGGGATGTTACGAAGGAAATTGTGCAGACTCCAGAACAGTGTGGGAAGCTCACTTTTCCCATCTCTTTGAAGCAGGTATTACTGGATTTTAACTGTGGCTGACTGCTTGGCAGACTCTATAGGCTTTTTAAAAGCTGCCTTAGACTTCTAATGACCGTTAATCTTGGATTGGTGTAGCCTGGGTCGCGTGATCAGCACATTCAATGTTATATTAAAAGAGATAGGGCTTCTTCTACATTCCGCCTTTACTATGGGTTAACACCATGTAAGTCGTGTCTGTTTGCTTCCAAGTTTCCGTCTTTGGCTTTTGGTGTGCGTTTCCTGCTTAATTTTCTCATTTACATGTCATGGGTTTACTTTGTGAACTTTGCATGAAATATATCCATATGAGAATGGTAGAAATGATCACTTTCTGGTTTTGTGTCTTGGAGCATATTTCCTGGAGATTAGTGTTAATTTTTTTAGTATTTTAGCTGAAGAAGCTTTGATGAGTGGGGTTTTTGCGTATGCTATACATCTAAATCAATTATTTGCTTTTGCAGCTGAAGATAAGAACGATAAATTGTTATTGGCTGCCAGGAAGATCAGAAGAGCAACAAGCACCGATTTTGTTATATCTTTAGTAGCTGACAGCTTCTCAAGAGCTAGCAATGGATATGTTGGAAAGCTCAGGCAAGCTTGCTTAATTAGAACATCCGTTGTCAATTGCTGTCCAAATGGTTCAATGATGAACATCGGAATTGATGAAATAAATTTGTTTCAGGTCGAATTTTCTTGGTACCAAGTTCACTGTGTATGACAGCCAACCCCCTCAAGATGCGGCAATCAAAACCAACGTTCCGTCCAGCCGTAGGTTTCATTATAAGCAGGTCTCTCCCAGAGTACCTGCTTACAATTACTGCATAGCAACCATTTCCTATGAGCTTAGTGTTCTCCGTACCCGAGGGCCCAGGAGACTACACTGTGTCGTTCACTCGATTCCTCTGGCTTCCATTCAAGAGGGAGGCTCTGTCCCTACTCCTCAAGCATTTCTTCAATCTTTTGAGGAGCAATGTCCACCCTCACCAAGCTTGCGAGGGAAGGACCAAGTTATAAATTTTAGCTCCACCAGCCTGTCGGAGCCACCTCCTACCTTCTCAGAGGACCGACTTGTCCTTAAAAACAAAGCTCCGAGATGGCATGAGCAGCTGCAGTGTTGGTGCTTGAACTTCAGAGGGCGAGTAACTGTTGCCTCTGTAAAGAACTTCCAGCTTGTGGCAGCTTTTGAGCCACACCATAATATCCCTCCTGCTGAGCAAGAAAAGGTTATACTACAGTTTGGGAAGATTGGAAAAGATATTTTCACCATGGATTATCGCTACCCACTCTCTGCTTTCCAAGCCTTTGCGATATGTCTAAGTAGCTTTGACACAAAGCCAGCATGCGAATGATTTTTGGGGTGGGTTTTAACAAGTTTCTCATCCCTTATATGGTTGCCCAGTAATAATCAGTCAATGTTGCGAATCTACTTTAGAGGCCATGAGAGCCGCCCTGCAGATTGTGGCGAGTGATCTTAACTGTTCAATCATGTAAATTTCTATTGCAGAACATCAATGGATGTATATGCCACAGGAAGTAGGGTATGTAGTAATTTCGTTTCTTTCAACTGGGTAATATTTACGTGTACTCGCCTTTGGTTAGTTTAAAGTTGAGATATTGAGAATAAATGTACTAAAGCATTTCTGGCAGTGACAAAGCAACATAAAATATTTGGAGCGTAATAGCCGGACTCCTCCACCCAAAACCACCAAAAAAATATAAGCCTTTAACCCTAGACCACCCAAAATAAAGCCCAAATCCTAGGCCCTGAACCATATTTGATCAACAAACTAATAAACGAGAAAAAGAAACCATGGCGCCAACAAAACTCAAATCTTTGGCCTCTCGGACATTCCAAGTTCTATAGACATAATTCTAATCAGTTATTTATAATTACAAATCGAGTATTGTGCTAGAATATTATGCAGCAACGAAAACAAGCTTAAGGATGAATTAATATCAAAGGCAAAGGAATGGGCGAAGGAGTAGCTAAAGCAAAGCTAGCCACATGTTTTGATATATTCTTATTCTAATGATAGATTTAACAGTTCGATGTTTGAATTTTTTACCATAATGTTCTAAATGTTAATGTACATTGTTAGATCTACTATTAATTGTTTGTTTGAAATTTAAGTATATATTGTTCGAAAGTATTAATCAATGTTTGAAACTATTAATTTATTGTTCTAAATTGGGTGAATATATGTCTAGTG
Organism: Dysphania ambrosioides; assembly: GCA_026401315.1. NCBI lineage: Eukaryota > Viridiplantae > Streptophyta > Magnoliopsida > Caryophyllales > Amaranthaceae > Dysphania > Dysphania ambrosioides. The sequence goes on along the minus strand of CM048658.1, from coordinate 6,104,588 downwards.
TTCGAAAGCTATTTATACTAATATTCTAAATCATAACTATATTATAATGGGTACGAATTTACCTATTGTTTGAAACTTTCCACCTATTGTTTAAATATATCATTAGTGTTCGAAGTATTTTAAATATTAAAAATATATTTCGTAAAAATTAACTTATTGTTCGAAAGTATTATACTTAGTGTTCAAAACTTAAAATTTTACTTTAAATCTTAAAGCTATTTATACGAATGTTCTAAATCATATTAACATGTTGTTCGAAAGTGTTGTACATATTGTCGAAGCATTTAACCTTCTGTTAATATTGTTTCATTGACGAGCTATATACATAGTGTTCTGAAAACTTTTTGATTCATAAAAGAACACAATATTGATCTGATTCTGAACTTTAATGTTCTAAACTACAACTCTAGTGTTCTGATTATAATACTATTGTTTTGATTCGTAATTTAAATGTTCTAAACCATGAATTTATTGTTCTAATTCATAATACTAGTGTGCTGATTCCGAATTATATTGTTCTATATAGTAACTCTATTGCTCTGATTCCGAATTTTAATGTTCTAAACCATAACTCTAATGATCTAATTATGAATTTTAATGTTTCAACCATTAAATAAAAACTCATTTGAACTACTAACTTATTTATTTTTTCGAATAAAAGTATTTATTGTTCGAAACTTTTAATTATATGTTTAACATTATTAACCTGTTGTTCGAAACTACTAAACTTCATAATAAATTGCTGTTTTAAATACTAAATTTTTCAAACGTTAAATAAAACAACTTCTTTTTATCTCATACAATCTTATCCGGACAGTTTCGAATATCATGATATCCAGGTTCACCACATCCTCTACATACCTTTTCTTCTTATTGGATTGCTCCACTGCTTTCTCCTTTTCACCTTTAAACCTCTTCGATGATCCAACGCATTGCTCATTACCAGTATGAATTCCAGAGCCCTTATTTATTGATTTTGTAGGAGGTTTAATAAGAATTTGTGAAGGAGTACACGATCCAATCAATTTCTCGATAACTTGGTCATTTGTATGAGCATTATAACTTGCATTCACATTATGTTCTTCACATCTTGACCTAAAGACCTAAAGATGTCTAACAAGATCAATTAAGCTATCTTCATTACCTTTAGCCAAACTTACGCAATTGTGAATCTCAGACCACAAGTCATTCAACAAACCCTTCCTTTCAACACCAATTGAACAACTACCCATCTCTTTCCCATCAAGATCAAACATTGGCTTTTGCATTGCCATGGTAGTTCACCTATTAACAACATATTGTTCAGGGATTCTTACAATGTTCTTGGCCTTCCATAACCATATCATATGCCTACATGGAATTCCTTGTCGACTAAACAACTTACAAGAGCAATTTGTTTCACAAGTGTTAAGATTCATAAGAACTTCATAACTTCTTCTCCTATTACCTTCACTCACTTTCAATCTCCATTTGTGTCTTACATTAACAGTATACACTTCGGACCCATGTCTTTCAATCTCCATTTGTGTCTTACATTCAGGATGCTTGTGTTGAGAATCATTGTCATTCTGTTCTTGAGTGAGCCTTTGAGCATCCATAGCACTTTCAAACCTCATCAAAAACTCTACAAGAGAAACATGGGGATTGACAAAAGATGTGAAGAAATTGTTCTCACTTTCTGATCTTGATGTAGTTCTCATGATACCACCCATAAACAAATCTCTAAAATAAGCTGGAATCCACATTCTTCTCATTTCAAACATCATACAAAGCCATTCATGGTCTTCTAAATGGAACTCAACAAGCACCTTGTTCCATTTTTCCTCAAATTCTTTCGATTCACTCTCCAAATTCCAAATACAATCACTTATCCTCTTCAAAAAATCAGTGTCTTGGATAATACTTCTTCCTATTTTATCATGAATTTTTTCATTATATGCCACATACAAAACCGATGTTCACACTTCTCAAATACATTATTCATAGCAATTTTCATTGCTGGATCTTGATCTATAATTAAGCAAGTTGGCTCATTTTGACCCATTGCTCTAAGGAAGGTTCTAAATAGTCATTCAAAAGAGACTACATCTTCCTTAGCTATAAACCCAACAGCAAAAGTGATACATTTCTTATGATGATCAACTCCTATGAAAGGTCCAAACACCCTGTTATACCTGTTATACAAATATAACATTATAATTAATAATTAGAACAATAACAATTATTTCTAATAAAATTCATAACAGTCGAATACCTATTTAAAACAAGATAAAAAATGAAATGAATATCTAACATTAATCTTATTCCAATTGTTATATATATCATGCATATTGTACCATATAAAGACTATATAATATATGTTCGACTATATAGTTATTGTTATGATTTATAATTCTATTGTACTGATTTATAATTCTATTATTCTAAATCAAACTATAATAACTTATTATACTGCTGAATTATTGTTCTAGTCATTGTGAGCTATATTAATGTCCTTAATAAAGAAATCATTGTACTAAACTATTTAAACTAATATTTTAAATCATAAATTTATTGTTTATTAGCACTAACTACATACCTGTTAGTCTGATACGTAGTATCGAAAGATACCATATCCCCAAATAGTCCATAATTCTTTCTACAAATCAGGTCAGCCCATAATGCTCTACATAAACAATCATCATCATCAATTTGATAATCAAAGAAAAAAAGCAGACCACGTCAACTTCTTCCTTTTGAAATTATATACAAACATTTGGGCATCTGACCCTTCAATATATGCCTTCAAATCCTTATGGAAATTTTTGAAATCACACTAAGAGGCACCAACATTCTCATACCCTCCAATATATTCTTTCATCATTCTAAAAGTTTTTACAGGCCCCACATTTATCTAAAAAAACACAAAGAAAAAATATAATGATTTAAAACACTAAAATAAAAATTAGAACAATCGAATACCTATTTAAAACAAGGTACAAAATGATTTAGAACATTGGAATAGTATATATAATGCAAAATGACTTTGAATAAATATATACCTTGGAATTATCAAAAAAATCATCTTTTTGTGCAAGATGCTCAAATTTCTTCTTGATTTTTGGAAATGTTGATATATGGTAGAAATGAGTACATGAGAATGACCCTCTTGGAAATTTGTTATAACATAAGTACCATCATCACAAACCTTCAATACAATTTGTTCCTTGCATCCAACATGAGTCACCAATCTCTTCCTAATGATTGGGGCAACATCTACACCTTCTTTTAGTTTTCCCTCCTCTTGGACATCAAACTTCCGTTTACACCTATATCCAGCTTTATTACACACAAGATATTGGAAACTGATTACACCATTCTTCCTTCTTTTCGTAGTAGATTTTCTAGTGTTAAACCCAGCTTCATTTGCATATGACTTATAAAATGAAATACCTTCTTCAACAATTGAGAATTTCATTCCAACATATGGTTTCACATCATTGGAACAACATGGTATCCAGGATTTGGTTCTCCCCGGAGTGCATACGGGTATTACTCTAGGAGAAACACTCTCATTTGAATTAGAAATACTACACTCCTCGTTGATGCTCATAGCTACAAAGAATATAATTTTAGAGCGTCAAAATTTATGTATTATTTTACACTCTAGTCTACTGTGTTCTTTATGCATTATATTGATGTTCTATAAATATTCAAACATGTTCGAATGACCTATTTTATTGTATTCTATTGATATTATAATTGTACTAAGATATCTATCCTAATATTCTAAATCATAAATTTATTGTTCAAATATATGATTATATAATACTCATACATATAACTATTGTATAATACACAATATTCTATTCGTTGTGAGTTCTATTAATGTTCTAATGATTAAAACTATTGCACGCAATTTTTTATATAAATGTTCTAAATCATAACATTATTCTATTATTCTGACTAACTATTCTAATGTTCTAAATCCATAAGCCAATTAAATTAATGTTCTAAATCAGAGCTTTATTGTTCTGATTTAGAATTCTATAGTAAGAAATACATGTATCTGATCACTTGCTGTATCGACCTTCAACTTACTAATAATAATGTTCTAAATCATAACTCAATTATTCTGAATTAGAATTCTATTGTCCTAAAACATAACTATTGTTCAGATTTAAATTTATGATGTTCTAAATTTCTAATTCTATTGTTCTGATTTATAATTCTATCGTTCTAAATCATAAATACAATAACTTATTATACTGCTGATTTAGTTTTCTATTCGTTATGAGTTATATTAATGTTCTAAACATAAAACCCATTGTACTAAACTAGTTATACTAAAGTTTTAAATCAGAATTGGGTTGTTCTAGTGCGATTCAAATGAGAATTACATACCAATATATCCTAATGCGATCTAATACTTCTAAATGTTCTAAATAACTACTCTAATGTTCTAATCGTAAAGCTATTGTTTCTGACTTATAATTCAATTATTCATTTTTTTATATTAATGTTCTAAATCATAACTTTATTGTTCTGAATAATAACTCTATTGTGCTAAAGAACAACTCTATTGTTCTGATTTAGCATTCTAGTGTTCTTATTTATAACTCTATTGTTCTGATTTAGCATTCTAGTGTTCTGATTTATAATTCTATTGGTTTAAATTTATAACTCTATAATAACTTACCACACTACTGATTAGAAATCGGAATAAAAAAGGAAACGTTTAGAACATTTGGAAATATTAGAACATTCAAAGTAGCATTGAGAATAATAAAACACTTATTTAAACAGGGTACACAAATGATTTACAACACTGGAATAGTACATATAATGCAATAAGACGAACAAATTTATTGAAAACACTCGAAATTTAAAGTAACAAGTATAGTGATTCAAAAAATATAACCTCGAACTCGCAATTTCTTCATTAAAAATGATTCAAACACTCGTAATCATGCACTTTATAAATAATAAATCAATTACGAAAAAAATGAAATCATTTACCTTATTTTCCAATGCAAAAACAACAAATCTATACTTTGAATATGAAATATAGAGACACTACTGATTTTAATAACTATATTGACATTAAATGGATTAAAATAGAAAACTGATTATGGAGTAAAACTGAATTTTCAATTATGCGAATTTTAGTGAAAACTGCCTATTAATCACGAAAACTTCCTTAACTAACAAATCCGACTTTATTCTATTTACCAATTTGCCATTAATGTTTATTAAATCATAATCATCAATCTCAACTAAATCAATGGTATTAGATGAGTTCTTATATAACTAAGGGGTTCTCACATGATCCCATTTATATATGCAATTTAAAATAAAATTCTCTCCAATTTTCCTGTGAGTATTATCCATCATGTAAGTTTCAAAAAAATATGCAATTTAAAATAAAATTCTCTCCATTTAGAGCCTTGATGAAAATGCTATGTCTTTTTGAAGAATTTCTTGAGATCTCTATATCAGTGAGAGACTTAAGGTGCAACACAACTATTCAGTATCCTAAAAATAAGGTGTTCTAAAAAAATCGCTCTCATAGAACTCTCGTGCTAGGAGATATGCACTTACAAGTTTAGTGTAACCTCGCAATGTCCCCCATTTTATACAAGAACTAATCGCCTGTTTTGACTGCATCATCTCGTAGATTGCGATTTTTCTTGATAAAACGAGTGCTCATATGGTTGTCTTGTACTTGTTTGTTCTGAACATTAAATCTATGCAAACTACAAGTGTTTATATGGTTGTGTTGTATTTGTTTGTTTTGAACATTAAATTTATAAAACTACGTATATTTATTATCATTATATTATGGGCAAAATAACTATAATAAAACTAAATAATTTTTAATCATAATGATTAATCTTTTTTATTTATCTAATTTACTAATTAAATTTCATAATTGAAATTTTAAAAAATACAAGTGTTGGATTGTCTTAGCCAGATGCTTGGACTATGGTGGCAGCGTCTTGTGGAGAGGCCCCTCCTCATGCTACACCGCCGTTCAAACTCTCTAACCGTGTTGTACCCCACCTTTCAAACTCTGGTGGTGCCGCTAGTGTCGGTGGCTGTTGGAATAATGTTGGCAGTGGTTGGAAATGGGAATGAATTAAGGTAAGGGCGCAACTAGAAGTTCAATGACATTTTACTAATGATGTTTAGCTATCAAAAAAGAAAGACTTGATTACGAATTTGAAGCAGTCAGAAACTAAAAGACCAATGGAAAATCCTTTCTATTCCAAGTTTTTAACACACACAAGTTTCTGACTTTTTAAAACTACTATTGGCAGTAACTTACACCCTGCACAAAACAAGTTCATCTTAGCTGAATAATTCTGTTGAGTTTTCGCGAACTGCTGCTAGTCATAGAATCGTTCGTACATGTATATATGGAATAGTGGAGTACCATGCAAAGCTAGTTTCTTTCCAACAAAGTAAACAAGTTACTAAAGCACACCGGTAGTGCACATGACTCCAAGAACATTAGATATATCAAGGTCAAATGAAATGCAGACTTGTCTTTCTACAAGATCCTTTGAATCAAAGGTAACCACTTTCTCATACATCTTAAAAATTCAGCGAAAATTATAAACGAGGTACAATAAAACATCTGCAGTAAGACCTGCCGGAAAAAGACCTTCGCTGACCATTCTTATAGTCTACTTTTGAGAAGCATACATAGCAACAAAAGAATATGATTATACATTGCCTAACATTAAATTAAACATTTATACAAAGGCTTAATACAAGATCTATCCTATTCCTAGTATTCTTTGCAATCCAAAAACAAATTTACAATGATCTAAACAAAGAGTAACCTACTAGTCTGGTTAGAACAACGTAAAGAATTTTATGTGTCAGTATGATTCAATAGGGAAGTCTCATATCTTACCTCCGACTGTTGCCTCATTCCAGACAGGCCATAAAAATATCACACGCTGACCCAAAGCTGTGAGTGCTAAATACACTAGTATATACAAGGTTACTACATCAGCAATGATTTAGCTAACAACTAGTACCAAGTTAGTGTGTAGCAAATTCATCAATCTGACACTAAGCCTACATCAAACTTTTTACCTCAAAAATTTGGTTCAGGAGACAAGCGAAGTAGCCACCCTTATACCATATATTTGAAAAGAATATCACTTATTTTTAAACAGCCTCCTGATAAAACCAGATGATTTAGAAGACCTATGACCCCCGGATACATCCACATTTGATCTAGGGCATTCTTGCTCGTCTTCTTCATAACTAGTGTCCATCAACTGCCGGAGCAATTCTGATGCAATGGCCTTTCCTTTATGGCTTCCTTTGACTGAAATATCATAAAGAGCAGATATACAGTTCTCACGCATTACCATTTGACAATAATATTCGCGTTGAGAACATAGATTGAGAAGAATCCTGACTGCATGCTCTTGGTCCCTGCAGTTGCTTTTCTCAAGTAGCTTGACAATTGAACTAATGCAGCCTTGTGTCTCAGCAATAGTAATTCTAGTCTCTTCAAATTGACACAAGTTCTCCAAAATGCCTAAACAAGTTCCAGAAACTGAGGTATCTTCCAAGAAAGGAACTAGTTTAGGTACCCAATCTGAAGCAAACTTGAATAAACTACCAATTTTCGATGAAAGAATATACAGTATCTTAAGGGCGGATTCTTGAAGGTCCCGTTTGTGGCTATCAAGAACTTTGAGGATTGAAGTCAGAGCACCGGATGCTGCAAAATTGGAAAACGAAACTTGAGTAGACAACACTTCCATTAAGGCAAGTGTTTCTGCAGCAACTTCTGTTTCAAGGAAAGAAGCCAAGAGTGTATACACATCCTCATTTAGATGTATAGGTTCCCTCCTGTAAGAAGTCTATGGAAGTTAGAAACATAAGACAAACAAAATATATATGATCTTGATAGCAAAGACCTTGAATAAAAGCATAATTAAAACATGATTCAATCAGCACACGTAAATCCCGATCTCAATAAAGATAAAAGCAATTATGCTGAGATTTGTATGGAAAAAAATTACCTCTTAGCTTGGAGAAAAGTTAAAAACAACTGGCTTCCTGATTTTTGAGCTTCTGTATCTTGCTTGTCAAGAGCTTCTCCCAAGAACGTAATAAGTGGATCCAAAAAATTCTCAAAGGAGACAGAAGCACAAGAAGGGTTAAAGTCGATCAAATAAGTAGTAACGTCTTGAATAGCTCTACACTGCAATTCCCAAGGAAGTTCCCTGAGATTAGACAAGAATTTTGTTCTTATGTCATCTATGCTAGGGTAAAACAGAAACCTACGAGGTTCAACAACAGATAACTCCTTAATAGAACGATAGCTGTTTTCATGTTTATCATGTGAGATGTTACTGTAACTGCTATCAAGAGATCCAAGGGATAAGTTACTCATATCTACTAGAAGATCTATATCTTTCATAGAACTTGCCGTGCTGCGGAAGGAATCAGAAGTTTCCAGGGAGCCATATATTGATGTGTTGATATTTGGGCAAGGATTTTCAATCCCATACTCCATACACCACTTTAAGATCCACTCTCTCATGGGAGTGTTGGATGTAAGGGAAAGATTAGACAACTTCATCCCTGATCTTGGACACGTATCATGACCATCATCAAACCATTTCTGTATGTACGCTCTCTCATAAGTTTGTCCAGAAGAAATGATAACAGGGTCATGCATCAACCTCAAGGATAAGGGGCATTTGAATCCTTCAGGGGGATCAGGCCTGCGAAGAAAGCTGACTTGATCAACACCGGAACCATGAGACTGGGTTATAGTTTCACCGTCAGACTTCACAGATTCATCATATTGAATTGCTAAATTCCTAGTTCGCCCTTGCACAATAAGCTTGTCATACTTCCTCAGGAGATGCAAGAGGTATTTCAAAGTCTTATTTTTGTTTGAGTTCCCCTCTTTCGCATCATTAAGCATTTTCTTTAAGCATCTTCTCTCTATCACGAGATCCTTTTGTGACGAAAGACGAAGCATTGAAGCTGCAAACTGAAGCAACTCAATCTCAGAATTTCCAACTGAATCTATTGGAGAAACATTTAGCTGCAGTATAGCTCGAAGCGCCTTTCCAGCCAAATCTTCACATGAGTCCACAGAGAACTTTTTACCTCTTAGATCAACAAGTATCTCAGATATCTGCCACAGGAAAAATATAGCAACATATTTATTAAATTGATTTTGTCCCAAGGAAATTATATTGGTTTTGTGACAATCCCAAAAGCAACCAAAACATACGTCCACAAGGCAAAGAAAATCAACGTGGGCATGGTGTTCTCAGAGCAGCCCACCGAAAATTATGTGTAAATGAAAAATAAAAAGAAACAGGAGAGAATTGAAGAAATTAGGACAATATGCCAAACCTTCAATTTCACAGCCACTGGAACCATATTTTGAAGTTGGCTCAAATGTTGCTCCATAAGCTTCTTTGCTTTTTCAAGTCTTGATTTCACAGTTTCTCCTGTTATTGCCTGAAGTATAGAATATTGCACCAAAAAGTTAGTATGCATTATCATCTCTTTTATACACATTACTTGCAGCAACATCTCTTGAAGTTAAAAAATTCGCCAAACCCAACCCCCCAACAACCTCCAAAGTGATACACGAATGGATGTATGTCTCCATGCATATTAAAACTGAAAGAAATTCATATTCAATCTCATAGGAGATGGATTGCAATCACTATTTTTATAAAAAGCAATGCGAACCCACTGAACTAAATTTGTCTGAATTCAATAGAGTAACAATGAATTTGTTAGAGGAACTATTTTTGGGATTTCTGCTGTGGAATAACGTACGTACCAGGTACAGCTTACTAGACATGCAGCAATTTTGAACACGTTCCTTGGCTGTCTCAATTGCGACGTGTAATTGGGAAAGTGCCTGTAATCCTAGGGAGCATCGAGGCTTAGCCGCTTCAATATCTGGAATTATACTCGAGATTCTATCAACAAGTTCCAGGAGCTGTGTACACATAGACATATGCACCTGCATAATTGATAAAGACAAGTGTGATATATCTAAAATTAGCCTATTTGAGGAGGGACAATCCAAGTGTAATTATCATTTTCCAAAGATGATCTTTTAAGTAAAAACATATACTCAGTTTTGCAGTTTAATAGTTTCATAAGAAATTTCACAATTCCATAATATTGATGTAACAAAATCCAATTATGTTGACAGTAAAAATATTTAGCCCTAATCTAGGAAGTTCTCTAGATAGTGAGGCTGCATAGGACAGACTCAACATAATCAAGTAGAAACACATCAACTGAACCAAATCCAATTACGTGATAAGTACCTTTATAATAAGAGCACGCGTTTGTATCTCCTGCATTTCAGAGACAGCAGACTCCATCCAAAAGGAAAATATCCTGAACCAAAAATAAAAATTAGAGAGGCTGACTTTGGTCATTCTAGCCTCCTAGGCATAATAAACAAATGTCTGATTGCATTTGAAAATGGCTGTGGCCGTTACCCATCCATAAAAGAAAGAAAAAAAAAAGTTACAGCAGAGAAAACACATGAAAACTACAATCTTGGACTGTCCTTCACTTGTCTGTTCGAATATCCAGGGAAAAAAATTGGCGGATGCATATCATTTTAACTCAAGTAGTAAAATTAAGAATGAACTTGGCTTGTAGCGAGTTCTTGTTTCATACATGAAGATTAGATAACAAGAACCGTAATAACACATCTGAATTTCACCATCACCAGAAGTTTCCTTCAGTGACTTCGTAGAAACAGATAGAACGGCCATATAGTAAATTTCGGGAGTAAGGATCTGATGATGTTTTTGTTGTTGACTTGTTGTCGGCATGGCCTGTGCCAAATTTTCGAAATCCCAACCCAAGCGCGGCATGTGGCCTGGCCATAACAAGGCCAAATTCTAGCCGGCATAGCTCAGTAGCTCACTCCCAACTTTAACCATAGGTAACAGAAAACAAGCCTTTCCTAGAGAATTCCTTACCATCCAAACCAGGATTGACCAATCTACAAACCCATTCTCACAAGTACCAAAATGCTAACTTAGTTAACAACCAATAATTATCATTCAGATAAAATAAAGGTTTATCATACAGCACATGACAAGGCAAAAACAAACAGGAAATGTGACAATTTACAATTTAACATTGAACTTTTTAACATCACTAACCTTCATCTTATCCTACTTTTATCTTTTCTTTTGTTTAAATCAAGCAGGAATATTTTAAGCAAACATGCAGAGAGTCAAGAACCCACTGATCAACTTCAGAATTATGAAGTGTAAAAATAATATCTATGATAAAGAGAGAGTACCAGATGTATAACAAGAGCAGGACAACAACCCTGGATATTAATTGGCAAAAGTTGCTATATTGCCTTATCAACCTCACTCTACGGTCTTGATTGTCCAATCAGCAGCCAGAACAGATATTACCCTTCACTAGAAAACAAAAATACGCATGACTTCTCCAGCCACAAACAATTCAGAGCTTCACAACTTAGTCCACCTCAAAATCACAATTTGCAGAGCAGAAGAGCAAGAACAAGATTTAAGAATAAATGGGTAGAATGCTGAAGATGGAGAAGAAGAAGATAAAAAAAGATAGAATAAGATTGCAGGATAAGAGAAAAAAGAAAGACAAAGGGAGTATTAAAATAAGAAGAATGCCCGAAGAAAAGACTATTTCCAAATGCTGAAATAGGGGCCGCCGCACAAATTTGATCACTTTCTAGTTTTTAGAGTCAAAGGACATCGTCGCTGAGTACCTGCCTACCTGGTTTTATTTCTAGTACAAATTTCATTGGTCATTCGTCAACTAGTAAATTCTACGAAAAGTCCTTCGTTTTTTTGGTTCTGTTTTACGAAAGTACTCCGTAATGTTGATCTATTACAAATTCTATTCAGTGGCACTACCAAATTAAGAGCCATGAGTTATTAACTAGGATTTTTTTTAAAAAAATATTGCAAAAATAAGCTCATAATCAAATTAATTTGAAAAATAAGTCAATTTAGGCTTGGAAGAGAGTCAATGCTCCGGACAAGATTTGGAAAATAGCGAATTAGGCTTGGAAGAGACGGAAAAAAAAAACTGGCCCAGCAGAAATCGTTGTTCAGTTCAAAGGAAATCCTTAAAGCCTAAATTGACTTATTTATCAAAATATTTTGACTAGTAGTTTATTTTTTGCAATTTTTAAAAAAAAGAAGAAAGCTTATATAAAAAAAAAAAGGTTTAGTTCATACGTCAATCATTCATTTGTGTGGTTGTTCCTGATATGAATTGCCGTAGCACATTGGGAACCATCTTTCAGATTAGCAGATCCTACGATATCTTAAAGGAAAACTGTTTGATTAAACACATGAGGTTGGAATCACTGAAGAAAGTTCCATTTTTGTTGGTATAAATGAATTTTGTATTTCTTATATTTTTATCAACAAAATATCTTATTGGGCTTCTAATTTCTTGTGAAAATCAAGTTTTGTACGAACTACTAGTTCTCTGTTGAAATGTCCATAAGAAACTTTGCCAACCACGTAAAATCTGGTTTTTTTAACCCAATTAAATTTGATTCAGACCTGATTTTCACCATCTGCTAAATCAATCCTTTATATAAGTAATAAGGATGTCATTATAATGATCATTTTAACCATGTATGATATATCCAATCATAACCTATATAGCTAAGCCAAAAAAAAAAAAAAAAAACTGAAAATGAAAATATTCACATGGAATAAAGAAAAAAAGTTCTAAAGTAATTATATTATTTGTAACGATTATTTCTCAAAATATAAAAATAAAAAAGTATAAAAGAAAATGAATTACAAAGTAGAAATTTGTAGGGTTAAACACTAAACTATGGTTTCAAGGGGTAAACAATAGCTTTGGCAGTAGCTTAACACAAATAATTTTACATGTCGCTGAGCATTTTCATTCATTCGTTGATTCATAAGCATGGGCAACAACTAAATCCATTCATCAAGTCCAGGCAACAACTAAATCCAAAAATTAATGGTGACGGTCAAATGTAAAAGTCAAAATTTTAAAAAATATCCAAAAATCACTAATATTTTTTTTATAAAAATAAATGATATTTAAGTTGCCTCAATGTTTATTTTAAAATACGAAATCTATCTCTTCATTTGTGCTTCTTTATAAAGGAAGAGATGTTTCGGTTGATAAATTTCATTTTCCAAAAACCCCTTAAATCTTTGAAAATAAAAATACAAAGCTAATAAGGTTACGACAATAACGAAAATAGAAAATTACAAGATGCTGTCATCTTCTTCGTATAAAATTACATACGGATTAAACAAAACCGTCAAAATCATGACGCAATTCTCCACATTTTCTACACTCCTGAACTGCTTCAAATTACCAGAATATTAACATAAAAAAAAAAAAAGAGGAACATTTCAGTTTTTTTTCCTACTATGTTCACCGGTCACTATTTCTCTCCGAATTATATCAATTAGTATAAAAAAAAAAAAAAGAGGAACATGAACCAATTGGTAAAATCCCCTCTTCCTTCCTGGTGTGGGCACTATGTTTTAAGTTTTTCTACTACCTTGGTACTTTCTATAATATTATAGAGATTATTTGAAAAATGATGAAATGAACTAACTTGGAATCAAGAATATATAGTCAGAGTTATGATAAAAGTTCTACATGATTATAGTCAATCTACCTTCTCAAATATAGATAGATATAGGGGCTTGGACACATATGAAAATCGTCCAAGAAGTGAATTATATACCTTCTCATATACTTATAAAATGTGTTATATTTTATTAGAGCAATATTATATTTATTTTTTATTATTATAATTTATGTAGTGATTTTCTTTTGCTTATTATCCGTGATTTTTTTCTCTATACAAATATTTTTCCACGATAAATATTGTATCTTTTTATTTGTCTTGTATTTAATTTCTATATATTTCTCAATTTTATTATTAACTTTGCTACGGTTATTACCCTCACGGCCTAAAAGGTGGTGGAATATTTCCTACAAGAAGACATCATTTTGTGCCATTGAACAGTAGAGCACTACTAGAAATTTAACCTGGCGGAAGGTCTCATCAAAGTATTTCGAAATATGACCTCATGGTTAGGTTCGGTATAAAGTCGTTGTCCAGGATAACGACTTTGTACGACAACGACTTTATACTGAAACAACGACTTTAAGTTTTTTATTTTAAAAAAGGTTATTTTATTAAAAAAATAAAAAAATATCTTGAAAGTTGAAACTTTCAAAAAAATTTATATATATTTTTTAATTTTTTTATTAAAAATATATAAAAATAATTTAAAAAAATTTTGAAAGTCGTTGTCAAAATTTTAATTTTTTTATTTTTTTTGTAAAAAATTATTTTCATTTAAAAAAATATTAATAAGGAAAGTTGATGTCCTGAACAACGACTTTCACATAAGAGTCTCTGCCCGGGACATCAACTTTATACCAAACTTAGACATAGGATTATTTTTCGAAATAGTTTGATACGGGGGTTATATTTTGAATTTTAAAAAAAAAAAGGGGTTAAAAAAAAAGTTCAAAGAGAAAGACGCAAAAAATCCGGTTTTTGTTGACAACAACATGACTGTAGTATATAAATCCATCAATCTTGGCCTTTGCTTCTGAGTTGTTTTCTTTTCTTTTGTGGAAGACTGCTCTAATAGTGCAATAATGCTTGACCCTAAAATATTTTATGAGCCAAATAATGTCGTTGGGATCAGATGAATAAGTGCTATTAGCATGAAAGTAGTATTCATATACCTCATAAAAAACTTGTATCATTCACTATATTATCACGTATTCTTCTAACGCTCACGATTTTGATGGCCACTTTTTTCTTTCCTAGAGTGGCATATTCCAAATCATATCATATTTACTTTGATACTTAAAATGTTTTATTCAATCCAAAGGGTGATGGTAGCTTAGTCACACATTGTAGAATCAGAATTGGTAAAACGCTAATATCATGAAGGTGTCTCCATTTGCACTCTATACTCACTTTATTAGGTTTGCACATATGTTTATATCTAGATTAAGCATTGGGTTTATCAGAGTACTCATTAATACCATATTGTTCGGGTTGGTAAAAATAAATTATAAACCTACTACTTTTTTTAACTAACGGGAAAACATATCTAACCAATTTTCACCCTACTTGACAAGTAGGCAAGCAGCTAGGTATATTCATAATACATTGGATGGAATAGCAATTTTCTTTTAACTTCCGAATTAGATTAAAGTAATGTATATAGTGCTCTTTTGATAAAAATAAATAAATCCATATTCTACTTCTTATGTCAATGGATGGTAACCGGTAGTTTTAAAGATAATGTATAATACATTCACAAGTGTCGATGTCAAACTCAAACAATAAAAAAATTAAAAAAAAAAAACTAAGATAATGTCGTCATTTTTTAAAATAAATTGCATGTCATTTTCGTAATGGGATTATTATATGTTTAATTTTTAAAATACTAGCAATTATCAATATTTTAATCGTTTGCTTATAAAAGAAATTTTGAATTTTGATAGTCACAAAATCATGCGATTAGATTATATTCTCTTTCACAAGTCACGTCCAATCTATATCTATCTATCTATAATTATTACTGAAACAAACCCCTGCTTATGTTATATTTAACACGTGTTAAATTATTATAAAAAAAATTCCACCCTTTTTTAAAAATGATGTCATATATTTTTTCTTCCTACTTGACATTAATATAAGATTGAAAATGTTATATATAGAAAATTATGTGAATATATTAGTTTTTAAATTATTTAAAACTATCTTTATTTCTTCCCTTCATTTTATATTTCCTCTTTAACTTTTTCTATAATAATTTTTCATTTAATATGATAAAAAAATATTATTCCAATTAAATTTTTTATGGTAATTCTATAAAATCTATAAGTTTTCACCAATAAATGAAAATATTCTTATAATTGAAATATTTAACAAAATAATTTATTATCAAATGATACCAAATAAAATTCGAAATTCTGATTGGGCCAAATGATAAGAAAAAGGAATTGACTTGACATACACAGTGTGAACAACATACCTGGTAAAGATAGCTTGATGTTAGCCCAGTTCCCGGGTGATCCGTCTAATCCAAATATGCCGCTGTAGCGCTAGCTGTCGTAGGCCCGTAGCGAAATGTATAGAGTAGAATCAAGTCCATTATGTGCCATTCACGAAATTAGATCGATGCATCACACACGTTCATGGCATACAGGCATGCGCATGTGAGCAATTTAACACAATGATTGACCTATGGTGCGCGGTACGCTATACACCTTATTCCATGATATAATTGGGAGTGAAGGACTCAAAATTCCAAAATCCAAGCTCACACAGTTTACAAGGTTTAAGAGTGTTACTTACTGGGTAGGGGGGACAATTCAGACCACTCCACAGGAACAATTATGTTCATCTCCCCGGTCTGAGCATCCTGCACAATACAACCATCCGACTTCATTAGTATAGTACAGTTTAAATCTTTTGTAAGCTAACTAATAGATAGCAGTTTATACAAAAGATTTGGAATATAAAGACAATTAGGTAATGAGAAATTAAGATCCCATTTTAATTGTCCTTGCTCCTAATACATCCATACACTCGGCGTTGACTGTTTGTAAAAGGATTTTCTGGTTTTTTTTAGAGGTACAGAAATCTCCTTTATCATACATCATGGTATTTGTGGCTCCATAGTCAAAAATCCATTAATTATCTGAATATGTATGACATGTAACTCCTGTCTCCTTAATTTGGGTTTTTCCTTGGGTAGGGTATGTATTTGGGCTTGATTTGAAGTTTGGACTTGCGTGTTGTGGGTTTATTGGTGGGCTTGTGGGGTTTTGGCTTGGGACAATTAGGTTTAGTGAAGGGCCGGGGGTTGATGAGGACCGTGGATTTCCCTCCTTCGATCTGAGCCATTGACGAGTTCTTTAGGGTGTTTTCGTGTTTATGTGTGATTGCCACACATAACCCTAACCCTATTTCCTTACCTTCCTCTCTCACGGTTGACGCCTCTCTCTCTTCATCTCCCTTGGCATTTGTGTTATGTCCCATGGATACCGATCCCCTTCTCGAGTCTTCCCCACCTTTTTCTTCCCTCTTCTTCACATCTGGCCACCAATTCGGATAGTCGACCAATTTGAATCACCCAACTTTAGTATGACGACATCCTCCACAATATGAGAATTTGAGGTGTGCATTTTCGTCCTTACGCTGAGTGAGGCCTTCTTCTGATCAGATCTAGAGGCAAGGCCACTTCCAATGTCGATGTTGGGCTACTCCGTAACAAGTGAGTCAGGTGTGTGTCTCCCCATTATTTCCTTCCTCACAATCTCTCTTCTTATAGTGGTGTATGTGGTTTCAACGGAGGGAAGAGGTTCTTGGTTAACCAATTCCTTCCGATCTTTGTCTAGACTCTCGTCTAAGCCTCCAAGAAATTGATAAAGTATGGTTTGTTGTGTTAACTGGTTATGAATTGTGATGTCCTATGGGCATTTCATCAGGTTTGGCACCCTCCTATCTATTTCCTCCCGAACCAACGTTAATTTGCCATAGTATTGTTCTATGGTATCTCGGCCTTGTCTCATCGTGCTTGCCATATACTGCCTCAATACATTTCCACGATTCTTTGGCCGTAGGAAAATCTAGAAATTGGTTAACGAGATCTAGATCTATGCTCTCAATTATCCAGGACATGACCCGAGATTCACTTTGGGCCCATTGTACCCTGGTGCATCCTTGGAAGGGGAGGGGTCAGCTATGATGTGATTGATTCATCCCCTTCCATCGAGTGCCCAGTGCATAAGACAAGACCATTTAGTGTAATTTCGGCTGGTGAGTCTCTCGGATATATTGATTGTAGCATTATCTGTGGATCCCTTGTTGCTGTTTATTTGTTGCAACAGGTGCTACACTTGTTCTAAAATTTCTGGATTATCCCCATGCATTCGGGTGAGTTTTATGGTAAATGATGAAGCAAATAAACGATACAAGAACAAATTTGATTGCCTCTTCTTTGATACCAACTTAAACGGATACAAGAACAGTTGATTTGTGTTTGATAAAGACTGAATTGTATTGATTTTCTTTGTACATCAGATTTGTGATACAAGCCTACGTATTTATAGCTTCCTACGAATACAAAAGATAAGTTTTATCCTCCTTAACCCTAGGACTTATCCTGTTTATCTTAATCAGTTTGATCTATGTTTTAATTCTATTCAACTTGTTCTACGATATGGGCCTCTGAGTATCAAAAGTGTCGTCTTATGACTTACTTAAAAAGTCAAGGAAATTATTTAAGCACTTACATAATTGATATTTTTAAGAGTTGAGTACATTAATTTGTGCCCAAATAATGTGAGTATCAAAATTAATATTTAAAGTATATCAGAATTTATTAGGATTATATATGTTATTTGTTCTGTTAGCTTTTTTTAATTCGTTTCTTCATCCCTTCCTTGTTATCCTTTCCCATCATCAATAGGTAAATCAATTGGCCCCTTGCAATAAAACACATAACCTGGTCAAGGTTTGGTTTATACTTCATATACAATCAATTTTATGAAAGAAACACTTAAATTCATTAATGTGTTCACTAACATTTTTAACCACGACAATATTAAAAGTTATCTTGAAAGGTGGAAGAAAACTGTAATTAAAAAGGAGGGTTAACTTAAAACTCTCCATAAGTTAAAATATAGATAATTTAATCTGCAACTCATTCCTTCTTTACTCCGCAATAACTTTGAAATACTACAGGCGAGACAAAATAATAACCCTATCATTACAATTAAAAAACATTAATTATGTACAAGTATGTGAATTAGGGATTAGAACATGGATTGGGTGGCAAACAGATCAGGTCGGGTCGGATTCGTGTTCACCTACTTTCGGGTCAGCTATCCCCAAATCCGAACCTGATCAATTTAAATTTTCAGGTTGAAAACCCCAACTTGAATCTAACCCATTTAATTTTGGGTCGGGTTCATATCGGGTTAGTTTTTACCACCCATGAGATGTGATTATTTAATAGAGTGGCCGGAAAAAAAGAAGACTTTTACGGTTGAGATGAAATGAGTGACAAGTTGACAGTAGTAGTTTAATTGTCTTCTAGGTTTTTAATTTAGGCTTGGGTTTGGGCTGAGTGGTGACTGGCCAAGTATTTTTTTTTTTTAATCTACTTAATATAATTTGGTTATAAGGTTGGATTCGGGTTCACCCGACTTGATTTTGACCCAAAAATTATTTCATGTTACGTGGGTCATTTTTGAGTTGAAATTTTCAACATTAACCTAACCCATTTAATTTCGGGTCGGGTTTGTGTCAACCCAATTAAGTTTTCGTGTCGAAAACTTTAACCATAACCCGCTATTTTCGGGTCGGGTTCAGATTTGGTAAGTTTTTTCGACCCCTAACATATTGCGAAATATTCGTAAGCCATGTCACAAGAGCACCTAGTAGGTAAGTATACCTCTTTATATTTTAATACTCACATACTCTATATGTAATATGTATCATATATCCTAAGGCATATAAGTGATTCAATGAATTAACTAATTCCCAAAATAACACCAAATTCAAAGAAGTTGGTAACTAGGTGGTGATTTTTTATGTTAACGGTTAACTTGATGTGGATGAACGGTTCATGTTGACCCACTAAATCAATGGGTCAACTTCAGCAACCCCTATTCTTTGTGGGAGGGAATTACTTGATCACATGGATTCACATCGATTATTTCATCTTTTTTGGTCAAATTTGAATGAGCACATTGAGCAGGTATGTTTGAGAAAGAAAAAACAAGGGTAGGTACTTATAAGTGACACAAGTTAACTAAGACATCGACTGATGGCCTAAACAAACAAATTAAAGCCAAACAATGAAGTTATCCGTTTCGATATTAAACTTTATCATCAAATGCTCTGAAAAAATTAAGGCAAATACTTCATATGTACGAGTAGTATTATATTCTTTATCAATATAAATTTTATGGCCATATTGTCCAAATAAATCAATCCAAATTTACATATATACATACCTCAATACTCCAAAGTCTAGAGTATTTGTCAATATTCAAGTCTTTTTGTAAAACATTCCTTGAAAAAAATATGTTTATTGTTATATTTATTTTTTTAATGGTGAAAATAATAAGGCTTATACCTCTACAAAATCTTTTGATTAGAATTACATCATCGTACAACATTTATAAGGGAAGACCGTACTCCATAAGTCCATATACGGGAGAGTCTTGGACAATGAATATTATTAACATTTATTTATAACAAATTGTATATACTTGTATTCTAAATAATTTTTTCATAGCCTAGCCAACAAAAAAAAAAGAATTTGAAAAAACTGACCCGCCCCAAAAAATTCGGTCCGAATCCTACCCGAAAATAGCGAGTTAGAGTTGATATTTTCGATATGAAAACTTAAATGGGTTGACACGAACCCTACCCGAAATTAAATGGGTTAAGTTAAGGTTGAAAATTTCAACCTGAAAATGACCCACGTAACCCGAAATTATTTTCGAGTCAAAATTAGGTCGGGTCAAGCTGAACCCGACCTTATAACCAAATTATATTAAGTAGACTACAAAATTACTTGGTCAGTCACTTATTCAGCCCAAATTAAAACCCTAAAAGACAATTAAACTACTACTGTCAACTTGTTAGCCGTTTCATCTCAATCCTAAAAGTCTTCTTTTTCTTCAGTGACTCTATTGAATAAACACATCTCAAAAGTGGCAAAAACTGACCAGATTCGAAAATAGCGAGTCAGGGTTGAGATTTTCGACACAAAAAGTTAATTGGATTGACACAAACCCGACCCAAAATTAAATGGGTTAGGTTTAGGTTGGGGTTTTCAACCTGAAAACTTAAATGAAAAAGGTTCAAATTGAGAGATAACTGACCCGAAAGTAAGTGACTCAAACACGAACCCGACTCGACTTGATCCGTTTGACACCCCTATTTAAAATTGGTCTCCTCCAATACATCCAAGTTCCAACATAAATATTCTGTGGCTCCGGAAACGTAAACGTGACTCATGTATATATGAAAAGGGTCATAACTTATTCTATGTATCAGAACTGAAGAGATGCCAATAACTCGAGCACGCGACCATTCAAACTATCAAACCTCAGATTCCAGCATCAGGGACCACATTTCTTCTCTTAGACATGTACAGAGTACGCCTTTACTAATAATTATGAATTAAGATTTTTTTAAAAGTTTTTTTAAAAAACATTTTTAAAATTAGGTTCTAAAATAAAATACTACATATTTTTAAAAATAAGTTTTTTCAAATTTGAGATAGAATCACTGTATGATTCAACAATTTTACTTTTCGGGACCCGTCAAATTCAAGGCGACCTAAAATCGTTGCATAGGGCAGTGACGATTTTACTTAAATAAAAGTGTTGCTCCGGACAACAATTTAGATCTGAACCTAATTATGGTTATTTTTTAAAATATTTTAGTCCGAATTTTTTTTAAAATATTTTTTTTAAAAAAAGCTTAAAAAAAGTCAATCCAAAAAAAAAAAAAAATACTCCTTAATACATTGTATGGCGGTATGGGCTTAGAACCTCATGCAAGTATGCAACACTTAATTTTGGGCTCTTACAAGTAAACCATTCATTGAGACAATCATTCATTCATTCATATCTGAACCTTAGCTTTGCAATACCATTAGCCCATAAGTCAGGACGTAGCTTTCTCAGTTTCTCTCCAACAAGCAGCTCTTTACTTGTCTCCTCTTAAATCTTAACCAACACTTCCATTATTGCATCGGGTTTACATAATCAACAGTAACATCTCAATAAGGGGAGATAAAATATACGTATTAACTGAATGGAAGAGTAAAATGCACTTCAGCTCTGGCTTCTTGGGTTCACTTTCTTCGTACTACAGCTGCCACTCACCTTCTAGAGCGCATAAAATTCGTGGAGCACTAGAGCATGCCGAATAGCAGATACTTCTACAGGAATCCTACTTAGAGCTTGATTCGAATGTCAAAAATTATTGATAAATAAAGTGTGATTTTAGATGATATGGAGTTCTTATTTGTAAGCGAATTTTCAAACAACAGGTCGATTCTTTACAGAAATAGAGGTAGTGATCAAGATGTGACCTATAAAATAAAATTTGGGTGACTTGAATGGAGAGTCATAATTTGACTATTGTGTGATCATTGGGTATCCCTAAGGTTAAAATGAAAATTTTATAGAATAAAAATTAGACTAGTGTCATTGTGTGAATTAGAATGACAGGCTCTCAAGAAAGATCATGTTAATAATATTAGTGTAGTAGAGATGTGTATGATAAAGTGTAAGTATAAAAACACTAATAAGGGAGAATCAATTATAAAAGTTTGGACATGTGAAACGTTGAACAGTAAAGGTATTAGTGAGAAAGGTGGCAATTTGGGCAAGTAATGGAAACCTCAAATACTACTGAGGAGATTAAAGATGAATTGCATGGAAGAAATTAAAATAGATAAGGAAAAAATTTAATTAGAAGAATATGTTGCTTAAAATTCAAAAGAATAAAGAAGAGGATTTTTATGGATGATCACGTGAGATAGACTCTCAGTACATGTAATCCTTACTATATTTTGTTGTTGTATATTTGGAGTTAAATGAAATGGTTGTAGGTGGACTATGCTTAATTACTTATAGAATAAGGGGTTTATTGGTAGAAAACCTCATTACGTTGGACGATTAGCCCATCTCTGAAGTATGGTTAGCATGACTCCTTATGTTCCAACTCATAGCTTAAGGAGCTAAGGTCTCACCTGATGTCTCACTCTAATGTCACCCTACTTCACGATTATGTATACCAACCTCCATATCTCATCCAAACAAACCACGAAAGCTCACACCATAAAAGTTCTTACATAAGAAATTAGGGAAGACGATGGCCACCAGATATAGACCAACCACCATCATACAAGTGGTGCACAACATACAGTTCAAGCCTATAAGGATCCAAATCCAATATCATATGGTACCCAGACTATAGGACCTTGAGTTGTAGTGCACTGCTAAATGGTTAGTCACACGTCTCTTATTTCAATTTCATGTATTTGTGCACTGATATGATTAGGGAAGTCATAAGCTGCGATCGAGCCAGCTGGGCTACGTGTGGAATTGAAGAGGCACAGAGCACAAGCGCAAGTTTTATCATGAAAAGAAAGGAGTGGAAAAAATACTCCCTGATATGATTCGTCCACAAACTCGTACGTAGTCCATATGTATGCTATGAGACATAGAGAAAACAATGAGATCCATTTCGATCAGATGTAGTTGAAAGAAGATCTCCTCTATGGGCTCCAAGATGGAGGCATAAACTGATTAAACAGAACAATTTTCAAGTTCTTCTAGCAGGCAAGTACGAGTAAGAAACTCTTAAGTGAAGCCTGTTATGCCTGCAAATATCACTTAACCTCGGCACATCTATCAGATGTCATTGGTAGCTAGGTTACAGTACAAGCATAGGATAAAAATCAGTGATCATAAAAAATGCTGAGTAAAGAAGACAGAAGAGATAAGGAGATTCGAGATATTAGCACCATGATATATACCTCAAGGACCATTGCGGGTGGATATCTCTTTCACATTTTAAGATCCCCTTTCTTCCAATGGTACACAGGTACAAGCTCCACCTCTCTTTCCTTCCAGAGTGAAAATACTCTAAATTTTATTCTTCTGCCTTAGTCCCACATAATTAGAGTTTAATTAAATATAAAAGGCAACATTACATATACATTGTTGTGTACAATTCAATTTTCTCCTCAAGGCGTCAGTAAAAAGGCAAACATACATACAAACGAAATACCTCCTCTTGAATTCCTCTCTTTGAATCAACTTTAATGTCAAGTTTCCATCAATAACAAATGTACACCTTGAAAGGTACCTGCATAGTTAATTTGTATTCATAAAATATACCACATAATACTCAAGTAACGACTCTTAACTGTAATTTGAAGGGTACATAAGCGCATTCTTGTAAATTAATCCAAAAACACTTGAGGAATCCACTAGGACATATTTTAATAACTGGAAAGCAAGCACCATTTTCAAATGTCAAAATTATAGATATAGGCTATGCTTTATTCCATATCAACAATCTCAAATAAGCACAGAATTCAATACCTCAGCATTGGAAGGAAGAATTTCAAGTTTTCGTGGCTGAATGGGGACAAAAAATGTACTGGGAATTACTCAGAATGAATGGACAGAAGTAGTTCCACTTATGTAAAGGGTTAGATGCTACAAGCAACTTGTTCATGAGCAAATAATAGATTGTGAAAATTCATACCATTTCGTTTTAAAGTATATGCCATATGCTTCAACAAGAAATAATCTACTCAATTGATGAATAAAATGCAGTCCACATCGTAATTGAATACAAGCAAGTGGAAGAATATAATCACAATCCGCAAAGATATAAGAATAACCAGAGAGAAGATCTACAAAGATGTGATGGGAGCCCAATTGAATTGCATTAGTTCCTATATATGGTATCCGTATATGATATTGCCTAATGGAATCATGTAGCTAGGTAGGTATAAGAGGTTTGATCCGTACAATTTGGTAAGCAAACCCTTTTGAAGCTTTCTTCCGCATCCACTAAAACCACCAAAATATAAAGAAAGTGGAGCGATAGATTCTACATCATAGCATATGAAATCAACCAGTACTCATGATTACGTCGGCTGAAGTCAAGTATAGATGCTTGGTTGCAAAGAAGGTACAGTTGCTCACTCGAGCAATCCCTAGGAAAGAACAATGATTATGATAATGATTTCAAATCTAACTTTTCGCTTAACCTTAAAATTGTCTCCCTGGCCAAACACTAGGAGGACCAGGGAGAGAATGCCTGAAGCAAGCTGGATGTCTTTTCAAACTCCTTTACCCTCATTCATTAAGGGGAATCTGCAAAATGCAATTCAGACACAAGTTGCAACATCCGTTCTTGACTAAACAGCTGTCATAATAAAAATTGTTATGATCGGAAGCATATTATATTTATTAGAATGGATGCCAACTAGCTTAGTTGGTTAAAGTATTGGAGGGTGATATTCAAACTCAGGATCAAATATGTCTATATCAATTGTTGCATTGCCACTTACAACTCTCCTCACAGAAAAAAAAAAAAAAAAAAAAAAATTCTATTTATTAGACTATCATCTAGGACAACTGACAGTAGTACAACATCATTTTAAGGACATGGGGCAATTGATACAGGCAGTATATGAGATATCATCCCCCATTACCGGGCACTTGAGGGGGTATTTCTACAGATTACAACTCAAGAATGTTTGAATCCGGTATCACTCTGGGGAACATCCCGAATAAGGAACAGCTAGGGAATAAATGACGAGGGATAATGAAGCATTCACTAATGGGGATTCATTTATCCTCGGGAAAACAAACGCCACGTAGGAAGTTTAGCAGCTAATGATAACATAATTATAAAGAGAATAGAATTAGTTTTATGATAAAACAAGATACTCTGCCTGAGAGAAAAGTAGTATGTCCTCCTATACTGATTCTCTTCGGTCCTGATCAATTTGTGGTTTCAAAGGTGGGAAAGGTCACTGCTTAAATTACTTTTTGCAGGATTCTCACAGCTGGGGCTAACCCCACCAAACAACTCTTCCTCCAGTTTATAAGGAGGTAACTCTATTAATCTCAACCTATTCCAATCCAACAAGTATTTCCTGAGTTAAGTTAGCAGTCCTTTTCTCTGGTGTACACTAGCTAGCTTCTTTTCCTAGCTCATTTCCTCACTTGACCTTTTTGATAGTCGACAAAAGAAACCTCCTTGACCTCTTTCATCTTATACGCTTCCAGAAACTCCCAAGAGTTTTACTATCGTCTAGCCGTCACAAATGGCATCTTCCTCGTGCAGTTCCAATTCATCATGGACAACCGAGCAAAACAAACTGTTCGAAAAGGCATTGGCTTTATATGATAAGGACACCCAAGACCGTTGGCAAAAGGTTGCCAGTGTTGTTAGGAAATCTCCAGAAGAAGTAAAAAGGCACTATGAAATCCTTGTTGAGGATGTCAAAAGCATTGAGCAAGGTCAAGTCCCATATCCCTATAGATCAGCCGGACGCAATGGCTAAAACATCAATATTAACAAATGAAGGTAATCCAAATCTTGCTCTTGACTTACCAACAACCACATCAACAGCTTGCCACCATGCATTTCGTACATCATTCCTCATGCAGTCAGTCATATGACTCGTATCTGTGTTCCTAGATTCATATTGGATAACTATTGTTATTGATAGGAGATATAGGATCTTGAGAAAATTCTCCTTTAGGTTTAAGAACAGATCACTCCTGTCTCTCCACCTTTTAGTAAAAAGCATGACAATCAGTCAAGCACACTACTGCACTGTGCACACCCATTGTTAAATCCAGATATTAGGATCTGACGGTGGCACAGACGGAATGCGTGACCTTAGATATTCAGTGGTAATTTTAGGAGACTGAAATCAGAAGTTGAGAACTTTATGAATGTGAGCCCGCGATAATTCTTCTACCAAACAATTAACAAACATGAAGCGTCCAAATTATTTCCACGGTACATGCAGTACTTCCTGACCACAATATATGCAAAAAAAAAAAAAAAAAAAAAAACTCTTTCCCCACCTCCTACAAAACAGGAAAAAACAAAAAGGGAATCCATTTTTAGATTTTGGATAACTAATCCTGTGTTTGCTGTGCTTGCAACTTGCTAGTCCAACCAAGTTATCTTCTTAGATTCCAAATAATTAGATGGACTAGAATGGATAATGATACTCGAATAGCAAATTTCCAATGCTTTCTAGTTCCTAATGTTTTATAAAGTGATGATAGAAAAGCTAACCATTTGTCCTCACTTAAAACCACTATATTAACCATCCACCATTACACACTTTTGGCAAGCATCAGTTCTGAAACTGATATTTGTGGCCCATACAAATTTTCAACGCTTAAACTGCCCCCATCAAATACCCACCAGTTAAAGTTGCTAGAATCCATATTTAGTAACATTAACATCATTATTTCTTTCTTTTTGTTGATTGACTTTCCTAACTAAGAGTAATTTCTTTTTCTTTTTTCTGTTTAACAGGCAATCTGCTTAGAAAGAAGTAATGAAGTAATTATCCGACATTGTGTAAAGACGACGGAAACGAAATCGGAATCTGAGTAGATCCATTCTAGTTACTCCAAGAAATTTCGCCTCTTGAGCATACTTATCAGTCAATTTAAGTGCATTTCGAGTGAAATTGGCAAACAATTATGTGTTTTTCCCGTCAACATTACCTATGTAATTGTGTTCTTATGTAATGTAATGTCGCTGTTATATAGCATCAACGAACAGTACGAGGTTTGCTGTTTCCCAATATATTATTATTCTCGAACACTAACTTAAAAGCATAACAGTCACACACATCATAATTGAGTAACAACAATAAAAAAGGGACATTGACGATATATTTAAGGGAAAAAAAAAAAAGGGTCGAGGACTGAGTAGCAATTAAAGCGCTCTTGCACAACATAGCAAGCCATTGAGTTACTATAATTACATAGAACTACTACTCTAATTTGATGAGAAAATTAATGGAAATATGAAATTGGGATGAGAGAACAACCTGGTTCGCGATTTATACATGTTTAACGTAGAAAGCCATTGAAATTGTGATTTATTAATAGGGAAGTGGATCGATCGGCTAGGGTTAGAGTAGGGCTAACATGGACTCATGAATCATGATTGGGTGAAGAGTTTCCTGCTTGGGTTACAAGTCAATAGAGTTAATTGTAGGGAACCGTAGTTACTGTGGTCGTAGGTTGCGTTCTACTAATCGGGTTCAACGACCTAGTTTATGGACAACATGACCTGATTTGCTGAATCATGCCACATTGCCACCCTCTTCAAATCTCAACTTTACTAGAGCAAGGTTTCAATCCCCATTGTGATATTATATATTTATAGGGGAGAGGGGGAGAAGAGAGAACAAGCTTTTTCCCACATATATCTTTGGGCTTTACTTATTATATTTTTATAATCAAAAAGGGAAATTTCACTAGACAAAAAGTTATATTATGTATACAATCAAAATTTTTCCAAAAGAAAATACTAAATCAGTTCCATCTTCCAAAACATTTAATTGTAAATATATTAAAGAATGGCTCTCGAATCATGTAGTGTATATAGCTATAAAATATGAGATACATTATCATATGAAAATTAACCTTCGATGTCATAGCATCCTCAAGTTGAATATAGAGGCTTTCATGGTTTACGCTAGAGTTATCTTGACATTGGAACTTGCTCTATATTTGAGATTAATTATGCACATCTATCATAAATATTAGATGATTTCCACTATGAATACACCAAAATCACCCTTAACTTTAAATTGAAACTCTACCAAAAAGGAAAAGAGAATAAAACTAAACTAAACTACACTAATAACAGGTAGACTTATAGAAAATGATGACCAATGAAAGCAATAGAAGAGAATCCTAAGGAGAAAAAAAGAGGGGAAGAGTGAAGGCCGCCAAAACTCTTGGCTTCACTTAGCATTCAAATGATGATATGATTTTTTTTTACCTCTTCGAATGAAAACTCTACACGTAGCATTTGTGACCTGATGCTCGACGTCCTGCGTAGTCCTGTAACGGGCAATAGAGATGTCAAAATCTGACACGACTCGACCCGCAAAACTGTCTGAAATCGACCTATACCCGACCTGGTTATAACCCAAAAAGTGAGACCCGTAACCAGACCTAAAGTCAACATGTAATCAATTATACCCGATATTTCAAGACCTGAGCCCGATCTGCGTCCGACCAAAATGTAACCTGACCCGTTAACAACCCGACCTGAAGACAACCTAACTTGTTAATGACTCAACTCAATATAACCCGATGACAATATGAAACTGATTAGACCCGATGAATAACTAATAACGACCCGTGACCCTATTTTACCAACCTGTTAACAACTTAATTATGAATAACCTAATTTTACTGACCTGTTTTTTACCTGATTTGAGATATTCTTAAAACTGCACTTTCTTATTAATTTTAAAATGTATATTTTATGAAACTAAACTCGAAATTTTTAATAGACTTCACATATATGGTTAAATTTTAGTCATATATTCAAATGTATCACTAAACTTCACGTATATGGTTAAACTTCACGTATATAAACTTGTCCTTATCCATTCAAACTATATACATTTCAATTTCTTAACTCATATATTTAGGTAAACTTAAGTACTTAACGGCTTAATACCTCATGTTATAACTTATAAGTATATATTATGAGAACTGTTTTGCG
Organism: Dysphania ambrosioides; assembly: GCA_026401315.1. NCBI lineage: Eukaryota > Viridiplantae > Streptophyta > Magnoliopsida > Caryophyllales > Amaranthaceae > Dysphania > Dysphania ambrosioides. The sequence goes on along the minus strand of CM048658.1, from coordinate 6,075,196 downwards.
ATGGGTCAAATTAGAACTGATCCATGGACCCGATTCAACATCCCTAGTTTTGATTCAATTTGTAGTGTTTATTTATGCTTTGAGTATCCAATTTCGGAAACAGTTTGGATATATATTTGTGTTATTCATGTCTAAATACTTTTCGTGATACTCCCCTTGTTTATATTATTTTTATTGTTTTTTTTAAATATATATATATATATATATATATATATATTACTTTCATCCCAAATAGTTTTGAAATTTTTTAGACACATAATTTTGTGTGATAATCTAACACCCTCATAATTCTCAACTTTTAAAATTATTTTCTAGAATAAGTAGACTTAATAAAGAAAATTAAAAATATTATCCCCCATGATAACGGTTTGATCTACTATTAAGACTAACTACCTCTAACAATAAAAACAATTTTCAAGATAAAGTTAAAGTCCTTTCAAGTCCATAAACAATAGCGAACTCGGTCTTGTAATACGATTCTTGAAAATCCACATAAGGAATATCAAAACCCCACATAAAGAAGGATGTTGGACTAGGCCATGAGAAAAGTATATCCTTGAACTTGGATTGGTGAAAGCCTACACTACAGTGTTAACTGGTCTTGAGGATACTATTTTGGAAAAACCCACTCTTAAGTTAATTAATGCAACTTAAGATTAGTGAGATTTTCCTAAAACTTGAGTGTGTATTTGGTTAATTGTTAATAAAAATAGTGTGAAATATTGTCTTAGCTTGCCTTTTGCCAATAAATGAGTTATTTATAAATAAAGAGTAACAAATGGTGATAGGCCAATGTGTGCCATCTAATTGGATCATTCATGACTCAGAACTATTGAGCATTGCCCAATTTCTCTTTCTATTGCCTTTGGTCCATGCAATGAATGAGTGATTATGGTTTTTGGGCTTGTTGACAATGAGCTTTGAGATAAGCCTAATTGGCTCATACCCCATGGTTTATTAGAAGGTCCATACATTTTGCCTCCCACACCCACTAGTCTATTGGCAAACTAGCTCCTTTTGTTTCAAATTGTTCAAGTGTGAGCTGAACTAACCAATCAAAAATAAACTATTTCAACTATTTTTGAAGAAATTAAAACACCTTTAAATTTTAGTTGTCATTTTAGTGAGAGAGAAAATTTATCCTTACTTCATTTTGTGAAATCCTAGGCCATGAATCCCATAAATCAATGCAAGATTTTCGGCTACGATTCCTCTTAAATACACGTCGATTCAAGTCAAATAAGTTTAGGTAATTAAAATTAATTTACACAAAACAAAAATTAGTTTTGATAAAATTAGTTTTGCTACAAAAAATTAAAGTTTTGCTACAATAATTCTACACACAATAAGTTATGATACAAATACAATGGACTTGAAAAATTTAGATAATTTTGTTTTTTAAAAGATAAATTTGAATAAATAAAGGAAAGTATATACAAAGCCTTATTAAGTTATTATCTATTTGAAAATACAATTCCATTGATAGAGTGATCATATAATGTTTTGGAAGAAAGTGGGATAAGATTAGAACATCTAACGTGCACTCGAGAGCACGTAGATTTTAGCTACACCCACTCACAAATTCTTGCTCACATAATTTGCACATGGGCTCCAATGACAAGAATAAGACATGTTAAATGACAAAAATATTGTCTAATAGGCCTTAAATGACAAAAAAAGGACATAATAATTAGCTTATCCACATGCTAGCATTTTATTATTATTAATATTATTATACTTACTATGTTTAATTTATTTTAATCAAGTTAGTATTTTTTAAAATAAAATAAATCTTTGATTTAGATTAAATAATTGGAATATATGTGATAACTCAAAGTGAAAACTTGAAACTATGATACAAATTATTTTGAATGCGAGACATAGATCAATTATCTAATTCTAAGTGCAAAATTTTATAATGAATTTCTATTTATACATATATAAGGTCATTTTATATGGAGTATTTATTTATAATAACCTACTAACTACAATGATTATAAACATTTATAATGTTTTATGCGAAAAGCACATAGATAAGAAAATATGATGGAGAAGCATATTAAGTTTTTTTTTTTTTAAAAAAAAAAATCTTTGTCCAAGCGGCTTGTCAGCCCAAAATGGTGTTACCGCCTTACCGGTTGGAAAATATCACTCCCCTTCGCCGCCACAACGGGGGGCCCTTGAAAGTTTTTTTTATCCTTTCTTTTTCCCCAAGTTTACATCCTCAAATCCTCCCTTCTTTTGCTTAAACCCTAAACCCCTCAACAGACCAACGAACACACTCATTTATGTCATCTCATTCCCCTGTTCCTTAACCTCAATCTCAACTTCAACCAAACCCTTCTTTTTTCTCTCTCCTCATCAATGTCTTCCCTCAAGTTTTCCACTTGTGCATCAATTACGGCAGCTGCAGTGGCGGCCGGTTTCTCCTCCGCCTCTACTCCTGTCTACGCCGACGCCTCTTCCTGGTTCTACCCTTTCTCCTCCTCTCGCTCTTCGCCGGAAACCGACTCCAAATCTGATGATAAATCCACTCCTCCGGCGTCAGCGGCGAGCGATCCCGAGGATGAAGAACCGATTGGTCGGTCTTCAGGATTTGATCACAGAGCGATGGAGGACGCCGCCAAAGCTCTCCGTGATTTGAACAATTCTCGCTACTCTAAAGAAGTAAGCAACATAAACCTAGCTTTCCGATATATTTAATTTTTAATTCGAATATAGTTTGGTGTGATTAATTCTGGTTTGACGATGTTTGGCTCAGCTACATCGTACGATGAGGGCGCAAGAGAAGAATAGATTGGCTGAAGTCGAGGTTGAGAAGGCCAAGTTTGAGTTGTATCAATCTCAGCTTGATATTGTGAGTTTTCTGCATTTCTATTCAATGTCATGCTCAAACATTTAACACTTTAGAAATTGGAATTCAAATTAATTGGAACTTACTGTAATTCTTACTCACTCGGTCTTTATATTAGTTGCTACCTTTCTATTTTAAAAACGTTGATCATAAATTCTAATTATATTATAACAAATAATATATTCAAGTGAGATCTTGTTGAATGCATCTCGACGTAAATTTTTACAATATTAAGTTTTTTATAATTTTGTTTTACAAATTTTAAGAAAAAAATGTTTTAAGTTGTGTCTTGGAGACCGTAAATAGTCTAATGTAGCAAATAAAATGGGACGAAGGGGAGGATATTAAAGTGGAACTCGACAATTGATTTGTTGCTAGAGTGTATCGGTTCATCCATTTGACTTTATTAATAGAGGTCTCACATTTTATGCTTCATGACTGTTGCTTCACGCTTCAAAGCTAACGAACAGCTTTACCTTTCCTGAGCTCTATAGATGTTAAACACTACGCAATTATGGATACTACAATAAGGTGTTTTGCCGTTTCAGATTGCTTAAGTATTACAATTTTCTTGTTTGGCAGGAGAGGCAACAAAAAATGGCTGAAGAACAAAGACGAATTGTTCAGGAACAGAGTCAGGTGCTCGCCCAAGTTAAGCGACAAGAAGATGATCTTGCCCGAAAAAGAATGCAGGTGGCTTAAGCTATTTTTTTTATTTCGCTCAAACATATCATTATCTGCCTGCACTGTTTTCTGTGTCTTGTCCACCTTTCGTTTGGATGAATTCCTGTTAATTTTTCTCAGGATGTGTCATTATGATTAAATTAGAAATTAACTTTTGCATTATGTAACCTTCAAAAAGATGGTTTCTATTGGAAGAACATAGTTTGATAGACAGTCATAACACTTGCAGCAAGAACATGAAGATGAGAGGCGGAATAATGCTGAATTGGTAAGAATGCAAGAGCAATCTGCCATCCAACAGGAACAATCAAGGCAGAAAACTGAAGAGCAGATTCAGGCTCAACAACGCCAAACTGAAAAGGAGAGAGCTAAATTGGAACAGGAGACTATAAAGGTCAAGGCCATGGCAGAAGCTGAAGCACGGGCTCATGAAGCTAAATTGACTGAAGATTACAACCGGAGAATGTCCATAGATACTATGAATGGAGAAAAAGAAAAGTGGCTTGCAGCAATTAATACAACTTTTGGTCATATTGAAGGTAACTATCATTACTGGTAAAAATCTTTAACTAAATTCTTTGGACATTAATAGAGCTCCTCTCCATCTTCCTTTTTTTCATCAGTGGGAGAGGGAGTTGTGTGTGTTTGTTTGTTTTGGGGTGGGGGTGTTTGTTGTTGTTTAGCATGGTCAACTTGTTATGATGGAATCCCTAATGGTGTTCCTTATGAAGCTTGGTTTCTTTTTAAGCCTATTGATTGTTGCCTTCCCGTTTTGGAGATCTTTGTGAAATAAGAGGCATTTTTTAATTTTTATATCTTGCTGAAAGACAATTGAACTCAATGAAACCCTTGATGGAGTGCATTAGTTTAGAAATTAATTAAATTGTGGGTACTGTCGAAGGTTAATCTCTACGAGTATTTTTGTTTTGATAATGTCATATATGTTATTACAGCTATGCTAAGCATAAAATAAGAAATGCCACATTCCTCTGCCTCACCCAAGTGAATTGGTTTCAAGAGCATTCCGCTTGTTTTTGGCAACTTTGACTTCCAACTCGATTCACTGCCTACGCCCCCCCCCCCCCCCCCCCCCCCCGGTCTTACCACGACTGCTGTCACGGAGTTTGCCGGGGTTTCTTCCTTGAGTTCTATCATGATCTCATGATCACAAACTCAACGAAAATGCTTTACAATCAGCATTAACTATCTTCACTTATGTGAGTCTGCTGGGTCAGGCATTTGCCTATTTTCCAAGTTCCCCGTTGCTGCCTCTATGGGAGTCTGGCTGTGTTCTCAGTCCCAGTGTGGCTGGTCATTAAAAAAGTCCAGCTAAGCATCATTGGCTTGGTCAGCAATGACCTGACCAACTAGCTAATACTTCCTTTGTTTCGTAAAAATTGCAACCTTTTCCATTTAGGGAAGTTTCAAAAAAATTGTAACACTTTCTTTTATTGGCGAGTTTTGAACATGAAATTCTAATTAAGCCTGCCATCTTCATCCCTTAACTCTATCATACCTGACTACATTCCCAACCAGGCAACCACCTCCCTCCCATTTCCATCTCCACCACCACCTTCAAGACTAAGCAGCCTCCATTAGCACCATCTTCTAGGCCACACAACAGCCACCCAAACCAACACCAGCTCATGTAATTTTCCTCTGTTCTCAACTATTAGAAGTTTAAAGACATCTAGAAAAAATTATTCAAGTCATATGTTTGCTCATACTTATCTCACTCATGAATTCAATTTTAACTCTTGATTCTGTAAAGCAATTTGTTTTTTATACTTGATAGTGGCTTCTATACCCCCATACTATTATGGAAAACACCCAGAACACAGCACCCATCCTGCTTTCCCAACACACACTAGCAAAATTGCTAAAACAAACCTCATTACAGCCAGATGTCACACCAAATTTTTACACCTTGAATATTGATGGAGAGTTCCATCGCTAGGAGTAGGTGGTGGTGGGGTGATGGTGCCAGGTTGGTGGGGGTGGGGGTTACTGAGAGAAGGAAGGTGGGTTTTGGGGGTAGGTAATTAGGGATAGAATTGTCATTAGCTCATTATCTCTTTTTTCTTAAACAATATGCACAACTAAAATGTTGCAATTTTTTAGAAAAAGAGGAAATACTGTGCATTTTCATTGAACAGCTGTTTTTTGCTCTATTCAAGATTTGGCCTAACTGTTTGGCAGATTCTCATGCAATTTAGACTGTCTAAGTGCCAATATACTACCGTGCATAATTTTGAGGCCTATCCAACTTTGGGGGAAAGTATTGTAGCATTTGTCTTGAGCACAATAAATGCTTGTAGTATGTAATTCTATCTCAATTGAGTCTTTTTGCACAATAGGGTTCCCTGTATGTTCCCTATATGCTGAAAAATCCTAGGAATTTGAACCTTTTTTGTTATCGCCAGAGGGCCTCCCTGGTAAAAAAAAATTCACCGCATTTATTGCCCATTTTTACATATAAAGAGTGAGGAGTTCCTGCTTAGCTTATCTCGTGTAAGTTCAATCTTCTCAGTTAATAATAGACCAGAATCTTGATGAGTTGGATTGTTGAAGTTCAATGCAGGGCTGTTGGTTTAGTTTTTATTGTATGGAACTATGGAAGGCACATACAGCCTAAACAACCTTAGGGAGTTCCCTTAGCTGCCATGTTTGTTCTGTTGATTTCTGCTGTTAACTTGGGTTATCTCTTATACTTTTTGTTTAGGATATATTAGCCCTTTCGTTTTTTAATTACTGTTTTCCTTTTCATTTTGTTTGCTTTATTTAAAATAACTGTTTAATTTAATTGTTTACTGCCTGCAGGTGGTCTCAAGGAATTGTTAAATGATAGGAGAAAGTTACTTATGACTGTTGGAGGTGTCACTGCTCTTGCTGCTGGAGTGTATACAACTAGGTATATGCCTCTAACCTTACCAATTGCATATCTGTTGAACAGTTACATATTTTGTTTGATATCCCCTTCTTTTTATGCATTTGGGTTTTTACAAGAGCATCTAAGATATCCTTAAGCGATTCGTGAAGTTGTGGTAATAGATACTCATAAATGTTTGAGATAATTTTAAAGTGATGGCGGTAGCCTTGTCTTTTCTAGAGTGTTTTGATCAGGATTTATTGGTCTTTCGGCCATATGTAGTACAAACTGTCCTGGAATCTATAATATTGAGCATATCAAGGCATATCATATAACTTCTACAGGCTGTGGACAGTTTTTTTGCTTCATGTGGTCTCAAGTAGATCTATTTTTTCTTTATACAAAGAAAAGAAGTGTTGCTCTTACCTGTTAAGCAGTTCTAGGAAAATAGTTTTGATTCTATGCTTATGACTTAGTTATAATATTTTGGGCTAAAGAATGTATTCGACTTTGAAGTTAAAAGTGAAACTTAGCTGCCTTGAACTGTTTGCTTATGGTTTCCATCTAACATCTGATCTTGCAGAGAAGGTGCTAGAGTTTCTTGGGGTTACATCAATCGCATACTTGGCCAGCCATCCTTGATCCGAGAATCATCAATGACCAAGTACCCCTGGTCAGCACTTACTTCACGTGGGAAGCGAAATTTGTTCAGTAATGCTACAGCAGCTGGAGCTGTTAAAGGATCAACAGTTAGATCTGGATTTGATAATGTTGTTCTTCATCCATCTTTACAGCGGAGAATTGAGCAACTAGCTCGAGCTACAGCTAACACAAAGACTCACCAGGCACCCTTTCGTAACATGCTTTTCTATGGGCCTCCTGGAACAGGCAAAACTCTGGTTGCGAGAGAAATAGCCAGAAAATCGGCAAGTGATGCTATATCTTGTAATTATGCCATGCTATGATTGCCATATGTGCTATATAGGTTTCTAGTCTGCCAGGTCTCCCACTTTATTTCCCATGTCATTCGTATAAATTTTGATGATAGATGTCCATCTACCTGCAGAATTGATCTATACTTACAAGGCTTACTTGTTTGTCATTGGAATGGTTCTCTCATAAATCTGATTCAAACTTTTAACAAACTAATGCAATTTTAGACCCTGGACTAACCGTTGAATTCTCACATACTTTGTGAGAGAATGGGTTGTCTATGTGTATACTTGTGTGCGTGCCAGCATGATGTTGGTACATCATGATAGTTCTTCCCCATATTTTCTCGAATATTGTCAATGTGAGTTGGCCTACCATCTAAAGATCGTTCTTTGAAGAATGTGTCCACTGCAATGGTATGTGGATATATTTTGTTGGATGATTCTGTCAATAGAATGGTTATTTAACACTAAGGTGGGCAACTATTAGTTGGATACTGAAGCCAAGTTTCAGAAATGACAGTAACAGTATCTTGATTTTTATTTTTGGTTTATATCATGATGTTTGATTTTCCATTCATTTGATGACCTTATCTCATTTATCCACTATCTTAAAAACTTTGTACAGGGGTTAGATTATGCCATGATGACTGGAGGAGATGTTGCACCCTTGGGTCCTCAAGCTGTTACCAAAATCCATGAAATATTTGACTGGGCTAAAACTTCAAAAAAAGGCTTGTTGCTTTTCATTGATGAGGCTGATGCATTCCTTTGTGAGTAAGTAAATCCTTGACTCTGCTGCTTTGTAAATATACATTTTTTTCTAATTTACCAAGAAAATTGTCAAAGAATTTACTCCGAAATGGACAAAGTGACAGATGCTTAGAGAAAATAAGTATGCATATTAGCAATTAGCCTATATTGCTGCTATTAGTAGAAAGCTCATGAACTAATAAAGCGAGTATAGTCCTTGACCTTATAGGTAAGGAAATTTGATGATTCATAGGAACTAGTAAATGATACCATCTTGAATTTACAGTAGAATCCAGGTTGGAATTGTTAAATGCATACGACTGTTGTTTGATTGCCTTGCAGCTGCCTTGTTGTAAAATAGCAATACTATCCCCTGTTAGAGTTATGATGTGAATATTTTGCCTTTCTTGGACCAAATCATAACTTTTGAATTTTTTGAATCAACATTAATATTAAGTTTTAAGCATTATGCTAATATGCTACAATCTGTGTGAATGGTATGGGTGAAGTGGGTGCCTTCTGTATGGGTATCTTTTGTTTCATGAACCCATAAAGGTTTGGTTCATGGGGCTGCGAGTGAAAAACTGAGTTTTGACCAGAATTAATGAAAAATTTAGTAAATAAGATGGTCCAAAATAAAATAGAGTTAAGAAGACGCTCATCTCTCCATTTATCTGATTTTAATAACTCTCCTGCTTGACTGTAGGCGAAACAGCACATACATGAGTGAAGCTCAGCGAAGTGCTCTCAATGCGTTACTTTTCCGGACAGGAGATCAATCAAGAGACATAGTTCTTGTGCTTGCCACTAACAGGCCAGGCGATCTGGATAGCGCTGTCACTGATCGAATTGATGATGTGATTGAATTTCCACTTCCTGGGGAAGAGGAGCGGTACAAGCTGCTGAAGCTCTATTTGAACAAATACCTTTCCGGTGAGGATGGTGGCGATACCAAATCCGAGTGGGGTCCAGTGTTCAAATTCAAAAAGAAACCTCAAAGTATAACCATTAAAGATCTGTCGGAGGATGTTATTCATGAAGCTGCAAAGAAGACAGAAGGGTTTTCTGGTCGTGAGCTTGCAAAGCTCGTGGCCAGTATTCAAGCTGCTGTTTATGGGCGAGCAGATTGTGCATTGGACTCGCAACTTTTCAAGGAAATAGTAGATTACAAAGTCTCTGAGCATCATCAGCGAATAAAACTGGCCACTGAATCTGGGCAACCTACTTAATAAGTAGTCTACTGCTATTGGCTACCCTGAGGCGGTTTTTATGGCAAAATTTTTTGGAATGATTGATGATTGGATACGCATAGCTGTAAATTATTTACAAGGGAGTAGCTGGTTCTTTTAAAATCTTACTAGACTACGTAGAACACTGCAACAATTCTCGTATTTCTAGTGGCATTTTGCAAGAGATTCAGGCATGCAGTTATAGCGTATTTGTGAGAGTCAGGGTTAAAAGTGGGATGAGGCTTCCTTTTTCATTAACCTATTGTAATCTGTACTAGTTTGATGAGATTGCAAGTAAACCTGTTCAAATGGGTGGGGGCTCGTTAAGAGCCCTTGATCGACCTTTTTGTAAAATGGTCTAATTAATAATTGGCTTAATGGGTCGTTCTCTTAAAAAGTCATGTTTTATTGGGTTTTTAATGGGTTAAGTAGGGTCAATAATGAGCCTATAGTTTTCAAGACTTTTAAACACTATAAGGTAACAAATTATTTTTACTTACTTGCTGATGATTCACTACTAAAGATTGGAGGTGATACACGTAAACTATCCCTCTCTATAGATAAAAATTATACTCTATCTGGACGGCCCGGCCTGACTCGGCCCATTATATATCTCCTTTAGCCTGACCCATTTTATATCTTCTTTGATCCGGCTCGTTTTGCTTGTGACTCATTCTGGCTCTAACTCGACCCAATGCACATGTCTAATTGCAAGGTAGATAAATGTACGTAGAAAGCAAATGAAAATAATTCTACCCATTTTCGGCATAATTTCACAAATTGTGAACTTGTTCTATGAAACTATTCGTCTACGTTAAAATAGAAGACTTAAGTTAGAGGTTATCAATTGTTTGATTAACAGTCAGTACTAGCAAGTCCTTAACAATTCTGTGAGTTTTAGTCATCGTTCGAGTTCAAAGTCTTGAACATGGTTAAGTTCATGCATTACTTGTGAGAAGATTTGGATAGGTACACAAAATGACAAAATATTACTTTGTATTTCAATTGCCTTATTTTTAGCTTGTAATTATATTTTCAGTTGGATTTCAGCTAATTCCATAAGTTTTGCTGACCAATTAGCTGTTTGAAATGTGAAAATGGGATACGTAGAAAAGCGGAGGGTGGCAAATAGGGTGTCAAATTGGGTCTACAAGTCGTTTTTGGGTTTATTCATCACAGGTCGATTTTTATCAGTTCGGGTTAAATCTGGTCAATTTGGCCTGTCGGATCGAGTTCGGTTTGGTCATTATCGAGTTAGGTTCAATCATTATTTGCTTGCTCGAGTTTGGTTCGGTTCGGGTCAGGTTGTATTCGGGTTATTTCGAGTCAAGTCAATTATGGTAATGGGTTGCCTCGATTTCGGTTAAAGTTCGATTTGGGATTTATCGGGTTCACATTGGGTTGTTAATAAAAAAAATGTTTGTTTGAAAGGTTATTAGGAATTGGGTTAAAAAAATGACCAAAAAAATTTTGGGTAAAAGATAGATCGGACAAAATTAAGTCACATTCACATATATTCAGATTGTTAACATGTTGAGGGAATTTGGGTCACATGTTATAAATCGGGTCATATCGGTTATGTGTCGGGTTTAATCAGTTTCGGGTTCTCTTCGGGTCGGGTCGGGTCGTGTCCCTTACGAGTTGGACACGAATCAAGTTCGAGTTTCGAATATCAGGTCAAATAGATTTTGGGTTGACTTCAAGTCGGGTTTGATCGATTTTTGGGTCATAATCAGGTCGAATTTGATTCGATTTTGAGTAACTTATCGATTTGGGTCTGATTTTGACAGCACTAAAATGATAAAGAGTAATGAGTTACGGTTACAAGGCTGATTTGATTGTGTCCAAACCATGATCTGACTCCGCAAATTCCTTTAATTTTATACGTGTGAGATTTGGCTATCTAAGAAAGATACGATTGGAGGTCATATTTAGTGATCATTTGATCTCCTCACAACTAAAAAGACTCGTAACAGGCCAATACTGAATAAAAGAAAAGAGACAAATTTATGTGTTCTCATTACAATAATAGATCAGATCTCTCATTTTATTCCATACGTAATTTACAGCGTGCAGAACATGAAAAGGTATGCTTATTGGATTAAAATCATATCTTATCTATTGGATTTGTGTCCTATTCAATTATTTGGCATTGAGCAAATCCAATAACATATATTTATTTATCACATAATCTATAAAAACATACAAATACCTCACAATATATGATTGCTTCATGAATATCCGTCAGCCCCAAGCCCCCCACTTATTGGGTCTAATCCTCCCTAAAAAAAATAAGAAATTTCGAATATTTTGACCAATTTAAAGTGAAAAATAAGGTTACTGAAATTCATAATGTTGGCATGTTAAAAAAAAAGGTGATCCGTCTAGATTATAAGATAGTACACTAATAGCTGATAAACAAAAAATGATGATTTAATACAAAGTACTGCTATAAATCTTCTGAATTTATATTTTCGGTCATCATTTGACTTTTGTGTAATACACTCTTTAACAAAGTCAATTTAGATACCGACGCAAAATTATTTTTCAATTGTTAGGTTTCCAGATTTAACATCATAGAATTCCATTTCGCCAGGAAAAAAATAAAAAAAAAAACTCTTGACGAGTATATAAAATAAAAAAATTCTCTATAAATTACCTACAGAATGAGATAAATCCTCCACCTAATCAATGTGATTTAGTCCGTATAAAATCCTCTAATTTCATTGATTCAGCATTTGAACGGTTCAGCCCCATAATTCAGCCAGTCTAATTCCATTGATCAACTACTTTATTTGAGACAAATATGTTTTTTTTTTTTTTTTTTTTTTGGAATAGAAGTGCACCACCTTGTGGATGCGCTTACGCCGCGTTAGCAGGTCCTGTGATCAACCCATAAAAAACCCACAAAGATATTCGTCAAATTAATTAAGTAATATAACAATAGATTCCCCCTTTAATCGTTACAACGTTCTGCTGCTACTACTAAGTACTACCTTCCACGCCAATATAATACAATGTAATATTGTTAATAGAATAATAGTATTTACCTAAGATTGGGTAAATCATATCCCTTTCCTTCAAAAATATTAATTACTAAATTTATTAGGTGAATAATTAATTAGTATACCTTTTCGTTTCCTTAAATAAAAAATTACAATCCATATATGATCACTGATGTTTGTTTCCTGATATGACAAATCTAGGTAAATTAAAGGGAATAAGTTAGCAAAGGTACATTGAACTTAAGTACTATTTTAGGTTAATTGCCTGTCAGAAGGGCGGCAGGGCTTATCTTTTGGAGACCTGATAATATATTTTAAGTAAGCTAAGTACTTAATTGTGTGACACAATTACATTTTCATTTGCTGAAGTAGGGTTTGTAGTAGCCTTGATTGCGTTGCTATTTTCACTTCTCTTTATTCTGGATTTTGGTATTTCCTCTCTCGGGGAAGATCAGACGGCCGACATTTATTTCTTAAATTCTTTGGTTAAATTACAGCAGGGATATGTGAATATGTAAGGGAAATTCAGATGCTGGCTTATTATTCTTATTATTATTATTATTATTATTATTTTTTGAAGTTAGACCAGTTTAATAGAGTAAAAAGAATTTATGTTGATAATAAGGATCGACTAATTCCTGGTCGTAGTCCTAATCATCCTTTACAAGTACTTCTAATTAAATTGGAGGCTTGACATATAAAACTAAGAAGTAGTTGGGTTATTTAATGGACTATCTAATTTGTAAGGATAGATTTTTTAGTAGCTTAGATGCAATCAGTCGGATATTGAGTCGTCTTACGTATGTGATTTTGTATGTTATGAAATTCCCAATATTATTTAGAAGTTGTCATACGGAGTAGGTCATATTAGTTATTCATTTAATTACACCCTATGAAAAATGTGACTATAAAATGTTTTTTGTTTTTTTTTTTTTTTTACATATGGTAAGAAAATTAAACAGTTATTAGCGACGTTCTACATTTATTAGCTATAATGTGAGCCTGGTAAACTTGGTCTCTTTGGACCATAAAATTCAACTCCCTTCATACACTTTTAAATATAAGATAATATCTATATTAGTCTATAACCTAGGCCATGATCAAATAATGCTTTTGTTATGCATATAATTAATTCTTCAGTGGTAACACGATTTTATCTAAGGTTTTAATGCCTTAGATGATCTCTTTTTATCATATTTCCTCCATATTGTCCTCCTTTATGAGCTTTTATTTCATATATTTCGATATTGCTCTTCTCATGTATGTTTTGCGTTGTTTTGTAGGATTTTAACGGAATTAGAGCCCTCATGTTATCGTAAGCCTATCGCTCAACTCATGGTTGAAGTTTACGCGTCGGTCATTAGCTTTTTTTGGGGAATTCTTGAAATCCTACCACAACATGGCTATAGCAAGTTGTCGATCATTCTATATAAGGTGTGCCAAGTGAGTTTGGCAAGCAAAAGGATAAATTTTACAGCAAACACCGCATCTTAATGCGGTCCTTCACTTCGCGCTGCAACACCTTGGCGGCCACTAAAGAAGAATTGTTTTGAAACCTAAAATCTATGCATGAGGAGAGAAATTAGGTGGAGTGTTTTGTTAAGCTAGGACTCATTTTGGCCATCAATTCTCACGCCACTTTTGGACTTAGTTTTAGGAATTTTCTGATTTTCTTTTTTTAGTTTTTAGTTTTCATTAGTTTTAGTTTTTCATTATTCATTGCTTTAGTTTTAGGTTTTCATAAGTTTTATTTTTGGTTCTTGTTCTTTCTCCTTTGCAATTCATGGAGAAAGCTTTGGTTTTCAACAATCTTCTGTTATAATTCAAATATTGTTTTCTCTTCTCTAATCTCTTATTATTCTTGTTATATATCTTCTCTTATTCATTGTTTTGTTTATCTAATTATCATATTTAAGTAGTTTCGTAATCTAGGGTTAGATTGAACCGTAGCATGGATTGATGTGTTATTGATTTCCAAATCTCGTTTTTTATTATTTTACAATTCATTTATTTTAGGGTTTGTGTTATTATCAATGAATGACTAGAAATAGTATTTTTTGAATGTGATTAGGTTGCAACGAAAGTTGATCCTTAATCGAACTTAGAACCTTGATTTAAGATAAAGGAAATCACTACGAAAGTATTGATGGAATTTGTTATGATGTTAAGATGATTTGCTTAAAGTCTTTGAATTGCACAAGTCCATGAAAATAGGTATGATTGCATTGTTGAATAAGTCATTAATTGATCGAAAGAAATCATAGGTATTGATTAGAGCGTATCTATCCTATGAGTTGCTTAGTAAATGAATAAGAGAAGAAGGAATTGTTATTGGATTAGTTCTTAATGGCGGGAATACCTAGTCCTAAATGTCTTTAATTCGTATTTTTATTAGTTAATAATAGTATAATCACTCTTTTCTCTAACTCTTCTAGTTTTAACAGTATTAAAGTTGATTAAATTGGACTGTCATTTCTTTGTAGGATCGACCCTAACTTACCTTACTACATAGTTAGGAGGATTAGTTAGGTTTTTATTTTTCTTAGGTGCGCAACACGCTTATCATTCAGCGATAAAACTAATTATAAATTCCTTTAGTCAAGGATGATGTCCATAATAAACTTCTTATAATAATGCAATGTCAATAGGACTAATAAAGATCAGAATAAGATGAAATAAAAAAAACCCAACATCCTCAGCTCCAAAAAGAAAACCCCAAGTTATCATGCAATCCCATAAATCGTTGATATAGCTAACAAAGTGTTGCAAATAATGTAACATAAAAATCACCCCTCAACAGTTAACAGTAGGTAGCATGCTGCATGCCTCAACCTCCATCAATCTTATAAGACAATCATGTTAATAATCATAATTATTCATTCAAACACATCTGCAAAAGTCCAAACCACCCTAGAGAAAATGTAAATACTTAAGAAAGTTGGTAAAAAAAATTGAGTGGAGTTGCAGGCAATTAATAAGTCCAGGCGCACCATACAGATTGATTACAGAGCCATCATCTGACAGACTTCTTGTGGCCTCTGTGTGGACCAACCAATATCCTTCCCTCTCTCTTTTCGTCACCTTTTATTCAATCCTTCTCCCCAATTTTCAACACTCCATTCCTCTCTCTCCCTCTGACTTTCTTCTCTAATCTCACCTGATCTATCTTAAACCTATTAGCTTATCAGCTAATCAGATTATTATAGCTTAAATATTCATCTTAATATTTTTGAACCCTTTTCATTTCTTTCTTTTTTATCAAGCAGGCAAAAGTCTTGTCCCATCAGCATACGCCTTCTCCATATAATAAAAGTCTTATCAAGTGGTTTTCAAAATTTAAAATCCAATTCCGTCTTTTTAATTACTAGGAAAGGATTTAGATTTGGATTTGGATTTGGTATTGGGGAGGAAGAGTATAGTTGTGGGAGCAATAATTAGGAAATTGGACCATATTGCAGGCCGTGGGGAAGAAGAACATGCTACTGTCGGTTGTTCTGTAATACACCTTCTTCTTGTACTAGTGCTCCCCCCACCTCCTTCCTTACTATTATTCATCTTTACAATCACGTCTTCTTTTTGTACAATACTTACTATTTTTTTTTTTTTTTTTTTGTGCATGAAAATTAATCCGTTTCTTCAATTCCGATTTTTTCCTGATAATCATATTATTTATTGGGGACTATTGATGATTATCCCAATCAAATCCTACTCCCAAGTCCCAACCCACTATCCAAATGGCCTTTTCAATTAGCTAGCTACGGCAGTAGGGCTTATGGGTCAGTGGATGGCATGAATTTGATTAACTCCGTAATCCTTTCCCTATTGAAAAAATTACAGTCACATTCTTCTTTAAGTAGTCAATCTTGTACTGGATTTGAGTTTGAATGGAAGTGAAGCAGTCAAATAAAGAGATTTCCATCCGTTCCGATTCTTTTATCCACAGTAATCATCCATCTCCACCCCTACATCCTTACAAAGATCCAAACCCGACTCCAACATCGGAAATGATCCGCTACCGGGAATGCCGAAGAAACCACGCGGCTCATTTAGGGAGCAACGTGGTAGATGGGTGTGGTGAGTTCATGCCTTTGGGCGAGGAGGGAACCCCCCTCGCCCTCAAGTGCGCAGCTTGCGACTGTCATCGCAATTTCCACAGACGAGAGGTGGAAGACGAAACAACAGCAAATATAGCAGCTGCTGCCACTAATACTACTATTACAGCTGCAGCAGCAGTTGTACCACTGTCACTTCCTGCTTCTTCTGCTATGACCACTACAAACTGCTGCATTTCCTTAAGAAAATACCATAAGAATACTGAAAATAATTTAACTAATATTGCTCCTGTTTACCAGCAGCAGCAGCAAGGAAAATACCTTCACCCCCGAGGGTCCGTAATGATGGCGTTCGGGGGTGGAGGAGTGGCCGCAGAGTCCTCCAGTGATGACCTCAACGCGTATCGTGCTGGGGAGTTGGACTACGGAGGGCAGTTTGGCGAGCCATATGGAGCCTCCAAGAAGAGGTTTCGGACAAAGTTTAGTCAAGAGCAAAAGGATAAGATGATGGAATTTGCTGAGAAGATTGGGTGGAAGATTCTGAAGCAAGACGATGTAGAAGTGCAACGGTTTTGCCATGAAGTGGGTGTTAAAAGGCAAGTTTTTAAGGTTTGGATGCACAATAACAAGCAAGCTATCAGAAAGAAACAAGCTTAATATATGTATATTGTAGATTAGATTTGTGAATAATTTAGCTTAATTAGTGTATGTTTAGTATGATAGAATATGGTAGATGAGTACGTACATCCCATCTATAATCTAATTAATTTTTTTGGATTAGATGATGGATTAATAATTTTTTCGGGTCGTCCCTTTTCAAAGGAAAACTAGAAGAACTAGACTACCGTCCAGATTTCAGTCTCAGTATTTCAGGTTCTACTAGCTACTTCTGTTACAATTCGTTACATTGGTAAGCTTGGTTATCTGCATTAGTCAATACTCAAAATCTTATCAAAAAACGGATTATGGGCTTCCCTTAGTACCGACATTCGTTTCTGATGATCAAACGATCTAAGATTTCTCATTCTTTCCACGCACTAATTTAGTACTCCTCTTTATAGATGTTCAAAATGGAGGATGCCTCGTTAAGGGCCCTTGACCGGCCCGTTTATAAAAAGGGTCTAATCAATAATGAGTATAATGGTTCGGTCTCTTAAATGATTATGTATTATTGGGTCATTAATGGGTTAAGTCGAGTCAATAATGGATCTATAGCTTTCAAGACTTTTAAATACTATTATGTAATGAATTATTTTCATATATTTATCGATAGTTCACTATCAAAGATTGAAGGTGATACAGAAAGTGATACATGTAAATTATCACCTTTTATAGATAAAAAATATACTCTCTTTGAACGGCCCGGCTCGACTCGACCCGTTATGTATCTCATTTGACCCAATCCAACCTGTTTTAAGTGTAACCCATCTCGGTTCTAACCCGATCCAATGCACAGGTCTACTCCTCTTATATATTTTGAAAAGCTCCATATTTCTTTGTTTGAACACATGTGATAACGTAATGCAACTAATCTTGTTGGTGAAATTATGATGAAAAATTACTTAAACCATAGAATGCTTGTAGAATAATTAGTCAAGTATTTACATTGGTAATACCTAAAGATATATGAAGATTACCTACGGAGTACATTAGAACCATGTGATGCATAAAATGCAACCTGTATTCTATTTATCATCACAATGAGTAGTCAGAAACAAAGAGAACTTGTATGATTTTGGGGTAATTTGAGTTGATTAGGGCTATATGCAAGATATGCATATCAATACTAATACTATACATGAATGAGGATGTATTTGGAGGTAAATTGAGTTTATTATGCCTATATGCAAGAAATGCAAATCACTAATATACATGAATAAGGATGTTTGAGCTGATTAGGGCTATATGCAAAATTCAAAATTAAGAACTTAATTTTCACGAGGTCAAAACGCTCCTTTTGAGAAAAAGCAATGCCTTCTTGCAAGACTAAGGCATACGGGCACGATGCCACCTAACTATTTGAAACACCTGAGTAATATCATTAGACATTAAACCCTTACTTGCAAGTTGCAATGTCAAAAATTCAAACCTTGTTGTATGTTTCAAAAGGAGGGTACAAGCAGGGGATTTTGTACTTCAATTAATCACTCAGCCTCTCCATTCTCCAATTGGGTGGTTGCCGACCATTTGATAATCCACACATTTTTGTAATTAAGGGTTTGATGATTTTTAGTTTCTTCTCCCTTTTCCTTACCAAAATCGACATTGATGGAATTGGGAGTTTGGGATATTTACGTTGAAAAATTAAAATTCTTTCACAATGGTTGACAACCAATGCAAAATATACTATTTTCTAGTGGTTCCGACATACTGCATACGTAGTTCTTTTGAGCATTGGCTTAATTTAATTATACTTATAATTGCATCAGTAGACATAAAATGACTCTATACAATTATTTTACTAATACAACTCTTGAGAGATCGAAATAAGGAGTATGATGATATGTTCATTTTCTAGTTTGATTAATACATGATATGATCAAAAGAAATTGGCATTCTGTATGACTCTTGTAATTGAAAGGCCTCTGCTACAGTCTGAGGGAGTAGTTTCTTACTTTGACTTTTGTGTCTCGATAATTACTCCAAGAACTATTTTAAGTAATAATACCAATACCAATCCTAATCCTGTAGCGTCATTTATGTGTCATATATAACCAACTACTCTTCTAACTCTAAAATAAAACTCTATTTTGACTTTTATTTATGGTTAAATTTTTAAACTTTGATTTCAAATAGTAGAATAGGGCTTTGGACGAGAAATTACATTGCTTGGTATGATACGTTGCTGGTAAGGTTTTATAGACTCTGTCAACTAATGAGTTACATGAATCATTTGCCTGCCATAAGTCTCTCTTTCCATAAATATCTAGCTCAATAAGCTACTTTTGACGAAATAGTATTTGATACTAAGAAATTAGGACCCCTATTTACAAATCTAAAAGAGGTTTTAAAATGATACACTTTCTTCTCTCTTTTATCTAGCGAGGGACAACTCGAATACAACAATCTGTCGTTTCTAACACTCCCATTGTATGTGAATCCACTTAAGATTCATAGCTCAGCACAAGGTCATAATAATCCTCATCAGAGACACATTTCATAGAAGCCCTGAAGTCCCTTACTAGTCACTTGATTAAAAACCCATTTATTAATACACCCGACTGAACCTGAATTTTTATACCATCATAGCATTTACTCCTTATAATGCTTAGACAACATAATAAAAACAGAGAATAGTCAAACCACTTGACAAATTTTTTAAAACAAGCGCTAACAAAACCTAATAGCAATATGAGTTTATAATTCGGTCCGCCTAAATCTTCTAATTTTGTAAAATTTGATCTCGGATGGACTGTACCTTATAGTGTTAGACATATATGCAAAGTTGGTCATATGTCAGCGGTGGTCCAGCCTATATAGCCATTACACAATGTGTGGTATTACCGTATTAGTCATTTAGTGTTACCCTACTCCTGGCCAGGGTGCTGTATCAGCTCCTTTTTTTCATCACTAGGGACAATTTAAGCACATGTATATTTTAGTTGTGCATCCATTGCAATATTTGCTACTCCAGTAATTAAGCACGTATATTTTATTTTCTTGATGTCCAAAAAAGAAATTAGTTAAGCACATGTAATCATATAATAATTGAAAATGTGAATTAGAGCCATATTGCTAAGTACATGCTTCATAAGAAAACAATACTTGACTTTATTATCCCAAGGAAGTGAAATACTGAAAACTAGGATAATAGAAGATTACAAGATATTTGAAGGACTTAAGGTTGCTATAGAGCAAGAAAGGCTGAACAAGTCTCCGGGTGTGCCCTCTTAGAGATCTTTTTTTTTTCCCCCTTCCTAGCTAAACACCTCTATTTTAAAGGTACCAAAATAAAAATTAAAGGCTAACAAAAGTTTACCATCTCGGATCGGAGATTTGTCTATCATCCCTGGTTAAGCTACTACTGTTTATATGAATGATGAAGACGGGAGTTATTGGCGCATCATAGCACCAACCTCACCTGCTGTATCTGAGGCTCTCTCTTTGGCCGCCTCGTACTTAGCCTTGGATTCTTCACTTGAACCATTTTCAACCACCGAATCGTAAGCTTCTTCAACCTTTTGCTTCGCTACATTATATATGCCTTCTATGCTGTCTTTGGTGGATGATATTGAGTCAGATTCATACTTGTTTCCATCTGGTGTTAGAGATCAACATTTTCAGCTATCAAAACCCAAAATGAAAACGAACTTAAGTTTTGATTGTGAAAGCCATGAATTAAAGTGAACATAATTACCAGATGCAGCATTTTTGGCTTTGTCCATATTGTCAGCCCAAATCTTGGCCCCTCCGGCCATGTTTTTTGCCTCCTCCATATCTAAGGCCGAACACATCCTTCCATTATCTGTAACAGCCACTATTGCTGCGACCACCACCACCCACACCACTATCTCAGCTGCTCCTCTGTATGCCATCTCCCTTCTCCAATCTATCTTTGTCTGGATATGATCAAGGCTTCTGATAAACTTCAACGAATTATAAAAGTAGTTATGGTGTTGTTAAGATGCTATCGGAGACCAAATCAAATGGAATTTCTGGATATATATGTAGAATTGTAGACATTGTTTCTGTAAAGGGGTTCGATTTTGGCATCTGCGTGCTTTGCCACATCGTGGTCTTGTCCATCCGTTTGCCACGTTGCTATAGTACATGTAACCACAGCTTAGGAAAAAGCAACACCAAAAAACGAAGCCGCAAACCTTGTAAAAATCTATCGTTCATCAATGTTTTCGGAATTTATATTTATAACTATTAGTAAAACTTAAAGCTATTATATAAAAAAAAAACCGGCCTTTTTTTTTAAATAATGTTATTAATTTTTTTTTTTTATAAAAAATTATGTAATTATATAAATTTCAAAATCATTTAAAACTATATTTATTTCTTTCTTTCACTTTATATTTCATCTCTATTTTTTTCTATAATATTTTTCATTTAATATGATAAAAAATATTATTCCAATTAAATTTTCTAAGATAAATTTATAAAATGTATAAATTTTTACTAAGAAATGAAAATATTCTTATAATTGAAATATTTTATAATTATTTGAAAATAAAATTATATAAAATCTCAATATTCAGTTCTATTTTTGTAACCAGTTAATTTTTTTTTTCTTTTTAAGACAAGTTACTTATAATAGATTAATGGATAAATATTACAAATTTTCCCATTGTACGGTTTACCATGCTACTTATTCAATTATTGGTTCGACTTGAAGCATCTCCGTAGAGCAATTTTGCATATTTGCGCATTAAAAATCGTACCATATTATTATCTCGTCCAACAAATAGATATTTTGATGCATATCTAAAAAACATACAAGTGGTTCACATGTACATAAACCTTCTGCAGGGTAAGTAAACCCATCCATTCTCTCTATGCTCCAATTAGCACACAAGGTCATGACTCATGAGGTATAATTTAATTTATTATACATAGACCTACTAATATAGTAATATTATTGACCAAGTTACATGTTTAGAGCAAAAAAGGTATTTTTAATCAGTTTTTAGCATTAAACCTACTTATAAGTATATGCTAATGGAAACTGATTATTAACGAATCAAAGTACGGAATATTAAAAGCTAGCTACGCAGCCTCCTTAATCTTCATGGACGACTTTGGTAGCCATGGAATCAAAAGCTGGCCCAGCGTAGCGCTTTGCCTCAGCATAAAACTTATCAGCGCTGTCTTTTGCGCCTGACAACGCTGAGTGTGAAACCGCATGCAGTTTCCCGGATACATAGCTCGATGCATCTGGTGAGACCAACAGTTCATTTCAGAAATAGTGTTCTTTTTTTTATTTATTATTTTACAAAAAATCTCTGATTAAAAAGGTTGATTAAGGAGTAAGGAAATCAACTTACCTGATGCTGCACTGCCGGTTTTGGGCGTCATATCTCCCGGGGTAACGCTCAATTTTCTGCCATGAAAATGGATATAAGTTAGAATATTCGTACTACTTGACTAGATGAACGATCCTATGTTGTCAGTTGACCGATTAACAATAACAATAAATGTTAAGTAAGCGAACAGGTGATATAGAAAATGAGTGATAATTAATATAAATGATGGGAACAACCGAACAAGTAATACCCGGAGACTTTGTTGTAGGCCCAACTAGTCCAAGAGCTAGCCTTCTCCGAGGCCGCCGAAGCTGAGTTCAGCACGGAGTCTTTAGCCTCTCCCATGTCGAATGCATCACACACCCATCCATTCTGTGCCACCAATATTGCCACGAAGATCGTCCACACCAGTGGGGTTGCTCTTATGCAGCACGCCATTTCTTAGTCTCTCTATGAGTATGTGTCTCTAGAAATGAAATTAGCTTTTGCTATTACAAACAAGAAATTAGCTTTTGCTATTACAAACAAGAAATTAGCTCTAAATACAATCGAGGAGTAGCTAAGGTCCCTAGCTTTTTAAAGGAAGGATGTTCAGGAAAAGCAAAGGAACAGAGATTTCAACTCCGTAAGAATAGTTTTTGACAAGTTTTGTTTTGTCATAGATAGTGTTATTATGTGGTTCTGAATCTATTATATTCCATTGTTTGCCATTTTAGTATATTTCACACCTTTTTCTCCTGCTTGTCTTCCGCAAGGTAGGGAGTACTACCGTGTATTCATTATTCATCATTCCTTCTAGTTTCCTTGTTATTTTCCTTCACCTAAATTTATTTGTTTTTCGTCATGTATATCATCATCTACATCCAACTGCGCATGCTGTGTTTCTATTGCTACCTCACTCTATTCGAGTGGACGACTACCAAACCGGAAAAACAGGGCTGATTCTAACTAATAAAGCAAACATATTCATTCATAGACAGCACTAACCAAAAATAGTAAATTTGAAACAAGTTAATTAGGCTAGCTACGAAGCATTTATGAAACTTTATAATTATCTTCATGAGGTTAAATATAACATCAAAATCAATCTAGGGATGATATTTGTGCCCCTACATTACCTTTTGATATAGGAGAGGAGGCCTGGCATGAAAGATAAGAGCTTATCAGCAAGCCATAGATGACTTGCTTGATGTGCCTCCTCACTTAAATTGCAGGTGTATTGTAATCTTGTCTTTTCTTTTCTTTTTTTCTTTTTTTTGATAGAATAAACAAGCAGGCAAGTCATCCTTGGCTACCAAACAAGAATCTTTATCTTCATGCTAGACCCCCCCTTTCCTCATCCTACTTGACTTCTTATCCCCTTTCTTCTATTCTTAACCTTCCTCTCCTACAATTTTTTGTGTAGTTCTTGGAGTTGTAATATAACCTTTTCAGGAATCACTTATAATATACAGCTCTTATTCCTCTTAAGATAGACGGAAAATTAACGGGATCAGATTCTGATTGGTGCACCAAACCACTTTAAGCCCACTTCCTTGGATTAAATATACATGTATATATGCCTTATTTCCCTTGTATATTATCAACTCTTTACACGTAATTATTGCTGGATACATCCATACAGCATACACATCAATTGGACTCAGCAAAAGTTCAAATTTTTATTCTGAAATTCCATTCTCCAATGATATAGCTAGCTAGTGTTGCTAAAGAGATTGGATACAATTCAATGTGTTTTGACTTGATTGTATATATATGCTTTAGAATTGACATGGATATAAAGTTGTAAACAAATGGTAGTAGTATCGACCCCAGTGCAGGTTCAAGGACCACTTGCTTGCGTAAAATTGAAAAGGCCATCTTTCTCAGTACAGAAGGATGACAAGGATCTAGATGTATCGCGCGAGTATCAACTTGTGAGAAGACATGCAAGGTGTATCAAAATATTACCAAGCATCATGTTACATGTCTCAGCAAGTCAGCATATCTTCCTGGAGAAGATGAACCTCACCTTTTACAGTTGCTTCGTACGTAGCTTGATTGACTCTGTAGTAGCCTAGCTAGTTGTTGCTTGTTCCTTCTAGAATGTCAAACCGCAAGTGTGCGCATGTGAGATTCCCGTTTAAAGAGGATGCTAAGCTATAAATGCTGCTTTGCAACATCATTTTGGCTTGAAAGTAATTCACAAAAATTCCTCTTCTTATCTAGGCTAAGTTCTTTTCGGCTTATTATGTCTAAATTTATTTATTCTAGCTAAACTTATTTCAATTTATTGCAACTTATTTAGTCGAATTGACTTTCTCTAACCCATTTGAAATAATATTTTTTGAACTAATTTTATCTAAATTTATTTTGTCTAAAATAAATCAAAATAAGTTGAACATCATTTATACCCTTAATGATTATCTCATGGCCATTTTCTTCTATTCATTTGACATATTTTAGGCATTTACGGTATCATATATATGCATAAACAAGACTAGCTTAACATATTTACTTGGGCCTTAAATTAGATGCTAAAAGAAGTGAATTAGTTCTCTCTTTGATATCATCAACAAGACCCTATTAGGTTTTTGTAGATAATAAGTGATTTAGTGCAATATTTAGTGTTAATACGAAGTCTACCTTACGCAAAAGTAATAATATTGTAACTCCATCATATTTTTAATCAAAATACTTGGAAAATACAAAGATATTGTTGTCATGTGATAATGCAAGACAATAATTTTAAAAACAACCATATTTTTGTAAAATATATTTATTTGACTATGTCTAAAATTACTTTTTTCTTTTCTGATGTAATCAATTTAACTTGGGAGAATATATAGGATTAAATTGAAATTATTCAAAACCCTTTTCATAAATCACAAAAATTCATTCAAAAGACAAATCAATCTCAAACATATAGTTTTGAGGTTATTGATTAATACACCTCTCTAATAATAATATTAAAGAAATAGATAAACACTAAATAACTATAATTACTATTTATATAATTATAACTGAAATTAAAAATTTGAAAACGTTATTCCTTCCAAAACTACTTTAAAAAATTAAATTAGAATATTAAAAAAAACACACATAGCTTTATGCTCGTTCATTTTATTTTAGCAAAACTTTTCATCTTCAAGAAAAAAGGATTTTGATCAAAATTATCAAATGTGATAATTTTTGTAAGGGTTGTCATATTTTATACAGACTCACTTACTCTTCATTTTAGACTGCTTATACAGACTCACTCTTCATTTTAGACTCACCTTGAGCTCCTCATTGGAGATGATCTGATATTGGCAATTTGGCAGGGACGATCATCATTGGGAAGTTTTTTTTGGGGAGGGGGTGAGGGGAGCTCATGATGGGTTGAATCTTGTACACACGAGAGAGGTAGCCCAAACCACTGGAAGAAATATTTTGATTAATTTCTTTGAATGTACAATGAAAAAGTGGGTAACACTTGCAACATCGTGAATATAACAATAGACGATGCATGCAAGCTCATTGGAAGGACTACTTTAACCGGAGCTAGGCCCAAGTAACATAACATCAGTCATTAGATTTAAGATTATGGTACTGATAGTGGTTACACATTGTTACAAAGTCTAAGCCTAATCCTAACTCTAAGCCCAAATAGGATTATACTGCAATCTAAAGTAGATCTGTTCAAATGGAAGAGGCCCCATTAAAGGTCTTTGATCGGTCTGTTTATAAAAAAGTTTAATCAATTATGGGTTTAAATGGGTCGGTCTTTTAAAGAGTTATGCTTTATTGGTTCTTTAAAAGGTCAAGTCAAATCAACAAAACTTTTAAACACTATCAGATAATAAATGGTCAACTGTCAAAGATTGGAGGTGATATAGACAGACTATCACCCTTCATATGTAGAACTATACTTATTTTTGGATCGGCCCATCCTGACTCGACTCGTTTTGCATCTTTTTTAACCCGACCTAGTCCGACCCATATTGTATGTAACTCATCCCCACTTTAACCTTAGTCAATTGTTGCTTCATTCTAACAAAAACTAAGGAGAGCCCAAAGAAAAGAAAAATGTATAGTACCAAGTACCATCATGTAGAGAAGCGTGACATATACATAAACAAACCAACTTGCAAAAAAAAAAAGTATGATTTGGTAATACATATCAATTTGATACCACACTAGAAAGACACTTGGTTTGATGTGCAAATCTTCCCCGTCAATAAATACAATAACTTGAAAATAAGAAAAGATAGTCTAACATGAAAAGAAAAAGAGTCTATCCACATAGCCAAGGACGACTGCCTAACGCCTTAGTATTGGGTTCACATTCAGATACACCCAATATGGAGGACAAAGCAAGGCAAGTCATCCTTGGCTAGTAAATGAGGCTCTTTTCTTCATGTAAGGCCTCTCTTCTTCTCACTGAATGCTTTGGAGTTATACCGTGATGGAGATCACTATATATATAGTCCTCAACTATCAGGATTCAATAACCTGTGGCCAATCAAAAACCATCACTTTATCCCAATCTTTTTCATATTCAGTAAAAGTATAGTTCTTCAATTAGCTACTAGTCAATGTTATCAGCATCAATTTTGACTTTATTCATCCATACTTGGAATATATTCTCATTTATGCATGCTGACTCGTGTCCATGCATGAACGATCTAGCAAGTGAATTTCTTGTCAGGCAAAAGCCGCTAATTTACTGCTTTGGTTTACTTATATACTTCGCTTTTTATTTTTCACGGATAGATGCAATGATTGTATAAATTTGGCCATCTTCCAGCACATGATTGATAAGGTTTTTGCTTCTCTGTCATCAACTTGTAAAGGAGTGGCTAATGGTTGTCACAATTAGACTTGTACGTTGAGTTGGGTTAAGACCGGGATGTGTCACATTCGAAACAGGACAAGTCGGGTTGGGGCAAAAAAAAATATAAAACGGGCTGAGCCAAATAAGATACAAAATGGGCTGAGTCGGGTCGGGCCGATCTAAAGATAGTATAATTCTATATATGGAGAGTGATAGCCTGCTTAATCACCTATAATCTTTAGCAGTGGGTCATTGGCAAGCAAGTGGAAATCATTCATTACCTAATAGTATTTAAAAGTCTTAAAAATTATTAGACGTTATTGACCTGCCTTGATCCATTAAAGACTCAATAAAGCATAATCTTTTAAGAGATTGAGTCAATCAAACTCATAATTAATTAGATTCTTTTAAAAATAAGTCAGTCAAGGGCCCTTAATAAAGCCCTTCTTATTTGAACATACCACGTCACAATAAACTACTTCCTAGTTTTTATCTTTATGAAAATATAAAATGCTTTTTTGGAAAGATTATTGCCTTTTGGTTTTGACTTCTTTATGGAAAATCTATTCTATGATTTTTATTCTAGTTTTGGGATTCATTGATGTGCCGACTACACTAAGAAAGCAAGTGACCTTCCGATTGAGTCATACATCTTTATCATAGAGATAGACTTGTGGATATGAAGAGACGGTCTTAGCTTCTTTTTTTTTTGAAAAAAAAAGAAAAATAAATAGATGGTTCTTAGCTTAGTGATGATCCTCAACATATAAGTATATCCTTATCGATTGACTCTATTGATAATGATTTATCAAACATTACATGTATTAAATTATAATTCGTCCCTTTTATGCATCATACAACTAAAGAATTATTCTAATGAACCAAATTCAACATTAGGAAAGAGCTATGAGAGGAGGGGAGCAATGGATATAGCATTGATCTACACCAAGTATATCTTAATTATGATATGCTAGCTAGATAACAAATAATATAAGAGCCTATTCACAGCATGCCACCTTTCACGTGAATAATCAAGTCAATGAAATAAGGAGAAGCATTTGCAAGCAATAAGCCAATAAGTGTCACAGGTATCTCGGACTAGGGGGGTCAGTCAGTGGGAGGCCGATTCAAGAGCCATTTCGAGTAAATCTGTGCATTGGGTAGGGTCAGGGTCGGAATGAATCACAAGTAAAATGGGCCGGTCGGGCCAAAGAAGATGCAAAACGGGTCAGGTCGGGCCAAATGAGATATATAATAGGTCGGGTCATCCAAAGAGAGTATAGTTTTTATCTATAGAGAGGGATAGTTTACGTGTATCACCTCCAATCTTTGGTAGTGGATCATTGGTAAGTACCTGATAGTGTTTAAAAGTCTTGAAAACTATAGGCTCATTATTGACCCGACTTGACCCATTAAAAACTCAATAAAACATGACTCTTTAAGAGACCGACCCATTAAACCCATTATTGATTAGGCCCTTTGACAAACGGGTCGATTAAGGGTCCTTAACGGGCCCCACCCATTTGAACAGGTTTAATTTCGAGTGAACCTCCAGTACAAACCGGTTGCTCTTAGGGTGAGTGTGAGGAAATTCTTTTTGATGGCTAAATAAGTATGGTTGGGATGCTCTAACAAGTACAAGTGTGATAGTGGCAAGGAGAGAATTGAACATCTTAGTTGCCAGATGAATTTATAATGATAGAAATTCCGTATGTTCTACACGTGGGTTACTGTATATGACTCCTTCTGCATGGGTTACGCATGTGATATCGCCTTATTATTTTCGATTCTAAATAGTAAAACGAGGTCCCATCTTATAGATTTTAATGTGCTATTTCGTTGACAGTGAATTATTGTTCTCATCGGATTATAGGTGGCCCAAACTTGGTACCCGGAACACGGGTCCTCATACCAATAAGTGAAAATCAGACAAGGAGAAGTGGATAACATAAGCTAACAACAATACTATTGAAGAATCTATACCATCCATTAGGTTAAATGAAAGGACAATTTGAATCCAAACCAACATCGGTAACTTTAACAAATGGCAAACCCACCTATGTATTTGGAGTTTTGGACCTAATTTGTTAGAAAGTGAAGTCCTACTGAGAATAATCCCGAATGCAAAACTACACCCTGTCACAAAATATGACCAGACGGCAAACGGGTGTATAAATTTATAAATAAGGACCATCCCCGTTGAGAGTCACGACTGACTCAAGAGACATTGATGAACATTTCCAATGACAGGATGTATGGATTGTTGACCATTTCTACAATAAACAATCATAATACAAATCTGAAAACAGGGTGGATCTGCCACAACACAGAAACACATCAGCCTAAACCAAATCAGATAAATCACATTAAATAAACAGAGGGCCTCCATTTTGTCCATCCTTTCTTCTCACATTACCAAAAACAAAACAACAAACATTGGCGCCAACCAACTAAATACAACAGATCTGTGTTCCACCCCCTCTTTTTTCCCCCCCTCTCTCTCTCTCTGATTTTGTTTTTGTTTTTTAAAAATTAATAAAATGAGCGGCGGCGATGCGGAGGAGGGCAGGGCGGAGCTGAAGAAGCCGTTCCTGCACACGGGGAGTTGGTATCGGATGAGTGGGGGGACGTCGAACATTGGGAAAGATCCGATCAGTGGTGGAAGTATGATGATGATGGGTTCAAGACAATCAAGTATATTTGGGTCCATTGCTAACATGAGTGAATCCGCCATCTCCATCGTTTTCTGTGTTCTTGTTGTCGCTCTGGGCCCCATCCAATTTGGTTTCACCGTACTCTACCGTTCTTTCTGTTTTCAATTTCTGTTTTTTCTTGAATCGTTTTGTAGATTTCTAAGTTGGGGTGTATTTGTGCAATTCGCAGTGTGGGTATTCATCGCCAACGCAATCATCCATCATTAAGGATCTTGACCTTAAAGTTTCAGAGGTCTTAAACTTTGATTTATTTGTTTATTTTTATTTTCTTTGGCTTAATTTTTGTGCATTTGATGTTGTCACTGTTTGGGACCACCGATTTTGATTCTCTGGAATTTTCCATGCATGATTGATTTGAAAGTATGATGATGAATAAACGATAAGATAGTTGACATATTGATTGGTTTGTTTTTGACAGTTCTCTTTGTTTGGATCATTGGCTAATGTGGGAGCGATGGTAGGGGCAATTGCTAGTGGTCAGATTTCTGAATACATTGGGCGCAAAGGGGTATGCCAAATTTTTTCACCCTGCAATTTGTTGGTGCTTCGGAGTCTTTATTGTATGCTTTTGACTAAAGAATGTGTCATTTTCACTTATTATTGATGCTGCCAAAAGGGTCCTACATGATTAGTAAATTTCAAAGATTCAAATTATCTGAATGTTGGTTAAATTTCAAGTCTTTGATTATGAATTGCTTATTTTAATTGCAGTCACTGATGATTGCTTCGATCCCAAATATTATTGGATGGCTTGTCGTATCATTTTCGAGAGTAAGTGAACAGTTACATGAGCATTGTGCTATTTGTGTAGCTTCCCTGAAGTTCATTACATGCTTCTTGCATCTCTGCATCTTACTGTTGCCCTTTACATAGGATATCTCATTTCTCTACATGGGACGGCTGCTGGAGGGTTTTGGTGTTGGCATTATTTCCTACACGGTAAATCCCGCCATTCATCAGAATTGTTGAGTTGACTGCTATTTATAATATTTGAGCAGATCCGTGATGCTTTTTTATGTAATTAGGTGCCTGTTTATATCGCTGAAATAGCACCTCAAAACATGAGGGGAATGCTTGGATCAGTGAACCAGGTAATTTCTGCTTTTAATGGGATTTTAGCTGATCATTTGTCTCATTAATGGTAATTTCCCTGTATTCTTACAATTATTAATCCAAAGTATATTGCTTAAAACTGATGGTAGAATAATCTATTCCAATTTCAGCTTGCTGTCACCATTGGCATAATGCTTGTTTATCTCTTGGGAATCTTTGTTGAATGGAGAGCACTTGCAATCATTGGTATGTCATGTCTATGTATACTCATGTTATTTAAGGTGATTGAAGTAGCAAAGCATATCTGGAACTGATACTAAAGGAGAGGCTTAAGACAATTATTGATGATGAGAACTCCCCAGTTGAGTAAATTTTATAAACTTACAGCCTAAGGGTTTAGATTGTTGAAATCATCAAGAGTTTTACTCCATATAGCTTATTGTTGTTATAGCATCGGAGCACTGGACAAATTACCTTGAATGTTGAAAGGATTTACTCTTGGCACTTTCTAATGGCATAAAGAGCTTAGTTTTGAGAGAAAATAACATCCCTCCTGAAAGATGCCTCCCATGACAGTGCTTTATCTTCTGCTGAGAGTGCAATAGCTATTGCTTTAAGGGCGGAGGTAACAGCATTATGGAGTTCTTGAGATTTGATGAGGATATGAGGGTTGTACAGTGGGCATTGACCTAATCCCAAATCAGCTGCATGTTTGACTTAGTTACACCCCTTGTATCCTCTTCACAACAGCAAGTAATGTGGTTGTGAGCCTCCATAGGGAAGGGGGGTTCTCTAGTCAAGTCAGTTCTTCATCTACTTAAGCTTTAGAGCTGAACCAAGAGCTCCCTTTATATGCTTGTACTGTTTGGCAACTTCCTTCTCATCTCTCCAACCATCCGATTCCTCTTCACATTAAAAATTTTAGATTGTTCTTAAATTGTGGGATCGTAGTACAAGAGTTTATCAATCTCACAGATGCGTGCTTAGAAGAGCCTGCAAAATCCTATTTTGTCCTGTTGCTAAGTTGTTTGTGTGATATAATTCTGCAATCTAGGACACAATGTGACTACTGTTTTAATAGGTTGATGGTTTCTTCCATGTATATGGCATTACTTCTCATTTTAGGAAATAACCTCTTTATTCTATCATCATCTTCTGGAAAATTCTTAGTTTGCTTCTCCTGTGTAACAGGAATCTTGCCTTGTGCTGCTTTGATACCTGGGTTATTTTTTGTACCAGAATCTCCTCGCTGGCTGGTAAATGCTACTCACATGACTGTTTATTAAATCTTTCTTTGTTCTGATGTACTGCATTTAAACTTTTGTTTCCTGCTTTTCTCAGGCAAAAATGGGGATGATGGAAGAGTGTGAAGCATCTTTGCAAGTTTTGAGAGGATTTGATACAGATATTTCTATTGAAATGAATGAAATAAAGGTAATGAGTTTGCTATCATTAGTACTTTTACTAAGGTGATAATTTAGTTTTATTTTGTAGTAGTAAGTACTTACCCAATGTCCTGTAATACAGAAATCTGTGGCATCATCACGCAAAAGAACAACAATCAGCATTTCACATTTCAAGAGAAGAAGATACTGGTTCCCATTGATGGTAGAACTGTTTGTTTGGAACTATTGTTTTGTGTTTCTATAATTACCTTCCAAAGTTGTTAAAAGTATATCAATACTTTAATGGTATATTGCAGCTAGGAATCGGATTACTTTTGCTTCAACAGCTCTGTGGTATTAACGGCATTCTGTTCTATTCCCGCACTATATTTGAAAAGGCAGGTTAGAAACAGTTGGTGACTGAATTTGAACTTGAACTTTTATCAATTTCTTTCAGATAAGATGTACAAATATGAAAAATGTTGTAGCTGGAATCTTTCTTATCTCTGAAATGTTTTGAAAAGTAGAAGCTAATGTCCTGAAGCTTGTACTATCTGTATCACTTGTCTATTAGTATGCTATACTCTAATGTACCACTAACTGGACAGGAATCTCTGAGGGTGCTGCTGCCACATTTGGTCTTGGAAGCATTCAGGTAACTAGATTTAAATTACTCCTTTGTTCTGATAATACAAAGAAACTCAACCTTCTTTCTGGGAAACTAAACAGGTTGTTGCTACTGGAGTAGCCACTTGGCTGATGGACAAGGCTGGCCGAAGGGTCCTGCTTATAGTATGTTTTCGATTTAGTTTCATCTGTTGTGGTGATAATAATGCATGCAATTATTACTGAGTTTCAAATCATCACAGGTATCCTCAGCTGGAATGACTATTAGCCTCATCCTCGTTTCAGTCGCATTTTTTCTGGAGGTCAGTATGGCTTGCTTTATTTTGTGCATGCATACAAAATTTGAGCTGATCATGGACCACACCACGAACAAAATATTTTGACCTGTTTCTATCAAGTAGATTGGGCCTAAGACCTAAATGTCCTTTTAAAATTAGGACTAGGCTGGGAACTTCTGCCTAAATCTGGCTCGATCCAATCAGTTAGGTCATAATTGGTTGGCTCAGTTGGTGAGTGTCATGTTTTCACCCACAAGAGAAATACTAAATTCCAAATCTGTTAGAAGTGGTTAATGACATGCAAAATGCAGCCTGCTGTCTTAGCTCCTAAGTGGGGTAAAAGATCTTTCAGAACAACATTTTTATGTAGTGTATGGTGTATCATACCATTTTACCTATTAACTTGCATGATCTAATGTAGAGTTCGATTATAAGGCTGAAATCACCTGATACTTATGTAGGATCTTATGGTTTGGCAAAAAGTATAAAGTTTTGAAAATTTTGCCAGCTATAATCTCTTGTCTACACTGTTGACAGGGTGTAATACCAAAAGATTCAGTATTCCACAGCACGTTGAGCATACTCTCTGTTGTAGGTCTTGTGGTATGCTTCTGGCCTTAACCTTGTTGCCACCCTCAATGCACACATAAGAATAAGAAATTTTTATCGCATATTTAAGGCCTCTTTTATTTGTGGCAGGCCATGGTGGTTTTCTTTTCTTTGGGAATGGGACCCATTCCCTGGCTTATCATGTCTGAGGTATGCCAATGAATTAATGTTTAAACCTGTTTGTATGGAACTTATTTTTCTAATGTATGCTTAATTCTAAATACTACTCGTGTCAAATCTCTAACATACTCTATTCTCTTTATGACTGTTGTGGACTTCTTAAGTAACTGTTAAAAGCTACGAGAACTTCAAACAATCAAACAACTTTATATTTTGTCATGCATTTTGCTATCCTAAAAACTGTCTAGAATTCCAATTCTCATTGCTCAAAAGAACTTTTCTCTTTTCCCTTGGACTTGACTAGATACTTCCAACTAGTATAAAAGGCCTTGCTGGAAGTGTAGCAACAATGGCGAATTTTCTGACTTCCTGGGGTGTTACAATGACTGCAAACTTACTACTTGGTTGGAGTAGTGGAGGTGATTCTTTTTCTCCTCATCTTGTGATCATGATGTCCTTGTTTTCATTGCCTGATTATTATTATTGAACTAAAAAAGTGATTTCTACTCGTCGATGTTAATGTACTGTAACTAAATTGTTAAGTTTAGATCCCCTACGAGCACTTAGTGTGTATAGAAGTTTTTCAATCTAGTATCCCACCCTTCTACGATATTTCTTCCCCGATGATAGCATTTAGTGTGTATAGAAGAGGAATTTAACTTGAACTAGTATTTGTATCAATTGTCTAATTCTGGTCCTCCTATTCTTTGCAGGAACCTTTACAATCTACACATTTTTTGCTGCTTTGACCGTGATTTTTGTGGCGGCATGGCTTCCAGAGACAAAAGGAAAGACACTCGAAGAAATTCAAGCATACTTCAGATAAAAGCAGGTTGCACATAAAGTATGTGGTTATGTACCTATTTACTCAGCCCATGAGCATTTTTCTTTTGCAGCATACCGAAAAGACAGGGAAAGGTGGAAAGGTTTAATTCCTCCAGTATATACTGAAACTACTGTTATAAACAATTTTGATCCTGTATTGGGACAACAATGTTACTTCTTTTATTTCATTCATTTCTCAACTGTTGTACAAACAATACGCATCATACTCGATATATATCATGGTTCAGATCCTAAAACAATGCAAATATGGAATTCCATTCTATGTTATCTAAACACACAGATATTTATAGAAATTGAGGATTTGCGATAGGATACTCTGTTCAGAATTGCTTGTTACATAGTGTAATATGAACTAGTAATCTGACAGCTGAATCTGGGCCAAAGTAGGATATAATCTTTACTTTTGATCAGCTCCATCAGTGTACACAGAAGCCAAGAAACCCTTGAGACACCTATTGTACACACAAGGTCTCTCAAGGTGAACCAGATGGCCTGCCTTCTTTATGCCTTCATAGGTTGCGTTTTCTCCGAGTTTCCTGCAAACTTCACAATTAACTTCGGCATTAATCTAGAATGATTTACCTTGCTGTTAGTGTTTACTTTTGGATTTTGATGTCATAGTTTGCCCATTAATTTCATAGACAATATATTTATATTTGATGAAAAAGTTACATATCATGCATTGTATATCTGATATATAGGTACTTGTGAATAACAATATGCACAACACAAGTTTTTTTCTGGTATATTATATGTAGTATTATGGATTGCGATTAAAAGAAATTTTTATTTTGGGCTTAGCAGAGGAGTGCAACTTACTCTTTCATTTGTTGCGCAATGTTCTTTGTAAAAATTTGATCATTCTCTCCCCGTTACAGGTGGATTTTCTGTGTACAAGACCTGGAAAAGTTAGAAGTCATCTAGTTAAAGAAAATGATTATCAAAGAATACCAGGAGAAAACCAAATTTTGGAAATTTATCTAATTCTCCCTCTATGTCATTAATAACTTTAGTTTACACAATCACATCACTCTTTTTACCTTTTCAATGTCTCCTCTAATTTCAATGTAATTTTAGTACTTGTACCATGTCTTTAAAATCCTAAATGTAGTACTTGTACCGTGTTTGGTTCCCTTGCCTACCGAGTAATAGTGAAAGCTTATTTAATTCTAAAATTCATCAGCACTGTATTAAACCTGAGTAAAGTTTGGGGTATCAGGGTCTCTCTCGGCAATGACCAAACCTTCAGGAGATCACTCCTCTCCTTTCTATTGGTAAACATATTGTCAGATACTCAGATTCTGCACAGTGCACAAATGCACCACATTAATGCTTTTTTTTTTTTTTTTTTAGAAACACTGCATTAATGCAATTAAAACATAGCTTTTGGTGTAAGCTGGCTACGGAATTGTAGAATTTTTCGTGTTTGAAGCGCAATTTCTCGATTTCCTTGGATAAATGTAGAATTTCAATCAAATATTACTCAATCTTACTGTTTGCATTAACACTACCATGTATCAATGCATCATATCATATCATCATATTGTTCGCATTATATAGTTGAACGTCGTTTTTGTGAATTTTGTTTTGAATGAACGACATTTTTCTGGACCTAATATTTTAGTAGGGATGAATATATCAAATGAGAGGGGCCTATTAAGGGTCCTTATAAATATTTTCTACTTACTTGTCAATAGTCCACTGACAAAGATTGAAGGTAATATAGGCAGACAATCATCCTCCATAAATATAACTATACTCTCTTTGGACTGGACCGACTCGACTTAGCCCGTTTTGCATCTTCTTTGACTCGGCTCGGCTCGGCTCAGCCCATTTTGCATGTGACTCATCCCGGCCTTAACCCAACCCAATGCACAAGTCTAGTCTTGCCAGAGTGCCAGGATAACGGGCTCTGCTTCTACTTTTAAAACATTAAATAAATTTCAACTCTAAAAGCATGCATAGTGGTGTGCCCTCAACACCTCACTTCCGCTATCTAGAACAATTAGGTTAGACAAACGAAAACAAAACTAATATATGGCCAAGTAATTCATACTCGTAAGTGTTTATTATACAGCAGCACACCTATTCTACGTCTTGATTCCAAACTTAATTGTGTACATCAGGAAATAGGGTTATGCTATTCTTTCTAAAATAAAAGGGTGTCTAAAATAAAATAGTATCAATGTATAAAGCTATGAAATTGATATTAATTCCCTCTCTGGCTCTCATTATGATGGATTACTAATTACAATAAGCTAATTACTAATTATTACAAGCAGTCTGATATACAATTTTAATTAACATTCATAGTGTAAAGTCGTCATAATATTTTCTTAAAACAAAAAATATTCATACTTTGATTATGTACATAGATAAATGTATTTGGTAGTCTATTACACACCTAATTGCTTGAGGAGTCTTCTTTTTTAGAGGCCAGCAATACAAGATTACGACGATATGAATTTATACATAGACATGTTCAAATGGGTGGGGGCCCATTAAGGGCTCTTAACCGACCCGTTTGTAAAAGGGCCTAATCAATAATGGGCTTAATGGGTCGGTCTCTTAAAGGGTCATGTTCTATTGGGTTTTTAATGGGTCAAGTCGGGTCAATAATGGGCCTATAGTTTTCAAGACTTTTAAACACTATAAGTTAACGAATTATTTCCACTTACTTGTCAATGATCCAATACCAAAGATTAGAGGTGATACACGTAAACTACCCCCGTCTATGGATAAAAACTATAATCTCTTTGGACGGCCCGACTCGGCCCGTTATATATCTTCTTTGGGCCGACCCGACCTGTTTTGCTTGTGACCCATCCCGGCCCTGACCCGCCCCAATGCACACACACATATATATATATATATATATATATATATATATATATATATATATATATATATATATATATATATATATATATATCACACTCACACACACGAATATGATAATGAGGGCTTTCTCAACTTGCCCTCCTTCATTCATTCAATCAATCATATATATTATATAAAGTCCATAGTGACCTAAAACCTATCAAAAGATATTCAAGATATTATCTTGAGTAACACATCCTATAAATTAGAAAACTAACTGAATATACGAAAATGATGACAATGATAAAATAATATTTCCTAATATTCCTAACACTTTCCCTCAAGGTGGAGCAGATGGATTGAAGATGCCCAACTTGCCAAGCAAAAATTCAAATTGCGATTTGCCAAGAGCCTTTGTAAAGATATCGGCCAATTGTGCATAGGTAGGAACATAGGAAGGTTAAATCAAACCTTCTGAAATAGCATGTCGGACGAAATGACAGTCAATTTCAATATGCTTCGTCCGTTCATGGAAAATCGGTTTCTTTGCAATGTGCAAAGCAGATTAACTATCATAAAATAGCTTGATAGCCTTACGATGTTGCACTCCCAAGCTCAAAATAAGCCCTTTTAACTACTTCAAGTCACATGTAATGGTGGCCATAGAGCGATATTCATCTTCCGTAGAACTTGTAGAGACAGTATTTTGCTTCTTAGTTTTCCAAGAGACAGGCGACAAACCAAGAAAAACAAGCCACCCTAACAAGGATCTTCGTGTCAAGAGGCACGCGGCCAATTTGAATCACACCATTCCTACAAGGTTAATTCACTGTCTAATCGTAGCAAAATACCTTGACTCGAAGTTCCCTTTAAATATCAGACAACTCGTGCTTTTGAAATGATGTCAAGAGTATATTTTCTTTGACATAAGAACAAGCCCGAAGAGGATTCGAAGAACCTCAATGCCCAAAAAAAAATATTTCAAAGTACTAAGATCTTTCATATAAAACCAATCGGTAAGATATACTTTGAAAGTCCTTACAACAGCAGAAAAGTTGCCAGAAATAATAAGATTATCTACATACACAAGGACATTAATTTGTACATCACCCTTTGTGTAAATGTAAAAAGAATAATCATAGTACGATTGTGGATACCCGTATGCCTTCAAAGATGACATTAGTTTGGCAAACCAACATCGAGAAGCCTGCTTTAGACCATACAAAGATTTTCGTATGCGATATACCTTATTCGGAAGAGATGATTCAAAACCTAGGGGAAGTTTCATGTAAACTTTTTCTGTAAGATCACCATGAAGGAAGACATGGTGGATGTCCATATGATGTAGCTCCCAATTTTTAGAAGCTGTAATAGCAAGAAAAACTCGAACAATTACCATATTAGCAACAGGTGCAAAAGTTTCAGAGTGATCAATGCCCTGTTTTTTATGATTCCCAAAAATAACTAATATGGATTTTAATCGTTCTATACTGCCATCAGAATTGTATTTTATTTTGTACACCCATTGACTTCCAAGAGGTCGTTTGTCGGGGGGAAGATCTTCCATAGTCCATGTTCCATTTTTTACTAGAGCTCAAATTTCAGTTTGCATTGAACGTCTCCAACCTG
Source organism: Dysphania ambrosioides (assembly GCA_026401315.1). Classification (NCBI taxonomy): domain Eukaryota; kingdom Viridiplantae; phylum Streptophyta; class Magnoliopsida; order Caryophyllales; family Amaranthaceae; genus Dysphania; species Dysphania ambrosioides. The sequence goes on along the minus strand of CM048658.1, from coordinate 6,035,973 downwards.
CATCTTTCATGGCCTCCTTGAAAGACCTTGGTTCTTTGCCAGAACTAATAGCTGTAATATAATTTCGATAATGTGGAGAAAAACCGTCACAATTAATATAATGCGCTATAGGATAAGGAGTACCTAGGGATGTCTTGGAGACGGAGTGTTAGAAGATGGAGATGATGGATTGTTTGCTATGATAGTGTATGTCACATAGTCCCTTAAAAGCACACTCGGAAATTTCTCACGCATGCCTTTACCCATTTGTTGTGTGGAAGCCTAATCGTGGCCTACAACGTCGTGGGGCTGACGAGATGTTGCTTCTGGTGGTAAGTGGAAGAAGGATCTTGCCTCCCCTATCCGTGGCTACTGCCAGCGATGCCACTGCTCTCTCCTAGGCCAGTGCACGTTGGATTTCCAGCTGGCTGAGTAGTTGGTGAGGGGCTCGGAGTGGCTAGAGCATCCTCGGCTTGGTTCTGGTGAGATACGTGAGGCACGTAGCCTTGGTCAACATCAATTTCTTGAAACCTCACATGCACATCATAAAAATCATACGACACTTCCATACTTATTGGAACAACATTTTGTATAATATTCAATGAAATAGGATCAAGAAAAGGAAAAAAATCTTCAAAGAATTTCACATCACGAGACACAAAAAATTCTTTCGATACAAGATCAAAGAGTCTCCTATCTGTCTTCACGGATAGCCAACAAATACACATTTGGGACTACGACTTGCAAATTTATCACCCTTAAATTAGCTTTTTGATTGTGAGCAAAACAAAGGCACCCAAAATCCCGAATGGTAGTGTAAGATGGGATTGTGCCAAATAAAATTTCATAGGGAGAATTATTGTGCAAGAGAGGGAAGAGGTTCGGTTTATTAAATGTGCGGCACCAACGACACTTTCACCCCGAAAATATATAGGCAAATTAGCTTGAAATCTCAAAACTCTACCCACATTTAAAATATGCTTATGTTTTCTCTCAACCTGACCAATCTATTGCGGTGTTCCAACACATGATGTTTGAAATAAAATGTCAGTTGTAGTAAAGAAATCACGCAAACAATTAAATTCAGTGTTGTTGTCATTTTTGCACTATTTTAATTATTTGAGAAAATTGTCTATCCACCCTAGCCACAAAAGACATAAACATTTGAAAAACCTTCGTTTTATCAACAAGCAGATAAATCCAAATAGCACGAGAGAAATCATCAACTATAGTTAAAAAATATCGAGCACCACAAGAAGCCCATAAGTCACAATGAAATTTTTCAAAAATTCTAGAGGCTTTATTCTCCTTAAAGGAAAACTAGTTCTAGAGTATTTAGCACGAAAACAAACTTCACATGCTTTATTTAAACTACCCTTACAATTAAGAACAGGAGGGAGAAGTTTCACAACTTTTTCCGAAGGATGACCCATATACTTGTGTTGTAGCTCTAACAGTGCCGAAAATTCAGAAACAAGACAAGCTCGTCCTTCAAAATAAAACAGTCCATCTCGCCTAACACTAGTTCCAATCAGCTCCCTCGACTTGTCCTGTATAGCACACATATTAGAGTTAAATTGGACAGGAAAATTTGTATCATCGATCAATTGTGATACCGAAATTAAATTGCAACATAAATTAGGAACAAATAACACATGTTTAAGAACAATTGTTGATGATAATCGAACCGATCCTTCCTTTATGGCGTTTACCTTTTTCCATTCGGAAGTCCTATCGGACAATGAGAGATGATTCGAGTATCAAACAACCATTTTTCATTGCATGTGACATGTCTAGATGCACCTGTGTCAACAATACACAAATCATTGTCAAACACACCATTCAAGTGATCATCAAGAATTTTTGTACTATCAACAAACCAGACGATTGCTTTCGATTGTTGTTATAAATGTTTGTGAGGAGTTTGTGTTGCTTGCATTAGAAGACTCGAATGCTGATGCATTAGCGTGAACTTGAGGTCTCCCTTTGGTGCCTGACTGTTGTGACTTGTCATGCTTAGAGGCAGGGGCGGACCGGGCTATTGTCCTGGTGAGTCACATGACTCACCAGTGGGCAAAAAAATCCTCATATATAATTTGGTATATTTCCTAACATACATGTATTCCTCAAAGCATTGGTAAGGCTAAGGTACTCCTATACCCTTCACCCAGGTTCGAATCTTAGTAGAACCACTACAACTCACCTTTTTTTCACTTTTTCTAAACCTATATTTGTCTATCTACTGTTTTCTTTTCCTGATTCACATTCACTCAATCCCCTAACCCCAATATCCAGAGCCCTGTCCATACTCCACTCCTCGTCTATTCCTGCTCGGCGAAGGCGAAAAAGGAAGGCCATCTCATCCACGCCGGCACGCCTTCTCTTCTTGTTTGGCTACTTCTGTCACCAGGACCCTTCAATTTTCCGAGGAACCCAAATTGGCGGGGCTGGTGTTGTTTAAATTGATGGGTTTTGCTAAGGAGAAGGTCCCAAATTTTGAGTGGAAAAGATACCAAAGTTTAGGTTATGATTACGGGTGATTTGGTTGGTGGGGTTTAGGAGAGTGAAAGGATTTTGGATGAGTGTCGTCGGGTTTTGAGATCTTTTGGGCTTTTGTTTAGAAATCATTGGGCTTCTGTTTTGAATGGAATCAACTAATTTTCTCTTCATTTTTATATTAATTTGTAGGTTAGTTTGATGCAATTGTATATTTTATGCTCATTTGATGATCACAAACTATTGTGATTTGTGATCTAGTTGATCGAGTATGAATGCATTTCCATAGTGTGATTTGGGTTATGCTCTTGGATTTGTGCTTAATTGGATTTTTTTTTGTCCTAGATTTGTGGAAAATGTATATATGATTGATTTTAAAATCATAGTTGCTTACTTGTTATTCAATTATATATGCTTGATTGTAAAATCTCCTGATTTAGATTTTTTTAAAAGTTTGACTACGTGATTGAACATTTGGTTGTATTTTGTACTGTTTGAACATTTGGATGTATTTTTTTAGTATTATTATTTGGTTGTTTGTAAAAAAAATTAATATATATTTGATTATCGATTGTGACTCACTAGGCGGAAAATCCTGGGTCCGCCCCTGCTTAGAGGGATTCGGCCACCACTCCAGGTACCTCTTCAATTCGAAATAGCCAGAGACCAAGTGTCCGATTTTCTTGCAATAAGTACATTATAGACCCGATTTATCAGGTTTGTCATCCTTGATAGCTGACTTTGACTTCTCTGTGCTCTTTCGAAGAGCAAAGCCTACAACTTTAAAGGGCTGCTCATCAGAGACTTGTACAGCAAGTCGAACGCGTTCATCTTGTGAAGCCAACTGATATTCCCGATCAAGAGAGGACAGCGGGTCTTGTGATAATATATTGGTGCGAGTCTGTGCATAGTAGTTAGTATTCACCCCATCAAGAATTCATGGAGGCAAGTGGTTTCACGACGGTTTTCATGAGCCAAGCCTGCTGTACAATTCGCACAACAAGAACAAGTAATAATCGGCTCATGATTATTCAATTCCTCCCATAAGGCAGTCAATTTACCAAAATAGGAAGCAACCATTGTATGAGTATAATTTCTTGATTTTCTCATATCTCCCTAAACTATTCTTTAATGTTTGTTAGTTATTATTAACCATGTACTGATGGTGTCCGTCTTTAGTGTTGGGGTGAAAAAATTGCTAAGAACCCTCAAAGCAAGTTTGTGGCTCTTGTAGAACATCTAATTCACCTAAACGCTTAATTCATTCATCTATAACAAACAACCCCCAATTCCAACCTCCAAAATAAGTACTCAAAAAGTAAAAGGAAAAGTGCAATAGGTTGTGTAGTGGATATATTTTTTATAGAAGGCTAGAGTTTGACACTTATATATATTATCAGTCATAAAATAATAATAATAATAATAATAATAAATGGTTAAGCTTGTTAATTATCAATATATTGTGACGCATAACTATTGCTAAATATTATTTATCATTAATTGAATCAAAAGATATTCTAATAGTTGGATTTTTTATTTGTTTCCAAAGAATGGTTGACATCTTAATCGATATTATATATACAGTCTAATAAGTCAGATATTTATTTCTCGTGTTCAAAATAATTTTCCTACTCTTTTTCTTCACTTTTTTGGACAGAAGACGTCCTATTTTAAACATACTTATGATTGTTACAAAGATCAGTAATATGTAGAATAGCCCTCTAATTAATCACGGTATATGCACATTTTAATCTTAATAACGATTCATTGCCTCATGACTATTCAACTCTCTTCTGGCAAAAGGCTTCTCTTTTTAAGGAATACCTTGTAGCAATTCATCTATTTCCTACTTGGTGTGTAGGCACTCAAGATGTTCACAATCTCTTTTTCACAAATCTGAATCTTTAAAATCCTATCACCCTTTGTATATAGTTTAACAACATCATTTACTAGGAAATGATTACAATGACCCTAACTTCATTTCTATTCTTTACTTGCCTTGATTACAACAACTTATAACCCATTGGTCTAATAACCTTAGCTCATTTTTCAACCCACTTTGTTTCTTGAAGACAAAAAATGTTAATACTCCTCTTCTTCTATACCTCTTCTAGCTCAACTAACTTTCTTGCAGGCGATTCTATATTCCAATATGCATATCAAAACTTAGTCTCCACACCACTTCTCCCACTCCTATTCCTAGACCTAAATGCCCTTACTCATTCTTCACAATAATCCAGTGATGTGGGGCGCCACTTCGAGGTGACGACCTAACCTAACAACCCTTGTATACTTATCATTACCCTCAGGTCTAAGAGTGCAACGAGTCACTAAGTAGAAAAAGCCTCCAAATCATTTTGGTTCATGCTTGCAGATGTGACAAAGTTTTATAGTGGTTATAACAGGCTTACTGTAATCCTCCTCTTTTATCCAAACTTGAACCGACAACAAGTAAAAAACTCATGAATGAAGTTAATTAAGAAAGGCCCAGGAATATTGCCAATAAAAACTCATATTACAGCCCAATTGATTTGCCATTCCTAATAAGAGCCTTAGTCACTAAAGATTTAACAAATGGTGCCCTTCAAATTTCATTGCATTTCAACGACATCATGAATTGAGCCTGGCTTTTTTGAGTTGCAATCTTTACCAGTATATAGACCCAAACTAGATTCTGGATTGTGTCGTAATGTAACATGTATGCTCCACAAATCCATGGCCTTGGTCCATGGATAGTGACATAGTGCCATACTGAGAGCTATGGCCTAAACACAAAATTGGCCCATTGAGATTCTTAAAATAATGGGAAAAAATATTAAAAGGTTGGTGAGCCAAATCAAGGACCACAACCGTTTAATTTCTTGTCCACCTAAGAACGACTTGAAACCAATGGGTCATGGTTGGCCCATACCATCGACAAAGATTTCCAAGAAGCTTCTAGGAACACTAGGGAGTACCGAGTATAATCCTTAAAAATAAAAAAAAAATAAAAAAAAGCAGTAAAAAGATTTAAAAATAAAATGAGGGAGTACTTGGTTACGTTGTAAATAGAATCGAGCAAGAAAGGGAAACAGAGACAATGATTGTGCTATTCGGCTGTGGTCCTAACTAAGGTGTTAAAACCCATTCAGCTAATTGGGGAGTGAGCGAAGATACGGAATTAAGTTTTTGCACTACTTGCGAGGGTGTCGTCGCCTTGACCAAAATATATCCCACTTAGACCACAATTGTTTTTTTTTTTTTTTTTTTTGTGTTTTCATTTTGTGGCTTTATATTGCCATCCAAAACGAATTGTACTGGAAAAGGGAGACCTAAACTATTCTCAGGATAATTATTGGGGAATCAGGAATGCCTTTCTTAGGCGACAATCCGAGGGTTTTGCTCTTTCTCTCTTTTTCTTTCTTCCGATCGTTGTTACCCTCCTTTCACTCCAAACCATGTTACCATTTGTTCCTTGCATGCTATATTGTACCCAATCAACCAAAACCATCTTTTTTAATATCTTTGTATGACAAATTCAAATTTGTTACCTGACGTCCTTTTTATGTTTTGAATTGATCCATATCAAAATATATTTTCAATTATGCTCCGTTTTAACTAATTAGGGGGTTTACCTTCCATAAATATATTATTATTTCTATGTAAATTAGACCATTATATTTTAGATGAGATTTCGCTTTCTACTTCATCTTCCAACATCATCAATCTGCCCGGTATCATAGCCTTAGGTTTATTGATAAAATTTATAACTTGATTCACAATCTAGAATTTAAAACAAAATTACAGATTAAATGTAGTTTTTGGCAATAACCTAGCCTTTTCCATATTTTATCTCTAATTTGGACAATGTGAAACTTACTAACGTCTCAACACATAGAACCAACAATATAATTGATTGTCTATTCTTCTTTAAAAAAAAAAAACATTTGCTCGCATAATTACAATTTGAATGGATGAAGATACGAAGTATATGATATCGCTTTCCATCAAACTTAGAACAAGAAGTTTAAAATATTCTTACTTTAGAGTATATAGGTGGCCAAGGAAGATCCTTCAACGCCAAGAACAATGCCTAGGAGACCAAACCCCCGAAACACCCTTTTTAGAAGGAAAGAAAAAAGTAGGGAGAGATTCAATTTACAGTTGTATCTTGTTTCTTTTTAGGAATGTTAATGAAACATCATCATCGTCATTAACCAGTTATCTAGACGCTAACCATTTCGAGCCTAAATTTTGCATGCATGCATGCATGCAAGTTAATCCCTATGCATATCCCACGTGTATCCCTGATTTAGTGTTAGTAATCATTTTTAATTGTAATCTTCATTGTTCGGAAACTTGGGTATAAGTGTATTACACTTAACTTGGGAGTTGAGACCCACCATATCCAAGTACCGCATATCATCATCGTCATGTGGAAAATCTACGTTAAGCCAATGATACAATATGTTTACATATTAAGTATTATAATCGATGCTCAGAAAAAAATTAAGCTTAAACTAATTTAAAATACATACTTTTAAATACAAGTTAGTAAGTTTAAGTAATAAAAAAGATATACTTAACCTTGATGATTGTAAATTAGAGTATTATCAAGCATCTCTAGTATCAATCAATGCCACTGACTAGCGGCTATGATATTTCCATTTGGTTTCACTAGCCATATGATTAGGCTATTCGAATAGTAGTAGATATATCATCCCACGTCAAATTTATATCATCAAGAATTGACATTAGAGAAAGGATGAGACATTTAATTTCACTGGTCACATACTTGCAAGTAACATCATTTCATCTATGTTAATGGAAGTAGTTGAAAAATAATTGGGCGTAAAGAGCCACGATGAACAAAACTGTAGTCCACGCAACAAAGGATTCGAGTGGTACGGCTCTTTTCAGAATTCTGATAAGTTACGGGGTAACTGTGACAAAGATTATTGTATAATGTGTTAGTATACGCTAGCAAAGGTAATTAGCGCACTAATATAGATGTATTCTTGGGCTAAATGAAGTTAAGGAGAAATGGAGAAATAAAAAAGAAAATAATAATAATAATAATAATAATAATAATAATAATAATAATAATAATAAATAATGGAGTAGTAAATTGAGTGTAATTTACAAAGGAGAGCAAGAGTGGAGCATCTTTTGGAAAGCGGTGGTGGTCGTCCCGTTTGTCGAGCCAATTTTAAGCAACACCAATCTCAAGATGATCCGATTCTCGCTCTGTCTCTTAGATTTCTCTCCTTTCAATTCCTCTCCATTACTTCATTCTCTCGCATCTGAATTTTGCACTTTGAATCTTCCTTCTCATCAAAAGCATTGACAGTCCAAATGACATTGTTTGGGACCTTGGGTAATGTAATGAGGGGTGATGATGGGGCACTGGGACCCTTTATTTTGTGGGCCACGCATTATAAGGTTATAGACTACGTACTTTATTTTCTTGTTTCCATTAGTTTTCTCTTGTAGTTAAAAATAGTGGTAAAGAAAACTTACCTTGAATTACAAGATTCGCATGCACCATGTACTTGAAATTGAGCAATTTGACTTGATATGAACACATGATTTGTATATGACAAAAATTGTTTCATTTCACATATAAAAAGGTAATTCCATTGAGATACAAAGAAGATTAATTGGTTTTGATTGTTCTAACATACCTAATCTAACAAGATTTTGGTTATAAGTTTGTCACAGCTTTCTTATACGTTTACGGTGTACTATAGATTTTCTTATAAGATAGTAAGAAAAGATGGTAGAGTTTTCCCTATCTTTCACAGTAATTTATCAGTTCTATTTACATAGAAACAAACTAAGAGGAACCATGTCAATCTATGTAATGCAGTGACATTAACGTAATAACATAATTCCAACTCCATTATCATAAGATAACTTATGTTATATAATTTGATGTACAGTGTAACAAACTGTACATAAATGAGCATGAAATATCATGTCTTTTATGACTTAAACACCCAATTAATTGCAAAAGATTAACGCCCCAACTTTAATCTCATTAACCCTGCCCATCTGACTTTCCTCCCATGATCAATTTCATTCCTCAACTCCCATGACATACAATGTGAATATAATTATAAAACGCATTTACTATATAAATGTTTTAATAAAGCGTATCACTTGATCCAATTTAAATGCGCCAGACACCAATGACTTGATACAGTCTCTAATTAACTTCAACAAAATTTTCACTTTTCTTGACTTCAAATGACCTATTTAGATTCCAACAGTTTGATTCATTGAAATCTTAGTATAGACGAAAAGCTTATCCACAAGCGAAGAGAGTGGGAATACTTGCATGAAAGAGTTGGGCTTGTGTATTGTGAGCGGGTATGATTAGGAAAAAGGGGAACTCAGTGGGTCCATATTCTTTTCGTAATCGTTGGCAGAGATATGATCAAATTCACTCGCTGTCCTTTATACGGAGTATTCCTTTTTTTCTCATCTTGAGCGATGTAACTTTGACTCAACAATCAATCATACTGTAGGCAGGAATATAACAAGAGAAGTACTACGAAGAGTATGCAGGCAATGCAGCTACGCACAAAACAAAACAGACGTTGCTTTGGTGATGATTGCAGCGAATCCTACTGAACTTTCATCCTCTCACTTACTTTAAAGAATACATAAAATTTGGCTCGGATCAAAATCGATCTAAGGGATCTTCTATTGCTTGCTTCTACTACCCATCAAAACCTCTCACTTTTTCAAAAGCTACCTAGCTAAACACATCTCAGATTATTCAGATTCTTTCAAGGATTTCAGCTGAGTATATATGATGACGAGAAGACCAAACCCCATGCAAAAGTTTTACTTAATTGCGAATTTCGGGAGGTTGGATGATCTTTTCACGTGACATGCAGCTCCAAGCAGGGTACGGCCACTGCTTAGCTAACTGTCTACATATGTTGAATATAAATAGTAACATGGACTGTTTTTTACATTATTATCACTGTTGTAATGATGGACTAACAATTTTTACTTTGTTTTTCATACCGGAGTATAGTGTTTTTTGACGTCTAACAAATTAAAGTCACGTAGTTGTCACTTTTTATATTAACTTTTTAAATATATGAATATATGTCGAATTCTTTCTTAATATTTTAGAGGTCCCGAGTAAAATGTTGAAATTGAGGGCCTAGCAACTTAGAAGCTAAGTGTAGAAGAAAAAAAATTAATGTAAGGGTATACAAATAGAAAATCCTAATTATGATGTTACACACTTGCGCAACAACAAAGTCACCTAATATGACATATGAATCCACGTCATCCAAATCTTCAACACTAGCAAACTTGATTACTTTCTACGGAGTACGTGATGGTAAAAATAAAAAATAACCAGCATAAATACTTATAAAGGGGAAGGAAAACTTCAACCACAATATTATTTGTATTTATTTTCTTATTTTTCCCAATTTTCTAATTCAAAACCTATAAAATTTGAGAAATAAGGAAGTACGAAAAATTAAAGAAAAAAAAAAAGAAGAAAATAGATTAGAGATTTGGAAAAGGGAAATTAAATTAGTTTGGGAATGGGAAAGACTAATAGGTGATTGCTATTACATGACAATTCATGATTAAGAAAAGCAAATAATAATTTTGAAAATTGAAATCTTGAAATGCAAATCATCGGCTAATCTTATTTAGGGTTTTTTCGTCTAAACAATTTTAACCAGATGTGGCCTTCTCCTCCTAGAGCCACGGCGGGCGGCCGGGCACCCTAACTGTCTTGGGTCAGGTACGGACCCATATGACTATCGAGTAAATTTTCTCTAATAAATGTTCATGATTTTTTTTTTTAACTCTGTAACAATATTAGATATTTAACAGTGTATAATTCGAATCCTAAAATTATAATTTTTTATGAGTTGTACTTTTAAGAGTTAAAGTTGTACTATTATAAACAAAATTATACTTATAGAATATTATGTAGTACTATTGTAAAAGTAAAAATTATATTATTTGTAAATGAAGTGATACGTATAGAATTTGAAATTGCATTATTATAAAATAAAGGTGTACATAGTTTTACCATTTTTACGTGGCCCCGTTATTTTGCCTTCATTTTCTTTTTTGAAATTATATTTTTGAGAATTAAAATTGTATTATTATGAATGAAGTTGTATATAAATATGAAATTGCACTATATGAATTGAAATTGTACTATTGACAAATAAAGTAATACTTATACAACTTATACAATATAAAGTTGCACTATTAGGAAATTAAAAATGATACCATTTGTAAATAAAGTTGTACTTATAGAATGTAAAGTTGCATTGGAAATAAATAAAACTTCGTATAATTTCACCATTTTCGTTGTTTTACCTTCATTTTTTATAATATATAAATTTCCACTATTGAAAATAAAATTATAATAAACAAAATGGGTCGGGTCAAAGAAGATATATAATGGGCCGACCAAAGGAGATACATAACCGGTCGAGCCGAGTCTATTTTTATCTATAGAGGGTGATATTTTACATGTATCACCTCCAATCTTTGATAATGGAACATCAACAATTAAGTGAAAATAATTCATTACTTGATAGTGTTTGAAAGTCTTGAAAACTATAAACTCATTATTGACCCAACTTGACTCATTAAAGATCCAATAAAACATAATTTTTTAAGAGACCAATCCATTGGGCCCATATATAAACGAGTTGGTCAATGACCCTTATCAGAGGCCCAGTCATTTGAACAGGATGTTTACCAACATGTTTCACAAATACATTTGGAATTTCCCATACTATATATTGTAAATTTGTAACAGAGTAAGTGGTTTATTGATATATGAAGGAATTTTGATTATGCAGATAGAATATCTGGCCATTGACTCATTATTGTTCATGCAGTCATGGGTGTTCTTATTGTCACACTAGATAGCTTACATAGTACAATCGTGACTCTTAAAGAGGATGTGGGGGAGGGAGAAGAAAATCTAAGTGTAATGGTACGGTACGCGGCCTGGAGGAAGAGAAGGGGGATGTGCTGGAATCATTGCATTGGAAATAAAAACTTGGGGTTGGGGTGGGGGTCACTTATTATTATCATCAACTGTGGAGAGCCGGAAAAAAGCACACTACTCAATTACATAGGTGACAAAATAAAAAGGTTTGATGAGTATATCAAGCAGCTAGTGCTAATTACTACTCGTAGATCAATAATTTAAAGAAAAATGTTTTATTGGGAAATATGGACATTTTGGTCTAAGTTCATTATTAGAATTTTATAATCTACCGTATAAAGTAAAACTAAAATGATAATCTCTCCGTCCTTTAAATATTGTCCCATTTTCATTTATATAGTCAAAGTTTAAAAAATTTAACCACAAATTTTCATCACATTATATGTAATAATATATTCAAGTGATATCTTATTGAATGCATTTTAATGTCGGATCAAAGAAGATATAAAATGGGTCGAATCGTGTTGGCCCAAAAAATGCAAATCAGGTCGAGTCGGGCCGAATCGGTTCAAAGGGAGTATATTTATATCTATAGAAGATTGATAATGTGCTTATATCACATCCAATTTTTGAGAGTGAACCATTGACAAGTAAGTGTGAAACATTCATTTCTCAATAGTCTTTGAAAGCATTGAAAACTATTGACCCATTATTGCACTAACTTGTTATTTAGTCTTTGAAAGCATTGGAAACTATTGACTCATTATTGCACTAACTTGTTATTTTAAAGACCCAATAAAACATAACTATTTAAAAGACCGGTCCATTTAAGCCTGTAAGTGATTAAACCTTTTTATAAACGGACCGGTTAAGGACCCTTAATGGAGCTCTCCCATTTGAACAGCTCTAATGGAAACCATGTAAAATAGTTTCTAATTTTAAGTTTTAATTGAATATCTCATATATATGTTCCCTGAATTTAAAAATAAAAATATAGGTAAATTGATTTTTCTTTTTAATCAAAAATAAAACACTTTGAATTTTTGTTTGATGAAAAAGTTAAAATAAATTATGTATTATCAAAAAATTGAACCATATAATACACAACAGGGACTCTATTGTTTGGAATGCGAGAAAGCAAGAAGTTTAATAGATCAGGTATTTATTAGCCAATATGAAACATAAGTATCTCGCAAGGAGTACAAAATAAAGGGTAATTTTTATTCTAAGTATAACCTAATTAAATACATTTCCTTTTTTGGTATTTATTTAGAAATGGATTATACTAGGTTTCATTTATAAGTTTTACGTGTAATAGTATATATCATGATTATCACATGCCTAAAAAGATATGGAGTACCTCAAATATAGTACATGGCATGGGATAGTCCTTGGGCTTGAAGCTGGTTATGGAAGCACTTTGTGTAATCTTATATAGAGTATTTCGTCTATCTTTTAAAGTTTGCTCAATTTTCAAATGTTTACTTTATTAAATTTTTAGTTAAGTAAAGTTAATAAAAAAAATAGTAAGACTACAAATAACATATGTGAGAGTAAAGGTGTAATTCATTATGATCAATTAAAGTATGGATAAATTAGAACGACTAATTTTTATTTTGACCTTTAAAAAAAAAATCGAAAATTAACCCTCATTCGAAAGTATTTCGAAATATAGCCTTTGTTTGTAAATCGCTGTCACTGACAACGGTTTTAAGAGAGTTAGTATATTGACTTTATGAGACTTGAATTTACCTAGTGTAAAACTGCTGTCCTTGATAGAGATTTTACTCTTTTTTTTGTAAAACCGCTGTCCTTGGCAGCGGTTTTACACTTGATAAATCAAAATCCATATCTCATTTCTCCATTTTCCCATCATCAAAAAATGTAAAACCGTTACTAATGACAGCAGTTTTACTTTTACGTAAAACCGTTGTCCTTGATAGCGTTTTTACACTGGGTAAATTTTAAGTCCCATAGAGTCAATATAGTGACTCTCTTAAAACTGTTGTCAGTGACAGCGGTTTACAAACGAAGTTCATATTTCGAAATACTTTCGGGTAAGAGTTAGTTTTCGAATTTTTTTTTTAAAAAAAGTCAAAATAAAAAATTGGCCAAATTAGAACACTCATTTAAGAAACAGAAGGAATGCTCCATGACAAATTGACAATCTAGAAGCCAATTAATGCATATATTCTTTTGCCCCATGAAACCCAATAATGAGTAAGGCTATATTCAATATCCTCAACTCATTCGTAATGAACTTAGCTTATGTTTGTTAAAACTTATTTTTACTTGTTAAACTCACTATAGCCACGATTAAAATACACTATAGGCATCATATATACCCCACCACAACCAGTAGCTAGTCCTCTCTTTTAGAGCCCATGGTGAAATAGATGTGTTCATCACTCCTGCTTTTGTTAAACGGTTCGTTTTAGTTTATGGATTAAGCTTAAAAAATCTGATATAATTTTATGAAACTGAAGCTGAAACTGAAACCGAAACCGAAACTGAAAAATCTATAATCTGCATTCCGGCTATAATCAAGGATATTGCTCTCGAAAGCCTAGTCAGCAATTTCAGTAGCACATGCTCAGTCAGCAGATACTTGAATATACCCTATGCAATCAGTCAATCAGTCATCAGTACCTTTGGACAATGCAGCGCGTGAATTTGACACTAATAGCATGGCGGGTGGCAGGAGAAGGTCCCAACATCCCTTACTCCATTTTCCTTGGGAGGCTTGCAGGGCCAGCAGAGATACAACATACGGACAGAAATTTTGGGCTGTGTGTATTTTTTATATATATATTTTTTTATCTAGTGTGTGTTTTTGGTTCACGCAGTAAAATATTTACGATTAGTTTAACAATCTAGTAGAGCAAACAATAGTAACATGCTATGTTTAGTTTGTTCTTTCACTTCTTAAAAAATTGTTAGGTCTAGGTTGCTATTTTTGTAATATGTTTGTAGCAATATGATAGAGTTGAGTTGTTGATAGGAGTAAGCATCAAATTGGCTTTTGATCATTTAATTGTGTCCTCACATCAATTATATTTAGTTGTTGGTAAGAATATTATTTTACGGAGTTATTTACATAATACTTTTATTTTATTATTCAAGTAATTCAAATATTGAAAATATCTTTATATTTTATCTATTTTTTTTCTTTCTATTTGAAATTAAGAAAGAAATTAAGACAATATTAATTATCATTAAGATTCTATATAATAATTTAAATTAATCTAAAAATAAGAAAAGATTCTATTAAAATATGATGCAAGTAGATTGAGTATTAAATAAGTAGTGAAACTTTTAAAATTTATGACATTAAATAATTAAAAATCAACTAATAGACTACATATCATATGGAAGAATAAAAAAGAATAAAGGAAATTCTAAAACAAAATATAAAAATAGCTACTTTTGTTTTCGTTGCTCTCTTATGAATAAAATCGGGGATGAATTCATACTTTAATTAAACATCTAAAAAGGAAAAAGAAAATAGAATGGCGAAACCCCTCCTGCTTTGAGACTGTATTCCTCGTGATCGGAGAAGGCAGATCCCTGGAAGACTGTCCCTGTTAGTCACGTGGTATCTTTTGACTACCCCTCTTCCATGACCCGGTGATCTCTTCCCCTCCCTCCCTACCCCCTCCTCTGAAGTGTAACTATAAATACTAGCTCTTCCCACTCCCTACCCCAAAACCATCCTTAAACCTCATTCAATTCCTTTACTCTTCCTGTCTTTCATTTTTGCGTATATTACACGACAAATCCTGGCGTGCTTTTCACTTAACACTCAAACCCGTTGCCCGTCAATTTTCATTTCTCATCTTCCAACCCTTCATCTTCTTCATCATCCCTCGTTGATTAAGTGGGTTACAAATTAACAAACTCATCCACAACTATACACTAGCTAGAATATATTACATAATTAATTAAACATGGTTGGACCATGTTCATCCTGTGGTCCTTATGATCAGTACTGCGGCCACCACTCTGCCGCATACTGGCCGACTCAGCAGCAGCAGCAGTATCCTCATTACAACAACTCTACTTCGTACGACGATGACGAGTACATGTACTCCTCATCGTCATCTTCGTCGTCGTATTCGTCTGTGGATTGTACTCTATCCCTAGGCACCCCTTCCACTCGTATGACCAACGAGAGTGCTAAACCTACTCCTCACCGTAAAAGCGTGTCCTCTTTCTGCTGGGATTTGCTTCACCCTAAGCAGTCTTCTAGTTCTACCCCTAAGCCCAGTCGTGGCAACAACCCTGCTGCGGCAGCCAACGGCGGCACCGAACCTCTCTTTGTTCGCCGCTGTGCTAACTGCGACACCACATCGACCCCTCTCTGGAGAAACGGTCCTCGTGGCCCCAAGGTAATAATTTAACTGTTTTAAATATGTCGCGTGTAATGTGGGATTGAGAGAGTAATAATGGACGGTAGGAGTTGTATTTTTCTTCCAAATATTCTGAAATTAGACGAAAACAATGTGTCACAAGGAAAATGGATTCTTTACTCCGTCTATCATTTGGTTGTATAGTTGTGTAGTTCTCAATGTTATTTGGATTGTTGATTTGAATAGGAGTTTAATTAGAGAGTCAATCAAGAGTGTCAGTAATCAATGTGATGTTTTTGTGAATATACAGTCCCTATGCAATGCTTGTGGAATAAGATTCAAGAAAGAGGAGAGAAGGGCTGCAGCTGCAACTACTACTGCGACAGCCAACAATGGTGCTACGGTAGGAATGATGGACCCACACCACGGATACTACAGTGGATCATGGGCTCACCAGTATGCTCAGGGCACACCACAGAAGATGCAATGCTACGGAGCCCCGAATGAGTTCCGGTTTATTGAAGATGACCGTGGTTCCGACGCTAGTATTCAGTTCCTCTCTTGGTTCACACATGACAGACCTAATGGTCTAGTCCATGACTTCACTTGTTGAATGAAAATGAAGTAGTATCTCGTAACCCAAGATAAGAAGGAATTTATTTTAGTAGGTAGAGTAGTTTGATCTTGCCAATCCAATGATCTCGGAACAAGGAAGAGGCCATCATGCACTGACGAAGACGTTTCATGGAACATGAGTTTTGGTGGGTGATTCGTGATGGTGATGGTTATGATTCTGTAAGCTCTATGGTCAGAGTCTCCAATAACTCCCTTTTCCTTTCAATTTCTTTATTGAAAAGAAAATTAAAACATAGTTGTCGACTACCCTTTAATTTTCCACTTTTTTTTTTTTCCTTAAGAGCCTAGATAGAGTGCAAATGGGATAATTCTATGTTGGTAGCTAGATCTTCCTTAACTTTATCCTCTTTTTTTTTTTTTTATTTACACTTTTGTCAGTAGTATATATGTAATGCCCTCTTACCTTTTGTTTACCCTTTTTCCAGTAGTATACAAATATATATATAAAACTATTATATTTTGTTACTCTTAATTGGATCAATGTCAAAAATATATTTGATATAAGGTGTAAAACTTAATTTATATTGAATTTAATATCATTTGTTTGTATTTGAAGTTTTATTATTTAAAAATAAAGTTGTATAACTTGTTATTTCAACAGAAGTTCAAATAAAATTGTATTATTAGAAAATAAAAGTGTATAATTAAGAAATGAAATTACATATACAACTAAAGGCATAACATATATGATATATCTACTATGAATTTGGATGCTCTCGTTTGATTATAGTCTAAGCTAAGTTATCTAGCCGAATTAGTCTTGTTTACTTATTTATTGTATGTTGACAATGATATATGGTGATCATTATATGAATCTCTTTTGTTACTTCTTTGACTTTACTTTTCTTTATTGTGCAGTTCAAATCTTTACACTCCTACCACTCTCCTAATAGTAGTTAAGCATACTTCTTGAATGATGGTCCACTGTAGTCCCACTCTAATGTTCGTTTTATGCTTTATTGTGTTATTCAGCTACATGTGAACAAACTATTTAAAAAATAAAATAAAAAAATATGTGATTAAAAGTATTAGATCAACCAAGCAGGAATTGGGCAAACAAGTCATGCTGGGCTGCTGGCTTTAGATTTCGTGTTGATTCCAGGTTATATCAAAATGTATCTGAAATTTTGGATGACATGAAACAATTACATAGTGTTGTTGGGCTCAAGTTCCTACATATGTACGGAGTATGAATGTATGATCATGTTGAGCTGAAATTCCTATCCCTAGCTGGTGCTGTATTGTTTTGGGATCAGGTTGAGTTCACGAGTAGAGGTAGAGGCCTAGAGGGGTGGGAATTCTAAATAGATAACCATGCATAATGTATTGATCAATACTTGTACTTCGTACTGTAGTTTATTAAGTCTATATTATATGAACAGATAGGCAACGGGTTAATACTTGTATGTAACAACTCCCGCAACTACTATACTAAGCTAATGGGCTCGTGCGGCACAATTACCGTGAAGCAGAAACAGTTGCATTTTTACATTGAGATCCCAAATTAATGTCGGATTACTACTAATTATACTGATTATTCTTAGACTTAACAGCAGTCTAACTATTTTGTAAGTTCAGTTCGTGAATGCATATAAAACATGATATGTGACTGTCTTTTGTCTCTTAATTGGAACTCTGACACTTCTCAAATGCTGGTCACAACTGTATTAGTTTCATAATTAAAGTGTACTTTACTTCATGTAACTCCAATATATTTTTAAAAATTTTGTGGTCTTTTCTATTACCGATATAGTGGAGTGATTAGTTTTTGAATTGAATATGTGTGGGGAGTAGTTACAGTAGACATTTACTATTTGCTAGATTGTCAATATTGATCATTGATGTCCTTGTGCATGTTTTATTGTTAATGTACAAAACGACATCTTTTATTGTATTGATCCATTTTTTTTTTCTAAAAAAAATCAGTCAGAAGGTCAAGCATTAGCAAGGTGCCTGCACAATTTACATGAGTGATGGTTATAGACTTATAGTAGCACGACTAGCAACCCTCGTCTATTATCAGACTGAATGCATGTGACAGTCTAACCCATGAAACATTACCAACATTTCAAGAGTTCAGCATGTTGTTTGATCTGAATTCTGAAGTTATGTTTAATAGGACAGTAAAAGAGAATGTTTAGTTTGTAGCTGTGTTCTGTTCTGCTCTGCTCCTCTTGCCCATTGATCTTGAGTTTAATCGTAACTTACACTAATAGGTTTTCAACTACTAGATGAGCGTGTTCATTACACCAGTTAGGCTTGGGCTATTGAAGCACTTTTATTAACAATCTCTCAAGAGAGTATTATTTCTTGTCCTTTTAAGGACGGTATCTCATTTCCTTTGGAGAGAGGAGTGTGGATATCTGGACTCCCCCTTAAAAAAGAGATTGTATATTGCCAATAGTTTGACACTTTCTCCATAGATAAATCGACAACTAACTAACATATCCCTCATACTTCGAATATGAATAAAGTAGCTTAACATGTAACGCAAACAAGGGAAAATAATGATGTGTATCTGATGTGATATTCAGGCGCCACGGCGCAGAAGAATCAAGGCGGTCAAAGCATATAGTATAAGTGTAGTCCCCCCCCAATGCAAAAGCTGAGGGTTTAAGAGAAAAGGGAGTTTCAGTATGTACTGCTTTATTTTTTTTAAATTTATTAAATTATGTGATCAGAACGTTGGCAAAGAGAATAGAGAGTAGGGACGAGGGGAAGAGAACAAAGTTCTAACTTTTAAGTTGCAGAACATATTATTAAACAATTCATCAGAAATCAGAACAGATGAGGAAGCTTAAGGATCAATATTTTTCATTATTATTATTATTATTTTTTTTTCAAGAAAAATGTAAATATATATGACCTGCGGCCTTGGCAGATTCCATACCCACATAAGAGGTAAAGCATTTTCAACATATTGGTGGGGGCTTTTAAAAATTACACTTTGGGACTGTTGCTTTGGCCACCAACTTACCTTAAGTCTACTTATAATTCAAGGTATTTGATCTTAGGTTTAGATTCTTCCTGTTTCTCTGTCATACTGTTTGGCACTTTCGTAAAGGATCCAAGTAGAGTATGATGGCATCAAGAGAACACACATTTTGTATAAATCTTGATCTTTCCTTTTTCTGGGGATCAAAGGCAAAGAGAAAATTCAAAACGTACCCAACAGCATAACTCATAACTACTTTGTTATTGTGTGTTGTATGAGTTTTAATACAAACTTAACCTAATAACATAAACGATACAAAATTATATACTTCTTCGAATGCGATAACTGGTTAAACAAATTTGTGATGGATGGTGTTAAATGCGGGGTACATTAGGAATTGTGTTTTTCATAATATCATATTTGTCTCTCTGACATTAAAGAATAATTTTCAAGACGAATTTCCCTATATTTTCATATTACAAAGCGTATAAAATCTGTTAAGAACGAAAGAAGTGAAAATAAATAAAAGTACTTAGATTCAGATACAATTTATAAGAACTAGATCGTATATAGTATTGATGTTAGACTTTGAGCAAACATCCAACATACTAGTACATGAAAATAGTATTAAAATTTCAAAGTCAATTACTCCATATGAAACTAGTTCCACTTCCAATATATGTTATCATTGCCTATGGGCTATGGCATATTTTCTTGGACATTTACAGCTAACCGCTTTCTTACTTGCAGAAATCTTAGACCAAAAACTGTTGTGTTGCTAATATTCTAGCTTCACGTGCGGACATGCCAACCGATTCGCAAAGGTTCATCTTGCCAAAACACTATTAACATCATGTTCAAATTCCACCGCATCAAGTTCCTTTAGTTACAAGAGATAGGCTTGATCGCTGTAAACGAAGCTGATCCAACTGAAAAGTTCAGGGCCCTCTGCAGGCCGGGTTGGTGCGTCCCAAGCCGCCAACTGCCCATACTTTCGCTTCCTCAAAGTTTCCAGAGTGAGTCTAAATCTTGTTCGATAGTTTTATTTCCTTCGTCCTGGCGAATCTTTTTTAATGATCATCTACATTAGATTTGTATCCAATACTATTATAGTAAGTTTGCCCAGTCCATTAAAATTAAAGTTGTATTATTTATAAATAAATTATATTAATTAACATAAAATTACACTATTGAAATAGGAAGTTGTAATTGTTCGTGTGGGCCATATTCAATTACTTTTACTTTTTAAATATTTTTACTTTTTTATTTATTATGAAAAAACGATTATATACTCTTCGTCTATTTTTTGTTTTTCCTATTTGTTTTTTGTAAATCTCAAAGTAAACTTAAATTTTAAATATCTTTAATTGTGTATTTTTAAATATTATAATGGTTAATATTTGAAAAATATACATTGAGACGAATTTTTTTTAATACCTAGTATAATTATATTTTTTTTATGTATTAGAAACATTCATAGTCAATGTTTGACTTTTAAATCTATATATTTCAAATGAGAAAAAAAAAACATGTTTGAAAATTTTTGAAAACATATATCAGATAAATTTTAGGATTTTCTCTGTTACTTATGAGATGGGACAAGAGTTACTGACATTCCAAATATAGTTAGGTTATCAACTGAAAATATTAAAGGCGATTTTAAAAAATTTAGAAGATTATGGATCCCTAAAGTTATGCGAGGGGTTATAAATTGCATATACTACTCCAAACGACCAAAGTAGAATAAACACAAGAAAGGACAATTTTATTTCTATGTGATTCACAAGCATATGACGTTGTCTCTTGCCCTACCGCTGAATTGAATTGATTTTAACATGCATCTGAAATTCTGAATCAATATTCCGAAATTACTATCATGGTCGCAATCACATTGTTCTTATTCAAGGACAAGTAAATAAAATGTACGTCATGAATAAGTGCCTCAATGCAAGTGGATTAAATTCTCATGTTTATATGCATTCAATATTGATCTGGAAGAGAAGTTACACAAGCTTTTTATATTCACATGGATATCCCTGTAGTTTATAATGGCATGCACATGTGCAGGGTAGTAAAGTTTTCTTTCTTTCATTTCGGTGTATAAATCAAACCCGGCTCGATAATTTACCCAAAAAGTGAGATTCGAAAATCGACCCCTGAAGTCAACCCGAAACCGGGACCCGATATTCAAAGACTCAAACTCCATCCGTGTATGACCCGTTAGGAACCCGACCTGTTATAGAACCGACTCGTTATAGACCCAACCCAAATAAAACCCGAAACCGGTTTGAATTTATGTGAATGTGACCTAATCTTGCCCGACCTATTTTTACCCAATTTCTAATAACCTTGAAACCAAACATTTTTCATTAATGACCCGATGTGAACCCGATAAAGCTCAAACCGGATTTCAACCGAAATCGACGCGACCCATTAACATAATTGACTTGACCCGAAATAACCCATTCAAGAACCGATCCGATTTTACATGAACTGACCTTGACTCAAACCGAATACAACATGACCCAAAACCGAACAAGCAAATAACCGATTTAATCCCAACCCGATAATTATTTGACCCAACCCGACCGACGGGTCAAATTGATCCGATTTAAACCGAACCGATAAGAACTGACCCGTAGATCCGATTTGATACCCCTAATTGATTTTATATATCTCATAGTAATTGTGAGCAAGATTAAAACAGATCTTTGATCATATATGGAATCAGAGAAAATTTTGGGCAAGTTTTTCCTTTACGGATTACTCTTTAACTTTTTTTCAAAAGAATTTATTTCAGACAATGAAACTTAATTGCATGGTCGTCCGACTCGTCCCATAGGAAACTTTTGTCATGAAATTAAGTTATTTTTTCATGATTCATGACTTGTGAAGTTGTGAGTGCTGATAAATTTGTACTTGCATGTCCTTGTTACTAATTTTTTTATGCAAAAATGCAGGTTGTTGATTGGATGATAATTTTTTTGTGCTGATAAGAAGTTATCCTAAAAGATAGAATTACAAATAGCCATAATGATCTCAATACATGCGTATACTTTTTTCACGAGAGACAAAATTTACTGGTAGTAGACTAGTAGCTAACCAAAAAATGTTCGAGTTGATTATTTCTCAGTTTGTTTTACAAAATGTAAAGAAGTTGCTCACAGTCTTAATAGATGGGCGATGATTGGTTTTTGTGATGAGGTTTGGCTGGCAAATGGGCTGGAACAAGAAAAACTCAGTCCACATGCTCAAACTCGAAACTCTTTCTTTGCCACATTTATAGGGCCTTACAAGTGGGCTTTGCCCATATAAGTTGACCTTTCTCTAATGGATCCATTTTTTGCACATTAACCCTTCCCGTTGAACCTCAGACGACACACTCTTGTTTCCCTTCTCCCGCCCCTCTTCACCCAGCAACTGAACCGTATCACCGCCGGCGAAATTACCGGCGTGTGTTTATTATGGCGGTTGAACCACTCGGACACAGAGTGAGCAATCTAATTAAGGATGTCAAGTTGGAGCTTTCACCTTCACTTACTAAATCCGTTGATAATGCCATTTCCTCCATTAAAAATGTCATCGCCAATATTCCCGAAGCTTTCCAGGTACGCTGACCTCTCTCTATCTCCTCTTGCTTAAATCTCACGCTTCTAATTCTTATACCCTAAACCTGGTTTATTTTATGTGAGTGAGTTCAGGTTACAGCGGAAGAAGCCGCAGGGTTCGTGAGAGATGTTGGCGCTGATAAAGTGGATTTTAAATTCAAGCGGCCCAAATTTATTGAAGTTGGTGGAAGTTATTCAATTGGCTGCGTTGTTAAGCCGGATGTTAATGTCGATCTTCTTATGCGTTTACCTAAGGTATGTTTCATTATCGTTTCTTATAACAGTTGTAATTAGCTTATTATGAATAACTGAATACATAATAATGCTTGCCAAGGGACTTCTATGGAGGGGTTTAGTGAAACACTTATTGTAATGCACCAAATAAAAGGACTTATCTATACCTGAAATTGATCTTATTCTTGTTACGAGTGCGAGCTAATTTGACCGAACACTTGGTTATTAGTCTGAAAAAGTTCTTAATGTGTTCCACTCCATACCGTATGTTCCTCCACTTCCTGCTCATGTGGAAGCCTCAAAAATTGAAAAAGTTGTTGCTTCACTTAACTATTCCCGTGCTTGAATTTGATTTTTGAAATGGGGGTTCTTTATATCTTATGTTGGTGTTGAATTCGACTGGATTCATTCAAGCACTAACATGCTTCAAGCTAGTGTTTGATATCGAAGTTCTGTGTTCAGTTGCTTTCTGCATACTTTTGTTTCATTGGTTGTTTCTTGATTTGGATATTACGTTTGTAAAGTTGCCTATGCAAGTTGGATTTCTATCAAATTAAGGCTCACTAGAATTTAAGAGCAGTATTATGAAACATATACTTTGTCTTGGCAGGATTGTTTTCATGAGAAAGACTTCTTAAATCACCGGTATCATGCCAAAAGGTTCCTTTATCTTTGTGTTATCAAGAAGCATATGGAGTCTTCTGCACTAGTATGCAAGATTGAATGGTCTTCTCTGCAGAATGAAGCTCGCAAACCTATATTGGTTATATACCCAGGTGTGTTGGCTCATTTTTTATTTCTTCTTGTTGAATGCCATCATACTAATTGTTACCGATTGGGTTGCAACTCTTGAAAGAGACTTTTGTAGAGTTATTTTCTAACACTTGTTCTTATGTGCATTAACTTCAGATGTCTCGGACAATCCTAGGTTTTCTATCAGGATAATCCCTACTGCCACATCCCTATTTAGCATCCCTAAGCTGAATGCTACTCGGAATAATGTCCGGGCTCTAACCCAGGGTAAGAAGAAAATTTTATTCTGTTATTTTTGCGAACAAATTTTTTTTTTTTGCAGGGAACAGCTTGTTTGTCCTCTAGCAGATGTCATGTTTTGTTTTTACTTTATTTTTATCAGACGGTGTTTCATTACCTACACCCAAATATAATAGCAGCATTTTGGAGGATATGTTCATTGAAGAGTTCACAGAACTAATTAAAGAAAAATTCCATGAGTGGGAGGAACTTGGGAAAGCTTTGATTTTAATGAAGGTGTGAAATTTAAATGTGATTTTCATTTTTTCCAACTGTTTTATTTATGTGATTTTGGAGTTGAAGAATTTGGTCTGGTATTGCAGGTCTGGGCACGCCAAAGAAGTTCAATATACAGTTATGATTGCTTGAATGGTTTTGTATTGGCTGTCATAATGTCTTATCTTGCTGCAAATAGAGTTGGTGGATTATATAACAAGTCAATGAATGCCATGCAAATTTTCCGTGTTACTCTAGACTTCATTGGTATACTACTCTTTGACTTGGTGTTTATTTTTTTAAAGTTTATGTTAGCCCTATCTCTGTGATTTGTCTCTACCCCTCTTTCACGTTCTTTGTGTGTATTTTTATGTGTGCATTCAGGTTGGAGTGTGTGTGTCGCATGAGAGTTTTGTGGGTTGTGATCTACAAATCTTGCATACATTTTTTATTGGTAGTGATAAGAGGGTGATTTCATCAATTTGTGTCGTAGTCCATTAGGATTTTCTTAACTAGAGTTTGGTATACAAACAACAACTACAACAACACATCTTTGATCCCATAAAGTTTGAGTATATACAATTCCATAAAAATAGTGAGATCATAGAGAAATCTATGTCATACACTTCTTTGAATGCGGTATAGCAAGTCAATGTCTATTTTGAGCTTCTTACTACTCACAAGTGATTTAAGAAGTTCATTGAAGGTCTTCTGGGAACTAAGATGTTCAAAAAAGTATGTAGGCCGGGCAGGTTTATTTATCCTGCTTTTACCCCGCCCTAGTATATGTACCATAGTGTAAAATGTGGAACTATTAAGTTGATTTGATGAATAGGCTTGGTGGCTTACCCAACATGGGACCCTTAGGTCTACTGGTAAAAGCAAAACTTTTACAACTATGTCTTGTCTTGTCGTTGTTACATACCTGTTCAAATTTATAGTCAGTGTGAACATCTCAAGTTCAACACGGCGTATATTGTTGTTTAGTGAGGAACTTATGTTTTTGATGTGGTTGTAGATAAACTTCCAAAGTTGGGTTTTATGTTGTGTCTGCTTTGCTATATGTTTCATTTAGTTTAACATACTTATCTTGATTTCAGCTAATTCAAAATCATGGGAGAAAGGGTTAGTTTTTCAAACCCAAGGGAACAACAAGGTCCCAAGAGAGGTAAGATGTATAAAATAATAATATTTTTAGTGAGCAAAAATTTCATGTCATGCTTTCCTATTGAGATGATATGGTCTACTTATTTGAAACCCCTGAGCATGGATTTGTGATGCCACTCTCTCAAAACTATACTGAATTCCAAAATCTTATGCTATTGTTTAACATTCAGGACATCTTATTGAAATGATGTAGCTTATAGGAATTCAAGTTTAGACTCTTTCTGCATAGGACAGTGTTCCTTGATATTTCACTCAAACTTGAGAGTTTCGTATCATAGAAAATAACATTTCTGGATAGCATGGAGCAGATTGTTTGGTTTATGGACACAAATAAATGAATATTATCAACACGGCTTTCAAAGTATCTATGTAACATTTTATTTGGGGAAGTGATTATATTCAACTTGAAAACATAGAGATGACATAAACCAGAATGGTAATAAGGCTAGTCCGTAATATGAGGAACAGAAGTGTAAGCTCTTCTAACTCTTGGATTTATGTTAACTGTGTAATGTCTAGAAGCTTTTAGATGCTGTTTTTGTACTGTTTATTCCGGTAGATTGCAGAGATGTTTATGATGCAATATTTGTCTATTTGGACATTGTCTGTTTATCTAGGAGTTGAAGGAAAAAATGCAATGTTTGCTACCATTTCCAGTAGTCATATGTGATCATTTTGCAAACTTCAATTTGGCATTCCGGATTTCAAAGAGCAGCTTTCTTGAGGTATTATGGTTGTCTTTATTTCTGTTGATGTGGTTTACTGAATTTCTGATCATCATCCTTCTTAGCAATGGATTTTGTTTTTGCATGTCAGCTTCAAGCAGAGGCTGCGTTGACACTCGGCTGTCTTCAGAAATGTCTAGATAATGGATTTGAGGAAGTGTTTTTGACTAAATCTGACTTCGCTGTCAAATATGACTATTGTGTGAGGTACAATTATGATTTAAAACTTAAGAAACATGTTATAACTTGTGCCTAAACCCATGTAGCAATGAAAAAGAAAGGTTGCAGAAAACAACCTTGTGAACAGATTTGCTTATATATGATATTGTTATTGTTTTTCTCTTAAGGGAATTAGCTTGATATAGTTTGATAATACCTGTCTTTTAGCTCTTTCGTGGACCTCTCTTTCTGTTGAGGGTTATAAGACTGTAATTGTCTATGTTTTTGGTGGTAATTAGGTTAAACCTGAAGGGAAACAGTGGCGTGTGTGCATCAGGGTATTGTGAAGATGACGAATGTTGGAGACTGTATGAAGAGAAGGTGCATACTCTTTTATCTCAGGGATTGAATGACAGAGCAAAGTTCATTCGTGTCATCTGGAGAAACTGCTCTAGCAATTGTTGTGTTGAAGATGTAAGGAGATCCAGATTATAAATTTGATCATTCCTTTCTGCAATCTTCGCATTTCAGTTGTTTCCCACCTGCTATTGATTTAATATTTTACTTAATGCTTTCTTAGGGGTTCTTATCATTTGATAAAGAACCATTGCTTATCGGAGTTGTAATCAGTAACCTGGAAAAAGCTCTCAGACTGGTTGATAAAGGCCCTAATCCTGAGCATAAAGAGGAGGTATTTTATTTGCCAATTTGATTTCAAATTTGATTTCTGTTTTCTTACCAGTTAAATGACTGGTATGCATTATATTAGGTTGCCAAGTTCCGCAAGTTTTGGGGAGAAAAGTCTGAGTTTCGGAGATTTAGTGATGGTACCATTGGAGAATGCGTTGGTGAGTCATGACTCTTGATGCAATTTGTTGTTTGTTGGCATTGAGTTCAAATTTGTCAATCTTATCTAATTATTCTATTTTAAATGTATTGAACAGTGTGGGAGTACAAGCAGTGGGAGAGGCATCTTATTGTGAAAAGAATTATTGAGTATGTATTATCACGGCATCTTTCTTTATCTACAGAAAGGGTAGTAGTTAGTGCAGATCAACTGGATTTTGCTCTGTGTCATGGTAGTGCAGGTATCTTATTGATCTCTGGCTTTGATTTAAATTTGATAATTTTTTTCAGTTCCATTTTTTCTTTTTGTTCCTTATTATTCAATATATGGTTCCTTTTAATTTTCAGATCCAATATCATTCACTGGAGGCTTGCTTGAAGCATATGAAGATTTAGCTAAGCGCTTACGCCTTTTGGATGACATTCCCTTGAGGATATCCAGTGTCCAACCCTTAGATTCAGGTGTCATTTTCCTCTTTAAGTTTGTCCTCTTGATTCTCTGTTGAATTTATATATTTTTTTCCCATCTTTGTTGGAGATTCTCGTACTGTTACTCATATGTGCTCTGGGATTAGGTTTCTAGGTCATATTGCAGTTAGGGGTGAGTCGTGGAGAAATATCTACGCATGTGACTTAATATCAAGAATGTCCACAAAACTTCTGAACGTTTTTGGCTATTTCTTTTTTAATTTACATGTGTATTGGCTCTCTGAATAACATTATAAATAAGATATTAGTATCTTGAAATTTTATGCGGTAACTGTTTGAGTACACCTAGTAAAAGATAGGACTTCTGAGGAACTTAGAATATTTCTGGGTTTGTGTTGTTATATACTACATCTTGTTGCTTTTTAATTTTAGCCATTGACCTAAACTATTGCGATTTATTTTCCTTTGGAGTTAGTGGCCTTTAACTAAGCATGTAATGTGATTTGAGTTTTTCTTATGAATAATTACAGCTTTCAGGTTCACGTCTGTTTTCCCTCCTGAACCTCATCCTTTGGCTAAAGAAAAAGGCTTCTTTTCAAAATCAGTGAAGGCTACTCCAACCTGTGTACAACCAGTGGAAGTTTTGATTCAGGTAGTGTATCTAAAGGACTAAATGTTAGTCTTTGATTTGTAATCACAAGATTACCTTTGCTTTATAATCATTTACCTTCCAATAATATCTTTCATTATATGATTTTCTTTCAACTATTTTCTTAATATTTTTGTTAGTTGGAGGGGTCTGGAAACTGGCCAATGGATGAATTGGCCACTGAAAAGACTAAATCTGCCTTCCTTCTAAAGATTGGAGAAAGGTAATATTGTATTAATGTTTGTGAATGTTGCACTTCTCTTGTATTCAAATCTATGTCATTGACAACCTTCCTTCTTAACAGTCTTCAAAGTAAGTGGGGCGTAAGCTGCATTGCAACTGAAGATGATGTAGACGTGTTGCTTTCTGGATACGCTTTCCGGCTTAAAATTTTACATGAGAGGGGACTGAGTTTGGTGATAGGACAGGGTGAGTGCTAAGAACATGACGCTCTCTTGTGTTTTATATGTCTAGATCTCATTGTTCTCCTAAATTGATTGCCAATTTTGTTTGAAGGAAATCAAGTTAAGCAGGTTTCTTCGATAGACAAGAAACTTTTTATTCAAAGTCAACATTCTAGCATGATTAATGGTTTGCAGGGGCGGTGTCCTTTTTATGGTCCAGTAGTCAGGTATAAGTGTAAGTTGTGTGACTTTCTTGTATATCCCTTGTTTGATCTTCTCGTGAAACTAATGACACCTTTTTGTGAAGGCTTGCAAAACGCTGGGCTGCTTCACACCTCTTTTCTGCTTGCTTGGGAAGTGAGGCTATTGAGCTCTTGGTAGCTTATTTGTTTCTGAATTTCAAACCATTTTATGCTCCTAACTCAAGGATCTCAGGCTTTTTGAGGTTGGATTCCTCCTATTCCTTAAATAATTTATCTACTTTGTACATTACCCTCTGGGTGTATTGGTGGTACTGTTTTGCTTATGTTATTGGAACAAGTCTGTTTAGTTCCTATTGGTTGATTTAATTGATCATTTCTCATTGCATTATGTATAAAATACTATATAGCAGCACAAACTGTAAAACTTGTTTGAAATACTCAGATATAGAAGCCTAAATATGTAAAATGTTTTGTGTTCATTCTAAATGTTTGTTCTTTTTAACTATGTTTGGCCTTGCATCCTTATGGTTTGTCATTTTTGGGTTTTTCCTCCCTACATTCTTTTGAGATAATAAGAAAGAAAAAGCTCAGGTGAACCTCTTGTTACCTAGTTTCGCTTTATTCGAGGGAGTAAATTTTATAAATATGCATTCCCACATTGTGATCACATTTTTAAGGTTGCCGAGCCTTTTTAAGTGTCATGATAAGCTGCAACAGATATAAAATTCCTTATTCCCAGCAACAGGGGTTTTGCAATCACAATAACATCCAAGTTTTTAAACCCTAGTCTACTTATTGGAGTCTCCTATGTAGTAGTACTTGTTGTTAGTGAGTGAGTTGCTCCTCTCCATTTGCTATCTGTTTGGGTGCTGAATACCAAATTACACAAGTGGGCAACCACATTGTTTACAAGGTCATAATATTTTCAGTGACTTATATTTCTCCTCTCAAAACTGTAATCTTGTTAGCGTGAAATTTTCTTGATGCCTTGATGTGCTATGATCTTGTTGTTATTCATATCTCCTTGACTTGGCAGATCCTCCCACCTACCTAAACTTTGAAACCTTCATATGTCATGTTAAAAAAACTTGTACCTGAATTGAACTTCCTTGCACTTTTCAGCTATCATGTTTAATCTTCATTGAGCTTTGTTTGACATTCATATATGTTTTCAGGTTCTTGAGATTGTTATCTGAGTATGATTGGAAATTCTCTCCCTTGGTTGTTGATATAAATGGTGACATGACTGCTGATAATGAGACTGAGATCAATGTATGGGTTGGAGATCATGCAGTTTCTCCACTTTGTCAATACTCAAATTTGTCAATTGCGACAGTGTAACTATTAGTTTGTTTTCACATTGCTTACAGGAAAACTTTATGTCAAGTAGAAAAACTCATGAAGGAAGTGTTGGTGAAGTACGCCCTGCAATATTCTTGGCTACGACTTATGATAAATCTTCTGAAGCTTGGACTGCCTCTTCACCAAATCCCATGGTGAGTGTTTCATTCAAAGCGTTTTTACCATCATGTGTTTATTGAAGTCTTCTCCTGATTAATTAAAAAAATCTGTCACCTTCAGTTCAACCTCCCCCTCTTCCAGGAATGTATTGAGGGGATTGGGCCTTGAAAAACCCAGATACTACTAAAATATTGTAATTGATGATCCTTAATTCTGTGTGTAAAGTATAAGCAATTGATGCTGTTATTTTTTATGCATTAGGAGCTTAAAAGGTTGGTTGCCTATGCTCGGAGCAGTGCTAACCTGTTGACAAGACTCATAGAGCGAGATCATAACAACTCTCATGGATGGGAGGTGAGTAAGAATTTAAGCTGTTTAGATTGTTCATTTATACTTAATATATGTGGATTATTCACTTTCTCTTGCATCAGTGTCTTTTCCGGACTCCTTTAAACAACTATGATGCTGTAGTTCTTCTGCACAGAGACAGATTGGCATATCCACAACGTCTCCTTTTTCCATCTGAGGTTTCAGAAGGTATCCACCTATAACACAAAAAATTTGTATAAAGCAGGGCTTAGTCTCTCTCTATATCATATAATTGTCACCTCTTTGTGAAAACTAGTGAGGTGTCTTTGAGTAACTTAAAAGATTTTGGTTGACTAGTTTTTGCTACTTGCTCCAATCTATGCTTTATTCCATCTTCCTCATTGCCATTCTGAGAATCGAAAAATTTATAGGCAAATATGTTGCCCGTGGAAATCCTAGCAATTTTTTCTCACCCATTTTAAAGCCCGAGGATATGAAGGGAGGATTGGATGCACTAAAAACAAAGTTAATGGTGGATTTTGATCCTCTACAATGTTATCTTGTGGATTTGCAGGTAAGTGGAATTTTTTTCTCTCTTGCTCTTGATATTTTTATGCTGTTTCCAATTGCCCTGCTTTTATCTGTTCAGGGAGGCTTCCCAAACAAGTTCAATATGTGGTATGATTCTTTGGGCGGTGACGCTATTGGTATAACATGGATCAAATCGGCATCAAAGGTGAGGTTTATATTTTAGCTCTACTAGATTTATGCAACCTTTTATTTTTATGTTTTGACATCCTTGTCGTATTTTTATCGCAGAAAAGGGATCGAGAGGAAGATAATAAAGATGTTACTGATATCTTGAAAGCAGTCGGTGAAGCTGGTAGGGGATTTGTGAGGAGTGTCCATCTTCTAAAGACTCCCAGGCTTGGTAACTAAGATTTCTCCTGATCTTTTATGCCGTACCCTGTTGTGATGTTTATTCTACTCCGGACTGTTATATACGAGAAAGGTTAGGACTGTTAATGAATTTTGTTGTAGTTGAGAAATAGTGTAATATTTTCTAGTTTGAGAAATGTAATTTGAGCATTTTAAGGGTTTAAGATATGTTTTACAGCCTTATACAATAATACTTCGGTGTATACAACTACGTGCAAGCTGCAATGTGCTATCGTGGAAGAATTTCAAATTTGTTCCTATCATCCTGTTTGTTCGTTGTTTGATGATTCATTTTTAAGACAGTTACAAGAAAGTAATTAATTATGGCTAGTTTTAACTGATGATCCTAGTGTAACTGAAATGGCCAATATGATTTTTAAAAGGGTAATTTGCAAGAAACTATCACGTAAAAACACCATCTTATGAAAAACTATCAAATAAAAACAAATTTGTTAAAATTACCACATAAAAAAATACAATTGCATAATACC
This sequence comes from Dysphania ambrosioides, assembly GCA_026401315.1. NCBI lineage: Eukaryota > Viridiplantae > Streptophyta > Magnoliopsida > Caryophyllales > Amaranthaceae > Dysphania > Dysphania ambrosioides. The sequence goes on along the minus strand of CM048658.1, from coordinate 6,003,774 downwards.
ACCATAAGGTGGTTTCCTGACTTTTGACTCGGTTTTGCGTCATTGAATTCCACGTGGATGACACGTGTTCGACTTTACTTTTTTTTAAAAAAATTTCTCCTTTAGCTATTCCATGTGGATAACACATGTTCGGCTTAACGTCATAATTTGCAATAAACTACCATATATTATCTCATAAAAACAATTTGTGAAATTATCATATTAAAAAATTCAATTGTACAATACTATAACATGGTGGATTTTTTAGCATTGATTGGCATATGAGAGGCATGTGTGGCTAACTTAATTTTATTTATTTTTTTAATAATTGAACCTTTGAGAGGGTCATGAATAATTTTACCACTTATTCTTCCACCCATCGCTAAGAAAATGCCATCTTCTCTAGTACCCTGGACAAAACTTCAGTTTTCTCATCCTATCTTCAATACGTGTCTTCCAGTTTCACTTATGTGACAACATCCTAGATACATGACACTATTTAGGTGAAGAAGTTTTCAACAATTTTGGACAAAAGTCCTGTTTTGGCAAAAGAAGGGGGCTCACACAAATTTCTCAGCAAAACTATTATACAATATTTTCAAATAGGATACACTAATCCTAATACTATCACATCTTTAATGAACTTATCAATCTCCTCGACATCTAGACATCATAACGTGACATATTAAGTATCACATCGAGATACATATTTGAGCGATATCAGGTATTGAAGTGTATCATTGAACATAATTATATCAAATAAATTAAAAGAGGGAATAGTTAAAAGGAAAAAGAGAAAAAAATTAAGCCGGTTACACGTGCCAGTCAACGACGCAAAATCGGGTCAACGCCTAGAAAACCACCATGTGGTGGTATCATGTAATTGAATTTTTTAATATAACAATTTTTCACAAGATTGTTTATATGTGGTAGATTTTCACAAGATGGTGTTTTTATGTAGTAGTTTCTAAAAAAAGAAAAAAGTAAAACAGGACACGTGTCATCCACATGAAATATTTAAAGGAGAAAAAAAAATAAAAAAGTAAAGTCAGACACGTGTCATCCAGGTAGAATCTACGTGAAAGTCAACAACGTAAAATTGGGTCAAAGGTCAGAAAATCACCTTGTGGTGATATCGTGCAATTGTATTTTTTTATGTAGTAGTTTTTCACAAATTTATTTTTATGTGTTAGTTTTTCACGAGATGGTATTTTTAAGTGATAATTTATTGCAAATTAACTTTTTAAAAAGTAATCCCATGCTACTTGCTTATTTATAAAGAACTTTGATAACCATTACCTATCCTATACATCCAACAAGGAGTGGACAATACACCGATATGCACCTTGTAACTTAGTTACATCCAATAGCCAAGAGCTTGCGCGTCAAGCGTTGTACGCTGTATCAACATATGCAGTTGTGTACTTGTGTACGACTTATTGACTTAATTTCACACATTGATAGACTAAAATATTTTTATGCAAGTCGTAACAATCACCGCCAGTCCGCCACCACCAAGTTACGCGATCCAGGAAGTCATTAGTACTCCATACACTTCTTACAAAGTCCAACGCTCAGTGTCATTACATATGCGTCTGTAATTAGCATCCGAAAAAGTGCTTTGATTTGGATTTCAAAAATAAACCTTATCCATCGATACTCGGGAGCTAGATTTTTAGAAAATGGATGCAGTGACCTTCGGAATAATAGTAGGCATTATAATCCTGTTTTTCGCCATTGTTTGCTTCATCTCCATTGAAGCCACCTGCTGCAACCGCCGCTCCTCCTAAGACCTATCCCACTCTCTCTCCTCAAATGTGGCGAAGACAATTCAGCGGTTCCGCGACTTCAATCAACGTGCTCAAGGACAAGAAGTGTGACTCATTGATTATCGGAGGCGGCCACAACGGCTTGACTGCGTTGGCTTACTTAGCTCTCGGTGGCTTATCAGTCGCCGTCCTTGAGCGCTGCCACATCGTTGGTGGCGCCGCCGTTTCCGAGGAGTTAATCTTTGGTTTTAAGTTCTTCGCTATAGTCACCCAGATTTTCGGCGTGACGAGTCATAATCGATAAGCAAACCTATGTGTTACCTCCAGTGTCTTTTTCCGTCATCAAGTACCCTTTCTCTCTCTTGATTTCTACCATCTCTCTTAATTTTTCTGTTTCTGATGTGATGATGAAATGGATGATAGGGGCTGGAATTGGAGAGGCATGGACTGAAGCTGCTGAGGAGAGATCCGTCGTCGTTTACGCTGAGTTCATATGGGAGATATCTTTTGTTCGGACCTGATAAGGATTTTACTTGTTCCGAGATCTCCAAGTTCTTGCGTAATGTTAATGCATATCCTAGGGATACTTACTATTTAGGTTTTTGCGAAGTTATTTAGGTGTAATGTGTTTGCAAAAGCATTAGTTGTTTTTGAGACAGGAATCAATAGTTATAATATGGCAAATTGTTGGTCGTTCATTTTCCGTTTGGAGATTGAAATGATTTTTTGAAAGATATTGTATGATCATGAAATTGAATGATACAGGAGTAATATGTATGATCACTGGTGTAGTATTTTGTTCATGCGGATGTGGCTATGATAATCAGCTGCTTAAAAAAGTTTCGGAATTTTGCTTCATTCGGTGTTTTGATTATATTTTTTGGATCCTATGTGTATGTGTGCATTTGAATAGGAGATCGTTTTAAAAGGCATTTGAATGCATGCTGAATTGCTGATGTACTTCTCCGTGTTTGCTTGAAAGAGATTCTAAAGGCTATGTCTATAGTCTGCTTGGATTAATGTAGGTGTTATGTTGTATTCTGGCTGTTATTGATGGATGTATCCATGAATGACATGATATTTGAAATGATTTATTTGGAGGATAATGTATTATCATGTGTAATTTGGAAATTGAATTATTTAGGAGTAATAGATATAACCATTGGAGTAGTATTATTGTTGTTTCAAATTTGGCTATGATAATTCAGCTGCATAAAAACTTTTCAAATTTTGCTTCGTTCCGTAAGTTGATTATATCTTTTGGATTCGATGTGTGTGCATTTTCAATAGGAAGTCGTTTTAAAGGCATGTGAATGCGTGCTGAATCGCTTCTGTGTTGGCTTTAAAGAAATTCGAAAGGCTATGTTTACTATCTGTCTGGATTGATTTAAGTATTATGTTGTATTCTGGCTATTACGTCCTTGCTTAGCAGAGCAGGTTCGAAGACCAGGATGGAGATTTTCTTTACCGAAGCAAGATTGATGGATGTATCCGTTAATGCCATGAAGTGATGTATGAGTGCGACTTTATGTTTTAGAGCTGATGTATCGTGTTGGATTGATTGCACTTGATAAGTTGTGTGGGCACAGTTAGCTAACAAGTTAACAAGTTGAGGTAAGAGAACTTACTATTGTGTAAAGTTTACCTTTACTTGCAATCATCCTTGGATTAGGCTGTTATTATTATCTGTTAGTTACCATAGAAGCCTTAGCTGTTCCCACTTTTATCTGCTTGATTATCCTCACTATGGTATCTTATGAGTAACCATCCTAAAGCAAGGTCATAAGAAGAAATTGTAATCCTCAAAACATTTTTGAGGACATTTTTGAATGCAGTACCATCATAGAATCTGCTTCGTCTTATGTTGTAATTCATACTATGAGCAATGACTAGAGAGTTGGGAGATTATTTCATATGAACCTTTGTCTTCGTGCTTTAGATAGTTTAGAAGAATTAAAAATGTTGTTTGAGATGTATTTCTGCTAATTATGTTCTGTTATGTATTTTGTTGAAGGGGGAGATGAGTTCTGTATGCTCAGCCATTAGCCATGCTTGAAAGGAAGCTAGAGCACATATAGTGACTAGTGCTGTAAGCTACATGTATTGACCATTGTCCCAGATTGCTGATTCATTTCAGTTTATTAATGTTTCTTTTATATCAAAGTTTCAATTTCTCCTTCTGTTCTTATTTATTGATATTTAGAGCTTCTTCGTTTCAGGATTCTTTTCTGCTTTTCATGTATTAAAGAGTGAAACAACTTCCAGTATGAATCCCTAAAAAATTTTATGTACTTGTTGAAACATGTTTTGACTTTGAGCAATATTCACCAACTTCACTTTGACTTCTATTCATAGGACAAAAAGTGAGGTCTTGTTGGATTTGCCTCAATGTATATTTTCCAAAAATCAACTTTTGATATTTTTTCTAATTGATAATTGAAGATATTAATGTTTGAAATAATGCAATAGCAAACGTGCTTCAATTAAACATGTCGACTAAAAAGAAACGGAGGAAGTTTTAGTACAGAGCAGGCTTTGATTTAAACATCTGAATTTATTGCATAAGGGTAATAAAATGGTGCTATCTAACTTTGGCATGGGTCCCTTTGCTATTGGATGAGGAATGGTTCTAGATGAAGTAGCTTTTGTTTTTTTCTATATTTGAGAGGTTCTTGCTTGAATTGCTGTATCAGTGGACTGAAATGGCAAGCTGCATTTATAATTTTCCATCTACATCCTTCCTGTTGTATTTGATATACTAATAAGTATATTATTACTCTGTGCTTATCAGTTCGTCCTTCTATGTCCAGCTTTGGCAAAATGGTTAATGGTTTTTTAACTTCGGACTACAATGGGCCATCCAGAAAAAGGCCATTTATAGGTTACAATGTGATGGAGTTTGTTTAGAAAATAGATTTTAGATGAATAAGCTCATTGTGAAAGAAGTAAAGAAAGCCCAGTACTTCATTGAGGAACTGTGAAATAATAGGCAAGTCAGTTGTCTTCTGGATCAGAACCTTCTCGAAAAAGTCTCTTATTGTTGTGAATTGTGATGCTGTTAAGCTAAAAGGCAGTACTGAATAGTGGTCACTGTCTTAGGTTTTGGTTCAGTAATTGTAACTGTACTATTTTTATGTACTTCTGGACTTCTATTCATAACTAAGAAGAAACTTTCCAGGTTTCACATATGGTGATTGAGGATTCCAGAACTGTAGAAGGGGTTGGCTATGCAACTTGTCACACAATTTTTTTTATTTTTTTTAGCTATTGATGGTGAGTTCACTGACATATCTTTATTACTCTAGGTATTGCTGGCTGATGAGACAAATATTCATTCTTCCATTGTTCTATCTAAAGCTACCCCATGTAAAACATTTGTGGTAAACTTCCTTTGCATAAGACACTGTCATATTTTGTGAATTGCTGAAAAGTAAAATGAGTCATCTATTCTTAGAATTTTTTTTAATTGAAAAAGGGGCTATGCCCTGTATATTTTGGGTTTTTCTTCTGAAAAATTTCCATTGTTTACAGGACTTAAAAACCGATCGAAACCTTTCAGATCATTTTCTTAACACCATCAAGAACTGTGACTCTGTAAGATTTATTCAGCTTATTTATATATTAACTGTATATAGAAGTCAAACAATTACTTTCCCTTTATACTTTGTATATTTGTTCTTTTTATTTGGAAATGGACTTGTCATGGTAATTTTCAGAATCACTTATCATTATTTTTTGAGTGATATTCTCTTTTAGTAGCAACATAGAACACACATGCCTGTAAGGTTAATTGCTTGCTTTTGTAGTGTGGCTAGTTGTGGATTAGAAATTTAACGTTATATGCTTATCATTAGTTTCGTTGCGTCAGATTAGGCTCTAATTGTGATCGGAATCATCTGATATGACTGAACAACTATTTTAACATATTTATATATGGAGTACTATTAGGTCCTGAACACGATCCTTGGCTTTTAGAGACTGAATTTTAGGTAGTGAATGATTCCAAACTTATTCATAATGACTCTAGGAGACATTTCAGATAATTTTTTTAAAAATATCTAAAAAACCGTGTATAAATGTGATTAGAATTGCGGCTCGGTAAGGAAACATCATTATATGCTTACTACAGGTTTTATATAGTCATTAGAACCTATGTGTGATTGGAATCATCTAATATGACTTTAAACATCCATTTTTACCTATTAAAAAACCTCTTACAATTAGGTCTAAACTCGGTTTTGTGTTTTTATACCAAATATTTAGTAATGAATGATTCCAAACCTTCTCATATGACTTTAGGAGACATCGAGTATAATAGTTCAATTTTAACTATTTTATCGAAAAATAATGTCAAAACCAATGTATTTACCTTCAAAATGCACCCATTTTTGACAGATTTGGCTGGTGAGAGAATACCTTTATATGGTTAGCATGAATCTTATACGATTGTATTAGGATGTGCGATAGGAATCATCTAATATGACGCTACACAACCATTTTAACCTTTTTTTTAATTAAAACTCCTGAAATTAGCTCCTTTCAGATATTTTTCAAAAATATCTTGTATGTTGCAAGAGACTCTAATCTAGCGCTTGTGGACTAGGGAGGAAGCTTGAAATCCACAGAACTTTCTTGTGGGATTCTTGAAGTGTCTGATTTATTAGTTTATCTTTGAAGATATGCCTTTTATGGGGCATTAACTTTGAGATCTGCGTGAAGATCTGAGGTCATGTGGTCGCATTATGGTTCCTTGAAGCAATATTGGGAATCCTTATGACCTGAGAGTTTCCTTACTTTTTTAACTTATATCCTACCTAGATAAAAAAAAAAGTATTAACATGGCATGTTGTTATCTTCAAGATGGATTGCCATTGGCAAATGGCAAATGACAATTTGGCTTAAGGACTTCTGAGCTTCTTGGACTTATGGTGATCTCCACACTCTTTCTATTGCTAGTACTTTATTCGTCGGTAATATTTTGATATTAGAAAGGGTCTCAGTTTTTGCGAGATGCTAAAATTTAATGCTTTTTGGAATTTAACATTCCCAAAAGGAGTAAAAAGCTCCTAATTGTTGATGCCAGAACTTCAAACTGAATTTTACATTTGCAGAATCTGAGGTGTTTACTGTTTTTTTAGGCAATGCTTTTCCTGATTTTCCCTGACTGCCCACTTCCCAAACTAACATATGATGATTGTGTGTCAGCGAAACCATGAAAATTAACATAGCAGTTGATGAGTTGCCTAAATGGAGCCATCTAGATGCAGGGCCTCGGCATGTTGGTACTATTCACATTGTTTTAGAGAGTTATGTATCTGTTCAGTGCTCTACATGAACTATCATTGCTTTTCATAGTTGGACATAACTTGGTAGTTACACTGAGATGTGTAGGAAACTAGTTTTTGCCCTTTTGCCCTTTTGCCCATGTCACTTAAAGTATTAATTTCCAAGTCTAGCCTACTTATGATGGCTGCATTTGAGGGCAGAGCTGGTGGATATAAGGATGGAATATAAATCGCTATTGTGGATGAAATAGAGTGCTCGTATAATCCATTATGCAGACTTTTTTTGTTTACTTCAATTCAAAGTATGAAAAGGCTGTAGATGCTCCAAGGTGATAGATTCGGTGCACCTCATTGATGTGAGGTGTACTATATAAAAATTGATTTTCTTTTTACTGATGTGTGCCTTATTGCACCTCAAGTGCAACTTAGGTGCGCCTCATTGAATTCGCCTCGCCTTGACAAAATAAGGCGCTTGACCCCTTGCATGGGAGCGCCTTTTTATACACTGCTTCAATTGTATGTTATAGCCTTACTTTGTGATTGAACTATTGTGTTTATGGTCTTACTTTGAATTTGAACCCGCAAATCCTGCTGAAAATCATGCAATGGTAATTCCTGGAATGATATTTCATATGTAAACTTGTGTCACTGACATGCTTATCTTTATGACGTGTTTCGGTGCTACTTTTCACAGCATGGGGGAGATTCACTCAGGCGCCAGGATGCTTTGAATGGCTTACCATCAGAAAGACCAGTTGTTGAGTTGACAATCCCTTCTGTGTTAGACAAAATGATATCTCCTCTAGGTACTCATTATACATGTGATTTTTCTATGTATGTTGGACAGGGTGGAGACTGGAGATAATACATCAACTACTCTGATAGAAAAAAATTCTGCTATCCTGTCTTCTGTTATATGAATTATTGTTTTCAATTTATTGTTTTCTGTTCCAATATGCTGTCTGAACGAAAACTGCTCTATGTTCTATGAACACAATGAACAATTTCAAGTACTATTTTGTTAATTCACCGCCTGTCTTGTAATGGTTAGAATATTATCTCTTAAAGGAAAGCATGTAGTCACCTTATTTATGAACTCAACTGCAAGAGGTGAGTTATTAAGAGCTCATGTAAATCTGAACTCAATATCACAGAAGCAATAAGAAAAAGACTTGGGCAAAAGCAGAGGGAAAATAGAGAGAAAAAGGGAGTTTTATGTAATCTGTTTTTCTTCTATTTACAAAAGGTTATGTATCTGTATTTATACTCTTGACTTTCTAAACCAACATTTGAATAATAAATCTTCTTATAACATTGATCATCACCCCCTCCTCAAGCGAGAATTAGGATGGTTAGCTTGACAGATGAGAAATGGTGTTTAGCAGCACTTAGAGGCTTGATAAGGATGTCAGCATATTGCATGGTAGATGGCTCAGATACCATATGAACTCAACTGCAAAAAGGTGAGTTCTTAAGAGCTCCTGTAAATCTGAACTCAATATCACAGAAGTAAGAAGAAAAAGACTCGGGCAAAAGCAGAGGGAAAATAGAGAGAAAAATTTAAAGGGAATTTTATGTAATCTGTTTTCCTTCTATTTACAAAAGGTTATGTATCTGTATTTATACTATTGACTTTCTAAAGCAACATTTAAATAATAAATCTTCTTATTACATTGATCATCATTATTTGTTCGATTCATGCCCTAGCAACCATCAAATGGCAGATGACAGCTGGCAAGACACTGAAACAGGGTGAGATGAGATTCCTTTCCTATGCAATTTGTGCTCAACTGGGCATGGGTATACTGTGTATTCTACTGTTTTGTCTTGCTTACAGTTATTGTTCTTGGTGGGGTGTCCAATTTCACATTTCTCAAAGATTGTTATTTTCTCTCGAGCTAGTATTAACACAATTTTTATTATCAAATATGTTTGTCTATTCATATATCCAACCCCTGTTGTGCACTTCTTGTGGGCTTGATTTACATATCACAGGGGTGCCCCCGCAACTTCACTAGTACTCGGTTTTAGTACCACCTTGCAGCTATACCGTAGCTAGTTTTAGATCATGGCAAACTTCTGAATGAGAAAGGTTTCACAAACCAAAACAACTTATGACAATATTTTGCACTTGATAAACAATTCGTGAACAGGCTAGGCTATTTAAGATGTCAGCAATCACTTTGGTATCATGGGAGGAATTGCATCTCATCCTGTTAGCCATTGAATGAAGTGGGTTTCCTCCATTTTTAGCAGCATCCGCACTATCACCTCCTCCAGCTAGATACCGACTTTGAGACAAAGCTGTTGGTGGCAAAAGATGCTTCTAATCTGCATCAAAACAGAGGTGCGATAATGATATTTGTATGTTTCGTTTCAAAAGGTAAGCAAAACAGAGCTTACTTTGATATTTCTTCAACAGCCCGGATAACTTCTGCTGAATTAGTTTCTAATACTTGGCCTCCAAAAATTATTTCATCTACAATTGTATGAAGCTGCAAAGAACATGAATCAGCTACAATAATCCGAAGAATCTACAATCCTAAGAAGCAAAAAATCACAGAAATGCTGAAAAAAATGCTGAATTTTTAAACAATAAAGTGACAATAAAGTAGTTTGATAAACTTACATAATACATATACAGAATAACGGTGACTTATGTCCTCCAAATGATATTAAGTACAAAAATAAACCCAAATTGTCTACTAGGACACAATTGAGGTTATATCATAGAAATAAGTACTACCTTGTTGTAATTGAACACTATGTCAAGCTCACATACATTCCTGAAGCATTTGTCCAATGTTTCTACAAAAACTGCAAGCCAATTCAAGGTCATCTCGTCAATACTCAATAAAGCAAGTGATTTGGAAGATTCATTAACAAAAAAGAAAAATAAGGAATGGCTTGGAAATAGGAAATTTCAAGTGCAAATCTAATGCATAAAATGCGCACAGTATGCATAAAAAATAAAACAAGTGGTCATAATCACATTCCCAAAGAAAAAAGGATCGAGGGGAATGAAGGTTTCTTTTTCCTCCGGTAAGGGTGAATTCGTACCTTGTATCAAATCAAGCATCGCCAGCTCATTTTCTGCATTGTCATACACAAATACAAAGTACAGGGTTGCATAATGCTTGTACACAAGTCGAGAATCCTGCAAATCAGATAACATCAATTAGGATTAGACTAAAGCAAAACAATAGAGCAATATTGGTATGCGTCACCACATGAAGTGCAAGTTACATAGTCCGGTCATTTGAAAAGTTGACCGAAAACACACCCACACATATGCACCAAAAAAGGAAAAAGGGGGGGACAACTGAGATTACGCAGAATGTATGTTAAGATTATTAACGCGGGGGGGGGGGGGGGGGGGGGGGGGGGGGGGGTAAGAGGCACATTTAACCATCAGAAAAAGAAAAAAAGGGGAAGAAATCTGAGGCTAAGCAGATCCTTAAGAACCAAATTGTTTGATGGGAAAATGGGCTTTATATGACTCTGGCAGCACCAATATGAGAAAATGATTCCGGTAGGCCTACTAAACGGTTTGAAGTCTTCAAACCATCTCTTTCAACTCTTAACTACCTTACCAATCACAATCCAAATTGTTTTAATGCCTCATACTGGAGTCAGTAACTAGTTCCGGTCCTCAAGAACCCGATGAGTAGGTCGTTAATGATTCCAAACCACTTTCTAAGACCCCAAGAAGCATCCTCCATAACCGGTTAAGTTGTGAATTTTTTTCCAAAATCCTTAAGGAATTGTGAATAATAATGGTTTCAAACATTTTCAACTTTTCCGGACCAATTGAAGTAACTCCACAAGATACATTCCATGAGCTTTACAGGATCTCAGGAGGCATATTTAAAGGTTAGATCCATTTCTTTCAACTCTCAACTACCCTACCAACCAATAAACTAAATGCCCCCCAATCCTTCATGAATGAATTTTGGTCCTTCAAAACAAAATAAGCAGGTTGCTAAATTATTCCAAACCACCTTTTAAGACCCCAAGAGGCATCCACCATCACTGGTAAATTCCGATTTTTTTTTTTTTCCAAAATCCTCATGATGTGTATTAACCATCAAAATTCAATCATTTTGGTCATTTTAAAATCCTGCAAAAGAAACATCAATGAGCTTCCATTGGATCAAATAGGGTATTACTAAGCTTTTTTAGTGATGGGAACCATCTAATTTGATAGTAGAAGGTTAATTCAACCATTTTCTAAAACTCTTGCAATAAGGTTTTAAACTCATTCAAGGCCGAGAATGATTATAAGCCTCACACGACCTCATGAGTCTTGCGACACTATAATTTATTTTTGGAACTATTTCAACACGTCCAAAAAAATAGTGTATAACCTTCAAAGGATGGACAATTCTAGACCTAGTAAAGGAACCATTAATATGCTTTCCATAGGTCTAATAAGATTATATTACACCTTATAAATAATTGGAATAATATACTTCAACTCTAAACAACCATTTAAAACAATTTCTAAAACTTATACAATTAGGGTCTTAAACTCGTCGTTAAGCCTTTAGAAATTGAATTTAAGGGTAAATGATTATAAATCTCTCCAATAGAGCCTAAGAGACATGAAGTACCATCAATTCATTTTAAGAAATTATTTCAATACATCTACAAAACAATTTATAACCTTCAATAATTCGCCATTTCAATCAAATCTAATCTTATGAGAAAACCCTTAATATGTTTTCTATGGATCTTATGGTGTCTTATTAGGTTGTATAAATGGTCAGGACCATCTACTTTGACCGTAAACAATCACTTCAACCTATTTCTAAAACTCCTGTAATCAAGTCTAAAACTTGTTCTTAGGCCTTAGGACATCGAATTTAATGACCCTACAAGTCACGTAATTCCGGCATTTCATTTTTTGAAATTATGTCAATGTCCTAAAAAAAGCATATGATAACCTCAAAATTTGGTCATGTTGGACATTTTCAAAACCCTTGAAAGAACAAATTGAAAATCTTCACATGAATAATTGGGTCATACTACGCCTGTGAGTGTCTATAACCATCTAAGATAATTCAGTCATTAAAGATAATTCTAAACCCGATGAGGAAACCCTTTGATATGTTTTCCATGGGTCTAATGAGGTTATACTAGGCCCCATGACTTTATGAGTGATTGGACTAATTAGACTCGAGAAAGTCAATTCAACATATTTTTAAAACATCAATCAGCTTTTAAACTCATTCTTAAGTCTTATAAATCTTCCCATATGACCCTATAAATCTTGACTTTCATTATTTCATATCCTTAAAAACAGTAAATTATAACCTTTAAAATTTGGTCATTTTAGATAATTGAGGACTAATGAGGAAACCCGTATTTTCTTCCCATATGTTAATAAGATCATAGTAGTCCCTATGAATGATTTGAACTATCTAAGCTGGCCAAAGAAAGTCATTTCAACCAATTTTTGAAATTCTGGCAATTGGGTCTTAAGCTTGTTCTTAAGACTTATAGAAACCAAATTTAAGGTAGGGATTCCCATATGACCTTATGAGTCATGTAGTATCATTGTTTTATATTTGGAAACTATTTCAATTTCCTAAAAAACAGATGTTATAACCTTTAAAATTTGGTCATTTCTTATTAATACGGACCCGATGAGGTAACCCTTGATTTACTTCACAAGGGTCTAATAGGATTATATTAGGCTTTATGAATGATTGGAACCATACGAGTAAACTAGCAATTAATGATTATAAACCTTTTCATATGACCATATGAGCACTGTAATGCCATTATTTCATTTTTGGAAATCATAATATATCCTAAAACACAGTGCATTACCTTTATGGTTCGAGCAATTTTGGACTCAATGGCGAAACCCTTGATATGTTTTTCATGGGTTTAATAGGTTATATTAGGTCCTATGAATGATTCTTAATCTCCTATAACTTGGTCTTAAACACATTCCCAAGCATTTGGAAAATAAATTTTAAGGCAATTAATGATTATAAACTTCCTCATATGACCCGATGAGTCATGTAGTACCATTATTTCAATATGTCCTCTAAAACAGTGTATAGTAACTTTTAAAATTTGGTCATTTCAAACAATTCAAGTTGTGATAAAGAAACACTTGATACGCTTTTAAAAAGGTTTAATAGTCCTATTAATCCCTACGATGATAGGAATCATCGATTTTAATTTTAGCAAAAAAAAGAATTTAAATCGTTCTCGGGCCTTTGGAAACCAAATCAAATACAATGAATGATTATAAACCTCCTCATATAACCCTAATTCAAGTAGCACCATTGTTTTATTTTATGAAATTATTTCAATACATTCTTACAAATAGAGTAATAACCTTTAAAATTCGCCATTTAGGATAATCTCTACCGGTGGGGAAACAATTGATATGCTTTGATGAGTTCAATAGGGTCATATTAGACCCTATGATGAGAATTAAAACCATCTGATTTGGCTCTTCACAACCATTTTAAATGATTTCTAAAATTCTTGAAATAAGATCTTAAACACATTTTTAGATTTCGAAAACCGAAATTTAAGGCAATGAATGATTATAAATCTCCTTAATGACCCTATAAGTCATGTAGCACCATCAACTCATTTTTGGAAATTATTTCAAAATGTCTTCAAAACAATGTCATACAACCTTTAACATTCATCATTTCGGACAATAGCGCATCCGGTGAGGAAACCCTTGATATGCTTCCTATGGGCATAATAGGGCATACTAGGCCTTATGAATTATTAGAACATAGCCATTTCACCGTGATAACACGATATTGTTCATTGTTTTAATGCCTTAATCGATCTTATTTTATCAATTTTCCTCCTTTACGAGCTTTCATTTCATATATTTCGATATTGCTCTTCTCGGGTATGCTTTATTTTGTTTTGTAGGATTTTAATGCAATAATAGCTCTCATGATATCGTGCTTGACTCATGTTGGAAGTATATGCGCCATTTAGTAGCCTTGTCTCGAGATTTTTTAAGACCTGTTGCAGCATGGCTCTATCTAGGCGTTGATCTTTCCATGTGAGGTGCGACAAATAAAGTTTGGCAAGCAAAATGATGAATTTCGCAGCATACACCGCACCTTGATGGCAGTCCTTCAATTCGCGGCCGCAACACCTTGGCGGCCACTTTGAAAGAATATTTTTGTAGCCCTAAAACCTAGGCATTAGGCACTAGCTAGGTGGGGGAATTTAAGAAGTTTTGGTTTTCTTTCGGATGAATTTCTCACGCCACTTTGGGCTTAGCTTTAGAAATTTTCTGATTTTCTTAGAGTTTTTAGTTTTCATGATGAATTCATTAGTTTAGGTTTTTGAGAGTTTTACTTTTGTTCTTAGTTTTTCTCTTTTGCAACTATGGAAGTAAAGCCTTGATGTTCATCATTCAATTGATACTTTCAATCAATCTAATTCTAGTATTGTTTATTTCTTTCTCTAATCTCTTATTGTAAATATGTCTTCTCTTATTCATTGTTTTGTTTAGTTAATTATCATGTTTAAGTAGTTTCATAATCTAGGGTTAGGTTGAACCCTAATATGATTTGATATATGAATTTCTCCCAATCCCTAATTTGACTATATTATAGATTCTTGCTTATTGAATTGTGTTATTTTTATCAATACTAGGTTAGATGTAATTTGGTATTGATTTGAACCTAATATCTATTTGCCAACGAGAGTTGGATTTAAAAGGGTTGTGATTAATTTAATAAGGACATGAAATTCTCCATGAAAATGGGTAGAACGGATTATCAGGAAGTTAGGGTGTCGTGTTTAATGTCTTTAATATGCATGATTCCATGAAAATAGGCATGACTGTATGTTAGGGAAGCCAATAAGTTGATCGAAAGAAACTATTGGTATTGTAAAGGACACATCTTTCCTTTTGACTATTATAGTATGATTATTGGGGGTAGGGATTTATCTTATGTTAATTCATATTAGCGGGAATACCTAGTCCTAGATGTCTTTACTTCGTGGTTTTATTAGTTAGTAGTAGTATAATCATTCTCCTTTTACTCTTCTAGTTTTACTGTGTTAAAGTTGATTAGTTGGACTGTCGTTTCTCTGTGGGATCGACCCTGACTTACCCTACTTCATAGTTAGGTTTTTTTTTTTGTTAGGTGCGCGACACCCCTATCACACTGATTTCTTTTTCCCTTATGATGGGGTTTTAAACTCATTTGCAAACCTTTGGAAACCAAATATAAGACCATGAATGATTATAAAACTCATCATATGACCCAATGAGTTAGGAATTACCATCATTTCATTTTTGGAAATTATATCAATGTACCAGAGAAAAAGTGTATAAGCTTCAAAACTAAGACAATTTGGACAAAAATGAACACAGTGAGGAAACCCTCTTTACATGCTTTCCGTAGGTCTTATAAGGTTATACTATATCTCATGATTGATAGAGACCATTTAATTTGACTCTAAACAAATATTTTAACAGATTTCTAAATCTCCTAAAATTGATCTTAAATCATTCTCGTAACATTGTAAAATGAATATAAGGTAGTGAATTATTATAAACATCTTTATATGACCCTATGACTCATAAAGTACCATTAATTCATTTTTTAGAATTACTTTAATATGATCATTAAAATAATGTATAATAACCTTAATAATTTAGTCATTTGGACAATCTAGCCCAACAAAGAAATCTTTAATATAATTCTCATAGGTCAAATGTAGTCCTACAAGGGCCTGTAAGTAATTTAAACCATCTAATTTAACTCTAAACAACCATTCTAACCAATTTCTTACATTTATGTAATCAGGTCTTAAACTTATTCTCAAGACATTGAAATTCAAATTTAAAGTAGCGTGGTATCCTCTAATTTTTGAAAATTAGATAAATATGTCATTAAAAATCATTGTATTATATAACTTTCAAAATTCAGTCATATCGGACAACTATAGACCGGAAAGAAACCATTCATATGCTTTCTATGGGTCTAATAGGTTATACTAGGCCTTATGAGTGATGAGAACAATATGATTTTCCATTTAAACAAATTTCTAAGACTTTTATAATTAGGTCTTAAACTCGTTTTTGTGATATTGGAAATCAAAATTAAGGTAGTCAATGAATCGAAACTTCCTCAAATAACCCAATGAGTCATAAAGTGTCCTTATTTCATTTTAGGTTATAGTTTCAAAATGTCCTAAATAACCTTTGATTCCATCAATTAGGACAATTATGCTTTTTAGGGGTTTTATAGAGTTATATTAGACCCTACGAGTTATTGGACCACCTACTTCAACACTTTAGACAACCATTTAATGTAATAGGATCTTAAAATCTATTCTTTGGCCTTTGGAAACTGAATTAGAGACATTGAATGATAATAAACCTCATCCTATAACCATAAATCATGTAGTCCAAACAATTCAATTTTTGAAATTATCTCAGTATGTTATCTTAAAAGTGTATTATATAACCACGAGAAATTGGTCAATTGAGACAGTTTTAGACCCTTTGAGGAAACCCTTCATATGCTTTCCATGAGCCTATAGGGTCATATCAGGCCCTATGAGTAAAAAAAACACATCTAGTTTGACTCTAGACAATCATTGCAACCGATTTCTAAATCTCCTCTAATCAAGTCTTAAACTCAATCTCAAAGACTTTAGAAGCAAATTCAAGGCAACCAATGATTATAATCCTCCTCGTATAACCTGATAAGTCATGAAGAATCATCCTTTCATTTATGAAAATTATATGGACTCGGTGAGGAAACCTTTAATATGCTTCCTATGGGTCTAATTAAGGTCATCCTAGGCCCTATAAGTGATAAAAAAAAAAACAATCTAATTTGACTAACGAGTAATGATAGCCATTATAGCTGATTTGTATTGGATCTTGAACTCATTCTTAGATCTTTGAAAATTGAATTCAAGGCAATAAATGATTATAGAGCTCCACATATGTAAATATGAGTCATGAGGTACAATCGTTTCATTTTTGAATATTATATCAATGTCCTTAAAAACAGTGCACAATAACCTTTAAATTTTGGTAATTTTAGGCAATTATGAACCCAATGAGAAAACCCTTAATATGATTCTCATGGGTCTAGTAGGATCACCTTAGGCTCTATAAATGATTAGAACCATCTAATTTGACACTAGACAACCATTTCAACCGAATTCTAAAAGTCTTTCAATCGGGTCTTAAACTCGTTACCAAGATTTAGGAAACCTAATTTTAGACATTGATTTATTATAAACCTTCTCTTATGACCCTATGAGTCATGTGGTACCATCCTTTAATTTTAGAACATTAATACTTGTGTTTTTTAAAACAACTCCCTTTGTCCCACAATACTTACAACAATTTGACCAGTACATAGTTTTAGGAAAATTAATTAATTTAGTATTATAATTTAAGATAGTTAATAATGGGGTATTATTTTATTATAGTTAGTAGGATGTGAGGATTATTGCTTTTTATGTGGCTGTAGGTGTATAAATTTATTAATATTTTTGTGGAAAAGATTGAATAAAGTAGGTCCTAATATATCTTAAACTCTTTCTTAGGACTATAAAGAAATCGAACTTAAGGTAGTGATTAACCTCCACATATGACCCATTACCATCATTTCATTTTTTGATATTATTTGAATATTTTCTTAAAAATTGAGTAATATAATTCAATCATTTCAAACAATTCTGAACCTAATAAGAAAACCCTTGATATGTTTTCCATTAGTCTAATAGGATCATTTCAGGCCCTAAGTGATTAAAACCATTTTCTTTGACACTAGAGAGCCATTTAACCAATTTCTTAAACTTTTACAATGGGGTCTTAAAACTCGTTTTGAAACCGATAAGGTAGGGAATGATTATAAACCTCTTTATATGACCCTATAATACCCTCATTTCATTTTGGAAATTATTTTAAATGTCCTCCAAGGCAATGTATTATATAACATTCAAAAATTTAGCCATATGGTACAATTTTGGACTCAGCGAGGAAATCCTTGATATGCTTAGGCTTTATTGAGTCATAATAGGCCTGAGAAGAGATTGAAATCATCTTTATTTGACTCTAAATAATCATTTTAACAAATTTCTAAAACTACATTCCAAAACTCATTTTTCAACATTTAGAAATTGGATTTAAAGTAGTGAATAAATATAAACCTCTTTCTATTGACCCATGAGTCATATTGTACCCTTATTTCATTTTTGGAAATTATTTCAAAATGTCCTCAAAAATAGTATATTACTCTCTTTATTTCACATTAGTTTTTACACTTATTAACGCACATAATCTTAGGTGATAAGCTATTGTAAAATTATCAATTTTTATTTTATTAAAAAAGTAGATATCAAAAAAGTTCAAGGGGATTTTTTTTTTCGAAAACGTAAAAAGGCTGGAAAAAGAGGAGGATATTTTAATAGAATGTGAGAGAGTAAGATACCACAACTTTTTGGTAGTAGGAAAAGAGATGAATTAAAATATTAGTGGGCCATTTTTTCAAAAATATAAGCGTAAAAACTAATTTAGGATGAATGAAAAGGAAAAGTGTAAAAACCAATGTGGGAAGGTGGGAGCATATAACCTCTAAGAAATTCGGTCATATCAGACGATTTTGAACCTGTTGAGGAAATCCTTGATTGCAATCCATGAAACATTTAGAGTTATATTAAGCCCTACGAGTGAACGAAACCATATATGTTGACCCTGGATAACTATTCCAACCAATTTCTAAACTCCTATAATGGGGTTCCTAAACTCGTTCTTTGGTCTTTGGAAGCCAAATTTAAGACAGTGAATGATTGTAAAACTCCTCATAAGACCCTATAAGTCATGTTGTACCCACCTTTCATTTTTGGAAATTTATTCAAAATGTCCTCAAAAAATAGTGTATTTTACCTTTAAAATTTGGTGCTTTTTCATAATTTTAAACCTAGTGAGGAAATCCTTGATATGCTTTGCATGTTTCTTATATAGCATACAGGCCCTACGTTGGAACCATCTACTTGAACCCTAGCTCTTTCAATAGGGTCTTAAACTAGTTTAGGCATTTACCAAAGGCGATAAATAATTGTAAACCTCTTCATATGACTCAATAAGTTATGCATTCTTTCTTTAAAATTATACAAAAGGAATATTGGTTAAGTGTATTACCTTGAAAATTTGGTAATTTCAGACAAATTCTAACTCGATTTGATATACTTCCCAAGGATCTTATAAGGTCATATTAGGCCTAAAATGTTTATACTTAGATATATGTGTCAAACTTGATCCGAATGTCTAATACAGGAAATTTGAAATTTTAGTAATTGAGGATACTTTTAAGAATTACCCTTTATAGAAATATGACTTGGAATGTGAACGGTTGTTTTAAATGTGGAACAAAAAACGACACGCCTAACTTTTAAAAAAAAAAAAAATCAAAGAAGCCTAGTTATGGTAGCTATGAACTTTGGGTAACGGGAGATAAAGAAGCCTAGTTCTTTAAGAAGGTCGCAAATCACTTAAAAGGGTAAAAAATGAGCAAAAGATGATAACGGATACAAATATGACATAACAAAAAGGGGAAATAAGAAAGAGTTAAATAAGAGCACATAACCCTATAAAGGGACAAATTCACTCTAATTCTTATTGAAAAAAGACAATGTATCATAGTCTATGACAATATGAACCATATACTTCTTCTAAACATCATTTAAACCAATTTATAAATTCCTAAAAGCCTCCTATCAAAATCATAGTTGGTTATAGGGCTTCAAGAGGCATATTCTATGGTTAGATCCATCTTTTTCAACTATGGACTACATTACCAACCAATATCCTAAGACTTAAATGCCTCCCAAAATCATAATTGCTTATGGTCCTTTATAAATTGACTAGTAGATCATGAATGGTTCCAGATCAAATTTTATGACCACCATACTGCAGGAGGCATCTGTTAGCACTGTTTAAAGTTTGAATTTTTTGATATGTTGAGGTAACACCTCAAAGTGCTTACCATAGGCTTTGTATGACTCAAGAGGCCTACTCAATGGTTAGAACCATCTCTTTCAATCATTAACCACCGTACTAACCAATATCCATAATGCCTCATATTGAAGTTTTAACTTATTATGGTCCTTTGAGCCTGATGAGTAGGTCGTGCATAATTCACAAACCACTTTTTATGACCTTAAGAGACATACCCTTTACCAATTAATTTTAACCTTTTTTTCTAAAATCCATACGATATACCTTTAAATTTCAAAAACACTTCTGACTTTCCCACCAAAAGGTGCTTCCAATAAGCTTTATAGACCTTAAGAGGCATAATGGATGGAAAAATCAATCCCTTACAACTCTTATCTACCCTACGAACCAATAAACTAAAAACCTCATATCAAAGTCATCCTTTATAGAGCGACGAGTAGGTCGATTCTGGTTTGGAGGCCTCCCTTACCATCGATTATGAATCGAAATTTTGCAAAATCTCATAAATTATGTATGCCATTGAGTTTCGGACATTTTTGAATTTTTCCAATAAGTGAGGTAACACCTCGAGGTGCTTACTGTGGACTTTATACGACTCCAAAAAGCCTATTTGTTGGTAAGAACCATCTCTTTCAATTCTTAACCTCCCCACCAACCAATTTAATAGACAAACTCGTAGGTTGTGAATGATTTAAAACCACTGTTATGACTTTGGGAGGCCTTCCCTACCACTAATTAAATTTGTAACCAATTTATGAAATCCCAAATGTGCATTTAGCATTCAAAATTTGAACATTTTTGTTTTTTTTTTTTAACATGGTGAAACAACACCTTTAGATTCTATTTTGAACATTTTTGTTTTTTTCGAACACGGTGAAACACACCTTTAGATTCTTCCCATCAGCTTTATAAATCCAAGGAAGCCTTATTAAGTGGTTAGAACTATCTACTTTCACTTAAAAGTTTTAGCCTCGCGCCTCAAATTTGACCTAGCCTCGCCTTGCCTCTTGCCATGGTTGGCTCAAGGCCTATATCCATAGTGCATAGTGTTGGACTTATTCCTTTTCTCTCTTTGATTCTACCCTTTATACACGGACATAAGAAAATCAACAAATATAACATTGGAGCTCAAGCAAAGTCAGCAATGATGGTATTTGAAAATTCTACACTAATCATTGCTATTTGAAAATTCTACACTAATCACCTAATGAGAGGGAATCTCCAAAGAATATTACTGAGGCACAAAATTGGTCACATATCACAAAAACACAAAAAGTGCTGAGAAACTTTAGATACATATAACAGAGTTAAAATCGTCAACTTAGGTCAATTAACACAGACACTAATCATCAAATTAGGTCAATAACCATAAGACTACCACCAATTTAGGTCAATTACTACAGAAACTCAAGACCAGTCCATAAGTTGAGGGCAGAGGTATCAATATTGACAACAGAAATGACAGCGAAGAAATATAAGCGAAATCGAAGCATAAAATATGATCAGTAATGCAAAAGAGTTACTACAAAATCGAGACAGAGACAAGATACGCACCGGACCAAAAAAGGAATCAACGTTCACGAAATTGCTGACGTTTTCAGGCCTGTTGCATAATACTGTACTACATCAAATGATTACCAGAAATTACAACCTCGCCGTTTCAATTTTATGCATTTGAAATAAATCAAACAAAAATAAATTTGAGGATTAACCTGAGTAGACAGTACGAATTAGCTCCTGCTGCTTTTCTGGAGGCTTTAATTTATAATCGGATAAATTAATAATAAAAAAGAAAATGTTTTAATTTGAATCCAAAGAATTCAATTCGATTAGGGATGGACAATGATGCTGATCTTAACAGACTTAGACGCATTGGATACATAAATTAAGGGGGCAGAAACTACCTGGAAATCGTAGAATTTTGTGAACCGAGGCTTTCCTTGGGTGTTCAAAACTATCACTGCCTTGATCATTTTTTTTTTCACTTTTATTTGCTTCTCTCGATCTGCGCTGCCTCGATGTCTTGTACTCCGTCTTACGTATGCGCGGTTTCTAAAGACTATGGGTTAGAAATTTAGAATTCACTCCCTTTTTAATTATACTTGCTGAATAACTCAGACAATTAACAATGTAATGTCAATTACAACGCGTAAACTTACCCTAAAAAAAGTTAATTATTCTATAACATAATGACAACATCATGTTGAACAATAGAGGAGAGAGAGTAATAGCGGCAATGTCACCGGCCGCCGAGTAGAGGCGGAGGAGATTATATATTAGGGCGTGTTTGGTTGTGGATTCGTCCGCAAAAAGGATCCTGCACCCGGGTGCACGATGCGCATTATGCACCCTGTGTAAAATGCATGACAAAATAACTCAAAACACATAGTGAGCGTGCAGTGGGATACCCGTTAGCATGGGTGGGAGACATGTCAGCATTAAAATTGAGTATTGAGTGAGAAATGCAAAAGTTGTACTTGGTAAATGTGAAAAAGAAAAGATAGTTTGTAGAAGTCACTGTAGCGCGTGGGACCATCTGATATTTTTGCATCGGGAATCTTGATAAAAGAGGCCAAAATTAATGCATGGAAAATGACTCAATACACGAACGAACATTATATAGTCATCCACTGAACATTTAGTGGTACATAAATGAACATATGAGTATTATCCAATGAACATTTATATACTTGGGTGAATTAGTTTAAAAATAATTCATTGAAAGTTTTTACAATGAACATTTTATAACGAGACACTGAACATTTACTTGAACAAAAATTAACATTTATTATTATCCAATGAACATTTATTATTATCCATTGAACATTTGTTTTACTTGAGAGAAATAGTTCAAAAAGAATGTATTGGGATGGAGCATTAATTTGTAATGATTATGTATTCGGATTCTATCAATTTAATATTTCAATGATTGTTATGTATCAGTATCTATTGTATTATATTTAATGATTGTAAAAGTATTTAACAATTGTGATATATTTAAATATTATACACGCTAGACTAATGAACGTACTAGTGTAAACGAATGAACATTTACGGTTTTGTTTGAATGAACATTACATATCAGTACAAAAATCTAAGAGATTGCATTGGGAAGGAGCATTTTTTTTAATGATGATGCGTAGGTTTTTTTGCAGAGATCTTTTCAAGATTTACTTCAATATGGGAGATTTTGCAATGTTACTTTTGGCATTGTTAATTTTTTATTTTATTTCTAGTCTTCAAAAGTAAAAGCCTAACCAACTCATTCCCTGTTCATATTTCGAATAATTGGAAGTGATTTTATTTTAGCTTATTCTACTGAACATTTGTCCATTTTCACTAATCATTCACATAATTTCAGTAAACAATTCATTCATTTCACTGACCATTAACATAATTCCACTGAACAATTCATTCATTTTACTGAACATTCACATAATTCCACTGAACATCTCCCTCTTTTCACTGAACATCTACTAAATCTCAATTACCATTTACTAAATCTCACTATATCATGTACCTTATTCCACTGAACATTTCTCCATTTCCAATTACCATTTACATAATTCCACTGAACATTTCATTTAATCCCTAACCATTTACTAAATCATTTATATTTATTATTCAATGATTGTTACGTAATTGTAATATTTAATATTGTAAAAGTATTTAATATTGTAATGAATGAACATTCTACTGAAATGAATGAACATTTAGAATGAAGACAATGAACATTTACTTACATTACAATAAACATTTAGTAACATTACTTGAGTAATTCTATTGAAAGTTTTTACAATGAACATTTTATAATGAGACACTGAAAATTTAGTTGAACAAAAATGAACATTTAGTATTATCCAATAAACATTTATTTTACTTGAGAGATAGTTCAAAAAGAATGCATTGGGATGGAGCATTAATTTGTAATGATTATGTATTGGGATTCCTTTAATTTAATATTTCAATGATTGTTACGTATCAGTACCTATTGTAATATATTTAATGATTGTAAAAGTATTTAAATATTGTGATATATTTTAATATTGTACACGCTAGGCTAATGAACGTACTAGTGTAAACGAATAAACATACTAGTTTAAACGAATGAACATTAGGTATTGTTTGAATGAACATTACATATCAATACAAAAATCTAAGATATTACATTGGGAAGGAACATTTTTTTGTAATGATGATGCGTGGGTTTTTTTTTTGTTTATTTAATATCGAAATGATTACGACCGACAGCAGTACAGAGATCTTTTCAAGATTTACTTAAATATGTGAGATTTTGCAATGTTACTTTTGGCATTGTTAATTTTGTATTACTGCAAATGGTCACTGGATTGGGGTAAATGGTTAGTGCATTATCTGACGTGTAAAAAGTGATCTGGACACTTGCGTTTTGTGTTATATTGGGCTGCGTTTTACACAGGGTGCACGATGCGCATCGTGCACCCGGGTGCAAGGTCCATATACTAGAATCCGTCTCCGACTATTGATTTATTTATTATAAAATTGATTATCTATTATTTCATAAACACAATGAATGTGAAGTCTCCAAAAGTTTAATGAAGGTTTGTCGTTGCTTCAGGTAAAAATAACTATTAAGAAATGTTAGTTCGGGTAATTAATTAATCGTAGGGTTAGATGAATTTTTTTTTAAAATATGTAGCTTTGGGATAAAAATGAGAAAAAAGGATAAACAAAAATAATTGCTTACGAAACCTCGTTTACCATCCTTCTTCAATTCTCAGCACCGTTTACAATCCTTCTTCAATTCTCAACAACCATAGAGATGGGGAGGTTGAACCAATCAACAATGCTAACATCATAGTCTCATAGAAATGAACAACAGAGGCAAGGGTATCGAAGGTCTTTTCAACCAATGTTATTGGGGGTTTTCCACCAATGCTTTTGCAATGGAGGCCATTGCAGTCACCAGTTTGGCAAGAGCCATAGCTTGTATGTCTATCAAAACTTTAAGTTTTAAAAAAGTTGCCAAAAAAAACTTTTAGAAAAATAAAAAAAGAAAAAAAAATACATGGCTCATTCATCTACAAAAAGAAAAAAACTTTAGGAAAAAAAACCATCAATACCCCGCCTCCTCCTCTTTTCTCCTCTTCTCCCTTTTCCTTTCTAGCTCAATACCTCTTGCACTTTTGCCGAGTGCCGATCCCATCATTACATGGTTTATTCATCTTCTCTTCTGCTCTTCTCACTTTTCCTTTCCCTTCATGATTTTGGTGTTTGTTGGTTGTGAACTATAAGATGATTTTATGCTTTTTTTTTTGGAAACTCTATTGAGACATATACTCATCTTCTTGCAATACTTCAAGCTAGGAAATAAAGTTGTGGATTTGGGAAAAGGTTATTAGAGGAATGTTGCTCAGTTATCTATTAATTCCATTTCCTAGTAATTGTCCTGCTTGTATTCTGGACAGCTACATTGACAATGTCATCCCAAGTGGTATGTGCGTGAGTTAGAATCCGTCTCTGACCATTGATTTATTTATTATAAAATTGATTATCTATTATTTCGAAAACACAATGAATGTGAAGTCTCCAAAATTTTAACAGAGATTTGTCGTTGCTTCGGGTAAAAATAACTATTAAGAAATGTTAGTTCGGGTAACTAATTAATCGTAGGTTTAGATGAATTTTTTTAAAAAATATGTAGCTTTTGGATAGAAAATGAGAAAAAAAAGGATAAACACAAATAACTGCTTACGAAACCTCGTTTACCATCCTTCTTCAATTCTCAACAACCATAGAGACGGGGAGGTTGAACCCATCAACAATGCTAACGTCATAGTCTTATAGAAATGAACAATGGAGGCAGGGGTACTGAAGGTCTTTTCAACCAATGTTACTAGGGGTTTCTCATCAATGTTTTTGCAATGGAGGCCATTGCAGTCACGCCATAGCTTGTATGTCTATCAAAACTTTAACTTTTAAAAAATGTTGCCAAAAAAACTTTTAGAAAAATAAAAAAGAAAAAAAATACACGGCTCATTCATCTATGAGATGGTGGGTGTCTTTTCTATTGAAACTACTTCAATTTGTAAGTGCTTAGATGTGAATCTGTTCAGGCGTTGGCCTTTTATTTTTATGTTTGAAACTACAAATTGAGAATTCCATAAGAAACTACTATTGTTGAACATTATTTGATATTGTATTTTTCTTTTTGATGTTGTTTTAATTGTTTGTGAGAATCCTTTGCTTAATCCTTTGTATATTTACTTTAGTCATTTCTTGGTGTTTTTCAATTGTAACATCCGAATTTTGTAGGTTTGATTAAATTTTATTATTTTTCTAAGTTTAGATTTAAACTTTCAACTAATAAATTAACTTTTGTAAAAAAAACTGAAAAATGTTATTGAAATTCAGTTGATTTGCCTGAGCTTAACGAAATCGAGTTCGAGCCTGAGATGAGTTTGAGCATAAAGAGTTAAAGTTTGAGCTTGAGCCGTGTTCGAACCTAACGTGTTCGAGCTCGAGTTTGAGTCAAGTTGAGCTTTGAGATTGAGGTTTGAGTCAAGCTCGAAAATTTGATTTTCGAGCCGAGCTCGAGCTTTGATTTTTAAGCTTACGAGCAGACTCGAGCTCGATTGTGGCTCATAAGCGGGAAGCGAAGTCTTTAAAGTTGCCTTGGCCCTTGGTCAATTGAAATATGAGAGGTTTCATTTCTCAGCAGATATTCTGTTCTTCTCTCTCCCTCTTCTCCTGTGGCTTCACCCCCGGCGACACATCAATACTTTCAACCTCAGGTATCATTCATTTCATTTGCTTAAAATTGCGAATTTATCATTTGTCTCATTTTATTAAACCTGCCGTATATAATGTAGCACTTGTAATTCCATTGTTCAGATAAAAAAAAAAATAGTGTGCAAACATGAAGTGGAACAGTGTTACGAAGCCCTTAAAGAAGCTTCTAGTATCCCAAGGAGGATCCACAGCCGGTAACTCTCTTGCCATCTCTTTAATTACTCGGATATTTATTTATATGAATTTCATACAATCATTTAAATGTTCGTTTTGTATAGCAATTAAATTTAAATGATTCAATTTTCTGTAAAGTTGGTAATTATTGTGTGTGCTTTGATTTCACTAAGGGCGTAATTCCGCGGGGCGGATTACGATCTATCATCGAGGGGGTGGGGCGAAGCGATTGCAGCGTGTAGTCGATTTAAAGAGGAGTACTTCATCCATGGGTGTGGTAGAGCGGATAGAATATGATCCTAATCGCTCCTCTAGGCTTGCTTTGGTGCGATGGATTGAGGGGGTGCGTCCTGCCAATCTAAGTAACGGTGATAAAGATTTCAGTCCTCCGGAAAAGGTTGTTGAACCTATTGCAACAGTGGTAGCTGGGCAGTTTCCGTTGGCTTGCCTGGCTCCTGGACTTATTGGTGGTAATGTAGGGAGTAAGAAGGCTGAGGGAAAAATTAGTAGTGTGAAGGATGTGTTTGTCTCTGCTTTTGGTTCTAAACGTGCAAAGCTGGAGTCTTTGACTGTAATCCCGCGAGCAGCGTTAGCTGGGGCTAAGCCGGCTGTCTTTGCTCCCAATAGTGGAGAGAACATCGGTGAAGGTGAAAAGGAGTTTTCGCTGTCTGATGTTCGAAGGTGGAGGAAAGATAGTAGTATTTGGGAGCATAAGCTCAAGCGTAAAGCAGCTGTACCTTGGTTGAGTTTTGTCCACGAAGAGCCTGTGGGGCTTGCCAAAGCAGCTCAGAATAATAAGTCAGCTGGGAAGCCGTCCAAGAATAAGCACATGGTTGATCGTGTTCCTCTCACCTATATATTAGCGAGTGACAAACTGGAAGAAGGAAAGATTGTGATGAACTATGATTTGTCCAGCGGTCCCACTCGCAGCTCAAGTTTCTAAATTTGTAAGTCTAGCTTATGCTGAAGCGCAATTATTGAATTTTTATTTGCCTTAGATTTTTAGCTGTGTGTCCTCATGAGTTCATCATTTTGTGTCCTGCTATGTAGCTTGAAGTTTTCTTATTATTTTTTATTATTTAGGGTTCCATGCTCCATTTCTCATCATTGCATTAAATTTGTTAGCTAGGGGTTGGGAGTTAATGATTTTCTTGCAGGTTTCACACCATAAAAAGTATTCTACTGACATTTTTTAGTCGGTAGCCCAGTCACCTTTCATTAGATTCAGATGGGTGTGGGAACCTTAAGTACCGGATGCTCCTGTTGTGTTTCTCTATGGAAGAACTCCATCCTGATGTAGTTTCTTTTTTGTTTCATATTGGATCCTAAATTTCTTGGTTGCATTACAAGAATTGGGCTACAATACTTGGTTTGGGATAGTAGTTATTCTATGAGGCAATTTTCTTTAGCAAGATGGCTTGTTTACTGGATTTTCCTTGATGAAGCATTTACTAGATAATGAAACATTGTGTATGGTCTTGGCCCAAATTTTGCATCTCTTTCATCTTTATCTCACCACCTAGAAGAACGTTCTCACCTTGTGCATGGAACGGATGGGTTGATGTTTGCAGCCTTACCCCTAGATATCATAAGCTACTCTCAGTTGTCTACTCATCATGTCCGTTTGAGCGTGCGCAGTTTGCCAAGTGATTTTGAATGAGTCCATTGTAAACCAAAAGACATAATAATTCTATGGATACGAAAAATAAAGTTGCTTGGCTGCTGTGCTTGCTATTTTCTGAAACACCTAATAGCTCTCAAAAACATGAGCTTTTAATACAACACCTACAATTTCCATGTATTGGCAATTTATTTTTTGATCAGATGAACTTAGAATGCTATTTGCGTATTTATCTTTTTACAGGTATTTTGAACTAATTTTGGAGTCCTTTCAACTGTTGTGAGGGATAAAATTTATCAAATCTCAGGGATGCTGCTTGAATTACTGTAATTGCTAGAACAACTGTACTTGTTTAGAATTTGGTGATAATTAAAGTTCATTGAATTCCATGGGTTCCCATCAACATTGTTGCTCAATACTTAAGCATTAGTCCGGATTTTATCAACTAGTGAATCAAGTTGAATATATGAATAGCATTCAATGTTATACATGACTTCTAAACTGTCCAAGAACCCTAGAGTCTGAAATTACTCAACATATTGGTATGTGACATAACATTGGTGGATGATATAAGCAAATATCAAATAGCATGCTCGCAATACAGCAATAATTTTATACAGTGGAATTGAAGACATTTTACTGGCCTCTTCTTGATTATACATCTATTGCACTTGTGACCTCTCATTTGTGTTTGTATGCATGTGCTTGTGTGTCAAATCTGTTTATTTAAGATCAAACATCATTCTTTAGAAATCCATATGGTCATTAGATGAATTCAGTAGAGCTATGAATTATATCATCTTACACCCTTTTCTCTCCTTCCCAAGTTCCCATGCTGCTTTGGAATATACCGTTTGGATTTGGTTAAAAATCTAGGAAATGACTCCTTACTGTTACAGGTACAAGATGGTGGAATGAATAAGTTGATTCAAAGGCAGAAAAGGCATGTCTAGTGCATTTCAGGTGATTTAGGTGCCTGAAATTGCTTTTACGAGGCCAAGAATTCTGAAATACTATCAGTACCACCTCTTAGTGTGTATCTGGATTATGAATACCTGTTTTAGATCTAAAGTAGAATGCAACTTGTTTCTTTGAGTTTTTTCTTTTCTTTTAGTATGTTGCCTGTGGAAATTATGTATCGAAATTTGTCACATTTGATGGGTCCAGATTCCATTGGTACTTTAAATGTTTGGTAATATGGACTTGTGGAGTAGTGATTACTGAAAGTTATCAGGCTCTGTTGAATGGTGTTTGCTTGTGCTCATTGTGAATTGCCCATAAGCTGTGATGGTGAATCGGAGGAGGCAAGAACCTGCTGCTTGAAATAAGGAGTGTTTTTGCTGTTAGAATATACAGTTTCAGTTTTCTCACATCTCTAAATTTACAATTTCCTTAATTCTTACTCCAATTTGGTAACAGACTGCAATTGCTCGCGTGATTTGACAGTTCCCTTGCAAGTTACGATCATAAATTTGCACAAATTGAATTATGGTCTGTGTCGCTCACAGCAAGCCCCCGGCCTCCTGTGGAAGTCAAGCTCACGTGTGTCTCCACTAGTTAGCCTTCACGTGTGACACACACACACCTGTACAGGCCCTACAGGATACACTGGGATGTGGACCCAAGTTTATGTACTCCGTATAATGAAAGTGCTGATGGTTTCTTATAAATATACTAGAAGATAGAACTGTGAAAACACTTTTAAAACCAAGTTATTAGGAAAGCCATGTGTAATCTTGACTGTAACATAAATTTGTACTTGGTACAGTAGAATTGTTGCAATCCCTATTTACACATCAAAAAATTATCACTCGAATTTTACCGCATTCTTGCTTAATCTCGCGATGAAATTTAGAAATTCAATACTTCATAATATATATTTTCCCTACACAAAAAAGACACATAAAGACATGAATCTAATTAATTATATAATAGAAAAAGTTTACGAGATTATAGAGAGTCATGTAGGAGAAGAAACTAATTATCATTTTTATTTCTTGTAATCATAAAAAAGAAAATTAAACTAACTTGTTGTATTTACTCATATTTACCTCAAAATAACACTTACATTCCATATTTTCATATCTACATAAAGACTTTAATTATGAAATATATATTATTGTAAATTTTACATTTAATATTATAAATTTACAATTTTGCATTAAGAATTTTCAAAATGAGACCTAGTTATGAAATGTTTCAATAAATAATATATCGTAAAATATTGTGTATATTAGTGTACCTAAGATTCACCAAATTGCAGTTAATTATATTATGAATTTTGTATTCTCCTAAGTTAAGTAAAAATTTGGGTTAGCTAAGGCTGTGAAAGTTAGAATCATACTTTAAAATCGATGAAAATGGATATAAAACAATGGATAGAATTGGAATTGAGGATTATGAGACCATACATTTTTGAGAAAATCAAATTTAGAAGGTTATTATATACTATTTGTAAGATTTTTTAAAATAAAATCCCAAAATTGAAATAAAGATACGTGATGTTTTTTTAGAGTCATATGGAGGTTTGAAACCATACAATACTTTTTATTCGACCTTCAAAGACCCTAAAAACGAGTTTAATTTCCAATTGTAAGGTTGGGTAATAATTTAAATAAGTGTTTAGAGTCAAAGAGGATTGTTTAATCACTCCAATG
Organism: Dysphania ambrosioides; assembly: GCA_026401315.1. Classification (NCBI taxonomy): domain Eukaryota; kingdom Viridiplantae; phylum Streptophyta; class Magnoliopsida; order Caryophyllales; family Amaranthaceae; genus Dysphania; species Dysphania ambrosioides. The sequence continues at coordinate 5,972,527 of CM048658.1, read as the reverse complement.
CCTAATATGACTCATAAGACCATGGTAAATATATCAAAGTGTTTTCTCACTGGATCCTAAGTTATCCTAAATAACAGAATTTTGAAGGTTACTTACACATTATTTTGAGATCTTTTTGAAAAATATCAAAAACTAGAATAAAAGGTACTAGATGAGTTGGATCATTTAATACATTATACTTGCTCTAAAAATGCCAAAACATGAGTTTAAAACCAAATTTTGTGAGTTTTGAAAATCGACTAAAATGGTTGCTTGGAATCAAAGATAGTGGTTTCAATCACTCCTATATATGACCTAATATATTCCTATAAAACCCATGCATATCAAGGTGTAGTTCTTTTACTTGAATTATCTTAAATGAATAAATCTTAAAAGTTATTATGTACTATTTTTTAGATAATTTAGAATATCCAAAATTAAATATAAAGGCATTAGAAACCTCCTGTGGTCATGTAAAAAGGTTTGAAAACAATCAACAGATTACATTTGGAAACCCGAGTCCCTAAAAACAGTTTATTACCTAATTATAGTATGTTTGGAAATCGATTGAATTGGTATTAATTAAAAGTCGAGGAGAAGGTTTATATCCCTCCTATGGCCTAGTATGAATAAGGGTGGATATGAGCCGAGCTAGCTCGCAAGCTACTCGTGATCGGATCGCCTAAAGCTCGGCTCGAGCTCGGAATTAGGCGAGCCCGAGCTTTACATAAGCGAGCCCGAGCTCGAGCTCAAACAATTCAGGTTCGAGAGCTCGACGAGCCTAAACGAGCTGAGCTTAATTAAGGGAGTAATTGAAACTAATCTTTAAATAGAATCGAGCTTAATTACTCGAATAAGTATTCGACAAATCTGAGTCAAGTGACGAGCTTATACCGAGCCGAGCCGAGCCACGAGCTTTTGTCGAGCCGAGCCCGAGCTCAAATTTTAAAACTCGGCGAGTCACGAGCCCGAGCTTTATGAGTCTCAGGCGAGCCGAGCCACGAGCTTTTCGAGCTCGGGCTCGACTCGGCTCGTTTCTAGCCCTAAGTATGAACTTGTAAAACTTATAGTAAACATATCAAGATATTCTCTCATCGGGTCCTAAATTGTCCTACATAACTGAATTTTAAAGGTTATTATACACTTGTTTTGACATATTTCTAAAAATTTACTAAATTTAAATAAAGGTACAAGATGATTCTTAAGGTTATATAAAAAGATTTAGAACCACTCAATATATTATATTTTATTTCCAAAAGCCTTAATATAAGTTTAGGACTTGATTATAATAGTTTTGGAAATCGATTGAAATGGGTGTTTAGAGCTCCCATGTCACATTATAAGGCACATGATAAGCATATCAAGTTGTTCCTTTACAAGATCTAAAAATTATCCAAAATGACCAAATGTTTAGGTTATACATTAATTGTTAGATACTTTAGAAAAATATACAAAACTAAAATAAAATGTTTCTTAGGGTTATATGATTCTTAGGGCCTAATATGACTATATAAGACTCATTATCAAAGTGTTCATTTATCGGGGTCAAAATGTTCTTAAATGAACAAATTATGAAGGTTATATACAATGTTTATGAGATATTTAAGAAAATTTTCTTAAATTAGTATTGAATACTTATTTAGGTCATGTTGAAATTAAAATATCCAAAAGTAACAAAAAGAAATTGAACATCATGTATGAGACACAAGCTCAAAAAACTAATACTTCCTCCATTCCAATAGAAATACTTCTCATTTGCTCTTGGTACAAACTTATAGGAGAACTATTTATATGGTATTTTGTTGAATGTGAGTGAATAAAAAAGTTAGATAATGAAGTACTCTTTATTAACTTCTATTGTGGTGAGAGATAATAACTTAGAAAATAAAACGTGAGATAGAAAAATAATATTCTAATTAGTGGATCATCACAAAAAGTGTAAATAGGATGGATAGCATGGAAAATGAGAATGTTTCTATGGAGTAGAGGAATACTCTATTGTTTTTGAAAGAAAAAGAACATAAAAACTCTATTATAAGATTTATAAATGTTACAATGTTAGGGAAATATTCTTTCTATTATAGTTACAAAAATAAAATATTTTTCCTTTATAGTATTCACTTTTCTATTTATAAACCCTTTTACGAAACACCTTTATACTTTATACATATGATAATCCGATCAACAATAGTAATAAAGAATATTCATGTGGGGAGGGAGGAGATTGTAGAAAGGAGGAAATCAAATCAATGTCGTATGGAGAAGTAAAAAGATAAAAAAAAAGGAAGCTTCCATGAACAAAAAAGGAAGGGGGAAGAGGCAACCCTAAAACAAAATAACTACTAATTGAGGAAAATCTTGTCATTTCAGACAACGACTCTCTATATTCAGCGACGTAGTAGTCAAGGCGGCTATACATAAAACTTGCTCCGAGAGTCCTAATACTACTTCTAATGTCAACCCCTCAAACTCAATTTCACAACCAATACATTAGTAGTGATGAAGATAACCACTCCTTGACCTTGACTGCTCCCCTCTCCGCTCCACCCGATTCCTCCGACACCGAAAGCCATATCCGGCGACACCGCCTCAACTCCCTCAACACTGACATCATCATCCGGCAGCTCCCCTCGGAGGGTCTGTCCTTCCAGCTATGGCCTGCTGCCACCACCCTTTTCTCTCTTTTAGACACTCACTGTCTTCGCTCCCACCTCCCCTGCAACCCAAACCGCCGCCTCCGTGTCCTTGAGCTTGGTTCCGGGACCGGGCTCGTAGGGATTACCGCTGCAGCAGTCCTTGGCGCTGATGTCACCCTCACGGACCTGCCTCACGTGATACCCAACCTCGAGTTCAACGTGGCAGCGAACGCCGAGATAATCTCGGCCGGCGGTGGGGCTGCCGTCGTGACGGAGCTAAGCTGGGGGAATGTGGATCAAATCGAGGTGGTTGGGAAAGAGTACGATCTTATCTTGGGGTCTGATGTAGTGTATCATGATCACCTCTACGACCCGCTGTTGGATACGTTGAAGTATTTTCTGGCGGGAGGAGACAGAGAGGTGGTGTTTCTGATGGGTCACCTTAAGAGGTGGAAGAAAGAGGCGGCCTTCTTCAAGAAAGCTAGGAAGTTTCTTCAAGTGGAGGTGATTCACCGGGATAGTCCACCCGATGGGAAGAGAATTGGTGTTATCTTGTACCGCTTTGTGGGCAAACAACGCTCAGGGGCTAACTTTTCCAAGCAAAACTTGGAAATCGGCGTTTGAAAGTAGTTCTCTTTATTAACTTACTTACATTTCAGTGCCTCTCACTTAATTGTAAACCTTGAAATAGAGGGCACTTTGTGTTCCTTGCTCCTAAGAAAATCTCCAATAAATTAAAAGAAGTCACAATTTCCATTGGAAGAATTCATCTTGTCTGTAAAGTACAAAATGAATGGTTCTTAATCAACTGTTGAGTTAAATCATGCATTACAAGACACACTACAACAAAACCTCATGTAAACAATAGTGGAATCAAAGAGATTCCTAATCAACCAATAACTCGTTGTACAACACTCAACATATAACTATGTAAGGCATACGTATAATAACCAGCAAAATAAAATTAGCACTCGAACAGTGCTTTTTCATGCATCTCTTGCTGCCATAGACACCACAAACTCCGAGTGACTGTTTCTTCACTACCACAAATTTGAGCTCAAATGACTCGGGATGTTCCTCTCTAACCAGGTTATTGCTCCAGAATGCTACTGAGTCTAACACAAGCGCTCTACCTCACAAAAAATGGGTATCTGATGGCAAACAGGGATGTACAGGAAAGGAGACAGCAGCACTGGAGCATGGGAAATAATGGTTAGAGGAGAGAGCCAGTAGCGCACAGGAAACATTTGAACTCTATTGTGATCTTTTTCTTAATTGAGAGCCTCTACCAGCCTTCATGCTCTGTGAGTCCCTAAAGCAAACAAAGTGGACTAGAGTCGTGCCATTGGGATAGACAGCAAACACACTTGTTCCAATCTGCTTGTTGCACAGGGAACACATGCTATCACCACTAACCTTTACCACAGCTTTCCTTTTATTGTAGAGTTCATCTTTGACCTGTTAAATAAAACAAAATTTATGTACCAACCCCATTTCACAAAGGAATCTTTGTAGAGATATTTATTCCTTTTCTCTAGGGTTTCATTCTATTCACTTGAATTATCTGATACATTTGTTGATCCTCATTTGATCTTATCAAAACTAACCTGAACTTATTAGATTCCAAATGAACTCAATAGCACTAATCTGACCTTGCCTGAATCCATATATTTTATCTGAAACTTGTATTTTGCAGGTGAAAAGAACAAAGCAAGTGTGGTTATTTGTATAAGGGAAGTGCGTACCTGGAGATTTTCACTCTCTCTAAGTCTCCTGATCACTGCAAAATTCCTATGCGCTTCGCTGGATTTTCTCAGGAGTGGTCCAAGAAAAGAAAGCAAATTCTGAACAAACAAATGTAATGACAAACATCAAGAGACAGCCAAAAAGTTCACAGCTCTATGTAAGCACATTTCCAAATACAAATATGTTCGAACTTCCGAAAATTCAGCAATAGAATGCTGCACAACAGCATCAATTTCTTCCATGCAACTTCTCTGCTGCATATTCTCACAAAAATAAATTTCATAAATTACAATATCTCCTCTGAATAAAGTTCATAAATGACAATCTCCATGTGTTAAGAAATAGACAACAGATCTGCATCAAAGTAAATTATATGCATGAACAAGCATCAATGTAAGACGGCATTATATCACAAGTTTTTAGATTTGATTATGTTATGCGCCAACTCCGATAGAAAACATCATACCTTCAGCTTAGTTTCTTTTGGTAACAATTTCAGGGCTTGTGCACCATTGATTCTTTCCCATCTGCGGCTCAACAAATCAAGGGCCTCGTCAAGCATTATATTGGACCCTGCTTCATAGCTAGCTTCATCTGCATCACCGTCACTCTTTCCACTGTCAGTATTGCTAGAGCAAAAGCGCAAATCTTCTGCACCCTCTATTTCGGCAATTTTTCTAGTTGAACGACCTACTTTGCTTCTAATTGAAGCAGAGGAATTATTCCTCTTGATTTCAGCATTAGGGGTTAAGACAAGATTGTTGATTCGTTTCTCAAAGTTTCTTGTTGTCCTTCTAGGATTTAAATAAATTTGCAGGAGAGTCAGATATATATTGCTCTGAGACTTTCCAGAAAATTGATTAAGCTGAGACTCGTAAACTCGATCACAGTAAGAAAGAGCCAGTTCAGGAACATGAAGCTGCCCAGCAATTGAAGAGATAAGGGAGAAAACGTAAATAAAAGCATATATATAATAATATAGAAGAAGTTTGAAAGAAACATTAATAAACAGATGAGAGAAATTTTCAAATACAATGTTTACCACAATGATCTGGAAAGTTGATACAGATTTAAACATATCAAAGGATTAAATCTAAAACATGTGTGCGGGTGATTAACAATATCAATGGTGGCAACCAAGTCATGATGCCCACAAGTTCTTATAACAGCATTTACCATATGGAGTAATTCAAATGTGTCCAGCATAGTGATAAAATAATCTCTGCCCAAGCTGACAAGAATCACACACAACGTGACTCTTTTTAGTAATTTTATTTAGCAGGAAGTCAGGAGCAACTAAACAACTTGGAGCAATTGCATTTTTACCCTAAGGTAAATAGCTTGATTCTCAACAACATATGGATATGATGTGGAAAAGGTCCATAATGAGCAAGATAAATCAGTACACATGCAAGTGAAGAAGTGGCGGTCCACGCCTTGATTATGCACGAAAATTCTAAGAATAAATAAGATAATTTCATGGGTTTCACCTCAAATCAGTCTTTTTATCTCTTGCCTTAACAGGGTAATTGATTAAGAGCTGGAAACAAGGAAGAAGGGCATAAAAGGAGTTCTTTGTGCTGAGCATTGAAGACCATTAAGGAGGGACGGGAAAAGCTGCTGATCTTGATTGTGGCGTTTTTTTTTTGTTTAATTAAGTAGTTTTCAAGATTTGTAATCAGTTTCAACTAGTTGTTTTTGCTGATACACTACAAGGAGTGCTTAAAGTGGGTTTAAAGCTTGTTTTAAAGTTCAGGAAGTACAAGAGTTATGCTCTCTTATGACTATCTGGTTTTAGGAGTTAGAAGGAAGTTCAAAGGTTGTTTGAGCCTTTTTAAACATTCATTATTATTAAAAAAAAAAACACATGCCTTGCTTCAAGGCAACAGTGAGAATTAAAACAAAACCTGAATTTTCTTTGTGAAAATATTGTGCTACTTAGTGTTGCAGAACCCTTTTACCCTTATTACTTCATGTTTTAAGAGTGAAAGCTTCAGAAGTAAACTTGCTTTGTGCGTTTTTGCTGCTCAAAGAACCCACACATTCAAAGAATTAGTTCCTAAGATTGCATGGACCTATCTATCGTTTCTCGTTGAATTCAATACCGAACTATTTCACTCACTCCAAACCATCCTAAAACCCTAATTTTTACATCACGATACATCACTCCAAACAGATTAAAGATACATGACGACTATTAAGTTATGGGTTGAAGTATAAAACAGTTACATTAACAAAAAATCTAAGATAGTAGGAACATTTGCTTCACAAAAGGGGAATAAAACACAATTTACCACAAATTCTCAAAGTCTTTGATGCCTGCCTGCAATATATAACAAGACCCACCCCAACATAGCTGTTGAAAAAAAGAAAAGGAAAACATTCCCATCGACATCCCTCTGTGCCACCTCAGAGAGAGAGAAAGAGAGAATCTGGGTTACCTTATGTACATAGAGAGAAAGGGAAAGTTCATGCTGATTCAATTTCCCCAACAAAATAGCTCTTTCTTCATACAAGGCATCAGCTGGAAGACGCTTTAAAAGACTTTCTGGATTGTACCCTGAAATATTTTCCAAAGCAGACAATAATTTTTTCCTTGATGATGAGTAAGCTGTCTCATCCCATTGCTGTTGTGAACTCAGTTCCTTATACCAATCAAGTACCTCTGACAGGTAGATTTGCACCTGTATTTCCAGATAAAACAGATCACAAATGAATCCCCCCCAAAATCAAACTACTCTTTGCAACAAACGCAAAAAATTTTGAATTTGAAAATCTCACCATTTCATTCTGTAGATTACCGGAGATTCCATCTTCATTCATGGAAAGCATATGTTCTAAATATGTAGCTTGCATATTTGGAGCATGCTGTTTCAAATAGGAATTTACCAAGTCTGCTGGAATATTTCCTGATAGAAAGAGCTCGATAGTCTGTGTTGGACAGCTTTCAAGAACAAGCATCGCAAATTCCAGCACAAGCATGGGGTCGGTCCCACAAAGAGGCTGCATAAAAAGAAACTCTAATACCAATTGTTCTAAAAGTTATACAATTGATTAACATTGCAAAAATAAGGTTTTTCTCTGCAGATAAACTCAAATCTTATAAACATTAATCCAACATAAAAGGCTTACCTTCAGATAGTCAATGATCATTTCAGATGTGAATTTCTGGGTGAGCTCAGGTCTTGGGTGGTCTGACTTCGACTCTTTTATTAATTGGAGCAAAAGTTTCAAAGCTTCGTGGTGCATATCATTACACTTGTACAATTCGAGCAATGCTATATATTGATTAGTTTTGTGCAAGAACTCCTCGGATATCTTCAAGTCACAGTAGTTAACAACTCTCAATAGTTCCACCGCAGCAGAAGACTGTCCTGTAAGAATAAGAGCTTGAAGAAGTGCGGTGTCCAGAATAGCAGCCCTTTCACGACCACCTGAGCTGATGGGAATGCTGCCACGACCCTAAATTACCAGATCATTAAAACTATAATTGTATTGATTTATAAGAACTATACTCAGAAATAAAAGTAAATACTCTGCATAACTCTAAGCTGAGGTTAAAATACTCTGCATAACTCTAAGCTGAGAATAAGTATCAAGACTCCAACAACAGTTGCAAAAATATTTAGAATCAAGGTCTCCAGCCATTTATGAACAATTCACTCTTTCCATGTACTAGAGTAATAATTGAAACAAGGATCAGCATAGTGATTGTACCCCTTAGTGCTGTAAGCTTTTAATGTCAAAGTGACAGTTTTAGATCAATAATCTGATTGTTATTTCACTAATACACTTAAACCCACTGCTCCTTTATGTTGATTAAGACAATCACCTTGAAGAAAATTACGATTGGCATCAGATGTGATATATGGCTACAACCTAATTGTTTAGCTCACATGAAGCCTGCCTTTTCAAAACAAAAGAAACACGGTGAATTACCTTATTTGATTTCTTGGACCTATTGGAGTCATAAGATTTGAAATTTGCATCGAAGGCATCAGAAACAGCCTCTTCTGTACCCTCAGCAGTGGCCTTTTCAATAATGTTGAACCTCTTCTTCTGCAAGAACTTGATAAGAGCCATAAGAGTATTGTGGCTAACTATCTTGGACTCCACAGCAGCATTTTCCTCCAAGTCACTATGTGCTCTCGGTGAAACATCCATATCATCAGATATGCCTGAAGAACACCTTGAAAGATCAGAAGCATCCCAATCTATCACCTTCTGTGGCACAGGAAGCACAGTTGACTTGGGAACAATAATAGATGGGTACAGTGAAAGCACGTAAGTGATGTCAACTTGAGAAGCCAGAAAATGCTCCATGGCCTCCTCATAGCTACCATTTTCAAACAAATAATGTGCATATCTGCATAAAAGGGAAACAATCATGAGAAAAGGGAAACGGAATTCAAATCATGTAATTTTATCACAAACAACAGAGAAGGTTAGTTGGTGATTGTGCATGTTCTTTATCAGGTCCATCCAATACCTCATCAAAAAGAAATGTGTCATCAACTTAACAGGAAGAATATCCTCAACGAGGTATATTGTCAGGAAACCAGAATCTAAAGGTGAATTTGACATAATTAACAAAGTTAACAAACCATTCAAACCTTTTTCAAAAACTTACAGAGGACAGAAAATAGTTCGTTTTATTTTAGATCACCAACTTCCTTAACCTTCTGGCACTGGCAGGATGGCAAAGTGATTATTCATTAAAAAAGCCCCAAAATAGTCTCAGCCGTTGATGTATCATTTGACAAATGTTCAACTATATCTCTTCCTATACACTTTTTCCAGAGGAAGGCTTTCTGCACCACCCCTTCAACATGGAGTCATACAAAAGCATAGGCAACTATTGAGTAAGTTAAGAAGTTTTCTACCAGTATTCATCGATAATTAGCGTTTGGCCTTGAAATCGTCCCAAAATAGTGATCTATATCTTAAAAAAAACTGGGTCTACTAAGGTCATTTTGGATGGTCAAGGTCTATAACAACTAGCCAACCCATGAGGCTCTTAGAAACAAAAAACATCTCCCAAAACTCATTAGGAACTTATTACCCTTGTAGATATTTTGATGATGCCTAGAAGCTTCGTATGGGTCAATAACCCTAGAGTCAATTATCATATACAGCTCATGCAAAAGTTTTTAGACTTACCCCCAAGGTTTTTTTATCAACCAAAAAAATTACAGAAAGAGGACAAGGTATTCTCACAGGAAAACCAATAAAAACAAATCAAGTGAATTCCAGAATGTCCCCAATCGAATCCTTAAAAAAAAAAAAAAAAAAACCTGCTGCACCCCCAAATAACTAACAAACTTACTTGTCCCACAGCATAGCACACAAGACAACATCTCAGAAAATAACCGGCCATCCGGCTCCAACCATATCCTCAACAAGATCACCATCTCAGCAGTTCATCACACCATTTTTCTCCTTAGATTGCCAAACCCCAAACTCTAAATATGAAACCATTCTCTAATATGCAAAGGACTAACCCAAGCCTAATTTTGCAACTGAAAGAGCCTGTTTGATAGATAAGATGCCATCTCACAGTGATGAAAAAAAAAGTGAAGAAGATTTGACTTTTTGCCTGGCATAATAGAAATTTCAAGTGGAATTACCCACTTCAGCCTCCTCTTTTGAAGCATGTAATTTATATCCATCCATCCCCAAATCTAGTCTACACAAAAACACACACCTTTAGTGGTACTTCTTACTTTCATTTGAAATAAGCAAGTGAAAAGGCTGCATAATCAAGGCCTAAAGGGGTTTAGCCAAGCATGTAAGAAAGGATATAAATGAAAAGACACAAGAAGAATCTTCTGCCCAAACCCTAGCTATTCCTAAATCCAAATTCCCCCAAGTTCTCATCAACATTTTCTTCAGAGCTTAAAAAAACTTTTAGGGTCATAATATTAAAATTGGGTCTTTAGGGTCATACTGGGTTTGGTATCATCTAGAAACCAAATGGTGAAAGGAAGAGATAAGAAAAGCATCCTTCAGTTTCTAAATTCCATAGAGGTTTAGCACTTCCACCCAAATAATTAAGGGAAAATAAACCTTTGGTCTAGTGTCAATCACCACAAGATTCAAGCGTGTAAATTTGTTATTCTAACCTGGTTATGTAAACACTAAATTAATAAACAAGTTGCACAGACAAGAAGGAAAATTTTACCTCAAGTGGATAGAACTCTCCTTTGCAGCTCTAAGGCTTGAATCTTCGGGGGGAAGGAGTTTACACAAAGATAAGGCCTCCTCAAAATGGCCAGATGCTGTTAATTGCACTATCTGCATTGAAAAAGTTTTTCTCTTAATCATCAAATTGCCAAGTAACACAAAATTTATTTTCATGATAAGATATAAAATGCATAAAAAGCAAACCATTTCCCTGATCCAAGACAATAATGAACTCCAAAATTATTGAACCAGCCTAAATAAAGTTAGTGGGTCTTCAAAGAATTTCCTTTTTCAATTTTCAGGGAAACAATGGTAAGTATATTATAACTTGTATAGCTAGATTAGCTACAAAGTACCAAAAGACTCCTTAGGCCCATAGCAAACATATTAGTGATGAGCATGAAGCAAGACATAACTCATAATTATGGGTCCATAGAAAACATATTCATAGAAAACTTGTAAAGTTGTAATCAACTAGTAGCTACAATGTACCACAAGGCTCCTTAGGTCCATAGACAACATATTTTTACAGTGATGAGCATAAAGCAAGTCATAACTCATAATAATGGATCCTGACCTCAGAAGGGATGCAACAATATGGGCTTGTCGTATAAGCTGTATCTGATTAAGGTTTGCATGAGACACCCCTTTGTCATTTCCTCCAAATAGTAGAGCTATTCTTAATGGTATGAATATCTGATGTGGACTTCTTCTAGAGTATTAGTTAAAATATAGTTTCAGAATGTAGAGCCCCGTGTAAAACCACAAGGACAAAGAAATTACAAGAAATCAACATGTTCAGAACCCCAGTTACAGGAAAGACCAATTTGAACCAGCTTTCACCATTGATATGCTTTAAGTTCTTCTCCCTTGCTACATGACAGATCACTAACTTTCAAGAGCTTTCAGGTCAAAATTGATTCTATAGACAACTAACCCATTTCCCAAAGTTACAGATCCATTCTTTTAAAACCACATTGCCGTAAAATAATGTAAAATGACCTGCCTTAGACTCGCTTATCTTAAACTCCTAACATTCAAACACCACTTTACAGGACAATTTTTCTGTTCATATACGCTTAATGTAGAAAAAAAACTTGAGGCAACTTTCAGACTATTATTTTAGTGTCTTCTTCACAAAAGGCAATCTGACCCAATAGTCACCGGCAAAAATGATGCTCCCAGGATTTAACCTGACTGTTCATGGTCCCATAGCTGATTGCTATCTTTTATTAGTTTATCTTTGAGGCCCACGAAGAGTAGCTATCTTTCCACATCTTCTCTTTGATTAAGATTTCAAATTGTGAGCTATTTATTCTAAACATGGTTCCTTAATTAACATACTAACTTGGTGTAAGCAACTACTTAAGTAGCATGAGAGAAGACACATCCGTATGTAATGATGAATCAAAGTGAATTAACTACATCAGATAAAAACTTGGAGAATTCAAACAAAGCTCAGCACTGGTGAAAGCTAATACATTAGTTTACACAAAGATATCATTGTTCAATAAGTTCACAAAAGGGGATTCATAAGATCACCATCTTATGTTACTTAGCACACAAAAATGAAACTAAAATAAGCTAACAGCTATCATTGTACTAGAAAGATCAAGCACTACCTGCGCACCAAGAGGAACTGGGAAGAGGCCATAGACAGATTTTTCAAGTGAAACAAGAATTCCACCATCGCTGCGTATGACATGCCGAACATTTCGCAAGCCAACAGTTTGTATCAGTGGATATGGTTGTTGAAGAGACCTTATCTGCATTACATTTAGCAATAAAATACAAGTTAATGAGTGATATCTTAAGTTCAAAGAAAAAAACATAATTCTTGTTTTCTCTTGAGCTTCAATCTTGCACTGTTTAATCAATTTGTTATCTCACCTCAACATGTCTAGGCAAGAGACCTATAGCATAAGGCTCGTGAATAACGATTTGACTGGGAGCCTCAGACCAACAAATCCTGCCTTCTTGTCCGAGTTTCCCGTGTTGGTCCACGGAAACCCCAATATTATCCTGCATGAAGGAGGCAACATATGCACGAGAAGTTTACACACCCAGTTATTATTCTATTGCAAAGTATTTGACACCTACAAGCATATCCTCCTCCACAATGTCAATAAATGGAGTAATCGTTTACTAAAAAGTCACGCTACAAAAGGCCTTCCACCTTATGCTTTGTCAATCATATTTCAGTAAAGCTACCAAGAAGAATATTTTGCATCAGACTTCTAGGACAGCATTTCATAATGTCAGGAAATAAAATTCAGGTTTGAAGCCCATTTAGAGTCAAAAAAATTGGTGAACATCAAATTCCAAAATCAAAATACTATACATCCCTTTACTTGACTCCAAAAAAATAAAACAGAACTCTTTACCTTGCCAAGAAGCAATCCTCCAGAGGGAAGAGACACCACCAAAGGTGGAGAGATTCTCCCAGAAGAAAACACTTCAGACAATGCACCGGTGCTAGCATTGAGTATCATGTATTCCTTTCGCACTCCAATGCATATATTTTCACCACACCAAGCCATTGACTTCACAGTATCCGGAACACCATAGTCTTTTACCTCGACAAAACTCCGGCCTATACAAATTGGAAGAGAAAAAAGCTTAAATCAACAAATACCCACCAACGTGTGAACACACTCAACAAAATGAAAATCAAAGTAAAAAAAAAAAAATAAGGTAACAATAAGTGACACGTTAGGCAGCTTAGAGTTAAACGAGTAAAATCATGAACAGAAAAGTTCAGTCCATAGTTACGAAAAAGAGTTCCATGCTACATAGTGCACTGAAAAAAAACAAAGATGTGTACATCTAATTACTCAAGAGCATCAGTGAAACAATCACAAGAACACTAAGAGAAAACATTACCATCATGCCGGAATATACAGACCCTTCTCTGCCTGGAAAAGCACAAAAGAGCTTTAGAATCATCCCATGAATAAGCGTTTGCACCTTTGGCCTTGGCAATTACAGCAACAGTCTCAAAAGAGGTAAGCTTATGGAATGAGATCGACTCGGATAGAGAAAATAGGAGTTCTCTCGACCTCAAAACCTCCATTGCAATAATAGTCCTCCTTGCAAAGCCATTTATAGTTCTCTCAAGAAAGTAGGGTTCTTTAAGAAGCTCTGATAAAGTGGCACGATAATCAGACAGCTGGGATGCATCAGAGGCGGATTCAGGAGCATAGATACGAAGAGATCCATCGCTACAGCCAAGGAGAAGCTTGGACCCATACGATTCAACAGCATCAATCTTCGTAGGACAGTCACTAAATAGCTCGAACGAGTCGTACGCACTGTGGACCATCCCTCTGCTAATGCTTAATCTAAAAAATGGGAATGAGTGTACAAATACATTAACATATAGTTCGATCACACAGCAAAAAAATCCAAATTCATGACTTTAAGTACAACCAATCGGCAAGTAAGCATCATCAGAGGGGCGCTATATTAAAGATCACACAGCAAAAGGTCCAAATTTCATGACTTTAAGTACAAGCAATGGGCAAGTAAGCATCATCAGAGGGGCGCTATATTATGCAGTTAGCTAGCAAATATTAAAGCAATTGAAATATTTCAACTTACACAATTTTGCACCGAACAATTCAATTAAAGGGAAACCCTAAATAGAGGGCACTTCAACGAGGTATTGTGTCATTATCTTAGCATCAAAGTTAATTGTGGAAATTCGATTGGGATTGGAAATAAAGTTAGACGAGTTTCTGAAATATGTTGGAAGGATCTGGAAAAGAATTAGTCTTTTACCTGTGGAGAAGCGGGAAAACAAAGTTCGGACGCCGCAGGATAGGGAGAAGATGGTGTCACGCTGACCCACGTTTTAGTTTAGAGTCTTCTAGGATGATGATCATTGAACCCTCTATTCCTAGCCTTTCGGAAATTCGGCTACTTTGAGAGACGTGACAGAGAAATTTGATGGTGCGACGGATGGAAATGAAAACCCGACGCCAGGCTAGGGATGGTGGGCAGCAGACCGCGGACGGTAGTGAATCGCTGATGATGGACGGCTGAGCCGCAAATACTGGAAGCGATTGGAAACTAAAAATTTGCAACCGGGATATGGAAAAGACGATTAGAAAAAAGGCTAATTACTCTCTGTATAAAATTCCTGCGTCCATTGTGTACGACATGATGGTATTGTTGGTCGAAAAATGTTCCCAATAACTCATAAATTGGGTAAATAAAAATAGTCCCGGCGGGGCTCGAACCCGCGACCTTCGGCTCATAAGACCAACGCTCTAACCAACTGAGCTACGGGACTTTGTTATTACTACTAATATCAAAAGAAAATACAACTCTTTCATAATGTGTTAACAATCTGTCCGTCCCCAAAACAGAAATCTCTCCCCTCTCCTCATTTCTATTTTTCAACTCTCACTCTTGAAAATAAAATCAACCTGAAACTGAAATTGGAGAAAGAAAGATGACGGTAGGATTATGCAACGCCAACCCGGTGGTCCACGCAAAGAAAGAAAGAGTCGCCCGCACTGAACACTCTTTCACTGCTCCTGCTGACTCATCCTCCGCCATTGATCCTCTCGACGTCTATGATATCCCCTGTTTTTTTTCATTATATTATCTTTAACTTATTTTAATTATTTTATTGAAATTGCTGAAACAAACAGTAAAAAGTTGATCTTTAACTTGTTCACAAATCATGTGAGGGATATAAGAGATCCGGAGCATTCATATTCACTGGAGCAGCTCAGTGTTCTTTCCGAGGACTCTATCACCGTTGATGATAAGCTTGGTCGTATTCTGTGAGTATTTTTTCCTTTTTTTTTTATTGAATTATTCATCTGGTTATATTTCTTTATCTGCTTAGGTTTTTGGTTTGGATCTCTACAGTAACTTTAAATAAAATTTCTAATTTTGGATGGTAAATTTTTGGTTTAACGGTGGGCTTAGGAAGTAAATGATGGACCCAGACTGTTGATTTTACTGAATTACAGATAAAAGCTGAGTTGTTTTTTTTCAATATAACTTATAATTGATGGAATTGCAGATTGTAAGGTACTTCATGGAGATGGAGAACCTCTATTTAAAAAATTTAGGGTAGGAGTTGTCTTGTGGGACATAAAACTACAAGTATATGAATCGGACACACCTAACATAGGAATATCCAAGGCATTTATAGTCTATGTTTCCCTTGTTGTGATCCTTGTATGAAACTGTCTACTCCCGTTGTATGTCTAACGTGACTACTTTCAACCCTTCACAAGTAAGAATTATTGGCAAGTTTCACAATTATTTTGTTTGTATCTTGTATGATTCCTCACCGTTGGAAGATTCATACATTCCCTCACTTGCATGTTTCTACCCGAAAATCACTCTTTAAGTTTGCCTAAACATCAGGAGAATGTCTGATTGTCGATCTCAGTTTGCATTTGAATGTAGCCAACTGGCCAATATACTTGAGAGTGAGATAACAGATTGTGTGGAGAAAGTAATGTATCATGTACTGAATTAATCTGTTTTTTCCATCCCTGATCTCGTGCATCATGGTCTTGTTCAACAGGATTACTTTCACCCCAACCATCCAACATTGCAGTATGGCAACTGTTATTGGCTTGTGCCTAAGAGTTAAACTAAAGCATTACTTTCCTCCACACTATAAGGTGAAATTTTCCGCCTTTTCCCTTGGCTTGAACTTGTTTCCTCTGTTAATCGATATTTTATATTTGTAATTATTTCTGAGAAGTATTTCGCCTGGGCATTCGTCATAGAAAGGCAAATCAAGTGGACAAGTAGTGAAAAGCATGTCCCAGACTTGCGAATCTGGATGCTTCCACTCTATAATAGTCATCTTGTCATCAGTTGAGAGTCTACACTCAGTTGTCACATCTTATCCAACCAAAAGAATCATGTCGTAGATAGTCCTTTTGTCATTAAGAGTCTACACTCAGCACGTCCAAATACAATTACTTCTTCCAGTCCAACCAAAAGCACCATCTACTGGTGATCTGGGAGTAAGCTATTGCAGAAATAGCTCATTTACCTTTTTCTTTGAGTCATACATTTTTTTGAAAAGGATATTGAGCTGTGCAATGAGGACACCATGACTTTCTGACTTCAGTGATCATAATTTCAATGTTACAGGTTGACATCAAAGTATCCCCTGGGTCTCATGCAGATGAAGAATCAGGTAAAGCTTGCAGATATCTGAAATCCTCTTTGTCTGATTGAACTTAAACCTTTTGCGTAATTCGCTTTTGTAACATCCAGTGTGATACAAATAGACACCAAAGTAATCTTCCCAGCTCCTTAGTTTAACTTCTTAATGTAGTTTGTATATTCTTCATTTCTTTGTAGTGAACAAACAATTGAACGATAAAGAGAGAATTGCAGCTGCCCTGGAGAACCCAAACCTTCGCCAGCTCGTGGACGAGTGCCTCTCTTCCAATGAAGTAATAAATTTTAATTAGTTTCAGTGATGTGTTTCTGTAACCTTACCCAATGTACAGTAAAACCTTGACTACTTGGTTTGAATGTAGTGAGACTTTTGACAGTAAATGATGTAATGTGAGTCATAAAAAGCTGTTTGTAAGCTGAGAAGTGCATGTCTTCAACTTTTTGCCTAGCGCGGTTTGCATGGATATCCCCAACTTTGCAATTGCAGCGGCATTTTTTTTTAAAAAAAGGTTGTTCAGATAAGATTAGGCTAGCCTTCTCATAGGGCCAATGCCTAAATTATCCCAATAAATAAGATAGAATGAAATTGTGAATGATTACCCACGCTGCTAACCTGTAGTCTCTGGCACCTCGTAATATCAATTTCATAATTACACATTGTCACTTCTTGTAGAAACGATAAACCTATAAATGAAGCACCTTTCAGACAAGGTCATCATAAAGTTCCGTTGAAATATCAACGTGATATGAAGGGAAAAAGTAGAAAAAATTATGCAAGCGAAACCCTTGAAAATCATGAGACACTCTAATAAATGTGGTTACATGCAAGATAAAACTGAGGCACAACAAGGTTAAGTTGTGTTCTCTCTCCCGAGGTAGAGTGCAGGAACTTATTCAGTCATACTAATGGGGAGAACAACATCAAGTTTGCAGATGCAAGATTTTTTTTTCTTTTTTTCTTTTTTTGATAGGAGGTTGCTGATACTAGGGTTATGCACTAGGATTCACAGTTTCTCAGTTGTACAATACTTAACTAATGCTGGCTAAAATGGCTCTGGAGCTACTTCAGCTTTTGAATGAACAATGGGAAGAATGGGCTGTACAGGTACATCTCGACCAGCAATGCCCTGAGAAGCATGACACATCTTGTCTTCAAATCCCCAGAATCTAGAAGCCTTCACATCATCCTCAGCCATCAACCTTGAGAATTCCTCATGGTCATATTCCAATGTGGCATTTCCACCAAACTCCTTCGGAAGGTTTTCCACATCAAAGTAGGACTTCATCAGCTCCACACTATCCTTATTCTTAGGGTAAACAAACTTTACCTTCTGAAAAGTCTTAGGATCCAGGAAATACTTTACAGCCTGTGGTAAGTAATGATAAAATGTAGTCAGATAGCTGCTTTAAGAAATTTAGTAGAGAAAATGGTTAAGACGGTTCAATTCCATTCTAAAGCTTACGCAAAGGACAGCTCTCCCAACTCTCTTACTATCATTTATTCACCTTTCAAAACAGAGAACAGATAAAGTAGGCTTGAATAAAAGCTTGAATTGATCAGACTACTTCAAATTTAAAAAAAAAAAAGGCAGCAAGACGACACTCAGTAGTAGCAAGTAGAGAAGATTTTAGGAAGAGGAAAAGTCTTACACCAGACTCTAGGACGTTTGTTATGTACATAGGAGCTCATAATCATTTATCCAACATTATAACCTGAAATGAATCCTACAGGAAGTTATTGACTGGAAATCAGACCCAACAACCCACATGAAACTGAATTGCATGAATTCAACCTGATTTAACCCATTTTTCAAATTTTGTAACCATATCATGTATTTTTTTTGTATATTTTATGTAGAACCGAAATGGACTAAATGCAAACACAGCATAAACCATTTTGTTTACTGAGTTGCTCGCTAACTTTTCATGGACGTTGAGGATATCATGTTTACTGAAAATTTGCAATATATTTTACAAAATTTAGCCTATTATCAAACAGTCTGAGGTTGGAGGACCTATCAACACCCCATGGAAATAATCTCTTGGAGTTTTATCATAGGGAGAGATGCTTAGCCTATAGACCATACAAAAAATGGATATACCATTCACGACTGTGTTACTCACACTCAGGTCCTCGTGTTGGACAGTCACATGGGTATGTATCCAAGAGTCTGACTCGGCCATTTTGTGAAAAGTTTGCATACTTTTGGTCCAAAATGAACTGTTGAGTGTCCATACCCATGTCAGATTGTCAAGGTTCAACATAGGTATTTTTAGGCAAAATGAAGAATTCCAAGTAACACAAATATCATATAGACACGTACAAAAAAGTGGTAGGTTATCCGGCATTACCATCTTCACTGGATGGGAGATCATGCAATAATTAAGAGATAAACAGCTATTCAAATGCATATAAAGTACCTTCCAGAATGCCTGAAAAATCCTTGGTGGATTGTAAAGGACTGCTATTCCAAGTCTTTCAGGATAATGGTTCTGCAAAATATTGATAATATCTCGGGCTGTTCTGACCGATACGTTGGTGCTCATTGAAAAGCCTGTATAATCTATCAGCCACACCATCTGGTCTTGGCCCTCAGGCAGGTTGAGGATGGCATTCTCTAACAGATAGACTAAGTGGCGGATATTGCCTTCTCCTGATGTGGTGTTCTGCAACACAGACAGTAAAGTTCAGCATTCAAAATCCAGACATACTCAGTTAATCTCTCTCCGTAGGAAAGGAATAAAGATCACCTGCTTCCCAGGCCTCATTATAAGGACAATTCTTCCTTCACGATCACGAAAATTTGCTCGGGAAACTTTTCCTGTCTCACCTTCATGCGCAACTTCATGCTGGCCATAAACAAAAAAGGATTTAGATAGTACAAGTATTTGCATAAAGATAAAGTATTAATTTAGCACTATATAATAGTCACTACTCACTACATACATCATCCAGCAAGAACATTATGAAATACATGATGGTACTTCTCCTAGGTGAGACCACACTAATTTTAAACATCCACATTGAGATGATTCTTGACATTATGCTAAAGAATTTTGATCATGATAGTTAATATGTAACGACTGACAGTTTTGCTAAGGCTTCACTTTTGTCAAGGAACAGTTGCAAATGGTTAGAATATAAGTAGTCTTCTTCCAGCTAGATCCAGTTTCTAAACACTTGCTTATCTCATACACAAGTTCTCAAATGCACACCAAGTACAGCATGAGAAGAAGTCTCATCCTCCGAGTAGCGATCCATACACACTGAACTCAGCAATATTAAAAGCTTCAAAGTTCAAGAGCACAGCATAGCTATACTTCGTAGTTCAAGAGCACAGCATAGCTATACTTCGTAGTTCAAGAGCACAGCACAGCACAGCATAGATAATGCTCAACCCGCGACCATAATATACAAGCCAAACAACAAGTAAAAGAGCACTTTGTAAGACTATTAACGTTCGTCTTACCCAACGGATCTCCTCAGGTTTGTATGTATCCCTCCATTTCAGCGTCTCTTCTAGCATTTTCTTTGCCTTATCGACATTCCAGTTCCTTGCTTCCAAATATCTCCTCAGGCAAGAGTCAGTACAGAACTTTGACTTACGTCTAGATAGAGGTCCAAGAGCCACTCTGAGTTCTTTGATCTGGTTGTTAAGCAGTGTATGAATTGTCAATGCATATAAATCTACTATAATATAGAAACAACATTACGTTATCATTTGATGTAAAAACAGAACTGTAAGATGATTGATTTAGACTATCTCTAAAATTAAAAAAAAAAAAACTTTTTTCATTTATCGATAATTAAAGACAAAAGACATTCCACGAGAAAAGGGATAGTCACCTTGGCATCTCGCTGCGAGGGATCATTTCCATCATGGTTCTGAGAACTTCTCCACAAAAACATTATTGATGAGAAAGTTTTTCAACCTACAAAGCAGAACAGAAAAAAGTATAATAAGACCCGACTATTTCAATTCCGAAAACACTAGCTAGCTCCCCATGAAATAATAATAGACCCATCTTAATCTGGCGGTCCAATCCCACCAACTTCCACGATATACTTTTAGTCTAAATTTCCGAAACTGCTTTGTCTTACAATGTGAGAATAGTTTCTCAAAATTGACCTTAACAAGGTAATTTCCTGGGATTAACCAATTTATAGGGTAGTATTTACTCTGTACAGTGGGAGACTCGAATGGTCAACAACTCATAAGTTAGAAACAATTAGTATTTCCTAACAACTTTAGTTCTTCACCAATAATAGAAAAAAATATTAACAATAGTGACTGGTATTGAATGAAAGAAACAATCAAAATAAATAAATGAAGCTGTAATGAGATAGTGATGTGTGAAACAGTCCAACAATCCAGAATAAAAAAAAAAAAAACAAAAACAAAAACAGAAAAGGCAAAATCTAGAAATTTGGGGTATAGCTTCCCTGAGATGTGAAAAGTTGAATAATCATCTCAATAATTTGGGTAATTAATAAAATCAGGAGAAACAAGCAAATTGAGAAAGGTTTTACAGATCTAAATTAGGACTGTTGCATGAAATGAGAAGTGAGTCTGAGGGTCAAGCTAAGCGTACCTGAAATGCCGGAGAAAAAAGTGTGGAGGATGGGAAGTGGAAAATGAAGGTAAGCGTTATACAATGGAGTACGTCTTCTTCACGCAGCGTTCATTTACTGCTTGCCTGTCATACTTTGTATTATGTTCTCCGTAAGAGATACAGAACGTGGGAGGGGTGTGGAAAATCATCGTTTTTATTTTTTTTATATATGATTAGATTCCAATTTAATGTGAATCGGGTGAGACACATCTTCTGTTCTGGTCGACTCCATTTTGGTCATTTGTGCAATTGTGCATTTGTGCGTGGAAAGGTTGTTTGATTAGTACTTTAGACCTTTTGTAGAGGCATTGTCATCGCCATTTATTTTTTTTATTATTGGATTAATTCTATATTTTGGCGGAACATTAGAACCCGACCCAACTATCTGAATACCCGACGGATAATTCTCGAGTAATTCAATATTTTTTATACTTTTTCAGGTCAGGTTTTTGACTGGCTAAAAATGACTAAATGCGGACTGTGTAATGAGCCGCAATATATTACAATTGGGTACTCGATGACCTGATTTTAAAAAAAAAATTACCCAGTAATTAGGTTTGTCCAATGAGATTTTTTTGAGACAAATTTACAATAACATAGTATAAACTCGACTACATTCGACAATGATTCACAATAACATAGTGTAAACTCAATGATTTGTATAAATTCTTTACGGTTCCGCAATTTCTTTCATTTTTTTATAGGATGGACTTTGTCTCATTGAAAAGCATTGAAAAAAAATCTGCTTCACCTTAACCTCACTGTTCTCATAATTAATAGATACATAAAATATATGATTGTGGGTTTTAAGTCCAATTTAAGTAGGTTTATAATTCTATGTAATATCTAGCATATTTATGGAAGTTTTAAGTTTTAGAATCTTGATGATGAACGCATACTTGAATCACGGAATATAAATAAAGTTATATAATTTCATTGTATTGTTATTGGTGGTTAGGAGTTAGTTCTAAATGGATTTTGCGGCAAATTCATTTTGATGACATATTATTTAGAAATTTCGATAGCAAGTATATATTTTTTTTCATATATCCGGATACTCGATATGCGGATGCCCGAATTTTCCAATTTGGGTCATGGGCCGCATTTCAAATACCCAACAATGCGGGTATCCTAGTAAACACATTTCAAGAATAATCAAGAAGCACAGCAATCAATCCCAAGAAAGTGAGCAACAAAAATGAAGAAATTGAAATTTTATAATAATGAAGCAAAATGTTGGGTACCCACTTTGATCGATCCTACAAAAAACCACTCACAATTGGCAGCAATATAGGTCAACCCATCAGTAGAGGACCCTTCACAACGAATATGAAGCAAAAGACCAACTATAAAGTCTAGCATATATGGCATGAAAAGGAAATTCGATTTCAACAAGATTCGCTCTTATCATAGTTTAGATTCAAGTGACTCAAGATGCTCATCCTCATCAAATCATGGTGACTCAACTTGTGAATTAGATTTCTTCCTTCCAAAATGCAAATGCAAAGCACTATTAAGACTAGGAAAATTAAAGTTGTCTTCAACTCAACGTAATATGAACAAGGCTTTTCCCACATGTGAAGAATGTGGGTTTTTAAGTGGCTAGAAGATTAAAAACCCACACTAAGAGGAATGGTAATGCTGCCAAAAAAAAAAAAAAAAGAGTGGTAAGGTGATTGTTGGCAATTTGATGAATGTGGAAGATGGCGGTTTGCAAGAGGTTAGGGATGAGATGAAGCTTATGAATTAGAAAATGTTAGAATTGGGGTGTTATCTTAAAATGGGGTTAATTTTTTTAGGATATATGATAATAATTTTAATGTTGATATAAAAGCTTCAATGGTTTTGTATTAAGTAATTGGAAACTGTAGTATGAAAGTAAGGTCTTGTGTCTTTTTTACTAATGGATTCAAATGAATTAATGTTATTAGTGACTCATTTCCAAAATAATTTTTATTATTTATATAATTGTTTGTATCCAACAATTTTTTAATATATGTGATGAGTATGGGTTTCTTTTAAAATAAATTCACACACACACAAAAAAAAAGAATAACTAGAGGGAGTTATTAGGAGTATAATTGATATTGTGGTGAATATCTTTTTACAAATAATAATAAAGCAAAATGTTTAAGACATTTTAAAAAATATGTAGCACTAAAAATGAGATAGATAAAAAAAAATAACAGTAATTTCATATTTTACGAGCATGGGTTTAGAGAGAATATGTTGATGACGACAGTTCTGACCGATCACCATAAATACAGGCCAGTAGGCCACAAAGTGAAGTCGATAATACCTTTATGATTTACTCTTGTACAATCGTACATGGACCACATTTCTAATTCATAGTAATGGACGAGTTTCTTGAAAAAGAAACCCATTTGAATCATGCAGTGGCTGAATTTAATACTTTCGTATTAGAAATTATCAAAATGTGGGGCCAAATCGTGTCAAAATGTTGGTTTTCTATCCATTCTTCGGCCCGGGTTTGGACCGAGATTGTATTCAGGCCTTAAATTGTTGTCCATATGCTGGCCTATTTTACAATGCTTTGAATTTGATCATATAATACTTACATATCATAGCACTACTATAAAGCAGGACTTCCTGTTCAAAGACTACCAATTTTGAATGCATTTCTCAAAGACCAAAGAGTACTAGTCAAACTAGCTGGATAAATTTTGAGAACTAAAATGGATTATAGCAATAAGAAGAGCAGGACTTTGCATGTTGCATCACATCATAAATGGAGCAATGTTCCAATGTTCATTTCAAGACTATCGAAGAAAAATACTCTCGGCACAAGGAAAAAGTGATTGAGATGGGTTTTGATCAATCGTATATTATCACTACTCACTACTTCACTTGTCAGTCCCACTATCATATTCCCAAATGTTGCCAAAAAAAAAAATCATATTCCCAAAGCTAGGAGGACAACCAAATATTGTCTATTGAAGAAAAATTTATTAATATCACATACAATTTCTGATTCGTATTCTTCGTCATAAAATACCAATCAAATCAAAACAATTTCAAACCAAAACTATACACAAAAACTATACTTTCAAGTAACAAAGTAGTCGAAAATGAACCCGAAACGTTTCCGATGAATAAGGTATATCCCTACTAACTGAGACATTTGAGCCACCTCCATTCTCAATAGAAAAATACTTGTGCAATGTCAGTGACTTAAATTGTACCTGTGTCCCATCCTACATGTGAAATGAAATACGTACATATACAAGGTCACAAAAATGAGCTAAATTTAATCATCATACCAACAAAATAAAGAATGAGGACCATCACACAGAACCCAAGTCAAGAAAGCTCACAGGCATATCTCAATTGGGAATTCCATAAAAATAAAAAAAGAGAAGGTTTAATCCATCCCAATAAAGCCTAAGTACCTTTTAAAAGTAGAAGCCTTTTGATCAAAATTCGGGTTAGAAGCTTACAACTCACAAGTAATCATCTTATTCTAGTTTTAACTTCAAAATGTTAGAAGCTTACAACTAACAAGGTCACAAAGTCATACACTCACACACAATAAGAAGACGGATTAATTGAATTTCTAAATCTTCTACTTCTAAATTAGTTATTAGTTTTTTTGGTTTATGGGTTAGATTAGGGTCCTTATTGAATTCGAATTCGAATTCGACTTCAACCCGAACCCAATTGATATCAAAAAATAGATCCAAATCCTAAAAATGAGTCAGATTTGACTAAATCTGAGTCTGATCCTAGACCTATTAGCATTCCAAATTGTATTAGTTGATAAAGGCATAAAAAATTCGTAAGGTGTTTCAAGATGGTTAAGGGCCTTAAGGCTCTAAAGAGTTGCTTATTGTAATTGGCTTTAGAGCCAATGCTTATTCGTAAATCTCTTTGTACTAATGAATTATGGAACTTTGTGAAGTTGTAATGGGCTTAGAGCCATTGCTTATTCGTTAATATCGGCTAATCTGCGCGACTGCGTTCATGCGCATACGTGCGAGTTAGAGGCGTCATTGCTTACGCATTTAGAACATTTTACAGCAATAAGGGATAAGGCTCCTGACTAAAGGGGATGGGGCTAGCTCAATTACATACGTAATACGAAGTTAGTTTCCCCATTAACACAGGAAGTATTGTTTTGACAGGGAGTAGAGACCTATACTTCATGCTGAAGTATTGGGATTGGGAACGGGTAACAATGAATGTAATATACTCCGTAATATATAATGAATAATATATAAAGCATAGTTAAAACAATAAAGGTAATTAAAATGAGAATGACGAGAAAAGATATTGACTGTTCATCTCTTAAATTCAACGGATGATATTTTACATATACATAGTAATCATTTTTTAACTCATAGTGACCAAATATTTTTTTTTTCCACTTATAATGGTTATTTTTATTATTATAGTTACTCTTTTTATTATTATAGTAGTGACTATAACAATAAAAATAACCATTATAAGTGGAAAAAAAATATTTGGTCACTATGAGTTAAAAAAGGTTACTATGAGTACATAAAATATCATTCATTGGATTTAATAGATGAAGAGTCAATATGTCTTCTCATCCTTTTTATTTTAAGTACCCTTCTTATTTTAACTTTTAATACTTGGTCAATATTGGTAATGCTAATATATATATATATATATATATATATATATATATATATATATATATATATATATATATATATATATATATATTTTTTATATCCAATGAGAAGAGTGTTTAAAATGAGAAAGATAAGAAAGGATCTTGACATTTTAAGAGGTAAGACTCAATACATGATATTTCACGTAAAAAAAAGAATCACTATAATAATGAAAAGGGTTATGAAAAAAATAACTTGGTCTATATGAGTTAAAAAATCACTATATATACGTATACGTAAAATGTAATGATTTGGATCTTGAAATAAATGGTCAAAATGTCTCCTTATCATTCTTACTTTAACTTTTAGCTATGTATACATATATATCCAATGCATGAGATTTCACGTAAAAAAAAAGTCATTCTAAAAATGAAAAAGGTTATAATAAGTGAAAAAATAATTTAATCACTACGTACCAGTTAACAAATGATCACTATATACATATAAATTATCATGTGTCGGATATATGAGACGAAAGATCAAGAAGCCTCCTCATTTTACGGACTCTAACTTCTACATTTATGCTTTATTTATGAGAAGTGGTAAGAATAACTAGATAACTAGGCAAGTGGTTCTTGATTTGTGAAAAATCAAGTAAATCAAACTTCTTTTTGTTTTGCTTCACACGTTCACTTCAAAATAATTCTACTATATGTCTAATAATCCCTACTCCCTAGTACGTCTTGAAGGTGCAAAGTATGACAATCATAATTAAACATTTTATTACATGGTGTACATTTGTATGAGGTTAATACCTTTTTGTTTTGTCTGGTTTCCACAATGTTTTAAAATTGTTGCTTATGTTACAATTGGTGATAAAGCTTACACAAATTCAATTCATAATAGCACAAGATATTGCTTCAATTTGAAGTGGAACATCATGAAATGATTAATTCATTTTGCTAGTTAGAGTAAAGCTTAAAAAAGTAATCGACATAAGGTTCTCATGCAACAACCTAACATTTAAGCAAGCTGTTCAATTAGTTAATTGTTTTTTGCCACCATGCATAATCATAATGTTTATGACCAAAGGATAAGCAGATAACAAAGCAATTAGTCTCATAAAATCTCAATGTAAGGTTGAGACAGTTGAGTCACTATAATTTGGCGAACAAAGGATACATGATCTGTTACTTTATGTGAGCTCTCCAATTTATATATGATTATAATTTATTATTTATATATTCAAAAGTAAAATAGTTATGTATTTTGTTTCAAAAAAAAAAATATTTTTTAGTTTTTCGTAAAATTATACTATTTAGAATTAAAGTTGTACTATTAGAAAATAAAGTTACAAATTCAAACTACTCCAGTCCTATTTTTATGAAACCGCTTTCTTTTATTTTCTATATATTTTCTTTATTTTTATTTTTGAGACTATGTATATTAGTGTTTGCTTATATTAATTATAAATTTAACATTTTTTTTACTATTTTAGTTAAGGGGTTGACATAATCAATTAAGGTAATGAACTTGCCAATTGCAACAAAAAAAAAAAAGAGTAATGAAGGTACATGTTTTTTTTAGGTACCAATTTCTTATTCACCACTCTATAAGCAGTATATAAGAATCAATATCCTTTTATTAGTTGGTACATAACATAATTGAGTAACCATCCACATTAGGTACCAATTTCTTATTCACCACTCTATAAGCAGTATATAAGAATCAATATCCTTTTATTAGTTGGTACATAACATAATTGAGTAACCATCCACAAAAATTTTAATTAATATCATACTAATCAAGTAATGAATTACTTCTTAGGGCCAAGCTTAGCCCTAATCTTCTGGACTTGCTTAGTACCAACCTGGAAAGCCATAGTTAAAACGTGATCTGGGACGGGTGGGGTCGAGGTAAATAGAGTGGCGGCAATTGATTGGGTGCCAGGCAACTGACTGTTGAAGGCAGTAACTACAGCTGCTGGTTTGCCACCATTATTTTTCTGGAAATGTACTAACCCTCTTGGAAAAACAAAGGTTTCACCAGCCTTAATGTGCTTAGAAATGAGCTTATTTGAAGTGGTAATAAAGCCAACATCCAATTCTCCATACAAGACAAAGATCATTTCTGTGGCCCGAGGATGGGTGTGGGGCGGGTTAAGTCCACCCGGGGCAAAGTCAATACGTCCCATGGATACTCCGAGCGTGTTTAGGCCCGGTATCTTCTCGACGTTGGCTCCGGTTACTACGGATCCCATGGTATTGTTTGTCACTCCCGATTTGGCTATTCCAGCAAAGAAGAAATCTTCGGCTGTTATGTTTGAATTCTTGCATGCAAATCCGTTCACCTTCACACCTGGAATAAATTTTGGAATTCGATTTGTGATCACTTCGCTAAAATCTAATTGCGTCTTACCTTCTAAATACATACTTTTTCTCTTTCTTTGCAAATTTCAACTTATACAATAGCTATATACAGAGTACTGAAGTATATTAATTACCTTTGACCATTAGTATATTACAAAATAACCAAGATGTGCTGAGGAGTGAATAGTGGGCCTGGGCCTGGGCCGGTTATCTTTATTTGATTCGGCTTAAAAGAAAAGCGGAAGGCAGGCAAAATCAAAGATTGAAAGGTAGTATTAGTCCATTGTCTCCATACGAGTAATTTATACGACCACATGTTATTATGTACATCAGTACATCTATGCAAGATGAAGCCATATGTACCCAACTAAAAATTTAATTCCTTATTCCAACAACAAAAAAAAAATAAAAAAAAAATAGAAAACTAAAAGAGATTCAGTATTTTGGATAGTGGTTGGAGGATCAGTCATGAATAGTTTGGTTACTTGGTGAATGGTGCATGACCAATTCCTAACCTTTTTAATGCTTCCAATTTCTGTTCACTCACTATAAGAAAAGTGCATGACCGTATTACTCCATTGGATTCCTAACATGAAGGCCTTAATCATTACGCCTTTTTAGTTTATATTATAAAAAGAACTAGTAATATAATTATTTTAAAAACTCATTTTCTATGCTAGTTATGCTATAAAGACATAGTATATGAGCTAAAAAAATTCATTTATGCAATTATATACTTTATCCGTTTATTTTCCTTTCCATTTGAAATTAGAGAAAAAATCAAAACAATATTAAATATCATTAAAATTCTATAAAATAATATAAATTAATCTTAAAATAATAATAAATTTTATTAAAAAATTAATACAAATGAATTAATTATTAAATAAATAGTGAAATTTCTAAAATTTATGATTTTAAACGATTAAAAATAATTAATGAGTTACATGTTATATGAATAATAAATTAATGAATAAAAACAACATTTTTAAATTTTTAAATAAAAAAAATAAGAAACAGGAAAAGAATAGAGTACATAATCATAAATACACTGAGGACAAGCATCATATCACATCAAAGTATCAAACCATGCATTTACTCCGATCCGTACGTTCCTAAAGATGACCTCTATTCTTATCTACAACAAAAACCCATGTCAAAAAAAAAAAAAAAATGGGTGAACTTCAAAATATGGGATCCAAGACCCTCATTTCCTACCCAAGTTCTGTGTAGGAGCACTGTAGTATTTCCTCTCAAAAACAACAACACATCTTTAATATAATGTTGAACAATAAACCTGTAAGAAAGATATTACTCCGTACCAACCGTGCAACATTCTATCACATTCACAAGCTTAAGTAATAACGCATTGAGATTAATCTAAGGGTATGGTAACGAAATGAACTTTTTTTAATAAAAAATAAATTCAAAACCAAAATATTTTCAAAAATAAACCACTATTTTAAATGAAAATAGCTGTTTTGGAAGAAAAAAAAAACATTTTTTTTCCATGCACCGATAAAAAAAATTTTCCTACTGAAGGAGCTCGTAATCGCTGCATAATTTACAAAATACTTCGAGCGAGCTCAACTTAGCTGACCCAACGGCAACATCCGAACATGAAACAGCTTATTTTCAAATTATTTAAAGAAAAAAGCTTAAAAAAAAAAAAGAAAAATTAAACGAAATTAGAGAGGGAGAGAGATCGAGTACCGGAAGAGGTATCAGCAACGCAGACATCTTGGAGCATGTCGGGATCATTGCCTAAGGCAGGGGTGGCAACTGCCAACAACAGCACTAGAAAAGCACCAGCAACGACCCCCATTAAGTTTGGATCTAGTTAGTACTCTATGAGCTTTTTGTATTAATTGTTTGCCTGGCAAATCCAAGCTACAAGAGGGAAGGAGAGAGATAAAGTTACTTGGAATGGATAGGGAGGAGTGGTGGAGGGGTCTGAAGTCTGATCATCTTATATATAGGGGTTAGAATTTTAAAGTATTTGGTGGGTGGGAATGTGGGATGATTGATTAATGATGTATCAACCGCTAGACGAGTCGAAATAAGGCCTGGGATAGGCCACATGCCTTGTAGTACTCTCTAATTCAATTGTTTCAACGTAAAGCAATGGTGATTAATTATATGACTTTTGACATTTCTCATACTTTTATTTTTATGTTTCATTGTTTTAAAACTGTCATAAATAAGTAATCTTGGAAAAAGAAATTAAGGAATAAAAGTACACTCATTATATGGGCCTTAAAATCAGTTTGTATAAGATTATTTCTATTTGGTTCGCATATTTATTTCTTGTTGCTATTTCCTTTTCACGGAGTAATTACCAAGCTAAGATAAATGCAAAGACTCGATATCATTTACACTGCTGTAAACTAATAAAATAGTTAAAAAAAAAATTGGTCATTTTCAAGGGATTTAAGGGTGTAATTTGTCATGCATCATGCAACTTAAGCAGGCCGGTGTTGAACGTTTGAAACAAGGCAAATGTTTACTGAAGAATAAAAGAATAACAAGTGGGGAAGTCAAGAAGAAGATAATGCATATATAGTATCATACTCGTTTGGTTATAGATTTATTCATTCGATACATAACGGATACAGATTGCCGATTTGCCGCATGCCCCGGTCCATGTGATCCAGCCTGTTTTACTCCTGACATGTTAACCTGTGCATCTCTCTATTTTTTAAATGGGAG
This sequence comes from Dysphania ambrosioides, assembly GCA_026401315.1. NCBI lineage: Eukaryota > Viridiplantae > Streptophyta > Magnoliopsida > Caryophyllales > Amaranthaceae > Dysphania > Dysphania ambrosioides. The sequence continues at coordinate 5,941,531 of CM048658.1, read as the reverse complement.
TTGGGAGTTGAGTTGTGCTCCTTGTAGGAAAATAGAAATATACAAACACACTAGGAGTCTAATTACATAACAGATCTGAGAATTAGGAAGATAAGTCTTTAGAAAGTAGAATCCTACACAAAGTCAAACAATTTAGTTAGTAGTATAAATATAGCTTTGTAAACAGAATTATTCAATTTAATCAAGAAAGAAAACACAATTATTTTCAGCCTTAATCCCTCTTCAACCCTAACTCAATCTGGTCCTAAACTAACTCTCCTAAATACATGTTAACCTTGTGCGTTTTGCTATTTTTTTTGAATGATCTTTGCGAGTTAAATGATATGTTTCATACAAATTTTGTCTAGATTATAAGAAATTGATAAATCACCCGAATTTTAAAGATAATCAAATGTATTAGTGAAATAGTGGAAAGGAATAACGGAAGCCATTGAAGAGAATTGAGATAGAGCACTGAGTATGGGAGGAAGAGAGAGAGGGAAAAGTGAAATAATTTTTCTATTTTATGTTGTATTATTGAATATAAACAATTACAATTACAAATGATCTATTTATACTACTAAACACATAAACTCCAACACCCTCCCTCAAACTGAAAATGGTTGAACAAACATTTCCAAGTTGAACCTCAAAAAGAAAAACGCAAGAAACGACCTCTATGAGTCATGAAAGATGTTCTCTATGGATCACAAAGAAATTACTCTATACGCATAGAGAAATGCCTCTAAGGACACAAAGAAATGACCAACTAAATGTCTTAAAATAAACGCCTCTACAGACAAATAACCAATGTATCTCAAAGTAACTATGAGCACAAAATTGATATCAAAGGATCACAAAATATACCACTCATATGTGATAACAAAACACTGCACAAACCAAAAAAAAAAAAACTTCAACAATGTTGTCATCAATTCTTGACAAAATCTTCAAGAAACACTGAATGTGTTCCTCCACCATCAAGCAAACCAACATTCTCATCTACCTCAGTTTCACCATTTCTAACCTCAATCACAATCACAATCCACTAAGATTCAATCACAATCAGATACCACATTCGCTAAATCCACTAAGATTCAATCACTTGTGCTGACATTGAATCAGAATACGTCACCGACATACCACCAAATGAAATTTCTCTTGGCAAACATACAACAAAAATTCATTAACCAATCCAGAACAAACAACATAGCATCTGCAGGCATTCAAACTACTGCCAACTTGCCAAATTCTTTTCCACATGTAATGGTTTGACTCAGAGCATGCCAAACGTGACTCAGAGAACCAAGGCAAGAAGTCGTTCCACCGCTAGCAGCATAGAAAACTAGAAACCCTTGAAAACCGCTACAGTTATCATCGAGCTTCCTGATGCGATCCAAGCACGACTTTACTATCTCTTTCCCAATAGTATAATGACCACTAGTAAAGTTACTAGTAACATCTTTTTTGCCACTAATAAGCTGAGCAAACAACTCACCAATACATGACTCGGCCAGCACTTGTCCCTAAGATTTCGCCGTCCTCCGACTTCGGAGACATAGCTGTAGGAATATAGATACATATAACAAAATTTCAAGAAATATTTTCTTGCATCTACAACAAGATCTCATGCACATTTCAATACGAATTATAGGACTAGAAATCTATACCCTTGAAGCGTGATTTCCATAAAGTCTAGAACACTTCACACTTCTATTTGGAGATATGTAGAACACCAAATGTTGGACTTCTAGTGTTGGTTCACAAGCAACGATTGAATCCCCACGTATGTTAGTACGGAATAATGAACAATTCCTTATTGCTTTTCTTGGTGATGGCAAAGAGAGATAAAAAGAGAACTTTTGAGAATATGGCTAAGTATGAGTTGTGTTTTGTTTCTCATAACCATGTTTATTTATAAGTAACATTCTATATGTTACAAAATAACCTCTTTAGTCCATACTTCACATAGACATGACTATTTAGCTTCTTAACCTCTTCTGCACTTTAATCCAATCATATACTTATATGTATGATCTCATATGACCGATTTATTATTAGCTGTGCACTAATCAAATTAGTTCACAAATCATAGTCGATTTCTACCAAAACATTATGATCACCTAAAATATCCAATTATAGTTATCTCCATAAATTTTTTCATGTTACACTTAATTTGTTACACTTGAACAAATGACATTTTCCTTTAATAGCAACATTATCATGTCCATAGTCAACAAAACTCGGCTTCTCTCTCCTCTGCCGCGACACATCCGACTCCCACACCGACCCTAGCGCTTGAAGTGGTGTTAGAGGCCTCACATTACTCCACTTCAGAGTCGCCGTGCTAACCTCTTCATCAATATACGCACTTTCTCGCAGCTCGTCTTTTCTTTGGTGCGACTCCGACTCAATTTTATCAATATCCTCCATATCTAAAATTAAATTGGGGAAAAATTAGGATTTGAGGAGAGAGGGGGATTTGTGAAGATCAAGGGACAGTTGAAGAAAATCTGATAAAAAAAATGAAGAAAGAAAACGAAATTTGAAGAGAAATATTAGAAATTCGATTGAAGTCAAAGAAAATCAACAAAAATTGATCAAATACAACGAAGAAAAGTTTTAGAATGTTGACTGAAATCAAAGAAAAAAAAATCAGCAAAAATAAAAAATGGATTTCAAAATCCATTTTCACCAAATTACAAGAAATTACAATCAATCAAATTACAAGAAATTACATCAATCAAACGAGAAGAACGTGAATTAATATCCACTATGATATATTGTAAATTCGATAATTATATAGGGTATATTGTAAATTCGATAATTATATAGGGTATATTGTAAATTCGATAATTATAAAGGGTAGAAATAATGGAGAGAAAGGATAAAAGGCATTGAAGAAAATGGAGACCGAAGTAACTTTTCTATTTTATGTTGTACTATTAAATATGAATAATTTCAATTACAAATGATCAATTTATACTACTAAATAGATAAACTCCAACACTGTGTTAATGAAACTTGCTGTCCTATTGAGTCTTTGGAAATAGCATGCAAAATACGTGATTGTATCTCTAAAGCCAGAGTTGAAACCCTACGCAATGGAGGCCCCTTTCCCTCAATCCGTAAGGCCGTAGCACGTAAAATATGAGCTAGTTCAACAGTAATGCCGTAGCATGTAAAATAAGAGCTAGCTCAACAAAAGGCGAAAATTCGAGCAAAATGAGGCCTCCAAGTTCCAACTCATTATTAAAATTACAAAAAAGGAGAATGACAAAGCAGAGCTGCACTATAAGGTAAGGCTTAGTAGATTTTTTGAGGACGCGTAAGTTCATATCCTAATTCATGAATAGCAACACACGGAGTGGTATAGTACTATGTAATTATACGGCTTAAATAACCAAGTACTCGACATCAGACATCTTGAGGTTAATTAAGATTTCTGGTGTTGCTTCCTTTTATTTACCAACTAATTTCCATCCAAAGTAAGTCTACTCTACTTCAGCTTGGTTACGTGCTTTCTCTTTCTCCTTCACCTCACTCCCTTGGCTGCTATCATGGTTTGCTACACAATGCAACAAACAAATACATGATAGTTCAGATTAATTGCCTGACTAATCTGTAAATTGAAGACTAATAGTATGTACTAATCATAGAAACTAGGAACTGAACAAATAAAAAGATCGGACGGAGAGAAATTCTAGTTAAATTAAACTTGTCAAAATTACTGACCAGGATCATGTTTGATTTTCATCTTAGCATTGCCCTCATCGTTGCCACCATAAATGCCACCGAACCCTTCTTCGTCACTCCTAGTAGCATACCCTTCTCCAAATGACTCCTCCATTACATTCCTACTCCAAACCCATACCAAAATATTAGCCAACTTTCCAACACTCCCATATCAAATGCGCAAGCATATCCGATACAGCCTTGTGTTCATTAAAAAATCTTAGAAAATTACTAGGTAACAACTGACCATTAAAACAGTCATACAACAACAATGTATATACATGCTCCTCATGCGCAGTATATTATGCACACACATGCCATTGTAGATACACTCCGAGTGCACCTCTGAATACTCTTATTACACATGCGAATCCAACATTAAACACAATCATGAAAAGGAAATAGAGAGGAAAAATGAACTAAAGAAAGAATACTTACAAATGGATGGCCACTTGATCATGATTTTCGGTAGCCTTGTCCATATTTTGGAAGTTGGATGGTTTAGACTCGTTACCACTGCTAGCGTGAACCAACCTCACAGTACCAACTCCTTTTCTGCTAGTTGTTATAGAGGACAAACCAGATGAGGAAAATTTGGGAGACAGAGAGCTTAAACCACCCAATTTCATTACGCGATTCATTCCCTTTATTTTTCTTCTGATCCTTGTTTGGCTTGCTAAATTTATATCGAGATCGACTTTTCATTAAGTTTCTTAATGGAGCATATTTTTTAGCTGAGGGGATACTGTTGCCAAAATAGTAAGGTGGCCGCTAGAATACTCATGGCCCTGCCACGTCCCGCTAGTTTTGACACGTGGTACAGAGATGTCACATGGCAAGTGTATTTCGGACCCGCGAGAAAATTCGAGGTGTTCAAGGTGAATTTTGCGGGACTTTTAGTGCAACTGCACCATAGAGAATGTTCTTCTCGATTGCATTAATGAAGGAAATTTTCCTCAATTTTGAAAATTTCTTATTTATTCACGAGGAGAAGCAAATTTCCTCATGCTTAATAGGTAGTTAGTGGACCTTATATTTTATATTTTTTTTTTTATAAAATATGTAATTCGTGGCTAATCACAAACAATCAATAAAAGTAAAAAAAAAAGTGTACATTTTTTTTAAAGGAATAAGTGAGTACATATATGATAAGGAGATATTTTTACACAATTGTAAATGAGTGTTGGAAAAACATTTCGGAAAAGTGACGTGAAAAGAAAGAGAGTGGATGAATAGAGAAAGGAGATGAAGAATTTTTTTTCCTAACTAATAAAAAAGTGTACTTGTTGCTAATGTTTTTGAAAACTTACTTGGGCCTCCTAGTTTTGTCAGGGCCCGAACTTTCAGGCTTCCTGAGTACTCTCTTTGTTCATCTTTGTTAGTCCCATTTCCATAAAGTCATTTTTTAATAATCAATTAAAATTGGTAATGATAGCTTTTGGAATTAATTTTATTAATTCTACAAAAAGTCATAATTTGGTGGGGCCTTTAGCTATCATTATCCACCTCACAAGAGCTGTCAATATTTTGGGAGGGCTACATTTGCCTCCTTTTCAAATTTCCCACAAAAAAAAATGCCAAAATTTTTGGTGAAGTTTCCCACCATATTCAAACATTTCACCTGCCGTGAAGAGCTATAGTAGGGGCCTTATAAAAGCATTCACCAAGAGCACAGTAATACCAACAGCCACTCTTTACAAGCATTAAATACACCTAAAAAAATATACAAGATTCCGACTTCAAAAGTTTACCGTCATTCTCTCAGAGCATAATCATCATCGAGAAATGCTTGAGCTGTCTTTTGGGATTCTTTTTCCATCCAACAGTGGCTAACTATCAACAAATATAGAGGGTCAGCCAGAAGAGTATGGAGGTGAGCTGTCCCTTGAATTTCTCAATCAAAACCATGGTAATGATAGATCTCCAGAAGGAATATATACAGAGACATCACTGTCCCAATTACTACAGAGGTCCACAAACCAAGTGGGACAGACAACAGAACCAACTCAAGACCAACAACAGACAACAGAGCCATCTCAAGACCAAGTGGGACAGACAACAGAGTCAAATGAAGACCAAGAACATGCAACAGAGCCAACTCAAGACCAAAACCAGACAACAGAGCCAAATCAAGACCAAGAATAGACAACAGGGCCAAGTGATGCTTTGGAATCTGATATCCTCTCAGGTGAATGCTTTTCCTCACATAGAACATCTACATGTTCAATTGGACAAAATGCAAACAAAACCATACATGCAATGTACTGTTGGTGGCACAAAATGCAAACAAAACCATACATGCAATGTACTGTTGGTGGCATATGGCATCAATAATAAGGTCATTGAACACACATGACTTTACTCCTAGACAGTTCATTCATCATTGAGACTAGATCTCTCAAATCAAAATCTTATTTCACATGTTCATAATGTGTTGCCTATGTCATCGCCACCCAATACGCCTCATCAACCAAACATGCATTAAAAGTATTGGCCTATTGTCCAACTAAACATAATCAATGGTAATAAAGTAACACTCCTTCATCATAGAGGATATAACATAGACCCCAAAACCATATGCACACAACATAAATTCAAACTCAACATGCACATGCACCCCAAAAAAAGAAATCCACATACAACAGAGAAATAAATGGCAATGATAGTGGTCTAAAAAGAAATCCACATACAACATAGAAATAACATACCCAAAACCAGAACAACACAAACACACAACCACCACAAAAGCACCAAAATGACATTACTAGACCAACACAAGAGTCATAAAACCCAACATACCAGCATAAAACCCCTGAAAATACACAAACCCCTGAAAACAGACTAGAATTCATAAGAAAAATACACAACACCCTAAAATTCAGAAGAAAATCCAACTAAAGGCTAGAATTCATAAGAAAATACACAAACCCCTGAAACAGACACAACACCATAAAAAACCAAACATACCAGCATAAAACCCAACATACCAGTCATAAAACCAACATACCAGCATAATACCCGACATACTAGTCATAAACCCAACATACCAGCATAAAACCCAACATACCAGCATAAAACCCAACATACCAGCATAAAACCCAACATACCAGCATAAAACCCAATATACCAGTCATAAAACCCAACATACCAGCATAAAACCAACACAACAGCCTGTATATCATAAGAAAATACATAGAACCCACAAAACCAGCATGAAACCAGCACCACACACTAATAAAAACCTACATACCAGCATAAAACCAACACAACAACCTGTATATCATAAGAAAATACATAGAACCCACAAAACCAACATGAAACCAGCACAACACAACAATAAAACCCAACATACCAGCATGAAACCAGCACAACACAACAATAAAACCCAACATATCAGCATGAAACCAGCACAACACAACAATAAAACCCAACATACTAGCATAAAACCAACACAACAGCCTGAATACCGTAAGAAAATACACAAAACCACAAAACCAGCATGAAACCAGCACAACACAACAATAAAACCCAACATACCAGCATAAAACCAACACAACAACTTGAATATCATAAGAAAATACATAAAACCACAAAACCAGCATGAAGCCATCACAACACAACAATAAAACCCAACATACCAGCATAAAACCAACACAACAGCCTGAATATCATAAGAAAAGTCATAAAACCCACAATACTAGCATAAAACCAACTCAACACAGTCATAAAACCCAACATACCAGCATAAAACCCCTGGAAATACACAAACCCCTGAAAACAGACAAGAATTCATAAGAAAATACACAACACCCTAAAATTCATAAGAAAATCCAACTAAAGGCTAGAATTCATAAGAAAATACACAAACCCCTGAAAACAGACACAACACCATCAAAAACCCAACCCAAAACCACCATACACACCCCACCTGACATAAAATTAAACCCACAATCAAACTACAACCTAAAATTCATAAGAAAATACACAACACCCTAAAAACAGACACAACACCATCATAAATCCAACCCAGAACCCTAGAAACAGACACAACACCACCACAAATGCAAGCCAAAACCCTAAAAATAGACACAACACCATCACAAATCCAACCCGAAACAATAAAAAAGAGACATAACACCATCACAAAACCCTAAAATTCATAAGCCTAAAATTCGTAAGCCTTAAAACAGGCACAACACAGTCATAAAACCAACCGAAAACAACCAAATAATTCAACACCATCACAAAACCATAAATCGAAACATAACCCCACCAACACCCCAAATAATTAGTGAAGACAGAAGTATAATTCACAAAAAAATCACCAAAAAGCACCAAGAATCAGCATAAATCATCAAGACAAAATATAGAGCGAAAAATAGTATGCATAAGCCACACACAAAAAGCAAAAACCATATTCAAAGAAACAAGATGAAGAGATCACTCGGGCTTCTTGAAATACAGTGGGAGGAGCATTTTTAGCATGTCGTGACTGGGACCAGGGATGTAACCCGGTGGTAGCCACTCGGGCTCCTTAGCAGCAACATCGGCGTTGGTGGCTTCAAGCGTTGGATATCTTTCACTGGCCTCCGAAGCGTCGAAATTAAGGCCCCTAATAAACTCCACAAACCCCCATTCCAATCTCCTCTCAGCCCTCCTCCTCTACCTCCTTCTATACTCTTTGGTGGACCAAACCTCCTCAGGAATTTCCAGCACCACCAGATGAGGAGATGGTTGAAATGGAAGTGGAGTGGTGTGAATTGGTAAGGGTAGAAGGAGGGGAGGAGTCTGAGGATGTGGAGGAAGAGGACAAACCGAAGTGTTGGGTAGTTGAAGTGGAGGAGGAAGAACATGAGATTGGTCAAGAGAGTGCCTCCAGATCTCGGCAGCCATGGTTAACTGACGGGTGAACAAGAAGGAGGCAAACCCTAGGTCTCACCCGAGAAGACAAAGAACACCAAACAACACCCAAGTGAAACCCAATAGGTACAAGGACAAAATGCACACCAAAATGAAGAGCAACTCAAGACCAGAATTTTGGTGAAATTTTTTGTGGAGGAGGATGAGTAGTGAAGAGTAGATCTAAGGTTTGGTAATGGGCGAGGACCGAAGTGGGTGTAGTGTTCGAGAAGGAGGGAGTCAGAGAGAGGGAGTGATTAGATTAGGGTTAGGGAGTGGAGGGAAGGGTTAGCATAGTAGAGAGCTGCTGAAATACATGTTTAACTAGGCTAAATACCAGCCCAATGTTACCACATAAGGAAATTGAGCTAACAAACACGGACAGTCGAAACAAGAAAATGAGGCAAATAAAGATGGACAGAGGGATTATGTGTAATGGATATTGGATGCTTACGTGAATCCATAATCATGTAAGTTTTGAGGAAAATGACGTTGAAACAATGACCATGGTGCATGATGCATCTTGACATTAGACAAGTTGTGTTGTACGCACCACATAGTAATTTATTACTTTTTTCTGGATTTTTAAAATTACAACTCGACATTTAGGTACACATTTTGAGAAAGAATTAGACAAATTAATTAAAAAAGTTAATCATCAATTATAGAAAAGAGTTGGGTTTCTATAGTCTTATTTATATTAATTAATTTATCAATTTAACTTATTCAATCTTTTTCAAGTGTCTAAATTGTGAGTTGCAATTATAAAAGAACGGTAGAAATACATTATTAAAACACTGTTCCATTTATTTACTGTTATGATGCACTAACAAATGTAACAAAGTTTGACCGGAATTGCCAAAAAAAAAAAAAAAAAAAAAAGGTTTGACTGGATAATTTCTTCAAATAATATGCCAACTATACCAGTATTAGACCTCCTTGAAACCAAAAGAATTTGACTTGATGGGCCTACCCAGCCAATGTGAACGAAACAATTCAGAAGTGGAAAAAGAAAAAGATGTATTGAGAGAAGGGATTTTGGCCGGAAAAAGAGGGAGTTGGAACTTGGAAAGGCCCAAACATAATAATTAGGAAAACTTGCCATAAACCATCTTAGAAAACTATATTTTGTAAAATACAGTCTTTTAAAATAAATTTGGAAAATCAAACCAAAATTCAAAACTTTTTTGAAAAATGAACCTAACTCAATTTTCCGATGATAAATGTCATTCTGGGGCGATGACTCATGTGTGCTATAGTAGTGTTGCAGGTGTGCGCCGTGCATGTTGGTTTAGGAAGGGTTCTGGTTGTGTTGCCGGCATACCTGTGAATGTGAGAAAATGAGTTAGGTTTCATTTTGCTAAGAAAAATTATATTTTGGTTTCTTTGTTCCCAACAAAAAATTATATGATTGTTTTTTCATAAAATCCGATTTCGATAAGGTGATTTATGACAATTTTCTTAATAATTTTTAGACTGCCGGACTATCATTGCACTTTACTTGCCCACAAATCACAAATGCCAAATTAGCTTACGAGGTTTCCGACCAACATATTACAGGGTAAAGTTAGGAAACCAATGTACCTGAGCTACTACCCGTACTTGTCTGCTTTAATCTATTGTCGTAGTATTCTTTCAAACTCTTATTTTTGGATTTTATTAAAGGGAATAAAAAAAAATAATACAATTTATACCGGTACACCCAAAATATAGAGTTAACTCATAATAATACAATATTTACCCTCATTTAAATTAAAATTGATTATGAGACTTTTTTCGGCTGTTTGTGTGCTAACTTCTTTCTTAACAAGAAGTTTAGCTAACTTTGACTACCGAGATGAGTATAAAAAAAAACGTGAAAAAGTCTCGTGATCTATTTTAAGTCAATTGAGGGCAATTATTGTATTAAAATAAAAACCAAAAATTATATTATTTTTGATGAACTAACTATAGATTGTATTATTTTTGTGAATTCCCTGTTATTAAATTCCAGCCTGTCAGCAACACTAACTTTGCAAATATGCAAGCCAGGTGATTATTAATAGTTAATGTGCTCACGTGGACATGTCATGTGTAGAAATGCCACTCCACTTGACGAGAATTTTCAAAATTTTTGTGAAGCCGTTTAATAATTAAATGGAGTTTTTTTTTTGTTGATCCATAATGACTATATCAACTAAATGAACAGGTGCAATACTCCGATACCAAATACGGTTTATGCAATTGACATTGTTAATCGTACAACTACCTCAATTCTATATTTCTATAGCCTCTTTGGAAACCCTTTTCTTCACTCGTTGTAACCACCACCCAAATGAATCTATGTGATGTCTTTCACAATTGCAAACCATGAAACCAATATCATCCTGATAGTGAGGTTGTGATCATTCACAATCTCAAACGTAACGTGAAGGGACTTTTGCAACAGGACTTTCGATAGTCATATCTCTCTATGCTGGTTTGAAGACCCTAATAAGGTTCCTCTGGGATCTTTGAACGCACATCTTGGCCAGAGAACTCATGACCATATTTATAGAAATGCTTAAGCAGATGGCTCATGGTGTAACCTAATAAACAAGATTGCAGGCATCACTTTGTTTCTATGGGATAAGAAGGAAGAATGTAGTGGATGGAACCAAACCTTTTGGCCACAAGCGCTCTGCATGCTGAAGCCAAAGCCTTGCTTGAGGCCATGATTTGGGCTTTCTCTCTTGACATTCCTTTTCGATTCCAGCAATTTGATAAGTATGCTATGAGGTAGCATCGCTTTAAACATAGATGTTCTTCGTACCATTGAGGACATCAAAGCCAAAGGACAATTATTCAGAGTGTTCTTGGTCATGAAAGTAACAAGGGAATGAATGCCAAAAAAGAAAGGTAACAAGGGAACGAGTTTGGTAGGCCTAGGACATAGCAAACAAGTGCAGGAAACGTCTTATTTTAGCTAAGTAATTACTCCTAGGTTTTCTTTCTTCTGTTTTAACTTCAATGTGTGAAATGTATCCAAAGTCACCATATAGTGCTCTTATAACCCTCAAAAACACCTTGCCAAGTGTTTCGATAAGACCACTTTCATCAACGAGAAAAATTTCCCAATGTAAATTTTGTTTCGATATTCATCCTACGGATGTAAAAAAATTTCTCATCATTTTCTCTCTACATACTTATTATCTCTCTTACTTTTCACCATATCTTATCATATTCTTTATTTTCTACTTAAATACATTAATTATGTTGATTATTTGCTAAGTTATTATATTAACCATTTATTGAAAATATTAATGACATCAATTCACTTAATTGAGATTTCTAAATTGATAACTAATATTAATAAATTGAACATAATACATAATTTAAACATTAAACAATTTAGAGATAGGAAAGAGAAAAAAAACTATGTAAAACTATATCATATAAATGTCTATTTATAGATTACATAATTTTATAATCATGGTATAACTATTTTTATACATATAAAATATATTTTGAGAAAATAGTCGTTTAACCGTTATAATTAAACAAAATATTCTTAATGATCAATGACTGCCACGTGGCAGATTATGATTGGGCACAACTTACTCATAAAAAAAAACATTCTCCTCATATAGGACCCACGATTGCCAACTATGCATGAAGTGGTAAATTTTTCCTCAACTCACGAGTAAAACTGATTTTCCTCGGCCATGTGGTTTTTTTCCCTCATTAACGTAGCTTCATCTTCACCCATTTCTTACTTTTCCTCATCCATGAGGATTTTTTCCCTCATTACTGGCAAAGCTCTAATGAACTGACAAGCAAAAGCTACGAAATCATTAACTAATTACATGATAGTACAATTCGTGATCTATACAATGACATCGATCCATCTTCCTTTCAGAACTCAAATATGTGGTTGTCAGAGAAAGAAAGTATCCATTATTCTACTGTCTAAGGGATAAAATAAGTGGGGCAGTATATATAATTTTCCATGACAGACAAAGACGAGCACTTAACCCATGGCCAAAATTTATCAGGATTAACAGGAAGCTTGATTTTATTAGCCCTTCAAAGTTCAAACCTATTTACGATGATATATTAAAACTTTGACAAAGATGGACGGCTAAATTGCTTCAAATCTCATAGTCAGAATTAATTGTCATATGCTTTATGGTATCATTAATGCAAATGCAGCTAAAATATAAATGGAAAGGATCACCTTCTGAAAACCCCATTTATAGGACCTTGACGCTTGAAAGGACAATGACTCTGTTTTTTTCATTTATGAACCTCTGGTTATGACTTTGAGTAATGCTGTCTAGTCTAGCTTTTGTATCATAAGCATACAGGGACCCCCCTTTTTATGTGTGTTTCCCTTTTCTATTGGCTCTTCCTATATTCCTAGTAAATCGAAAGTGATCTCCCAACTCCTCTATGAAATTCGTACACCCATTACATAAACCTCATTTACCTGCTAAAACAACCTACCACCCAAGTAGTCAACTACTATAACATACTATTCACCATGAAAAGCCTTCCATGTCTCATCTTTAATTCCGAGCATACTTACAATAGTGGCCTTTTATGGGTAACACGTATCACGATGCACACAAACATCGTCCTAGACAGTAGACAGTAGACACATCCTTATGGAATACAAATATACAATTGTAGGCAACACGACACTATCCATGTTGTAGTTTGATCAAGGGTCTTCTAGCTATTGCATAATGCCTCACTGTATAGCCTACTAGCTTAATTGGAAGCAAGGATAGAAATTTTGCACAATTGCGTAGGTTCGAATTTTACTTAGGCTACTAAATCATAGCTTATTAGCGTGTAACCATATCTATGTAGAGGCTACAGTATGTTTGCACAAAGGGACATTATATCTTAAAAAGAGCATTACTCTCATTAGGACCAAGACACGGCTACGCTGCTAACACTGACGATCTTAAATGTACCGAACAATCGGGTGACATATGACACATGCCTGTGCAGTATGCACGTTGCAAGCAGATAACATCCTAAACAATTAGCACCACTAGATACACCACCCCATTGCCAAACAAAAAAGCTACACCAGCCCAGGAAATGCAAATATGCAATAAGTACTTAAGCAGTATATGGTGTCAGTAGGTGTATGATAGCACTCTAGGACAGAATTAAATCAACCCAATAAATCAAGAAACCGATTTGTTACTATCTTCATTTATGGAACCTAACAAAGGCCTCATTTTCAGCTAGACCTTCAAGTTTGAATGGAGGATGACAAAGCTATAGCACATCATCATCGAAATATGGGAACACAAGCAATACCAACAGCACTCACGAAGCTTTCTCTTCGACTTTATTCCAAAACTTATTCTTATTGGAATCAAATCAGACCAAATTAGACTACAAAATAACTCTAATATTACATTAGTAAAACTTACCAAAATATACATTAACACTTAAGACAATTCCAACGGGATCTCACTTAATTCAGACGCGACCAAATCAAATCAGTGAAGAGAACACTCAAAAACAGAAAGAAAGATCTGCAATAAAGTTATAGAACCACATTTCATTCTTCCATATTTTTTTTACAATTTTGTAAACTTGAACAATTTCTAACCTACAATTAATAATAATAATAATAAACTAACCAAACCAAATAAATAAGCCATAAAAAAATTAACCCCCAGGCCCCAGTTACATTGCTTTAGAGATACCAAACCACTGAAATATAACTTGGAAATAAACCCTAATTATAATTAACAATTAAAAAAGCTCAAGAAAATAGAAAATATAGCTAAAATAATTAATGCCAAGAAGAAACAGTGAGGAGAGGAACATCATTCCACGCTAGAGAAAGAAACCCTGGTGGAGAATCCACCAACTTATAGGAGGAGCTATAATTATAATTCCATAGCAATATCTTAGCTTGACTATTTGCATAATGGCTTAGTGCTACCGGCTCATAACCGGCATTCACCATCAATCCTTTCCATTCTTCCTTGCATTCCATCCTTTCTCTTCTGGTTCCCGGTAACTCCGGCCCAACACACCTCATTATTCTCCTCCCAAATATCAACCTCTCCACCAGAACCCGGTCAGCTGATTCCCGGTCTAAATTCGGCTCCAGGGCCTCAAAGACTGCGGTGTAGTATTTTAGCGCAGTCTTAAACCGGGTCAAGTAGCCCACCCGGTTTAAACCCACTTCGTATTCACCTAGTGTGACAATCTTTGGGTTGAGTGATTTAGCTAGCTTAAGAATAGCTTCTACTTCAAATGTTGATTCGTCTAAGAGATTGTATAACTGGAGCATAAAATTAACGGTAAGTACCTCATCCGAATCGACTCGGAAGCTTGATCCGGTTAGTTCGTGGATAGGAGTGAGCAGTGGCTCAAACTCAAAGTTTAGTTCTAGAACTTTCGCGAACTCTCGAAGGCGGTTACCAGTCGCGAAGAGGGCACTCGAGGGAGATTCTCCAAGAGCTGGCGCAGGAATCCCGGTGATCCGTATCTTACTGGGCTTCCCGGTAGGCCGGGTTGCTAGGGCTTGAAGAAGAGCGGCCCATTGGACACCTTGTACTATCCCGAAATCAACGATATGTATGTTTTCTGCTCCATCTGTAGCTTCAAGTATTGCTTGATTTGCTGTTAAGTGGGCGAATTTAGAGAATGGACACGCGTCGTTTAATGCTTTGTATGAAAGAGTGCACTCCTCAGACGCCATCGTGTCAATGATTGGGGAAGTTTGAGGATGAGAGAGACGGGAGTAGAGGGCCTCCGTGAAGTAATGGGCAACTCTGTGAATGGGATCTCCGTGTTGAGAAACTGACTCTCTGAGTCGAATCACAGATTTGAAGGAACGTTCCGAGTCTGACTCGGTTCCTCGTGCACACTCAAGTAAAGCCGAGAGTAATGGTGGCCATGAATACTGCTCCTTTTCCTCGGGAGGAGAAGATGAGGTGACCGCCACGGCGTCGTTTGGGTTTAGAGGAGGGGGTTCGACCTGCAAGGGTGGGACCTTAAGGGGAGAAGATGGGACCCATGGCTGGATAACGGTCTTATCTGCATCAGAGTAAATAACTCGATTGAGATCGGACGGTGGAGAAATAGCAACATTGATACGAGTAGGACACGTGGCAAATGGATCAGCGCCGTAGAGACTAAAATCAGCGGCGGGTGTGCCTTGCCACGCATCACAAGCAGGTTGAAGGTTAGGCGTCTCGTTAGGAGCCCCGGTATCCGCGGAGCCTCCAGCGCCCATCAAACTGTCCATCCACTCGTCCGAGTCAAACTCACCGGGAGGCCCACTATAGAAATCGGCGAATCGGAAGGTAGCAGACGAGGAATGGTGGTCCAACTGCCAAGGCTCGGTGGCATCAGGCGGAGGGGCGGCCACTTGAAAAAGATCGTGAAAGGCGGCGCCACCGGCGAAACCCAGAGGAGGAGGCGGACTGGTGGACATGGGTGGGACAGGGGCGGACCAAGGGTTGAGAAAGAAGGGATTAGAGGGAGTCAGAAAGTGAGAGTGGTGGTGTTGGTTTAGGTGTTGCTGCTCTTGTTGTTGTTGTTGCTGCTGTTGCTTGATAACTTGTTGAGCAATAGCCATTAGATTACCACTATCAGCGCTCATGTAAGCCATGTGGTGTAAGGGAAAGGCCCTAATGTCAAGGACGAAGATTTGTCAAATAAGCATACAAGATAATTTGAAATAGTGGGAGAGAGGGAATGAGAGGAAAATAGGGTCGAGTGTGTTTAGAAATGGAAGAAAGGGCTGAGGAGAAGAGAGTGAGGTAAGATTTAAGGAGAAAGGAGATAGGGGCCTGTGGATCACTGAACCCGGCCAAAAACACTGATTAAACAACCCCAAATCGATGTGTCAGTGGGCCCCACTCACCGGTAGTTGTGATCTTTCATTTCTTTTTTTTGAAAAAAACTAATTGAATCTTAGCCCAAAGTGTGCGATACAATGCGACAGTACTAGACTAGAACGCCAATGTTCACAATTTGCTACTCCGAGTGCTAGGAATTTTTATTTGGGTGCTAGACATCACCAACTACCTGAGAGTTGAGAGAGTTTACTTTTTTATCACAGCTTCTCGCATTGAAGTAAAAGAGGAATGATGATTATTGGGCTACTTATACGTACATAGAAAATTAGTAACTCTTACATGAGTTGTTTTATGAATTTGATTAATTATTTAGGCTTATGATTTGTCTGTAATTCCCAAGCTATAGTTTTATACTGTACCTATTATTTCTGCAATATAGGTTGGATTGTCATTATTTCTCTTGTTATTTGTAATATAAAGTTTAGTGTAAATTTCTAAGAATAATCCAGCTTGTGATATTGAGATGAAGAGTTTGAATCTTTTTCAAGTACTACTCCGTATTAGAGTTGAAGTCCCCTAGCATGTCCATCTTGGCAATCTCCATGTCATTTAACGAATATGAATAGAAAAGTATAGCTTGTCCATAGATAGCTTGTCAAGTTAGAGGCTATTCGCTTATTTGTTGCATGACTGCTCGCTTCAACCAGGAAACGAGGCAATAATTTTCTATTGAAAGTTGTAACTAACACATGTACAAATGTAATGCTAGCTACGCCACTGCCGTATCATAATATAGGAAGTTAATTTTCAAGTAACCAACAAATTTTGATCTCAATGAATTTATTTTTCATGATAAATGATCCTCAACATACACTTATTGCAAAAAGTTTCCTACTACTCTCTCTGTCTCCTTTTTCTTAAAAACAAAAATTTCATTTTGAATTGTCTTTCTAAATATTTTGTACTTGAAGCAAAAAGAGGACATAGGGAGAATCTATTACTCTGTCTAATGCAAATCCTAATTAATGGACGATTGAAACGAGATTTCAGGCTCAGGTGAAAGCTAATCAAAATCAACATACATGCTAAATATGGTATAGTAGTTACTCATTCAAAAATCGTCTTTTGCTTGCCAACTCCCAAGAATTGAAAGAAAGCAACAAGAAAAATGGTGTAAAAAGGAGACAAATTGCAAGTCATAGTCCTTGCATGGTCCATTGGTCCTTATAATATATACGATGGGGAAATTTCAGCACAGAAATCAATCCCACCTTCTCTTTCACGATTTGTTCTTTCGTTTTTATCCAGTTAGACAAAACACTAGTGTCGATCTATTGTACGACTATTTAATGTGAGCTACGTATTCATTTTGCTTTCTCATTTTGTTAACGGAACATTTAGTTCAGATTTTGTTTTTCCGCAGCTAGTTTAGATATTTAATGTGAGCCATTGATTTTCTTTTCTTTTTTATAATAAAATGTCCAAACTCAAGGATAAAACATAAAAATTATAGTGGCTAATTTAAGTAATCGATCTTCCGAAGACATCCATTCGTTTAAGAATTTGGACTTCTCAATATGTCCATATAAATCTTTTTAGATATGCTACAATATCAATTGTTTGTGATAGAATATGTAATTATTCGTAGTTACACTTAGGATATAATACTTATAGGATAATATTATGTACACAAGTTTATCATTTAAGAATTTAGGTATACTCAGGATACTCTCAGTTGTAAATTTATACATAATGGGCGAAGGGTTGAATAAGAAACACATTTTATGTCATATATAAGGTTTCAATATAGTACCCTAATTTTACAAGGTTAAACCCAAATTACGAACTTCATTCATATATTGAAATTTCAAAACATATATAATTTTAAAACAACAAGCAATCACTGCGAGAAGGGAAATACCAAAACACTTGAAAAAATAGCATAATATAAGACAAATACAACATAAAAAAAAAAAAAAAGGAAAGGAAAAAGAAATGGTAAAACAAGTCGTCTACGGCCGCTATAAAAATGTTCAAACATGTCACTTTCGGGAACTCATCCTAACCGAAAGAGACACCTAAGCAACTAACTAGCTAGAGAAAGATAAAGAAAGGAGAGACAGCGAATGAGAGTTTTTCAAATTGAAGCCTATTGATGTATAGTAAGCAGATGAAATATGCTCGTCAAAATAACAAATTGGCTGCTTTCATTGTGTCGTATGAATAAGCCGTGCCCAGTTTCTTATTCCAACTTGCAATGAACTAATATATCTACAAAATTAAAGTTTTGCAAGTAATAATAGGAGAACGGGTGTTTTGAAGAGTTTAGAGAAAAAGTTTATTATAATAATGAACAAAAAGTTTTGTTCCTCAGATCATAGACATAGTTCATTTGGAAGTTTTGCTAGTATGAATATATACTATAAGAGTAGTTTGGAAGTCATATTGAACATATTGTATGAATCTAAATTATTTGAATCTGCTACTGGATTATAGATTAGAAGTTCTATCGAGTCCATTCAAGGCTTTATGACTAGCAGCTCTATAAAGAAGTTAATCTAGTACATAGAGAGAATGACCTGTTTGGCCAAACTCAATAACATAATGTTATGTTAATCCAATTTAATGGCCGATATTTAATGATTTTTTGGTATAAATACCACATTTAATGGATATTCACTCGAAAAACTCAAAATACTAGTTTTAGAGGATTTTTTAGATCTTGATAATTTTTCTAACTTGAAGCATTGGATAGAGTATATCTTTAAACACACCTCCGAGGCTAATAATCTTGTTTCTACAAGTATTCGTCATCAAAAGAGATTCAAATGAATTATTCGCTGGCTCAACCCAATATCTTCGTTTTACAAACAACTAACTCCCCTGTCCGAACAGGAGCAACTATATATAAGACCTCATTTGCAATTGCACAAATTAGAAGAATCTATCGACGGAATCATTGAGCAATTCTTCTAACTTTTTTCTCTTTAAGAGTTCAATTTTCTTCCGCACTATCTTTTTTCCTTTACTGCACTTCCACTCACAAGAGTTACACATTAGAGTTCACATATAAGAAATGAAATGCAAAAGAGATTGAGATGAACCGTAAACAGAAAGTCCCGTTGGAGAAAGTGCAAGTATTAAGTTGGAAAGTCTAATTCTGAAGCTAAGTCTTAAAAAGTAATTGTGATTTAAATGTAGTTGGCCCATGAAAACTACATGAGTGAAGAAATCTTCCATATAAAGTATACAATGAATAATCAGTCTAAGGGCATTCCTAAAGTTTCAAAGTAATGGGAGGAGACATAATAATGTAAGACAAGAACAGAAAAATGATGTAAAATGTTTTGCAAATCAGTGAATGTTTCTCAGTTTCTGATGGGTGGTTTTAAAATACAAGGTAAATGGTTGGGGACTTGGGGCAAGTCTAAAACATTGATGAATGATGATGATTCTAGATCAAGAATATTTTGCTGTTTCTGGGAAACAGTCATATAAGAGAACTTCAGAATTTAAATGGTTCATCTTACTATTCTCTTTCTATATTTTTCCTCTTTTTAATTTTCCATCCCCATCTCCTAGTCCTAAATCTAACCAACAACTCTATTCTTGCAAAGTTGTAATCCTGCCTCTCAATTTCTCATTATTGTTGCGGACCATGAGAGGGATATTGCCGATGTATTTTTTTTTTTTTTGCATCCCATTGCCGATGTACTTCATATTAGTAAAATAGCAGTTGAAAAGACTAAGCTTTTTTTTTTAATAGTGTATGTACATGAAAAATATACATTATATGTATGAAAAATTCATGTTAGTTATGTGGAATGCACATTTTACCTTCCACATAATTGAAACGTATATTATGTATATTTTTCATGTATGTAATGTATATTTTCTATATACGTATATTCTTTTGGAGTAGGTGTACCATACTCGTGGTGCACGGTCCACCCATTGTGGGAGGATTAGATTGGCTGCTTTATTATATCTCTAATGTCCATCAATAATGGGGGAGAGTGTTGCTTCTAAGTTCTAACTACGGAGGACCAGAGAAAGACGTTGGCACTTGGTAGTGGATGACACTGTGTCTTTGACTATATCATATAATCAAATGATTGCTGTTATTTTTATTTTATGACGATGATGGTGTGATGTATATTAATTTTTTTTTTATTGTAGAAGAAAATAGTCGTTTGTCAGCAAACTTAATAATTAAAGTTATAGACATCAGTTAATTATTTTGCAAAATGTCACTTTTAAACACTATGATAATTGAAGTTTCATTTGCCCAAAGTACATCTAGTGTGTTAATTATTAGAGACAATACCACTAGTACGTCCACTACTGCTTGATATTCCACAAGTGTTAACTATGTCGCCCTCTGGCGGTTCTGACTGATCAAATAACATGTTTTCTTTATTTTTTTGAAAGAAGTAAAAAACAGGTTTTGTTAGAACTTAGAAGTGAAGTAGATGTTTAAGTTGAGATTATTGGAAATCCATGTTGTTATCTTATCGTGTCAAAAAGTTCAGTTCAGATACTAAAGAAACTTGTTTACTTTACAGTAAAAAAGATTTAGTAAGCTATGTCAAAAAGTTTTTTTTTTTTTTTTTTTTTTAAATAAAAAGATTTAGTAGATCTCTAAATCTCTAATGACAGGCTCTTGAATTTGAAATTTGATGGTTAGTTCCGGTAGTTCTATGAGTAATACTCCGTACTCTTTAAGTTATTACTCCAAAAGACTAATGACTTTTTTTTTTCCTCCTCTCCTCTCCTCTCAAGATTAATTAACCCCATGAAAAACCAAGATATCACAAAAATGTCACTTTGTCCAATCATGGAAATTGATTTTCAATACTCCTATATCTTCATATTCAATGAAATTTTTATTTATTGATTTCTAGACACTTTTAGAGAGCCACCCAAAGATGTTAAACTCAACTTCAAGTAATGTGCACTATACTTTAAGATGAAGATGCTGCCAGAAAAAAGGGACTTGTAATTTACTGCCACGAAATTACTCGAGTCGTCCTTCGTATTTACTATATTACCCCCTCAATCCCTCTTTCCTCTTTACCCAACAATCCCTAAATTAACAGTAATTAATTGACCATACAACTTAATAGTAATAATTAACACTAATTAATATGATTAAAACAATATGATTTTAACTAATTAACACTAATTTATTGACAATAATTAACAATACTAATTAATTGACAATATTAATTAATACTAATTAACAATATAAACTAACAATAATTAACAATATTAAATCCGAACTTGCGGATGTGAAGAAACTCGCCGAAAAAAGGGGAGCCGTCCGAGATTTCCGGCAGCGAACAGCCCAAAAACAATTACACTTTCATAGGATAAGGAAATAATGTTCAAACATTAAGCATAAGATAAGACTCGTGCGCATTTTTACAACAATTTCCTAAAATTCTTTCGTGACAAGGCGTGAAGCGTGATTTGGCAGAGAATGTAAATACACTAGTGGGTAATTTTGTACACTGTAAAGTTAAATAGCAAAAGTGTACCAAAATATACCTTTGGAATCACCAAACTCAAGATGCTCCCGAAGGCACCTAGAGTCTAGAATCTAGATGAATCTGGGTACATGTTGGTTGAGTTAAGTGCGCACATGGGTGCATTCTAGATTATACTTCTACATTATATGCTCCTAGAGGCTCTCTTTACATCCAAAAATAACTAAAATAAGCCTCATACCTTGATAATATCCCAAAAAGCGCATTTAACAGGTCAAATCACAAAGATTAAGAACAAATTGAGCTTTCTTATTACCTTTATCCAAATACAAAGAGGCAGACATTATATTTCACTATTTGTTAATACAAACTCACACTTCTGTATTCTTAGTTCTTACCAAAGCATTTAATGGACAAAATCTCTCTGCAATACCCTTCTCGCAGCAATAGAAAAATTATAATTCACCCAAGCACCCCCTTTCTTCTTCTATCATAGCTTATTTCTATAGTTAACTTGGTCAGGCAGAAGCACATCAATATACACGAGCTTTAGGAGGGAAAGACTCAACTTCGTCGTCCAATGTGTTCATGTGGACTGGCCGATAATCTAGTCTAACTTTCTCATTCTCCCAATATCTGCAATGCCAGAAGCAACGTGCAGGAACATAATTATACACAGATATGTTGAAATTCACACCCCAAAACCACCAGACAAAATAGGCAACTATAAGTAGACAGTAAGATCAGACGAAACAAGGTGCAATTAGTGTAAAAGGTTTGATGTAAACATAAAAATTGCAACCTGGGGGGGGGGGGGTTCAAATCAGTGAAATAAAATAGGCATGTGTCAGTAGGAAGGAGAGTTACTGATAAACAATCAACCAGATTTAAGACTATTCATGATGCTAGCTTATTGTTATTTTGATTGTGAAGCTGTAGGGGAGAAGGATGAGAAGACATATAAATACAATCTTATATGGAAGAGGCTATAGAAAGTTTATGTGATGCAATTGTTGCATTGGAATTCCATTTTATGAAGTATTCCAATAAACAACTGATTGTCACTTATATCCTAATATTCATCAGCACTCTGGTAGTTCAAACAACATAGAGTGTAAAACATACCCTAGCGTGTGTTTCATCCAGTTTTGATCATCTCTTGTCTGCAAAACAAAGCAAGCAATTCAAATGTCAAAGAACAGATGCATTCAGGAAATTTCAGGGAAAAAAATAAACTAAAAAAGATTTGCAGCTGAACGAACCGTGAAATCTTCACGGGCATGAGCTCCTCTGCTCTCTTTCCTAGCCTCAGCAGAGTGCATAGTGATGCACGCATTAATCAACAGATTTTCCAACTCAATGGTTTCAATCAAGTCAGAATTCCTGAGTAACAAAGAAAACAAAGTGCAGATAAATGAGGAGAAATCAAAAGACAGACAAACAAGAAAATCATAACAGGAAGCAAACATTGCATATAAATCATACCATATTAAACCACGGTCTTTGACTTGAACATCATGAAAACTCTCCCAGGTTTTATCAATCAATTGACAACCTGCAAATAGTAGATCCAAAAACAGAATGTCGCAGTTACCCATAGTAAAAATGGGACTCTGGATTATTTGAAAAGCCAAGAGTGAATATAAAAAAACATTCAACGTGTAAGTTGCAATGGCAATCATCAGAGGTAGGAGGAAGAACTAGGCTTGACTAGGCGGTTAAGGAAGAAAATTCCCTAAATTGAAAATAACAAAAACATTAAACATGCAACCCTTGTTTTGTTCTGTCTTGTTGTAGGACCCAGGGTAACTCTTCCCCTCCTTTTTCCTTTCCATATTAGTATCATACATGCAACCCTTCCCTTCCCATTGCTTATCCATATCGTCTATATTTGGCAGTGGGAGGGGGTGGGCTGGAGGGAGGATCTGGTGGATAAGGTACAAAAACTAGTGTCGAAGGATAGGGTTCAATACATAGCTTATAACCACGGTAAAATTATTAAGAAATAGCAAGGTTAAATCCATTGTGCCAAAATAATTACAATTTAGTTTTTCATCCCAGCTTAATTAAGATAGAGAACAAAACTTATTCAGGTTCCTCATGATATTCTGTAATTTCCTTAGGGGTCACATTTTTCTGAAGTTCAAGCATCACAGGCTGAGAGAACTTTTTGCGTGGGTCAAAGAAGACTTTTGAGAAGCTGGATACAAAACTGAATCAACTGATCCAGCAAAAAATGTTCTACACCAAAGTGCAGAAATTCATTTTATAATCTGCAAAGTTCTAACATTACCATAACAAACAAGTCCATAGCAGGACATAACTGTAATCCTAAATATTTTCAAAGGACAATAAAGCAAATATTTGACAAAGTAAAACAATGAGAAATGAGAAGCAAGCGACCGATCACCACTGCACCAACATTATCACTCCAATTGATACTAAAGAGGTTGGACAACAAATAAAAACAACACCTAATAGATGAATCTTTGAAATATCTACCATACCTTCCTCCAAAGTACTCTGGGTGCGGAAGACAGCAGCATTATTCTGCATAACTCGTTGCATGTTCAGGCGGATTTGGGAGGTTGGAAGACAACCATTTGAATTTCTCAATTTGTCTAGCCACTCAATCGTCTTCTCACCAGAATTCTTAGACAAAGGTTTCTGGTTCTCCCCTGCATGATATCAAATTATAAGAATATTGATGATACTAAAAAATTGAGCAGTCAAGGATACAAGCGGCAAGAACCACAACTTTCTTCACAATTCCACATGCCTGGTTTATTGATCTCTGCAACTCGGTTGGCACAAGCTCGACCAAAAACAACAATGTCAAGAAGAGAATTTGCGCCAAGACGGTTAGCACCATGAACTGAGGCACAAGCAGCCTCCCCAGCAGCCAATAATCCAGGTACCACTGCATCTGGGTCATTACCTTTAATGGTGATCACCTGAGCAGTAAACAGATATTAGATTCAAGAAAGACAAAACTAATAGTACATCAACTTCTTAGTTCTTCTACCTCTCCAAAGTGGTTAGTGGGGATCCCACCCATGTTATAATGAACAGTAGGCAAGACAGGGATGGGTTCTTTTGTAACATCAACTCCGGCAAAGATAGCAGCTGTCTCTGAGATACCAGGAAGTCTTTCCTTGAGTACTTCTGGAGGCAAGTGATTCAAGTGGAGGTAGATATGATCCTTCAGGGGTCCTGTCAATAATAGGCAATTTCAGAAATCTGACTATGGCATGCAAGACATAAGACTGCTAGGAATAATCTTATAACAAGTAACAGCAGATAGAATTATGACTAAACACATTAATCTCAAAACAAATGACTAATTGGAAAGAGAATTTGGGTGGGGGGATTTTTGGATCTGGCTAAGAAACCTGGCGAAAAAACAAAAACAAGTCATCTCCCATAAATCTAACAGCCACAAATTCCACTTAAAGGAGGAGATATAAGAGTGACTATATCATGCACATAAAATAGTAGATTCTAGATGTATCTCACCTACACCACGGCCTTCTCGAATTTCCATCGTCATAGATCTTGAAACAACATCCCTGGATGCAAGATCTTTAGCAGTTGGAGCATATCTTTCCATGAAACGCTCGCCTTCACTATTTCTCAATATACCACCTTCGCCACGAGACCCTGATCGCATGAAAAGTAGTCATTAGATCATAGTCAATGTCTATCTGCTCATTATCCTTATCTATACACTAGATGAGAAGGAAAGCTCTCTTCTGAAGAAATAAATGCAAAAATAAGCAGCCACAGAAGGGCGTGTGCAGGAAATTTTGATGGGCCCCTTCCAGCAAAAACTATGGACTTTTCTTCGATAAATTGACAAGGAGCGATCATTTAGAATGAAAAGACAAAAGATCACGAAGTACAAACTTTCAATAAGAAAAGAACAGACCTTCAGTAATAAGACATCCAGCACCATAGATACCAGTTGGGTGGAACTGCACGAATTCCAGATCCTGCAAAAGAAAAATGTTGGCATAACAGAGACTAAAAGGTGTAAAATGAAGTAACGAGTTGCCTCAAACCAGAGCCAATTAGAAACAAGAATAAAACTCCAGCAAGGTACTAACCTCCAATGGAAGGCCAGCACGTGCAACCATTGCATTTCCATCTCCGGTACAAGTATGCGCAGAGGTTGCAGAAAAATACGCACGTCCATATCCCTAGGAAAAGGAAAAAAGAACTATGAACATGGTGCCATTTGGGGGGGGGGGGGGGGGGGGGGGGGGGTTGGGGGTTAGTAACTTGACAAGAAGAAAATACCCCAGTGGCCAAAATTGTTGATTTAGAACGGAACCTATGCAATGTCCCATCCTCCATATTCAAAGCAATTACACCTTGGCAAGAACCTGAGCATAATATCAATTAACAGGAAGATTCAGCACAAACAAGGACTACTAGCCAACCCAGTCCACAAATTCCAAAAGAAAATGAAGATCATTGAAAAAGTAGAATTATGGATGTCAACTTGACTTCAAATAAAGCATTAAGCAAAAAGGGTATTTTGATAGGTTATTTGCAGTCATTCACTTAGATACAATCTCATCTATAATAAGGTCAAGCAATAACACTGAGTCAATCTTGCCTTCATCATCCATAATAAGGTCTAGCGCAAAGTACTCCACAAAAAATTGTGTATTATGCTTCATGGCTTGTCCATAAAGAGTGTGCAACAAAGCATGACCAGTTCGATCAGCGGCACATGCACATCGATATGCTTGACCTCCTGTAGTAAGATGAAAGGCAGAAGAATCAGAATTCAAAATTCAGCATTTAATGTAAGAGACTTCAAATTATCCACATACCTTTCCCGAAGTTCAAGCTTTGACCACCAAATGCACGTTGGTAAATCTTGCCATCTTCTGTACGAGAAAATGGCAAACCATAATTCTCGAGCTCTATCACAGCTTTGGGTGCCTCTCTGCACATATACTGTATGGCATCCTGATCACCTGCAAGCATAAATTCCTATATGAGAAACAAAATTAGAGAACATCTTCTGAGGAAACCACCAGTTTCCCGTCGTTAAAAATGCAAATGCTATCCAGCTATAGATAACAAAGGAGCATAATAGAAGTCTAAAGTGTTTATTATCAACATCCAAATTTCACTTTGTTTAAGAATCAGTAGGGGTGGGAGGTGGAGGGTAACATAGGTCATAGGGCAAATGAGAAAAAACCTGTGTTGTTTGAATCAAATCACAATTAATGGGATGGGAACTATTCTATCCCAAGTTAATTGTATAACCTTCACATATCTTGTTATTGGCTAAGAAATGAAACTAAAAAAAAAAGAAAAAATGGTTCCGAATTGTTCCACAATCATGTTTGATGCCTAATATAAGAACTCAGATACTACAGCTTCCATCTCAATATAATCACACAATACATAACAAGAATACACATTGACACATTAAGTAGAAACAACTATAAAGGAGAGCATTAATTAGAACGCACCTAACCAGTCGCTTCCTTTCACCGTGTCATACATGTGCCACCTCCAGTCATCTTCCGTCATATTACCCAAGGCAGCATTGATTCCACCCTGCACCAAATCCTCAATTTTAACTTACAACACATTCTACAAGTAGTATATACACACGAAAGCAAGGTGTGATTCAGAATCTAGTAAATCATACACTCTCAGAAAGAACTAGTATTCCGGTTTAAAAACTTGCAACTTGTATCGTATCACATCGAATGCACACGAACAACACGTAAACTTAAACACATCCACTTCATGTTCTAACTCTAATTCCCTACCCATTGCAAACCCTTGCATTAGGTGATACAATAAGGTCAATAACCTATCAAATTAGGCCACAACAATTTAAAACCGGAAACCGCAACTCGGCAGTGTGTCCTATCCAATCAAGAGCAACTGCCTTTTGTAACATACATAATGAAATAAATAAATACATAAAATAAACAGAGACCTGAGCAGCAACGGTGTGAGAGCGAGTAGGGAAAAGCTTGGTAATACAAGCGGTGTTGAATCCATGTTCTGATAATCCGATGGCGGCTCGTAAACCCGCACCACCCGCACCTACGACCACCGCATCGTAGGTGTGGTCTACCACTGTGTAGCTGGACCCACCTACCGCACTCTGCCATATTCATCCATTTATTAATATTATTATCGTTGTTGTCATTCAAAAAATTGATTAATTCATTCAATCTTGAAGATCGCACAAAAACAACAAACATCAACAACAATCTTTGACCTAAAAAAGCAAAAGATAAGAATAAGAAAAGAGGATCTCACAGATGCGGAGGAGAAGAATCTGGGAAGGAGACATTGGGATGAGATTGGAGATGAATGGGAGCGAAGGTTGCGCGTGACGCACCGCCACATCTTAATTTAATGATGTTGTTCTGAGTTTTCCCAGATGTTTGTTGTGTTCGTATTTACTGGAATTAGAAGGAGAATGGAGAATGGAGAGTGGAGAATGGAATAATGAAAGTGCGAACTCGCAATAATATTATTATCAGGCTTTATTGATAAATATTTTATTGTTATTTTTTTAACGCATTTGAAATTTTTATTTACTATTTTAACCTTTTTTTTAATGAGCAAGCGGAGGCAAAAGTTCGAGATACTAACATTATAACCCTATTTTGTGATAAAGAAAAGATATAATTGAGTGACTTATTGTATAGTTTTTAAATATTAAATTTTTATAATTTTTTTAAACATAGTAAATAAGGATAAAAATGGTCGATATAATGTCGTTTACATATATGATAAAAGAAATGAAATACATATTTTTTATCTTAATGATGTCAAAAATTTGATGTTGAGTGATTCATTTGTCACCTTGTTGAAAATGTATGTTTTTAACTATACTAGTATTTCTTTGTTTAATTACAAAGTTGTCCCGTATAATATAAATTATAGAATATAAAGTAAAAATCAATATGTAGTTTAAAAAATGAGAATTCGATTGAAGAATATGTGTATGTAAGAAAATAAAAGACATAACACTCAAAAAAAGAGAGAAAAATTAAATAAAGCCTCAAGAGTCAATCTGTTTATTACTTTATCTATATCGTCTCGATATTTTGGTATTATACACGTGCAACTACAAAAGTAAAACTTTTGATATAATAACAAACCATTGACGAATTGATCTCATCATGTTTTAATATCTTTACATGCTTCTTATAAATATGAACATTAGTGAAAAATAAAAGTAGATATTAGCATTTTCCCGTAGTGATTCAATGTGATCAAAATGCAGACATAGTTTGTTGGCATTGCAGTGTTTGGAGTATGTTGTAGACTTGAAGTCTCATCACTACACTTTTAATTATCTAATATTTGTAATGGTGCAAAACTATAAAGTAATAGAGTGAAGGGCAAAATCAGAGTTTCAAGTATTTGACCGTAACCAAAAAGCATGATCGAGTAGATATAGTTTGTTCAGATATTGTCGCCGCCTTTGGGATGAAGATGGTGAATAGAAGCTGCCAGCAGCAGAGAATTAAGCTTGGGTGTCCCAAAACTTAGGACTTGCTGTCCAAATATTGGCCACGACGCCGTCGGATGCAAATACTGACTTTACGTGTATGTTCTCTCAACCAGTAGCTGCCTACTACTATTTGAATCTCCAAAAGGGAAGGTACATACCAGTGTTTCCACTTACGTAAGTGCGTAACATTTCAAAATTTGCACTTCTCTTTCGTTTTCCAGCTGCCAACCGAATTTGAGAAGTCCTTTCTAAAAGCTTGAATTAATGTTGTACCATGCCCATTAGGGCCACTAGGGTTCCAGAACAAAGGTTGGACCCAAAAATGATAGAGCTACATAGCCTCATGCATCTCATAGTGCCAATTGTCGGGCCTTTGCTTTCAAACTTCACAAAGCCCATATTTATCCCATATTGGGCATGATGGCTTAGCCCATATTGGAAGTTGAAATTTATCAAAACCTCGATTGGATTACAAACTGGTTAAGTTGTCACTGAACATTAATCCAAACCATAGTATTAGTAACCATGTCCCTTGCTATGAATTGTCCATGTCTTATTGTCTTATACTCTTATCCATTAGGTTTTGCCTACAAGTAGGAGTGTCAAATCGGATGAACGGGTCGGTTCTAGGTTGACCCATCGCGGGTCGGTTTCAGTTCGGGTTAAATCGGTTATTTGCTTGATCGGGTTCGGGTCGGGTTGTATTTGGTTCGGGTCATTGTCGGTTCGGGTCAAGGTCGGTTCTAGTACAATCGGGTCGGTTCCTAAATGGGTTATTTCGGATTTGGGTCAAGGTCGGTTCTGGTAAAATCAGATCAATTCCTGAAAGGTTATTTCGGGTCAAGATTGGTTTTGATAAAATCGGACAATGATGATGGTTAAATCATAAAATGGACAATGATGATGTCGATAAGTCATTTAAAAACAAAATATTTATGAGGTAATGATTATTAAATGTGTATTATCCTATCAAACTAGTCTATAACATACGATGTGAAGTTTATATATACAAAAAAACTTGTAATATGTTTAGTTTGAATCGATAATGACAAGTTTGGTTTCAAAGTTATTAGATATTAGGTAAAAAAATAGGTCTGTCAAGATTAGGTCATATTCATGTATATTTAGATTATTAACACATCAAGTGCATTCGGGTAACAAATTATTATAAATCAGGTTATATCGGTTATGTGTCGGTTTCAGATTCTTTTCGAGTTTGGTCCATAACGGGTCGGACATGGATCAGGTTCGGGTCTTTGAATATCGGGTCAAATCGGTTTCGAGTTAACTTCAGGTCGGGTTGGGTCGGTTTTCGGATCTCACTTTTCGGGTCATAATCAGGTCGGGTCGATTTCGGGTAACTTATCAAGTCGGGTCTGATTCTGACAGCTCTACCTACAAGTAGCAATTGAGTTGTGACAATGAGTCAATCAATGACTAATGAAGTAATGAGTAGTACATCGGTATATGTATACCAGGCCATATCAGTCATTGCCATCGCGTTTGAAGTTAATGATTATTCGGAAAATATATATGCAAGTCTACTAAAAACTGTTATTTCTAATTTATTTAATTGTTTGTTTGCAAAATTTACACGACTTCTACAAACAAATTTAATGTTACTCTACATAGTAAAAAAATGTCCATGAGATTTAGGCGCTCTCTCTTCATTTCCTTTGTAAACTAATGTCCTTTGCGCCTTAAATTGTAAAACCAACTGATGTTATTTATCATGACATTTTAGATTCTCGTACACTACCAAGTAATTAGATGGAAAAACAAAATATTTGACACCCCAAAAGACCCTTAAAAATGAATTTCAAATAACAAAGTACGAACGCTTGATTAGTCAAATTTGTAACGCATCGTATCACTGTTTTTAGTAGGAATATAATACATAGAGAGAGATGGGAAAAAAAAAAATTACAGCCAAGAAGAATAATAAAAAATGAGAGGCATAGACCACGCATCCAGCAAGTGTGACGGTAAAAACTAAAGACCAATGAAAGTCACAGTGGATAGGAGAAGTAAAAGGGCAAGTAAAGAAAAATCAACGTATGCAAAAGCGCAAAATAAGAGTGTTGATTAAAAAAAGTAGTAAAATGATAATAATGCCTTGAGTACACAGTAACTTGTGGAAATTGCCATTGAAAAAGTTTACGCCTTGAGTATGGAGAAAAGCAGTGAGGACAGGAACCGCGTTAGCTGACTTTGCTTTTTGAGGAGTCCAAAAGAAAAGTAGATTTTGATATTTGGCATATTTTTCAATCTCTTGGCATTTTCTTCAATCATACCACTTTTTATTTGGACTGGCTGCTCTATTCATGTTATGGCAAAGTAGGCAATTAGCTAAGCTCGACGTCATGCTAAGCAATGTTTCTCAACCTTGCTCTTTCATCAACTCTTGATATTCATAATACGTCTATCAAGAGAGAAAATATTAGGTTATGAATATGCAATTTTCTCAAATTAATTTTGGACTTGGAACCTCCATGACCCCATGCATGATTTTTTTTTTTAATTAAAATGTGGAATATCATTCTTCCAATTAGAGGTGGCCACCGGTCCAGTCCGTGCGGGCTGGGCCGGGCCTGGGACCAGACCGGGCTAGGTCTACAGGGACCGAGATCGGACCGGTCAGGGGGGCAGGCCAGTCCGGTTCGAGCTGGGGTTGGGGTTTTCCGATTCGTACCGAATTACAAACCGAATCGAACCGAATCATGACCGAATAGAACCGAATCATGACTGTATCGAACCGAATTACGATGTTTTTAATTTTTTGGTCTTGATAATTATTAAATTAATTACGCATATTTACCTAATTTCATATTTACGTATTATTGAAGCAAATAAACTAAGTAAACTAAAATCTAAATGAACTAATTCACTTTTTATAAAACAAATTTAATTAAACATGTTTTGGGGGTTGGGGGAAAAAGAAAGGGCTTGCACTTAATTTAAAAATTCAAAATTTAATTAAATAAGTAAATATTGATTTACAAAATTAAGTTGCCTACGTATACCGAAAAAATCAAGCCCACGTAATTTTGTTACGTACCTCAAGGGGTGTCTGTGCCTAGCTTAGTCAGGGACAGTCTCCAAACCTCGTTCACCTGTTGGGTTGTCGCTTGATTCGCTCGTGTCCATCATCATCCAAGGATCGTCTTCGTTGTTGTCCTCATCCCTCAATCCTTGGGTCCTACGCTCCGCCTGATCCAATCTTTCTTACAAACGCATATTTCTATGCTCTCGAGAGATAAGCGGGATCTCTTTTCGTCAAGTACTCATACTCAGAAGCAATAGAGGAGGCAAGAATAGCAAGGATATCCTTTGCAATTCTCGCCATAATGGGAAATTGCCGTTCGTGATCGCGCCACCATTTAATAATTGAAAAATTAGCATCGGTTTCATGTTGGTAAGAAAGATATTCATTAATATTATAAAGTGAAGAAAAAGAAGAAACCGATGTTTTTAATTTTTTTAAAATTCTACCAAGTGCTAGCTGCCATCGTATACCAAAACTTCCACTAGATGACGATACATTTTGAGAAGGTGCATAAATAGAAGGATAATGATCATATAAACCAGTTAAAACATTTTTACATTTATCTATATAGGCATTCACATCGTATTGTAAACCTAAAACGCTATAATAAAATTCTAACACGTTTTCTAAACCCCCAGTCTTGACCCCGGATCAAGAATAGCAGCTATACCGTATACGACGGGGAATTCACTAAAGTAGAAGTACCATTTACTTAGCATACTAGTAATTACATCACTAATTTGGGTGATGTTGAAATGCTCGCTAAAATTGTTAACTCCGCTAACACACTCTAATATAACTAAATGATATTAGAGTTGTAAGCATAAGAGAAAATTTTGGTTGCATGGTCAAATGGTGCTAAAATATTACGGATGTAAATTGCGGTATTTCAATGGAAATCAGTAATAAGTTCATCGGGAGTCGATCGGGTTTCGTTATAAATAATGGTCAAAACCTCACAGTATTTAATGACATCTTTTAACAGTCTATATGTTGAGTTCCAACGGGTCGGGGTATCTAGACTCCATTATCTCTTCTTAAGGCCTCTTTTCTTACATAAGATCATATACTTCCTTCTAACCGAGGCCGTAATCCTAATCCATTTAATTACACTCCTAATAGGGTTAAGCAAGTCACTTAACTCAGCTAAACCTTCTTGAATCGAGAGGTTCATAATATGTGCACAACAACGAACATGTAATATCTCTCCATTGTTTATTAAATGTAAGCTTGTTTCAGATATTAAATAATTTATACATTTTGTGTTTGCTGAAGCATTATCTAAGGAAAGGGAAAAAACTTTTATCAAGAAAGTGAAAGGTTTTAAGACACTCTATTATCCTTACCTTAAGGTTGTACCTGGTATGTCTCTTCTCCATATCTTCAAAACAAATGATACGTTTTTTAATATACCACTCATCATCTATCCAATGGGCAGTTACACAAAGAAAAGGTTTACCACAACAAGAGGTCCATGTATCACTAGTAAGACTAATACAACCGTTAAAAATGCAAAATATTTCTATTAAAATACATCTATATTTATAATAAGCAGTTTGGGTATGGCGTTTAAGCGTGTTCCTAGGGACACATCTATAAGCAGGTTGTAAAGAGCTTATAGTGAAATATTCAAAGTTCGGACTCTCACCATAACTAAAAGATAACTCATCAGCAATCATGAAGTTAGGCATTTCATCAATCATCCTATCTCGTTTATACATAAAAGACATACCTCCTCCGGGCATGGAACCCATATACCCGTGTAGTTGTGTCTGACTTGAAGATTCAGCTGCGCCTGCGGATTCAGTTGCATCCAGGTTTATTCCGTGTACTCCGATCAAGTGATGGAATAATGTCCCCGTCCCATAACCGGTCTTCCATGAATAAGCGACTATTGACTTCTTTCCTTGTTGCTTGCATAACAAGAAATAGCACATGAATTTCTTCCCTTTGGAAGTAGCATCGATCATTAGGACCTTCTCAAAATATGAACACACAGGTGAAGGCTTCTTTCTACAGTGAGTAGACTCGGGTACTCCTTCACCTTCACCTTCACATTATTAGTTCATTAAATAATCAACCAAATATAACATAATCAAGTAATTTAACTAAGGTAACACAACTAATCAATTTAACTTTAACATTATCAACTAATCTAGCATAACTAATCTTAACATAACATAATCAACTAATCTAACTAACCTAATCAATTCAACTTCAACATTATCAACTAATTAAACATCAACAACTTAATCTAACATAATTAAATAATCTAACATTAATTAATTAGAAGTTTAAGAGTTACCTTGTGGAGTAAAAGAAGGCGAATGCATCTGCGAAGTTGGAGTTTGAGGAATTTGAGCACCCAGAGTACCGAAAAGTTGTTGCTCCAAGTATTGAGCAAACTCCGTAGTATCATCGAATGAGCTGCTTACACTAAATCTACCTCTTGAAGCCATTTTCTCTTATAAATTATAGTAGTAAACAACTAACTTAAGAATAATAAACCAAGTAATTAAGATAACTAATGAAGATTAGGAGAGTATTTAAGAAGAAGATTAGGAGAGTATTTAAGAAGAAGATTAGTACTAATAAATAAGCTAATTGTAATTAGTAGTAATTGAGAGATTGAAAGATTGAGAGTGAGTTTTATAAGGATTGAAACCGAATTCATCGGTTTATATAAGGGGAATGGCAACGACTAGTTTAACGGTCGAATTTCGACCGAATTAGCGGGCCGGGCCGGGCCGAATCAAATTGTGGGTTGAATCAAGCTTCTTCGCGAACCGAATCAAACCGGGTCAGGGTTGAAAATTTGGGATTCGTATTCATATTCATCCCATTAGATTAACGGGCCGAACCGGGCTTGGTTAGGTTCGTTAGTGGGCCGGTTAGGGCCAGGCTTCCAGCGGGCCGGGCTGGTGTTGGGCTGAACTGGCTCACTGGCCACCTCTACTTCCAATTAAGTAGGATTTATTTATATCATCCGATATGTCATCTACATTTTTTCCTAATATGACACCAATTGACTTCAAATACCTTAATTTTTATTTATGGATTACTTCGTATAATAATGCAGAAGACTGACGGACATAAAAATAAAAACTACATGGATGATTCAGATATAGAGTATAAATTTTAAGATAAAAGTCAAAATGACCCTCCCCATTAGCTAACTTACATTGCATGCACCTGATGCATGTTTTCCACTATTATTTTTGGCCTTATGTGATCAAGAAACATAGCGTATCCCCTCACAAACTTTAGCAAATAAAGACTAAAGAATTTACAGACAATTGCACCAAATACAAAATAGAAAAATCAATCATTTATCATGAGTCATAATCAGGTATAGAAATGTCCATCAATCACAATTCAGTCATAATTCGATATTATATTATATGGGTCTAAATATCATCACTTCCTTCACAAATGAACATGCAATTACGAATATACATGGACGATGAGTTAATTTAAGTAGAGATATGGAGTCATAAAGAACATAAACTGTTACATGCCTAGCTTTTCAATTACTCGCATAAACAAGTGTATCATTTACAATGTTTCACCTACAGTTACAAACTTATAGAATTTTGTTGTTCTACGTATTGGAATTTCGAAATGAAACCTGTGTATACTAATCAAAAATTTCAACTTCCTTCGCATTAAAATAACATACACCCAATCAAAAGCCAGAAAGTGCACAATTGATGTTGCCGCAATGGAACGATGATATCAAATTAAGGTCAGACATCAATAATACCCCGGTGAGGTGACCAACCAAGATGACTATTTCTTCTGTCTTGCTTTCCAGCTAGCTTATGCGTTGAAAAATCATATGCACTTGTTTGAAAACTTTTTACCCCTTAAGATATTTTAATTAATCATACAAGAACTTTCTATAATTACTGTTTAACAGAATAACATGAATGCAGCAAACTAAGGGGAAAAAAAAAAAGATTAAGGAGATCAAAGTTCAGCAAAGTACAACTAAAGCAGGCAGAAATGGGCATTTTGACCAAGCCCAAAAGTGTGAGAGCACAAAAGTCATGCTCTTCCAATCTTCTATTCGTTTCATGTATTCATACCTCGACTTCCTATTTCTTACTCCAGGCTTTATATGACTGACGTCCAGTACAGCACTTTGAGGGGAAAGTTGGTTACCCCATATATTTATATTAACAGACATTGTCAAAAAAGCATGGGAATCATATGATAACATGTACTAGTCACACACATTCACATGTATGAACTGAGAGATACTTCTTCCATATGATTTTGAATTACCTAGGTACAACTATAAATGTATCTTCTGCTTTTCAGGTATTGAAGGTACAGCCGTGCAGTCAAATGCTTAGAATTTCACGTTATAATCTTTAAGTGGTGTGGAATTATATGTTGGACGGAATTGGAAACAGGATACGTGCTAAGACCTGTAAATACCATCTTATGAGTGGGACACGGTCTGAAAATCTGAATCTTAAGCCTGTTAGTAATAATAACTTAAATGAAGGTACTAAAGTTAATTTTTTTTAAAAAAATTCTAAATAAATATTCATTTCGAGACTCGAAATCATCGGAAAGACTCGTTAATGACCGAACCAAAGTTTTTCAATTCTTGTAGTTTGCCGTTTGAGTAGCCAAAGTCAGAGTCATGAAATGATCATGAAAGGTTCTAGAATGTACTTCATATACGGAGTATAAAAGAAACCAAGTTTAACCGTACGTGCATGTACATACGTATAAATTTACAAGGTTATGGAGACGGTTGTAAGGATATGTTTCATCAATCTAGATAAATTATTTGATCATGGCATGTCAACCAGTAGATATTAAAAATCAAGCGGACAAACATAGAAAGGTTAAATATGTGAAATTGCCATTTTGAACAAGACAATTTGGTGACAAGTTGTAGTAAAATAATGAGACAGTACTCAAATGCTGAAGTGAAGAATACAAAGGTGTATCCCTTTTCCCTAAAAAATTTCTAAGGGTGTCATTTATAAAGGGAGCAGCTGCTTAAGGAATCAGGATAGTGAGTAGGTGAGGTGAGTGAAGGCAAGGAAATTGGAAGGAATAGCAGCTCCAACTTTCAGAGGAGCCCACCTATGAAAACAAGAAAAACGGATCCAGAAAAGGTCAAATTTTGTGATGTAATTGGAAAGTGATAGTGGGTTTCCTCAAGGCTAATTCCTTGTTTAAATTTTTTTCCTCTCCAATGGTTTGGGTCATTATCGTGAATAAGGAAAAATGTCCGAGTCACTATACTTCTAGGTTTATGGTGTATCAAATAAGATCAAGGACTTTTGATTAGGGAAAGTAGTATTCATTTTAAAAAAAATCAACAGTTAGACGTATGCATTATATATATGTTTAATTCGTAAAAGCTAACTTTTTAACACAATTCTATTTAGTTCAGTAAAAATAAGATGAAGAGGAATTGGTGAAACCATCTTATCAAACTGTTCTAATATATCATCAAGTGTAAAAATGAGGTATTGATGATCATTAAAGGAGGTTCAAAGCGATGGTAAAGAACTCAAGAACATTCAAAGATTACTCATAAAACTTTAAATATGCCAGTTGATTATTTCAACTGATTAAGAAGTTTAGCAGCTAAGTACTCCGTATTTGTATTCCAGGGGGGGCGGTTTTTACTAATTTGTGGAGGACATTGAACTAGTTTAAACAACCAAGAAACTTCAAATGAGATAAAGAAGCTTAATATTTACTACTCCGTACTCCTTAGTGCTAAAGAGTCTCTACTCGATAGCTATATCACTTGACTCTTACTCCACCTATGCCGCTTCAGTTTACCCTCATAGATTTGAATATTCTAAGTATATTTATACACCTTACTTAATTGGGGGGTCGTTTTGAGTTGAGGCATTCAAATTAAGTGCGAATATTTATACATTTATTTGCTTATCGAAGGCCCGTCCGGAGCCAGGATTCAGGGACTTAATCCAAAATGAGGCTTGATTTCGAGCAGCTAGATTCAGTCTTTACATCAAGTTTGATCATAGTTTCAAGCTCAAACTCAGCAATAATTGCTCAACTTGGTCCGAAATTGAAGGTTAACAACGTTCTTGATATAGTTCCTGTAATCCAGTAAGAAATCAGGAAAAATGAGTAATTTATTTCATTCGAGAAGATTTTACAGCTTGAACCCATGTTTTACGTAGAATGGACATATTCAACGTACCAAAGAATTCTTGCTTCTAATTTTATATCCAACCTATTTCATTCTTTCCCGGTTAACAGTTAATAGTAAAATATTATATCAGAAAGATTAGTTAAGGTAATTAACTCTTTTTGACTTGGTTTAGCATATGATAAGGGACTAAGGGAGGGAGAAGGTTCTATGTTTACTTCTGTCTTTTTAGCTCTATATTTCTGAGTGGTCCATTAATAAACGCGAAATTTCTGCTCTCAATTTTAATTATTAAAAATGCATGTTCATACATCTTTACAATCAGTCAACATGTCGCTCAAAACATGTAACTTTCATATCGTTAGCCATTTGGTCACCCACCAGGAAGTACGTGAAAGCTTTAAACAATTTCTTCCTTGCATCGATACACTTTGTTAGTATCCTATGAGTTTCTGCTTTTAACCTGACTCATTCTTGCGTGAATTTTTTTTTTAATCATGAATGGATCGCGAAGGACTTATTTTTAGAGTGAAGGCTAACAGTAATTTTTTAATCATGAATGGATCATAATTATTATGAAGTGACTTTTGTTAGGAAAAGGTCGAGGTGACCTTTTTTTAATTGTTCATATCATAAAGGAAATCGCTTATATTGTTTCATCAAGGGTGTTTGACTTTCATTTGCTAGGTAGTATCCTATGAGATTGCACTGATTTTTGGGATGGTAAAGAAAGAAAAAGGCATGGTAAAGAAAGAAAAAGGATGCGAAAAGGAGAACGTATTAACAGTTGTGAGTACTAAAATGTTTAAGAAATTTAGGGTTGACATTCAGGATAGCTAGCGATGGGACCTACCCTCATGAAAAGATCATTTGATTACAGGCAAGGAGAAAGTAATGATCGTTCCAATCATACAAAATGCATTTGCTTTACAGCATGAATCTACGATTTGAAATGATGTTCATTGTACTTGATATCTACAGGAATTTGTAGCTCGGCATGCATGTAACGTTAAGGAACCTACCAAGGGTTGGTACAAAACCTGGAAAAATTACGTGAAAACATGACCATATTTTGAAATCTCTTGAATGTCAAAACGATTAAGCCATTTGATATGCAACACTTGTAATTTTATGTGTGTGACGAGTTTCTTAATTTGCCGATTGTACTTCTCTAATGTTACTAATAGTCAACTTGTCACTTCACTATAAAAGTAAAATAACTTGCAGAAGTACAATATATAAACATGTTAATCGTATCCAATATTTCTATCATCCAACTTAGATAAGTTAGAGTCAGACCGTAAAATACTGATGCCCTACCAACGCAGATCAAGGAAGGATTCAACTTACAAACCAAAGTCAAATCAATTTTATCACAAACCTAAATAAACCCGAATGCAATCACCAATGTAAATGATGTATAAAATTACTACTTAATCAAAATAAGAAAGTAAAACCATATAAAATCATTATTTCATAATTAACTCTGCAATTACTCCGTTACCATTACAGTTTTACTTTAAATGTGGACGGCTGACTATGTAAAGTAGCTAGGGAGTGTCTTTATTTCACAGACCTACATACCTTAGTAGGCTTAGTTAAAAATCAATCTCAATTGACTTTCGGGATTAGTGTCTCTTGAACCATTTTATGGTGACTAAAGTAAATAGAATAGTTCATGAATATATCTTAATGTCAATTTGTCTTTTCCGAGTTCACATAGTTTCTAGTAGATAGGCCCTTCTAATTTGTATTACGGAACATTATTAATTAGGACCCATAATGTGGAAGTGAGATAAAGAATCGGAGAAGAAAGCAATAAATATGAAATACGAAGTATTAGATTCTAGACAATGAAAGACAATGAGGAAAACTCTGATCTACTTTCCGAACATTTCAAAATTATCCATTTTTATATTATAAAGTAA
The DNA here is from genome assembly GCA_026401315.1 of Dysphania ambrosioides. Lineage (NCBI taxonomy): Eukaryota > Viridiplantae > Streptophyta > Magnoliopsida > Caryophyllales > Amaranthaceae > Dysphania > Dysphania ambrosioides. The sequence continues at coordinate 5,900,992 of CM048658.1, read as the reverse complement.
CATCCTTTTTTTCCAATCCTCCTTTTTGAAATCCAATGACTTGTTCTATATCTCTCTTTCTCCAGCTATTATTGTCTTTCCTCACTTACCATTATATAAACTCTTAAAAACATAATTGTACAACACAACTATCATCATAATCTACTGCCAATATAAGAGAAGAAGCTTAGTACAAACTTCTAACCCAAACAAAGATCAAAAGAGAAAAGAAAAAAAAAACTATAACATGGGAAGAGCACCATGCTGTGACAAGGCCAACGTAAAGAAAGGCCCTTGGTCACCTGAGGAAGATGCAACACTTAAGGCTTTTATTGAGCAAAAGGGCACTGGAGGTAACTGGATTGCGTTGCCACAGAAAATTGGTAAGCAGTATTTTTAGCTCATGATCAGTAAATTAAAGTTTTGAGGCTATCAATAAAGTTTATTTCAGTATTACTAACCTGGGGTTTCCAACAAATCTTTTTTTTTTATTGGTTCAGGCCTTAAGAGATGTGGAAAGAGCTGCCGCCTTCGGTGGTTGAATTATCTCCGGCCAAATATCAAGCATGGAGGGTTCACTGAAGAGGAAGAAAACATCATCTGCAGCCTGTACCTCAGTATTGGAAGCAGGTAAATGATCAAACTCGTATCAATACGGAAGAAAAAAAAAATTAATAAATGAGAAGACAAAATAACCGAAGAAACTACAGCTAGTATGAACCTTAGTATGGTATAAGGTCTAAAGGGGGATCGGGATTCTCTCCAGTAAGTGAATGATAGGGAACAAGAAGAGGTTTTGGGCATGTAACTTGCATACTTTTTTTTTTTTTTCATTTCCTCTATCTTAAAACCAGTGATCAGACTGTCTCTCCCATGGATGTCTTGATGTAGATATGTTACTACTATTTCCAGTATTCACAATCATTCCCAACAAAAAAATGCGGAATTTTTGCTAAATGGGTGTACAATTCTGATATATATGTTGATTTTATTATGTATTACAGATGGTCTATCATAGCTGCACAGTTACCTGGAAGGACCGACAATGATATCAAGAATTACTGGAACACAAGGCTGAAGAAGAAGCTTATGGCTAAACAAAGGAAGGATCAGGTAGCTTGTCGTCTCCTTGAGCAGGAGATCAAGAGAGAGAGCGAGACTTTTCTGGCTAATCAGTCCTTGAACCACTGGGCGGAGCAACAAGCATCCATGCCCATGATGCACCCAAATCATGCAGCTCATCATCTAGGAAATCAAGAACAGTTCACAAGATTACTGACGAAAATCACGGGACAGTATTATGATGATTCTCAACTCATAAGCAACGGCAGCATTTACCAATACCCCACACAAGACCAGCTTTATGTTCTGGACACGTCTGATGCTCAAGCATCTTCGGCAATAGCCATAAACTCAACGACAAGCTTGAATTATACCCAATGGCTAAACACAGAATATGATGTCAATGAGGTGAACATTAATATGCATCAAGGACAAACCAATTTCCCTGCGGAGCTTGAAGCGTACTTCAGTAATCAACAAAGATTTGATGGTAACGAGAGCTACTCCGGTGCTGATGTAGGCAACAGCAGTAGCACCGCCAGCAATTCAGCAGTCAGCAACAGTTGGGGAGACATGAGCTCCCTGGTTAACACACCTGCATCAAGTTTTGACGCTTATCAGAATGGGATGCTGTAGGCTGTTAAGTGTCCGATGTTCCTAGGATAGCAATAATAAGAAAAGCATAATATGGTGTAAATTTGTACTCACGGAATATTTTGGTGTCTGGATTCTGGATAAGGTTAATGGTAAATTTTATTAATATATCATGTTTTTTCTAGATCCTATTTGTTTGCATAATCTATCTTCATCTCCAGCATTTGATATTTAGATCAGTAATGAAGTTTTTGCCAGACAAGTTAGGATAGAGTACACTACTACTAAAGCCATCTTGAAACCAGGCAACGTTCCGGATGTCTCGTGAAATAACAAATTGTTTAAGAAACTATCTTGAGTGCTTGATAGTATATGGGTAAATATTTGCAACAGAATTTCCTGCAAGGAAAAGCAGTCGAATAGTTGGAAAGGTTCTTTCTTTTGGACACACCTTGGCAGCACCTTGCTCAACTCTTGCAATTAGGGTATCAAAAATGGCTGCATTCTTTTATTGTTATCTTCCTGTTTATAGTTCAGCCAGTAGCCAAGACTATTCCGCTCAATATTTTGATTCAAGTCTGCCTGCAATCATATAAACTAATTTAGAGATATAGCATATATAATATTTTATGATCAAGCACAATCAAGCATGCATGGTTAGATAGTCATAGATAATGTTAATGCTTAATAAACAAATCTATAACTTAAGGAATAAGCCAAATTATTTAGGTCATTTGTAAGGTAAATATGACTAATAGTTATAGTCATCAATAAAAGATCTATCTTTAAACTTAATTTTATAAAACTAACCAGAAACATGTATCCAAGGAGAAATGTCAAAAATATATCATCAAATCAAATTAAGTTGAACACTTTAAAATTGAAATTGTTTGCACTAAATTAATATGAGTTGTACTATTAGAAAATAAAGTTGTATCATTATACCCCTAAATTTATATATTGTAATGTATACATGATATGAATTCAAATGCCTTCTTTATCCAAGGTACGGTATGATCCTTGGGGTCAAATCCATTTGTCAAAAGATAAAAGCTTATCCTTGGCACTAGCCTAAGGCTGGCTAATAGAAGCAAACTGCAAGCGTGCAATCGGCCCTAGCTCAGTGATTTTTGCCATTTTGCCCCTTGCTTGTTGGTCTAGCCGATTCATGACATGGACATTTTCGTGAAACTATTAGGAACATCTTCCCTCCTGAGATTTCAGTCGTCCCTAGCAAAATTATACTAAGTCACCATATGCATACAGTACTATTTTGGGATGTCCTAAAGCTCTGGGAGTGAGGGATTACTCATTTCATCATTGCTCTTACTTACTTATAACGCAACCTAACAGATCATAACTGTGTATATGGCTTAGTACAAAATCTCCGAGAAAGACAAGCAAATCAGACCCTCCAACATTAAGACGTCTTTCCCAAGAGTTGAATTTTACCTCTGAAAATGGGAAAGATAAAAGGGCCTCAGCAAATTTTTCAAAATAACAGCTGTAGAAAGTCGAAACACAAGAGCATTTATATTTCAAGGAAAAGAGGAGGCATTCTTGTTCAGGAGTTACCACCTTAAGACTAATTAGGTTCTAGGTTTAAGGGCTGGGAAACAGTTTGGAAGCTGTGTGATACAACCTATGCAGTTCAACATATTTACTAGGGTTTTCTGTTATTGTACTATGATCTGTATAAATCAGATATAATCCGTTGCTGCTACAGATACCAATCTTGTACAGTATAGTTGGATTGACTGTGATCGGTGGCATGCTGTACATCGACTTGAGATTGATGTGCGTTTTAAGTTAAAGATTAATTGATTAAATGCCTTGCAAATAATTTCCCTATGAAATCTCATGAAACTTACCTATTCTATTTGCTGCAAGTTCTACTTATGAGGGAAGATCACTATACACAGTGGTGCATATACCTATCATTTTTTTTTATTTAGCTTTCAATTCCAAACTTCTTGGTGTTCATCAGACTAGTACCAAACGCGGAAAAATTACATCAGAGAAAGACAAGGCGCAGAAATCTAAGAAAAAAATTACGGAGTACATGCCAATCATGCTGTTCAAGTTACAACTATTGCAAAGTTGACTCCGAAAGATCCCATCGAGTTAGTATCAACCCTTTGTTTTTTGCACGAATAACAATGCAATGGTTAAAAAGTTCTTTCCTATTTGGTCTACAATTATTCATGCTCTTTCCTGTGATCATAGTGTTCATTGCAATTTTCTATATCGTATAAAAAAATCATGTTAATAGTTAAGAGGGCAATAATAACATCAAAGCAATACTATCAAAAAATTCACTACATCATACTCCGTGTAATTAATCAATCAATTTCGGTCACAAAATTTTTCCAGTTGGATATTGTCACACATATTTTTCCAAAATGATCTTATGGGTAAATCTATGGCGCTCACCTCTCACACGAGATCTTTCTAACCACATTTCCTTAATTAACATGTTTGTCAGTTCTCGCAATCAAAACAAATAATTTGAAGACGAGGGAGCATATGTTATATTAGACTACTTTGTATTATACATGGAATTGATAGAACATTTATTAGTGGATGGTGAAAATTCGAAATACTTCATAAGGGAATTAAAGTCGTGAACTCTCTTTTTACATTTATTATCTTCAGTAAGAAACAAGAAAATTCCATTGCACCACAAGACAGTAAACATCTTAAAATGTAAGGTCACGCACTTACTAGATAGGGTTCTTCATACTCCTTAAATACCAAAAACAATATTACAGAAAATAAAATCCGCAACAATCAAACCAACCACAATATCTTTCCTACAATTTATTCAAAGTATAACACTCCTAACTCTATGTAAAAACAAAAATTTATCCATGTGCTAATCAAATGAGTAAAATTCAAGCAAAAGATCCAATTAAAATATGTGGCGTAACACACTGAGAAGAAATTACAACTATGTAGATGGTAAAATTATCGAGGATACGACTCGCGGTTTTTTGGGTGTGCGGCGAGGGGGTAATATCAGCAGTATAATGCCTACACAAGTCATAAGTCAAATAAAAGCACTAAAGCTAGACAATATTGACCAGGTCTCTTAATTAATTCCCTTGATGAAACATAATCCAAAGGGTGTGATCAGTCAACAAAAGTAATTGTTATGGTTTTTGTTAAGTCCTTGGGATAAGATACTAATATGGCATCCATTATTTCATTCCACCACAATCAGTTTTTTTCAATCTTTCATCAAACTACGTCTAAGAATACTAGAATAGGATTAAAGATGCATACCTAACTATTCAAACACTTATATGCCGTGCCTTTTATGTTCTCATTGCTTTGTTTGCAAGAACTTGCCAAATCTAATGGTTCGGGGCGCTTATTACCACACCTAATGACACGTGAATTCCATATTATAGGCGGTGACCAAAACTAGAATAGCTTGAAAAGTCTTCCTTAGTTTCTTATTTGCAAAAGAAGTAGGGAATTAATGGAGTTAATGATACGGAGTATATGACTGGCATATCAAGGTCATCAGTTCTAAAAAAATTCAGTCATGAATACTTGGTGTTCAAGTGCCTATCATTGATTGATTTTGCTTAATGTATAATATCTATACATAAACCCGACATTGTGAATAGGCTAGATTACCCCCTATGTAGTCAAGATAATCCCATAGTATTCTTACACGTGTCAAAAACTAATTTAGTAGGAATAAAAATATTCGATCAAATTTCATTTGGTATGTTAGTCGAAATTCTGAATCCTCATTCTAATCAAATCATTTCTCAAATCTCTAAAGTTGTTATTTTATCTATTGTGGAACAACTCTCACATATCATTCCACTTCGTAGTTGAAATTTCACAACTCAGAGATGTGCAAACAAAGACACTAAGGTAATAAAACTGTGATTCTTTACAACTGGCAGCCTCATACATTTACCACGTCACCCCCAAAACAAATCAAAAACCCAGTTAGGTCATCAGTAAATGATCTAACATTATTACAGATAGTTCCCAAAATTTCAGTATAAACTCAAGGATTTAAAGCCAGCAAACCATCTTAAGATACTGAGATCAAGCAAACAAAATCAGTGAACCCACCTAACAATCTAAACAAATTTCTTAAACTAATGAAAACTTCATATCTTAAGCTTTAAACAACAACATAAAATTCAAGCTTAGACATAGCTCAAGAATTTTGACTTGATAAATATGACAAATACTACACTAATTACATTATCTGAAGATATTTTTATAGATATTCAAGTACAAAGCAAATTTTATTTTTCAGAGTCCACAGTTGTACGGATTGATAGAGAGACTCACAGTAGAAAGAAGCAGTAGTTGCCAATTACATCATCTTGACATATTTTCCTTGACTTTGGCATTTCTTTTTAACCTGTAAAGGGCCAAAATCAAAAAATTTATAAAATACATGCACAGTTGACATATTTTGAAAACACGAGTTGAAATTGTCAATTGCTGTCGAAAAGTACGGCTCAAACAAGGCCAATTCTCCAAGCAATCTGTCATACCTAGGTAGGCTCTACTATTATTATATTTATATAAATCATTATCATTCATTTTCACTCCATTGACATTCTAACATTTTGGATCCATCTACTCAGCACACAATTATTTGCATTAGCGACTTTCTTCTAAAATTGAAAAAAGAGAGATGTTCATCACTACTGTAGTCAAAAGAAAACTAAGCTATTGCCCCTTCTATTACTCCGTTTTATTATTTAAAACCATGACTAATTAGATGTTTAGACTGTCAGTGTAAGTATTTCACTTTCAATAAGAGAGAGAGTGACGAATAAGAAAGGGTGGCCGCAGTAGTGAGCACAACTTGTGAACTAATGTACTCCCTATGTGGGAACATGGAGATGCCATCAGGAAAAAAGGAAACTATATCCATCAACATATTTATGGATGTCTTAGAGTGGTTTCCAACATATTTTTGGACGATTTTCAACATAAGGTTGGAGTAGAGTAGGACGTTTTTATTTCTTTTTACCCTCAAATATGAGCCACGACATCACAAGTCATGGAACCACAAAATAGACCTCATGGTTTTGATTCCAAATACTACCTAGAAGGCTAAAACTAGTCAGAAATACCTGTACACTCCTACATATATCACGGGTTTCGAATATTACCCGGAATTTACGTCAATAGAAGTGAAAATAATTGCAGAAGAACAAAAGGACAATGCACAGTAGTAGTAATTCACAGCAAGTGTAAATACGCAAGGGAAAATTATTATCCTCGATTCTAACCTTGAATAAGAGAAGCGTCACCCAAGATCCAACACTGATAAAAGTTTCATACCATCAGTTGCGTTCGGTCCAAGATGAAGCCTTAGCCACTGCCTCCTGTTGAACTCTACCCATTTGTGATTCAAGCCAGCCTCTTGGTTATCTTATTACATATCCATTATCTTTAAAGTTATATTGCACTGGGGACAAAAACAATGCAAAAAATACCACTACAAAGGGTTACCTGAAATGCATGATAGTTTGGATTCAAATAAAAACAAGAAAAAGAAAGTAAATAAATGCAGATAGGAATTAAATATGAATGGAAACAATAAAGGTACGTCCTTCAAGCACAAAGCTACAGCTGCATCGCACCATTAGCATGATGATAAATTACCTATATGTTTAATCAAACACTTAATCATTTTCAGACCTATCAAATATGAGGTAATTGCTATGCTAGCCTGAGAACTGGGTAAGTTTCTCTTTGAAACCAATGATGAAGGAATTTCACGTGAGGAAGAATGCCTAGACACAATTCAAAGCTAAATTTCTCCTCAAACAAATATTCGTAGCTATAGTCGGTTCCCAACTTCCCATTCAATTGATTTAAGGCTTCATAAGGGCCTTTTGGTCGTTGTGGATGGTGATTGTTCCACGGCAATATTCATAGTGAGCAAGGAGAATGTAATTTGTGAATAAATACGGGATACCAATTTTTTTGCCTTGCCATAATTTAATAACTAGAAACAGGCTTCATTGGTTCATAAATTCCACAAATTGAACAAGTATGAAATGATTTTCGTTGTTGGAATAGTTATGAATATGGCCTGTAAAGATAAGCTACGGTAAAACATGAATTATAGAAAGTAAAATTTTGTACACCATGGTGGCTAAAATTTCTTGTTATGCAATTTTAACCATCTTTAAAAAATGAGTAGTTTAACTTTCGCTCGCACTGTTTTACTAAGTCCAAAACCACCAAAACAGGAAGATTGACAGCATGATCATCTCCCTCTTTGCGTCCGGAAGATGAGATAAGTTCAATTTTAATCATCAAGATCGAGATGTAAGGAAAGTTAGTCTTAAAAATAGTAAAATATCAAAAAGAGACTCAAGAAGATATAAAAAAAAGGGTTTATAAAGGATTTAATTATGTTTAGCAATAAGATAGGTCTAAAGGAAAAGCAAATGTGCAGAACGACAGAGATTTTCGTTATCCTTGCTAGGTAACGCTGACACGATGAATAGTGATAAAGCTACATCACTTAAGAAAAGCAAAATTTTTTAGGATTCCATGCCAAATACCCAACCACTATTAGGTTGTTATTTTTTAAGGAGAAATGAAGATTTATATCTTAGTAATATGGAGTAATTCATAGTTTTTATAATACTATATGGTTAAACAAATATATAGCAATTCGTTCATATGTTTGGATATGCTATAATGGATGATATTTTCGGATTTCAGATGTAGGTGTAAATGATGTACTTTATCAAAAACATTTTCAACATTAGAACATGCACCTTATTAGATTTTTTATTTATTTGGAAGCTATTCCTATCACGACAAAACAAACACACGGATAAAAAATGACAAGCTCCAACCGTCAGTTACTACCTAAATCCCATTCTCTTGTTCCAAAACTACAATCCCATTTTGAATGTTTTTCATGAAACTTTCACTCTTCTCTAAAGAAATACTCAAATATTCGGTGAGGCAAATACAGTACCTTGTTAGATGAACACATACTCCCTATCAACTAAACTTATGCGTTTTTACAAGGGTTTTCTGATTTATAGTTTGTATAAATTATATTAGGATATTGAGATTTTATATATGAATATTGTTATTTCAGATATATATATTGTTAAATAAGATATAGAAATAAAAAATACATAAAAATATATAAAAAAACGTATATCAATTATAAACATTATAATCTCAGATATAAAAATTAAATTATAAAAATATCCTCTTATATATTTATAACAAGTATAGATTATGAATTTCTCCTATTTATATACTTTTTTTGTTCCTTTTTTTTTTTACTCATTTTTCATTAGCCGTTCCCTAAAATTGTCCATTTGTTTTTTTAGAAACATTAATCTACAGGAATGTTGAAAAGCAATTATTGTTAAAAGCCTGCCAGTCTGCCAGATCACTACTGATGTACATCCTTTTGTCCTAAGACCCTGCGCACCTTTTGCTGCTCAGCTTTTTAGTTCATTACTCCGTATCTCTATGTCCAACCTTAATTATGTTTTTATGGGAAGGGCAGCCAGCCTGCCTACAAGGGTGAGCATCTTGGCTTCTCTAAATGGTTTCACATTCCTAGGGTATATTTTGGGATATTAGGATGCAGCTTTTCAATATTAATAATAGTAGAATAAACCAATTACATAGATAAAAACTTTCACGCAAAGCAGACTGATCATGATCATTAAAAAATATGCATGCTAAGAGACTCATATAACGCATTGGTCAATAATTTTGGAGTGAGAATATGTAGGACAGATAAAAACCACATAAAATCTGCCAAAATCTTAGACGTCACAAGCTCAAGTAACGGTCCTACAAACAAACTTTTCAATTTTATAACTATTTCCAAAATAATCAACACTCTTTTTTATTATTGGAAATGTCGACACTCACAAACATGAGAATATCTCTGAATTATATTAAGTTAGATCATTCTCTTTTCGGCACCAACACCAAATTTGTAAACTGTTTTATCCTTCCTGGAATTAATAATAAAGTAGGCTAATCATCTTGTGAAAATAAAACTTTAAATTGAAGAACTCAGCTCTTCACGCTTCCTGCAGGGAGCTAACTCAAAATTAACTGTTAAACAATGCCGTTAAGGATGAAGAATTGTCACTTCATCAGCAACATCAGATAAATGACGTTTTAGTTTGGATATAGTGATTGTTTATAATTGGTAGGGTTATATATATATATATTATATATATATATATATATATATATATATATATATATTTATAAGGATGGTAGGTTTATTCTTATTTGGCTATATCCTTTGCAATAGGGACTTGTTTTGTTGTTGCACTTCTTATGTGTACAGTTTCAAAAATGAAAGCGCAAAAATTTTAAAAGTGAATACAGCCAACAGGGGTATTTAGTAAAGGGTCTCAATTGTGAAAATGAAGGGGATAGTGTGAAGGAGTAGTGCCAGTAATTGTGAAAATAAAGTTTTCTTTCTAGGCTCCATCATAGAGAGTCAAAGAGAGGGTCTCAGCTTGATCTGGAGTCTAGAAAGATAACTTTTTCTTAATAACAAAGTACAAACATCACTTAGAGCCAACATTAGAAGGCGAACAACAAAACAATTCGGAAAGTAAAAGGTGAACAAGGCTGACAAGCCACAAATTCTTTGTCCTGATTATTCATCCTCAAAACCTTCAATATTACTAGTACTAGTATTGTAATGTTTTGATGTTTTCTAGGGGGAAAATAAAGAAAAAGTCGTTCATGGACTCACGGCCCAATTGCATATGGGTTTGTATATGAACACTACAACTCTACAATTGACAGGTTGAATGAGGTGTAACTCAAGCCAATAGAAAGCGTAGGACGACCCCTCCCCCGCTACTTCCTGTAAGCTCCACACATTGTTCAATACTCAAATGCATCATATTCGTAACACTTTGGTTATGTTTGTTTACATCAGTTTCACACAAACACACACAAGTAGAACCAGAATAGCTTGTCAACTACTGAGAAAGAACTGAAACCAGTAATAAGTAAGATCATTTGTTGGTAAATGAATAATTGAGCAACATTGGATAAGACAGTACCTGAAACCTGAAGGTTCACAGCCAGCCGCATTTTATTCATTCCTTAAGGGCTGATAAAATCAGACATTACAGTGAACTAGTCTTTCTTGGCAGGAACCTTAAGAGTTGATCAAGTGTGACAATATTGTTAACTAGTCTTTCTTCGCTAGGACCCCATTTGCAATAATAGAAGTGCTTTCCGTAAAGTCTGCGGTCTGCCCAAGCTCCTGTTGACAACATTAGGCAATTCATCTCACACCATTCCTAAGCCAAAGAAAAAATTCAACCAAGATTGACCATTCAACATATCAGCAAGCTATAAAGAAAACAACATGACACATGAAAACATCATAACAAACAAACAGCATGCCACAGAGCTTTATAAACTAGTACAAGTCTATGAGCCTTCGGTAAATAATTCCTGGTATCAATCACATCAATTACAACAACAAAAACAATCTCGTAATTTCAACACCCTACTTAAACCTAAGCTTGCACATTGTTGCCTTACTAGGCCCTGGTAAAGAGTTAAAGCCTAACTAATTCCTTAAAACACTGTGCCAAAAGGCCCAACAGGCAGCTGAGACCACATTATAAAAAAATTTCCAGCAAGGGAAAGTTAGAGATGGTTTCCTCGTAGCACAAGTGATCCATTCCTGAAAGGCCTAATGAGTTAGGTATAAATTTCAAAAAATCAAAGCAGATCCAAGCATAAGGAAAATTAAATAGGAAAGAGAAGGGTATAGTTTATCAACTACAACAACCTCACAGGAAAAGGGGGGAAATGTAAACTAAAAAGGTATGAGAGTTGCATATTCAATGACACTCTAGTGTCTATAAAATGAATGCAATTACCCCTAATAATCAGATATTAACGAAGGCAATTTTTACTTTCAACTTAAGCATCATGGAGGTTCTCAGTCTCAAACGTATAATGGGATGACAAAATATCACTAGAAGACGTTGAACTTGACTGGATAAGGTACAAAGAACATAATTTAAGATAGACTTTAAAATTAGAGGATAAGTTACAAGGTGAACTGCGCCAAATGACAATGCATGCAAAAACTAGACCTGAAAATCTACACTTGATAGTTTGCTGATAAGTTTTTATATGAGTAAACCTTGTCTATATCAAAACTTCTAATCGATAAATGTACCTGCACTTATGCAGCACACAAAATTGTTCAACTCCTTTTTGTTTATTTTGCCTGAATAACTTTCCATGGATTGTATCTACACTGGTTCTGAAGGAGACATCAAAGGAATTCATATTGTTAAACAAAAACAGAGGAATTTTTTATGAATAATCGAGAGGCTGAAAATCCAAAAAAAGAAACCTTAGTTTGATAAGACGTGAATATGAACTTATGACGATAAAAATCAGGTATGAAGCTGAATTTTAATACTCCACATCAAACTTGACACTATTCTAACAAAGATATTAACTACTCGCCTAATTATACTGCAAAGTTCCAAAGCAAGAGTCAAGAGAGAATCAGAAACACAAAGAAAAGAGCATTACAGTCCATCATGCGTCAATGGCAACAAAAGAGAGCCAAGAGCTGTGATTTTACTGTACAACCAAACCAAATGTATCATTCAATACAACTACGGCAGATTAAGAGCTGAACGGCCTGAATAGGGAACAAGATACTAAAAACAATTTTGACAAAATAAGCAAAAGCTTCAAGCCAGAGCTTATGGAACAATGAAGTACCTTAAGTTTCAATTCAACTATAATTAGCAAACAACTTGATCGACAAAGCTGTATGATTTGGAATTGCATTATTCAGAAAAATCATAGAACTTGAAAGCATCAACTTCAACAGTCTGTGTCGGCTCCACTTTTATCTAGAGGAAGAAGTCGACCTCCCTGCACATCGTAATATAGAGGCAAGTTCATTTCCCTCTTACCTATATGAGAAAAGGACGCCAGACCTTTAATGTTTTAAGTAGAAGTCACCTGAATATTATGTCTTACCTATATTTCCCTCTCTTATTCTATCCAGGTTAAGCAGAACACATATTGAAGTGTGAAGATATAAAACACATGTCATTTTGTGAAAGCTATGCGTAAAATGGTTGCAAAAGAAACATTTGCTGAATGCAAAAATGATGGTACATAGGTGAATACACTTAACAAGATATAAATGTTGTAATCAATGCAAATTGGTTACATCCTTACTTAAATCAGCCACATCAAATTAAAAATTACACCTCGAATCATATATACATGGATAATTTCTAAGATACGAAGTAGCATTAACGAAAAAATAAGGACACAACTTGACCGATCCAATAATCTAAGACACGCTCCATTTCAAGATCAATCATTTTCACTATAGCAGAAATATACTGCTCCATTTCAAGATCAATCATTTTCGCATCATATTGTCACGGTAAACATGAGCTCTTCAGACTTCAGCTACACCACTCCTAATTTAATTCATACAATTGCCTCCAGAATGAAAGCAAAGGATGAGGTGCAGATTGTACGCTACGTCGCCCCCAACATTTTCCACGTACAATAATACAAAGAGACACTCGTTGTGTAAAAGCTCACAACCAAAACTCAAAACCCGCAATTACTAAAAAAAAACTCCACCATAAACAATAAACGCTCGCTATTCAATGAGGCAGTAAGTTTCAGTCCATTTCAATTCAATTCCATTGTACCAAGAACTGAGGAGGTCAAAGTATATTCAATAACTAGGTGATACTCAAGTCATGCTCGGCGTTTTAATTTAATACGTAGTAGAAAAATTAGGTCATTGGTTAGCTAAAGTATACATTATGTAACGCTAGGTCGTTGGCCTAAATTAAAGACTCATGTGGCGTCCGTTTTCTGTATAAATAAAAGTGTATAGACAGAATTTAATCAATTTTAACGTTGATAAAAACATAGCGAATTTGGTTGCACTTGATAATAAAATTCTCATAAGTCATAACCACATTCTGATAAGAAAAGTTTGTTACGAAAACTCCTAATATAAATGGAATCCTAAAAGGCGAAGAGCCTTCCAATTATGCACAACTTGACGTAATCATATTTTCTAATGTCGTAAAGACACACTAATTGCCATGATTCTCATGTCCTGCGTCATCAATCCGAGTTTTAACTTATGAATTGCATAATCGAAATCGAATTAGTTCTTCTAATATTATCAAATCAATCACTTGATCGTCAATGATTCACAAAACATTTATCTAAAATCTATAGTTTATAAAGTTATCATACAAATTAGATGATTCAAATTGCAGAAATCACTGATTGAATTTTGCAGAAATCAATAACATAGAAAGACGGAATTTAACGAGAGACGAAAGAGAACGAGAATACCTGGTTTTGGCTCCGGACTGAGAAAGTGAGAAGCGCCAGTTTCAAAATTAGAAGACCGATTAGAATAATTTGGTCAGGTCAACCATACTTAAAGAAGAGGGTTTCTCGTACGAAGCCCAAGAAAACGATACTGGGCTATTTGGAATGGGCCAATTTCCCATGCTATAGGGCTAAGGCGATTAGGGTTATTAGGGTTTTGAATGATTTCGTTTGAGTTCATTACTTTATTTTTCTACTGGGCTTTATGACTTCAAGACCTGATGGGCTTAAATTAAGCCAGCCACAAAAGAGCCCTTTAACCTCTATTGCAACTCTTACAATTATTCCGTATACACTATATAGGCATCTTTTATGGAAGTTTTATTAGGCAAATGTGATTATGTGAACATAGTTATCTTTAAATTTTTTGTACTCTGTTAAACTATAATAACTTATTGACCATAAAAGAAACGTATCCGAATTTATTTATCTTGAAATAAACTTTTCTAAACTTAATTTCAAATTTCTATGGTACTGATTAAACTTATCTAAATTTATTTTTTCTGAAATTAGTAAAAATAAGGTCAAGTCAGTGAGAAGATTAAACCTAAAGTGAGAAGCTCTATTTAAATTGTGTTATTATCACTAAAATTCCTATTTAATTTATAGGTGAACCTCAATTTTTCCCTAAACGATGATAAATAATATACAATAATTTTCAGTGAACTCTAGTCCACTCTAATAAGGCACCATACTTCCTAAGTTGTTAGAGTTATGTATGGGTTTGATTTACGCAGTCTAACAAGTATACTGTATACATGAGTACATGACGCCTTGTTTGGCACATTTTATGATTTTATCGTACATAGTTAATTGGTGTAAGTGTAGTGTACTAAGTATATTGCGAAAGCGTTATTTTGTATAGTTAGAGTGAAAAATTTGTAATGTATTCGGTGTACTAAGCCTTTCAAATTGGTAGATATTAGACAAGACTTTTCTAATTTATATTTGATATAAATTATATCAGCATATTGATATTTTTATACATAGATATTGTTATACTAAGTATATATATTATTATATTATATATAGAAGTATAGAAAAATATATATCACATAAAGCTATTATAATATCAAGTATATAATTGAAATTACGAAAAATATCTCGATTTATATCAGATACTAATAAGGAATCTCTCCGGCAAAACAAAGTTTGTCAAACTAGTACAAAAGTTTGGCAAAGGTGGAGAAAACTTAACTACAAAAGCAGGAGATTAAGGAACGTTAAGCTCAACTTTATTGGAGCAAACATGGAAATTAAAGAGGGTTTGCTGCAAAAAGGGTGAGCACACATAAAGTCTATAAGTGATCATCAATTTGGACCCCCGCCATAGCACCTTTTAGACAACAAAAGATGTTGGCTTTTCAATACGTTCGGTGGAATCTTGCATTCGTGCGAGCGACGAAACAACACATCCACCTTCCTTTCTCATCTTTTGCACGAACTCCATCACAGTTTGCACCTCAAATCCTATTAGTATTTTAGAAATTATACCAGTCTATTGCGACTAGTGATGACTGATGAGACTCTTTTCGGACGCTTTTAATTCGCTACACATATACAAAGTGGATGGAAAATGGAAGGATTTACTCATTTACGAGGTACTCTTTCACTTTTTACAAAGACAACAACACCCCTAATTTTTTCCGACAGTTAGCTTTCATTTGCATGTACAAAATCGAGAATTATAATTTCTAATTGATGAGAACCCATAATGGCATAATATTCATCAGCTACTCACATTCTAACAATGCATGAACAGCTATACCAAAATCTTGCCTATGCTGTGAACAGCTATACCAAAATCTTGCCTATGTGGCAAATAATATAGGGTTATAATTTACTAATTTATACTTCTCTTAGTAGGATTCGTATCTAATGGTAGATGACAATTTGGAACTATATATTTTTTTAGAAGGATTGTTGCTGATCTAATATTGGTGGCAAGTTAATTTCATCATAAATGCATTTTTCCGTATAGGTATTTTTTATCATATATAATTATATATGGACTGTAGTTGGTATGATATGTTTGTAATCATATAGTATATCAAACTCATTTGTTTTCATAGAAGATCCCTTCTAGATTCCTCTCATACACTACTAATCAATGTACCAAGCTAAGTATACTGTACATAATTTACCTGGACAACGATATAATTTATGGATGTAGACAGCCGGAAGTGAAGTAAGGAGGAATATCATGTCGCCCTCTTATTATATACGCCATCTTTTTATAATATATTAAAGTCGATCAGTTGGTGATCATGTTATATATGATGTAATAATTGTTTTTTGTAGACATGAGATGAGCAAGTTACCATGGTGATCATACATATATGTTATTGTGAAGATGGAAATGAAGTGTAATTTGATGGCAAAACTTTATGCAGTTTTTTGTTATTTTTTTTCATAATTAGACAGCTAGATGATGAAGTGTTTGGAGTTTAGGATTGAGATTTCAAATATGCAAGTTAATTTTAATTATGATTTTCTTAAATGTTTCAAGAAAAAATTCCATCACCCATCAACAAATAATTAATAATAACTTAAAAGTTAGAACTAGCTTGTAAATTATATATAGTCCAAATGTATGTAACGAGTATATGACGTAAAGGGAGTCGCAAGGCATCAAGACAACAATTGATATAAACGGGATTTGATCACAGGTCTTGGATACCACCCTCTAATTGGATATAAATACTATATTGAACAAACGAGTTTTGAACAAACTTATATTGAAAACATAACAACTATAAAAATAGAAAACAATTGGATATCAGCTGAGTTATATTGAACAAACGAGTAATGGAATGAAGTAAAAAAAAATGCCAATGTAGTTTGAGAAGGCTAAGTTTTGACAAGTCATTCCCGCGAAGAAAGAAGAGAGAAAAAGGCATATGAACAGCAAAAATTGGGATATTAAATTGCAACTTGATATAGCAGAAGGGACATGGACACGCGATGAATCACATATCCTTCCAACAAGAGTTGTAATTGAGACAAATAAAAGGATGAGATAAATTGTTCCAGATAATAAAATATACTTAATATATACTGCTCAATCATTTCAATGAAAATAATAACAATTATAAAATAGTCATAAAACGTACCATATATGGATGACATGATAAAGAGGGTACCCCCCAACTTTGATGATCCTAAAATTAATTTTGTTGGTAAGCATATATTTGTAGGTTAGCCCTACTATTAAAGGGAAGTTAATATACATAGCACTATCAAAGAGGCTGAAGACTATAATGTGATGGTCCCTTGATGTTGTCACGTAGAGAAGCAGGGGAAGATGGAGGGCATACCAGGTTGCCCCTTGAATTTGGGCACGAGGGATACGCCCTTGTATTATGCAGGTGCTGTAATATTATTCCATTGGGCAATATGAGCATGTGCTATGCCTACACCCATCATGCTTCATGTGATTCCCACATGACTCCCCCCCATACTTGGTCTTTGGAAGGTCGTTGAGTTAATTCTTGGTAGGTCAAAACGTACTGTATTCTTAATACTCCTCTACGTTTAAAATAGATTATGTTGTTTATGGCAACCAATGTTGATATAGTAGATATGAGCTGAGTATAATAATGGAACAAGAAGACTAAAACTCTAAATCATTAATTGTATGATCAATTATATAATTCATCGAATTTAGAAATACTAATGTATAGCATTAGATTATGAATCATTATATTGCTAAATCATTTCAGCCAGATTTTTAAGGGTTGCAGCCTTTAGATCAAAAGTTCAGTGCGAAAACCCTTCATGTAGTATAGCCTATGCGTATACTATGAATTGAAGCGGCCAAGAGTATAGTGTGATGAGTTGAGCCGATTTGCATATATATTTGAACCTCAGAATCATTAGTATTTTATGATTTTGTGAGAAGGATATAGTATGTTCTTCAATCTAATTGTCAAAATAATAGAAATAATCTTGCAAGTTTTCGAGATAGTTATTTCTCGAATTCAAATCAAATTAGAGGTTTTTTAGATTGATCAGATTCAAATAAATCAAACCGAGATCTATTCGCCTGGTAATCTATTGTCTCTGGTAGTCATTGATATATACTCACGTATGTTTGCAAATTAGCATTAGCGAAAACTTTATTAAAATTGAGGTCTCACAAATATCCTTTGTAAGAGGCAATCCATCAGCTTATAGCAGCAAGCCAGCAATGAGGCAAGTGAGAAGTGACCAGTAATCACTCTAAGACTTGACTCCTCACCGGGGTCTCCACGCAAGTTAAGGACTGTACACATTAGAATGACAATAAAAATAATTCACAACTTAAACTTCTTAATCAATTGCTTTTTATTCCGTAAAGGTCTTGTCCTTCAGAATAGTAATGTTTTGTATCTTTGGATTTTGTCGAGGAACAGCTCCTGATTTCAATGGCATTTTTGTCTGCAATTTGGCTATGCTGCTTTGACATAATGACAATTAGCCAAGTTTATTGACCTTCAGTGTTGCTTTAGTGAACTGTCATGCCCCCTCTTTTTTTTTTATCTAGGTTAAATAGTACTCCGTAACACTTTATGTTGGTCACTTAATGAGACAACATTAGTTAATTCGTATCTAATAATTAAAGAGTATTGATTATCTTAATTAACCTACCTCCTACAATTAGTCATCTTCGGAGCAACCACCGTGATCATGCTAGAATAATTAGAGAACAACCTCCCCCCCAAGATTGGGTGGTTGGTGTATACATAAATTAGAATAAAATATATTATAGATTCAAGCTGCCACCTAGTTTTAGAAATTGAATGGTTGATCCATGAATGATCTCAATTAAACAATTTTAAAAACAAAACCTAAGCTAGTTGAAATGCAAATGAAATAAAATGGTATGTAAATAAATTTGATGTATTAAATTAAATTTTAGCAAGGAAACAATTTAAATTGAAAATTGCTTTATAAGATACCCCGTGTACCTCAACAAAGTTTTTTTTTTTTTTTTTTTTTGAAAATAAAGATATAATTAGAACAAATATGAGGGTTTGGGGGTATTGGGTCACTTAAAAATCATTTCTAATTGAGAATCCAATCAAGATTACATCATAGTTGGTATCAGGGAAGTATATGCATATGATTAGTAGTCGTCATGTATAATTTGGGAACAAATTACAATTAAGCTTATGATTAAAACAATACATACGGTGAACCAAAGTTTGATATATAGTAGGAACATTTATCAAATAAAGTTTCGCGAGTATGAGTAGTATATATGAGTGCTTTACGCAAGCAAAAATCTGAGGCACATGGTATCTAGTCAAACTAGAACATGTAAATCGACCAAAATTCCCACTTCTATGTTTGTTCAAGTATTTCATTTAGACTTTTCCTTAATGTAGACCTTTTACCACAATTATAAATATTGATGATTATAATTCTCCTAGCTTATTATTTTGTAATAGTGTGTGGACGCAACCAAACTAACAACCACTTGTCACATGCAAGTATCATGGGATCATAATCGTATGCGAATAGCCGCGTTTCAAGGACTTCATCTCCTTTAATACAGAAAAAATCAGATATCGTTTCATCATTCGGACACTACATTTTCATTATTAAGAGAAATTGTGAGTAGACATGATATAGCCGTATATTAAGATAATGTTTTGGGATGGAAGATTTGTGTCATCACCTCTCGGCTTTGACTAACTGAAGTTGGTGGCTCGACATCAACAAGAAGTCGTATTCACACCAAACAAAGAAAAAGAATACTCTAATAAGACACCAGCATATTTGATTTATACCCTAGTCCAATTAGCAAAGGATGGGAGTCAGTTTGTGGCTAAACAGACGCAAATTTCCTCAATTATTCTACAAGTAATTTGGGTATTCAACTTTTCAATTTCAAATCGACTATGTACTAAAATAACCAAGCTATGAACACCGTCTTAGTATATTACTAGATTAGACAAAATTTAATATATAAACTTTCATAGACCTTTTTATTTCCAGTAATACCCATTATAAAAATTATCCATATATGTCATATTACAATTAATAGCCCTAGTCAAAAGAAAGAATTCCTATGCATGTGATTTCCATTACACCAACAAAAAATATTTATACGGCTAGTATATTCTACCTATTCAAGTGACTTCCATTACACCAACAAAAACTATTTATACGGCTATGTTCTAAGTAAATTTTTAGTTGATCTCTCTAAGTAAAACACGATCAATTATCATATATGTGCTCAATAAGTAAAATCTGACCTAAAGTCAACTAAGTCAAACATGGTCACATAGTAGCTTGGACATTTCCACCAATTGGAGTACTTCGCTCGAACTCCTAGCTAGCCTAATAGCAAAGCAAGAATTGACTCTATGACTTGGATTGCTCGATTTATATTTAGCTAATAATCGAGTAAAAGTAGCCAAAGCTATGTGGATCTAGGGCTGGATATGAGCCGAGCTAGCTCGCGAGTTACTCGGGATCGGATCGCCTAAAGCTCGGCTCGAGTTCGGAATTAGGCGAGCCCGAGCTTTATGAAAGCGAGCCCGAGCTCGAGACTAATCAATTCAAGCTCGAGGGCTCGACGAGCCTAAACGAGCCAAGCTTAATTAATGGCGTAGTTGAAATCAATCTTTAAATAGAATCGAGCTTAATTACTCGAATAAGCATTCGACAAATCAGAGCTAAGTGACGAGCTTATACCGAGTTAAGCCACGAGCTTTTGTCAAGCTGAGCCCGAGCTCAAATTTTAAAACTCGACGAGTCACGAGCCCGAGCCCGAGCTTAATGAGTCTCAAGCGAGCCGAGTCACGAGCTTTTCGAGCTCGGGCTCGGCTCGGCTCGGCTCGGGCTCGTTTCTAGTCCTATGTGGATCTGCTTTGCTCAAGCATGGTAGTCTCACGGGTTAGTCCAACTATCAGCTTAAACTTTTGGTTGAGTTGGTCCTATGACAATATTCATAACACAGTCATATATATTTCGTATTTCAATTGGTAATTTTTATATGTTTGCTATATCTAATCAATTGGTTTGAGCTACTTTAAGAAGCATTTGGGATTATTTTTCCCCCAATGTGTTATCTTAGAAAATGATGACGAATATATGTACTCCGTGTTTGACAATTCGTAATGATACCATCTCATAGTTGGTGCAAATTTACCTGGATCGAGCAAAAATTCGTCCTTTCGAAAATGCCAATTGTGGTCCTAACTTCCAAACGGATAATACATATCGGTTTAAACAGAAAGTTTGAATTATTAGAGATGATTTTGATAGGGAATGGTGATGAATAACTATGTATTGCTTATTAAATGTGAAAGGGAGTGAAAATAAATCGTTATGAAGTACGAATATAAATGGAAAATTTAATTATTTTTTCCCCATGAAATAAATAAATCCAGAACTACATACACCAATTCTCTATTATATGGTTTAACGATATCTTGATATATATATATATATATATATTATATTTGATCTTGTCAAGAGCTAGTTAGTTAGGGTCAAAATAACATAGTCAAGACACTTTTTTCATTTGAGAGATTTAATTAACTTACAAGATTGTAGTTAGGATAAAATAAAATTAAAGAAGAGAAAAAAAAAAAAAAGGATTTACTCATTGAATTGAACTTTACGTCAGCTGATGGCTGATGCTCTAGGTTTCAAATGTTAGTCGTTGGATTAACTTCGCAACACAGACAAGAAAAAAGGGAACTTCGTGGTTGGTATTAAAAAAACTTTACAGCCAAAAGGTCCAACCCCCACCGCCAACGTCAGGTAGGTTGACTTGGGGATTCCTAATAGTTTTTTAGTTTGTTGGTTATATTATTATTATTATTATTATTATTATTATTATTATTATTATTATTATTATTTTTTTTTTTTTTTTTTTTTTTTTTTTTTTTTTTTTTAATTAAAATGGTAAGGAGAAGTATCTTGACAATACTTCAACCTTATGTGATTTCTTAGTCTAATACTCGTATTTGCTGGAGAACACATTAAAGGAATAATTGGCATCCCCATCCCCAAGGTCTTTCACTTGTTAAATTTGAACCATAAACCTTCGTCACTTTGCTAACCAGAAAATCTAAAAAAATTTGTTTCTATTTTCTCATATGGCCGTTTTGATTAAGAGATAGTATAATGTAGGGGTGCACAAAATAACCGTAATTGTTAATCATAACTGTTAATCGTGTATAACCGGTTCATATTAACGGCTATTTTACCGAACTAACCGTTCAAAATTAACGGTTACGGTAATGAAGTTTTCGTAACGGTTAACCGTTATTATTATTTTTTTAAAAACTAAACTTAAAAGGCTAAAACATGAATGAATATCAGAAAATTATTTTATGCATGATCAAACCTTATATAAATATGTGTTATTACTATTGTAGAAGACCAAATGAGTTAAGAAATCATACAAATAATTTCACAATATTAGGTGTACAAGTGCATACAATGGAATGAAACGATTACCATTAAATGTACCGTTAAATATCGGTTACCGTTACTTAACGGTACAGTTACAATTAGCATTTTCCAATAATCATTATAACGGTTAACCATACCGTTAAGGTTTAACAGTACGGTTAACGGTTTATGCACACCCATAGTATAACGTAACATAACAACATGAACATTCAACAATCAATTAAAACTATATATATATATATATATATATATATATATATATATATATATATATATATATATATATATATATATATATATATATATATATATATATATATATAAGTCACACATTTTAACATCAATTATTCCCCGCCAAGCTGTAGTGGTGAGGTCGATTACATTTTAAGTTTTTTTTTCCTTCCTATTTTTATTGTGAAAATTCCATCGAATACTTCATTAATCATTCAATATTACTTTAATTCGATTAAGATGAGGGAGTAGTTTCTATTTGAGTAGCAATTAAGCCAGTACAATTTGGTTAAAACTAATAAAACCTTTAGTAAGAAAACATGCATGAGTTGGGCATGCACATTATTCATCACACCATTCCATATTTCCAAGCATTCAAATACAATGCACTATATGGATAATTTCAAGTCATCATGAAGTTAGCTTATAGTAAGATTTTATCTTACCACTAGAAGATTTGTCTCCCCAAATCTGAAAGATCCAATGAACACTACTAACTCTTCATAATTTCCTAGGAATAGGGATCAAGAACTCATCATTATTCCCCTCCAGCTATGCTTATCCCTAAGCAAATACTATGATCTTTAAGAAACAAAAGCATACATTATTTATAAATTTCATGTGATCGATTATACTATAAAGCTTCCCCAAGAAAATAAATACTTGTTCAAATAGCTAGCCTACTAAAACGGCTCAAATGACGTTCCACCAAATAATAAGAAAGACATCCTCAAAAAAATAATTCATAAATAACAATAATAATATGAGAGACATACTCCATGAAAAAGAGTGGTGGTCGGTTAAGTGTAAGGGGTAGTAAAACCGGCCAAACTCACCGTTAATCCCGCCGATAGTAGTAACAACCATTTACTTCATGTTTGTGCACTCATTAAGCAACATAATCTGATCTAGAAATGTATATACTATATAGTCCACGCGGCATTATTTGGTAGTAGTATTTTTTTATTCACATTTATTACCCATCTTCCCCTCTCCCCCCCAAAAATAAAAGAAGTAACTAAGGAGTAAACTAAACCACCTAACCAATAATAGGATCTCATAATGCATGTGGATTTATTATCAATAACTTCATTACCGGCTTTTTTCAACAGGATCTTAACTAACAAACTATAACTTCAACCGTAGAATCTCTGCCTCCCAATTTTATAAGGATTTTGAGAATTGCCGAGTAACAATATTTGATATTAGTCCTTACCCTTAAAATAATCACTTCATTAGAAAAATAAGTTTTACATTTACTCTTTTATGGTCAAATATTATAAATTTTAACCATATTTTTAACAATTATGTACTTCATGTAATCTTGTATGGAGTTCTTCTAGTGTTGGGACAATAATTGTATAATATTTATGAGGCACTGTTTAACTTCTCAAAATATAATTGAGTCCTTTATTCAATAAAGTAAATACCTAATTTTTATTTGATAAAAAATTCATGCCTGTTCACTAAAAGTTTGAACTTGAAACTTCTCATTTAGAGTATAAGTATTTAAATTACTATTCCAACTACATTTTTATGTTAATATATATATATATATATATATATATATATATATATATATATATATATATATATATATATATATATATAAATATGAATTTTGAGGCTCATTAAATTTGAGAGTTTCACCCAAAACCGCCTCTGAATCCTTCACACAATAAAGCACATTCTTATAGAGTAGTGTGAGATTCATCTCCGTACTTCCTATAATTTTGTTTAAGCATAAAAACTGGTAACTGAAAAATTGTATACTTCTTATATACTCCGTATGTTGATTCTTCCAAGGCGCATCACAACACCATCAGGTAAATTGTTAACAAAATAATAGCTATACCAAAATAAAAATAGTAATATTACTGCAAGAAGAAAAATATATTATTTCCAACAGAAAGAATAATAATGTAAACATTGGTATTAATAAATATAAAAGCCACTTCGTGTCCACATGGACCGAGTGCTGAATGACTACAATATTTTTATTTTTATTTTTTGATAATCTCTTTTCTGAAAAGAAATTGAATTGTTAATCAATCAATTCCTTCAAAAACAAGGCCGACCCTTCCAAAAACAGAAAATATGTACCCTGCCAATCAAGCAACTAAAAACAGCAGCGGCGGGAAAAAAAATAAAATGAAATATTACACGGATAGATGCTTAGTGTTCACACTAATTAATTAATTACCCTTAATTAAGTGAAAAATATTTTACCGATCTGATGATGATGATGATTGATGAATGAAGGAATAAGATTCACACAGGTTGGTGGGTGGTGGTGGTCAGATGTTGACGACTGAAACTACCGTTCTTCCGGCTCCCTGTCGCCGTCGAACGATAGTCGAAAAACCCACTTGCTGAGTGACCTCATTCTTCGAGAATTCCTCTTTGCATGATGACTGTTTTTGTTAAGTTTGGTATCAGCATATTCCTTGATGCGTTGCATGGCGAGGTCCAGAGTATCATCCGACATATTTGCAAAACATACCCGAAACCAACCTGGTTCATTGCAGTGGCATGATGATCCAGGAGAAATATTCAACTTCACGCTGTAAACAATTTCTTTCCAAAGCTCGATTTCGTCTTCGAATGTTGGGGACTTCAGCATATGCCTTAGATCGACCCAGCAGAACAACCCACTGTTACTGTCTAGGCAGTTGACTCCAGCTTTCTTAAGGCCCGACACTAACATGGTGTGTCGGCTTCGAAGCCGACATTGGTTTTGTGCGATGTAGGATTCCATAAACTTGACGTCGGACAGTAGTCCTGCGAGAAGGTGCTGCGTCTGGGCGGACACGAGACCGAAGCTGGACATCTTCGTGGCGGCTGAGACTACAAGCGGGTCATTGGAGTAGATAGCACCGACCCGGAATCCGGGGAGGCCCAGGTCCTTGGATAAACTAGACACAATGTGAACACGGTCAATGAGATCCTTGTTGTTGGCCCACTTCTTGTCCATGAGGGCCTCCATGACGCTCATGAACCCAGACCCATTGAAGACAGTTCCAGCGTAGATTTCGTCGCTGATTAGATGGATGTTTTTGGAAGATACAAATGTAAGGAGGAGGGAAATCTCGTCTTTCGATAAGGTCGTGCCCAGAGGGTTGGACGGGTTCGTGACGAGAACACCCTTCACCTTTAGGCCCTGCCTTTTAGCTGAACTGTAAGCTTCCTCAAGAGCTGACTTTGTGATCTTGTAATTGTTTGAGCTGGTGCACTTGATTGGAACTATTTCCGCCCCGGTTCTCCACTTAAGGTCTCTATCAAATCTGAAATAATCATTATTCATAATCCATCAGAACAGTGATAAAACTCTAACTTGCTGGATTGCTCAACAAGTTGATCTGATCGTGTAAAATTTACAACAAAAATAATGTAGGGATCAATTACAAAAAAGAAACAATACTGACCCTGGGTAGTACGGAGTGGGCAAAAGGAGGGCCTCGCCGGGGTTGGCCAGGCAAAAAATGAGAGTCTCATTAGCTGAAGTTGCGCCAGCAGTGAGAACAAGCTTGGCTGGGTCAAATGTAACTTTATTTCCTCTCAACATGGACATGTAATTTACGAAAGCCTGTAACAAGCAAAGGTGTCATTAGCAACTTGAACAAAATACGTACAAACCCAATCTCTAAAATTCAAAAGACATATGATGAAATGCTTACTTTTTTGAATTCGGGTAGGCCATGATAATCTTGGAAGAGAGCGAGGTTTCTGAAAACGGATTTGCCATTTTTAGTAAAAGAGGCGGGCTCGGGATTATTAGCCAGCCACGACTCGAGAAGATCAAAGCAGAGCTGATTCTCGGCCAGGCCCATTTGGATCATGCCGTCTGGGTTATCGATTTCATGGTAGGGATTCTTCTCATACTCTTCCCATCCCAGGAAGTAGGAAGAGTCTTGACCATGACTGTTGGTGCCTGCTAAGTTTGACAGTATCGTCATTTCTGATTGTATCTCTCTCTGTGCTTTTGTTTGCTTTGCTAGCTTGATTTGCTGGAAGCCACTCAATGAGCTTCTTTTCTTTCTTTCTTTCTTTCTTTCTTTCTCTTTTTGTGTATATGCCAAGGAAAGTGAAGATGTTTTTTATTTGTTTTGTAGAGAGGGAGAGATTGAGAGAAGAGAGTGGGAGATAATTGCTGTTGGAGTTATGAGTTTGATTGATCCCATACAACTGAGCTGAGTATTTATAGGCAACTACACCTTGCCAAGTCAGCAATATCACTTGGACTCGTCATTTATGGAGAAATTTAACAGTGCCAACTCTTTCTGTATTTTAATCATTTTACCCCGCCCAAAATAAATTAACTTAATCCCTTAACATTTCTTTTTATTAATGATAAATTCTCTTATATGTCTATAAACCTAGGGAATGATACACTTTTTGGAGATGGTACTCGCGACTTTTAGTTGATTATTATGTATATCATTTGTCAACATGTCATCTGCGAATGGTCGATTTACACCCAAAAAAATATTTCTGTTCTTATACTTTATGTATTTGAGTTTTAGAAAAGGACTAATTAGCTTAACTTAAGATATAAAGTATGGAGTCTTTGAAAATAAGTTTCTCCAGTGTCATTTAAAAAAATACATAGATGCTTAATTTTGTACATTTGGTATTGTGGTTAACAAATTTAGATAATTTTATATATCTATATGGAGTAATTGTTGAAAATTTTCAGTCACTGCTTTACATTGTCATGCCTTTGTTGAATCGATTATTTCCTTATTGGGCAACTGGCATACAAGTAAGTGAGGTAGGCGTAAACCATTTATATTCTAATTAGTTACTAGAAGCCTTATTGCAGTACAACATAGTAACCGACCAATTCTTGGAAAGCTACCCCGCATCTCCATAAATCACCCGTTTATGAAATGATCGCAATGAATTTTCAATAAAATATATACAGAGTATAAATAACGAAAATAAATAAATACATATGATGTTCCCCGCCAAGGATAGCCTTTTCTTTATCTTATTATTATATTTTATTGGATCAATTTCAATTGCAAATTATCTTAGCTTCTCAAAACTTTGTAATTTATATGTGTAACTGGTCCATTCAACATGGATCAACCTTTTGGCCCTTATGTATGTAATGTACGTATGGCCGGTCTCCTCGATAACTTGACCTGTAATTTCTATAGTTTAGCTATTCAATTTATACATGAAATTGGTGGATTTTGCAAATAAGTGTATGGTTGAGAAAGAAACAAAAAAAAAAAAAAACTATTAGTACTTCGTAAAAACCACAAGTACAAAATTTTGTCTCTCTAAATTAAGGAATATTTTTATTTTTAAAATATAATATCTCTCTAAATTTATTGTTTCATAGTTTACACTACATCTATTCCAACACCGTTGTTTGACACGGTATACATGACATAAAAAAAATAATAGTATCTATATTCATATAAAATCTAGTTTTTAGATTTATTGGTTAGTACTTAGTAGTGCGAGCACTAATTTTCAACTAATGCAAGAAACCAAAGGATTCATATTTCTCTTAAAAAAATGAAGGTTTTAAGAGTATCTTTTTAGTCAAATAAAGTTCATGAAAAAAATATCAATACGGTGATTGAAATAAATTGGGTCAGGTCTCTAGGTCTTATAGTTTGTGTCAAAAAAAAAAAATTCAAATTAAGTGACATTTATTTTCGAGTAGGGTTGGGCGAATTGAAATATTCATCAAAATATAGGTACAATATGAGTAATGTCTAATGTGGTATTCAGATCAAGTTAGTTTTATTAAATTTCTCAGTTTATGTAATACGAAGTAATTGGTAATATTTATATGCTTGGACTTTAACTATTGTTATATTTGAGGTTTCGTGTATCTCATTTATTTATAAATAAATCAATAGACGTTTAATTACCAAAAATATTGGTTCATCAATTTATATTTACTCTGTTGCAAATGCAGATGTTTGGATAGGTAGTTGGCTTTGGCACATATTGATAATTAATTATCAAGATAGATATATACCTATATCAGTTTGAAACTTTCCTACAATTATAATTAAAATTTTCCAAATGGTCCCCTATATAAATTAGCAAAATTTGTCTCCTAGTGACAGTTTGAAACTTTGCTTCTTCTATTCAAAGATGGAATTTTCCTATTTTGTAATTACTACTAATTACGAGCATACGACTCTGCGATTGGTTTAAATGCCATATAAAAAAATTGAACGTCTAACTAGATTTCTTAGAGGGCGATTGGGCGAATCAGACTGAACTAAAGTCCCATATTAAAAAATACAATCTCCAACCTTTAATTTGGCGCTTACAAATCACAATCCTCTCTGCTTATAAATTAACCAATTAAAGATGGGAGATTTTTTTTAAGAAAAAAATAATATCGTTATGAAGATTACATATCCAGCAAAAATTAAGTCATTGCGTTGGACAATTCGTTCGTCTTATACTCTTACTGGTTGTTGGTACGTTTCGATTGAGCCATTTACTTTGCCTTTAAAAAAGTTTGCCAAAACACATACAACTGACTTTTGCTAGTCACTGTTTTTTTTTTTTTTTTTTTTTTTTTTTTTTTTTTTTTGTATAAGTTGATTCCCTTGTAAAACCAATATTCACTAGTTTCATGCTCCATTGATACATATAAAATAAAAAAGAAATTTTACACAAGTTTGAAAATGCCATAAGAGCATGATCCCTCAGTCTAGATGACATCGTCAATTTATGAGACGTGCATGTCTTAAGATAAGATATTTTTTTGTTCATTGTAAGTGAAACTGTAAAAAATTAAAATCCAACTTAAACTTGTAGGGAGAACACGAGAACTACAAATGGCATAAAATACTAATGCAAGTATTTTGATGAGATTTGGATGGATCTTTAAGGGATGAAATGCTAAAAATAGGATAGCTTAAAAGAGTCTTGAATTAGTAAAAATTTAGTGTAATATGTGTAAAAGAGGCGATTAGTGGAGATCTGATATAACGTGTGTAAAAGGGGTGATTTAAGGAAACGGCCATGCCGACAGCATATCTAAGAGACAAGGGTAATACTTGACCCACAAGGCCCATGCAAAGTTGGACCCGAAACAGTGACTTTGTCCATCTGCCGGGTTGCCCCACTTTTTAAGCTTTGTCGGCCACTTTCTCAAAATAAAAAGCCTTGCAATTGGCTTCTGTTCTTAGTTTTCCCCTCTATTTTTGTTTCTTGACTCGAACGAAGTATTACACAAGCAAACTTTTTTTTTTAAAAAAAAATAAAAAAATAAAAAGTCAACGAACTTTAGTAACAACAGTTCTTTCCATGCACAATACGGAGTATTGATTTACGAGTTTCAATCTCTTTGTTTTCATATTAACGCGCTTTAAAATCTACTCTGTAGGGTTTATTCTGTATTTTTTAAAGGATAAATTACTCCTTAAATGCTTATTTGCTGACTGTCGGGCCACGATGAAACAATTTGGGCTATTTAAAACAATAACGTAACGTAAGATTTGAGTATTTTAAACATTGGAGTAAACTCATCCCATCCAAACAGTGAAATACAACTTCGGAACTTCCTACTAAGTGTAGTATTTGGAGTGTTTTTCATCAAGCACAACTGCAACAAACAATTGAAAGATAACACCAACAGTTACTTAAATAATGCACTATAGAAAGAGGTAATTAGTAAGGGTACTTTCACAATAGCTACCCGTCAATAATACCTACGACCCTTAACGTTTATACTTGCATCTTATTTCTTGTAGGTCTTTCAGCAAAAACTAAAACATTATATGTATTTCCTTCCATTCTTTTGTAGTCAGAAAAAGACGGAGGGTCAAACATTAAACATGTCATGCACTTTGCTGGCTTGTGTACAAATGGCTAAATAGTTAGCATTAGCTCCATAAATATTCTCTCTTTTAAAATTTAGCATTTCATCTCACGGACTCATAAAAGTAAACCTTGGTAAGCGATTGAGTCCAGTGTACTCTTTTCTATTACCAAAAGAGTTGAAATAACTCAAGCGCCTACTAATTTTTTTTTTTTTTTTTTTCTGATTAAAGTACAAGAGAACTCAATCGATCACCATTATCAAGCACACCGCCTAATCTTGTACATGTGCTACAATATTGCCCCTATTAGGCAACTGTAACATGAAATGTCCATAAAAAACATACCGATACTTCCTGTCAATTATGCACCCAGAAAAAAAAGTTACTATATTTAATTCAAAAGAAAAACAAAATGACGGTACTTTATGGGTATACTCCAAGTTTACTACCCAAGTAACCGCGTTTTCCAGTTGTCAAGTTGAGAAGAAATAGCTGCCTCTCTTACTATACACTTTTGAAGCTGAACCCAAAATAGATTCATGGTAAATTTAGCTTCGGTAAACTGTTTGGTCCGATCGAGTTGTGTTGGGGTTTATTAGGTTCAGAAGTCATATTCTAAAAAAATGTCTGTTGGGTAAGAAATTAAATTAGTCAAATTCGGTCTACTAAGAGTTACGTAGTAAATATTTCCTAATTTTATAAAATTCAATCAATTTAAATTAGCTTGGTCAATTTTGATTAAGCTATCTAGTTTAGGGTATTTTGAACAATTGATTGTGACTTAGTTCTGCCATGTATAGTGGTGAATGATGATATATAATTCAATTTACACGCAAGTATGTATACACCCAAATACGAAGTGCATAGCCGTTTTATCAAACGTTGCTAGATTTACCATATTATGTGGTTAAGTTATCATTTCAAGAATATATTACAGAGCACGAACTTAAACAATATAATTGTACGTCAAACAAAATATATTAAAGGTAATTTATGCAAAGATGAGCTTAGATTCAGATAATAAGTTCCATAAGAAAATTTAACATTCAGTGAAAATATAGGAACCCCATAAATGGTGAATTGAAGAAAACCAGCTCGATTTCTCGATAAAGTATCATGTATGCATCATATATTCATATTGGTGGAGGCTTAGAGCATCAACAAAATTGCACGTCAACATGAAGTTGATAAGTGATTGCCAATAAAACTGAAGCCAGTGTGAACTAATCTTACTAAAACTTGGATAATGATTAATCTTCTATAATTAAGTTCAATGAAAACCAATGAAACGGCCCGTTGGTTTTGTGGCTACCTGAATAACGTGGGCCCCAGTTAAAGTTCCAAAGGATGATAATTGTCCAACCTCACTAAGATTATAAATGATGACATTATTAAGGAGTAATAATAACTCATTAAAAATAAGGATATCCTGACCTACCCTTACTCGAACTAACTAGATTTTGCAGTTGTTAGAAGTAATTATACAGATTCACTTTCCATAGCAAAATGTAAAATGACCAAGTTTTCATCTGACGAGGAAAAGTGTAACAAGAGGCGCTCCTAGATTTCACACATTTCAGCCTCTAGCTAATTCTTTTTTCTTTTTCCCTCTCTTTTTTGGTTATAAAATAAAATATTATAATCAGAGAAGAAAATACATAGTCTGTATTTTTAGCATGCATAAAAAAGAAATTTATACTAAGCTTTTTTTTTCAAAATATTATACTCTTGAATTATTTTTAAAAACTCCAGGTTGATATATGCGTCACTTATGCCTTTATCTACTTCGAATATGGATTTTATCATAAATAAGCAACTCGAAACGATCTGTGATTCCATTTGTTCAGATAATCTTTGACGTTAAATTAAAATGTATGCATACTTACGTACTATATGCATTTTATTGCATAATTAACTCGATCCTAATATACATGGATTATCTGAAATTTATGGCATGTTGCAACATGCATGCATGGGTATTGAAACACGGTGCTTGGAAGATCTTGAGAGTGTGACGAGGTTTGGTTCATTCAGAGTATATGATTTTACTTTCCAAATCCCATTGACCATTGGGTCAGGAAAAGAGAGAATGGAAATCTTTTGAAACCGATTTATGTCTTGTACTTTGTAACATTCGTGCATTTCTTCCACCAAAAAAGCAGAATATGTGAAGTACTTAGTATATTTGTGCTTAAGCAAATCTCCCACATAACTGGTTAAGTGAAATACTAAGCTAGTGAGGGACAGCTGGTGATCTTATTTCTAACATTCTCTTTCTGATCTCTACCTTAAGGAAGTTGCATGGAAAGTATCACGAAGATTTGTTTGTGTTGGAAATTAGAGGCTCAGATCAAGTATCTTTGTGAACTCACTAGACGCGCGACCGTCAGCGGAGCTTGTTGATTGGGTACAAATCCTCCAAAATTAGGTACTTATCGTGATATTCATGGATAAAGTTTTCCAATTTAGTAGAATATAATAAATATATAATATATGCAGCATACATAGCACTGCCAATACTACTACATGACAGGGATATGCCTAGAACAAGTTTGAAATTTGAAGTAATAGTTACGTACCAAATAATTTGAGTAAGCCTAAATTTGATTCTATAAAATTTCAACGAAGTTAAAATATTTTAGTAAATGATTAGTAAATCACAGTATCTACCAAAGGCCATTCTTAATTCTGATTAGCTATTGTTGACTTTATTTTCAATGGAGCATTGATAAATTGATAATACCTAAAAAAATGTGCGTAAGTAAATGGACCAAATACTTTCACTATTGGTGGGAGTGCTCTTATATCTGTAACACTATTACCCTCATATATCATACGGACGATACTAGTAAATAGTAGAAAACATGGTAAATACATGTTGTAATTTAAAGCAACTATTACCCGGGTCTAGACTTTAGTTTTGTTGGCTTAGAAGGCGGAAGCTCTTATCGGTTATTGTATATGTACGACCAAATTAAAATGTTCAAGACATGACTCTAACTTAATTGTTTGACAATTTAATTTTTTATTAGGGCATCGAATAGTTGGTGGTATAACTTTTTTTTAAAGTTGTTGATAGAACTTTATTAACATCAAATGCTGGGATTTCATATTATGGCGACCAAACATGTCCACCGAAAAAGAAAAAAAAAAAAAAAAAAAAAAAAAAAATTGAAACTTGCCCATATCTTCCAGATTTCACGAGGTAGCTAATTTAGCTCAAATCTAGCAAAGCAAACTTCTAGGAGGGGTTGTAAATTAATTTGCATTGTAATTATATCAAGCTAGGGATGGCTGTACGACGGTCAAAGCAAAGGTCGGAAACAAACTCATTTGACAAGCTAGAATATAATGCTAGATAGTACTACCTAGTTTGCTTATATACTTTGTAATAGTTTCTTGCTCCGCGTTAATTAATTATTATTTTGTTCTATAATTAACTAAATTATGTGTCCCCCATCTCATATCAATGCAAACTCAACGTCTTTAAAGTTATTCCAAGCGTTATTTTAGAATTTTAGTCACAACATGAAAATTATGGCTTGGGAATTTGATAAAAGTTTACTAAATACTCAATTTAATTTTGTGCATGGATTATGTATGATGCCTGATTTTATCCATCTTTGAGAATGTTGAACTTATTATATCCCTTTTATATTCTCGACTCAAACCGTCTAAACAACTGTACGTAACAATCAAACTATTTAAGCAGATACAAGTATTTAATTTGTTTCTAAACATCAAGGCTAGCCCTATGATTCATTATCCGCACAATGTATATTTTTTTGACATACCTAAACTAGAAGAATATGTAAGTGATGAGGTAAAGACGTTATACTTTCACACACGCAATATTGAGGCATGCATATAAAATATTACAGTTCTGTTACTAGATTTTATAAGTTTATGACCAAATAATTATGCAAAAGAGGCGATAATAATGCGGAGTAAATGAATATGTTCTATAAATTATCTTGATCGAGTAGTTGGGTTAATCAATCTATTCATTGACTACAAATGATGAAGTATGCAAGCCATAGGCGAAACGGAAGAAATAAAGAGGCGGGAAATATAATGAACAAATAGAGGCGGGAGAATTATTGAAAGGACCACATGGATTGTGTTACAACTTACATGTGAAATGGTCAATGTGGTGTCCCCATGCCATTGCCAACAACACCTTCCAAGCATAAATCTGTGAAAATATGCTGTGAAACCTGGTTTGAATACATACTCTCTCCAATGTACTATGCAAATATGTTTTAAATTAATGTATTACCAGCATTTACAAATTACATTATACTTTATATTGACATTTTCCAAATACTGTAACACTTGCATTTTCAAATATATTTTCAACTTCTTATGACAAAATTATTTTAACTTTGAAAATATATTGCTCCGTTGTTGTTAGAGCTCCAAATAGTATATTTAGCATCTCTAAACTAATACAGAGTAGATCTACATAGAAGTGTGTTCTTAGTTTTTTTTTTTTTTTTGAGCAATTCTTCTTACACTTCTTTGTGTCCATCATGTGGTTGACCTCGACATTATCACATTAGCTTCTAATCACGCCGTATGACCGTATGGGTATTGGGTAATCAACGCAATAATGGCATTACAGTACCAATTGGCTTGAGATGAGTGGTTTCGGGGCACACCTTCAACTACTTCAATAAAACCTACTCCGGAGAGATCCTAAGAATAAGAGTTTGACTCAAACTGCCACTTTGATCTCTTTTATAAATAGTCATTTTTTTTTTACTGAAAATGTTCTACATCTTCTAATGAGGGCATACATGAGACCAAATACAAGATTAGGAACTAACACGTTAAAAAAAAAAAAAAAACACTTTCTATCTGCAAAAATAAGATACATAAGTAAAAACTAATTATAATATATAATTGCCAAAATAGAATTAAAGTTTTGATCAATTTAATCAACAAACTAAGTCCAACTATTTATGAAAAGAAATGAAAAAATTATGACCTTATAGTTGTAATTGACTTGAAAGAGAAACATTAGGAATGCTCATAGGATATTCAAGAAAACACTAAATACTTTATAAGGGGATGTATGGAAATTCGTAACATGTAGGTTCTTATAATTAAAGGGATGTAACACGTAAGTAAATTTGTCAAAATACCAACTTCATAAATATTTGACTTAAGCCTATCAGGCTCTTTAACCATATTAATTCCTTGACAACTTTAGTAACAAATTTAGAAGAAGAAAAAAATAACATTTTATAAATTAACCTGATTTTGAAGTCATTTCAAAACAAAATTTAACATAAAATTATCTGTCCTAAAATTGATATAATCCAACCTAATCAATTGACAAGATTGGAGATGTGACAAAATGACTAAAAATTTTGAATGACTATTCTAACAAACCAAATACTAGGAGACCATGAAACACTTATACATCCAAGATGCAATCCTCTAATATTCCTAGAAGGGGACATGGCCATGCCTCGAATTTGTTCTTCTATCGAATAAATTAAGTACGTAGGTCCTTTAATTTCCTTTCATCCTACACTAGCTTCAATATTAACAAACCGAAACCCTCTCTTCAATGAAATATCGACCCTCCTAAGCCGAACATGTGGGGGCGGCATGCCAATTTTACAATAACTAGCGATTATGACAAAACATGTGGGGAATGATTAATATGAATCAACCAACCTTATACTATATTAAGGGAGGCAGTTGATCATGATGAGTAATTGTATTCCAAACAGTATTGCAAATCCATGCCATATCTTTTGGGAGAATTATTTTCAATGGAATCAAGAAAATACG
Organism: Dysphania ambrosioides; assembly: GCA_026401315.1. Classification (NCBI taxonomy): domain Eukaryota; kingdom Viridiplantae; phylum Streptophyta; class Magnoliopsida; order Caryophyllales; family Amaranthaceae; genus Dysphania; species Dysphania ambrosioides. The sequence goes on along the minus strand of CM048658.1, from coordinate 5,864,663 downwards.
TCTGTTATTGATTTGACTAGAGTTTTATCATAGATTATCGTATCATTGATAACAATTATCAATTATGCTATGCCATGTTGAAAAATTCTCGTGTAATATTATATAGTACTACATTAAATACCTTTTTCAAACAAAATGATCTCATTTAATCTGATCTCAAGTATTATTGATAACAGTAATTAAACTAGCATTATTTTTGTTCTTATGATCTTATCATATCACCCTAAGCTATTTTGCTAACTTTATAACGGGATATAAAGATGTAATATTAATGAATCATGCATGCAGCTCTTGCCCTTGAAATCTTGCAGTTGGTCTATTCAACCACCTCTAAGATCTCGCTAGTCCTATTTGCAAGTTGTTGTGCACCTGATGCAAAACGCGAGAATTGTATACACAAAACGTAAGAATTGTACACATAAACGCAAAAGACAATGAACATTGGAAATTATTCAGATTTTAAAAAAATTCAAAAATTATGTAGTATTTTGTTCCTAATGTAAAAATAATAGAATTGCAAAAGCATTAATAACGCAAATTACAAAGCATTAATGATGACTTATGTTGAGAAATAATGAATAGATCTTATCCAAATGTTTATTGTCTGTACACGAAATGTTCATTACGTTACCCCCAAATGCTTTTAACCAGCGTTTTATGTGTACAATTCTTGCGTTTTGCACCAGGTGCATAGTGAGCACTGTACACCCAAATGCATAGTCCTATTTGCGTGCAAGTTGACCTAGTCTACACGGGACTACTCCCATTTGGGACTAAAAAGACTATCTACTGATGAGCTCCTATATTCAATAAGTATGCTATCCAAATTGCTGGTATTCTAGTGAGTGAGTGAGTAAGTCCCATTTGAAGTACTATTTCAATTGTTTAGTTTTAGTTGACACATTTCATCTAGGCATTTTGTCAATGCATGATTTTAGACATTACTATCTTCATTCAATAATAAAAATTATAAAAATTTGATATTTGTAAAATATAAATAGAGATGAATCTAAAAATATCTAATTTGACTAGATTTTTTCTTATATATAAATCACAAATGGTAGTTAAAGTGAAGTTGATGAATAATATTTAAAAGTAAAAAAATGTGTCAACTAAAAAGAAACAAAGGAAGAATGTAGTTATTTATCATTTGTTTTTCAAGGTCTTCAAAATATATCTTGTACTAGTAAAATATTAAGTTTTATTACAAAAATTAAGTAAAAATAATTTTTGAAAACATATACAAGGAATAAACAAAATTCCACATGATATACAGTTATATTTTTTATTACAGAGTATATATATTAACATAAAATAGATTAGAAAGTACTAAATTTGACCAAGAAAATTGAGTTCTTAAAAAAGAAGGAAGTACATGTCAAGGTCACTAAATAAGTAAAACAATTAAGCAACACTTAAAATATTTCAAAACTATTAAAATGAAAATTACAAAATACAGAGTAATATTTCACATTTCTCAAGTGCATGTTTGCGATTGTAAATATTCGACATCAATTTGCACCAGTGTTATGTTAGCATGCATACTCCAGACCATCATGTAAGAGCTTTATGAAAAACTAAGACAATTGTATTTAACCTTTAAAATCAAGGCAGGCTGGAAGACTATTGTCCCCTTAAATGGCACCGCCCAATAACAAAAATGTTATAGCAAAGTCCTAAGTTAGCAAGTGTTTGTACGTGATGAAGACGACTGGTACGTACATGAAAATGGCTCCGTGACAACTGTTAGGAAGATAAAATAGCATTTAATTTGGTTATTTCAAGACAAAATGCAACTGTTCTGAAAGAAACACTCGATCTTGGACCTCTGCAGTCTGCATATATAGTGAGCTAATCTAGCTGTATTTACAAGGACTTCTATGCTGCTGTCTTGAATTTGGTTTTGTATCCCTTTCTCGGCCATTCAATATTAATTCTTTCAGCCCAGTATTTCACTCTTTCACCAAGTTTGACTTTTTACTTGCTTCTTGAAGATATTCTTTGCATTCAATTCTTTTTGGATAAGATGTAACTCTATCTCACTTCAAATATATAATTAATAGCGAATTATAATGTGTGTGTCGAAAAAAATTTGCCACATACTGAGATCAAAAGCTATTAAAACCTATCATTCATTAGCAACTTATATCTAATACGAAGTATGAAATTAAATTATTAACATATCGTTATGTAGCCGAAAACTTTCATATGAAAAAAGATATGGTCAACTTTGGTACAAGGAGTTAAGTGGTACGTACTACCAACTGTTTTGAAATATAGAGATTAAAAAACGTTTCCTCAAAGATAATGTGGGCTAACTATGTGGATGGGGGATGGGTTCGATGGGACAAAGGGAAAAACCCTCACTCCAGGACCAATGAAAATCCACCCTTGTAGCTGTGCCATAAAACTCCCACATGATTTGCTTGTGGCCTCATGGGCTCTGGCTTAGAGCATTTCCATTACTAGGGAAGGTTCACCTATGAAGAAAAAAATGTGTAAGGAATTTATCCCATTAATGGGATTATGAAAGTTTCCCCACGACGAAGGGAATTTTTCTCTTTTGGTGACAAAACTTCACCAAAAAAATTTACCAACTAATGGATCCTTCAAATTGAATGAAATTTATTATGTTGTGTTGCAACTTGCAAAGAAAGAAAGAGAGAAAAAAAATTATTATTTACAAGAAATTAATTCTCAATACATATAAATTATAAAAAAGTACTAATATTATGATTTTATTTTTATTTTTATAAAAGACATTCATGTCTTATATCTTTAAAATATTTAAATGTTACTCGAAAAAATAGAAGAGGGATTTCCTCATTCTCATTGTTGGGATGAAATACCCTCACTAAAAAGAATGATGTGAATTATTTTCCTCACTAATAAAAGAGCTCTAAATGAAATATGTGAAATACAAAGTACTGGACCTACAAGGGCTACTACTATGTACTACGTAATACATTTGATTGTAATATTTGAAGCATGCGTCTAGTATTTACGGTCACCAATCCTCTAAACCTACCCCCTAAGAAAAATTAATTACTTACAATTCACATACATCAGAATATTAGATAATATTCAAAATGGAGCTCGACATGCGAAGGACTGTAGGATGAACAATAATATCAACCCTCACACGTATCATATATGCATACGCCTCGTCTTATAATTTTAGTACTCTTATGTGCATTAAGTGTACGCCGTCTGAATTATTTCTTGTATATATATATATATATATATATTTGAAACAAAATCTAATGAGGCCTAAGCTAGCTATATCCTTTGTCTAAAGCATTCTTCTAAGTGAAAGTGGACATATTTATTAATAGCTGCTCAACAATGTAAGGATAGAGACAATTCTAGGAGGTAGATGATTAAGATTTAGAAGTCTTTTCGATGGGGAAAGAGTGCCACCATTTTTACACTCAATCATTGCCTGATGTGAAGTGTAAATTAGTGAACACCAGAAACTCCATAGATTTAGACTGATAGCAATGTGAGATATATTTCATTCCTTCTACAATGAGAGGCCCGCTAAAGTTTCTTCACGTCACAACTTATGGACTTTAACTTTTTATCCAGGGAATGTGTATCGTGTACGTGTATGAGTATGTGTATGGTAAAGGAAAAGGAAAAAGAAAACACTGCGGATAAAATAAATACAAACTCTTGATTCTTATATTATTGTCCGTGATTACAATATCTGAAATAATATACATATAGTGTTAATGTGTTATTAAAAGTTCTAATAAGATAAAGCTACTGCCCAATTATTTACAAACTGTAAGAAGCATCCAAAACATATACGAAGTATTTAAAAGGGGTGTTGGGCCTGTCTGGTCCGGAAAGGACCTGGGTCACTGGGTGGGGCAGTTTTATTTTGTTTGAACCGAAAAAGTCAATTTCAAAAATTTTAACTTGGAGAAAGCCCCCAAAAAAATAAAAAAATTTGGATACAGAGTTCTACCATGGATAACAAGACAACATTATGTGCTTGTTGGGTTGTGAATTTGTGATGAGAAATTGAGAATTAATATTTTGTGAAAAACAAGTTTTCATAGTAATTGTCCTTAAGTTATTTGGTTGACAACTAGTATTTGTAATTTTCATGAATCTGTTTCCCATATTATTTATTTTTGGTTAACTTTGTATTATTCAAATGAATTTTAACTTTGTGTTAATTTACTATTTTACCCTCAAAAAAATAATTCAACCCTACTTTTTGTAGTTGCACCATAATCATATCATAGGAATTTCTAATAACCGGGAGGGGGTGGGCGGGCTTGGTTAGGTTTGGTAATAAAAATCCCATATTTGTGGGAATTGGGAATTCCCATAAATAACAATTTTCCACATTTTGCACTTTACCTTGTCAACTAAACAACACCCTTATCTCTAAATTTCCATGATTTTCTATTTTTTCCCCTTTTTTAAGGCAACCAAACGATCAGTATAATTAGGAATTAGGATCCATAGCTTTATGTTGTTGTATTTGGGTTCAGACCCAATTAGTTTCCATTTCTTGCTTGTTAAAAGTAGCTAGTGAATATTATAAACAACTTTTGGTTGGATGTTTTCATAGCTATTAAAATAGTGATTTATACAATATTCAAGCTTGACCCCGACTACTCCTAAGACGGTCTTAGATTCCAATGGAGTCATGTTTCTACCAAATACACTAATTAACATCCACACCATGGCATAACATTAATATGTTACCATTGATTTGTATAATACGGAGTAATACATTACCCTCAGAACCTTGGAAGTTGGAACCATTAGATTTTTTATTAGATAATATTCATATGGTACGGAGTACTTAATAGCCTACAGAGACGTATGAACGTTTTGAGCTTCATACAATACAGAGCGAGTAGGCACAAAAGATATTTGGAACAAAAAGGAAAAGACTTTATAGTCTAGAGATTTCCACAGTCAGGAATCTCAGGACTGAGCTCTTTGCCTCGTTGATGGGTAATTTATCCTCACTACTATTAAGTTATGAATAGCTAATGGCAAAGTTTAGACGATACAAAAAAGGTAGGAACAAAGATGTTTTGGAATTTGAAACATAAATAGGAAAATGATCGAGTATGGATTATGGAACTTGACACGCTTTCTTGAACGATTATTAGGTTGCGTTATTTCCAAATTCGGATCATTCTCAGGTAGGATAGAGTAAGTTTAGGAATACCCAAAGCTTTTCAACTCTTCAACTTTGGCCTTGTTTTTGTATTGGTATAAATAGGCATGGAAATTGAAACTTATGAAGAAAAAAAAATTCCTACATTTCAGGTTATCTTTCATGGCAAATCTAGAAGGGATTATATTCAGTATTTTTTACGGGACCAAAGGGCATAAAAAGTTAGATAGTTGATAGTATGATCTTAAAAATATGATAGCACTACAAGTTTACAAGTCTAAAATACAACCACACCCATCTACCATACCACCAAAAAATGTAGGATTTGATTGTTTTGTTTGCGATTTATCATCAAGAAGTTCCTCTAAGCTAGACAATTTCAAAGAACATAGAGCTACTGAAATATTATCATGTTGAACCAAGGCCTTAGATGAATAAATCTTCCACTTCCAGTGATGGTACTACTTAATGAGAAGATATGAGTAAGCAACAACAACTTCGGACTTCTTATTCCATATACATTACGAGGGTTCCACCACTATTTCTTTGCTTTTTGGTCCCAAAAAACTATGCAGAGAAGGAAATCAAAGGGACCAAAACTTTGAAATGCCCTAATGTCCTACTGATCTAGTGATACATGTTTTCATTATCTGAAGTAAAAGATTTAAAACAACATAAATTAGCTTGTCTTCTGTAGCGGCAATGGTCCTATCCTTGAAAAATGGTCTGAAGATCTCCCGCAACCCTGCTAAAAAATGCCCCTTATGCCGAGGCAGCAGGTTGAGTTCATGATATGTTTTTGATTGGATGTATGTATTAAAGCCTATGGTCTCCTACACAGTACATGACTAACTCGAGAGTTAAATTGTCTCCAATTTGCATATCAATGACAAGACATAGAGGCCAACTGTGTGGAGTCTAGGCATTCAGTTCCATTTGACTTGTCATAATGAAGAACTTCTTCAAGAAGCCTGTTGATGCTACTTCCTTTTACCTATCACAAACCATTAATTAGTTTGTAACCCATAAATGAAAGCAAGCTAGGTTTTATATCACTGCCTCAATAAGCCTGAAAAGACCCCCATGTTTTCCCTTAATTTACCAACCACCCTCTATTTAATTACTTAGATTTCCAAAACACCCTCTTTGATATTCATTTTAAGCACATCACATTTATAAATTGGAAAAGCACAATCAATGACTTTGACAAACACTAGGTATAGCAAGTTATAATCTCTTACCTTAACTCCAAGAGCAATTGCTGTTTTGACTTTAACAACTTCACCCAATCTCAGAGAACCTTCTTTGTTGTCTTCAATATAGATAAGTGGTACGTTTCTGGAAGAGGCTAAACTAGGCAGATGTTTAATGAGCCATCTCGAATTGCAGTCAGAAGCTAGCAGCACAGCCTGGTTCAGTACTTTGAAAAATCAAGAACTCATCTTGATTGAGATACCAAAAATGAACATAATAGTTAAAAATGAATGAAACACCAAGGTGTCTTGAGCCTGACATGCCACATAATCTGAATCCAGGTGATAATAATAAAGGATGACAATGGAGAATGACATTGTACTGACAGTTAATCATGACCCAGATCATAATAATCAACAATGTGACATGGCAGGCGCACCAAGTTGTAGTGTACAACCACCGTAATGTAATATTATTTTCTTAATATCCATTCCCCGAGACCAAGTTTATACACGATAAAGTATAGATAGTAATGGCAATATCATCACATCATACTACGCATTAGGAAGTTCAAAAGTAAAGCCTTACAATATCTCTCAAAAACAGACTACTCAGTCTTCATACCAGACTTTGGTTCCAAAATAATCTCATAATTACATCTGCAACTAACTTCAAGTCTCTCACAAGCACCAGAAATATCAATTTGTCACTGGTTATATAATTTGTTTTGGCTGGTAGAATTCAGGTACCTCCAACAGTGTCAAATCTTGCTGTACCTTTAAACCTATGGCTATGGTGACTTATGCCCCCAAGGTAGTGATTTTCAGGAAATAATCAAATATTCTTTCCACCTCTCAAAAGTTGACAAACCTAGTTTTAAAATTTGATCTAGATTTCACACCATCTACAGTCTACAGATGTATGCTACTAAAACCTCTCATGAGGGCTTCCCACAATCAATGTCTTCAGTATATCATCAAGGTTCCCACAAAGCATGGTACACACCCCTTTCATTCACAAGAAGACAATCTTTAGAATAAAGAATGTTCTTCCAGATTACTTCTACAAGACATGACAGTCGGCAGTGGGCACATAACCTGATATTGGAACGTCTCCACTCAAAATTTTGAACCCGGAGATTCTGTCCATGAATTGGACACAAGGGGTAACACCAATATTGAAACATATTCCTGAGAAATTTTTAATGTGCTTCCAAATTGTAAATATACACACATTTTAAGATAAATGGTTTGCAATTTCTTTTTCAATTAATTTCAAGCCCATTTATGACCATACTTCACAGTATCTCCTTTGTCCCTCTCTTTTTACATGTGTTTTTCTCAGCATGTAGTTAAAAATAACTTAGGAGTGAAAATTGCAATTTTGTGTAAGAATTCCCTACTGTTGTTGGAGTAAGCTTGACATGGGTACATAAGGAAATAAAAAAAAATTAGCATAAACATTCCTTGAATCCTACATGTGGCATTAACAAGAAAAATAGATTCCAGATTTTTCAAAAGGTTCGGAACAAACTATATGCAAAGGAAGTGTAGAGATTGGCAAGCAACTTACAAATCTAGTCATAGTCATGGCCACTTAACCTCAACAGGTTAGGTATTATTTCAGAATGCGACCTTTATCACTTATAAGTTATTGGTTATGAGAGTTACACTTCTCAAACCTGACCAGAAGGTACTGATTTTCCTTGAATATTAGGGATGTCCACTTAATCTCCTTACCCTGCAATAGGCACCTTAAGGATGTTAACAAGATGTAAGACAGCTAAGACCTATGTACAGTAAAAGGTTTTTGTTTACAGCATTTATTAACCGCTATGTTTTCACACAACTGAGGATCAACTTTATGATATGACTTATAATCTTAATGGAGATTTTTTGTCTCCAAAACAGCATTCTTAAACCAAGAGCTCTCATCCACACAAGCTAGTCGTCAATGATATTTTAGACGTTCTCATCGCAGTCCAGCTGAAAATACAGAAATGATTGCTGTTTTATACAAAGGGAGTCTATCAGATTGAAGATGAGGAATTATGAATAAAGTATGAGACAAACAAAGTTAAGTCTTAATCTCAAAAAGATAGAATCAGTTATATGAACCAAGAGTTTATCTTAGTGATCATCCTCGAAAATCCTCCTCCTCCATTCCCTCCGATTTGAAACGACAACTTCTTACAAACCCATTTTCTCCGATCTTTGTTAAGTCCTTTCATCCAAGTCCTCATTAATCTGGTTTGACAGCGTTTAAGATCTTCATTGCCCCAAATCTCCACCTTCCTCACCGATGCATCTCATGCTCAGCGTCTCACATGCCCAAACCATTGTAACCGATTTCTTTCGGATATTCACATTTCTGATTTTATCCCTCAAAGTGTTCCCGCACATCCACCTTAGCATATGCATCTCTTCTACACTCATCTATCTTCTTAACGTGTTCCTTCTTGAAAGCCTTACACTTCGACCCGTACAATAATGATGGTATAATTACTATCTTATAGAATTTCCCTTCTAATCCTATGGAACAACGCGATCACACAATAGTCCAGTTACAAGTCTCTATTTTAGTTGTCCATGACATTTTGACCAGTGTCTCTATTCCTCAAAATCAGGAAGATCAAAGGGTCTAACTCTTTTGAGAAAAGTTTTAAGTTCAATATGTCTCCTAACATGATTTTCTAGATGTTTTTAACCACCTTAATGACTTAACCTTAGCTTTGGAAACTCTATGGATGGTTCTTGTTACTTTTCCTAATTGTCCTGCCCCAAAATGTGAAATCGATTAGAATCTTAGGCAAGCACACAAACCTTTAGCAAAGAAACCTCAATTCCATGCACATGATGTAATATCTAATATCAAAGATCATTTAAAAGATTAAAAACTTAGTGAGGAATAACCATTTTCCATGTCTTGTCTGAAATTCTTGCTCATTACCCTTTAAACCTATCCAGAGTGATCACAGAGTCTCTTAAAAGTGAGTGCATTACTAATACCAAAATTCAATCAAATTCTGAAATACAAAGCTCAAGATATTGCCCCAAATCAACCTTCCATGAATGGAAAGCACTCTTTGGACCCATTAGTAACCTTCAAATAGATTAGTAGCAGCTAACTAGCAAAGCAATATGCTTAAAGAGCAACGTCGCAAGCACACATGTAAACAAAATTCTGGTGGCACAAATAACATAATGATACACAACAAGAAAGGCCAAACCTGAAGCTTGGTGACAGGATATCCCGGAGGACAGCCCCGGCCCTGATTAGTAACAGAGCAAAAGGATCCTTCTCCTCGAGCAATAGCTAAGGCGTCGTCACAAGGAGCCATCCGTTCAAGCAACCGGGTTACTTCATTGATCCCGACAGCGAAGTGTTGCTGCAACAATCAAAATCAAATACCATTAAAATGAATAATTACTAGATAAATTATATTAGCTTTAGGCAACACAAAAGTCTTCTATATTCGGGAGGACTAAGAGGAAGAAAATGCCACACCTTAAGCCACAACTTCTCAGGCAAGATTTTATTGGACTGTAACTCCGATTCGACTTCCCTGCCCCAATCACAACCAGACAAAGATCAATATTCTTAAAGTTTGAATCTTTCTATGTAAACCACAACACAGAGAGATACGAAGTGGGTTCCATCTTAAAGTTATAAAACCCAATACTACTATGAGTCTATGACTGAGCAATTAGGGCTTTTAAAGTTTCTAAATTACCTATCTAATATAACTAAAAAAACTACTGAAACAACCGAAATTTGAAGAAAATTAAACAAGAAATAAATAATAAATTACCTCTTGAAGGAATGGAGAAGATGGGAAAGACGGTCTCCCTCGAAGCACCGATAACTTCAAACATAAAATCAATCAAAATTAGATAGTGATAGTAATGAAACAGAATTATAACTACAATGGGAGAATAAAGTAACAATGGGAGAATAAAGTAGCAACGTTAGTGATTAAAATTATATAAGCACGAGAAACAATATTACTTGTTGCTGTTGTCATTAGTATGATGTTGATTTTGCAGTTTAATGGCGTCTTTCGTCTGAGGTTGCGTATTTGAGGTTTTTCTTCTCTTCTTTGACGGCATGTTTTTACGCCCTCTGCTTCAACAGACCTAGTTTCACACTAGTTTTTCGCGCAGTTGAAAAAAAAAAAGAAAACAGAAAGAAAAAAAAAACAAAATAAAGAACAAAGCTAGAGTATAATAACATTGGCTGGATGACAGATCTTAATCATCTGAACATGGTTGGGTACTTGGGTTCATGGGTTGTGGCCGAAAAAACAATAGAATGGTCCGGGAATATAATATTACGTCTAATACGTTTTGATTTTCAGCCGAATCCAAATATATTTTTTACCTTTTTTAAAAGAAAAATTCAAAATTAATCTCACCACCAAAGTATTTCAAAAAATAACCTCTTATCAAATTCGACTATAAGTCACTCAAAGTTTGAAAATATGTTTCTTTTTTAACATCGCAAGGTTCCTTGTCCTTTTCTTTTTCTTGAAAACCTAGATTTCGCCAACCTTATTATGTGCTTTAAACTTTTTCATATCTTGCTTAAAAATCAAACCAATAAATTTGAATAATTAATTATCACAAGCTAGGTCGAATATGACTGTTGCAAGTCAAAACTCCTCCAAGGCTCCAATTCTACTTTTGCCTACTTGTAATAATTATTGTCAAAGTTTGTTGCATGAACATGACTTGCTATGGTGTGCACTGCGATGAATGATCCAAATGTTATAACTCAATACCACGAGCATCAATTGTGTTGAATGCAGTTCAAACAATCATTTATGTTTCTCTAACTCTCTAAGGTGTTATGAATGGGCAGTGGCGATGCCAGATTTTTCAGTTATGGGTTCGGAATCTACCAAATGATATATACTCAACGACATACTAGCTAGTTTTGGCACATTTGTCCGATAACTTTGAAAACCTTAAAGCAACTCAATTTAATTAAGGTCATACATACAAGATAATCCATTCCCATTCACAATCATTTCTGCAAATTATATCAATAATCTAATCAAATTTATACCCTATTATTACTCAGCAGTTCGCAATACATTCTACACTTGCACCCACATAACAAACACCCCCAAAAAGGCCAAAACACATTGCAAACAATACAAATACTCAGTGCTAATATCATAGATAAGTAAGATAACACAAATTTACCAATGCCGATACTAAAAATAGGCACAAATTCACCAACACGCATGACAATATGCACAAATTTGATAATTAATACATACAAAGTAATTCGTACAATCAACTTATACATACCTAATGTCGTCATCTGTACAATGAGATGGGTTTTAAGCTTAATGGCTTTGTTAAACTGAAACCTTGGCTAATTAAATGTAATCACCCAACAGCTGATATCTAACACCATCATGCATTCATGCTTCTATGCTTCAGAGAATCATAGAATCACATCACCACACCACTTACTCGCTACATCAGGAAGGGTATCCAACTAAGAATTTAATCTAGAGTCTAGATAAATGAAAACTGTACTCATGTTATATCACGAAAACTAACTTCTAAGACCCACACAATTTCTTAGCAGATTTAGTCAAAAATTGAAATGCTTTGTAAAATGATACATGTGCAAAATTGATTTTCTGGCAAGCCATCCATAGTAACTAAGACAACTTCCCACTCCTTGAATTCATAATCCTTGAAACGCATAACCACATATATTAATCATATTATGAACTTCATCAATCACAACAAAGATGTCCAGTAACTTGAATCTGGCACAAGAAGAACTGATGCAAAAGTTCTAATCCAAAAACTATCCAAAAAAATCAGAAAAATTCCAACATAATTTAATAAATTAACAAAACAAAAAATTCCTCAAAAATTTCAAACAACCCAACATAAATCAATAATTAACAAAATAGAAAATACCTCAAAATTCACAAATGACCAATTCAAGTAAATCAATAATTCCCAATTCAAATCAAATGAGGAATAAGGAGTAGTGACTTACGGAGTTACGGCTTTAATGGAGTCTTGGAGTGGATGGCTCGGCCTTAGTGGAGTGGGAGCAGCCGGAGCACCGGTCCATCGGAGCAGAATCAACAAATGTGAGATGAATCACTACTGGAGGTCTGAAGTGCCGGAAGCCCGGAACTGGGTGGGGGGACCGGGGTAGCGGCAGCGGGCAAGAGTGACTGGGTGCGAGGCAGTGGGTTATTAGTTATGGTAAGGATTTGAGCGAAGTTGTGAACTTGTGAACTTGTGAAGAGAGAGATGATGTATTGAGAAAGTGGCAAAAAAAAATAAACACTCCTGTGGACACACAACTCACCCGGGTTCGACACTTATCTTTATTTTTTTTTTTTGCCACTTTCTCAATACATCATCTCTCTCTTCACAAGTTCACAACTTCGCTCAAACCCTTCCCATAACTAATAACCCACTGCCTCGCACCCAGTCACTCTTGCCCGCTGCCGCTACCCCGGCCCCCCCCACCCAGTTCCGGGCTTCCGGCACTTCAGACCTCCAGTAGTGATTCATCTCACATTTGTTGATTCTGCTCCGATGGACCGGTGCTCCGGCTGCTCCCACTCCACTAAGGCCGAGCCATCCACTCCAAGACTCCATTAAAGCCGTAACTCCGTAAGTCACTACTCCTCATTCCTCATTTGATTTGAATTGGGAATTATTGATTTACTTGAATTGGTCATTTGTGAATTTTGAGGTATTTTCTATTTTGTTAGTTATTGATTTATGTTGGGTTGTTTGAAAATTTTGAGGATTTTTTTGTTTTGTTAATTTATTAAATTATGTTGGAATTTTTCTGATTTGTACAAATTCCCATTGCAGGAGAGGAAGTGGCGGTCGTGGTTTTATTAGTGGTGCTGGAGAAACCGAGCTTGAGCTACAACGCCGAAGGTGTCCTTCTGAAATCAATTTTTCTAGAATTTTTTGAACTTTATGGTTACTTTTGAAGAATCCAGTTTATCTCTCTATGTGTTAATGGTGACATTTTGTCATAATGTTCCTATGTATAAACATTGGTTTGTGTCAGATCAGGGTTGAATCTGATGTTAAAGGATAACTTGTTAGTCTGTAGATTATGTTCTGACCCCTTTTGTTGTATGATCCGTGCTACTCCTGAAATGATTTGTATTTGCCAAAATCTCACACTTTGGAAAAGCTCAAAAGCTTTACCTCAGACCAGAGCCAATCCTTTTCACATGCAAGTATCCTTGGGACTTTCTTAGTGTACTATATGCTCCTACTTGAGTTGAACTCTGTCACATTGGTTGGCCCTTACTTGGATAGTTAGTGAATGCTTCTTGTGGAAATTTTTTTGTGAAGAAGTACTGTTGCTATGCATGATTTATATCGCTTCCTCTTCATAATTCTAGTGTAATTCTGTAATTTTTTGTTCACTTAATACATTTATGCTAGGTATTCATTAATTTAGTATGTACTTTGTAGATAAGATCATCAAATCGTGTGTGATTATTTATAGGTACTATGTGGTTGATCTCTTGCAGTGAACTGAAAGTTTGACTTTTAATGGCAGAATCTCAGAAAGAAGAAAGCGCCTGCTGGTTGAAATCGAAGAAGTTCGTAAAACACGTGCTGTGCAGCGTGCTGGTCGGAGAAAGCAAGGAGTTTTAGATGCTCCAGGGCTTACCAAAGAGATAATAGCAATGCGTAGAATTTGTTTAAGATCATCGTATTTCTGCAACAATTGCCGGTCGTTGGAAATACCCTCACAACCCTATGCAAGATTGACATTTGTTGCCAATTTCTCGAATAAATCCACCCCTCCTAGTGAATTCCCAGTTCATCAGAATCCCAAGCCCCAATTCAATCCTGATCTTGTTCGGCAGAGAAACGGGGTTGGATTGGTTCATTTGGATAGTGACCCTAAAAATAGCATTACATATGATCATAAAGTTGATGAATTTGGGGCTGATGTTGAGAAAATTTATCGAATTTTGAGGAAGTTTCACTCTAGGGTTCCAAAATTGGAGCTTGCTTTACAAGAATCGGGTGTGGTTATGAGGCCTGGGCTAGTGGAGCGTGTACTGAATCGTTGTGGGGATGCCGGGAATTTGGCTTATCAGTTTTTCGTGTGGGCGTCGAAGCAGCCTGGCTATAAGCATAGCTATGATGTGTATAAGGCAATGGTTAGGACTTTAGCGAAAATGAGGAAATTTGGATCAGTTTGGGCTATAATTGAGGAAATGAGGCGAGAGAGTCCGCGGTTGATTACCCCGGAGGTGTTTGTTGTGTTGATGAGGAGGTTCGCTTCTGCAAGGATGGTTAAGAAGGCAGTTGATGTGTTGGATGAAATGCCTAAATATGGGTGTGAACCAGACGATTATGTCTTTGGTTGTTTGTTGGATGCGTTGGCTAAGAATGGTAGTGTCAAGGAGGCAGCCTCACTGTTTGAGGATATGAGAATGAGGTTTACACCGAGCCTCAAGCACTTTACTTCCTTGCTGTATGGATGGTGTAGGGAAGGGAAATTGTTGGAAGCAAAGCATGTTTTGGTCCAAATGAGGGAGGCAGGATTTGAACCAGATATAGTAGTCTACAATAATCTGCTAAATGGGTATGCAGTGGCTGGGAAGATGGCTGATGCTTATGAGCTTTTGAAAGAAATGAGGAGGAAGTGTTGTGAGCCTAATGCAGCATCTTACACAGTACTGATCCAGGCACTTTGTTCCATGGAGAAAACTGAGGAAGCGATGCGAGTCTTTTATGACATGGAGAAAAGTGGTTGTGATGCTGATATTATCACTTATAATGCCTTGATTAGTGGACTATGCAAGTGCAGAAAGATTGATAGAGCCTATGAGCTTCTAGATTCTATGATTCAGCTAGGCCATGCCGCTGATCAAACAACTTATCTACATATAATTTTAGCTCATGAGAAGAAGGAGCAATTTGAAGAGTGTATGGAGCTCGTGGATGAGATGAAAAAAATTGGCTGCTTTCCAGATACTAAAATATACAATACCTTGATACGTTTAGCATGCAAGTTGGGGGAGGTAAAGGAAGGAATTGAACTTTGGAATGAGATGGAAGCAAGCAGGCTTAGCCCTGGGGTGGATAGCTTCACCGTACTGATTCATGGGCTAGTTGAGCAGGGTTGTCTAGTAGAAGCCTGTGACTATTTCAAAGAAATGGTTGATAGAGGTCTTTTATCTGCTCCCCAGTATGGTACTTTGAAGGACTTGTTGAACACTCTTTTACGAGCTGAAAAGCTTGAATTAGCTAAAGATGTGTGGGAATGCATCATCATGAAAGGATGTGAGCTGAATGTTTATGCTTGGACAATCTGGATACATGCACTCTTTGTTAAGGGGCATGTGAAAGAGGCTTGTTCTTACTGCTTGGAAATGTTGGATGCTGATGTGATGCCTGAGCCTGGCACTTTTGCAAAATTAATGAAGGGCCTAAAAAAACTGTATAACAGACAAATTGCTGCAGAGATAACTGAAAAGGTAAGGAAGATGGCAGCTGATCGACAGATTACCTTCAAAATGTACAAAAGAAGGGGAGAGAGGGACTTAAAGGAGAAGCATAAGGAGAAAACTGATGGAAGAAAGAGGAGGGCTCGTCACCGTCGGTGGGGCCAAGGTCGTAGTAAAGCTGACATTGTTATCTGATGAATGTGATGCTTGAGTTTCAGAGGCCAAAGTTTGGTTGAGTGTATTTTGTGAATGGGCTCCATGAGCCCATATGAATTGGTGGAGACTTGTATCTCTGATTCTCAGGTACATATTCTTGCTATCCATTTCTCATCGAATTTTATGTGTGTGTGTGTGTGTGTGTGTGTGTGTGTGATCAAGTTGGTAGCCAGCAGTTGAAATCATTTAAGTTACGCCCTGGTTGCAAGTTATTCTTCACTCAAGGTCTGGTCTACCCTTATGTAGCTTCTCAGAAACACCTGCTATTCTGATAATTTTTGCTCAATGCATTTCCACCTTCTGTTGGCATGAATTCTTAATTCAAGTCATCCAATTCTTTCAGAAAGTCTCTTGATCAGTGTGCGGTGTGTTAGCAGTTAGATTGCATCCAATCAATCTAGATCTTTTTTAGAGGCCATTAGTATCTCTAGATTGTATATTGGTTGACTTGGCATTCCGAGGAAATTAGTTCTAGCTAGTGTTAATCCCCAAACATATGTAATTAAGACAATCACAAAGTTAGTCTTATTTTATTTAATCCTGCTTTTCTACATTTCCGTGGTCACTTATACATAACACTGGGGAAATGATGTACTAGAGTGAATGTCTTGTGAGTGAATCATGTACTATGGATTATCAAGTAAAGCAACATGAATAAGGAAAGAGGGAGCATGGGGCATTGAGGAAGTTTCAACTCGATCAAAATTAATTTGCCTGAACACATTTTTTTCCTATTTGTGTTACTTTTTTGCTTTTTAGGCATTATTTGTTGTGCCATATTGAATATTTGATGCTCGGTTTGAGTAGTGGGAGGGACTTCTCAAGAGTAATTTGTCTGTACTGGAGATGCTCTTTATTGCAGACATATTTACATGATTATTCATTGGAGTTCCGAAATGCTCTACCCTCCCGTTGAGGAAACTGACAGCACTACTTGTAACTGCTATGATCACCTTGCTCTCACCAGAGCTGTATACGAAGGTTGCTGATCTAGATACTATAGGTAAGGAGTCCTTAAAGTTGAACCATGTTTTACTTTCTGCTTTGTTCTCGGCGGCTCATCCTTTTTTTTTTTTTTTTTTGAAGATCTCGCGTTAGATGTGATATTTTCTCTTTCCATGTCCCCATTTCAGGTGCTTCGGTAATTATGCAATGTTCTTTTGTGCTAAGCCCGCAAGACATCTTGGACATACTTATACAATAATAATGTTTGTGTTAAGCCATTCCCATACTATTGCCTATTGAAGTAATGATGTATTGCTGTTATGGGTCATTCCTCTTGAAGTATACAATTGCTTTATGCAGAACCTCTCAATAAATAACCCAAATTTTTTTTCACCAGAAAGAACGAATCAGTGCTGAAATATTGTTTGCAAGGGCAAATTACAGCGAGTCAGCGATTGTGAATGAAATACAAAAGTCAGTACTCAGTACTAGTTTCGAATATCAGAGTGGTTCTTTCGAAAATGACTAGATGTCGCGTTGGAGTAATATTATTTCTTTTTCTAGTAAAAGTATTTGTCTGGTAAAAACATACATCTCAGCTACTAATGACGCTATGCTGTTATGTGAGTAATGTGACCACCTGAACCTGCGTTATAAATTCTATGTATAGTCAGTCTCATCATATATTTCCTCCTGTACATACAATAGAATTAGCAAATAGATGATTTAGATACTTGGTGTACATTATAAAGACGGGTGCATTTTTCTGCCACTCACCTGTAACAGTTCTTCATCGGCATCTTCCATTGTGATTATGCCGATAGCTTCACCATCCTTGATGTCCAAAATTTCTGATTCCACATTTTTTAACTACGTTTTGCCATTTGGAGCTTCCCTACGAAGCTCATGGCTAGTGTTAGTATGTGATATGCTCCATAATTAGAGAGAGAAAATAAATTAAATGAAAGTCAAGATCTTTACTTTTACCTGCATTGTTATTGAATACCTTCCTGAGTATGTATCCTGGTTGACTCCAAGTCTCTTTCCCTCAACAACAGTCATATGACTTGGCCTTTCTGGAATTCATTGACTATGTCATACAAAGTCATTTTCTCTGGAGCCTGGGATAGATAGCTAGATTATGAGATAAAACCTTGGCCCTCTTAAATATATTTTTTTTTCTTCTAGTGATACTAATTATGTACTCCCCCTGTTAGCAAATAATAATTTGACCTTTGATATACGGACATAGAAAGTTGCAACATTTCCTTGCTAAATTATGTCTGGACTTGCTAAGATTCCCGCTTTTGAAATGACTGGTGATTGAGGGAGAGCAGGCGAGACTGCATGAGGGAAGCAACTACTTTTGTTAAATCTACTTAAATCCCTAAATATTATGGATTGGGACAATTGGTTAAGATGCAAGAATTTCTGACAGAGAGTAATAATGAGATTCACGACCACATGTCCACACCTAGTCACACACCACTTAATCAACAACATCTACAGTTTAGTTGACAAGAAATATACAAAGAACTTGGGCGGCTCCGATATTATGATAACAAAAATTGTGAAAAATTAAGCATGAACTTAGTAATAGGATCATTTGTAGAAATTTTACGTTGAAGAGAAGCATATAAATGTTCAGAGTTTTAGCACGACTTGTAACACCAGGTTATGTATTTCTTATATATTGTTTAAAAATTTGTGGGAAACTGTCTAAGCCTTTTTTTTTTTTTATAATTTTTTTAATTGTTGCTCAAAGTTTTCAAAGTAGCATGACTACTATGGCATGTCACATTCTAGCGTATCTAGTCTTTTATCAATTCCGAGTCAAAGTTACTGTACCTTGGGATTCTTTACTGACATCTCGTCTTCTGGGTTAATAAGCAAATTCTTCACCTGCATCAGCAAGACGGAAAGTGGGCAAGAGGTGAATTGCATCTGCTTGCTATGTTCTAGTTTATACCTTCATTTTCGCGTATATCAGGACAGCAAAATGTTGTCTGGAAACCTTTTCCATATTTCTTGGTTGCTTATTGTGAAAGGAAAATTGTATTAAGGCCCACCGAAAGAGCAAGAGTTAAACTGGAATCAATTTAAGCACTGTATATTGATCGTATTTGAAAATGCATAAATATTTGGCAGTATGTTTGGAATGTGAAAATATATGTTGCTATTTTCTGATTCCATGCTGTATTGTATACCAGCAATACACACAAATCAGCACCTTGGGTTTTGAATAATGTCACCTGTAGATTCTAAATATTAAGCATGTCTGCTTTAGATTCAATATGAAACTTGATACATTATGTGACATTTAGAGGACAAAGTTATCAACTTTTTGGGGGGTTCTTTTCTATTTTTTTCAACACCTCGGATTTACGCAATAATGAGTTGTAACCTGTAAGTCCCATACACTGTGCTGCGGTTAGAGGGCGGCATGGCCATGGTGCCATGTAAACCTCTAGCAGTATTTACGCCTACATTTTTCTGCGCTAGTGTGGAGTAGTTAGATAGTTCCAACTTGTGGATCGCCCGTCGTGCCATTTTGAGATATGTCAAACACGGTTTAGCTCCGCATGGGCAACGGTCAGTTCAAGAAGGGCTTTACTCGGATGATGCCGCGGCCCAGTTCAAGCAATTAAGTGGCTATGTTAAACCTACAACTTGTACAGTGTCCCAGTCCAGAGGTCTAGTCCTCGTGGCACACTGGCAGTCTTGCACCATACTCATCAAATCATCACTAGAAAACTACACCTTGACTCTCTCAACTCCGAAATGAACAATGATACTCAAGAATCAAATAGCAACCAGAGGGATCTCCCTGTTGCTGTCACAACTGAGGCGGCTTCCAGTCCTTCATTATCGTTGTTACTTCACTCTCTCCTCACCACCCTCTTTTCCTCAAGTCCCTCTTTCTAACCCATCTCTCAAAATCCCTATTTCACCCTTCTCTCACACTCCCTACTTGTGTATAACCTCAAACAAGGAGGACCCGAATCGAGGCTCTGACGGCCCGCCCAAGCTTCTAGTGGTTCAGCCACGTGTTCGACCAAATGCCAATTTACAGGCCAAGCTCAACGAGGCACGTAACCTTGCCAATTCGCTGGATGAACAAAGAGATGAAAACTTTTCTACTGATTTGAGTGTCAAAGAGTCGCCTCCTCATCTTGTTGTTCAGAACCCTCTTTCTAGCTCTGCCAAGGGTCGCTCAGGTTTACTCTTCTTCATTTTTGCAAAGTGTTAATGAATTTTTGACAAAATCACAAATCACGTATACTATTTCGGGATATTTGGAAAAAGTGTCCCTGTCACAAAAGTAGTAATTGTTGTGATTGTTTGTTATATGAAAACCCTATGTTTGTGGAAATCTTATAACAACGTGACACCTATTATTTGGTTGGAGTTGGTATTTATTCATCTGGGAAAGGTTTAGTATGTTGATGAACATAGTCACATTGATTGGGATTGTAAAATTAGGTTTAGTATGTTTGAGTTGAAACTATTTGGTGAGGTCAGTTGTGAATCTGAATAAATATATGTTGGTATTGATTTTGGTGTCTTTATTGAAGATGGTTGCGTATAGATCACTCTGTGAATGTATTCGTTTATAACATATGCAGGTACGTATTTTGGGCCAGGGACTGTGGAAAACATTAAATGCCATATACATGCCATTGAATCACAGGCAAGTAGCTTTTATGATTGCTGTCCAAGTGCTGTCTTTATCGCTTATAATTGGTTTGTTATTGTTTGATGCAATCTCGTTATGGTCGTGTAGCAAGGTGAATTGGATGCTGTATTTGTTAATGCAATACTGTCAGCTATTCAGCAGAGAAATCTGGAAGTAAGTTGCTTTTATTGTACGGAGTATATTTTTCGATGACCCCAGCTAATTTCTGCATGAGGAAAATTTTGACAATCGTATATTGGGTGGTAGTGTATTTCTGCTGTTAGCTCTATCACTTATGAGTGAGTATCCATTCTGATATCTGTTGCAGAGGGCTTGGGACAAACCTGTTTTAGATCGTGTGGGCCTTATCATTGAGATTTTTAACGCTCATGCATACACTAAGGAAGCAAAACTTCAGGTACAGATATTACTATTTCAATTGCTACTCTTTTTTTATGTTTATACTTAGATTCATCAAGATATGGCTTTGTTTACAGAAACAATGAGTTATCTTCTCATGCTTTTAGACTTTCAGGCTGAGCTAGCAGCTATAATGTATAAGAAGAGCCGGCTTGTTCGAGTACGGGCTTCTGATGGACGTTACACTTTCGGAACAAGAGGAGAAGCTGAAGTAGTGAGTGCTCGAGGGTGAGTATCCACTGTTTATACGCAGTCAGATAATGATTTTAGCATTTCTAGCATGTATGAACTTTGAAAACTATTCTATACACGGTATGAACAATCTATAGTCAGTACATTGTTGACTAGATATATGATATTTTAAATAATTTGATTGGAACTTCTCGTTTTTCTGGTGGCTAAGAAAGCTCATGACAATGCTTCCCTTGTTAAAAGGAAACAAAATTGCTATCAAATTTTTACAATATATAGATGTTATAAAAGGAACAAAGTTACTAGCAAGAGAATGGGAAACATGTGGAACCCATAGTAACAACATTGATTTGTGTAAAAAAAAACCTTATGAAGTAGCTGTTTACTTGATCAGGATTTATATGTTCTTGTTATTGCTTCCTAAAGTTTAATGGACTGCATATGGATAATTGATTTCTAGTCCCTTTAGAGTTGAGTTTTTTGAAGTCTCCAGAGTAAAATTAATCTCCATGGTGTAGTTTCTGGTGATTTTAGGATGTCATAATCATTTCATTTGGATGTACATTTTATCCCTCTTATCGTTTGACATGGACCAGTTGCGTCCCATCTACCTGGCAATCTGGTGAAATCGTGAAAATTGATTGGTTTTTCCTTCATTAGTAATTAAGATCAGCTTGTTTGAATCATTATCTTGCTAGTATAACCATTGGTCTATTCTTGAGAGCAATTTCTCATTTGTACAAATTCCATTGCAGGAGAGGAAGTGGCGGTCGTGGTTTTATTAGTGGTGCTGGAGAAACCGAGCTTGAGCTACAACGCCGAAGGTGTCCTTCTGAAATCAAATTTTTCTAGAACTTTTTGAACTTTATGGTTACTTTTGAGGAACCCAGTTTATCTCGCTATGTGTTAATAGTGACATTTTATCATAATGTTCCTATGTATAAACCTTGGTTTGTGTCAGATCAGGGTTGAATCTGATGTTAAATGATAACTTGTTAGCCTGCAGATTATGTTCTGATCCCTTTTGTTGTGTGATCCATGCTTCTCCTGAAATGATTTGTATTTGCCAAAATCTCACACTTTGGAAAAGCTCAAAAGCTTTACCTCAGACCAGAGCCAATCCTTTTCACATGCAAGTATCTTTGGGACTTTCTTAGTGTACTATATGCTCCTACTTGAGTTGAACTCTGTCACATTGGTTGGCCCTTACTTGGATAGTTAGTGAATGCTTCTTGTGGAAATTTTTTTGTGAAGAAGTACTGTTGCTATGCATGATTTATATCGCTTCCTCTTCATAATTTTAGTGTAATTCTGTAATTTTTTGTTCACTTAATACATTTATGCTAGGGTATTCATTAATTTAGTATGTACTTCGTAGATGAGATCATCAAATCGTGTGTGATTATTTATAGGTACTATGTGGTTGATCTCTTGCAGTGAACTGAAAGTTTGACTTTTAATGGCAGAATCTCAGAAAGAAGAAAGCGCCTGCTGGTTGAAATCGAAGAAGTTCGTAAAACACGTGCTGTGCAGCGTGCTGGTCGGAGAAAGCAAGGAGTTTTAGATGCTCCAGGGCTTGCCACTGTTGCTGTTGTTGGGTACACTAATGCTGTCGGTGATCAAAGTCTCCACTTATTTTTGCCTTGCTTTTCTTTTGCATCTCAAAGATAATATTTTATGTTCTGACTGGATAATTCTTCAACTACAGGGGAAGTCCACATTAGTTAGTGCACTCTCAGACAGCAATCTGTATAGTGATGATAGGTAAATTTATTAACAAAAGAGATCCTCTGTTTTCATATATGTTGTGAGTTTTAATCAATATGATAGTTCAACGTGTTCAGATTGTTTGCGACAGTCGACCCACGAGTCCGAGGGGTAACTCTTCCGTCCGGGTAAAATCCCCAATATTCTAACCATTGGTTGGTTTTGAATTGAAACAATATGGCTTTTAAAATCCTAACTTTTTGAGCTATTACTATTCAGGAGGAAGGTCCTACTTAGTGATACAGTGGGATTTATATCAGATTTGCCAGTGCAAGTGAGTTGGCAGGACATGCAATGCATGCTATGTTTTGTACTCTCTTTCCCAAAATTCTAATATGTGTTATTTTGCAGCTAATTGAAGCATTCCATGCTACCTTGGAAGAAGTTGTTGAAGCAGATGTACTTGTGGTGCGTTTTTTCTTCTTCTTGTTTTTCTCATCTCAGGACTGTATTCTCCACTATCAATGCTATTTTAGTAAATGATTTGATAGCCAAAAAGGTAGCTTAGTGTAATTGGGGGTCATATCAAGGTCACATGGTGGAAGTCTTCCCTACTTTTGCATGGATTCCACCCAGAGCCCCAGCCCCCCCGCGTGGAACACACAGCCTGCAAATCTGGGCTGAGGTTCTGTGAGGGATCTATTATGAGATAGATGATCGTTAAACTGAATGATAAATGTACAGCATGTACTGGACTCCAGTGCATTGAATCTTGAGGAGCAACGACAAGCTGTACTAGATGTCCTGCAACAAATAGGTGTTTCAGGAAAAAAGATTCAAGACATGATTGAGGTTTGGAACAAGGTAATTTCTGATCTCTATCTGTACAATTCTTTCTTTTTCTCTCTTATTTTTGGTCATTTTAAACCATTGAGATTATCATGATGAATAAATTTCAAAATTTTGTTGTATACTCAGATTGATCTTCAAAGAGATACACACAGTGACTTTGGAGTGGGAAATATTGATGATGACAGTGATTACAAGTTTGTAGAGGATCCGGATGAAATAGCTGATGAACAACTGCTAGAAGATGTGATGGAGGAGGACCAACAAGAGACTGGCAAGGAAGACAAGAAAGAGCAACAACAACTCGAGATTTGGATGGGATCAGAGGACCAGAAAATGAAAGCCTTCAATGAATCAAGGATGAAGGATATAGGTTCAAATTCTCATTCCTCTCCACATGTCAAAACTTCGGCAGTAACTGGGGTAGGATTACAGGAGTTGCTTGAGCTCATAGATGAGAAGTTGGTGCAGAATGACAAGGAGCAAAAGTCATCACAGAGAGTGCTGGAGAAGAGTGAATTTGACTGTAAGTGGCGGCCTCCTCAAACTGAGAAGATGGGCGTTCCCGTGGAATAATTCCTTGCTTTTTCTCTCTTTTTTTAATTAAGTAGTGTGCATGTTAGTTTTAGCTGTGCACATTTCATACCAAGGTTATTGTAATTGACTACGAGAAAAATGTCATTAGTCGTTTGTTTTCTTATGGAATTTTTTGTCTTCCAATGTTAGTTCTTTTAAGGATTTTCAGTTCAATAATGTTGTGAGATGTTGAATGTTTTTTGCTGATTGGGAAATCTGGATTAGATAAGCTCAATGTTATATGTTGCAGTGCTATAGGCTGCACCACTCCTGCACGATCGAGGATGATCCCTACGGCTACTACAATTGATTAGGTGTTGCCGTGTTAACGCATTTTGAGAGTTAGAGTGTGGAAGTTTAAGGAGTTGGCAAGTTCAATTAGCATCAGGATTCGTGTCATTTTGGTGGTATTTGCACTTGCATTTTTGGCAGGGGGTTGGAGCTGTGGAGGATCATCCTTAGTAGTTCATTAAAGTTGGATGAGACCATTTTTTAGTCATAAGATATTTGGGTATTATTCTTACAACTACCATTGAAGTTAAAAGTTATATCCTTTTACTAAACCGTAGAAACACTTGGTCGTAACTCTTAAGCCATCATTATGGAAATTTCAACATTTTATTTAGTATATGATTCTTACAAATTTCACCTCCTAAAAAATTGAATGTGGCTTATAAAAATCACACGCCATGATTCATGAACTTCTCCGAGAGCTCTCTTTGAACTCCCACTACCCAGCTTCCGTGATAGGCACTTGTGGCCGTGGGTGGTTCATACTCCGTATTTATTTCCTCTTCAAGATCGAATAATTGATGAAAAGTTCATGGGAGATCTCCATTGTACTCTACAGAGTCTACATATAACATGGATTTGACTAATGTCAGTCTGTCAGAACTATAAAGGTAGTTGTAATACAAGGACAAAAGTACCCCTTCAGGTACAAGAAAATAGAAGCACAATGTATCAATGCCGACACTAGTTAATTAATAAAACTCACACTTAGACCCCATAACAGTTGGCTTAAACTGCGGCCCACCGCGCAATATAAGATACTCATACTCACTGCTCCCTTTTCCTGTCATAGGCTTCTTTCATATGAACGCGCTCCATCACTCGTTTTCATTTCCTCTACATACAGCACTCTCAAGCACTCCCTCCTCCTTTTTCCACTATTTCAATTACAACTTAATTTAACACTCACTTCAGGAATCATTTGATTGGATCTGGATTAGTTTTTTAATCTTTCATTTTCTGATTTTGGTGTCAAATTATTCATCTTTAGGTAAGTTCGATCCCCCTTTTCTTAAATTTTAGGAGTTTGATTTGCAATGTGAGAATCTGGGTACTCCTATTTTTTTCGGGATTGATGCTCCAATTATTATTTTTGAATCTGTATGTACTCTGATGTATTTTATATTAAATTTTCCATTACATTATAATATGATTAAGTTGGGGGAAGTGAATCTATTTAAATTCTATTTTGATTGGATTATGTTCTTAGTTGATAAGATCTGTGATGCTGTGCTTGATTAGTGTTAATAACTTGATTTATACGGTAATTGATTCGTTAATGTAATGTAATTCATGTCATAAATAGTTGTAGTTTGAGTAATCTGAGTTTTATTTTACATCATTTCAATTAAAAAGATCTCGACTTTGTTATCCTTGTATTGTGCTCTTAAAGATGGTTTATGCCTAGATGTGCTGTTCAGCTCATGTTGTGTTTTTCATCTGTATTCAGAGCCAGGTAGACGTGTACTATCTACATATATACGAAGTTTGATTTTATTGTAAACAGAAACAAGTCATGTCAAGGAGACCTGTAAATCCTACTCGTCGTTTAGTGGGCAATGGAGGTTTTCCGCTTGCAGGAGCTTTTCCATCAAAGACACGCTCGTCTCCCTTGGTTTCAGTCACCCTTGTTGCCCTGGTGATTTCCTGGCCTTTTTTAGCAGTTGTTTCACTATAGGAGTTCATCTTCATATTATTTTCGCCTGTTATTGCCATAATTTAATATCTGGATCCCATATATGCATCTGTTCATTTGTCATGATAGGATAATGCACTTATTAATTTGGCTTCTCACTTTGTTATTTGTGTGTTTTATTTGCAGGGTGTTTTTCTTATGGTTGGGTATCTATACAGTGGCTCGGGTGCGTCTTACATTCCGCTTTCTTTGTTTTATGACCATTTCCTTTTATGTCTTTGATTGTGATCATTTTGAACTAGTTGTCATCAATTCTTTCTAGATTCCATGTATTTATATAGAAAAGCTGCAATCTTTCTTGCTATTGTTTAGTATCTTGGTGGAGTGTATATGTTCCTTAACATGATTACTTCTCCTTAAGCTATTGATCAGAAATTGAGACTCCCCTGGCTTGCATTAAACAAGCACGTCCAAGGGTTGTGTTTCACTCATATTCTTGTGATCTCCACCTTTTTTGCAAATGTGATCTCCTTGTTAATATTTTAAACAAACCAAATCTTTGCATCTTGTTTTTAAGACAATCGTCGACAAACCAAATCTTTGCATCTTGTTTTTAAGACAATCGTCGACAAACCAAATCTTTGCATCTTGTTTTTAAGACAATCGTCATCTCTTCTTTCCTCTGTCCAGTTTCTTCTTGCTTATTCAATAGTTCCTAATTCCTTAAGTATTTGAAGTCAGCCTTCAACCCTTCCCTGGTTTACCTTCCCCTCAAGGGCTATTGTATGACCACATATTGAATTGGTTATTTGTATCTTGCAGGTAAAAGAGATGTTGTCAGCAGGATTGAAGGTTGATACACTTACTGGTTTCTAAGTTACTAGTTTTCTATCTCGTTGTAGTTGCTTCAATTTATGTGTTATTCAGTTAGATGTTTTGCATTTTGCATGAGTGGTCTACTTTTTTTGTCTGTGTACCTAAAGGTAAAGAAGCTATGTAATCTTTCTCTTGATTGTTATGAATTGAATCAGAAGTTGTCAGCTGAACAGAAATCTTGCTTAGTTCTTTGTTGCAAATAGTTCCACCCTCCACACACACACACACCCTTTTATTCTCATTATCATGGCACCAATGCTTGCTTGCCCATAATGAATATTTTTTCGGAGCACCACTATTTTCAAGGTTACAACATGCCCATGACAATAATCCATTGTTGTTATAGCTGTGATCTGTGATGGAGTATAGGAAAGTTATATTTCCAGCTTTGCATCTGACAAGTAGAGAGCCTATTGTAGAAAGGCTGCAAGAAATTATTCTAGATAAGAAGCTTTAAGTCAAAACAAATTGTTCAAGTTCCTTAGACAACAGTTCATGTTATCTAATTTGACTTCTTAGCTATTGTAGCTCTTTTCAGACAAATCAACTATACGACAGAGACTTCTTAGCTATTGTATTAGGGGTATTTTTGGGATAATCTTAGGTTGATGTCCTTACAACAGAGGCTAAAGGATCTCCTCCCCAGGGGTTGGTCTAAGGTCCTCTTTTACAGGCTAGTCAGATATATCCTTTCCAGATGAAGGGGTTCCAGAAATTCAAATGAATTTTCCTTTCTTATTATTCCTAGCACTACTGTAGTGACATAACTTGCTTTCTATACTGACCAATAGACACAATAGAGTATTATGGGCTGGGTTTGTGTAATGGGCTTGATTAAGATAAGCCTGGTCCCTGAGAAGGATATTTTGATAATTTCATGCAGAATTTCCAAGACCTAAGCCAGGATAAAACAGAACAGAAAACATAGTTTCTTTCTACGGGGTAAGCTTCTGGATAGTGGTTGCAATGTCACTTTCCAGAGGTTTTGCTCGGAAATTTTGGCTTGGCGACATATAGTCTGCTCTGCAGAAACCTAGTAACTAGCTAGGACTAGACATTTCTTTATGTCTGTTTTTGCATATTTTGTCTACCTTTGGTAAGTAGCTGTACTTTCCTGCCTTTGTTCTGAATGAAGTAATTTGTTTCTGAGATGAAATTCTAATGTTCACTTCTTATGCAGGTGAGTTTTCTGGAACACTAGAACTTCAGAAGGCGATACCTCTTTTGAAGAAAGCCTATGGTGATGGCATGCACAAGGTTTTGCATGTCGGCCCTGATACCTGTTCAGTGGTCTCTAAGTTGTTAAAAGAAGAGGATACCGAGGCATGGGGGGTGGAACCATATGACCTGGAGGATGCAGATTCTAACTGCAAAAGTCTTGTGCGGAAAGGCATTGTGCGCGTTGCTGATATTAAATTCCCATTGCCGTATAGATCACAATCATTTTCATTGGTTATTGTCTCTGATGCATTAGATTACCTCTCACCAAAATATCTGAACAAAACTCTTCCAGAATTGGCAAGAGTGGCTTCTGACAGCATTGTGATGTTTACTGGTATGTTTATATCCTTTTCTTCTCTTCATTCAATTTCTTTGCTGAAAGTATTGCAGCAACTCATTTGAAAGATTGTGTCTTGTTTATATACTCTCATGGTTTCATCTTTGTGGTGGATTGTAATGAACTTTTGTAGATAACTTTATGCTGGTCAATGAAGGGCCATTCTGCTCAGCTGTCCAAGTTTCTTTAGTTATCTGATTAATTGGATGTCAATATGTGTAGGGTATCCTGGTCAGCAGAGAGCCAGAGTTACAGAATTATCCAAATTCGGGCGCCCGGTGAGTGCTCAGTGACTTGTGTCAGATCATGGTTTTTTTCAGAAGTATGGTCTACTTAGAACGCAGAAGCCGCTCGAATTCACTGTTTACCTATGAAATAATTTTAAGTTTACAATATTACTAATTACCCTCTTCTGTTCGCATGTTTACTTTTGGCTTGGGAAATGGGATGAATATAGTATCTCAGAGCTTTTCATTGAACGTCTGTCCATTGAATTCACTATTTGGTTAATTTCTCATCATAGGCTTCAAAAGGGAAAGAGGGTGATTCCAGCGTGGCCTTGGGTAATTGGGAGGGATGACAAGTCTATCTAATGGACAGATTAAGAAGTTCGAATCACTTGGCATCTTTTGATATTCTTGTTGGGGCATCTTGTTCCTGACTCAGGAGAATATTTTGGAATAAATTTCCTGACGTTGGGTGATTTTGTCCTATGAGATTAGGTTATCATTGCTAGGATATTGTGTTATGCTGATTTTAACTTGTTGAGGCTTCATTTTCCAGTAGTCTTTAGTTGTTTCTGAATCTCACTGAAGTCTCGGGTAAGGTGACACTTATTTTCCTTTATTTTCCTTACAGGCTAAAATGCGCAGTCAGTCCTGGTGGGTGCGTTTCTTCGTTCAGATTGGCTTGGAGGTAAATGAAGCTGCTGCTAAAAAGTTTGATCAGGCTAGTGCCAAACTGTCATACAAGCCAGGCTGCCAAGTTTTCCACCTTAAATCTTTCCACTGACATTGCCAGAGCTTCAGCCGTTTTTAGGTGTTTGATGCATTTTAAAGAAAAAGATGCTTCAACACAGAGAATACACCTTATGTTGTGTAGTGCTAGTTTGGTGTTGAATATGTTGAGCCAATATCAATTTTTTGTTGTATTATCCATGATTTGACAAGTTTACATTTTCAGTTTTTATCAAGGTGCGATAATTATTTATTCCATAGTTTGTGACTAATTTAGAAATGGCTCTTGCATGCTTTTATGTAACCATAAAAAATCCTCATACCATATTGCTAATTGTATAACAGGAACAAGTTATATTTTCATTTTCTAGCTATTTATATACAGTATTGACTATCAATGTTCTTAGTTAAGCAAAAACCCTATGAGTTTATTTAAGACTCTATTTCAAATTTAATTGTATTGGGAGTTATATACAATCTTAAATGGTTGAAATCTATGTTGTGAATCATTTTGTGAAGATTGATATCTTACTTTAAATTGATGAAATGGGTGTAAAAAACAATCGGTAAAATTTAATCATAGGATCAAGAGATATTGCAAATTTCCTTCTCAAAATAATTGCTACAGTTTAATCAACACATTTGCCAATATACAAATTTAAACTTTAATATCTCTTACTATATATTAATAATAGTTATAAAAACTTAATAGTATATGAATATCATCATTTTATAACAAATTTTTTTTATTAATCTATAAAACAATTAGGGATGGCAACGAACCGGATCTGGACCGAATCCTTATGGATCCAGATCCGTTTTTTAAGGATGGATCCAGATCTCGATACGCCGGGTATGGAAAGAAAGGATCCATATCTAGATCCAACGGATTCGAGTCCAAACAGGTTCAAAACGGATCCTACATAATTTGCCTATTTTTTGCGATAATAGTAAGTTTCAAATTTATAAATCTGCATTTTACATCAACGATGACAATCCAATGAAGGATGTAAGTTCAATACTTGAATACAATTCACATAACTACTCAAATATTCCAAAATAACAAAGTACAAATGAACAAAATCAATTTTTTACATGTTTTTTGAATAACAATACAAACAAGTACAAATGAGTAAATGAAAAAACGGGTAACGAATCTGGATTCGGGTATTATGGTTAGACCCGTATCCGAATCCGTTTTTAGTCATAGGACTCGGATCCGACCCGGGTCCGTCAAGTCTAAATTTTGAAGACCCATATCCACAAAATTGGATATGGATCCACGGATCTGGGTTGGGTCTAATATTCGTTGTCATCACTAATAACAAAATTTAATATAATGTCATTTTAACTATATATGATATTGATAAAAAAAATTCAAAGTATAGTGATTATTCAAAAACAAAGGGAGTACTAGTTATCTTTGGCATTAACAATATAGGAAATATTAAAATCCTAAGTAATATTCGGTCTTCAAAGGTTCTAAAATTGAGTTTAAGACCCTCTTGAGATGTTTTGAAAATTGGTTTAAATGAGTATTTAAAGTCAAAGTAGAAGATTCCAATAACTTCAAATGCATAATATTACCCTATAAAACCCATCATAAGCATGTAAAGATTTTCTCTCATCGAGTTCAAAATTGTCAAAATAACCATATTTTGAAGGTTATTGTACAATATACTTGAGATATTTTTGAGAAAAATATGATATTGAAATAAAGGTACAAGATGCTTCGTATAAGGTCGTATGAGAAGGTTTGTCACCACTCAATACATTATATTCGTATTAGGTTTGCCACTACTAATACATTATATTAGTATTCCAAAGGCCTAAAAGCAAGTTTAGGAACCGATTGTACGAGTTTTACCAACTCATTTAAATGTATGTTTAGAGTCAAAGTAAATGCATCTAATCATTCATAGGGTTAAATATGACCCTATAAAACCCACAAGAAGTATATCAGAGTATTCACACATAAGATTCAAAATTGTCAAAAATAACTAAATTTTGAAGGTGATTACATAGTATTCTTGAGGTAATTTCGAAAGAGTAATGAAACTAATTGAAATTAAGGTAAAAAAAAAAACACTTTCTAAGGTCATATAAGAAGATTTAAAACTATTTAATACCTTATATTTGGTCTCTTAAGGGCCTAAAAGGAGTTTAGGATTTGATTTTTAGAAATAATATGAAATGGATATATGAAGTCAAAATAGATGGTTTTATACAATCAAATGGCCTAAAATGACTATATAAGACCCATGATAAACATATTAAGGTGTTTACTCATGAGATCCAAAATTGTCAAAATTGATTGAATTTTTAAGTTATTATAAAATATTTTTGAGATCTTTTGAATAGTTTCTCAAATTGAAATTTGTAAGGTCATATAAAGAGGTTTGGTAACACTTTAATTCAATACTTCATATTCGATCTTGAAAATCCCTAATGATGAGATTATGACTCAATTTTAGGAGTTTTAAAATTTTATTAAAATGATTTTTTAGAGTCAAAGTATATGGTTCTTATCTCTCATACTACCTAAAACTATCTAAGAAGATATCTTACTGTGACTAAAATTGTCAAAAATGATTAGTTAAAGTATACATTTTTTTTTTTGAGATAATTTTCTAAAAATTTTGAAATTGTAATTAAGGAACAAGATGCTTTCTAAGGTCAAGGTTTGAAGCCATTTCAAGCCTTTTTATATTATAGGAGCTTTAGAATTTAGCTTAATGGTGTTTAAAGTCAAAATATATGATTTCAATTACTTATAGGCATTATATGATACTAGGAAATCTGTGGTAAGAATGTCAAGGTTTTCCCCACTGGTTTTGAAATATTTCTATATAATCGAATTTTGTAGGTTGTACTGTTTTTGTGTTGTTTTTGGAAAAAAGTCCGAAATTATCCTAATGATACTACCTCATAGAATCATATGAGGATGTCTAATATCATTCAATATCTAATAATAATATACAAAGTGACTAAAACATATTTGATCCCCTTAGTACCTTGTAATAATATGATTAAAATGATAATTTGAACATAAATCAAAGGGTGCTTAGGATCCCAAAAGATCTCATAAGTCATAACGACTCATTTAAAAAATTATGGAGATTATCAAATACCTCATAAGATTATATATGATTATTTAGAATCTTGAGCCAACTCAATTTGGTCAAAATATCCTTTTTTCAAATAGGTGGGAGCCCGTTAAGAGCCCTTAATTGACCCGTTTGTAAAATGGTCTAATCAATAATGAGTTTAATGAGTCGGTCTATTAAAGAGTCATGTTTTATTAGGTTTTTAATGGGTCAAGTCGGGTTATTAATGTGCCTATAGTTTCCAAAACTTTTAAACACTATCACGTAACGAATTATTTCCATTTACTTGCCGATGATCCACTAACAAAGATTGGAGGAGATACACGTAAATTATCCCCCTCTATAGATAAAAATTATACTCTCTTTGAACGGCCCGTTTTACATATTCTTTGTCCCGATCTGACCCATTTTACTTGTAACACATCCCGGTACTAACCCAACCCATTGCACGGGTCTACCCCCACCCCCAACCCGATCAATTGGCCGATTCTCCCGTAAAACAGAAATAAAATGGGAGAGCGCTGAGCTATCGTTTGTCGTAACCATTTAGCAGTAGCTGTAATGTAAAAAGCTGATGAATTTGCTGTGCCACACCCAACGAGCCAAACTCGTAGCAGACAACGCTGCAAAGCAACTCATACAACTCAACTCCCAACTGTCAAAACTTACCCGCTCTAACCGTCACCATGATTGTCTCTCCCTCTTCCAGCATATCCATTCATCTGACTGCTTAACCCCCGACCATTACTCTCTATCTTCCTCCCTCAGTGCTTCTGCCAATATACCCAACCCCACATTTGGAAACCAGCTTCACGCACACGCCATCAACTCTGGACTTAAGGCCTTCCCCCATGTCTCAAACACTCTACTTTCACTCTACACCAAAACTGATGACTTGGGTTCTGTTAAAATGGTATTTGCCGAGATGGGTACCCCTGATTTTTACTCTTGGACCACATTGTTATCAGCATGTACTAAGTTGGGTCAGGTTCATTATGCCTGCCAACTGCTCGATGAAATGCCTCTGAGAGATGTTGTTCCTTGGAATGCTGTCATCACAGGCTGTTCTGAAAATGGGTTTCAGGATATTGCATTTGAGTTGTTTAGGAGAATGCATGCGTTGGGTATGAGGCATGATAATTACACTTTTGCTTGTATTCTTAGCTTGTGTTCTGTTGTTGAGTTATACGGTTTTGCAAAGCAAGTGCATACGTTGATCTGTAAGAGTGGTTTTTTGTGTAGGAGCTCGGTTGTAAATTCATTGCTTACAATGTACTTCAATTGTGGCAATGTTATTGATGCTTGTAAAGTTTTTGAATATGCGGATGAGTTGGTACGTGACGTGATTACCTATAATGCAATGATCAATGGGTTAGCAAGTGTTGAAATGAAAGAAGAGGCCTTGGTAATGTTCCAAAAATTGTTAGAAGCTAGGTTAAGACCAACTGAATTAACATTTGTGAGCCTAATGAGTTCGTGTTTGCCTCTAAGCATGTGCTTCCAGTTACACTCCCAGGCTATAAAGATAGGTTACGAATCTTCTACAGCTGTGAGCAATGCTGCCATGGCCATGTATGACAAGCATGGACTGTTGGAGTCTATCAGAAAGTTATTTGAGAAACTGGAAGTGAAGGATGTCATTTCTTGGAACACTATGATAGCTGGATACGCTAATAACAATGATCTGCATTTAGCAATCTTATCTTACATGGAGATGCAGAGAACTGGTTTTGTTCCAGACGAGTATACTATTGGAGTACTCCTATCTAGCTCAGAAAGCTTGGAATTTGTCCAGATGATTTATGCCCTTGTGCTGAAAAATGGGCTCAGTCTCACCAGTGAAGTCGCGAATGCTTTGGTTTCTGCATTCTCTAAGCTAGGTGACATTAATCTGGCCCGTCAAATATTCTGCAGTATGCAGTCCAAAAATCTAATTACCTGGAATGCAATCATTTCAGGGTTCTTGTCAAATAGATACCCTTTGCTGGCTCTAGAACTGTTTTTACAGATGCAAGACTCAAAAATCAGACTGGATATTTACACCCTAACTATTGTATTGAGTATTTGCTCCAGTATTTCAGCCTTACGACATGGAAAGCAGATACATTGTTACATCCTTAGACATTGGTTTCTGAATGAGACCACTTTAGGAAATGGCCTCATCACCATGTATGCAAAGTGTGGACTTCTGGATTGGTCTAATAAGGTATTCGATTGTATGAGCAAAAGGGATACTGTGAGCTGGAACTCCATCATCTCTGCATTTGCACAATATGGAGAAGGAAATAAAGCTCTCAGGTACTTCACATTGATGCAGAATGAGATCGGGGTTAGACCTGATCAAGCCACATTTACTGCTGTTTTGTCTGCTTGCTGCCGTACTGGTCTAGTTTGTGATGGTATCCGCATATTTAATGGTATGATCGCTGATCATGGGTTGGAGCCTGGAGTAGACCAATTTTCTTGCCTTATTGATCTCTTAGGTCGAGCTGGATACACTGATGAGTTGGAAATACTGGTCGACAGTGATGATCATAAGGCTTACACTAATGTTTGGTGGACACTGTTTAATGCATGTGCATCCTATGGAAATGTAAGGCTGGGAAGGATTGTTGCAGGGTTGCTTCTTCGAACCGAGAAAAATGATCCTGCAGTTTATGTTATGCTGTCAAATATTCATGCAAATGCTGGACAGTGGGAAGATGCAGCTCGTGTTCGGGAATTAATGAAGACAGTTAGAGTTGTAAAGGAACCTGGGTGCAGTTGGATCAAGCTATAGTAATGCCAAAAGATCAATTTCGCAAAAGTTACTGTATCATTTGAGCCGCATCAGAAAACAGTAGCTTGACATTCCTGTGTTGCTCCATACCTTCATGCTTTTTTTATTTTTATTGTTTTGTTGCTTCACTAGCTGATTTTGTTTGTATATAACTTCATTTGCCTGAATATTGGCATGAATTACAGTACAACTTGCAGACTGGAAAGTTTGGTGCATAGCCAAAAAATCCCCAAGCATACAAGGCTACCTGTTTGTTAACATTATACGTGTAAGCATTTAATTCTGTCTTCATATGAAGGCAGGCTCATGGTCTCTCTGATGTCTCCGTAATTTTGAATCTGTAAATGTGTTGGCATTAAACAGTTGATGGTTCGTCTAAATTAACAAGTCCACTGAACGCTGCATTCAAGTTTTAAATTGCCGGGACATTTAGTTATATTGAGAAAACTATTAGGGCATTTGCAATCAGTGTACAGTGCTGTTAATCATGGTGATCGGTGTCACTCAATAAGTTGCGACCAATTTGAATTGTATTGTCATTATGGTTACTGCTACCTTCCCCCAAAATTGTTGGCTATGTCCTGTTGCATGTCTCTACATATATATCTGAAATAAGATGGAAATATAGATAAAAAGTTGTAGGAATATATAGCTAGGATGATCATTGTTCATGGCCAGGCGAGTAGGATATTTACTAAATATTGTTTATTGCTGCGTTATTTTGATAAGAATCTTAATATTATTGAATGTTCTTCCTTCATTAGTTATCAGGTAGTCGTTGCCAAGATCCCGTGGTACGTATGTAAGGTATCATCAGTTGCGAAGGATTGGCTTCTGCTATCCACGTGAGACGTTTATCACGGGTATGACTCTGTTATACACTTTTCGTACCGAGGATCAAACATGTGTTCATACAACCATATATCCAATTATATGTTTGCTACGCACTAGTATGTTAGTCATGCCTAATTTTCTTTTAACCCTTGGATTTTTCACCGTTGGGTCTCATTACAGACTTTGAAGCCTTGGATCTTTAAGATGGCGGACAAGTGACGCCAATGGTTTGATATGTGAAGTTTTTGTGCTGGTTTCAAGTGATAGCGAATAGGTTCGGAGCTCTTATTTAGAAGTTGAGGAAAGAAGACGATGTCCTGGGGCTATCATACTTGATATGGGGCTTGAAAGTTGAAACATCCATCTGCAAGTAAGCAAGTATAGCACCAACGCCCAAAGTAATTAAAAAAAAGTTTTTTAATTTTTAAAACTGAGCTCTCAACTTCATATACATAGAAATAAACACTTTAAAGATTAAAACAGAGATATTCCTTTGTAGTTTTACAAAATAAAATCAAGGACAAACCAAACAGAGTAGGAGATAGCCAGCCTAGAACTTGATTTCGTCTATGTAATTTTTTCAACCAACTCAACACCACACGTCTATTTCTCAAAATAAAATAAATATACGTATAAAACATTTATGACAGTTGTGAAAATCATGAATGGAATTCGATCAATAGGAATGCTGCATCAGTACATGGGGGGGCCTTATCTGTGGTAGAAATAGACAGATAACCTGCTCTTAAAAACAGCATTAAGCAGAAGCCTGGTAAACTTTCTGATATTTATTCATCAAAATAGTAGGCAATTTTGGATGTGAAGCCAAACCTTCTTGACTATTTATGAAACATCACCTGATATGAAGACGCCTATGATATGCTGGAATAGTTGCAGGGAAAAACATTTCCCTCAATCCCTCCGCCTTTATTATCGGAAAGATGATCCCGGCTGCACCCTGCAAAGAGTTTGACGGCCTTTGTCAATCAACTTGGTATCCGAACTATAAGCTAGTCTATTGACCGTAGAATGCAGAAGGGAAAGAAGAAAAAGTAGACAACCATGAAGGTTCGAACAAGATGTGAATTAAAGCAGTATTTGCCTATTTGGCATGTCATGCGGCTAAAGCTGAAATGAATTACTAATTGGCTTCTTAGTTAAACATTTAGGAAGTTATTTCTAAAGTGCTAGAAAATAACTTATGCTGGCTAAAACTAGGCTGGAAAGGAAGCTTGTTCCTCGTCCTAGTAATATGTTATTTAACTATACTTTTGTCATTGTCCAAAGATAGTTATTTGATACCAAACAGAGTAAAAATGAAGATTGGCTCTGTTATTTCCATACAATTAACTGTCCATCCCACGCTGTACGCCTAGGTGCCAAAAAAACATTGCAACCTTAATAAAAATTTGCATTTTTTATCCAGTTCAACAGCTACTTCTATCAAACCATTACTACTAGCTTTTAACTTCAATCAGTAGTAATTTTCCCTTTCAGCTGAATAACATTTTTCAAGAAACCTATCAGCTAGGTTTGCCAAATTTAATCAACCACATAATTACTGGTATATTTTTCAAAGAAAACATGTATAAATACAGGCGAACAAAATTAGACAACAATTTTGGGGACAAGAGATGTCATACCGATAACAATCTTATGCCAAGCCAAAGGCGCTTTACTGAAGGAAAAGGTATCAACAAGCGACCAACACCATACACAGCCACAGCAAAGAAGTGAGCAACTAAACTCAGTGGCCGAGGATTCAGACCAGAGAGCAAAGCAATTGGGCCATTTGAGAATACTCCTCCAAGGCTTAAATAGTCTAAGCATGCCTCACGCATTTCCTTATGAGCTTCGTCAGGTGAAGCACAAAACACCTTATAGAGGGCACCAGCCAAAGTGTTGATTGTGGATGCAACAGGCTGCAAGAGAGGTTTATTTAGAACTGATTCATATCAATATTCAGTTGCTAGATCCATGTTAAACGCACACGCTAACATGTGTGTGTGTGTAAGTGTCTGCACTTCAGATCAGGCAAGACTTGCAACTCTGAACTAGAGTAAATCACGTACACATGATGCATCGCATATTACCTTTCGCAATGTGTAAAATGATTCCAGATAACTGCCTAATGAATCCACATCATTCAGGTCCTGCAAAGGCCTCAGAAGGTCTCGGAGAACAGCAATATCTGAAAATGCCACCGTCATTCCACCTCCAGTTAAAGGATGTCGCATGTTGAAAGCATCGCCCACCAGTAAGGCACCAGGAGTAGGCTGGGGAGTAGCGGGCATACTTCTATTAGGCATTGTTCTAATATTCCCCTTGTCAACTGCTGCCACAAATGCATCTCTTATTTCAGCAGGTACCTGAATTAGGAACATGACTTGTTGGAATCACAACGCCAGAAGAATTCATATAACAATATAGCATGTATATGTGTAAAATATTCAAGGATCCACACACCTGAGGAGCCACCACCGTCTTCAGATACTTGGCCATTTCACCATTTGCTACAGATGGCAGCTTGTCTCCAGCTGGTATATCAACCAAGCAACGGACTTCTGTACTGCTAATTGGGTAAAACAAAACAGGAGATGGATCTGCTAAAACAACATGTCCATGATTTGAAAATGGCAATTTGCAGTTCTCAAGCACCAACCCCACAAAATGTGAGGACACCTCAACCTATGAAATCAGAAAAAAAAAAAAAAAAAAGTGGTAAGAAAGAGAATTCTCCTCTAACGGGCCAAGGCAAACACATAGGATTGGACAAAATTTCAGTTACTCAAGGAAATTCAAAGACCGAAAAAGGAAGATTATATCAATGATGTAAGAACAAGGTTTCACCTTTGGTGAACAAAGAGAACGCCTCAGATTGGAAAAGCAACCATCACAGACAATAGTAAGAGGGGCATAGGCCTTCATCTCTTCACCACTCTTAGTCTTGTAGAGAACCCCCTCAACAGTTCCATTTTTCTCGAGCAACGATGTAACTGTTCCCTGTTCCAATCGCACACTGGAAGAAAATCATAGGAAATGGAGTTCAATCAGTTATAAGTACATGAGATGATGTCACAACAAACTTCCAAAATTCATTGA
The DNA here is from genome assembly GCA_026401315.1 of Dysphania ambrosioides. NCBI lineage: Eukaryota > Viridiplantae > Streptophyta > Magnoliopsida > Caryophyllales > Amaranthaceae > Dysphania > Dysphania ambrosioides. The sequence continues at coordinate 5,825,119 of CM048658.1, read as the reverse complement.
AGCAAAGTAACAAAAAAACCAGAGATGAGAATAAAATTACTTGGAAAGAGAAGCACCCTTTTCTCTCATCCTTTGTATAAATCGTCCATTGTGAAAGCTTTTTCCAGACACGTCTGAATCGAATTGCTCTAAAGGATAAGACAGCCTTATGTTCTTCCCATCTTTAAATAGAACATATCCGACCACCCTCTGAGCATCAATATTCCCAACACAGTCTGAAACTCAGGGGGAGAAGAATAAACACAGTGAAGAATTCCAAAACACTTGCAGAACATTATGAAAACATAAACGCAGGACTTTATTGCAAAAAGCCAAACGTCATGCTTACCGTCAAGGCCTAATTCGATCAATTTCAAGTATCCTCCAGGCTGTAGAAGCTCGCCAACTATTCTGTCAGGTTCGTTTAAGTCTCTTTCAATGACATGAACACGTCGACCATCCTGCAGTCACTGCAAGAGTTCAGATCAGGAAAAGAAGATAAAAAAGGCAACATGTAATCCTTTCCTTTGAGCAGATAATCCTCACTTTAGATAATAAAGTAGCGAACGACCATTAATTTGCCAAAATAATCCCATGCTAGATGTTACAAGCCTACAACAGATCAATATGCATTTACTTCACAATTTAATAGTAGAATTTAGGAAACATTGGCTACAAAAATGGGAAGATAACAGCCCCAAAGAACGGAGGAAGTAGAAATATCTGACAACAATAGACTTCAGCAAGTAGTAATCTCAAGTCCATGGACATGAACCATGAAGTTTTGTAGTTACTTAACCCTATAAGTCATAATAAGCACATAGGGTGAAGTAACTCAAAAGCACAACTTACAACATAGTCTATTTGCATAAAGCAAGATCTTCCTATCCTGTTAATCAAGAGCAGTAGTATGAATTTTTCCATAGTTCTCCCGTGTAAGATATCCTTGATTTAATCCATGATTCAATGCTTTGGTCCGAACCTTGAAAGTTTCAGTTCTTACTCAACGTGTGAATAAGAATTGTAAGATTACTCCTCTCTTGTTTGTATAAAATCCAAACAACGGAGATATGAATATTGTCAAAATCAACAACCCGTTTTGGCTATAGTAATGTACAATAATTGGGGAACAAACAAGAAGAATACGACTAGTTCCGCAATCTAAAAACAATAACAAACAATACAGGACAAGGCGTGCAGTATAAGCATCACCTTGGCAAGGGTGTAAGCAAGAGCAGCGCCAGCAACGCCAGCGCCGACTATGATGACGTCAGGTTTATCAGAAACAGGACGACTAACATCGTTATTCCGAACATCTCCAGACTGAACTCTGGTAGAATTCCGGCGCTGTTTCCTGCTACCCTTGGATTTGACGTCATAGAAGAGGGAAAAGAAGAGAATAAACCCTAAGAGGGACACAACAAAGGTTCCAACAATGTACTGATCAATCACAACCATCTTCATCTTATTTTCTTCTTCTTTTTTCTTCCTCTTCCTGGTATAGTCGTTGTGGGAGGTTCTAGAGAATTCTCCAGAAATAGAGGGTGTGGGAATAGTAGTAGATTCGGGGAGGAAGGGGATATTATTAGAAGAAGGGGGATACGAATTTGCGGTGGAGAATGGAGATCAAGTGGAGGTGTAATTGAAGAAAGACGTTGGATGGGTACAGCGCATGTTTATCAAAATAAACTGGGCCTTTCATTTTAAGTTCCTCCATTTTTTGGTGTGAGCGGTAGGCGTCCGCGTCATGTATTTTCTTTACCCGACCGTTGTAACTGACTAACTGTAAGGTTAATACTTAATATGATATCTTATCAATTTTCGCGGCTTTTCCAATGCGATCATTCTCCCTTTTAAATTGCACTCTTATAGTATGACTTGCGTTATTATGTAAAAATTCACTTAATTAGTTTTCAAAATTTCACATTATTTTAAATCATAATCTTTTCTATTCCAATCAAACACTAAGGGTATAATATAAATACTACATTGAAAAATATCAACTTTTTATTCTAGTTTATTATGTATAAGGCACCCATATTTTTTTAAATTGAATTTTTATTTTTCACAATACATTATTATTTTATTAAGTATATTATTCTTATTATAATAATGTCGGTATCAATTATACTCTATCCTTTTCGTAAAGATTTAAAAAAAAATAGAGAAGTAATGGCGGTAGAAACATAAATATTATAAAACAGTTAAATAAAAACTCATATAAAATTATAATAAAATATCAAAGAGTAGAAATGAATCATAAATTCATAAATAGGTACCCGTCAATAATGAAACACGTATAGGTGTAATTTGAGAAAAGATGGGTCATAACGCAGACTAGAGATGAAAGAAAAGCATTAATTAATGGCGGCATAGCATCCAAGGAAGATCGAACACGATGCACATTGCTCGTCCAGCAATTTCAGTCTACGTAATACAGAAATCAGGTAAAAGATGATCAAGGCTGGACGGAGACTTTCCCCACGCTTCCCGCGAGGCGCAAAAAAGATATTGCAAAGTTTGCTTAGATTTCTCACATAACCCTCGAGTTTGATATTTATACTTTGATAATACTACAAAAAATATTAAATAAGATAACGACCTCAAAATACAAGTTGTGATTGATATTGAGTTACGTCTGTCATTGACTAGAATGGCTACTTGGCTGGCCGCATACAAACTTCAATGTAAGATCTAGAAATTATATTGTTTGGTAAAACTTGCACTATTACTCGATAGAATATGACGTGAGACTTGAGTGAAGAAAGTTAATGCACCCCAATAAATATTACAGGAAAAATTTGTTGACCAGTTGAGCTTAGGCCAAAGATTTGGCTAGTTGAGTTTTAGATAGCATGGTGCTCGCGTCAGTACTCGTATCATAAAAGATAAGATTTGAACTCCGGAGCTACCAAAAGTAGATAGACGCAGCATGAAGGTGGGCCAAAATTTTTTTGCATAATTTAGTGTATTCAGACATCCATTACACCATTGATTTTAAATAATCTTGATGAATGCTCATACTAGATTGGAAATACGTACTACCTACATCCGAATTAGGTCGTCATATTACTAGTTCGGATTGCATATCATAGTGACACTTGTTTCCACTTGTAGGGAATACATTTTCTCCATACTGCTGTTCAAAAGAATCTAAAAATGCTGAGAGAATACGAGCAGGCTTCTGATTCCTCTAATTTGATGGAAAAATCTCAGCAGGTCCAAACTGGTTGACCATTGGTTGTCTCCGTACAAGTTCACGCCAAGTTTTATACCCTGAATTCCCTACCTTCGTACAAGCTGGCTGGTATGAAGCCTAGTTTGGGACCTTTTCTTCGATCTTAAAGTTCAAGGTCATTTCTGATTGTTCCTCTTCACCCTGTTTCGTTTCTTTGGTCCCTGTATCACATTGATGTCAATTTCATAAATCAAAACTTGCTAGCAATTGCTTCACATGTACTTAGATCAAATTAACTTCTCAAGAAAAAACAATGAGCAGCTGTTTCAGGACTATCTTCTATTTCCCTCTTCATGTAGAACTATTGACTCAGTTGAATTTTATATAGAGATAGGTTTGGCCAGAGACAAAAAAGATACCTCAGCTGATAACGTTTTGAGAGGGTCTCGCTTTCTCTTTGATTTTCTCTTTGGACCAGGATGTTGACCAGGCTTCCTACTTCCCATTGCTGCTCGAGCAAGTTTGACAATTTTGCTTGCTTCTTGTGTGGTAGGGTCCAGCAGGTATTCAGGGACATCACGCAGATGCACAGGAGGTTCCTTCTTACTGAGGACTTTGTCATGCTTCAAAAGATCTGTAGAAGAAAATTCCGCTTTTAAGTCTAATTCAGACCCCAAGCACAAATTGCATAATATCAAGTCATTTAGTTACCTAAGTCTTTAGGATTAGCTTCAAAATGTGACTTCAACCTGCGCACAAAAGGTACACCGCCACAACAAAGTGTCAACCACAACATACTTAAAGTAGCACAGGAATAGGATAGTATATGTTTAGGTAAAGCATATACTTCGTACAAAAATAATGCATAGCAAATACAGAGTTCTGCAGAAGCAAAACTTACTTTTCAGAGTTGAGCATTTCATTTCTAAGATCCTGTGCCCGCGATTCTCGTACAGCGAAGCTTGTCACACTCCTGAACACATCCTGTGAATGGAAAATCAATGCTTTATGCAATAAGATTTTCAATGATTTTTTGGAAACGAAGTAATACACTGATTTATAAGACTTGCATCAAAACAACAGCTAAGAGGGAAAAAAGAAAGAAAAACCCATCCGTGATGTCCAGCCAACTGGTGAGCTTAACTATCTATATATAATCAAATAAGCTTTTCCTTAACAAAAGAAGGCAGAAATCTTTAGGTAATTCCCTTTATAATTTGTCAAATCCCAAACCCTAACCAATGAGATCAAGGTGAATACTTCTCCAACAGCTTATAATTTAGCTTGATCAACCACACTCAACGTCCCTTTAAAAAGGATCCAGAAGTGAAAGCGAACACATCACATACCAGAACTCTCATCTTCTGGAATTGACGGGAAAAAAGCCTTTATCTCTCCCCTGGGGTGCAACTATTAACTTCTTTTATTATGTATGGACACGGCCTGCACTTACAAATCTAAGTAACAAAATCCAGAGCAACCCAACGACATTCAATAAAACTTTAAGGACTCCACCTCAACAACCACTGGATTAGTCATTATACTTCCATCAACACAAGCATTTTATATCGACTTTATATTGCTTTGCACCTTATCCCCCTAATACATAATAATAGCATCAGCGTATATCATATGAATACACTTCACCCAGAATAAAGATTTCAGCCTAAATTGCTCCTCATTACAAGGACCCGAAATCAGATACCTCTGAATATCAGAGAAAAGCCTCCTTAGCTAGACTAACCCTTTCTGTCACCGAATCAAAAGCCAAAACTATCACTAGAAGCTTTAAGCTCCTTTCTATACACTTCCAATAAAGTGACTTGTATAAACCTCCTACAGCCTCTGGCTGAGAATGGCCTTTCTAGTCCAATAGAGTGTGAGAACTCGCCTTTAACCCAGCATTTGAAGATTAGAAATATTTAAGCTATCCTCATGCAATCCCTTGTAATTTTACCCTTCCAAGCACCATAGCCTTCACTTTCCTATCAAACTCTTCCATCTTATTGCACCATTCAAATAAGGACTTAGAAGATTGAATATCAACAAGCTCATATCAGCAAAGGTTAAAGAAGCATGCGTAACAACCCTGTTATAAACACCCTTTTCAAACTTCTCTGCGTTATGTATCACATTAACATTTCCCAAGACCATCTAATAGCTAGTAAAAATCTTTTCCCTGAAAAAGAGACTCCTTAAAGAAAAGCCTATCAGAAGAACAATTATTGCATACTGATAAACACAAAAGAAGCCAAGAAACCAACATCCCCTACTTAGGCACTTAATTTGCATAACACAGCCTAGCAGTCTTTTTCACAATCCTAACCTCCAACATCAATATATTCCAAGAAATCAGATGTAAGACTAAAAAGGTATCAAGTACTTGCATTCTTTTTTACTCAACTAATTAAAATGACCTTCTACATCATCTCTATATACCACTGGGAATGGATTAAAAGGTAAAGAAGATAGGCCAAATGAAGAACAATAAAGATGATATCGTTATAATTGACCAAATATATTTTCAAGAGTTAGACACAATGATAATGATGACCAAAATTGAATGTATTGAAACAAATACCGAGTCCAATTTAGAAAGCAAAGGAGGTCATCTATGTGAAGCAACGTTTACGAAGGTCGGTTCCGTGGAGAGTCGATTCATAGACTTTATAGTAAGTATATGGGTTGATGATAAGTACGTTTATTTGAACTTTTCGGTGTTGATTCGAACTCCTTTTTGGAAGAGTTTTGGGTGATTTCGAGTTTAATTGGCCACATTTATGCTGAAAGTCTATAATTCTAGTTTAATCATAATCATATCGATTACCGCTAATTTTTAAGACTTTTCGTATAAATGCATATCAATGAATGTAGCTTGGTGAATGAAATATTGGTTTAAATTGGGCCAAAAAAAGAGAAAGAAAGAATTAGCCCAAAAGATCATCAAATTAAAAGAAAAGAAAAATAAAATAAAATAAAAAGGAAAGTGAGTCATGAAGTTAGACGGCACAAAAGGAGGGGGAAAACAAAACTCCAAGTGTGGCACGACATTCAAGAAAAAAAAAAAGAAAAAAGATTTCTTTCTCCTTTATTTTATTTTTATTAAGGAAGAATTAGTCTCCAAGGAGGTTTAGTTAGAGTTTTAGGCTAGGTTTAAGAGTGAAGCAGTTTTTTTTCTTCTACACTTCTTCTCCCTCTCTTCTTTTTCCTAGGGTTTTTTATGGTTTTTGTTTTTAGATCTTTCTCTCTACAAAAATATTGTTTTGTTCTTCAAGACTCTAAATGTGTTCCTAGTTTAATCATCAATTTAAATCTCAAATAAGTTTCTCTATTTTCTTTAGTTGATTATATTTTTGTTTATTTGTTCATGCTTCTTTGTTATTTAATTTAATTTTCCTATAGTTTTACGATTTCTATGTTTATGCTTAATTTTATTGTTGCTCATATGGTTTTAATCATGAGTAGTGAGTAGTTCCCTTTCTAAGATACTAATATATGAACCCTAGCATGTGTTAATTAGATTCTAGTATCATCTCAATGTCAAATTAAGGTTGGTTTATTAGGTTGTTACCATTGATCATTAGGTTAAATTCATTAGTTTACTTAGCCAAGAATCGATAGCTAAGATTAGTTAATTCCTTTGTCTTAATGCTATTTGCTAATTAATCAAGAAACGAAAGTTGAGATTAAGAGGGCTACATCTAATGCAATTAGATTAATGAAGAAGCGAAAGTGAGGTTAGGATAATTGAAGGGTTATTTGATTTGATCATTGGTGTTGATGCATTTGATAATAACTAATGCATGTTAGAGGGGATTTATTGATGTCCTAGGTCTTTTTATTATTGGCATTACATTGTTATTTTTGCAATTGTAGCTGTTAGGTTCATTAAACAACTCTTTTCTAGCATAATCTAGTTGAATTGAGCTAAGTTGACCCTTTATTAGCTTCCTTGAGGACGACTCGTGATTGTACTGCAACATCCGTGCACTTGCGGTTATATTTAGTGACTAAAAAATCAGTCATCAGTTAAGAATCATAAATTGGGCTCAATCAGGACAGAAATTTCTATTTTATTTAACGAAGCCAAGAGGCGAAGACTCGGAATAGAATTGCTTTGGGGAAAACAGCATACAGCTCTACAGTCATATTCCAGGGGCCATCCACCTACCTTCAAGTACAGCTGTTAAAATTTTAGCCAGACCCCCTTCTCAATCACAACCCAACAGGTTTGACACTAGTAACATACGGAGTACAATAATGGACAGGTACAAAAAAAAAATACCTCAGCCCGATATCTCAATGATTCCACCGCATTCTTTGTGAGTAGAGGAAATGGAGCGATGAAGCTTCCTTCACCACTTTCGTTCTCTGCTAATGTATCCTTAAGCTCGTCAAAAGCTTCCAACTCATCTGGAGAGACCTATTAATCCATGAATATCAGAACACCAACAAGAAATTAGATATAATAACAAAACACACTGTTTAATGTTCTTACTATACAGGATAATACTACCTAACGAGACTTACAAGAGACACAGATGCTCCAGTTGTAAAAGCTCTTCCAGTCCGTCCAATTCGATGCACATATCCAGCGGCACTTTGAGGCATCTCAAAATTTATAACCTACAGAAAATAGGATAAGTGCTGTTACACCAAGATCACTCATGCAATTTGATACCGATGATCACTTGCTACAAGTGAAATGTGAACAGCCTGTTGTAATGTTGTTATGTCACAGCAGCAGCAAATTATAAAAGTAATGGTGTATGATACACAAACAAGCCACTTCATGAATCAAGATCCCAATTATCAACATTTTAGCATCATGTGCACCAGAGCTTAACTAAAATTTCAGGAGCTGCAGCTAATTCTGCTTCTTAGATGAATTATCTTCATAGGGAAACATCATTTACTATCTCAAACTTTTATCACTTAAACAAAGAAGTGAGATGATATTGAGAATGCATTGAAATAAATACTAGGGGATGCTCCAGGCAATCAGCTATAAACCTATAACAAGGTCACAAGCAGGATTAAATTGGACGATAACATGCAGAAATAAATACTAGGCACAAGGTGTACAACCAAAATTTGTCCATTGTTTTAAGGTACCACAAAACTTCGCACACAGACCTCCAATATTAACCATCATGAAATTACATTTATCACTATAGCTTCCAAGAAGTAAACAGCACAGGATGATTAATGCTAGATAACAGGTGATATGGAATTATGAATTCATGACAGAGTCACTAAAATAACAGGTGCTATGGAATTATGAATTCATGACATAGTCACTAAAATATGAAAGTGAAAATATGCAACACTGCATCAAAAGCAAATATTATAATATTTACTTACCGTATGCACATTTTTGAAGTCTATACCTCTCACTACGCCAAATTCAGCATCCAATTTTGGCTTCCTGCGTCTTTTGCATTTTCTTCCTTCAGAATTTTTCTCACTATCCTCCTGATCCTTAGCAGCTTGGCCGATGTCAGTTGCAATCAAGTAATCGAAAAGTCCCGCATTAAATTCCTGATTAAAAAAGAGTCACAGGGGCAATCTTCCAAATATTTATAGTAAAAAACATTGAATCCAAAAAGGCTTTAATTACACATCAATCACACAAGCTCACAAAGCACAACATAGTTTTAAAAAAAAATCCAGAGACAGAAGCATACCTCAAGCATATGTAGCCTAGAATTCTGTGGCAACTCAGCATTTAGAACAGCTGATCTGATTGCAAACTGCCATAAAATAGAAATGAGATACTTGCTCCATTCTATTAATATTGCAACATGTAGAGTTTTACTTTTCCCCATGCACAACTTCAAACATTAATATCTTAAATGCTAAATAAGTAAAAATAATAGAGTCGATATCTTGAACGTAAAACTCAAGACGAATCCAACAAGATACACATGACTATATATTTCACTACGTATACATCACAATATATAGTCAAAGCGTAGTATATGAAATGTTTAATATTTTGAACGGTGAAATATTTCAAGAACGGAGGACCTATTAAAGACATTGGACATAAAATCTGTCCACAGAACTAGCTGCTCCAATCACATTTAGATATACTCTCTGAGCACAAAATAAGTCCTTATTATCAGCAACCAAGTTCTGGCAAGGTTCATGGATATTTGGCTTAGAGCTTATATACTCAATCCAATCATAGAAATAACAGAAGTTGAATTACACAAGCGCCAAACATCCCAGAAAATAGCACATTAGTCATTCATTGTGAAAGTGTTAAAAAAATCAGCAATACCTTTTCCAGAAAAAGTTTTAATCTGAATCCCATATCAATAGTATTGGTGAAGATGAGCACTTTCTTCTGAACCAATTCCAGCTTTAAAAGCGCAAGAATGTATATGAACTTATCGTGAGCACTGCAAGAAATCTACCAAAAAAAATATATTAATTCACATGAAACAGAAAGAAGCAGTGCATTACTGGCACTAAACATGTCCTGGGGCAAAAACGAGGAATTTGGCAGAGAAATGTAAGCAATAAAGTGTAAGCAATTTAATTATAACAACAACACATATCAAGATTCACTAAATCCCACATAGCCAACAGGCACGATGTCTTTTAATTAACCATTAGAAACATCTATTTGGGAGATCTGCCTATTATGTCTACAAAAGAATAGAAACTTTTTTTGGTTAAAACACCCTTCAATCATATCAATCAAGGGAAATCAATAAGTACTAGAGAAAAACAAAGGAGCTCAGACAACGCCGAGAGTAAAAAACCAACAAATATAATGCGGCTTTACACACACACACACACACACACAAAAAAAAAAAAAAAAAAAAGCAGTCATTTACTCCCATGACTAAAGCAGTACATGTGTGCGTGTGTACACACATTTCACTAATGTTCAGACATCATCACCTCATTATTTGAGGACCATTACTCATTGACACCCAATGTGACATTCCAAGACAAAGCAACTCTATGTAACTTTGTGATTTCTTTCCCAATCTTCTCTTTTAATTCAGGATACCCAGTGGCAGTCTAGAGGTTTCATTATTAATCATTTCAAGATTGACCCTATATCATAGTACAATTCTAAACCAACATACCATGATTACTACTAACTAGGCTGATATAAAAAAAGGCATGGTTTAGTACAATGAAGTGAGGAGGAGTCATGCATAGAGATTAGATCCAAAATGATTCTTACCCAAAATTGCTGCACATTTTTTGGAATAAGCTCATCCTTGTTACCACCAACCTCTGGCAAGGTTAAAATATAGGGATTGTGTAGAATAAGTTTCTTCAGCTTCTCAACATCAGCACTATATATGTAGCGGAGAAAAATTAACCAGGTTAGTAAATATAAAAAAAAAATAAAGAGGTATTCAGGAATTCAATCAAGAACCAACAATAAAACAAATAGAAGATAATGAATAGGAATACAAAAACAAACCTTGAAGTCGCAGACATTAAGAGGCATTGACAACGTCTAGGGACATGAACGGTAAGAGATCTAAGGTCGTCCTCATAGCCATACGACAAAAGAAGATCTGCCTGTACATATACAGAAGTGTATTACCATCAAAACAAAACAAAACAAAAACAATCAAGATGAACAGACACAGAAATCAGAAATGACCTCGTCAAGTACAAGCATGGAGAGGGAATCCTGGACGGCTTGGGGTTGAAGAATAGTGGCAGACAAACAAGTATGCACACAAGCAGGTGTTGATACTAGAATATCTGGAGGCCCCGACAGCGCTTGCTTCTGAAATAAAACAAGATGAAAGCCACTGTATTACTCGAATATTACGAAGCAACAACCTTGAATACTCTTATTGGAAAGAGAACAAACCATCTCGGAAGGAGACATGTTGCTACTCAGTTGAGCTACTTTCAGCTGAGCCTTACACAACTCAATGAGATGCGTTACTTCTGAATAGACCTGCTGGCATAATTCGCGGGTGGGAACAAGGACGAAGGAAGCGGGACCCCCACGTTTTTTGGGACAGCTTTCCGTAAACATCTTCTGAAGCAATGGAAGAACATACGCCAATGTCTTCCCTGATCCAGTTTTTGCTCTGGCAACCACATCCTTCCCTTCCTGCCAATTTCCATGCAATTCTTAACATTTATCTTTCTATTTCATCATATTTTGATTAATTCCAAGCACGAAACTTACTAGAATTAGGGGAATAGCGACTAGTTGAATAGGAGTAGGCTTTTGAATTCCCTTCTTGATGAGAGCGCGAAGAAGGCGAGGGTCTAGGCTAAGCTCCTCGAAGCTTTGCTCATCTTCGTCGAGTTCTATTTCTTTCTGATTCGTGTTTGATGAATCCGCCATTGAGGTTGGTGTTTGATTGAATCTGATAATCTAGGGATTCAGAGAACAAAGGGGGTTTAGGGTTTTAGAATTGGGGAAGACTTGCGTGTGGGCATTACACATGGGCCTCCGTCTCTAATTATGCCCCTACGCAAACCCAGTGGATTCTTAATAATATTCCAATTTTTTTACTTGGTTCGCAAGTCTATTCATTAATCCAACTGTCAACCCAGTATTTTCTGTGCTGGGTTTGCCGTTCGTTCCAAGGCCGGTTTGTCTTACTCGGATGTATGCCATATATACTCGTATGTTCCAAGACCCAAATGGATCCGGATTTATAACCGGTACACGATACCATTATACTCCGTATAAAAGTTAGAGGATGCGTGTACAGTTAATTTGATAATATAAAGAGGGAAAATTTATAAAATTTTAAGAAATATTAAAAAGAAAAAAAAAACTAATCTAAATATCAATATTAGATTAATTAATCATTCAAACTAATCTAAAAACTTACCCATCAAGTACCATACATCCTAGTGTATGTCAAATATCATAGTGTTCATTTCTATGTACAAGTTTTTTTTTTTTTAAATGTATAAATGAAACACAAAGTCACATTTTTAAAAAATGAATTCGATGATTACAAACCACACAACCACACATAATATAAAAGCATAAGAAAAGAATAATATGGACAATCCAAAAGCTAACGACTTACAAAGTAAAAGTCCATATATCATGTCATTAAATCGATTAGTACTTTTTTTTGACTCAAAATTTAACTTCACTTCAAACCTTTTATGAGCGAATAAACTTTAGACTTTAGAGTCAAATTTAGTATGTGATGTTGGATTAGGTTGGGTTAGGCCTACTTAATTTTAAGTTTCAATATCTTATTCAACATTCAATGTTTTGCCAAATAATATCAAATGACTTGCAATTGTGCATATAAGAAGACAATATGTTTGAAACTTAGTGCAATATAAAGACGTGTATATGTAGTAGGAAAGGGTGAAATGGTTTGGTTAAGTGTTCTTTGACTATGATTATTAAAAGTGTATCACCCACAATTTTTAATGCGTATCAACAACTAAACAAGTAAGTTTTACAATTGTATTAATGGTATATTTTCGAAAATTGTAGGAATGAGGGAGTATATTACTACGGGAGGCAAAAGTACAAAGCCTTGGCAACTTTCATGTGTGGAATTGGAATAAAACCCAGCAGGCTCCGGTTAGATCTTATTTGTGTCTGGAAAACAGGGGAGAAAGGAGCATTTGAAAATGAAAAATGTAATGAAGATATGAATATAAAATTTATGAAGTACAGTGGAAGGCCACTAAAGTCATAAAAAAAAATAGAAAGGTGGGCAAGATGTTGGTCAAACCATAGTAGTGTAGTGTTGCTGTGTTACAAGTATTATACTGCCTGCAATATGCTCCTTGAGAATGTTTCAGGTTAAACCACGTCCACGGAATCTCAAGGAAGCCACACGAAAACAAAAGTGTTCCTCATTCCTCCCCATTTCGGAGGGTCTTGGTCTCCCACCTGCCTATATTCGCATTAAACTAAGCCTACTTGCTTGTTGCTTCAGTTTTTTACAAACAAATACGGAGTAATTGATAGAGCGGCTCCAGAGAAAGGCCGGATATGAGCCGAGCTAGCTCGCGAGCTACTCGGGATCGGATCGCCTTAAGCTCGGCTCGAGCTCAGAATTAGGCGAACCCAAACTTTACAAAAGCGAGCCCGAGCTCGAGCTCAAACAATTCAGGCTCGAGGGCTCGACGAGCCTAAACAAGCCGAGCTTAATTAAGGGTGTATTTGAAACCAAATTTTAAATAGAATCAAGCTTAATTACACGAATAAGCATTCGACAAATTTGAGCTAAATGATAAGCTTATACCGAGCCGAGCCCGAGCTCAAATTTAAAAACTTCGCGAGTCACAAGCCCGAGCTTTATAAGTCTTAGGCGAGCTCAGCTCCAGCCCTACTCCAGAGACCCAAGACCTATCACTACTCTTATAAATACACCTAGTCTCCTATTACTCTGGTTAAATTAATTTTAGGCTATATTCTCTTTAACTTATTTTTATTGAACTTTTTTTTTATTAAGTGTATACTTTTTTTACAGTGGTATTTTGCTTAATTTAACTTATTTTATTGAATTTATTTATTTTTCTAAACCTATCTTCTTTTTACTTAATTTATTTTTACTAGAACTTATTAGTCAAGGAGAACGAAGCCTTAGTGTATAAAAATGAAGGTCCAAAAAATTTAGAGATAAATGAGTATATGGTTTCATCATGGATGAGTGCGTTTGGCTATATCACTCGCACCCTTCACTTTATTTCAAATATTTATGTCAAGCACTCGATAATTGGACACTTCATTTTGGGTCTAAATACACAAAATTTTCGTGTAATAGTTGTGTTTGACACTTTGGCAAATGTCTATAATAATAGACACTTTTAGCCAAGTATGCGTAACATAGGTCATGAAAACTAATTACTACCTACTTCATGTAACTATTCTCTTAAAGTAGAACACAAAAAATGTGCTATTTCGATTTCAGAGTACGAGTGTATGACCCAATTTGTTTTGTGTCCCAACACTCCCAAAATAGAGGAAAATAGCATTTACTACAATTCTCAAAAACATGAAAATAGGCATCTATTTGCTTATGTATTGCGCCTGTATTTGTAACGTGTTTGCACATTAGGGTTGCGCAAGTTGACTCTCCATAATGATCAACAAAGGGTCAAAGTAATTGCTAATTAATCTTTAAAGAATATTCAAAAACCTTTATTAAGAATTTTAGGAAGAGACAAACTAAGGGACATATCCATAACAAAAAGTTTCTCTGTTATAAACCCTTGAAATATGGATTAAGTTACGAGTCATGATCCATCTATAAAATGGCTTTATTCCGCTTCAATCATATGTTAAATAAACCAAGAGTTACAAGTAAAGAATAGGATGAAAGCCCTAATTTACGAATAGCTACAATATATTGAAGATCGGTTAATTTAATTTATACAAAAGACTAGTAGTTTGGTGATCACTTCTTTGGAAAAATCACGTTCTTCTTTGGTGATCACCTACTTTTCCCTAGTTATCTAATTTAGTCGTGATTTTTAAGTATATGTATTTTTTAGTGAAATAAAATAAAGTAAAATCTTGAAAATGGAATAAATACAGTTAATATAAAATAATATAATAATAATAATAATAATAAATGACAAAAACATGAAAAATGCAAAAATACAAAAAAAATAATCTAAATAATATATTAATAAGTCTGGAGAAAACATATAACACACCTATATTCCTTCATAAAAAATTACTCATAATTTTAATCTAAACACTTGTAGAAATTCAAGAATATTACTACCATGTGATAATGCATGACAATAAATACTATTTAACCAAAATTACACAGAAAAATTACTAATTAATTACTAAGGTTAATGAATAGTCAATAAAAATAATAATTTAATAATTTTCATACTTAAATAACTAAATTTAATTCAATTCAATACAAGGAACACTCTCCACTCAAATCTCCTTGTTGTAATGTCCACATTATTGTAATCAATTCAACCTTTCAAAATATTCTTAATAATGAATAGTGCAAAGTAAAATAAAAGAGAAATATAAATAGTATAAAACTAAGTACATTTATGCACATAATAATTATTACATTTAATTCTCAAATATTTCCTTTTAATTAGACATAATGCATAAATTTTCATTTTTTAAAAAAAATATTTTAAAGTTGTTGAAACATGTCAAAGAACATAAATAATAATTGAATAATAATCAAGCTCAAGAATTGAGTACATAACAGAGGAATAGCCAATTTATCTTCAAAACTCGCCTAAGTGTATATACCTACAAGCTCGTAACTTCTTTATTTGGCGTATACTTGAGGAAAGATCAGGTTTGACGTTTTAACTATTTAATTTAATAATTATTTATAAATCAAGTGAGAAGAGCTCATAATTACATCATGGACTACATTGTCCTAAAATAGTATCAAAGTAATTCTAAAATTCTTGAGAAATTTTTTTTATTTTATAACATAAATTATATGATTAAATGAAAAAACTTTCCAATTTTTTTACGGAGTACTTGCCAAAATAATATAAAATAATTAATTTCTAAAGCTAAATAATTCTTAACAGTACTCTAATAATTCCAATCTAGTGCCAAGAACATTCTACAGTCACCAAAAATTCGTCAAAGTATAGTATATTCACTAATTATTTCATATTAAGAATATAAAGCTGCAATTATGATTAAACAACTAAAATACGATGATTTACTCAACAAATACAGTTATTTACTCAACAAATTCAATTCCAAAAATTACCAAAAGACATCCGTACGTTGGGGTATGTAATTAAATAATTAAATTCCATGAACATTATTCAAAACATTCGGCCATCATGAATTAAATTAAAAGTAAAATAGTTTATAAAATAATTAATTCCTCAAAAACCCTAATTTTAAACCATAATAAATCATGATTTTATAAGAGTACCGACCGTTAAAATTACCTATAAAAATTTGATATTCTAAAAATTTATATAGAGATGCATTCAAAAATATTTCACTTAAATATATTATTTGTTACAATATATTTAAAATTTATGGTTAAATTTTATAAAGTTTGACTCCATAAATAGAAACATAGCAAGTTAAAAAAATATAGAGGGAGTATTATTTATAATTATTATCAATTATTACTTATAATATTAGCAATTATAATTTATAATGATCAAAATAATTAATAATATCGCAAAAACTAGTTTGTTTGATACGTTCCTTTAGATACATCCCACCCTTTATTTTTTGATTCAAAATTATTATTAATTATAATTTCCAAAAATATTGTTCTAATTATTATTATATAAAATATTTTAATTAATTTTTATTTATAATTTTTATTATTTATTACTTATAATTTTTATACATATTATAAATATTATTAGAATTTTTATTAATTACTCCCTCCGATCTTTTTTGTTCTTCTCATCTATAATCAAGAAAGAAATCAAGCCTTGAGTAAATATGATAAGATTCATTAAAATAATCTAAAAATAATCTAAAATAAAATCATATTTCCTTAAAAATAAGCGGTAAGTGAGACATGTATTAATTACTCATGTGAATCTGTAACTAAGTTGTTTAGGAGTAAATATTGATGAAAACTTTTAGAGTTAGTAGGGGATATTTCTAGTAGTAAGATGGATACAAAGGTTATTTTCATCAATAATTTTATTCAAATGAGGTTATTTTAGTCATACTAAATTGGATTGAAATAGAATGATTCTATATAGGAAGATCTTTTTGAAATTTCCGAATGAAAAATACGGGAAGAACAAAAAAGAACGGAAAGAGTATTATTTCAAAAAAAATAGTTATTAAGAATTATTATATTTATCATTAGAACTCTTAGTAACTATAATTTCTATTAATTCATGATGTAGAATTATCAAAATTATTGATAATACTGAAAAATTGGTTATTAGATAGTTTTGGTAGTGATGATATTAATTAAATTTATTATTACTATTATTATTTATATTAATTAATTAATTAATTAAGATTAAAAATAAAAATAATTAAAAAAAATTTAGAAATAATGGTAACAAAATTTTAAAAATCACTAAATACTAATTAAAAATAATTAAATATTTAATTACATGAGCTAATGGTAATTAATACAATTAGAAACATATAAGTAACACTAAGAATGGAAGTACAATTTAAGAAGGGGGAGGGAACGTCTGAGTAAGATGTCTAGCCCAACGAGGGAACATTTGAGTAAGACGTCTAGCCCCACGAGGGAACATTTGAGTAAGACGTCTACCGGGAGACGTCTAAATGGGACGTTATGCCCCAAGGTAAGGTGCCTAAGTTAGATGTTTCCTCCTATGCAAGACATCTTTACTCTAACGTTTTTCACTAAGGGTGGCCAGAAAAATTAAACTTCCCTCCTTCACCGGAATGTACTTTTTATAAAAAACAAAATGTATCGGACGTTTTGCCAACTTTATCCCCTCGTTTGCTATTTGTTTCCCGACGCACTGAAGCATGAGGCGTGTGGTGGTGGTTGGCGACAGTGGCGCAGAGAAGGAGACTGCGGAGAGAGAGGGAGGTGGAAGTGTGGAAATATAAAAGAAGGAAGGATGATAAGGGCAAAGTGGTATTTTCTAGGGGCGATTTGATAAAAAAAATGTGCGGTAAATAACAATACTTGATATTAAAGAGGTTTGGGACCAAGTGAGTCCATCGGTGAGTTTAAGCAATTTTCAGCACGTTTCTTAGTTTGGATCAAATAAACGAATCTGAAAATTAAATTATTGGACCATTAAAAGGGAAACGCGTGTGTAATGAACTAACGACGAGAGTAATAGTTATTACTATTATTAGCATGACTAATTAGCAAAATAGCAACAAGGCAACACATTACTATGGTACTATGTTAATGATATCTCCCACTAAGCATCGAGATTTAAGAAGGGAACTTTCCGTCACTCTCTCCGTAGCCGCGAATTCCTATCAAAATTTTCGAGGGAGAAAATGACAAGCTGTGGATGAACTATAGAGTGGTCCTATCCCTGATTCCCTCCTATCACAGCAAGTATCTACTTATCTCAACAATTAATGTTTCTCATCGGAATTCCATGACCAAGCTCTGGATGGGCTAATTATTTCGACGCTGAATTCTATCAACCATATCATAGCAATTGTTTTCTATTGATATAATATTCTCAGATACCAACACTTGTTTAGTGGACAAATTATTTGTCCATAATATACCAATTTTGTATCGTCTCGCGGGCATTTGAAGCCCTACCTACTACGTCTTGCGAATTTGTGATGCTGGGCAGTGTTCCAATATCACAAGTCTCACAACCCCAAAATTAGACTGAACCAAAAATTAGTTAGGAGAAAAAATTATAATGGCCGATATGACACATTTCGACGACATAGTTTAAATTATTTAAACACGCTGATATTAATCCAAATATCGAAAAGAGTGGTGGCATTGAGAATATTTTTTCAAAAAAAGAGGGTATACTCACTATTCTCTACTAATATGAATCTCTCACATGTTGAATTCGTTTCTTTGTACATTGTCCATACTAAAAACAAAATTCCTTGAAAAAACACCCAAGAATAGAAAAAGGCAACGGAAAGAAAAAAAAAGTCAAATGATGAACATAATAATCCCCTTTCCACTCAAATTGAAAGATGAGTAGACTAAAATGAAATTAATACAAAGTGGGAAAATCTCATCTAACCCTATATTATCTTCCTAAAACAAATTCCCAGAATATCAATAATCAGGCATATATTGGCTAATCTTGCCTTCTTCAGCAGCGGCCATCTTCTGTTCAGAAACCTTCAACCATATACAAACAACCGTAAAGCTAACAATCAAACTCAAAAGCCCGCTTCCAAGCCCAATTCCAACTATTGCCATCACTGACAGCCCTTTGTTTTTGTACGGTTCTAAAGGGTACCCGTACAGGTCCTTGTTCCCCTGGAACGACGTCGCATTGAACCTCGCCATATTCCCACTTCGATTCCCTAGAGATGGCGGTATCATCCCGGACAGCTTGTTGTACGAGACATCGAAGGTGTTGAGGCGCACGAGGAGGCTCAGCTGCTGCGGGATGGGCCCCACCAGCTGATTATTGTGTAGGTCGATGACGTTGAGGTAGGCGCAGAGGTAGAGGGCAGGAGGGATCTGGCCGGAGAGACGATTTCCGGAGAGGTTAAGGACGGCGAGGTTAGAAAGGTCTTTTAACTCGGAGGGGATCTCGCCAGTGAGAAAGTTGGAGGAGAGGTCGAGGGTTTGGAGGTTGGTGCATTTGGAGAGAGAAGGGGAGATGGTGCCGTGGAGTGAGAGGGAGGAGAGGGAAAGCCGGAATATACGGCCGTTGTTACACGTGGCGCCTTGGAGGTGAGAGTCGAAGCCGTTACATGGGTTGGCGAAGTTGGGCTGAGTCCAGTTTTTGAGGCTGTGGGTCGGGTCTTGGAAGGAGGCGTAGAGTTGGGTTAAGCAGGCTTCGTCGCTTGGATCTGAAGTAGAGGGTAGAACATGGTGGAGGGAGAGAGAGATCAACAACAAGAAGTGGGAGGCAGAGAAGGCGGAGACGGGGTGTCGATGGTGGTGGTTGTGACGGTGTATTTTCATGGAGATGAAGCCAGGTTGTAACTTTAATTAAATTAAAAAAATTTTAAGGGGTGGATTATATTTAATTCGAAGGTGAAGTATAAAATTTGGGTGAGGAGAATGATTTAGAGAGGAGAGGGGAGAGAGAAAGTGAGGAGGGTGGGAACTTCAGTTTGCAATAGCTGGTTTTCCTGGGAGTATTAGTCCTCTACTTGTTTCAGCATTAAAATGTGGAATACGAGGGCAATTACGTCAATTATGAATTTTTTTTTCCAACTTTTTCTTACTTTTATGAGTGTTGCTTCATTTTACAATTTACTTATATTCTTCTTCTAGTTTAAATCACACATTTGAAGTATATTTAAGATGATAAGTTGCGCTATTTTTATCCTTAATTTTTTTACCTTGTTTAATTTTTCACGGTTTTTATGATATGATCTCAAACATTATATTTCTAAATATGCAAGACAAAAAATTATAAAAATATGATATTTTAAAAATTTAGATTGAGATGCATTACAAAATATCTCACTTAAATATATTTTTCTTATAATATGATGAGAATTTATAGTTAAACTATTTAAATTTTAACTCCATAAATAGATATATAATAAAAATAAAAGGATCGAGGGACAGTAAGTTGTCTTTTTGTTTCTTTTTTCTCTCCATATACTTCGGGTCCACGCAACGGTTCTAGATTGACCTATCGTGGGTCGATGCTTATTGATTCGGGTTAAATCGGGTCAGTTTATCCTATCGGGTCGGGTCAGGTCAAATAAGTTATTTGCTTGCTCGGGTTCGGGTTAACTCGTATTCGGTTTGGGGCAATGTCGATTCAAGTCAATTTGAGTCGATTCCTAAACTGGTTATAGCAGGTTTTGGGTTTAGTCAACTACGAGCTATTTGTGGGGTTCAATAAATTTCGGGTTGTTTTCGGGTTGGGTTTGTAATAGTTCGAACACATATCAGGTTTGGGTTTTCGAATATCGAGTCAAATCGGTTTCAGGTTGATTTTAAGTCGAGTTGGGTCTCATTTTTTGAGTCAATTAGGTAGGATCCAAGTCGGCTTCAGGTAGTTTATTTGGCCGGGTCAGATTTTAACAATTCTAATTAAAATAACTATAAAAATAAAAAGTATAAAACAAGTACTAACAATAATAATAATAATTTATAAATATATTAATAATAATGATAATAGTAATCAATTTAATATATAGAATAAAAATGATAATATCATTAATAATAATAGTTGTGATAATAATAATGATAATAATATTAATAAGTATTGTAATAACGCGAAATTTAAAAGTTAGAGTAAGGCACCGAGATTCGAATGAGCACTGACTAAAATCGAAGGAATAAAAAAAGAGGATTTTGGAAGTGTTTGAAACCCCAAAGGGTTTGAAACTAATTCCTTTTTTTTTTTCAAACCAAACAACTTTTAGTCAAGAATGAGTTTTAAACCCCATTCCATTCCATTCTAGATTCTCATACCAAACGGACGCTTAGTAGTTAATGATACTTGTGGTCCAGATGAATCAAGGAATATAGGTGTAAATTTGGAGAAATATTACACCTTGATAAGAAACATTGTCATATTGAACACTATATTACACATTTACACCGGGGGGTTGGGGCATAGGATAATTATGTTTAGCACCCAAAACTTTTGTGTTCGATTGCCTGCAATGATGAATCTACAACAATCTTGAAGTTGTTTATGAACAAAACACTCTGTAATACCAACATGTGAAGAGAATCATTACGCTTACTAAAATATTACTTTACTTTTGTTTATCTTAAAACTTTTGTTGCTTGATAATTGTAGACATGACTTGCTATTTGCTCTCAAAGTATCAACAAAATTGTTGGAAAATAAATCATAGTGTCCCTAAAATTAACAAGCTATGATCTACTGGTATTAACACACTCAATCTACTTAAAATGGTAGAAAATCTGATCGGAAATGTACAAAGTAAAGGGAAAAATTTCAAAAAGCAATCTGCATTCTGCATGATGGATGAAATACACTAGGTTAAAAAAAAAAAAAGAGATCTCGTGAGTAGGCATGAGATTTTCCCTTTAATTTCCCAGGGTTTTTACCTTGGGTAACTCTAGTGCACTCGTTAGACATGAGATCATTACAACATTATGGAATACTTACTATAATTTTTGCCAAATTCGACTTTTCATGATTTACAAGACACGACTTTAAATGTTTTTATCTTAAAATCTACAAGTCAAAAATCTATGAAAACTTAATATTCAAAAAAGTTACATTAATATATATTAAATAAGATTTCATTTGAATACATTATTTTTTATAAAATAATGATAATTTATGGTTAAAATTTTTAAATTTTGACTTTATAAATAGAAAGGGACGAATAAATATTTTTTAATGATAAGATAACATAACCTCGGGTGAAAGCCGTTAAATTCGAAAAGAATGTAGGTAGACCATTACACTACGACTAAAAAGGATCAACATACCCCTAATTTATGTGCGAAAATATAAGATTTAAGGTATACCCATACATTTCGGATGTCGTATTATTGCTTTTCGTAAAAGCAGTCCACACTGAAGCCTTTTTTTTTTTGGTGCAGGAATTACATCATACACTCAAGCATGTGCATATAAGCGTGATTAGGGCGAAGAGTTTCCCAACCCCTTTTCAGCAAGAGCCACTCGCAGATAGCCCCCGTTGATTTCATGCGCCTTCTTACTGAGTACTTCCTTTAATAATACTCCGTATCTTTCATTTAACCTTTTGTCCAATGGAATAATGAATTGAGGACACAAAACATACTTTATATTTGTGGGTGGCGCATATTCCTAATCATGTATAGTAGCTCTTGAGTTGTAGTCAAAAACTCGAAACCATGTTTAATTATTATTTGGGTGGGCAAAATTGTCGATTGCATATACACAATAATAATCGGAGTCATTAATGACATAAAGCTTGCATGGGCTTGTGACTAACAGGTGACGGATAATATGAGTTACAGATTAGGCTTGACTGAATCAGATTAATCAAATGTCATTAATTTTCATTATAAATTCCACTGTACTGTACTGATTTTTTTCAAGGGAATCCAATATTCTTTTGACTGACTGAGTGTGACAATAAAAACTGATAAATGCATGAAACTTTACTAACAAAGAGACCTTATACTCTTATTCCTTTACCGTATATGCTTAAAATTTTTGTTTTGTTTTGTTTTTTCTTTTTTTGTCATTGGCTAAATATATGCCTAAAGTTGTCAACTGGTATGCCTTAAGTAGTCTCCCATATAGATATGTGCATTGGGTCGGATTAGGGTCAGAATAAGTCATATGCAAAACGGGTCGGACCACCAAAGGAGATACATAATAGGATGAGTCGGGTTAGGCTGTCCAAAGATATTATAATTTTATTTATAAAGAGTGATAGTTTACATGTATGACCTCCAATCTTTGACAGTGGACAATCGACAAATAAGTGGAAATAATTCATTACCTAATAGTGTTTAAATGTCTTAAAAATTATTAGCTCATTATTAATGTGATCTAACTCATTAAATACCCAATAAAATATGACTATTTAATAGACTGACCTATTATTATCCTTTTATAAATGGACCGGTCAAAAGCCCATAACAGGACCTCGACCATCTCATTTGAGTAGGTCTACTCAAATATCAAGTTTGTAGTGATAAAATCATTATACGAGACCTTTGAAAGAAAATTTCAAAAAGACTAAAGGTCATGATGTACCAAAAACTTGAAGAATCGCCACTTGAAACCAAGGGTTTTTGATACCTAGCAAGTTGACAGCGATGCTTAGTAGAAAATTTATTGTCCTTCTAATTTGATGATTGTTTCTCCTGAGTTTGATGATTGTATCAAAACATCATAATTTACTTTTGAAAATACACATAAAGTAAATCCTATATCAATATATGATCTTAATAGTTTTTATATGATACTATCATCTAGAAGTTGGAGTTGAGGTCACACCTACCTTTGCTTTCTTCACGTCTGAGAGATAAGAAATGATTTCCCGGCCTCTAGTAGTTGTTATTAGCACTTTAATTAAGGATACGTAGCTGAAAAATCTCAAACATATCATCTCACAACAAAGGATTTGCAATGAGTTAAAGTTACTAGTATGCACATAATAATATACAGTTGTACTGTTGTACTTGAGAAGCACAATGTGCCCGCATATTATTTATATGGGAAGTCATAAGTATAATGCAATTGGCAAACTATGCTTAATCAAAACAATACATTTGCACAACTTAATAGAATTTAAATGGACCCTAGTGTTGGAAATTTAGAGAATTTGGTTGATTATATTCATGTTATGTATAGTTTAAGTCATTTGATTATGGTGTCATAATTTAAACAAACATATGAATAAAATAGTTGTATACAATAAACCGAGAAAAAGTGATTACATATGAAAATGGTTAGTTTAGTAAATGTCATTTGACATTGTTTTAAATAGATAAATTATTGATTGAAATGTGTCTTTTGATAGGTGTCTTTTGATTGCTTTCATACAACATAAATATATGAAAACCCTCATATGATGAACGATGAATAAAAGAAAATTACTTTTTTATTTCCTTTTGGCATTGATAGTTTTATTTATCATCATCACAAATACATAATTTGTTTTCATTGTATTGTAATTTTAACTATACAAAATTACAATAGTTATTTGTTTTATCTCTTAAGTAAATTTTGTATAGCACGGGTTATAATTTAAAGGGTCGAAACTAATTTTTTTGAAAAGTAATCTCATTCACGACTCGAAAAAATTTATTATTTGATTATTTTTGTGACCCTGATTTTTGTAAATTCCCCAACACCATGTGTCCTACTTATTCCATATCAAATTATCTACGTGTGTGCTTGACTGTATGCTGTATTATTATTTTTTAAAACATAACCATTACGTCCTATATAATTATGCAGTAAACATGGAGCACCACTGCTAGATTGGGTAAAACCTTATAAGATGTACAAGTGTAGTAGGATTTCATTTTAAAATCAATTAAAGGAGGATTAATTCATTACTGTTTTATGTAACGACGTCTATAAACTCGCGCTTATAATTGTTTACAACAAATTAAAAAAAAAATTATTATATACATTATATTAGAGTGTCCAAGTACTTTCAGCCTGGTCAATTGATTATTTTGGCATATGAAGTGTTTCATTCTATGCATTATTGGAGAGGGTAGAATGGGATTTTTTAGAGAAAATAAAATTAAGTAAATAAAATTTGTATTTAGCATGATCAATCACACTTTTCAGGTGATAAGTTAAACTCAAAATGAATTATATCAGTGTTTACTTTGGCAACCGTACCCCAAGTTAAGAATTACATTTTAATTTACTTGTATGTAATGTGCATTATTTAATGAAGAATTTTTATTTCTTTACTGAGCAATTTTCAATAGTTTTTGTGTTCCATTCAACATTGTACACGCAAATTTAGCCAAGTTATATTTATACATTTTAGCCTATTCGAACCCCATTAGTGTCAGAGCGGCTCTGTAATCACACCGGCCCCATTGAATTTTTGAATGTATCTGATGTTTGTTTGAATGGATACAAAGATAAAGTTTATGATGGCTCGTAAATGTCTAGAAATAATTGAATTTGCTTATTGATCCACCATTATGTCATGGCAATCAAATCACGCACATAGGTTATGAGACTCATAGCTCAGCATATATAGATTTGAAAATCATCAGGAGCAAGGATTTGATAATGGTAATGATGCCGCTGTCAATACATGTGAATTATATAGAGTTTGGAGACGAGATATGCTAGATTTTTAAATGCAATGTGATTCATGCATAAATAAGTACCTATTTCCGTCTAAGTCACATCCATGTAGTCATCCCAAAATCTCTGTCCGAATATAAACCTATTACTTTTTGTAATTTCATCTATAAATTCTTGTCTAAAGTTATTTTTCTGACAGATTAAATTTTTATTTTTCTACATTATATTAGAGTATCAAAATCATGTCACCTCGCCTAGTCGATTGATTTCAAATAATATTCTTTTGGTTTATAATATGTTTCATTCTATGCATAATAGGAGAGGAGATGGTGATAATATGTTGATGAAATTTGAAATGAGTAAAGCTTATAACAGGGTAGAGTTTTATATATGGAGAAAATAATGATGAAGTTAGGATTTAAGGAAAGTTGGATTTTGTGTGTGAGTTTTAAATTGTGTAAAATCAACCTCATTTTCTTTTATTGTTAATGGGGAACCAAAAGGGAGGGTGGTACCATCTAGAGGTCTCCTTTAAAGAGACCATTATCTCTTTTTGCTATGCACCAAAGAATCTATCAGGATTGATCTTAAGTGTTACATTATCCGGGAAATCGCAGGGTCATGCTTTACATATTTTGGTAGTAGATGACACCATTATTTTCTGCTGAGATAAGGGTGAACAACAGAACAAGCGGAAGTGGTGAGGGAATTTTTAGCATGTTATAACTTATAAGATAGCCTTCGAGGCAAAAAACTGAATCTAGAAAAAAAAAAAAAAACTGACATGACATTCAGTAAATGGCTGTCTAAATACTGTGAAAAGCTACATTGTTCGAATCTTGGGAGTAAATCAAGTTCAGGCCATGCGAAGTACCTAGGCTTGCTGGCATACGTTGGAAGCTTAAAGAAGAAACCATTTGTTCTGAGGGAATCAGATCAATAAAATATTAATAGGGTAGATGGAGAAGTTTCCCTCTTAATAAGGTAGGGAAATGCTAATAAAAGTTATCGTCGCCCAAGCAATCCTAATCCATGCAGTGAGTGTTTTGATTTCAAACTTCCAGAAAGCCTTTACTCAAAAAACCGTTAGTTGATTGGAAAATTCTAGTGGACTCACAGGTCATCTAACAGGAAAATTCATTGGGTTTGATGGAGCAGATTGTGTGAGATAAAAGATAATGGGGGTCCGAATTTCAGAGAGTTAGTTGCTTTTAATGATGACATGCTTGCCAAGCAAATATGGAGACTTATTCATGATAAGTACTCCTTATTATTTCATGTTTTGAAAGATAGATGTTTTTTTTATTTTTTATTGTGACATAATCGAAGCTCTGTTTGTGTCATAAGTTAAAGGGAGCAATAACACGGATGATTATAAATGAAGTAAAAGTGAAGGTGTAGGTGTGAAGTAATAAATGGCTACCATGGCCTCATACATTCATCGTCATTTCGTTAAATGAGTAATTTTTAGCAAAGAAAAGGTTATTCAACATGTAATAACTTTCTCCCAAGCTCATCCTTATCTTCTCATAATTGTAAATGAAGACATGAGAATGATATTGAGAAATTTTTAGGTTGAGTTGGATCACTAGATGTTTGACTATATTGTTTTAGATGCCTAGTAAGGTGTCTCAATCCTCTCTCTAATACGATTGAAAAAATATTGTTATATGTTTTACACTTGACTTTGATTTTAACTCTATTTGACATAAAAACTTCCAAACCTTGCTCTTTTGACACTTCTTAGGGGCTATTTTCTCTTTGATACACCACTCATCAAATGGGTTTTGAACTTGAATGTCTTTGTCAACACCTCTATAGTTTTTGTTGAATACTTACTAGAATTGAATGTATGTGTTTTGCTCATTTGTGTGGTTGAGTTATAAGGAATTTCATGTTGTGTGCCATAGTAAGGTGGTTATAACTTTGGTTGAAATCTCGAATCAGGCATATTACTAAGTTGGACAAATCTCATGTTTTAGGGTGGGGGCATTGGCTTGTTTAGTTTTGATGATTCACTACTAGTAACATGTTTTCCTTATAGAGGACAAGAAGAAATTTAAGTTTGATTTTGATGTCATAAAATTATTGGTAGTACTATCAGCGATTAATTAAAACAAAGTAACTGATAGTAATAAGAAACAATAAAAACAATAAAACAACAATAATCTACTAAAAACACGATTAATCAAAATAAAAATAAGTTAGATCTTATAATGAATACAAAGTTCTACGATTGATTGTGAAGACTCCACCTTGATGTATCTAGTCTTATTTATATATGTATGTATGATGGAAGTCAAAAACCCTATCAAACAAGCCTACGTGAACAAATGTATAAATATGTGCATGTATGTAGTTGATGTTGCAACTCTATACACGTTCCTATACTTATGTTTTCTAACGTTGTTATCTAATAAGTTTGTTGTTAGTAGATTATGTTTAAATACTTTTCAGGTATAACAATTCAAATTCAAATTGGTTCCTTAAATAAAGGAGTTTGTTATGCCATGAACTTCAAAGCATTTGAATAAGATTCAATCAAGATAAGTTTGAATAAAGTGGTCTTCCTAAGTTTATGGAGTTGAATGGAAGACATGCTGAGTTGAACAAGTTGTTGGACGTGCCTATATAGAAGAACTTCAGTCAACAAGAACATCTCAACAACAATTCAAATCTGTAACGGCTAAAGTATCGGTCAAGACCTTTGAAGCTGACCTCAGTAACTGCCCGAGAATCATGGAACAAATTCTGAAGCAGTCAGTCAAAGTCCTAACACTCGATTCAAGAGCAACGACATTTCTGAAGAAGTTGAAGACTATCCGTTGCAAGAATAACTCTATAAATAGAGTGAGCTGAAGCTTGAAGATCAACAAGGCCTTCCAACGAGATACACAATTCAAAGCTACAGCAAATCTTTCTCTCTAGTACTTACTCTTTTAATGTAATTTGGAATTGAGAGAAAAGAATACAAAATATCTCTTGAGTGTAAAAAAGAAAGATCATAAGAAAAAGAGAGACATACTTTGAGTAGATCTATAATACTCAAAGGTTCAGAAAAAGAAAGGAGATTTTTTATTTCTAGGAATTGAGACGCTAGAGTGTAGCTAGGGAAAGCTATGGTATAGAAGATTGGGTGATAATCTTCGAAGGTGGCTTTAGGTCTCTAAAGGAGGAAATAAAGAACGGTTAAATCCTACGGGTAGGAAACCCTAGGCGGAGACGTAGGCACGTTGCCGAACTTCGTAACAAATACCCGTCTACTTTACAATTGCATTTATTTAATTCATACATCTCGTAATAGCCTATTCAGGTCAAAATCCTAAAACCCGCTTCAAAGCCCTTGAAACCAGTTCTATTATACTTCCGCATCTAAAAGCCGTTTGAAAGCCTAAATTTGAAAAACGACCATACTCTATTCACCCCCTCTCTAGAGTATATTGATCATATCCCATCTCCTATTGATTCTTCAGATTGCACTTGTACCACTTCCCATTTTAAAATTTCACAACCTATTAGTTTTTTTTTCAAACACAAAACTAAACTAAACTAAATATTCACAATTTGAAGAATTACTAAATTAAGATTACAAGAAAAAGATGTTAATAAGATGAGTGGATGAGTTTTGTGATCAAATGAGCTAAATTAAGAAAAGTAGCCGTCAGAAATTAGGAAAGTAGTTGAAAAGCATCACATTAATCATTACACGCCGTTGATTTTGCTCAAGGCTCGCCGGCTGTGCCTTGTACAAAAATGGTGGGCCGCCAAGGGTCGTGCTCAATTTTCTTTTGTCCGAAGCACAACCCACTCCTTGTTCATCGTGCCGGGCTAGGCCACTTGTATCGTGCCTGGCTGGCCAGCCCATGCCAAGGCTTGTTGCTTGTGAAGGACTTTTTCATTAAAAGGCTGGAGGTTGGAACTTGGAAGATGGATGTAGTAAAAGAGTTGCTCCTTGAAGTGGATTGTGAAATTATTGGCAAGCTGCCATTTTGTACTGATTGTCCTGACTTATCATATGCTACATTGTTGGAAGAGTGCAGAAGTGAGAGGAATTCTGTTAACTCCTTCATTAAGATTTGGAAAAAGCTGTGGGGCTTAAACGTCCCGCCTGTAGTAGGTCACTTTGGGTGGAAGCTGGTGTGTACCGGAGCTCTAGCGACAAATGTTAATGTCCAAAGTCGTATATTAGATTTTGATGTGAGCTATAAAGTTGATGGTGCTAAGGAGGATTCAGATCGATGTTCATGTGATTCTAAAGTGCCCATTAGCTGGTGTGATTTGAAATTACAGTGGTATCTCGAGAAGTTGAAGGGGTGGACAATTTTTATCAGGACGAGATTGGGGGGAGAAGATAATTACAGAAGGTGACATATCTGCAGTGGAGAGCTGTGTCACAGTAGCTTGGAGTTATTGGAATGCTAGAAAGAAGCAGTTATTGTTAGTGGTTGTGGGAGACCTGCTTCAGGATCTTGTAGCTTCCTATAAAAAAGGAGCCTTTACTAGAAAAATTCAAATGCAGCTTGCTTGGGCGGTGCAGTGTAGGGCGTAGGTCATCGTGTCAGAAATTGCGAGGGCAATGTGGTGTCAATAACCCGCAGTGTAAAGATCATTTCTATCCTGAGATAGAGGACGCAAAATATGTTGCTAGCTTGCATGCAGAATACTGAAAGCTCTAATTAACAAATGGAAGAAGAAAAACACTCTAATGTACTGTACTAGCTTGCTTCTCTTTTCGATTCCATTGCTTGGAGTCATCTTAGACGACAAGACAATGTAGTTGCCCATTGTACTGCGGAGAGAGAGAGAGAATCCGTAGATGGGCCGGTAGAAGTATCGGAATCCGTAGAGAAAAACATATGTAATTTCTATGTAAATAAATGAGTAAGGTGCCTTGGCACTTTCCAAGTTTGTATAATAATAAGTGTCATTGACCTCCATCGATCAGCCAAACAAGCAAGGGTACAGGCCTACAGAGGCCTGTGGCCCTGTGGGCTGTGGAGCAAACTCATCAAACTTGGACAATGGAGAGCAACCTTACATTTTTATATTCCTTTTGGTTATCTGCGCTCAATTTTATATCTAAATGCCAGATTTTCATTGGCTGCTTCTGAAGTTCTGATGCATACTATTTTCATATATATGGGGATCGGCCGCCTGCTACGTTAGGATACTTTTCTCTGCTCAAGGACTATTCTAGTACCAATCATAGTCATCATTATATTAATACTTTAACTTCTATTATATATGATCTTATCGGGTAGGAGCCTTGTGACGTTGAAATTGTTTAAATATAAAAATCATGACAAACTAAGAATGATTTAATAAACATATAATAGTATACGGAGTATGTAATTGTTTATCATATATCACACAAATTTTGACATAAGTTCAATATTGGAGTACCCAATCCCCACTCAATTCAAAAAGAAGTGCAAGTTTAGCTTTCAACCAATTTCAAAAAGTTTTAGGAGGCATGGACACCTGAAAACAAAAAGAGATTAATAAAAGCTAGTTAATCCTAATTTTACTATGTATAGGACTTCTAAACTAAATGAGTTGTCACATTATATTAATTCTTAAGAAATAATAACTAAGTAGTCACCATCACACGTAATCTTACTAAAATTGTAGTATCATTTTAAACTGATATCTCCTTTTTATGCTGTCTTATGTAACTATATTTGTTCAAGTGTGATTTCATTTGAAAAATCAAAATAGCCCATTCCTATTTTACTACGTGTAATAATTTACCATGAACCTGCTCTAACTAAACCTAATTCTACACACACACGACTGTTAATGTCATATTAAAAAAGAAAAAGTAATATATGTATACAACCGTTGCAAATAGAATGAATTACATACAGAGTAGTATACAATATACATGTATCAATTGTTTAAACTCTTTTTTTTTTACAGATTATTCAAATATATTGAATCAGTGCTATGAATTTTTTTTCTTCCCAACTTTATATACATGGACTTAAAATCTCCATAATGTCTTAAATGCAGGTTAAAAGGAGAAGAAAAACACACGGGAGTGTCATGATCGTTGAATAAAGTCATTATCAGGGCGTTTTGAAAGGAAACCAAATCCAAATTTACCGATTGGCTTGTTTAAAAATTTGCGGGACAAAAATATTTCTCGTGTGTCTCAGATGTTGATTTGTATTTAGAAATTTAATAAACCTTTTTGAATAAATGATTGGGGATTCACGAGTCTATTATTGTCCCAAATTGTTGTTTCCTCATTTAAGGATTTGGCCCCAGTTCAATTTTGTTCGACCCCAAAAGGAATTAGGACAGGCTGGGCCTCCATTTATCCAAACTAACTACTTTACAAAATTGGATCATAATTCATAAGTCTACTTGCTTATGAAGAAGTATTTTGAGGGGATTTTAGGGCTTGCTTATGAAGATGTATTTTGAGGAGATTTTAGGGTCGGAGCATAAAGTATTCGAAACCAAAACTATGACACAATGGGTTATAGGTAGACTTATGCATTGGGTCGGATTAGGGTCGGGATGGGCCACAAGAAAAAGGATTGGGTCGGGTCAAAGATGATGCAAAACGGGTCGGGCCAAAGAAGATACATAACGGGTCGGGTCGGGCCGTCCAAAGAGAGCATTTTTTTTTATCTATAAAGGATGATAATTTACATGTATCAACTCTAATATTTGGTAGTGGACCATAGGCAAGTAATTGAAAATAATTCATTACCTGATAGTGTTAAAAAGTTTTGAAAATTATTGACCCGACTTGACTCACTAAAGACCCGCTAAAACATGATCCTTTAAGAAACTCACCCATTAGGCCTATTATTGATTAGACCCTTTTACAAACGGGCCGATTAAGGGCCCTTAACGGGACCCACCCATATGAATAGGTTTAGCTATAGGCTCCATATGTTGTATAAAATGTGGAATTTGTGACAATGAAACTTTCTCCCTCCAAAAAAAGCACTTGTAATAGGTCTTTTATATTATTTTATAGATCCAACTCATGACATTCTACGTACATATAGTGACCTTTTTTTAACTCATAGTGACCAAGTTATTTTTTCCACTTGTAGTAACCTTTTTATCGTTATAGTGACCATTTTCATTGTTATAATAACCCTTTTTTTTACGTGAAATCTTATACGTCAAATCTTACCACTTTAAAGGTCAAGAATCTTTCTCATCCTTCTCATTTTAAGCATCCTATTGACGTAGCTGACTGATCCAGAAGAATGTACGGAGTACTAAGGTATTGTTTTAGTAAAAGGGGAAGTTTCTTAACGTAGACTAAAGATCATATAGTTTAAGTGCTTTGTGTTGATCTTCATGAATAGCGGCCAAAGCACGACCCCTATCCACCAATAAGTCTCAACTCAAATTGTGCATGCTTGAATCCTTACACTTTCAACTTTTATTTAGCTCAACCTGAGAGACAATGCTCATATTTACATCAATTACATGCATAGTAGCAAGACACTGGTAAACTTTCATATAAATTTTTCAGAAATAATGATTTTATTGATTACAATGTCATATGTGATTCTCAAGTAGTGTCTATCCTAGTATACCTTAGATAATTCAGGCACTCCACTTATATGGTATTGTTGTTCAGAATGTTGGTAATCATCATTTTTTTTTACTAATGCTCTAATATAGTACGAAAATATCATAAATGGAATAGTATACTTGTACAATTTCCTTTTTTTGTGTGTTAAAAATAGAAAACTAGAAAAATATTTTTTTAATGTTGTTTTTCATATATTCATGATTCACGTTCATCCTGATACTTATATGCTATGGTATACATGAGTTTTACTTGAGCTATGCTTCATACGAGTTTTATCCTATCTAGCACTCTTCTGATCTTTTCCCTAATCTTAGCCTTTTCTAACTATTTTATCTTATCTTTGCCTACACTCCTCCTCAAATCGGGTTTTGGAACTCCCAATAAAAAATTTGCACAAAATTCTTTCAAACATGAATGTTCTAACTCCCTTAGTTAAAATATCCGCAAACTACTCCTCTGACTGAACAAATTTCAGATTAATTACTTTGGCTTTCACATTATCTTTTATAAAGTATTTGTCAATCTCTACATGCTTAGTTTGATCATGCTCTACCGGATTCTCTGATATGCTTATTGTTGCCTTGTTATCACAATACAACTCACACCCCTTTTTTTTGGTTAAGTCCCAATTTTTCAAGAAGCTTCCTAAGCTATAAAGCTTCAGTCACTCCCTTATTCTATTCCTCGAAATTCTGCCTCATCACTTGATATTGCAACTTTTTATTTTTTACTTCTCTAGGTTACTAAATTTTCGCCTACCAGAGCAAAGTATCTTGGGGTGAATTTTTTGTTGTCTCGATATCCTGCCCAATCTGCATCTGAGTATACCTGCAAGTCGAGATGAGCATTCTTCCTAAACCACACTCCTCTTCTTGATGTCCTTTTGAGATATCTCAAAATCTTGTATATTGCTTCCATGTGTTGTGCCTGATGCTTGTGCATAAAAAAACTCACAACGCCCACTAAATACACAATATCAGGTTGTGTGTGTACTAAGTAAATCAATCTTCCCACAAAGTCTCTGATATTGTGTCTGATCTGCTGATTCAGCCCCTTGTTTAGTATGCATTCCATGATTCATCACTATAGGAGTCTTTGTCGGCTTGCAATCTAACATGCCAGATTATGCCAATAAGTCAAGATGGTACTTATGCTGAGAAATAAAAATTCCTGCATCAGTCCTCAAAACCTCAATTCCGAAGAAATACTTTAGCTGTCCGAGATCCTTCATTTCAAATTCTCGAAACAATTTTATCTTTGACGCCTCAATTTCCTTTTCATCATCTCCAGTAATGATCATGTCAACAACATAAATGATAAGACATGTTGTCAAATCATTTCTTCTTTTGAGAAACAGAGTATGATAAGAGTTGCTCTGTTTATATCCAAAACTCTTCATCACTGATGTGAATTTGCCAAACTAATCAAGCTCTCGTTGGTTGCTTTAGCCCATATAACGCCTTCTTCAATCTGCACCCTTCCCCTTTTGCAAATACTCTAGAAAGACCCGGAGGAGCCTCTGTGTACACTTTTTCATTAATCTCTCCATGTAGAAAGAAATTATTGACATCAAACTGATACAATGGCCACTCCTTGTTTGCCACAACTAAGAAGAGTACCCTAATTATATCAATTTTTGCTACAGGAAAGGATGTTTCTGAATAATCTATTTCATACCTGGGTGTATCCTTTTGCTACGAGTCTCGTCTTGTACCTCTCAATGCTTCCATCAGCTTTATATTTTACAGTAAATACCCATCGACACCCTACAACCTTTTTTCCTCTTGGAATGACACATTTATCCCATGTGCCATTTTTAGTGAGAGCTTCAATCTCTTCCTCCATTTCCTTCTTACACTTCTTACTTTGCAGGGCCTCATCAACTATTGATGGGATTTTTTCAGTGTAAATAGCAACATTTGTCATAACATTATTCACGGGGGTACCTCGACCTTTGTGCCTCATAGTCTGGATCATAACGTCATGGTGGAAAACCTATGGTGCTCCTTGGTGGTAGTTGATAACTTCTATCAATTTCTGTACCACCTGCTTGTGGAACACCAATCTCTTGTGATACCTCCTCGGTTTTTATACTGTTAGGAATTAATAAGCTCACAGTAGAGGAACTTACCTCATTCACAGGATACTCAGACGAAGTAGATAGTTAGGCAGGTGTTGATATTATAGGTTGTACTATATGGTCTTCATCTATAGGTACCGACCAGGACAACTAACTTAGGTCGTCTTTGTCCTTCTGGCCCTGCCATCGAAGTTAGGGGTAAAAGTATGTTTCCTCTGCAAAATCACAGTCCATGGATGTATATAACCTGTCTTCTACCGGATTATAGCATCTATACCCTTTTTAAGGTACCCCATATCCAACAAAGACACACCTAATTGCTCTAGGTTCTAGTTTATGCCGGCTCCGTTTAGGCAGATGAACATACACAATGCACCCAAAAATCCGAGGGGGTAGAGGATGAGAGGATGATTCAGGTAAAATAGAACCTAGGACTTAGTTTTATAGTTAAGGGGTTTAGTAGGAAAAAGGTTTGTGAGATAATTTCCAGTTGCAATTGCTTCGAGCCAGAGAAGGGTAGGACATTGGATTCAAATATCATGGCTCAGGTCATATTGAGAAAAGTGTGGTTCTTTATTTCAGGTACTCCATTCTGCTGAAGTGTACCTGGGCAGATAGTTTGGTGTACCAGTCCATGGGTCTGAAAAAAGGATTTCATGTTACTATTCACATAATCCCCTCCATTATTGGATCAGAGGATACTAATTCTGGTTTGAAATTGTGTAACAATCATTTGATAAAAATCCACAAATATATCATAAACCTCAGATTTATGCTTCATAAAATATACCCAACTCATTCTAGT
This sequence comes from Dysphania ambrosioides, assembly GCA_026401315.1. Classification (NCBI taxonomy): domain Eukaryota; kingdom Viridiplantae; phylum Streptophyta; class Magnoliopsida; order Caryophyllales; family Amaranthaceae; genus Dysphania; species Dysphania ambrosioides. The sequence continues at coordinate 5,789,208 of CM048658.1, read as the reverse complement.
ACAGTCATCAATAAACAAATATAATATAAAAAATCATGTTTACCAAAGACAGGGGCAGATCCCCAAACATCTAAATGTATTAAATAAAGGATTTTATTCGATCTACTCATACTGGTAGGATAATTCTGTTTATGGCTCTTAGACAAATAACATGCTTCATAATTCATCATTAACTTTGACCCGTCTAAGGAAGGGAGGAAATGTTCCAAATACCATAGTGATGGATGACCTAAACATTGATGCAAAATTCAAAGTTGAGTCTCTATTGAACCTCCTACGAATGCACCTCCGAGCGGTGTCATCTCTCTCACATAGTACAACCCATATTTTTCAATACCATGCCCAATTATCTTCCCTGTTTGTGCATCTTGCACAGTAAAACAATCAAAAATCAGTAACATTGTACAGTTTAATTTTTTTGTAAGCTGACTAATGGAAAGCAAAAAGCCGTGCCAAACCTCTGATCTACGAAGGTGCAAGATGTCATCCCGGTGAAAGGACTGCCCTTCATCGGAATTGAGAGTTCTCTTTTCTGCTGATGCAGGCTGATTGGGATTCAAGCAGTCACTACTTTTTTATAGCTCTATTCTTACTGCAGCTATATATGAAAGTGATGGGATATAAAGAAAATCAGTGAGTGATAAATCGGGTCCAATTCTAACGGTTCAAGTCCCAACAACTTCCACACATTCACCATTCACTGTTTGTATGAGGGTTTTCTGTGGTTTAACGGAACTTAAAAAAAATCATTCTCATCATCGCACCACTGTAAAAAATCCACTGGCATCCAGATCCGACATGTCACGTGGCCCCGGTGTAATTATACCGTTCGAGATTAGGCTTTAATATGGGCACCGTTTTAGTGGAGTATGTCACAAGTAATGGGTCCCCATAAGTGTAGGGGTTTTTTGGAGCTTTAGTGAATGTGTAAGGTTGTTAGGGTTTGGGAAAATATCCGGGTGAGGGTCATGGGGATCCGAGTTTTAAGTAGAGAAGTTAGGGTTATGAAACCCTAACAACCCAAATCTTCCATCTGCCTCAATACCTTCTCGGTTGCTCTAAGTCTTCTTATCTCCTTTAGCCACCTCACTTGCCTCTCTCTTGGCTTCCCCTCTCACCACTGCCACATTGCCTCTTTTTCTGGCATCTTCTCCTCATCTTTGTTGTTGCGTTCCTCTTTTCTTGCCTTCCTTTCACCACTTTGGGTACCCAATCAAGCGGAAGCACCCTTTCTTTGTATGTCGTGTACCACCACAATGGGCATTCTTGAGTCTCGCCTTTTCATCCTCTCGTCGGGATGAGGTTCCTGACCGATTTTGTGAGGCCAGCCCACTTCCAATTCCTTGATGCTCCTGAAGTAGGTTAGGTAACTCTACCTTCATTATTTCACTTCTTACGATTTCTCGCCAAATGGTACTGTAGGCGGTGCCCACCGTCGGCAATGGTTCTTGGTTTACCAATTCTTTGCGGTCTTTGTCAAATGTATCATAAAGGCCCGATAAAAATTGGTATAACCTACTCTATTGTGTTAATTTGTTGAATGTTGTTATATCTATTGAGCATGTCATTGGATTAGGCATTCTCCTATCTATCTCCTTCCAAAGTGTGACTAACTTGCCATAGTACACTTCAATCGGGTCTCGGCCCTGCTTGATTGTATTTGCTCTTATCGTTAGGTCATATAGTTGCAATCCGTCTTTTCTATTGCTGTATACAGCCTCTATGCCTCGCCATAAGTCCCACGCTGTTGGGAAATCGAGGAATTGGTTCACCATTTCCGGTTCGATGTTCTCAACAATCCAAGTCCTAACTATTGCATCTTTTTGACTCCATTGATTATGTTCATAGGTGTCAGTGGAGGGGGGGGGGGGGGGGGGGGGGGGGGCATGGTTGTGATGTTAGTGAGCCTCCCCTTCCTATCGATCGCCATAAGCATTAATCGGGACCGTTTTACATAGCTTTGATTGTTTAATCTTTTTTATACCTGTAATGTTGAGCCATGACTTTCTTGACTCTATTTGCTATCCATCTTTTCTAGGATTTGCAGCAGTTGAGCCATAGTCACATGACTTTCATTGGGTTCTTTCATATTGTCACTCATTGCTTTTGGTACTTGGTTTCTGATGTTTCAGGTATGAAAACTTGGTAAATGGTGAACAAATTTGACGAACAAACACATTTAATGTCCCTACTCTGATACCTAGAAAACATATGTTTTTGTTGTTTTTCATATATTCATTATTCACGTATATCTTGATATTTATATGCTACGGTATACATGAGTTTTATTGTTCTATCCTATCTAGCACTCTTCTGATCTTTTCCCTAATCTTATATTTACCTAACTATTTTATCTTATCTTCGCCTACAAAAACATACATATATAGGTTACATCAAGTCACGATTATAAAAAGTCAGTGTTTTAAAAATACAAATTAACACACATATTCCGTATATAGGTTACATCAAGTAACGCTTATACAAAGTTTTAAAAAATTATTGTTTTCCATATTTGATGGCCTAATGGGTTAGAAAGAAGAAGGGTTTTTGTACGAGAAATTTCTCGAAGCACTTCGTAAGTCCGTAGCATGAATGTTAATTCAAGGATGAAACTAAAAATGATAGCCTCTAGCAGAAACCGATCATCTTATCAGTGAAGTGATCATCTGGGAATCTAAATTTTTGAATCATAGGGAATGACATGTCTGTTACCTTTAAAGAAAGCAAAGTAGTTAAAAGATAAAGAGTAGAATGATGATGTTCATGGAAGAGGGGAATGAAAGGAGCAGGCTAAAATCCCTTTTATTTTTCTTGGTAGGAACAAGATTTGCTGTTTAGTCAAAAAAGCTTTCTCAAAAATAAGATCAGTCAAAAAAACAAATTTTGTGCATAATTTGGTCATGTACTTAGGTAAATTGAAAGCTATATTATGCTATGTCATGATGATTTTATGTCCTGTCAAAAATCATTTCGCGAAATTTCAATGATCACCTGTAAAGGCTAATTAAAGTTTTCTTCTTTCCTCACTGTTACTTTCAGTATGGATCATATGATCTGGGCAAGATTAAGCTTACATCCACAATAATTCACTGAAAAATAACCATCCATCCTAAGCCTAATTTACCTCTCCGTAATTACTAATATTATCCCAAATCTAATGACCGTGAAAAAACCAAAAACAGAGTTGTCTAATTCACGGCATGGGTACGGGAATGCAATCTGTACCGCTGTGCCAATTCTCACGTTTGGGATCATACTTCGTGGAATTTAGTGAAATAGGCAACACTGGCAAAATATAAGGTCTCAATGCAAATCAGCCCAAGCAGCAAAAACTGGCATTTGGGGGAGTGAGATAGAAGGGGTCCTAATCTCAACAGGGTGGTTAATCCAAGTGCCAATGTTTGCTGCAGGATTGGCAAACAGTTTGGTTGCTGAAGGTGGCATTGTGAAGGACAAAGGCAAGCTGCTGTTAGTGTTGTGGTGGTTGTTCTTCTCAGGGCTGTCCTCTCTTGAGCTGCTCAAGCTAGTGACCAATGATGATGCATTAGAGAAATGGCCCCCACCACATATCTCCTGCTGAGCCGACCCCAACATGGCATCGTGTTCTTGGACGGAGTCCAATCCCATTGAGGCCTGATCAATCTGTTGCTGTTGTTGCTGTTGCTGAGAAGAGTGGTAGAGGGCAATTTTCCAATCCGGTTTTTCTCGTTCCTCCTCGTCATCATTCTTGGCTGCAGGTGGTGGTGGTAGCTCCTTGGTTCGTCTAGCTAGCTCACTCGCAAGAAGGGTGCTACTCGCCATGATACGGTCTACATCGTATCTAACTATGTCAAAATTAGTCACTGCGTTAGTCCCTCTGAATTTTATTGCTGCAATATCGTAGGCCTCGGCTGCTTCTTCTTGAGTGCCTAAGAAGAAGAAAAAAAGAGACAATCAAATCACTTGACCCAATTGAAAAAGAAAAAAAAAACAGAATTTGTAGCATTAAATACTAAATAAAACAAAAGAGTTTCTTTTGAAAAAGAAGGAAAAGAATAAACTTAAATTCTTACATGATGATGTTTGCTTTAGTAGAAATTAAAGTGAAAGAATGTTGGGAAGGCAACAGAAAAAGGGAAGTATTAAAGATATTCTCTAAAGAACAGCCTTATCAAAAAAAAAAAAACAAAAACCTTGCATACTAAGTAGTACCAAGTATTATTGAGATCATTTCACCAGTGTCCAAAAAGATGATTACTTGGTGGATTTAAAGGATGGCTTTTTAATGATCATAAAGCCCTTTAATACTATAATTATGATTACTTGCTGATCAAAGATTCTATATGATAAAAACACGTGAAAAGCTGATTTTTATATGCATTACATTTAACTGTAAATTCTACCAAGCTAAAATCACTTGGGTGTTTAACTTGGACTAGTGAACAGAGAGACTCACTGAATGTGCCCAGATACAAGTCTTTGTTCCCTGCAACCCGCCCTATACGAGCTTGCCATCTTCCATGTTGATGGTGCCTATTACCAGATAAATTTTTAAGGATTATGGACTATGGTACTTGCATTTTTTTTTTTTGTATTGTGATATTAACAAATAAGTTAAAAAATAATGATTGTACGAGTTCTATTTTCACCTAGTAACCCCTCTATAGATTGATGCACCTCGTGAAAAACCACTGCTTTTCCTGCACCAAACGTAATAATTCCCACATATTACCATATAATCAAACGGGAAATTAAGATTTTCATAATGGGGCTATGATGATATAAATCTGGAGTACAATATTTATAGTGTACCGTAGCCTCCATGTCACAAAAAAATTGAGCACGAAATACGAAGTTAAAAAATAGAAATCATAAGTGGGAAAAATATAAAATATTGTACTCCGTACCTTCTAAGGTGAGCAACAAATTCTTGCCTAGTCATGTTCTTCATGTCTTCAAGCTGTTGTTGGTAGTTCTCCAGCTGTTTAGAAAAATTTCAGAAAAAGGAAATGTTGGTCAACTTAAGAAAGATAGAAGCCAGCAACAAAATGAGGGGTAATTCATTACCGGAAAATTGATATGAGTAGAGGGTCCCCAATACTTGAGTGCAGCCATATCATATGCTCTTGCTGCTTTCTCTTCTGTATCATATCCCCCTATAAATATCCAATATATATTAGGAACATTGTTTTTTTTTTTTTTTGAAAGAACCAGGACAAAGAGGCCTAGAGAAAAAGATGAAAATGTCTGCAAGACTTACCCAGATAAACTGCAAATTTGACAAGTCAATTATGTACATCCAGACCATCAAAGAACACGGAAAAAGATAAAATCAAAGTTAGATGTTAGACAGGTAAGAAAGAAACACATCTAATACTTCCTCTAACCGGGTTTAATCATCATTTTACGAGTTGAGATAGATAATTAATACCGGATACAAGGGTTAAAATGTAATAAGAATAGGACTAGGTGAATGCAGACTTACCTTGCCTCCCTTTTCTGCTTTGGCCTTCTTTCTTGCAACTGTTGTCCCACAAGTGCGCTTCATACCTTCCAGTCCATCTATGCCTGCTCATCAAATCATATAATATTTTCATCACACCATGTCCTAGAAAACATAACATTATGTCCTAGAATAAATAACACTACTGATTACTGTGAAATATATATCAGAAACATCATACCTGGTAACACCTCTATATTGAGAAGTTCTTTGGCCAAAAGTGTCCAGAGATTTCCTGTGTACAATTTGCTTGGTGTTTTGATCGCCTCCTCTCTTCCTACTACTCTCCATCATCAAAGAGTCACTTCCCATGTTAGTATTGGAGGGTGTAATCTGATGTGACCCAGTCACACAGCTGGACTGGGACCCAGGGCTCATTGACAAGCTCAGAGATTGCAAATCAGCATACCCAATTGTACTTATAGGTCCACCACCTCCACCAGTACTAACAGGGACTCCTGATTGATCTCCACCGTTAATCTGATCACCACCACTCTCTACTCCCATACACCCAATGTAGCTCCTTTGCACCCAATTCCTTAACCCTGCTGAAATCTCAGTCTCACCCATTGGTGGTGGGAGTTGATCCCCTACTACTTGGTCCTTACCTTGCAGTGCTCCAGCATACAATTGAGGGTAAAATGGGTATTGTTGCACATGCACAACTTCCTGCTGTTGATGTTGATGATGTTCATATTGATGGGTCCCATTCCCTCCTATTGTTTGATGATGATGATGGTGATGATCACCCCCAAAGAAATCCTCCAGCTTAGGTGTTGCACAAGTTGTAGTAGAGCAATTCCCTATTGCTTGCACCATTCCTTTTCACATTAAAAGTCAAAAAATATCAGCACAACATTTTCATCCCTACAGAAGAAATAAAAACTACGGAGTACCTCCCAAATATAGTTATTTTAATACTATTCAAATGACGTGCTATATTAACGTGACAACTAATTTCGAAAGAAGAGAGTAATTCTTCTAATCATCTTTTACCCATACATGCAAGAAAGTGAAATTATAATAAATTAAACAATAAAGTGAAAGTATAATAAATTACCTTGCGGAAGACAGAGAGAACCATCAGATTTGAGAGGCATAAGGGAGAAGGGATGAGAGTAAAACAAATTATGATGATTACTACTCCCATTTTGATGGACTTGCTCAGTGTTTTCAACTGCTGAACCTCCATAGTAGTTATTATTATAAATGCTGTTGTTTTGCAGAAACTGATGTTGAGAAGGAAACAAACTGTTTAAGGTAGCAAGGGAAGTGGAGACTGAGGAGGTAGTAGAAGTGGGAGTTTGGTGATGTTGCTGTTGCTGTTGTTGACTCATGTTGTTAGTTTGAGGTGAAAGCGAGAAACCTAGTAACCAACCATTGTTATTGTTGTTGTTGGGGTTGCAGCTACTTCCGTTATCATTGCTCATTGACTTCATGATAACTTGGATATCTAATTCTTCTACTCAAGGTAAGAAATAAGCTCAATCATTGGCCAAATACATAAACTATACAAATAAAAACAACTAAAACCCAAAACCAAAAAAAAAAAAAAACAATGGATAATCCCTAGAGAGAAAAAAAAGGAAAGGACTTTAGTTTAAAAAAAAAATGCATGAAATGAGCAAAAAGAATGAGCAAAGAAATAACAAGAGAGGAGGCAAGCAATGAAAACCTTAGCTTCTTGCTGCTGCAAGAAACAACTTCATTTAGGGATCTGTGTTTGAGAAAGACACCTCTTCTCTCTTCTTTTCTTTTCTTTTCTTTTCTTTCTTTCTTTCTTTCTTTCAACTTTGGCTTTATTTCCTCTTCATTCCTTAGCTCTTTACCCCGCGCTCTTCATTTACTTATTGACAAACTTTCTTTTCTAATTATTTTTATTTTATTTTAACAAACAAAATTGTTTTTATTTTTTTTTAAAAAAAGGTACTGATTTAAATTCTTAATAACGTAAGTAGGCTTTACTACTTTCATTGATAAGAGACCTGATGGATTAGGCTGCAACTTTTACTAGAAATGCCTAAAAGGATTGAAGAGAACATAGAGTGCTATAAATGGTAAAGGGTATGTAGTACTTCACTAGTCACTACTCTACTCTACTCTACTCTATTTCTCTATGGATGGATGGGATTACTAGTGTATGCACTAGCCTTTCACAATAATAAACTTAATAAAGTAATTTTACTTGATTTTTCAAATCCATCACTAGATTTTATTTATTCATACTGACAGTGACATGGGAAGATTTAGAGTGTTAGGTCTCCTTTTTGTTCCTTTGCGCTGTTGCTTTGTCACCAATTTTGACCATGTGGACGGTGCTATGCACTGTACCAGTACATACCCTAGGTCTGTTTGCCATGCATGCATTTTTCTGGCTCGAGTATATTTGAATTTAAGATTTGGTTACTATCCTTGTTGCGCTACGTTATGCGAACCATGCTTGCCTATATTTGGGAAGTTTGTATCTTCACTCACTTGCAAAATTTGCAAACAAAGGACTTTTTCGTTGAGCAGGTATCGTTGCATGTATTATGTCTCTTTTGAATTGAGCTAGTTTTACTCGCAGTTCTTTTTTTTTGCCCGAAGAGAACTAGATCATTCATAATCCTCCAAGTTTTGTTTTGAAAGATACTATTGGGCCAAAAATTGATACATTATACATTTATACTTTCCGTGTGTTCCACTAAATTTGCCTTATTTGACTTTTTTACGGTCTCCAAAACACGTTTTATCTCCTAATTCGTAAGCCAAAATATTATGAAAACTTTATATTTTATAAATTTATATTGAGATGCATCAAACAATATCTCATTTGAATATATTATTTCTTATAACATGTTTAAAATTTATGGTTAATTTTTTTGAATATTTACTTTATAAATGGAAATATGACAATTTTAGTGGGCCGAGAGAGTACATCACTAAATTGCAGTGTAATGTGATGAAAGTACTTTTGCGGCCTACATGTGTTTTTCAAATTCTTGCAAAAGTTCTCGAGCAATGTATTTTAAACAAATTAATTTCAAGCCACATAACAACTAAAATTTTCTTCACAAGACGAGCTATTAATAATTCAATACATATAACACAAACTTTATACACGTGAGATGGTGCAATAGTAACATTGGAGCACTTTGTAACATTCAAGACCTCTAAAATTCTAAAGGCTGAAGGCTCTGATCCACCTTACACTTTACCCCGATAAATGAAGAAATCAATAAATCATGGCCAGTTAAGATCCATGTTAGGTCAATTGTTTCACCTAGGATAGTTAAAGAGAGAAGTCAGTAGCAATCAACTCTAAGCAATATATCAACACTAAGTATAAATTCAATGCAATGACATACTCCGTATTAGATATCACATACTATTAATAATCCCATACATCATTGTACGGAGTAGAAAGCTTTTATATGAATAACAACCAATGTTATAATACGGAGTAATCAATATATTTCACCTATAATATGGTGAGGCTAAGGTTTTTATCTCAACAATGCATGTGCAACTAAAGAAATTGACTTTGTAGTCTGTAACAATTGTGAAAATTAAAAGCTAGGAGATGAAAGATTGATGGGCATGTGTAAGGAAATGAATGTAGAGGGATGATAGGTGATAGGTAAAAAATTCCAAGTTCCAACCAATTTTTGCTGACGGTTGGCGTTGCTAGCCAGCTTTCTGCAGGTCATTTCTTAGCTTTAGCTTTAGCCTTATTCAACTGTACTGCTACTACAACTAGTGCATATTAGCTGGTCACTCTTCAAATAATTCACGGGCAAGCGTTTGTCATAACTGTCTATCCCCGACCGTCATTTTAACTCGTCATTTCACACCAGCTACGACTCTACGAGCTACCACTTAACTTTACAATTCTCATTATCGATCATTTACTTTCAAGTTTTAACCTACGTTAGGTCTTTTGCCTGTTGCAAAATGGTAAAAAAATTTAGAGCCTAGACCATCCTATATTGGAGTTATCTAATCCAATTAAACATTGTACAGCTAAAAGTATACGGTATACGGTATACCATATCCTTGGATACGGATTATACGAAGTGTTCACGGTATGAAAAATAAGGGTGTAAAATGAATGTTTCTGTGTTGGTTAGAGTTATTTTGAGTGTGTAACAGTCATACATTTACGATTTTCCGACAAGTCTCGACTAATAGCGAGAGCAACCTGAGTTATGGCATAGGGCCCAAAACTTAAAAGGGCTTCAAATTTGAGAGGGTCTCAAAATATAGAATAAGATTTAATATTGTAAAAATAATGTTCATATAGAGAGTTGTGGTTTATTGGTAAAGTAACGTATTAGGTGAAAATTAGGGTATAGACGGAGAGGTTTTTAAATCAATTCCATATTTGACTGTGTTAGTTTTTAGTCAACTTTTTTTTTTTTTTTTCTGGCAATGTATAAGATAACTATCCTCTAAAAACTTTTGCGTCCCTATCTTAATTATATAACTTATATCCTCTAGTAAATTATTTGATCTTATATTCATACCCCTTTCTTAGTACTCCGTACATAATATGGAGTAGTATCTTAAATCTACCGAGTATACTTTTGTGTTCTCGAAATCGATCATATATTTTTCATGGTTCGATTTTATTATTAGCAAAGGACCCCGAAATTGCTTGAGACGTGCCAAGATGCCACATCGGTGTTCCATGCTTCCAAGTCTACGGGCCTAGCGGGAAGAATCAAGGAAACCCCTGTCGTACCGACCGTGCTTGTGTCATACCGTACCATAAACGTGTCGTGTCTGCTTGGCTTGCGTGTCGCCGCGGCCCAAACCTTGCCCTAGTGAGTAGTGCATTACTAGTGAGTCCGGTGACATTTTTGGGTATCTAAATCGTTATACTGTCATACTCCTCCCTTCCATAAGACTGCCTCATATGACTTTTCAAGGTGTCTAAAATACGACTATATATTATTTTATCTTTAAATCCGTAAGATAAAAAATTATGAAAATTCGATATTTTAAAAAATTGCATTGACATGTATTCAATAAGATATCACTTAAATATATTGTTACTTACATAGTATAACATGATGAAAATTTATGGTCAAATTTTTTGAATTTTAACATGAGTAAAAATGGGACAATGTTTAGAAGATTGTACTAAACATAATATCTTAAGAGCCAAACTTTCGAGGCATATTTGATAAAAAGAACATCAAACGAAGCATACCAAAAAATATTAAAAATAAAAAAAAAAACCTAATGAACGATCACAGTATCAGAAAGAGCGAAGACAAAAGCCTAATTATATTGATCTTTGATCCACATTCCAAAGTCAAAAAAGGACTTTATAGAGATGAACTTTAGCACATATACTTTGTTAATAATTTCAGATACCATTATAATCAGCTAGGTAATCTAAACTTCCACTACATGTAAATTAATCCTAAAGAAAGTTAAAGAGTACGTAGCAACATATGGTCGCCACTCGCCAGTAAGCTAAGGCAGTACCCTTTGCTGGAACTTTTAACTCAGAATTACACGCAAGTCAAAAACTAGGACCATTATTAAATAGTTATATTAATATTCATGCTCAAGTAACTAAAAAATGTCGATCTTTATTGCTGGAATTTGCTTTCATTTTGGCCTTAATTGTTGTCCACAACTACTTCCAGACCAAAAAGGTGAGAAGTAGGTCCCAAAGATGAATCGAAAACGAATGGGGAAGAAAGCATATCCAGATACAACATCCTCATCCTCATCGTATTCATTTATAAAGACGCAAACACTTCTATATAAGTACTACTTAAACAGAACACGAGCTCAAATTATGTTCCTTGGTCTTTTTTTTCTTCATCAGGATAATTTGATAAACCACAAATTAACTTCTACTATTTCAACTATAATTTAGATTGTGCAAAACCATTATTCATTATTACACAAGGGTTAGGACCTTGGAATTTCTTGCGGATACCAAGTGTTTTCCGCAAGTTGAAGTTAGCTCTCTTTGAGTCGATATTATTCAATTCCTGTAAAATTAAAATTTTTTAGTAGAAGAAAGAGGGTCTGTAGGTTGTTCATAAATGTCATAACTTTCTTTCGATTCCTAAAATGGAGATGTGATGTAGCCGTCTTCATTCTTTCGGCAAGGAAACATTTGAACTTTTTTGTTGAATGAATATGGCGGTGCATTAAAGTATCAATGTTTTCGAGATACACAAATAGAAATTGTTCTTGTGGTGACAGTATATCAGTATATGCCATGGCCTTAATCTTTTATACGGTAGGCATCAGTTTCACATACTTTCGTATTACATTTTTTCATTGTACCTGGGGACAAAATATATACTAATACTATTATGACATGCAGCAATATATACACGAAGTATAATCCAAGAACTTGTTTGAAGTCCAAATTCTAATACTTTTGTACTGGAATATATAGTTCTACATAGAATGATTTAACTTGTTATTTTGTTAGGAGTATTACATATGAATGATTTATGAAGAATATAGTTCTAGTTAATTTTAGACAAAATATGTTTTTTAGCTCGACAATTTTGGTCCCTCTATCTTATTCACTAAAGAAACCAAAAACACACACACTTCGTTAATGAATGATCTATTAATGTGTATTGATTTTAACAACCGTGCCTCAATCATGTTTATGTTGAGTGGAATTGTTTGGGTGATATGTTGGTTCATTTAGTCTTAGATCACAAGCAATTCAAGCACTAGTTGTTGTTTTATGTCAAACTCAACTATGCTTGTCTGAGATTCACTTTTCCAGCTACTAACTGGATAACGTGAACAACTCCACCAATTTAAAATTTCCTTATTAAGAATCTTTCTTGGCCGAGGTATAAATAATTTTGACAAAAAATAGTAACATAATATTAATATATACTATGTATAATTATACATGTAACATACTATAACAATTAAGATTGGTGGACCAAATCATGCAAATGATTATTTACATTATTCCTAATTATTTTTCCCGTTTGACTTTTTACAATCTCCAAAATACAATTAAAAACGTTTTTATCTCTTAAATATATTATTTCTTAAAAGATAATAAGAATTTGTAATCAAATTTTTTGTTTGAACTTTGACCTAAAAATTACAATAGAGCATAAATAATAAAGCCGTAGATGGAGTGCTTATATATAGATAGAAGTTGAAATAAAAAGGGTCTTTAAAGTGAAAAAATATCTAGGGTCTTCATCTCCTAAACCCAATGCATGTATTTTATGTATATATTGTGACAATTTTTAACTCATAGTTAGCTTAGTGACCAAGTTTTTTTTTTCCAATTATAATGACCATTTTCATTGTTATAGTGATTTTTCAACATAAAATATCATGCGTTGGATCTTACAACTTAAAGAATTGTTGTATTATATATACATAATACAATAAAGTAAGATTATTGTTAATAAAAAAAAAGGGATAAGTTATTTAACTACTTCATAAACATATTGTTCGATATACTTAACTTCTTATATAATTATTTTACCCAAAAAAACATACTAAATAATATGATATAGTTAACATGTGCCTATATTATTCTGAAATAAACACGGGTAGTAAAAGAGTAAGATAAGTAGTCCGTATATAATTTTGCATGCAACAATGCATAATGTATGAGAGCCAAGTGCATGGAGACAGATTTTCTAATAGCAATGATTTACTTTGAAAAAGAAGAAAGAAAATAGTTTAGAGGAGTAGAAATAATGAGGAAAAACCCTCTCATTGATTGGGGCCAAAAGTGATATTGGAGGAGACCACTTTTGATTGGGGTAGTCATAAGCTAGCATCAACACAGGCCAAAGCATTACAACTTAGGCAAGTGCGAAATGCCCATACTGTCGACTCTTTCTTTTTAATTTCTTTTGTTATGAGGGAGCCATTTTTCTTGATTGGGGTTGCAAAAAAGAAAAGATTAACTTTGAGTAAGTTGTGTCCATTATTTTTTTGCCCATTCCCCTTCTTTCCCATCACAGTGTCAATACTGTACCCCCAACTTTGCTGGAGAGCCATGTAGCCAACAGCAAATTGGAATTTCCGTTCCCCCCCTTCTTTTTTCTCTCTCTCTTTTGTCTATTGCCAAAATTCACATAAATTGTACCAAAACTCACATGAAATACCAAAGTATGTCCGCAAGATAGCAAGAAGCCAAATTATCCATTTTATGAAAATTAACTATTTCTATAATAATGAGTATAAAGTTATATATTATTTGTCCTTACTCCTTCAGTTGATTCACCAATTTTTTTTCCTTAGGATAAACTTGTACGCAATGCTTGTGTTTGTATTAATTAATGTAATTATCAAATCATTGTTTTCACAATGTATTTCTAATCAAATTCAAAAATAGTAATGTCATTGCTACTGCTGTATAGCATACGTGATTAGCATGCATACATACTGTGTATTAGGATTTTGGCCGATTTAAGGTATAACTCAAACCAAATCACAAAATTACGTTTTTGGGATTTTGTCAAACCAAACCATACTAGAGTCTAGACCGCATCAAACCAACCGGTGAGAGTATATGATATTTTTCTAATATTTTTCATTTTTTAAAATTGGTGATCATTAAAAAAAAACAGTTTGTAATACCTTAAAACTTGATAAGGTCAACATATGAATAAAGCAAATCAAATAAATCAATATTAATTCTTAATATAATTATTATTTCATATTTCAAAATTAATATAAATTTTAAAATAAAAATAATATTTTATGAATTTTTTTTATTGTGGTTTACAATCTGATTTGATTTCAAATTTTAGGAAACCAGACCAAACCACAATTAACCACAAAACTGTGCAAATCATAATTTAGAAATCGCAAACCGAACCAAATCGATAAAAATGTTGTGCGGGTTTAGTGCAATTTAGACTGAACTTTGAACAACTCTAATTAGGATTGCAACATTATCATGTTATGTAATTTTAACGTGTACTCTGTACTCCGTTTTGTTTTTAATGGCAATTAATCCATAATGTTATAGAATTTTTTTTCTAAGCTTTTTTTTAAAAAAAATTTCAAAAATAAGCCACTTACGAAACTATTTTAAAAAATAAGTCGATTATGATCCAAACTAAAAATAATTTATAGTAAGTTGGATTATGGGAGAAAGCTGGATCAAGAGAAGGCAACGATTTTAGCTCAAAGAAAACCATTTCCTTTTTTTTTTAAATCGTTACGCTGGACAACGATTTTCTTTGAGCTAAAATCAACAATTTCAATCAGGTGAAAATTATTGCCTAGGGAAACGATTTTCACCTGACTGAAAAGGGCAATAATTTTCACCTGACTGAAATCGTTGCTCATGTCAACGATTTCCTTTGCCCCATTGTCTGCCAGCCCATAATTTCAGGTTCATACAAATCATTGCCTCTGACAACGATTTTAGTTTGGATCAAAATCGGCTTATTTTTAAAAATAGTTTCACAAGTGGGTTATTTTTGTAAATTGTTTTAAAAAAAAGCTTAGGAAAAATAAAACTAATGTTATAGCATAAGAAGGGAAAATATACGCCCTATTAATGTCTTGCCTGGCTTTGATAATGACATACGGAGTATTCAAAAGGCTTCTTTGGGTAAAATCGGGTTTCCTCACACGTCTTTACATTAATAGCAACACTCAACACTGTTGCCCAAAAAAAAAAAAAAAAAAACACTGTGCCATCTCCTTTTTTTTCCAATTTCCTTTTCTTTTTTTTTTTTTATAAAAAAACTCTTACAAAAGCAGGACATTATTCAACAAAAATGCACAGATTGACGACCCCACGTCATGCATGAAATTTAAACGTTCTGCATTTTATCCTGCAAACGTCGCATAGCTTGAAAGTCGACAAGTTTTTCTTTTAAAACAGATAAAGGCATGGATCAAACAAAGCAAAGATGATAGAACAAATTTCCACCATACATTAAATGAACCCCTTGTCCACAACATATCCCCTTTATTACTAGTTAATGTGGTGCCAACCTTGGAATTTATGCACGTAACCTGGAACTTCAGATAGTTTACAAGCATCCACCATTAACAACATTTTTATTACTAGACGAACAGAAGAGTTGTTTGGGGGAATGCACATATAATATAAGTGGTCCATATTGTTAACGGATCGGATGAACAAAAAAATTATTTTTATAAAACTAATATGGAGTAATCATAAATTTGTTTATATAGGCTGTTTTTTCCAACCCTATGGAATAAAGAGCTAGGTGAGCAGAAAAGGATGGCAGTGGAATTTAAGTAGGACTCATGGGAGGCATAGATATTTTCCTGCTGCTTTACTTATTTGCATGGGAGAGGCCAAACTAATACCGTTGAGAGAGAAAGTTTAAGAATGAACGATCAAAACTTTGTCTATATAACGAGTAGTACACTAGTTCCGGATCATGGTCAATTGGTCAGTTATAATATGGTAGATCATATCATAACCTCATAATGAGGATAATTATAATATGGCAGCTGTTATGAGAACAAGAAGAGGAAATAAAATAGGTGGGTTAGGAGTTTAGGAAATGAGGTAGAAATAGGTTAAAATAATTATAGGAAGAAGAGATGGAAAGCAGAAGATCCAATACAAAATCTAGAAGAAGATATGGGGGGTCTGAAAGAAGGGGTCAAAACCTCACAAATGAGACTCTGAGAGAAAACACATTAGAAAGTCAAGCAAAAAACAAACAATTATAGAGAGTGAGAGCGACTTGAGAACCCAGACAAGAGGTGGGAAAAGGGGAGCTAAGGAGTGCATGCATGCATGCATTTAGAGAGAGAGAGAGAGAGAGAGAGAGAGTTATCATTTACTATCAAATAGTAATCCAATCCAATTGGTTTGGGTTAGAAGCATGCAATGCAGCTTTAATTTCAGCAACAGAAGATGAGTTTCTTTGTTTCTGATGTTCATTTTTCTGATACGTCATCGTCTGAGGCTTCAAGGCAAAACGCAGGTCATGTCATATTCAGCTCCCTTACTAGATTCTCTCTCTCTCTCTCTCTCTCTCTCTCGTTCTCTACCTCTTCTCGATAACAGAAAAAATAAACCTCTAGAGGTTGGCTTGCCCTCTGCTATTCTGCTGCATTATCAATAGACGTACGTACTAGTCATGCATTTGCTTTTTTTTTTTTTAGGGTCTCTCCTGCTTACTTAGCTGCCGTTGGAGCGACAAGGGTTACTTTCATCTTTCCAAATCAGTGTAAAAATATAAAAATGGTTTAAATGTTCGATAAAACATGTCTAATGCCCCTAAGCAAAACACTGTTGTTATCCAAAGTTAAGACACGATCCTCTTAACACAGAGATGATGGATAATTTTGGGGTTTTAGTTTGATCAATTAGGTAAAATCCGAGTTGTATTTATATTGAGGTAACAATGAGGTTGTGGAGGGTTAACTAAAAACAAAACGCAAAAAGATTCATCTACTGGTACAAAAGCATTAGTAGTAGCCTATTGGTCAGACTTGAAACAATAAATGGGATCAGGCTAGGTTGAGCATTATTGTGTACACTCGTTAGATTTTGTTTTCACTAATTGAGAAACTGCCCTTCCATTCAATTCCTATCTATATAAAAAGGCTCCACCCTACCTTTACTTTTCTAGCATGCTATACTGCTGAATTGCTGATCCTACAATATAGGGTGAACTCTGTCCCTGACCCAAAATAATAAAACAAATATTGAAATGAAAGTAGTAAACCAACAACTTTTGTTACCTGTCCAGATGTGCTTAATCAAACGAACTACGGAGTACTCCATAACTTATTCTTCTGAGGTACCCATCTTCTTAGGGATTGAGTCATTTACTATAATCAAAATCATACCTTCATTATTGTTGCCATCTTGTGTTTTCCGTCTATCTAATCAAACAATCATCATGATTCATGAAGCTTACAGTATCAAAGTTAGTGCTTATTCTAGTGGAAGGGAGCAATTACTCGCTGGACATCAAAATGACTTGTTCACAAACAAAACTACTATTAGTGATCAACTTGAAATAAACGATTACGAAATTCATGATTAAAATAATAATGACAGCTGCAGAATACATTTATATGTATCCTAACAAAAGTCGTCTAGTCATACCTCTTGCTATATTAGAAAATAAAAGTTCTTACGAAGTACGCCGTATATAAGTTAAAGTAGCTCTCTATTTAAGAAGCATTTTCCGAGTTCCAAAATTATCATCTTCATTCTCATTTTAAGTGATTGGATCATACTTGATCTTAACCTTGTTTTTCCGGTGTATAACATAGATAAACTGGAATAAATGTCTTAGAAAAAAAAAACACAACTTGGATTACAGTCTTGTACTAGTTATGAATAAATTAGATTAAGGAAAGTCTAGAAATGAGATTGAATCCCTTAACTTTATATAATAAATCATATATGTCCTTTGTTTTTTTTACAACACATCTCAAAACACACTTGACAATACACATTTTAACTGTTAATATCTCTAATTATACTTGGTAAACATTATAAAAAGAGTAGATATATTGAATCAAGCAAATTACACATGACTATTTTTCTTAAGGATAATTCACCAAAGAATATGAAAGCTAAATTTGAGAATAATATAAAAATTAAAGTATTACACGAAAAAAAAAATGGATATTGTGTTTTAATTGTGTAGAGGAAAATGAAACTCATAAGATTGATTTCTCAAGGGCCTCAGCCCTCAGCCATACTTTCTAAGCGTACTCCTCTAGAGTACTTTGCAATGAGTCCACACTCGATAAAAATGTGCATAGCATTTTATATAATCCTTATTCCCACAAAAAAAAAAAATTCATTTGTCATATTTTGTTATTCTCACAAAAAAATTTCCATTTTGTGAAAATTTACTTAATACAAGTTTATTCCATCATTTCATCCTACACCAATTAAAAAACAATAAAATATATCCACAATCTAACTTTTTTATTTACCTATATTCAACACGACTCCATGGCATAAAGTTTTATGTGGAACATCGAGAGTATTCCATAAGTCTAACAACGTGGCCCAACTTCTCCTCTCACAAAGAATCATTTCAACACTTAGGAAGAATGAGCAAGTGCTGTAACTCGAATATCAGGAAAAACATGTCTGCATACTACTTCCAAACATCTATGTTCTGTTATTCCATTAGGATTCCAAACCAAAGGGGTCCACGATCGACTAAAAACATTGGTAACAAAAAAAAAAAAAAAAAAAATCTTTGCAATATGATTAAGAAAGAAGTGTAGAATTATGAATAAACATAACAAAATGAAAAAGAAAGGGGAAAACATAAATTATTGCGCTATCGAAAGCCAATCACAGAAAAACCCATACTCCTAAGACCCTTTATGTTCTGTTTACAGTTTGCCTAAAAGAGCATAAAATGAAAAGAAAGGGGAAATTCTAATAATGATTTCAAGAATGAGAAAAATGAGTACATATTATATAATTGGTAGTTTTAATTCTCACATCTGCCAAAGTGGTTGGTTGGTGGGGTTGCTTTCCATAAGAACAACTCCAATTACTAGCAGTAGAAACAAATAAGTGCCTTTCATATATTCATATAATGCCTATTATCAATTTTTTCCCTTTAGGAGAATTTTTTTTTGCCATTTCCCCTCCATATATTGATATATACCCTTTGTGATTCTTCTCACTTTTTCATACAAATAATTTGCCAAAGAATACAACTAAGAAGATATTTCTATTTATGGCATTTTCTATTCACAAGACAAATTTTGACTTGCGAATTTCTTGAAAAAGACCTCTACTCCACTCCATTACTATTATTACATTTTTTTTTTTATAATCAATATACTCTTTTTAACTTCTTGTGGGTGACAGCAAGGTAGGAATTCGTACAGTTTAATGGTCTCTATAATTTATTGTTTTCTTGTCGTATTTATGTATGGAGTACATTTATTAATGTAACTTGAATTAGTAATGTCAAAATCTGATTCACACTATCATCTACGAAATAGCAATCAAACTTTATACAAGAAAAAACCATGGTAAGTAGGAGACATGATCCACTATAATGGGTCATGCTGACAGCTTAATCTGTCATACAATTTCTTGTACATGCGTACATTAGTCATTAGTGGCGTTCGTTAAGACCAGATCTTGACAGGAGTCATGCTTAAGGGAACAAATTTTCCTTCTCTTTGTATAGTAGTTTTCCCGTGAAGTGTTGGGACACATTTCTTTTATCATCTTGCTTAGGTAAGTTCTTCCACCAATTAACTGTTCTTTAAATTTGTTGTTTTTCCCCCTTCCAACATAGACTATTATATTTAATAATGGCATGACACTCGAACATACTTGAATATTGTAACGCCTATTTCCTTCATGGTCAGAGTCTTCACGTTTATAATAACTACTATAGTAAAATGTTCACAAAGTACTTAAATTTTACAAAATATGATCTTTCAATGATCATGTCATTCTAAGCTTCGAATATAGTCTTTAAAATATACTTCCTCCCTCCTATTTTACTTGCTACATTTCCATTTTTTTAGTCAAAGTTTAAAAACTTTGACCATAAATTATAATTTTGTTCTAACAAATAATGTATTCAAATGAGATCTTGTTGGAAACATTTCAATGTAAAATTTTAAAATATCAAATTTTTATAATTTTTTATCTTACCAATTTAGATAAAAAAAACGTTTTAAACTATGTCTTAGAACCGCAAATAATCAAATGTATCAACTAATTTGGGATGGAGGCGTATAATGTAAGGAGATGGAATATGGAATTCAAATATATACTCATATTGGTCTGAAAACTGAATGGATAATATACAGAACATACAATTAATCTATTGATAGTCAATTTGAAATAATTACTCGGTTTGCATCACCTACAGTCTACAGACTTCTTACACTCAGATTTATGGGTGTTAAGCCTGTTAACTTATGAGAGCACGTAAAGTCAAAGCTCCCTCGCATACAGGAGTGACGATGAGAAATGCAAGGAAAATTTAAGAAATCAGCCTAGATTACTAATTTGAACAAGTTTTTATTCAACTGTTACTATGATTGAATGGGCCAGATTCCGTAAAATATACAAAGCTTGTAAACATAAATGAAAACCAGCAGGCCCGTAAAGTAAACCAGCAGGCCGGATTACAAGTTATGTTTCACTACATAATCAAAGATTGGGCCTAAGCCCGAAAATTTCAAATGATGAAATCCATATGTCTTCTTCATATCATTGTAACTTAATGTTGGACCCAAATTTAGCTACTAAAATATGAATCCGCATTCCCAAAAAAAATATGAAGCCGTGCGTCATGCTGATATCACTATTTTTATTTTATTTCTTAAAAAATTATAAATACTGAGCTCTTATTATTTTTTTATTTCTAGATCCTCATCCTTTACTGCAGCGGAGGAGGGGTTCTCACCACCGGAGGAAGCACCGGCTGTGCAAGAGGCTGTAATAACGGCGATTGTCACTCGTAGGCTCGTAGCTTGCCGATGTATGTAATCGGTTTCCTCGCTGTTAAACTCAATCGCGCTATTTCCAGCATCGCTCTTTACGCCGACGGTAGTAGGTCAGTTATTTGGCGAATTCCTCTTTACTGCTTAATTCAATTTTTCTGCTTTGATAGTCAAGTTGAGATAAATTAGGGAATACTTAGCCTGAAATTTTTTGCAATTGATGTCTGAATTTAGTTGTTTGATTATGTTAGCTGATTACTTTGATTATTGCAAAAGTGAATCGTATTTTAATGCAAGTGATAGCCTCAATTAAAGGTTAGCGGCTGGAATAGTTGTTGATAATCAAAGGCATTATGATGCTAAAGATTTCATGCATTGGTGGTAGTTCGGTTAGAATAATCGCGCGTAATCGTTATATATATTATTACCGCACACGAAATTTGATCGAGGAGGCATGGAAAAGCTTGCAGAGAAAATGAATTGTGTGTTTTGACTTTTGAGGACTAGATGCTGTGGAAATTGGAAATGTACCGGTAGTATTTGCGAGGAATTTTTGAAACGATTTATCAATTAGACTTCTAGTTTAGTTTGGTTAATACTTATTTAGGAGGATTACCTGATGAATGATGATGGACGGCATGTGATTGTGACAATGTTAAAAATAGGATATTTAATTACTAGCTAGATTAAAATGTTCAGTTAGAGGGATAAATGTTTATTTTGCTGTATGCAGTAAAATGTTCATTTCTTAGTATAGGATGTTCAATTGTTGGTTATAGTAAAATGTTTACTAGTTGTAAATAGTAGAATGTTCATTTTCCTTAAATAGAATGTATAATTGTTAGCTATGATAGGAATCCATAGAATATTCACTTATTGGGATAAAATGTTCATTTTTAAAATAAGATGTACATGTAATGAACTAATTAGTGGAGGTGGGGTACTTTAGGTAATGTTTAATAGGATTTAGAGTAAGCTTGCAGGAGGGTTAATTAGTTAGCTATTAAATTGTGGAATGATGATATTTGTTAGAGGTTCAACTTAGCTTCTTGGAGTGTGTAAGCCACTCAATTCCTTTTTTATCGGCTACTATTCTCTGTATTTTAGTTTCACAGTCAATCTAACCATCTTTAATTTTCGGCATAATATGAGTTCATTACAATACACTTGTTGGGTAAGCAATGTTTCTCCTCTAAAGTAGAGTGTTCACTTGTTGGTGAGAGAAGAATGTTCATTTATTGGAGTAAATGTTCATATTTTAAAATAAGATACTTTTGGTTAGAGTAGAATGCTTGTTTTCTAATTCAAATTTGTCTTGATTAAAATGTTGAATTGTAAAAGTAAATTCATTATCTAAATACGATGTTTACTTGTTGGAGTTAATGTTTATTTTCTGACATAAGATGTTCACTTGAATTTATGTTTAGCATTGAGAGTATTCTTGGAAAGAAGAGCAACCTTTATGTGAGAGGTTTTCACGTCTGTCAAAAGAGGTGGTCGGTAGGATGCTAGAGTCTGGTTAGGAGATTAGAGATTCTACTGGGAGTTTTGAGATGGACTTTGATAGATCTTGTCAATATGTTAAAAAGACTCCGTACTTTAGAATAGTACAAGTTCAATTTGAATAAGATAACATTCAACCTGGTTAAGTTTTCACTTGTATATATTCATTATCCAAATTGCATATAAAACTCTAATTTAAATTAAATAACAATATGCTTACAGGTGCCAAAATGTTAAAATGAAAATCAACAAAAAGACTAGTGAAGGGAGCTTCGACCTCAAACACTAAAGATAACGTCGTTTGAGAAAGAACCAGCTAGTAACTGACGGACCTGGTTCATCAAAAAATTTGTCAGTTGTGTGTTAAACCAAATTCTATCAAGGGGTTAAACAATATTCGGCCAAGAACTCTCCTAATGAAGCACGTCTGAAGTGACATTGTGGCATGCAAGTCAAAAAAGGAAAAAAGAGATTTGTTGTGGATTGAGTTCAATATGATTTACTGTATAAGTTTCTTATCGATAAAACTCATGATTTACATGTTGTGAGTTGGGATTTAGTGTGTTGACTAAAGGCGGGTGAAGTTTTGGGATTTAAGAGGGTGATTCTAAAAATATTGCTTTGATGGGGATGTGGTGTTGAAGAGTATGGTTCATTTGAGTTTTCCTCATGAACATCAGTCTCTATAGCACAATGTCATCTGAGAGTATGGGTTATGCTCCAATGGGTGGGATTCGCTATTGGAGGGACTCACAATTGCCTGAGATATTTATTCACTGGTTTTGACCTTAATCAAACCTTTAATCAAGTTCAAAATAGGGAAAGTGAATTCAGCATTGAGAGTGTTCTTGGAAAGAAGAACAACCTTTATGTGCGATGTCTTCAGGTTTGTTAAAGGAGGTGTAGGTCTGTAGGTTGAGAGTCTGGTTAGGAGATTCGAGATTCTACAGGGGTTTTCTTCTTGTAAATCCCGTCTTACATGTTTGAATTGGCTCCCTAAACATCATAATTTTCCAGAGCAAGCAACGGCAAAGGCCCTGCTAAGGTGAGCCTTTGTGAGGACTGAAGGTTTGGGAAGGATCAACTATAAACCATGAAGGGTAAGGAAGGTTATCTCACCTATATTAGATTGAGTTGCCAGCAAGTCTTGTTCTTATGTTTTTCCTTCATTATGATATAGTTTGATACCTTTGGGCTCCAGAGACTATTCTTTGTGGTGTATAACAAGGAATAGATCTGTGCGTGAAATTGTCTTAGAGTTGTTACAGGTTTGTTTTCGAGGGTATGGTAAGGGAAAAGAGAAGAAGCTGTTGTGGCAAAATTCTATGATTGCAATTATATGGGGTTGGCTAGAATGAAACTCTCGTGTTTTTACTTGAGAGTAGCTGTCCAACGATAATTATTGGAAGACAAAGTTACAATGTTGGCCTTTATGGCCATTCCATGCTGACCCTATAAGCTCTCTGTTTATTCAGGGCATTCCATAAATGCCCAACAAATTCCCAGGACCTCACTCAGATAGATTGGATTAGTTATACATCTATACAAAGATGTTCAGGAAAACATGCAGGCTGCAATAGCCAGTTAACGGGGAACATATATTTTATCTCCCTTCTAAAATAATGGCTCCCCTAGGAAACTTCATGCTTTAAACATATACCGAAATGAATTTGTGGGTAACTATGAATCACCCAATATATTGATGAGTTATATTACTATGACATATATGTCATGCAATTACATTCACTGTTTAATCGTATTCCTGCTTAACAATTCCGCAGCATCAGCAATTTGATTAGAGCAGTATATATTGGCATTTGTGGAGTTGTTAACTGTATACTGCATGAGACCGCAACTCAACAGCATGTTATACAACCTAAGTAAGCTTTATGCAACCGGAACATTGCAGCAAACGTTCAAAACATCGTCCAAAGGGGCATGGTCACCCGTCCCTTCATCTTTCCGAGCATACAACAGTTGCTTCCCTTTGAAGACAAACATTCCTCCCTGGCAAGAAGAAAAAGTTCAAGACAAATAAAACAACAGTATAGCCTAGCTTGATTAATGATCAGTTTGGTTAAAAATAAAAATCAGAACCAACCTGTTGCAAAACACCACTCCTGTCGTCAGGCGTAGCTTGAATCGTATAATTCTCCATAGCCTTTTTCAGGGAGTCAAGCCTTGAGAAAACCTTTGTCTGGTAAGTAAAAACAAGTGGCGTTAAATGAGTATTCGATACATTCTTGTGCTGGGGAAAAACTACATTTATGGGGAAGATGGTAGAGAGATTACACTGGCAGGATTGAAGAATGTCCGGCCGACACCATAATATAAACCCAATACATCATATGCCTGTACTACCAAGCATTTCAATGAGTATCTGTATATAAAATAAAACTAGCTAAACCTCAGCATATTATGGTGCTGGTTAAAAGAAAGAATTTACCTTGCGTTCTGGGTCGGCATACAGACACTCCATAGGAAATGGCAACTGGGTATTAAACATGATAGAGTATGAGTCTAAGTGATATAAAGCATCGCTTAACTGGAATAAAAAGAAGAATAATCGACCAGTATAATAAATCGAGCATCAGTGTTTTTTTCTTGTAAGACTAATGAGCGAAATATTGAGCAGGAAAATTGCATTACAATTGTCCAATGATAGATTCTGAGCCTCTCTGCAAAGTCGTATCTTGCGAGGACCTTTGGGAAGTCTAGATTAAACAATCTTGCCCCTAGTCAATCTAAACTAGCACAGAGCTTGGCTAACTCTGAGGCAGCAAATCATGCTGTACATGAGTACATCCCAAATGTCAGGTTGATTTAGTAGAATGGTTGTGAGCAAAATTAGATATCAGAAGGCAATTCTTCCAGCCTAAGGTGGTAGCAAGGAAATGACCTTCATTATTGCAAAGGCCAACAACTGCGTTGATGCTTAACTGAGTTTGGCTAGGCACTTTATTCCAATATCCATGGTAAACTACTTACTACTAACCTGTCCACGCCGCTACATGAATTTGACTTAAGTTAAACCTTATAGGGGATGTGAATATCCTCACACTAACACAACATAAACCATATTATGACTTGTTCTGCAATACAAGACTATAAGCTTGCTCATATCAGACTGTTAAAAGTAAAGGAAGGTACCCGTTCTCCAAGCATACGGGCTTTTTCAGCACCTCCAACACCAACAGCAATGAGTTTGACACCAGCAGTTTCAAATTTCGCCTTGACTGCTTTCAAATCTGATGCAAATTCCCAGCTAAACAAGACAAATCAAAACACATATTAGGAAGCCTCACTATAATACCAAAAAGAAAAGCTCAACCACTTAATAAAATGAAGCAAAGCTGTACCTACAAAAACACCCAAAGTGCCTCAGTAGTGCAACAACTGCCATTCCCTGGACATAAACATACTTATCAGATGCGAATACTTGGAATTGCAACTTATAATTTCTTTTGCAGCTTTAAGGAAAATCGATATAAGGCTATAAGCCATAACATCAAATTTTGATATATAGCTGCATTACTGCCCCTTTGCACCCGTTCTTTAATCTCCCTAAATTCAATTCCTTTTTTACATAGTGGGTGCCATTAATAGCTTTTCAAGCTTGTAATCAGGGAAATAAAGCTTCAACAGACAAGCCGTAAAGACTAGATTATACACGACCTTATTACCATTTCCACCATTTACGACCACTAACCAAACGAGCCGTAAAGACTAGATTTTTCCTCTTATCTGATTTATGAACTTATGCAACAAATATTAATCAAATCCTGATAAACAAAATCAACATGTAACATGGTCAACAATATAAAAACCTAATACAAGAACGTCCAACTTCTGGAAAACCCCAATTAGAAGTGCAGCTGATACGTAATAATGATATCATTATCATCAACTACAGCACAATTATATCATAAACTACGAAGCTGCTAAAATAAATGGTGAAATACTGGAAGTTAAAAGAAAGAGATGACCTCATTCTGATCCCAAAGATTTTTTATGAGAACAGGTTCACCAGTAGCCTTATAAATAGTCACATCACCCAGAATATCCCCAATATTATCTGATATATCAAAAGCAGAAGTAGAAGCTCTGCAAAGGAGTCGATGAGTGAATGGAGTGGGCCTGGTTAGAGAACGCGCTGAAAGAGAGGAGAGGGCGGGAGAGAGTGAGGGGGATAGACGTGGATACGAAGAAGGTTGATTTTGAGGATATGGAAGAGGTTGCAAATATTGGGATACTGTCAGTCCTGCAGTTACCCTCACCTTCGGTTGCAAATATTGGGATGCTGTCAATCCTGCTGTTACCCTCATCTTCCCTGTTTTTTTTGGAGGTTTCTCTTAGGATCAAGGACAACTCCAAAACTAAAGGACTTACAGAGGTTCGATGGTATTTCAATATGTGGAGGGAGACTCGAGGGAGATGTGTTGCAAACCAAACACATCCTTAAGTTTTTACGCGTGCAGTGCTTGACACGTACTTTTTTTTTTTTTTTTTTTTTTTTTGTGATCCTACGGTTTTGCTTAATGTGTGACACCGTGCTTTAAGTTAATAAAAGTATAAATTTAATAAATTTTTATTATTTATTTTGAAAAATGTCTTGACTTATTTTATACAAATTTATAGCACAAATTGAATAGATGAAGAAAATACATTAATCAAAACCTAATCCATTTTCAACATATAACACTAATTAAAAAAATAAAAAATATAATGATTAATAAAAATTTAAAATACATACGATGCATGTATAACATTTCAATTTTGTAAATCTATAGGACATTAATTTAAGGTTCTTCAATAGCTATACATATCTAGTCATTTATAGTGTATGAAGGCTTGACAATATTGGTGTTTTTTTATTAAACATTTTTTGTGAAGATCAACTTAACTTAATTCTTACTTCATAGTGCCTTTTCAAAAGAAAAGATAACCTTATTACTTATAATAATCATCGTTCATTTGAAGTTAGGATCTAGTAGGGAATTCCTAAAAGTAAAAAGTTTGAATTAAAGAAAGAAAATGTAAGTAATATACATAAACTCAAATTATATTTAACATTTTATGTATAATGTATTTTTGACGATTTTCATGAATTATTCTAATTTGGAATAGGAGCGGTTTTAATATAGTTTTAATATGGTTTTAATGGATTCAGCTGAATCCATACTAAAACCCAATAAAATCTAAAAAGTTTTAAAAAATAACTTATATACAATTTACAATATATTTATACATATATATACTTTCTACCTCAGTGATCAAGTCCATTTTAACACCGCTATTTGGAATAAAATACAATACCCTTTTATTAATTGCATACCACTTTATTGCACATCTTTGAAATGTGTTCCAATTACTCTATACACTATTTCACAATTGCTTAAACTTTATCATTCTCATGTAGGATCTAAATCCCATGGAACATCAATCTATCCATATTAATTCACAAATTATATGACAATAGAATAACATATAGAAGATAAAACAAAACTCAATAATCAATCCTCATACATATAGTTGCAATATTCCCTGATCAAAACACCAAAATCTTATCTGTACATTTACTTAACTTCACATAACACACATTCCCTAAAGCATTCAACATAAAATTTGAAACTAAAAAAAAAATTGTTTGCAAATGAATGTTATGGTTTACAATACAAACATACAAGTTCATACATAGAAAATTGTAAATGTCTAATGTTGTAAAGAATGTAAAGAGTATTACTAAACCAAATACATCATTAATTGATACCATTTAACCATAATCTTGTGTCCAATTCGTCTCTCACCATATAACTGAGACGGTGAATAAGCAAAGACAATGTAAGATCAACTTCTATTTGAAAATATAAATGAAAAAAATAAAGAAAACATGAACTCACACAACCACATTTTCTCTCAACACCCCAAAAAATACTTCAAATTGTTAAAAAAAAACACCCATATTAAATATTGCAACAGAGACATAAAAAACTATAAGGAAAAGAAAAATAGAAGGGTAAAGACCTAAAGGGTATTTAATCCTTTACATTGTTACACAGAAGCAAAGTGATTGAACACAAGTGTGATGTCTATACTATTAGAGTTACAAAATAATCAAACAAAATTCTTAAATCCGACCATAACATATCGAAAAGAATATTGAATAAAATTTGCAATGGAAATCATTTTCAATTAGAGAAAATCAAGAAATTTATTGTTCCGTCGAATAAAAAGAATACAGAAGATTCAGCCATAAATGAAGTATCACCATAAATAATATAGTCGATCTCTTGCCGAAGAAAGATCATAGTTATATCTTCAAAATCAGTGGCAATCCGACACTAAGATAACATTTTCAATGCTTGCACCAATATTTGGTGAATTATTTGTTTGATCATTGAATTCAAAGTAAAGATGAGACCAAACACATTAAAATAATACTGCAACTCTAAATTCCACCAAAAAAGAACGTAAATACAACTCAAATACTATGATTGTAATTCACATATACCAGAGGAGAGAAAGTGGAGTATAATATATAATACTATAACATGGCGCGGTTCGCGGGGCACTTGAGTCAGCCGACTGCGTCTTGACCCCTATCCCATTTTTGGGCCAATTCCCTCTTCGTCAACTATTGGGAAAGATTAATAAAATGCGTAAGAAAACTAGAAGAAAAGGATTAAATTACTTATAAATGTAATTGATTGATATGATTGTGAGGAAGGACGTAATGAGACTAATGGAAGTAGGAGTAACTACCTATTTTTGGAATTAAAAAAAGGTATTATAGTTTAATGAAATGTCGTGCTATAAGAATGCTCAATTTAAAATTTTCTCGAACCACATTAAGTTTTACTCCTAAATAGTAATAAAGGATTAATGTTTAGCTTAGTGTACACGAAATATATAAAAAATATGGATTTATGTTAAAAGTAGTCTTATAAAATTCCTCAATATCAAATTAAGAATTTTTTAAATATATATTGTATATTATGGATATTTGTACTCATCAGTAACTCCGTAAGTGTTGAAAGTAGGTTTCAAGCATTAACAATTGAGTTTAATCACATTATAAAAAACAAACATAAGCCAAGATAATCAATATAACAACCTGATTTTTTTAGTTATCAATCAAGGGGTAATTTCCTTCACTTCTTTCATAGTTTCCTATTACAATGGAATGAAGCTCCTTGCAAAACAACTCACAAGTCTGTCCCCAACAAGACGGGTTTAAAAAACAAAACAAATGAAAGACTAGTACACACTAACTGATTCGAAATAATTTTTAGGGGAGCTTTTCAAAAGCAATTGCCAGTAATACATCATTCAACAATCGATTATTTCAAACTCATTAGATATAGACAACATGACCATAAACGATTGCTATGTTTAAAGAAAATAAAAAAACGTCTTTTAATGGCTTTTAGGTGTTTTCATGAACTTTCAGTCGCTCAAGGAATAAAACTACACAAGTCATTCGAAGCTAAGTAAGTGAAAGAAAGTCATAACAAGCAATAAAAGTGGCACAAACGTAGATCACTTAGGAACTTAACAGCTTTTAGAACATATCATACACAATTATTCATTTATGAAACCTAAGATCGTCGCCTCAGAACTTGCTTACAAGACCTTGCTAAGATCATATTGCTTGCTGCCTTCGCAGGGTGATCTGGAAACTTTCCGATCCAGCCAAGAGATCCCGAATCTAAAAGAACAATGTTATTATATCGGACGGCACAAACTTTGGACTCGTTACTCTTTAGGCAAGACTACATCGGTTTGTCATTATTTAACTTTCATTAGTTCTTGTTAGGTTCTTCTTACTATTATTAAAGAGTAAGCGCACCCGAGTTTGGGTAACTTTGCAGCCCTCTCGCTCTCAACTTGGAGAATGAGAAAGTTACTTAATTTCTTTAATTGAAGACCAAGTTCCTTTTAAAGCTTAGAGTGCATTATGTTTTCTATGATTCACTTGTATTCTAAGTTCATATGTTTCCTTTCTTAGTAACTTGCATAAAACAAGGTTAAACATCAATATATACAATCATCAAATACTTGGTAGTTTAAGTTAGTACTCTTCTTAAGTTTGAATCCTATCCCTCGTTGTTTAGTCAGAGCTAACTTCATAAATTCCTAATCATGGTTTCTACAAGAAAATTCGACACATTCTTTTGTAAATTGAACACATCCCATTTTAAAAACTTGATCCAAACCTATTCTCAACACATTTATTATCACAACAATAAATTACAACCAATAATGCAACGTCATTCCATGTTAATCCTTCATTAACACTGTCATAATAATCCCATCCTCCTTTTTCAACCAGTTACAACATAATCCAATGAGATAAGAGTTTACAACATATCTACTAAAATTTCAACAATATATTCAGAGCATTTTTTTGTTCTGAAAAATTTCTACATTTCAATCTCAACATAAACAAATGCTTTATCAATATAACTTAGATCCACTCTTAAGATACAACTATCCATTTTAATCAAGGTGGACACTTATAGAACGGAAGTTTAAAACTATGTATTAGTAACTTAATGAATTATAGATAAGAAAGTAGCATTTAAAAGGTATTACAAGTTTAGAAAACCAACATAGTCTAACTAGTTCTTTTAGCTACATACTGTACTTAAATTATTCATACGCTCTTTTTTTGTAAACCTATGAGTATGCACAATGTGTTGAGTATTTAAAACTTGAAATGGACTCTTAATTTACATTCTTAATAGAACCTAAGCAATACCAATAACAAAGATCTCTCATTTTGAATCAACAAGGTATTTGGTATTTGAAAGAAAATCATTATAACATTGATAGGAGAATACCCATATTGATTTATATTTCTATTTATACATTGATAGGAGAATACCCATATTGATTTATATTTCTCTTTAAACATTGATAGGAGAATACCCATATTTATTTATATTTTCTACCTTTATTCTAAAACAATCTACCTTTATTTAGGAAAATAAAAATTCTAGGATTAATTGTAAGATATTTTATTTAATGGAACCCAAGTATAAACTTAGTATAGAAAATTAGTTTTTATCGTGAAATCCAAATAGCATGTTTTAACTTAGATGATGCCCTTTACAACTCATAATATATCATATCCCATTTATATATTGAAGACTCAACCTTGATGATAATATATCTTAACATGTTTAATATAGGTGATGGAAGTCAAAGAAGATTCTATGCTACAAATGCATGGAACAAAAGGAACAATAGATTATATTATTTATGTTATTATGTTGCTTGGATTACGTGCTTTATATGTCCAAATATATTCAAAGGAATTCAAAGCTTTCAAGTTGCTGAAGTTCCTCCTAAGATTAAGGAAGTTGTTATGTGTTGGACTCTTGAAAAAATTTAGTTTAATTTCAAAACGTCTAGAAGATGAGTTTGAATTTCAGTCCTCTTAATTTCGTGGGGTTGATAAAAGCTGCATGAGATGATGGATGTGCTACATATGTGGAAGACTCATTCAAACAACAAGAGCATCTCAATAGCAATTCAAATCGTAATATGTTACACTTCCAACGGCTAAGTTAATTTCAAAGTATCAGTCAAGACCTTTGAAACAACCCTCAGTAACTGCCCGATAAATATAGAACAACATTGAAGCAGTCAGTCAAAGGCCTAATATCCGATTCAAGAGCAACAGTTCCTCTAAAGAATCTGTTTTGAAGAAATATCCGTTGCAAAGTAACTCTATAAATAGAGTGAGCTGAAGCGTTGAAGAAAAACAAGCCTTCAACGTGAAATACATAAATCAAGCTACATAAAGTATCTTTCTCTCTAGTACTTACTCTTTTATTGTAATTTAGAATTGAGAGAAAAGAATACAAGTATATCTTAAGTGTGAAAAAGAAATATCAAAAGAAAAAGAGAGATCTACATTGAGTAGAATTTATAATACTCAAAGGTTTAGAAAAAAGAAAGAGATTTTTATTTCTAGGAATTGAGATGATAAAGTGTAGCTAGGAAAAGCTATGGTATAGAAGATTGGGTGAATATCTTCGAAGGTGGCTTTAGATCTCTAATGGAAGAAATAAAAGTCGTTAAATCCTAAGGGTAGGAAACCCTAGGCGGAGACGTAGGCACATTGCCGAACTTCGTAACAAATACTCGTCCCCTTTACATTTGCATTATCGCTCTTAATTTACTTTACTTAATTCATTCATCTCGTAATACCCTATTCAAGTCAAAATCCTGAAACCAACTTCAAAGCCCTTGAAACCAGTTCTATTATTTTTCCGCATCTAAAAGTCGTTTCAAAGCCTTTGAAAGCCTAAATTCGAAAAACGACCATACTCTATTCACCCCCTCTCTAGAGTATATTGATCCTAACTATCTCCTATTGATTCTTCATATATGATACTTATAAGATAGAATAATCTTAGAATAAAAATAATTATAATATCATCTTCTAAGTATGAAACGATTATATAAGTTTTGGAACATTGTCGCTGTGAGAGTTAACCTATTCAAACAAGCAATACTCTTACCTGTTCAAAATACACTAGGATAGTATAATCCGATTTCTTAACATTTTAAAATGCTCCTATTTATACATCATTATAAACCTAAAACAAGTAATATAAGTCACACTATATACTAAGCTATTAGCCTATTAGGCTTTATTTAGGTGTTTAATTAATCAAAATAGAAAAAATTACTTAACTAACACCGTGATTTCGATCATAAATCTAAGTTGTACAAAAATGTTTATATGAAGAAGTCAAATCAACAAATAAAATCCAAAATCAATAACTTAGGGTTTTGTCAATAACTAGTATGAATTTAAAATTGAATAGGGCGGGAGAGAGGGATGCTCACGGTGGGTCAGCGGCGCATGAGCATGGCGGTGGGGTTCAGTTCAGCGGAATGTTGGGCGATAGTGCATGGCCACATTGCGTGCGCAGTGGAGAGGAGGACAGGAAAAGAAGGAGGCGGCTTGGGCAGCGCTGAATGGTGATTGTTGTGGTGTTCGCGAAGTAAAGAGATCATGAGGGAGAAGAGGAGAAGAAGATGATGGCGACGGTGGTGGCTGGGTCGCGCTGCCAGCGGCGATGGAGTGGAATGAAGAAGGAGGAGGAGATGGCAGCAACACACGTACAGGAGGGAGTGTTGTTAGATTTTTTTTTATTTTTAAGCTTTTTTTTAAAAAAAATGTGAAAAAATAAGCTTAGAAACTAATTTCAAAAATAAGTTGATTTAGCTTCGGATTAAAAACGCTGCTTCGAGCAGCGTTTTACACTTTTACTTAATGCAAAATCGCTGCCCACAACAGCGTTTTTCATGAGGCTGGATTTAGGAGGGTTAATTTGGGTCAAAAAAAAACTAGGACTCAAGAAAATAGCTGCCCGAGGCAGCGATTTTGACTGGCTTACTGACCAGATTTCTAAAAATATTCTAAAGCGTTGTCCTGGCAGCATTTTCCCCTCACTCAGATTAACCCTCCTAAATCCAGCCCCATGCAAAACGCTGCCCCAGGCGGCGTTTTTAATCCGAAGCTAAATCAGCTTATTTTTTAAATTAGTTTCTAAACTTATTTTTCAATTTTTTTTAAAAAAAGCTTAAAAATAAAAAAAAATCTTGTTGTTAGGGGTGAAGAGATGGGGGAAAAGGTGAGAGGAAGAGAAGATGTAATGGAGGAGGAGAAGGAAGCAAGGAAGAGGAAGACACGAAAAAGGGGGGAAGACAAAGGAAGGAGTGCATTGAAGGGAAGAGGAAGAAAGCAGAAGAAAGAATAGGGCTTGGTTTGATTCCGATACTCGGATTTATGACTATCGAGTTTTCAAACTAACTTGTAAGTAATAGATAAGAAAAAATATAATTAATTTTATAAAATTAAACAGTGGTAGTAATTTCAATAACTCATTAAACACACAAGTAGATAAATAATAAATTAATATATCGAAGATTTATATTTTTCAAACCATAGGTCAATTAAAACAACTAAAAATTATTTTGTCGAATAATTAATCATGCTTAGTAACATAATTAAACTAATTAAATAATTTTGTTATTAAATTAAGCAGTTTAAAATATTAGGTTGTCAATCACCTAGCTAACTAATATATTCTCAAAACATATTAAGATTTTACGACAATACTTTTAGCAATTACAACTAAGGATTATTCTGTATATACTAGATTCTACAATACGGAGTATAAATTTTCAAAAATGAAAATATATTTGATCATTTGTTTCGATTTTATTATGGAAATGATTAGGTGTTTACAAGAATTATAGGTGTTTACTTGAACTTTACCCAAAGTTTTATTCTACTCTTATTAATATTGTATATAGGAACCAATGTTTAATGATATAATATGTGTAAATATGAGAAATTTTTGGTTTTACATTGGTTGTTAAAAAGATAAATTTTGGAAAAAGATAACTAAGTAAATATAAGAAAATATCCTAATTATATTTACCCCTTTAGTTTTCCGTACCTTTTCTCTCAAATGTTAAGGGAAAATGTGAAAAACTAAGAAAATTAATATTTTAATTGAATATAAATCTAAGAAAGGGTAAGTCGGTGCCCTTCATTTAATAATAGAGTCTCTACTTCTCAATTCAACGATTTTGATCTAATATCCTTTTCTTTTGAATTACAGCGAGCTTCACCAATCACCACCAATCAAACGCATTCCTATTGTTGTAACACTAACACCACCACATTGAAGCAACAGATCCCTAAACCAATCTTACTCCAATTCTATGGTAAATTGTTTTTAAGGGTTTAATTTATTGAATTTGGTGAAACTTATAACCTAATAAGATACTGAATTGCCAATCACAACTCCTACCAAGATTACATTATCAATTTTAAGGATAAGTTTGTTATTCTGCAATAAAAAGGTTAAAATAATCACCTAAGAACATCACTTGTCATTTGCAACTTCAATCAATTTAACATCGTCAAAGTCACTGCCCTTTTTTTCAAAATTTGACTTTTAATGGTTGTTGGGTTGCTGTTAATCCAACTTATGTATATAATACAAAAGTTTTTATATTTGAATCATAGTGCGGTCCAACGTTCGAGTTGAATTTACCATCCCCGTGAATTTTGTTATTGATTTAACGGTCACTAGACAACAAAATGTTGATAATTCATGTGAACTAAAATTAAACTACAATCCCCCCTCCCTTTTCAATTTCAAAAAAGTTGCAAACTTTATTTTTCAACAATTACAAATGATGAGATGACAGCCTTTTTGTTTATCACTGATAAATATCCGACCAAATAACTTATAATTCTATATGCCTCATTTCTTTAGTTTTGATTTCTCATTCCTTCCATCATTGTTTCTTTTAGTCTAAGTGAAGACTTAGGAATCAAATTTAACAACCCATGTTATTTACTTTACAGCCTTTCCCTCTCTTTTCTTTGTCCTCTTTTCCTGCCGGAAATTAACTTGTCATTATATTTTGTGCATTTTAAAACTTCCAAAATTACAAACTTTCCATCTTGTCTAGCATATTTTCAAAATCAAACTAGAACCCACTTCTTAAAATGCAGAATCTGAGATGGGTTCTGAAGCTTTTGCTGATTATTTCACTATTTTGTCAGTTATCCAAATCCCAAACTCATGATACAACTAGCTCAGGTTGTAATGCAGCTGATAGAGATGCTCTTTTGAGCTTTAAAGCCAAGATTGTCAAGGATACAACGGGCTTGCTCGAGTCGTGGGTGGGTGCTGATTGTTGTGGAGGAAGCTGGGAAGGTGTTCAATGTAACCCTTCTACTGGAAGAGTTAGTGCTTTGGAGCTGCTGAAACCTGATAGTGAAGCTTCTGTTGGTGCTTACATGGAGGGTACTTTGTCGCCTGCTTTAGGTAACTTGCAATTCCTTGAGGAGTTGGTGATCAGTGGGATGAAGCACATTAGAGGAAGCATTCCTGATACTATCTCCAACTTAAGACACTTATCTCAGCTTGTCCTAGAGGGTAATTCACTTGTAGGGTTCATCCCTTCCAGCCTTGGCCGTTTGTCGTCACTGAGAACCCTCATGTTAGATGACAATCGCTTGAGGGGTCAAATACCACCTAGCTTAGGAAATCTCAAGGGCCTTCTTCAGCTGAATTTAGGAAAAAACTACCTTACTGGTCCCATCCCACCTACTTTTAATAACTTTCAGGGCTTGCAGTTTCTTGATCTTAGTAAGAACTTTTTGTCTGGGGTGATCCCGGATTTTATTGGGCAGTTTCATAATCTGACTTTCTTTGAGCTTTCTTATAACCAGCTCTCTGGTCCAATACCCATTTCCTTTTGCAGTCTTGCTGCGCTTTCAGATGTTTCGCTGAGCGACAACCAACTCACAGGAAAAATCCCTGAGCAAATTGGTGGTCTAAAAGCTCTCAGTAGTCTTTCCCTTAGTAATAATCATTTTACAGGTCAAATCCCTGATTCTCTTGCTAGTTTAGAGAACTTGTGGTACCTGAATTTGTCAAGAAATGCACTCTCGAATCCTTTGCCAAGTACGCTTGCCAAAGGCCTGCCTTCTCTATTGTCAATTGATCTGTCCTACAACTTTCTAAGCTTAGGGAGAGTTCCTGAGTGGATCAGGAGCAGAGAACTTACTTCTGTTCATTTAGCTGGTTGTGGTCTCAAAGGGTCCCTTCCAACCTTCACAAGTCCTACCTATTTAACTTCCATAGATTTCTCCAATAACCATTTTGTAGATGGATTCTCTTCTTTGTTAACAAGAATGTCCAACTTGATAGATCTCAAGCTATCAAACAACCAACTCAAGTTTGATGTTTCTAGCATTGTCTTGCCAAAAGGGTTATCTTCTGTTGATCTTAGCTCAAACCAACTCTTTGGCCCTCTTTCAGCAATCCTCAATAACCACACAACCAGTTTTCTAGAGGCTCTTGATGTCTCGAGGAACATCATTTCTGGCACTATTCCTGAATTTCGAGAAGGAATGATCTTGAAGGTACTCAACATTGGGAGTAACAAGATTACAGGGCATATACCCAGCTCAATTTCGAACTTGGCCGACTTACAAAGGTTTGATATACGTCGAAATCAAATTTCGGGGATCATTCCATCGAGTTTAGGCCGGCTAGTGAAGCTGCAATGGCTGGACTTGTCTATCAATAACCTCACCGGAAACATTCCAAACAGCTTGCTTGGAATTGCAAACCTCAGACATGCAAGCTTTAGGGCAAACAGATTGTGCGGAGAGATACCACAAGGCAGACCTTTCAATATCTTTCCTTCTGTAGCTTATGCCCACAACCAATGTTTGTGTGGCAAACCCCTGCATCCTTGCAAGGGGAAGAGCCCACCTCAAATGGGCTAGTAACTAGCTGACTCATACTGTTACAAACCTATATCATTTGTACCAACTGCCAACATATCAGTTTCATGTGGCAGAGTAGTCACCCACATTCATCATTCCTTGATGCTTGCCTCACAAGCATTCTACGTTGTACTTTCTTTTAATTATAGAATATCTATTCCAAGTTCAATTCATTGAGTTGCGCAGAAGGTTCCGCTATAAGTTTAACTTTAACAATCACTCCCTCCGTTCGATGTCATCTTACATTCTTACCACTAACTTTTTCTTTCCTTGTTATTATCAATTATGCACTATTTGTTGATTTAAAAAACAATGCAACGTTACTTATCTGTTCTAAATGCATTAATTAAAATCTGCCAAACTCAGTGCATTCAACATTACAGGACTTCTCATATGAAAAAGATTTCAGGTACTCATGAAACACTTCAGTGATTTGCGTATGAATTAGCTGACATTGTTCTCACATTTTGGAGGTCTGCTCCTATTGGGAAAAAATTATGAAGAACATAATCATAGGATAGATATATTTTGAAAATGATGCATTGGTTCTGCTTCGCTCCACAAAATGACTTTTATGATGGTTCTGTACATCCACTATTTTGTGAGCTCACTTCAAGATTTTGTATTTGGAATTTATCATAGAATTGTTGCTGTATCTAGCCATTATTGTTGGCACTCAGAAAAGAATCTTTTCTTGAGAATTAGTTTTAAAAAGGAAACAACTCTTCCTCTGTCATGGTTGAAGATATAGTTATGTAATCAATTTTCAGTCTGAAATTTGAATAGCTTATTATAAATGCTATCTTTATCACTTTATGCCTTTATATGTAAGCATTGTTCACTGGGGGGGAAATTTCATACTCCGTAATTGATAAATAGCTTACCATCTTTTTCTTGAGAACTCGTACGCTTATTTCTTAGTTTTTATGTTTGTTTGTAACTATGTATTCTTCTCTTTGGGCAGAATCCTACCAACACCACTCGCAGGTAGGTTTTGGCATATATCATTCTAATACTTCCTCACATTATGTACAGTGATCCTGAAGATTACAAAACATTGTCTGTCAGTCCTAAAGCAGGATGGCTTTTTGGATCAAGAGTGACTTCAGAGGTATAAGTTTATGTTAGGACATTTTAAGGTACCTATTTGTGCTCTTTAGCCATATAAGAGTACATATAAGCGGCAATAAAAGCAGCAAAGTTTACTCATAGGCCGCTTTCTATTGAAAATCTTACAACTGCTTCAAGTGACTAATTCCTGATTTCAACTAGTGTGGTTGTCTCAAGACCTGTGCATTGGGTCGGGTCAGTGTCGGGATAGGTCACAAGAAAAACGGGCTGGGTCAGACCGCCCAAATAGAGTATAGTTTTTATCGATAGGGGGGATAATTTACGTGTATCACCTCTAATCTTTGGTAGTGGATCATCGGCAAGTAAGTGGAAATAATGCATTCCCTGATAGTGTTTAAAAGTCTTGAAAACTATAGGTCTATTATTGACTCGACTTGACCCATTAAAAACCCAATAAAATATGATTCTTTAAGAGATTGAATCATTAAGTCCATTATTGATTAAACTCATTTATAAACGGGTCGGTTAAGAGCCCTTAACGGGTCTCCCCCATTTGAACAGGTCTAATTGTCTTAAGATTACTAATACTGTGGTGGGAATGCCGTTTCAATATAAGTTTTAATAATAATATGAAGAGTTAGTAGTTTAGAGCTGATTTAGCAGAATTAAGAGAATTACATCGACTTGCTGTGGTTTTATTTATGCAGTTTTAGATTCTGCCTTGATTCCCTATCTTGTGTGAAAAAACAACCTGACTGAATATCATGAAATGTTTGCCTTTACTTTCCCTCATCTTGTTTTTTGTATCTCATAATTGATTGTAAAACCTACTCGCAAACTCTGATCATATGTTGGAGCGAATTCCATTAAGCCAAAGGTCCAATTATAGGCATGATTTAAGATTATGTTCACGGTAATAAGAGAAAAAGGTAGGCCTATATGTTAGCTATATGCCACTCATCAACTGAGTATAGGTATTTCGTCCCTAAATAAAATGACAAATTGAAAACCCCAATTCTGGAGGTATTATATTCTATATCCATTATTTGTTATCCTATAGTGACATACTATGAGGACCGTTAACATATCTATATTATAGGTCTCACTCGATGCCCGAAACACAGCCTTCAGCAGTGCACTTTCCAGTTTCACTTGAGGACTTGAGGATATTTGTACATGTATTGAACAAAACTCTTAACATATAGGAAATACACCTTAAGTTAATTTTTGGTTTATTAGGACACTCAAACTACTTTCTTCCCAAAACAAGGCAAGCCTATCTAGCACTATTTTTTTTTTTAAATAAAAAAAATGAAAAGATTAATTTTTTTTGGAAAGATTAGATTTGCTTTGATTGAGTATGAAAATAAGTTATGTTATTTTCTAGGCATATTCCCATGAATTAGGAGAAAAGGTAGAAACTTCTTTGGCTACAATGCTACCCTGCCAATCTTTTTAGGAAATAAAAATATCATTGACTGTACACGTAGACGTAGTAATGTAGGTTATCTACACGTACATGAAGTATTATTTTAAAGGGAAGAGAAATCCTTATAAAATGATTAATCAGCACTATAAGAAATGGGCTGCATACCACTTTGTGGGGCCATTATTGGGTGGGGGATTTGGCTCGTAGAGTCCCATCCCTGAATCTATGAAACAGTGAAACACTGGTGCATAAGTGATATAATTAGAAATGGTTGTCATATTCGTGATCAAACCCAAAGTTAACCCTCTCCCTACTTTTAACTAACATGGAAGACAAGATCAGATGGAACTATGGAAGTGTACTAAGGATGACACCTTCTCTATTAAATTAGCTTCTCACCTGACCTCTCATCAAACTTTTTAGATACTAGATGCTAATGTGGAACGTTCTTCTACCTAATTTGCCGGTTGGGTCAATCCTCTGCAAAGAAAATACCAAACTTCAACCCAAATTGTGTTAGATGTACACTTTTTTGAGAGTAGAACTCCTCCGCAGTGTTCTGGGCTACAATGCTTCAAAAAATTCAACTGATCAAAGCCTAGATATTCTATAAAATTTGCTAATGGAAACTGGACCGTAATGGCCAATTTGCATTTTGGATAGAATGAAGATTGGGTGTGTAAATTTGTTATTGGCATTTTCCACGTATGGATTTATAGAAATAAAGTTGTCTTTGACACCATATTATGAGAATATTTAATATGGGTCTGGGTCGCACCCTTAACTAGGAGAAAGTTAATTTATAAAGTTCAAAAAGATTTTATCCTAAAATCATATAGTAATAGGAGTTACATCTTAACTTTATAAAGTATTTAACTCTCATTTATTTAATCAAATATGAGACAATTAATCTTAACTCACATGTGCTCCCCTTACAAATGAGCCCATTTTCAATTTGGCCAATATCATTTTTCATTTTTGGAAATGCTTAGAAGGGAGTATATTTTGCTGTCAATAATTAAAGATGTATTATTGTTGAGTGGGAAAATAATTTATGAAAATTACAGCCAAAAAAAAAAAAAACATATGAAAAGTTTATGAGTTGTGATGAAGTAATATAGAGTAATGTTAATAGATTAATAGTATGATAGTCATCGCACTCACGTGGGGGGGTTGGGGGAATAGAAGAATATACGAAGTGCGTGCATTTGATCTTAAATGTTGGGAGTATTATTTTCATGTTACACATGTTGAGAGTATCATACACACGCCTCTTTACCAGCATCATTCCTGATATTTTAGAAGTCTTAGATGTAATAATATTTATGAGCCTTTTATATTATACGCATAAAATTTTTTCTTATTTATTTCGAGATAGTAAATGCATAGTTATATATAATATATAATATATAATATATTTATTTTATTTTATATTACTAATTTCATCTGTAAAATAATTCAACCATAGTGAAAATAATTGAAACAAAAATATTAAAAAAAAGGTATACACAAAAGATATACTAATGAAAAAATATTTTTTTAAAAGCAAACTAATAAGTTGAGTAAAATATTGATGATATTTTTAAATAAGTGTTAATAGAATACTTATAACTTCCTATAATTCGATGTGTTTATTGAATACTAAAGGTATATTTAGCAAATAATAAAATTTCAAAACTCAAAAAGCCCAACTTTAATACCAGAAAGAGTATACAAGCAGTAGACAATATATATTTTAATATCCAAGATATTACTAAATGCAAACATACCATTATCATCATACCTAATATCCATCAAGATAAAATTTTGATTGCATTTTATAAAAAAATAAAAATCTTAAATTTGAGATATTGTATAGTTATATGATACAATTAGATTGACAAGAGAGTAAATTTATTCATTTATTCATGGTAAGACTTCATAAACAAAATAATTTTTAGAGCATAATTTTAGAAATTAAAAAAATAGAAAATGATAATTAGAACTAGGGATAAAGGTATACATTTTCATTAAAAATTAAAACATTCAATATTATAAATATTTTAAACTAATTATCATTAAAAAATTAATTAAGAATTTTTTAAAAATTATTTAAACACTAGTTTTCATCCGAGTCTTGGGCTCGAGACTACCCTGCTCTTTACTTTTTAGTTTTTATGGGGTGGCTTTCTAGCCTCTGATTTACGAGAGAGCGAGAACAGAAGACGAGGGTTTGAACTTTCAAGTTGAAGTTGGGCTAAAAGGTGTCAAGGCACTCAGGTTGAGGACCTAATCTAACACATGACCCATCAGCTCAGCTGCCAATTGGAGGACAGTTTGGATTTTTATAAGCCAAACGTTAAAGAATACGGTGTAGTGTTACTGATTTTTTCTTCAACACATTCAAAACACAAATATGCCCTTTTGTGCGTTTGCAATCTCGTGAGATTTTGATTGATTCTGTGAGAGATTAGAGAGTTCTTGATCTCACGTGATCAACTCATCAGCAACGGGATAATTGAGCCTCATGAGTTTATTATTTGTATTAGGCCATTAGTTTGACCTCTTGGTAATCTTGCTTTTATACTTTTATAAGCTACCAAGTACAGTATTATTTTGACCTCTTACTATTCTAGGTTTTACTAGCACTGGGTTGGGGCTGGTGCTCAATTATTAATCCATTTCTCTTGTAAATAATTTATACTATTCAGAGTACCGTCTTTCTTCATAACATCTATTGTAATATATGATTATGCACAAAACACTTTATGTATACGCGTCAATGCTTGTACTACTTGCGCTTATGCATCTTTGTAAATTGTAATTTTACAAAATCTCGTTGCGTCTTTTTTTCTAATAAGATGCTGCTTTATATATAAGAAATTGATACTTGTAAGAGTAAAACTCTTTTTTTTCAATTAAAATACAAAATTTCTAACGAATAATTATGTTAAAGTTGCTTTTTTTTAGGAAAAACTAGCTCATATATTAATCATAAAAATCCATCAAAGACAAAGCTACAATAGAACTAGGAAAAGAGCTCAACCTCACTAGCTCTACGTTTTCTCCCATATCAAATACAATCATCAAAATGAGCTCTAGCAATTATAATATCATCATAGACAGTATGTAATGAGGACAATCCTCTATACTGTGATATTGTAGTACGAATCATCGTTTAAGCGTCCGACTCCACCCATATCTTTAAGAAATCGAACCTCTTGGCTAAAGATAGAGCATACCGAAAAGATTGTGACTCCATGCATTCCGAGAACGAATAGTGCACTTTCTTTGTTGTTGTAAGGACAATCTGGCCGTCTTCATTTCTAAATACCACTCCTAACCCTCCCTGGCCCTTATTGCTAACATGTGCATAGACATTTGCTTTGACATAGCCATTTAAAGGCCTCACCCACTTATTCTTATTTGTTATATTATTGACCCTGTGAGAGCTTTTCACCCGAGCATTGTAATCATCAAAATCTTCCACTTACAGAACCCCATAGCCAGAGCTACCATGTCTAGGTGTTCCTCTTCGAACATCAACAAATTTCTCCCTTTCCATTCCGCCCACATGAGAGCCATCAACTTCTTCAGTTTTGCCCCTTCCACCCTATCATGTAGCCAATTCAATCTTTCACTAATTGAGTTTGAAGGCGCCTCAAGAAGTAAAACTGAAAATTCACTATGATCCCACACCGCCTTGGCATTAATGCACTCAAATAACACATGCATGATGGATCCTTGTTCACTATTGCAAATTTGGCAACTGCTATTTCCTATAATATGTCTTTGCATCAGCCTTCCCATAACTACCATATTGCCCTTAATCTTTCCCCATATGAAGTGGTGGAGTTTAGGTGACACCCTTAGATTCCACACTATCTTCCAGTAGTTCAAATTCTCCTCAGCTTAGTTCATGCTCAATCCCCCAAACTGAGCCAACTGATAGCCAGACTTGACAGTGTATCTCCCCTCTTTCGTATATACCCAGTACATATTATCTTCCCTCTGAAGGATGGGATGTAGTGCCAACATAACATCATCACCAAGCATCTCCACAGCTTTGCCTACAACCCAGTACTTTCCATTATCTGATAACAGCTTATAGACCATCATTTCTTTTTGTTGCATCATTAGGTTTGTTTGGGGTGTAGGCTTTTCCATCTTTAACCATCTATGCCTCCTTCCAACACTTAATACTCTTTTCGTCCCCCACCTTCCACCCAATTCCCTCCCGATGCAGGGCCTTAGCTCCCCATAAGCTCTTTCACACATAGTTAGGGTCATATCCCGTCCTAGCATCTATAATCCCCGTTCTTCAGAAGTATCTAGCTTTCATAATCCTTCCTACCATGGAGTTCGAATTCTCAAGCAACCGCCATAATTGCTTTGCTAGTAGCGCATGGTTGAAACTTCTCAAATCACGAAAGCCCAAGCATCTGGTTTCTTTTGGTTTACACAAGTTCTCCCAGCTTTGCCAATGCAACTTCTTTCGACCCTCCTTTGACCCCCACCAAAACCAGCAACATAAATTATGTATGTCATAGTCCGGTATCCTAAACATACTCATCATGTATATTGTGATAACTTGCTCAACAGCTTTG
Organism: Dysphania ambrosioides; assembly: GCA_026401315.1. Taxonomy (NCBI): domain Eukaryota; kingdom Viridiplantae; phylum Streptophyta; class Magnoliopsida; order Caryophyllales; family Amaranthaceae; genus Dysphania; species Dysphania ambrosioides. The sequence continues at coordinate 5,744,383 of CM048658.1, read as the reverse complement.
ATGAGGATCTCTTTGCCCGATTTAGATAGCATATTCTCCTTCCTCCCATTCAATTTTTTCCACACTCTCTCTTTCAACCCTGAAAATATCTCATTCTCTTATTTACCAATCATGGTCAGGAGGCCAAGATATTTTTCATGTTTTTCTACTTCTCGCACCCCAAGAGTGTCCACTATTGCTTTCCGTCTATAGTCTGCTACACCCTCATTGAAAACGACCTTCATTTTATCTAAATTGACTTTCTGACTCAATGCCCCCTTATAAAACCTGATAATCTTAGCTACAACGGAGCATTCCTGAAGAGTTGCTTTCGCAAATAATAAACTATCGTCAGCAAAAAATATATGGGAAATCCTTGGAGCAGCTCTACGAATTCAAGCCCCACTTATTTTCTCCACCTTTGTCGCCCTTGATAAGAAGCTTGAAAAAGCTTTTGCACACAATAAGAACAAATAGGGCAAATTGGGGTCACCTTATCTCAAATCCCTAGTTGAAATAACCAAATCCCCAACATCATTATTCACTTTGAAAGCAAATAGGACACTGGAAACATAGTCAAGGATTCAGTCTATCCAGCTTTCAGAAAAACCCATCTTCAACATTACCGCTCTTAGGAAACTCCACTCTACTCTGTCATAGGCCTTACTCATGTCTAATTGTAGAGCTATCGTTCCATGTCTATTACCCCCACCCTTTTTCATAGAGTGAAAAATCTTGTATGCAATCATAGCATTATCTGTAATCAATCGTCCTGGGATAAACACACTCAAATTTTCGTTGATAATGTAGTGCAAGAAAGGCTTTAGTCTATTCGCCATCATTTTAGATATTATTTTGTAAATCACATTATAGCAGTTAGTAGGCCTAAAATCTTTCATATGCTTTGGATCATTACACTTTGGGATTAAAACAATACATGTATTGTTTATATGTGCCATGTCTACCGTGCCATTCCACCAATTACACACCATTCTTACAATGTCAACACCAATAATACGCCAAAATTTTTGAAAAAATAAAGCATGCATACCATCCATACCCGAAGCCTTATTGGGGTGCATTTGGAAAAGAGCCGCCTAAGTTTGATCTGGTGTAGGAGTAGCATCCAAAGCCTCATTCATGTCTGGCGTAACCAAAGGAGTCAATCCCGCTATTGCTTCATCAAAACCCACTAGGTTATCAGTTGTGAATAGGTTTTCAAAATAATTTTCTAGTACACCCCCAATTTTCTCAGCCACTTTCTTGACATCTTTATACGATCGACAGTCAAGCGAGAGGTTGTAGAGTCTAACCCAAAACAGACAATATTTGATTCGATCATATCTGGTTGTTCATCCCCCTCAATTTCTTTCATCAACAAAAGTTGATTATTGAAATTCCACGGTGCACCGTTGAGGACCTTCTCCTTATCACGCCAATGAAGTTACCATATGAGTGAAAGTATTGATATAGTCTTCTATTTTTAAAAGGAAGAATATATTTCTAATTTTAGTGGATAAACTACCACGTCATGGGAAATAAAGAAAAGCAGTATAATTTACCTTTTGCTTAGAGGAAACTAAGGTATAAAGGCTAATAACATCTATTAATCAGTAATTTTATCACGAGTTTTAAAAATGATACACAGTAAATGGTGCAAAGTATAAGATATCATTCACATAAATATCTTCATCCAACTTATCTTTGTCATTTACTTTGCCTTCAAAACTTTTTATGTACTACTTTCAAAAATAAACACAAATATTGATATAAAATGGTGTAAACCACCCTAAAGGCGAATGGGCAGATCAAACTTTCAAGCAAGGGTTTGGGATAGATAACTTCGTAAAGGAGCTTCATCACATTTGCTATTATGGCCAGTCATGTTATGTGCCTATGTTCGAGTAATAAGCATCTAAGGGCAATTAAAAAAAAACAAAATAAAATAAAATTTGTCCTTAGTGTTAGAAATTAAAAAAATGAAAAATTTGATACTTCTTTAAATCTAGTTCTCAATTTTAGTGTTCACGTAGATTGATGACTACAAATCTATTTTATTTTTAAAGTTTCACCATTCTATGCCAAAAAAAATATAATTTTATAAGAAAGCTTCACTCTGTTCTCATTAGAACAAATGGTCAAGCAATTATAATTGATTTCAAATGTGAAGTTTTTAAAAATGTAATTTTGGGGTTTTAACTTCAGAAATAATTTTTATTTTTTTTTAAATTGTAATTGATGGTTTTGAAGAGGATGAAATGTGCTATATGTCGCTGATTATTATTATTTATTTAATTTCAATTTCAATTATGTCACATTGTCACATGTGTCAAGTGCTCCCATAGTGGCTGCTTCTATTACCCCTTCAAATTATGTTGCCCTTGATGGAACTCTCTACTGCAAACATCATTTCTCGCACCTTTTTAGAGTTGTGCTCATATAGTCATATTATGAAGTATGCTACCATCAAGGGAGCAGCTCCGGAATCTCAACTTTCGTGATTTTTTTAAATTGTATTTGGTCATTTTTTGTCTTCGTTATTCTATCGAGAAAAGAGTGATTTTTTTCTTTAAATATGTGGGTATAGAAGAGTGATAATCAAAATATATCTAGTCTGTAGTCATAAATACACATTTATACGAGATCTCATTATAAGCAGAATGAAAAACCGATTAACCTTTGTACGAGATATATCATTAAATACACCATCTAATGTATAATTTGTCATAAATTTATAGACTATTAGGCCATACTCCCTCCGTCCCAAAATTGTGTTATTTGATTTTTCGAACAATCTTCAACACTATACTTTAGACGTTTTTATCTCCTAATTTGTACAACAAAATTTATGAAAACTTGAAATTATAAAAATTTACGCTAAAATATATTCAATATGATCTTATTTAAATATACTATTTCTTATAATATAAGGAGATTTGTGTTTAAAATTTTTAAACTTTAATTCTATATATAAAAACGGGATAATTTTTAAGAGATGAATGGAGTGTTATTTTAGTTTTCTATTAGTAGCATATTCTAATATGAAACACGTTGATCGATATAAAAAAAATACTTAATTTTGTTTAGTGGTTCCACTTTAAGCTCTTATTGAAAACATTTACCCTAAAGGTTATATTGTATTGTACATAATAAAATTGAAAGAAAAAAAAATAAAAGGTTAATTAAATTAGATAAGGTTAGATGGTAGAGCAATAGAGGTGCAAGTTCCGTGTCCGAGAGTTGGGAACTTGGAAAAGTTGGAATTTGCATTTGCCATTTGGGTACTACATAACTACATTGTCCAATTTTCATCATTTTCAAGTTTCAACTCTCGCCATCTCTCTCCTCCGTTACTATTTAGTTTAGCCATCCTCCTCAGTTCCTCCCACAGATATAAAAATATAATAATATTGACACTTACATACATATCTCTCCCTTTCTCACTTGTTCTTGCTATACTCAACGCTTGAATATGCGCCTCCCATTCCCCCTCCTCTTCATCATATCTTCCCTCCTGCTTCCATTACTGTAAATATTTTCCTTTTGTCTTTCTATTTTGCCTTTTTTTTTTTTGTTGTTGTTGCCCATCTCATGAACTCAACCCCAACCTTAATACTTGTATTCACTCTCTTCAGCAAATGGATTTCGGGTTGGTGAGTGTAGACGGGTTCGGGTTGGTGGGTCCAAATGTTTCATCTTCATCTTATTCCGAGCAGATTCTAGAAGGAAAACCCAAGTGTAACGACAACAATGGATCTGGGTTAGTCAAGCAGGAAAGATCCGACCAGTTTGGAGATGAAGATCACAACAATATTAGTAGGGCTTCAAAAATGGTAAAAAGAGCAGATGATTTGGGTGTGAGATCTGAGAATGCACTTCCTAAACAGCAAATGTTGAGCTTCTCTTCCTCAAACAAACCCCAACAACATCAACAACTCAACTTTCTAAGTGACAAAGATTTGGGTTTAATTTCTGACAAAAATACCCAAAATCTTGTCCTGGCATATCTTCAGCAGCAGCAACAGCCTCCTTCTTACTCCAGAACTCCTGCTGGTATGCTCTTAATTAACTGACTAATCATCTGATTTACCGTCTTAAATTAGTTTCCTGATTGGGTTTTGTTTTTATGAGATGGAGCTCTTTAATTAGTAATATGTCGGCATCATAGTACAGTAAATATTTTTCATTGGTAAAGGAATACAGGTTGTAACTTGTCTTTTCAATCTTTTGTTTGTCTTGTCAAATAACAGTTTTTGTAAGAAATTTTATATTTGGGGGTCTTTTTTATATATAATAAAGGTGTTATGATGTTGTAATTCAGCAAAGCAGGAAATTTTGTGATGGGGTTAGATGATGCAAAGTGGTTGGATTAATTTATTTTGTCTCTCCCATCTTTTCACTCTTACCTTGATGTTCTGTCTCCACCTTTCTGGCAAAAAATCTGCAAGTTTAGATGATGTTTTGGGGTCCAAAAATTAAAAATTCTTATTACTTCTGAAATTAATTTGCTTTTCAAATGATAAGTTTTTGTGAAATTGGTGATGCATTTCTCTAGATTATGGTCCCCATATATTTTTGTCCTGTTTTATTTCAATTATTATTAGTTTGGTGAAATTTCAGCTGTATATTGATATGGTTCTCATATTAAATATGCAGGCTTTAGTAGTGGAAACTTGGGTGGCAGCATGCATGGGTCATTTACAGGGATCAGAGGACCATTCACACCTGCGCAATGGATAGAATTAGAACATCAGGCAATGATATATAAGTTTCTGACTGCAAATGTTCCAGTTCCTGCTAATTTGCTCTTTCCTATTAGAAAAGCGTTGTGTTCTTCTGGGTTTCCTGGATTCTCTATTGGATCTTATCCTTCTCCTTCATGTAAGTTTTTCATCTTTATCAAAGTCAAGTTTTGTTCTTTTCTACTGTTTGTGGCTGGGATTGATCTGATTTGACCTTTGATGACATGCTTAAACTTTGGGAGAAGGTGAGGTTGATGTCTGATTCTGAACTAGCATTTGTGTTTATGTTGTTTGATGATTGTTATTGATTTTAGCTATGAATTTGTATGCATGTCATAGAGATGTATGAAAATAAAAGGTTAAATCTTTTTTGGAAGAATAATGCTTGATGTAACCAATTTGTTTCATGTGTGATGTGATGAATGGAAACTCAAAAATGGACGCTTTGAAGATTAGTGGTATGAAGCTATTTTATGTCTTGATGACTTTTGTTTCTAATGTTGCCTTTTCTTTTACATTGAGAAACGTAGATGGTTGGGGCGCTTTCCATCTTGGATTTTCTGGCAGCACAGATCCTGAGCCTGGAAGGTGTCGCCGCACCGATGGAAAGAAATGGCGATGCTCTAGGGACGCTGTTCCTGACCAGAAATATTGTGAAAGACATATAAACAGAGGTCGCCATCGTTCAAGAAAGCCTGTGGAAGGCCACACTGGCCAAGCTGCTTCTGGACCCACTAAAACGAAGGTGGTTCCAGCGATGTCATCTCCCATGTCGTCGCTGGTAACATCCAGTGGTGGTGCCTCCAACAGTACTGTAACTATAGCACATCAGCACCATATCAAAGGCTTGCAGCCAGCTGGTGCCACCAACACTTCTAATGACTCAGTTGTTAATCGGTGAGTCATCTCAATTTTCATGATTATTATGATGATCTGGATTCAATATTGCATATACTCATATAGCTTTAATCTCTTCCTTTTACTTTCACTTATAATGTAGACCCCGTTATCCCAAACTCACTTTCCAGGAAAGTGACTACTGTCCTAGTAATATTGCTCTCAAGATTCCCCTCTAGGAAGCATTTTGAGATGGATTTGATTTTTTTTTCTTCCTCTGTTGCTTCTTAGTGGACTATGCTGTTGCTCAATATCTGCTAGTTTTTTAGCCCCGTTTTTGGCAGAGATTTTTATATGTCCTAACTGTTTGTCCACGGACAGCTTTCATGATGAGCAGGGTCTCTCTGTGATGCCTCCATCCATCAATTTGAAAACTAATGACAGCCCGTTTTCCATTGCAAAACAACACATCCAAATAGATAATTCCCCACAATCAGAATTTGGACTTGTCTCTACTGATTCTCTCCTCAACCCTACACAGAAAAGTGCGTATTTAGGCTGTAAAAGCTACAATTCTTCTATCTTGGAGTTCAATAGTCAGCAAACCCAAGACCATTACCCACTCCGACACTTCATGGAAGTCTGGCCCAAGGATAGCTCTAACCGTTCATCCATCCCCTGGCCCGAAGACATGAAATCAGATTGCACTCAACTCTCGATGTCCATTCCCATGTCAACAGCTGGCTTCTCCTCATCATCCTCACCTAATCAAGATAAAATAACTGTTTCACCATTGAGATTGCCTCATGAGCTTGACACGTCTCAAATGGATTTGGGAGTTGGAACCATTGTGGGCGAGGCAGGCATGAAGCAAAATGCATGGATACCAATTTCGTGGGGAAATAATCCAATGGGAGGTCCTTTGGGTGAGGTCTTGAATAATACAAATAATATCACATCAACACTAAATCTAAAGGGTGATCAAGGATGCAATGGGAGCCCTCAGCTTGGATCGTCCCCTACTGGTGTCCTACAGAAGTCAACCTTTGTCTCCCTTTCCACCAGTAGCTCCGCTGGCAGTCCAAGGGGTGACAATAAGATAACCCTCGAAGGAGCTAGTCTCTGCGATGATATTCTTGGCTCATGCGGAAGAGGAACATGCTAAGGTAAGGTAGGGGTGCAGAGGAGATGATGTGACATCAATTTCTTCATATTGTGAAAATAGGTTCTGAAAAGGAGTCCTCTTTAGACCTATTTTGAGATCTTAAAATATGCTTATATGTTTTTCATTGAGATAGACTTTTACTGAAGAGTTGTGGGAGGTTCAAGACTTGCCGGTGTTGATAGCTCAACCTTTTTTATGGTTCTTGAGTTGTGACAATCTGTTCATCGACTGATCACAGCGTATTGTGTCTTGTTACTATTGTATTTATCAATGATCAGTTTGCATCTCTTTTTCCATTCGGAGAAACTATCCAAACTTTCAAGAATTTTTGTCGAGGGAGAGTTGGATTTGGCATCAAGGAAATGCTTCGCACTACCTTTTGTTAGTAAAATAGTGTTCAATTTGTTGCTTGTGACATTAGCATGCACTCCCAAGTCCCTATACTTCAGGCATCATCTTCTGGACTTGCTTTAAGTGTAGTGTGTCATTTAGCTAATACACCCGCCTCCCCCACATCCAAGACTACCTTTTAAACTCAAGATTTTACTTGGGAAAATCCCAAAGTATAATATACTCCGAAGATTGTCAGATTATTTTATCACGCTAAATCTACTTGTCCATCTTTAAGAAGTTTTTTCAGAAGTTGATGTCAATTAAAAGTTTATCAGAGTTGAGTGTTATCTAAAGACATAGACGTTGCTGCTAGAGTTTATTTTCTTCAGGAAAGCTAGGATAAGGCAAATCAAACTAGCTCTATGACCCCCTCCCCTATCTATTGCCCATTTCAGGTCATGTGTCCTATGTTGTCACTGCCAATAAGCGTATATGCTTATTTGACCGCATTCACCTAATTCGTTACAGGAGAATATCTCATGCGCCTTGTCTTTTTGTTAGATTTGATTCATTTTGAAGCATGATTACTTCTATCTGATTGTCCAGGCGTTAGGTATGCCAATATGAGATAGGATAGCGCTTGCTTGGTGATTACTTAGTACTTGCGCTGTGTAAAGTGGAGCCAAGATTCGAACTCTACTTTCAATTCAAATATTAGATACTTAACCAATAAGTTATGACTTTTTCTTCTAACTTTCAACAACATATTTACATTATCTAACGGACCAAAAGTTTTTAGGGGCCAACCCTCCTTGGGCCATAGAGAAGATCTACTCTTGGCCATGCAAGTATTAGTTCTCTTACGCATGTTATTACATATGTGACTGTAATTGGCACATATAGCTTATGTGAATGAATTATAGAAAGTAACATCAATTTTTGCAATGGACTTATAAATTGGGGCAGCCAAGGGAAATATCCAAAGCAAAATGTTACTCCCTTATGAATCATCGAAAAAATAACTCCATTGATATTCTTGAACAAAAGTGGATTCAAGTACGAGATATGAATTAGTCCAAGGAGCCACAACTCACCAATAAACTGCTCTATTTGGTTTAATCAGATTTACACAAAAATTAAAGATTTTCAATATAAAGCAATATTAAAGCCCTAATGGACATATAGAAATAATCTTAAAATATGGATTTAATTAAGCACATAATACAACTTTAATGGTGAAACAAACAATACTAATTACAAGGTTCCTAGCCAATTTATCCATAATTATCCGATTTAGATGTGAGAATAATTAACTAGGTACATGTTAAACAATTAATACAGGTAAGACAAACAATAAAAATAAATAGGAACATAATTAAATGTATAATTTTGCATAAAACATTGTTAGAAATATGTACATTCATGAAAAACTATTGTTTTCATATCTACATCATGCACAAGTAGTAAGTATAGAATACAAGATGAGTTGAATAATTGAAAGGACCCTCTAGGCTTACCTATGCCACTTAAAGAGTCAAATTGTCATGTCACAAGTATTGAAGTTGAATTAGATGATATTGATTGAATATTGAATTAAATTGATGGAGGCTTAAGGTCTTTAGAACATATAACTGGGTTTATTGGGGTCAAAAATCTTCACAAAGATTAGTTGGAAGGATATATATATATATATATATATATATATATATATATATATATATATATATATATATATATATATATATGTATGTATGTATGTATGTATGTATGTATGAAGAATCAAATGAGAAGGGTGCATAAAATAAGAATAATAAAGAAGATATTTTAGCCATTCAAATGGTAAGATCCAACACTAGAGATTTCATGTAAAAAAATAATTACTATAACAATATAATAAGTAATTGTCACTATAATAATAAAAATAGTAACTATAATAATAAAAATAGTCATTATAAGTAAAAAAAAAAATTATTTGGTCACTATGAGTTAAAAAAAGGGTCACTATGAATACATAAAATATCATCCGTTAAAAAAATAGTCCTTCTCATTTTAAGTACCCTTCTTATTTTAACATTTACCTATATATATGATAACAATAAAAATTAGGTCAAGTAGGTGAAAATAGAGTAAAATGTGGCCTAAGATTGCACAAGAAGCAACACTCTTTGCGTGAACCTTGAAAATAAGTCTATCTGGAACAAAATGGTGAAATTAGAGTTTGCGTCATACACAAAGCATATGGGTAACACGCAATCTTGCTAGAGAAGTCTGCATCTCGGAGCCCATAACTTTTGTTATAAACCTTCATATGAATCCCTATAATATAACGAAAATGGTAATAAACCAAATCATCAACTTAGAAATGAATCCTTTGGATAAGAATTGAAAAAGCTAGAAATGAACCAAATTACCAGCCCTAAGTTATTTGTTTATTGTTGTTTCTTTGCACGAACTCGACCCAATACTTGAATCCAATTAGAAAAGTCTTGCAATAGTCCAAATTTTACTTTTTGCGGTTCAACTCTACTTACACTTCTATTTTTATATTAGGACCAAACTTGATAATTAAATTTTTATGGATATAACGACAACCTATCAGTGGCCTTTGACCTAATAAAACCCTATTCATATTAGAGATGATTTCGTAGTATGTATCGAATAATCTAATTTAAATTTGTATTTTCTATTCAATAATCCAACATTAAATCACTCAATAACTCTATACTTGTATTGGTTGTTGTAAAATAAGCGGAATATAAAAAAAATAACATAATTCAAATAGTTGTACTTTTTACTTGTGGACGGGTCCAAATACTTGGTCCAAGAACTGCTTAAATTCAATTAACATCTGACTCTAACATTCCATACATGTGAAAATAAATTATGTATCCCAATCATCTCATGCCTTCTAAAATCAACAGATAAGCTACTCTTGGTCATTGGAGACTTGAGAGTACGTAGTACAAGTTCATTATGGTACAGTTGGTAGCGTTCCCAATAAATTAATATGCACTGTTTTTTCGTGGCCCCACATTCCCAAATTAATCGGCATAAAAACAAAAATACAAGTATACCCAATTAATTTACACGTTAACAAGAGAAGTAAAACGAGACAAACATGTGCTTTAGGTCAAACCCATCATGTAGACATGCTATTAGCTATTTTCTAGCGCATGTTAAATGTTTGATCAAATTATCGTTTCTTTTTTGGTTTGATCCACGACTTAGATCTTATCGAAAGTCAGTCAATTCCATTAAATTTTTTTTATCATGAGCTCATGGTATGGTATTATCTACGATGAAGTAACGAAATGCAAACAATAAATATCACTATGTATTATAGAGGTATTAGACATGTTCAACTATTATGTAATAAATTATTTTCACTTTCTTGTCGATAGTTCACTATTAAAGATTGGAGGTGATACGTGTAAACTATCACCCCCTAAGACGACCCGACTCGACTAGACTCGTTATATATATATATATATATATATATATATATATATATATATATATATATATATATATATATATATATATATCCTTTGGCCCGGCCTAGTCCGTTTTGCATCTTATTTAACCCCGGCCCAAACCGGTCCGTTTTTCTTGTGACCCATCCTAACCCTGACCCGACCCAATACACAAGTCTAAAAGATAATAAACACTAGTATCTATAGTAGTGTTTAATTTCCTTTAGTTCTCTCTCTATTTTTCTTTTTTAAGAATTTTAAATTACTCTCTGACTTCAACTTTATTGTTGATTCTCTAAGATGTTTGCATAAGTTGCGTTGTTGCTTACATGTCAATGCTGGTTACCTCAATTTCTCTTTAAAGGGGTGGATTTTGGTCCAAAATTAGTTCTTCAAACAAAAAATTAGAAGGGGTTAAAATTTGAACTCTCAACCTCTAATTTAAAATTTTAATACTTATTCATAAAGTTACAATTTCTTAATATTAACTTTAAATAATATATTTACATTATATAAAGGTTCAAATACCCTCTTGAGCCATAGAAAAGATCTGCCCTAGTCTCCATGAGAGTGAACAAACAAGAAAGATACAAGTACTTTTTGAAGATGTAAATTCAAGCCTTCATATTTCAGAGAGTACAAATAACACCGAAATTGTTTTGAATATTGAAAAACTGCTAAGTTTGTCGTCTATCTATCATCGACTCCCAAATCTCAACACAACTTGATTCATGTTTTTTGAATACACAATGATTAGAAATATGACAAAAAATAATCAACATTCATGGAGGTCAATTACAACATTTTGACGTGGTAGTCTACAGTAATGATTTATTTTTAATTACATATATGCGATATAATACACTTATACTTAGTGTGAGTGCTCCCCATTTTACTCCTCTTTTAAAAATAGTGCGCATTTTAGTTTGAAAACTTTTTGTGGGGCTTAGAGGGGGGAATGCATGGGTTTTGAGGATTGTGAGAATCATTTATATGTCACGGAATTAAATTAGAAATGGTAATTGATTAGATTTGGGATGGACCCAATAAAATCCAATTCCGATCTGATAAGTTTTCGTTACTTAATATCGGATCCGAAATTCGTGAACTCCGCGCTAATCCAATCTGATTAATAGTTTTGTACCTTCAAATCCGATTTGATCCCTCAAATTTTTCTCATAATCCAAAATCTGCTTTATTTTAAAATTTTGCATTTTTCTTACCTATATTAAATTTTGTTAATTTCATTCATAATATTGTAATTTCCTAAATTATACTAAATAAATAAGCATAATACCATTGATCTATACTTGTCATCAATTACATACTACGTAATACATTAAGGCTACAAATATAGGCCAGGAGAGAGAGACTGACTCAAAAAGAAGCGTGATGGACAATTTGGGACATCATATTACGGACGTGTGAAAAGACATCAAGGGACACTAGGATAGAGGTTGTATATGGGCATTGCGATGAAGTTATATCAAAGAAGCAGGGGATGAAAGCTAAACCATAACAAACAATGAATTTAAGACATGAGGGCATGAGACAACCCTTGAATATGGTGCAGTCTGTTGGCAATGACCACAGCAGCAAACAACACCACAAATCCACAATAACCACGTACTGTGTGCCGCTCCTATATATATTGTATAAAACATGGCTGCATGGTTGGATTTTATTCTGGTTGAACTCTGGTTTTATTCAAGTAGGGTGTAATTTATGATTCGAGTCTAATCAATCTCCTATTTAGATTGAGAATTTTTTTTATTAGATTTAGATTCGGAGTCTTTTAAAGCAAATTTGGATCAGAATTTTTTCTTCAAATAGGATTTGATTCGATTCATATACTGATTAAATTGTCATACCTAGATTAAACTTAGAACATAAGGACCCACTTACACCATATATAAGTGTAGACTTTTCTGTAATATATCTCCCACTAAGAAGTAACTAACCAACACTTTCTCATAATGTTCAACGAGAAAATTGGCCTTTCGAGCTGCTAGTAACTAACCCACAATTTCTCGGCTCAATTCATTAAAAATGATGCTTTTGCAGCCTCCCTCCAATATACGAGGGATGGCAGTAAGGCAAATTAAATAGGAGATTTGCCCAACTCAACCTCTTTATGGGCGGGCATGAGTACTACTTTACCGGGTGGTGGACGTGGTAAGGTGACAAAAGACATATCCATCATTAGGCATGGGTGAGTGAGAATTTTATGTCTAACTCGCCCCATATACCCACAAAGCCCGTTATTATTCATATGTTTCATTTATTTTAAATAAATACTAAGGCCAACCCAACTTTTTTTGCCTTATCCTAACTACAGACGGAAATCAATGATGAATATGAGGAGGAATGTGATGTAAGATAAAATGTGGAGTGGTTTTGGATTATTTGACTTATGATTGAATTAATGCATAGCTTTGGTTTGAAAACTTATGTATTTGTATTTGTGTTATTTACTTTATGTATTAATAAAGTATGAATTTATATGTTATTAAGTTTCGAAAAAGTGTTGGCATAAAATAATCATTTATAAGTGTGATTGATTGTTTGGCATATATTTTCTTTTTTTTGGTTTGGTGGTGTGGCTACAACCATACAAGATGAGTGAAAGTGGGTATAGGAGGGTGCGAAATGGGTATGAAATTTATAATCGCCATGAATAATGGGGAGGGTGATAAAGTCGATAACTTTTGACAAATGCAGATATAGGAGAGGGAAAAACCTATCCCGCATGTTATATTGTCATCCCTACAACATCCTAATCCATTGATATTAAAAAGAAAATTAAATTTGGAATAGAATTTTGCATATTCGCTACTCTCTCCGATCTTTTTTGTTCTTTCCATTTAGAATTAGGGAATAAATCAAGATATGAGTAAATATGAGTAAGATTCCTTAAAATAAATTTAAATAATGAAGTTGTAAGTGGGGCATGTATTAAATATTCATCGGAATTCATAGCTGAGTTGCTTACAAGTAATATTGGTGGAAACTTTTAGGGTTAGTGGGGATATTTCTGATAGTTTAAGTAGACACTTAGGTTATTTTCGTCAATAATTTTATTCAACTGAGTTTATTTTAGTTATAATAAATTAAACTAAAATAAAATGATTTTATATGAAAATATCTTTTTAAAAATTTTAGACAAAGAATACGAAAAGAACAAAAAAATAGAAGGGGTAGTATGGAATGGTATGGACTCCTTCGCTTCTACAAAATACAAAGGACATCATTTGGGCTCTGATTTTGTGTTCATGATTATATAATTGGCCCAGAGTGTTGAAGATTATATTTCAAATACTTTGGAGAGGCTTGGGCCTAACCCTAGTAAAGATCTGACCTAAAGTCCACAAACTGTAAATGATTTTGATTAATACTTCAAATTTGATCTCTTTCTCAACATTGGATAGACTGCACTTATTCTCAATTTTGGTCGTCTTCTTTACATACAATCGTTAAGTATCATCAAAACTAGTATCGAGATTAATAATTAATAAAAATGAAATTAATCAACTAAGGTAGAGTTGGAATGGACTGCACTGAAAGGGTTTATATATATTCCGATTGTCCCAATTTTGTAAGTTCTAACACATAACCAACTCAAGGAGGAGTAGTATGTATCCACTTTAACACAACTGGTGGATGTGGATAATGTGATACAATCAAAGAAAATGCGACATAAGGTGAAATAGAACGGGATATAAGTCATATACGATCTATTTTGATGGTGGATTGAAGAATGCCCCTTAAACGAAATCAGGTCACCTCCATTCCCTAAATTCTATATCCACACAAGACACAACATAAAACTGAAACTTACGCTCTAAACACTTGGACAAGCCTAGTCAAGCAAAACTCGACAACTAGCGATTATAGAAACAATTGGAATTGCCCTGTATGCTATAAATGAAATATGCCAACATCAAATAACCTGAAAGCACTTCCTAAATGTGGCCAAATAAAAGGAGTAAGACTGACTCCCTGACAAATCCTATGTCTTTAATATAAAAACCATAGATATTTGCATTTCTCAACCCATTGTCCATTCATTATCAAAACTACTACAATGATTCATCCATCTTATCAAACAAAAAAACCCAACTCAATCAAAAAAAAAGTACCCATTTATACTGTTATGCCTTATCAGCTTTAGCTACAGCAAAAGTCAATCCAAGTTTGCATCAACAACAAAACGAGCAATCAATTAGACTTCGTATAAATCCATAAATTTATCAACACTGGTAAGTAATACAAATACTAAGTATGAGGTATAATATTTGTGAAAGAAAATGCAATAAATTAAAAGTCAAACTAAATTGGACGAGAGTGACACATGACAGCGCAACTCCTGCTTCGATATAACATTTAATTCGATTTCTCGACGATCACCAATTCCTGCTTCTGATTTTGGGCTGTATTCCAACTTCGATATACAACCTTTTTTAGCCCAATAAGAACCTAAATTGGACATTTATCATGTTTGGTTGATACGGGGTAACTTCTTCTTTATGGCCCATTGACTACATAGGCTCAGGCATTGTCCCAAAAATACCTTCATAGTAAAACCCCTTTACGTTTCATGAACTTATAGCGTTCTACCTAATAGACCTCATATTTTCCACCTCCTATTCTTATACAATGAGCATGTGCTTTTGTTATAAAAGAGGGTACCCTAAAATTAAGGTGCGTATGAAATTTCATCAAGCTATTTGTTAGATGCATTTTTCGAAGGACTTTTGTTTGTAATATCTTATGTGGATTTATATTATGGAAAATTATTTTTTTCCCGCCTAAGCTACCTTTAACTCTTTAAGACTCTGCTTTGTAATTTTCCAATTTTTATACCATTTTCTGTTACTTAATTTTGTTCCATATGTATTATTACTTAATTCGTTGTTGCTCATCAAGACTAGTCTCTACTTTTCTAAAATCAGGCCTCACCATCATTATTGGACACTTCGAATAGCTCTTATATTTACTCATCTTTAATATAGAATAGGGCTTTGTACGAGGGATTATTATTAAAAGGGGTTTTAATAAAGTGTAAGTGTCAATTAAATTAATTAGTTAATGACTAAGAGATTCTCGTCTATATCATATCACTCATGGTTCTCTTTATATAATAATAATAATAATAATAAAATTATACTTATCAACCATTTTCTTTCACCCATTACAACCTAGGGCAATGGCGGCAGGCAAAGTGTTTTTTTTTTAATTTTTTTTTTAATAATTGTTAGGAGGGGCCAAGTAACAAAAAAATACACGTTTTTCAAACTTATGAACAGTTTTTTCATACTGATTTTGAAAAATCTAAGAACCTTTGGGGGTGCTAAGGCTCCCACTCGATCCCCATGTGTTCCACTCCTGAGTCCTGACCTAAGGGTTAACATAAGACCACCCCATAAACAGGATTCGAATGGCTTTCAATTTTTTATTCAAAATTTAGCTATAAACAACTATATAGCAGAAATTGATTTATACGTCTTTCTAAAACAGAAAAAATAAATGTAATTATCCGTTGATTAAATACCCATATATTTCTATGATGATGATAAGACGGACAGAATTTGAAGTTTGATTCATATCTATCTTCATTTAAAAATGAAGTGAGCAACTTAAAAGGGATGGAACCCGTTTTGTTGTATTAGGCTGATAATAAATTATGTGTCTCTAAGATAGTAACTGATCATCCTATAAAGTGCCTACAACAATACAAGATAGCATAGGATTTCTTCACAGCACATCATCTCAAACAATGCGATGCATGTAGCATTAGAGTATTGGTCCAAAGGAAAACTAATGGCAAAGTCAAAAAAGACTATGTTGCGGGGGCTTATGGCCCACGCATAACGTTAAAGTCTATTATCCGGAACATCATTCCAATTTACGCACTTTTATCAGTCTTCAAAACACTACTCCGTATCAATTATCAACTCAATTTAATACTTGCCCTGCCTATCGGAGCTTTGATCGGTCTGCCGCGCACGACTAATCTTATATTCGTTTGGCTCATGTAGTTTGAATCCGTACCACTTCACTAAAATTTAGACATAGTTCAGTGGCGTAATTCGTTTGGAAATATTGTGTTGGACTCAGTTATAAACTTATAACTGCACTTCATACGAAATATCTATTTACGTAGTCCTCAACGACCTTGTTCTTTTGACCAAAATCCTTTAAAATTTAACAAATTTGAACAACTTCATTAGAATGGCCAATAAGTTTGCATCCATAGGTTCCTATTAACTCTACAATACTGATAGAAAGTAGGCATTCATAATTCATACCTCATAATTAAGATGTTGACATCTCAGTTATAAGTATTATTATATAAAATATAAAAAATATTGAAAAACGTGTATATAGACATTATTAATCTCAATATAAAAATAAAATTATGAAAATACCCCTAATATATTTATATTAGATAAAAATTAGAAAATTTCTCAATAGAAAGTTCACTATTTATGGCCTTCGAATTAAATTTCGGCTGAGGCATATATGCATTTATGTTCAACCGGAAACTACACAAGAGTGTGAATTTAATTGAAAGATTATGTGACAGAGACGAAGACTTAAAGATTTGATGACACCGGCCAGCAGATCATGGCCTGGACAAGTGTTTATGTAGCGGATGATATTGCAAAGGTTGCATGCTTGGTTGGAGATGTATTCAGCTCGTAGCATGCAATTTGCAAGCTTCCTAACCAAATTAGTACCGACGATACATACAATGCGTGCAATTAAATCTCCCAGCATCCAGACTGGTCCCGTCCCATGCGTTCTGGAATGTTTCGCCAAGTGCGCGTATTCCCCATGCTAGCATCCTCCACATACGAAACATTCAAAGCTACGAGATAGATGCATGCAGTCATTTTAGAAGGACCATTTGAAGACACACCTTTCTAAATCAAAGATCAATTGTACCTATAGGCTGAAGAGTAAACACCAATTGATTGATTAAATTAATTAAGAGGAAACTTTAATTTAAGGGTCAGCATATTAATTACAACAAACCAAAACCAAAAAGTACATATATACTCTTCCTGGCATGATTAGTTGATTTTGCCAATATTTCCATAGTTTTGAACAGGCCATACACACTTATACGGAATATGTATTGGAATAAGTTTAGAAGATGATATTATTCTCATAGAAAAGATATATTTGTAGGATATTTGCTAACCCTTGGTTTCCTATTTTCTACCTCTTCTTGTTTATCTTAGGATAGGATCGGACTTACACTGTATAAATATTGCTTGACGTTTCTCAATAATAGATACGATTTTCCAATTCTTCACTATTTCTATTACAAGTTGTCAATAAGATGCAAATTTCTGATAGAAGCAGGATTTAATTGGCCCTTAGAAGTTATAACTATCCGCGGAGTTGAGGCAAGAAAAGGTCTATCTTGTTCCACGATGAAGTTTGAAATTAGAAGATTACAAGTCAAAGACAATTTGATACTCGTGTCAATATACAACATGTCATTGTTCTACTATTCTTGTACTTTTGAAGTTAGAAATTTAGAAAACTAAACTTAAAACGGAATCCTCTCGCATTCTTTACTAGTATGTTAGTAATTTAGTATGTTGTTGAATGTGATCGAGCATTTGTTTATAAAAGTATAAAAGCATGGATGTCTTATTTTACAAGTACTTAAATTAGAAGAAAACAAATGTATAAAATTATTCGAGATAGATACTACTTCATACCAAAGAAGAGGAAATTATATAATTTTAATCATAGCATATTAGGAAATGAGTGCTTTCAAAATGAGTTTTGTTAAAGTTTGGAGTGATCCAAATTATATATCTTAATAGTGTACTAATTTTAATTTGCTTATGTCATGCAAGACGATTAGGCTAATCTATGGGATCGATATTGAGATTTGTAAGTATTATTTCGTTTTTCGGTGGCATCTTAAGAACTTAATTGGGGAGATTACTATTAATCTATTAGGTGTTAGGTCTCGGCCTCTCGGGGTTCTAAATACCTTAATTGTACAGATTACTAGTAATAAACTAAAAATTACAAAGGGTCAAAAGGGGAGATTACCACAAAGTACGAAACTGGTCAAATATGAACACAAGCTGATTCAACAAATGAAATTCTTTAATTTATGTGGCATTACATTATTACATACAAATATTGAATAAGGCGTGACGAATTCTCTATGATATACCAAATAAAACAACAATTTCCAAACTATTAGGCCAAATGAACTCCTGCCCAATCCACATGCACAACACTATTTTGTTATATATTAAACATACTGTATAAAATATTGACAGTATAATCAAGGATTTTGTTTTTGAGTGTAGATGTAATCAGTATGAGCCACAAGTGTCCTCCTCATCAAACAGTCCTCTTCATTTAATCCTTGACAGTTTTCAATATCATCCGTATTCAAAATCTCTGTTTCCCTGTCCTGTTTAAGACCACACCAAAAATTAATCAATCAGACATTATATGCAACTTATTAAAACATTATTTAGGCTACAACTCTATCTAACTGACTACGAATGAGAATGCCCATTATTGGACTTAGAAACGAGTATGCACTGATGCACATAAATTGTGAGAATGTGGGTTTTACACTATTACATCATATCGTAACTTGAATTACCTATCACTTGACAACTAGTTCAAGACGGAGGGGGGAGGAGTAAAAAACAATGTCTTGTTCATAGTGGTAAATACATGCAGAACAGTAGAACACGTACTTGCAATGGACGATAACTAATGGTATTATGAAATAAGGCAAATGTTAGCTCATACCTCATGATTGGAATCGGGCATAGGACGGCCTGCTGAAATAAGAGTGTTGAAGCAAACAACAAGGGCTATGATGAAAAGGGTGGTGAGTTTGGCCATTATCTTTTGGTAGAGTTTTTTTTTCTTTGGTTCGTTGTTAATTTATAAGGAGGGATTGGTGTGTGAGAATATTTGGGGATTCGAGCTAAGTGATAATCCCTTGAAGCGAGGGTAGAAGGAGGGTTTTTATAGGGGAAGACTAGACGGTTGGTGAGGTGTGACCCGTGTGAACTTTGGGAACACAGAGCGAATGAGAACTCTGGATTGGATTAAATAGCAACTTAAATCAGCAATTACTATAAAAACCAGCGGCCTATATTAAATTACGATTATTGCTGATTATCGTCACGTCAGGTACATATGTGAATAATAACATATATTCTGTTTAAAAATAAACGAGAAATGTTAAAACTACATTAAAAAAAAAAAAAAAAAAACGAATTGGCTCTACGAAAAATTATGATACTTTGTATAATTTTATTTTTTGTTAGTATAACTTTATTTTTAAAAAGTGCAAGTTAAGTTCTTAGTTACTTTCATGAAAAATGAAATTGAAATATTTATTTTTACTACTGTACACATATGAATAATCATATATAAATTGGAGAGCTTATGTAGAATAACCTTCTAATCCATTAATAATATAATTAAATATTAAGAATAAACAAATCATATTCCTATAATTAATTACCACTATTATACTAATTCTAAACACTAAATCTAACGAATTTTGGCCTGTTCCTTCCAAATCTTTAAAAATCAGATGGGTGCATTATGATGTAATTATTAGATGAATGGAATCTATTGGGTTTGGAAGTACGCCGAATTTTTTAGGACATACCACTCACAACATTTAATTTTGATTATGACTTAAATTTGAATATTGATAATTTTGACCACTAATGCCAAAATACCATCCGTATTACTTGGGCATTTTCCAAGGATATTTGTACACTTCCATCAAATAAGTTAGAATAGCACCACCTTATCAGCTCGAGAGAGGAGTTCCTCCTTCCACCCTTAATTAATCTTTTTCCATATTTGACCCTTCGCCGCAGCAAAGACAATCTGTTTGGACCTTCTAATAGTTGTTGGAAGCCAAGATATTTAAAATGATCCTCAATCACTTCCATTCCAAGAACAGAACATAGATCTCCCCTTAATCCGACTACAAGATTAATTTCCTGCACGGATGCTGCTTCGTTTTTGCTGATGATCCCAACAATATAATGACTGAGCATTCTTGTCGGTTGGCTCTAGTAAAGAGATGACTATCGCCTGCAAAGAACAAATGCGTTGTTCCCGCTAGCTCCAACTCCATGCAACATTTTCTTCTCTACAGCCACTCTCAGTACATCAGAAAGAACATCTGCTACAAGAATAAAAAGGTAAGGAGAATAGGGGCTCTCGTTGGAATTAGAGTGTCCGTTTACTGTGGAAGAGTACTAGACAGATAACGCAGAAGTCAAAACGGCATCAACCTCCTCACAAAGTTCCACTCGATTCGATCATATGCCTCGGCCATATCCAACTTCATCTCAATCGGAACCCTTTGCGTGCCTTGGATCTCTTCTTCAATCTTCATGGTATGAAAAATAAAGCTCCAGGGCGACGAGAGCATTATCCGTAATTAGCCTTTTAGGCACAAATGCATTTTGATTCTCTGAGACACTAACCTGAAGGAGAGGTTTTAACCTGTTTGCCACCGCCTTCGACGCTAGCTTGCACGTACAAAACGTTACACAAAGAGATGGGTCGAAACTTAGTAACATTGATATTATTTTGAACTTTGGGAATTAAAGCCACATTTGTTTTATTGATCGTGTTCAGAGAAGTAAAATTATTCCACTGATAATATTGTTAACAAAATAAGTAAAATAATCCCCTACATTGTACCAGAATATGGCAAATAAAGACCGAGTATGGTCAAATTCATCTCGTTAGTCACCTTCTCTTCAACACCTTCAACCACATCAGTACAAGAGTGTTGAGACTTTTAATAGTTTTCAACTTTTCAAGCACTTTAAAGGTTTGTGCAATTGTGCCTATACTATTAAAAGAGGTTTGAGCCCATTATTCTAAGAACAGTCATACTGGAGTCTGTGAAGGGCTAACAGTTGGGCTTGGGCTAAGCCTGCAGCTGGAATTCTGGATTATCTCTCTAGGCCCATCTGGCTCGTTTTCACTTTTATTGCCCCTACAATCCTACAGTCATTCGTATATCAAGATTCTTGCTTCTTCTTCTTCTTTCTTAGTCTTTTTTTTTTCCTTAGCTTAAGACTATTAAGGTACAGTTCCAACTCTATTTTTCTGTTTTATCGAATTTTAATACTTTTCATAAATAGAAAACTAATGATATGTAATGAAAAGCGTGTTGGGCCGAAAAAGAAATAACAACAAAGAACAGAGGAAGTATTATATAACCATTGACAGCTAAACGAATAGAAGCTCATCTAATTTGTCACCAACGGCCAAATTAAGGTAGACTAAAAAGAATTACGAAAAGTAAGCGGCAAAATAATATTTGTACGCTGTCTCTCCCGAGCATGGTCTAATTAGAAAGTAGAAACACCTAGAAGGAAAGTAACGGTTAAACTGAAAGAACAATACCTACCTGTTACAGCTTTAAACGGCTACAGAGTACTTTGAATATCTGTCACAAAACAAGGGCGTCTTTCACTGTTTCACATGGAGTGTTGAACTTTGCCTTACTAACATTATATTTGTATATGTAAAAGTTATAATGATATGCATAAATTGTGACTACAATGGGCTCAAAAGGGCAAAATAGAGGGGGTGATAAAGCCGAATGCAAGAAAAGGATCCGAGTCTACGGTACACCATACTATACAACCCTACGTAATCCTCCAGAAATGATTGAGATTTCATGAAGAAGCAGAAAATTAATGCTCTGATTTTCTTTTATTTTTATTACCAACACCAAGAAGTACTTGTCCAAGTTTGTATGCTTCACTCTGCACCAGGAAATTATTCTGAATAATCAAGAAGGAAACGAAGATGACTTTGTTAATTCTTGTGTGCCACGAACATCGATTTTTGATTTGGGCTTGGCTTTGGATTAGTAGTACGTATATGGATACCAATATTTATTAATCGTATACTAACACCAAGTGGCACGGTTGATAGAATGTCTCGTCAGTTTTCAATCCATTGATACATCTATTATATTCTACTGTACAAGTTCGGTATACTAGGCTAAGGTTATAAATAGACCTACGTATAGAGGAGGTTGGTTGAATCTATATTTAATATATTACTATCAGTATGTTAAGGGGTTTAAATAAGTATATTATTTCTATTTTTTTATAAAGTTGTACTATTTAGAATTAAAATTGCATTATTTAAAATTGAAAATTTATCATTAGAAAATAAAATTGTACATATTCTCATCATTTCAATTCCATTTTTGTAGGACCAGTCAATCGACTTTTTGCTATTTTCTACATTTCCCCCTTTTTTTGGGACGTTATAGAGTACTGTTCACATATATTGATATATATAAGGAATTTTCCGCACATAGAATATGATAGCAATGCAGTTTTCATATATTCGTTGTATCGGCTTGCTGCAGGACCATGGGTTTTGAGTCATTTGACTTTTTCAAAAGCCTAAGGTCACCAAGCCTCTCATTTATCGAGAAGGCATAAAACATGACAAGAGAGACTGGATTAGGCGTAATAGTTTTAAGTCGTGAATAGTCTAATTCGATGGCACACTTAAGGCCATCAACATTTGCTTCTCTTTGAATATAAATAGCTTATTTTTATGAGTAAAGGGCACGGTACATTAACATTCTCTCTCGACATTTAATTGAAAAAACAACAAGCACACGCATTGTTTTAGAAAGATGCCACTGATCTTAAGTTGCAGTAACTGACTCGAACATCAGACAGAGTCTTCCCTAAACACTACCTCTAAGTCAACTTATTATGTTTATATAGACTTTTATCAATCGAAGTTTAAAGAAAGTTTTTCTCATATTCCATTCTAACATCCTTTATATTATCAACTTATTTCTTCAACATAAAATTGTTTTTCTGCCTCATGACACGACACACTTACACTTACACATTCATCTTCATTTAAATCTTCTATTTTGTTATGTAAATCAATAATCTTGAGAGACAATACATGATGATTAAATATGATTACTTGTTAATTTGTTATTCATTATCAAGGGAGCCCCAAAGTATATATAAACACATTTCGCCAAAAACTTAAAACTCTAATTAGCTTGATTTTAATTTTGAAGTCATAGTCGAGTATGTCAAGAATGACTATAAATATGCTTTATAAAATGGGCTGCCAAAACGACAGGTATTGAGGTAACTGTAGGAACCAACAACCTAATCAAGGGGAGATGCATCAAGCATATGTTCATTATCTTTAACTTTTATAGCATGTGTTGGTATACTTTTTCCTTTCCAATTGTTTAAGTACAAGTATTGGTAGTTGGCTTTTTTGCATGTCGGCCTCATGCTGACCAATTTCTTCTCAGCAATTCGTTTATGCATGTAACCCCTCAGTGTTCATCTTTATTGTTCAACCTTTGCTCTCTGCTTTCTTCATTTCAACCTGTATTTGCCCTACGTACGTACTTTGATTAACGATTTATCTAAATACGTTGATTAGTATGCTTTTGTCATTTCTAAGTACCTTAATTGACAGGGTAAGAATAGAATGCACAAGTGAACTCCGGAGGTTGAGTATTATTTCCTCTATCCCTAATCATTTGCTATATTTCCATTTTCAAAGTAAACGTTTAAAAATATTGACTTTAAATTTTAATTATACTATAACAAATAATATATTTAAGTGAGATATTATTGGATGTATTTTAATATAAATTTTCAAAATATTAAGTTTTTATAATTTTTTTATCTTATTAAATTAGAGAAAAAAAATATTTTAAATTATATTTTAAAAACCATAAAAAATCAAATATATCAAACAAATAGAAATTAAGGAAGTATCGGAGTATATGATCATTTAAAATTTGATTGGTACAGTAATAAGAAATCCCCCGAGTGAATGGGATTGTCGCATTTAAAGAAGAGAGAGAATGACCAAAAACTGATACCGACGACACTAATGAAATGATCGATTACCTCTGACCAATTAAGAATGAAACTCTACTATAATGGTTTAGATTCTTTTATGATCACTAGCGTACCTATTACTATTAAGTGGCTAGGAGGTACATGTCCTCTCTCATATTGTATAAAACAAAAAAGAAAAGAAAAAGAAAAAGAAAAACATTTCCTTGAAAAATCAAACAAGTTAAAGTCTTAAATTTGTTACTGCATACCATAAAAATTGTTGCTCTAGCGATACATATCACATAAGCTTAGATGGTACCCACTACCCCACATCTGTATCACATGGTATTGCTTACGATGCAAGGATGAGACGATGCCACTTCATCACTTAAGCTTATTAGATGATACACCAACCACTTATCAATGAAGTTGCTAGCAGTATCTTTTTCATGAGGTGCATCCGTCTTTGGTAAGTTTGATATGCATTACCATGCGTTTGGATGTGAATTTAGAGAAAACTTACTAAGCCTTGCACTCCTCACCTTAGTTACAGAAGTTTCATTTTAAATAAATTAACTACAACGTGAATTAAATAGGATATCCAAATTAAGATAGGTTCAATAAAAGTAAAATAAATATAGCGAAAATAGGAAAACATAATCAATTATGTATTCACATGAACATGAACATCGTCAAAGCCTAGATATCTAGTAAAGTAGGCCGGAAACATCAATTATTCCTGGAGTAAATAGATAGCCAAATAGAATCTAAATGTTTCAAGTGTAACTTCTTCAAAAATTCATTCTTTCATTTTATCCCTTTTTACACTAAGATACATAACATATACATTCTTAGAAT
Source organism: Dysphania ambrosioides (assembly GCA_026401315.1). Taxonomy (NCBI): domain Eukaryota; kingdom Viridiplantae; phylum Streptophyta; class Magnoliopsida; order Caryophyllales; family Amaranthaceae; genus Dysphania; species Dysphania ambrosioides. Next base: position 5,719,098 of record CM048658.1, on the reverse strand, counting down.
AATAAGAATTTTGACATATAAGTATAACTATATTTTTGAGCTATGTTATACATCTAATACTTAGAAAAGAAAACAATGGATAATCTAATGATTTACTAATTTAATTGATGCATAAACATCATGCTTAATTAATATTTTGTTTAGATTTACCATCGATTTAGAATTTTGTTCTTTTCAACTTATTGTGATTTATTTCAACAAAAATAAAATAAGTTTAGGAAAAAAATTAAAACAAAATAATTTTAGATAAAATAAAATAAAACAAGACAAAAGTTGTTGAATAGAAAAGATCCTAGATATGGGCAACAAAATAATAACCCATTAGGGACACTGGAAAACAAATGAATATACATTAAACATAGCCCTCTCTTTATATATAGACACATAACACATTTGATAGAATAAAAAAAAAAAAAAAATTAACACGTATCATAAATTAAGCAATCACCCAATAGTAACAATAGAAATATAGGAAGTAAGATACTAGTGTTTGCTTAGAAAGGATAAAGCAAGCAAGTAATACGTAATTAACCAAAAGCCTCAAATGAGGGAAGCAAAATCTGGGGATGGAAAAAAGTGAAGTTAGAAAAGGCTAAAGTTTAAGAAAAAAGTAAAACGAAGCAACAAGTTGAACCCAAATGATTGATGACAATTAGCTCAAATAAATGGAGCCATCCCGTAGGCTATGGTAGTGTTTGTCATGGAAAATAGCTGAAGCAAGCCGAACACAAGCCGCCGAGCCGACACAGGTGGATGGATCGTAAGCAGGTCCTCCAAAGTCTTTGGCTTCTTACACGAACAATGAATCATTTATTGACATGTGTCCGCGTAGTGGCCCAGTTCACTGGTTCCTTCGTGAGTAAGCTAATTAACCCAAATCACTTTACTAAAAAGCAGGGGGTAATTGTGATTTATGTGGGGCCCACTTTAGCTCCGTAAGTGGCTCTTGACTCAAAAGCAATGGCCTTGTACCGGAATCTGGACCAAAATGCCCTTCTGCTTTCCTAACAATGTGGAGCCCACTGGCTGCGTGGTTTTGGCCATAAATAATGCTCACTTACAATTCCTTTCTCCCCTTTTCCTCTTCTTTCGTTCCACCCCCTTACCTATAAGCTATTCTCAGCCATGATGTCCACTGTTCTCCCCTCTGATTCCCTGCCTAACAACCCCCTGTTTGCCTTTAACGGCGGTTTTACCCCGTGGGAGAATCTCGAATCCTTTTTTAATTCCAGTCTTCATAAACCTAATGACCTCAATAATAAACCCAACCTAAGTCGTTACCATGCCGGTTTTGCTCTAGGTTCGGAAAGTTCAAATCTAAGCCGTTACCATGCCGGTTTTGGTTTAGGTTCGGAAGGTCCAAACCTGAGTGGTTACCATGCCGGTTTTGACTTAGGCCTGGAGAATCCAAACAAAAAAACCTCTTTAGATGAACCAATTCTAAGTCTAAACTCTGCCGATTTAGAAGAAAGCCCAAACCAACAATCACCTTCTTTAGACGAACTTAACCTAGGTCCTGACCGTATTTGTTCTGATTTAGGTTCGGAAAGTCTAAACCAAAAATCCCCTAGTTATGAAGAAATGAGCCCTTATCAAGATCAATTAAACCAAAACTCCAACTCTCCCCTTTCGAGTTCTGGTTCTGGAGGTTCTGATGACCCAAACCGAAAACATATCCGTCCAAAATCAGGTTCATGTCAACATCCCGATGATGAACGAAAGCGTAAGCGGATGATGTCGAACCGGGAATCAGCGAGACGGTCCCGCATGCGGAAACAAAGACATCTAGAAAATCTAAGGAACAGGGCGAACGAACTTAGAGTCCAAACCAGGGAGCGGTTGAACCACCTGCGGTTCAACATCCATCAAATCCAGCTTGTAAGGACAGAAAATGAACGGCTCAAAGCCGAGTCAGTTATTCTCCAACAGAAACTAATGCAACTCAGCGAAATTTGGAAACTCCAGCAACTTCGACAGCACCTCCACCTACAGCACCCTCATGCACGGCCATGCAATTAAATAATTTGACTCATTCATATGAACATAATCACGTCTACGAGTCAATGGAAATTAAAAAAAAAAAATCATCTTAGATCATTAAGCTACGCAAAGCATATATCTATATTACGAATCATTAATTAATATATAGATATTTGAAGACCGAGTTATATACTCCGTGCTTCCCAATAAAAGAAAGATGGAAGTATGGAACACCGATGGTATAGTATGACTATATGATCGGCAGTTATAACTATATGTATGTATGCATGCACCTTCTACATGTTCTCTGATCTCAATCTATATATGTATATCCTACGAGGTTAATTAGAGTAGATTTGGCCAGATGGTCTTTTTGATTATATGATTTGATTGGGCGGGGCTGCGCCTGCGGTCCTCTCTTTGTTACTAGCTCCATTGGATGGGAAATTTTTTGCAGTTTCCTGTTGAAATATGGAAGTGTTCTTTTGTATAGAATTGAAGTTGGTGTTTGGTCTATGATATGCAATAACTTTGGTCCAGCATTGTTACTCTCTCAATCCCTCCAAAATTATATCAAGGAAGAGATTTTACTTTTATTAAGTGCAATACAAAGTTATTGAAGAAAAGAATGATGTTGGGTCCCCACTCTCCCAGTCCCCACCATTGTTAATATTTGTTATGGTCGGTCCAAAAGCAAAGTATCTTAGGCCCAATGATGGGTTGACTAGTGTCCCAATATAAATATATAATTAAAGACATTTGGTTATCTTGGAATTTCCAATTTGATCCACTTCTCTTTCGACAATATTTACCACTTTTCGCCTTTTTTTAGAGCTGGGAATAGTTATTGAATGGAAATCTAATAAAAAATAAGAAAGTAGTAATGTATTTTCAACTTGATTAAATATTAATGATGTGATGAGAGATAGAAAAAAGGAAACTATTACGTTTATTTTTTTTTTAATAGTCACCCACCCTCTCTATAGTGTAACGATTTCGCCCAAAATAAAGGTAATAATTTCTATTTATTTGCTTTTCAACGTATCATCATTATATAATCTATTTCCAATCACAACACCACTCTCTCTTTTTTCTTTGTATTTACATTCATTTTCTTATGTTTGACTTTTGTTACCCTAATAATATTGACCATAATTTCAAACGCATTGACTATTGTTTATGGGAAATCTTGCTTGGAGAGTGTACACCACAATAGTTTTAGGATACAACTTAAACGATTATATGAAGGTGATCAAAGTTTTTCGATATGGGTTTATAAACAATTAGAAATTCACATATCAAATCAAGCTGTTAAGAATCATGTCGGCTATTGCTAATTTCAAATATATAATTGAAAAATGGTTCGGATATCTATTTAAAACACAAAAGCCCAGCAATATATTACTTGTCTCATGAAAGGACACTATTTGACATTAAGTGAAGGAAGTGATGTTTGACTTGAACCTTATTGTAATTTGTTTGTTTACAATAAGGCTACATAATACTCCCTTTATTCTTTTTTGTTATTTTTATTTAAAATATTATAAATTTTAGGGCTTTGATTATGAGTTCTCTCCAATCTAGATGGAAAAAAACATAGTCAATTGAGATCTTAATGTATTCATCTCAATGTATACTTTTCAAATGTGAGTTTTTTTTTATAATTTTTACAAATGAACAATTGAAGATATTTGAGTTTACATAAGGATTTGTGCAAAAAGCAAACAGGAAGAACAAAAGAAAATGGAGGAAGTACATATCTACGGGGTATTATATAATCAAATTCTTGAAGTGATTACTAACTTTATCTTTTCTTAAATCCAATTAGAAAAATATACTTTCACATAGAGTTACACACTAAAATAGGAAAATTTAGGTTAAATATTATGTATTAGACTTTTAAAAAGTTTTCAAAGATAACCAAAATACAATTTTTTTTATATTGTTGTATATGATACCCTAAAATTTTACTTTACAAAATAAATTTTGGTTTCATTTAGCCAACAAAATTTTATATTGTTTCTCGCAAAAAATATTTTTTTAGATAAATTTGGCAAATTTTTCATAAATAAATAAAATTTATAGGTGCCTAATTTCATGCTTTTTGAAAATTCATGCACAAAACTTGTACATAAAAGCGGTAGAAGTCTTTAAGTTTAGTATTGTCTTCTCTTTAAAATAAAAAGTGAATTCTATATGGAATAGAGTAACTCTTATTTTAAAAACAACTTATAACATTATTTAGGCTAGAATTTTTAACATAATTGTAAATCTTATCACTTTATATTTGATGTTTTCTTTACACTATAGAAAAGAATGAATGAGTGTAAAAAAGAGGTGAATTTGATTACGGAAGCCATGGTTTCTGCAACTCTCGAAGAATGCTAAAAGCTAGCCAATTTCGTGATTGTTAATGCGCATGGTTGTAGTCATTCCATTATATAAATGTTTCAAAGTCCCTTTATTTCCACGACCCTCTTCCAAACAGCAAATTCAGAAATGGATTTAACTAAGATGGATTCACTCATTAGCTACTGTTTCGTCTTGTAGCTTTGTAGAAGAACTGTCTTTTTCAACTTTTTTTCCCACATGTTTGTTTAGTTGCCTTTTTTCTTTGCGTGGTAAAGTAGTCAAAATAATGTTCAGTTTCAAATTTTAAAAATATATTTTTAAATAGGACTTAATATTAATTATTAAATGAAAAAATAAGTATTCCACAAAGAGCGTGTAAGTTGTGACTTGATTGTTTTTCTAAAAAAGAGTTCTCTACTTCGTCCTAAGAGCACTACGTAAATTTTACCCACGAGTAAAAATGGTGAGTAAAATGAGTGAAAAATGCATCCCGACAGTGGTCACCCGTGAGAAAACTCATGAGGAAAACTTCAGGTGGGCCCCATATTTTTTTTATTCCGTTTTACACTTCAACGGCTATTTTCGGCATTTAAACAATTTAAAAAAAATTAAAAATCACCAACGATCATTAAAAAAATTTCTCTATAAAATGACACCCATTTTGCTATATTTTTCCACAACTTAAAAAAATACATTTTCCTAATTGAAATCGTTTTTCACCATTATTTACTTCCCAATTGTTATCATATACATTTTTTTTGCAAATCTTTGTTGAGGTAAATTATTCTGTTGTTATTTTTATAAAAATGATAATAAAGACGTTAGTTAAGACGTTAATTTAAAGCGATTATCAAAAGTGATAATTATTAAAAAAACGCTACTGTTAACCGCTAATTAAAAACGCTAATTAAAAACTATAATTATTATAAAAACGCTAATTAAATGCGATAATAAAATAAATGATAGCTTAAAAAGGCAATTAAAAAACGATTATGAAAAACGATATAAAAATGCGATAATTAAAAACGATAATTAAATAGTGTAGTTAAAAACGATAACTATAACCGCTAATTAAAAATATTAAGTACATTAAAAATTGATTGAAACGCTAACTATGCAATAATAGCATAAATTAATTAATAACGATACAAAATTATTAATCATAATCATACATTAATTAGAAAATTAAGTAAAATTGGTGAATATGGAAGAGAGAGAAAGTGTGGTGGGGTATTGGAAAAAGTAAGAGAACGATTGGTGAGGATTTTTTTTTACTCACTGTTGGGATGACATTTTACTCACAAAAAAACTCATGAGGATAATTGGGTGGGATGAGTGAGAAAGTGGTTAGAGAGAGAATTGGATGACAAAATTTTGCCCACTGCTGATAGTGGTCTAACAACTACACTTGTCTACTTTTGAGTTATGACCAGATATCGTAGTATAGAAAATGTCTTGTCTTTGTAAAAAGTTCTCTAGCTTAGATAGTAGTGCAACCTTACATATAACCAACAACAAATTGCAAAATATAAGAATATAATTAAGTAAGATTCACGAAGGATTAGTTGAAATTGTTATTTAGTGTTAAAGTAAATAATTCAAACCAATCCTATGACTATGTTCCTATTATATTCTTGGTAATCATATAAAGTTGTTCCCTTACTGCATCTGAAATAGTTCAAAATAATTGATATTTCAAAGTATTTATGCACCGTTTATGAGTTGTTTTTTGAAAAAATATTAGAATTTTTCCTAATGGTACGTGAAACCCCATAAGGTCATATGCACATGTTTGCAAATCATCATAGCCTTTTATTCTATCTCCATAAGCCTGCAAACAAGTTAATATATTACCCAATTATAAGAGTTTTGAAAATTGGTTGAAAAGGGTTTTAGAGTCAAAGTATATGATTTCAATCATTTATAAGGCCTGTTGTGAACATATAAAGACTCATGATAAGCATATAAAAGTGTTCTCTTATTGGGTTTATAATCATCCATATAATGACTAGTTTTAATGGTTATACAATGTTTTTAGAGTTACTTTTGAAAAAAATATCAGAAGTTATCTCAAAAGGTATGAAAAATATCATATGATCAGATGTAGATGTTTGAAAACGATCATTGTCTTTTATTCTATTTCTCAAGTTCTAAAAATGAGTTTAAAACTAGTTGTTATAGTTTTGAAAATCTATTTAAATGAGTATTTAAGCCAAAATAGATGATCAAATTACTCAAGGGCCTTCTATGGGCCTAGACCCCATATTTAGCATATGGAAAGTATTCTCCTACCAGGTCCAAATTTGTCCATTGTCTAAATAACTAAACTTTGAAGATTATTATACATATTTTTTGAGTCATTTTTAAAAAATGTCAGAAGTTTTCCACATGTTACGAGAAGCCTCAAAGGGCCATATGAAGATGTTTGAAAATAGTCATTTCTTTTTATTTTGTTTTCAAAGGCTTGATAATGAAATTATGACTCAATTATAAATGTTTTGGAAATCTATTGAATGGTTGCTTAAAATTAAAGTAGCTAATTTTAGTAAGGCCCTACAAGACATATGATTAGCATGTAAAGATATTCTCTCATCAAATCCGAAAATTATCCATAATGTCCGAGTTTTGAGAGTTTGGAAATACATCGTTTTTTAGACAATTTTGAAATATGTTATAAGTTGTCTTGATTGTACAAAAACTTGATAGGTTCACATGAATACTTATCGTTGCATTGAATTTTTTTTCTCTTTCCAACAATTATACGTAATTGAAATTTGCAACAGAATCCTACTTTATTAATTGAATTCCTATATTGTACTTTTGTTATCTGAAAGTAATAAAGTTTGGCAAACAAGCAATGTTCATAAAAAAAAGAAAATAAATGTGCATAGTCTCGTTCTGTCCCAAAGCTAGCCAAACTTGCAGTATCATTTTGAGATATTTTAAACATAAATTAACTTGCGATTGATAGCAATTTTTTTTTTTTTTTATAATTTCTAACTTGTCCCTTTTCTCAATGTTTTGTAGCTTAAACAATGTAAACATAGCTTAGGGATTAAGGCTCTGTTTGTTTGGGAGAAAAATAATTTACATTCCTTGGAAAATATGTTTTGAGGCTAGTTTTCCATCATTTGATATTGATTCAAAACAAACACCCAAATGAGGAAAAAGGCTTATTGGTTTTAGTTACCTTTAAAACAAAACATCCTAATTAGATTTAAAAATGGAGGGACTTTCAGTCTTCATTACCCAATGTGAACTCCTTTGAGCCTAATATACAATAAACTCTCACTCGCATCATTAACAGTAATTATTTATCACTAGACTACTACTGAAAGACTGAAAGGGAGAGTGTAAACATGGCAAATAACGGAACAACCGAAAACAATTGGAAGCCCAACCCATTTTAAACTAGGCAACAAAAAGCAAATGGACAGTTGAACAGCTTAAGAATCCAATCCACTTTAGTGTCACCTACAAGTCAACAACCCAGCCGATGGTCCAGCCCAAACACCGCTCTGCTGTTAGCAGTCATAGCACTGAATCATATGTTCATAATTTTTAATACACACACACTATTCCAGAAAATTTCTGACAGTCTTACACCCTTACCCTAAGTGTACCCAAGGAATATTGCTAATGATTGAGGTTCTCTCCTATAGTTGGCATCTTAACACGCATTTAAAGAACTAGAAGAGTGCCGGAAATGGAGATACTTATCTCTCACAAGGTAGGGCCAAATGCCACCTTGATAAACGCCTCTTCAGCGCCGCTAAAACTGTAGCCATGATATGGTGGTTGTCCACTGATTTTTCAGAGGTCTAGGCACCTGATTGGCGGCAGTTTCTGTTGCTGTAACTCTTTACAGTTCTCCAAACTCTTGATCCTGCGCCAATTGCACAACTTTGAGCAAGCCATAGAAAACCACGTGATTAAGCTTGCCGTGCATATAAATTCATCGATGTTCACAGGGAAAAAAAAAATCCATTCCGACGGGATTCAGACAAAATCCAACTGGATGTCATCATCATATTGACATATTCCCTTGTTATGTAGGGATTCTGATCATTTTCTGCTTTTCAATCATGGAGGACAACTAAAAAGCCGGCAAAGGAGGCATTGAAATACATTTGAAGGCTTCCAAAAATTCCTCACAAGTCGGAACTCAGAAGATAGACCTTCTGCAATCCAAAGCATTCTGATTTGAAAAGCTAGAATTATGACAGAAGAAATCAGCATGATTTCTAATACCACGTACAAGAGATTGCTTTCTTCAGTAATTCCTTGAACGTACATGCCCTTTTCTGTTGTTGCTTTTGAAAGATAAGTTACCATCTCTATTTCCACTGTACGCAAAAAATTCCCTCCGACTTTGACTAAAACATGGCCAGCCAATTCATAAGAGGAAACAGCAGAAGCTACAGAGTAAATACGTGTACACTGTGGTTCTCCAAGCAAATCGGACTATGTGCCTTGCAAGCTTAACGTTTTATGTAGAAATCCCACATATTTCTTACCATGTCCATTGTAATTTGTAATACTCTTCTATACTTTAAACATGACAATGTGATGACTCCTGCAAAAACTTCCAGTGGTAAGACAACATTGTACATTTTTGCTCAACACTGCTAGCTGGTTCACATATAGAAAGAATGCGGATATTTAACCTAAATGCGTGATAAGAAGACATTCCTGAATACAAAGTGATATATATGACCGAGCATCAAACGATAATTGAGTGTTTGAGTTGGATCAAGGCATCGAGCTTCATCATTGGCACGCACTACTCGATCAAAAACTTGTACCGGACAAGATCCCTGATCCTTGAGCATGAATGCAAAGCTCAAACATTTTTCAAATATAGAAAATGGGCGCAGATATCAGCTCAAAATTGGGAGATGTAAATTACACCCTAAACTACTAACTAATTCAAATGAAATCAGACTACAATTTTCGAGAGACAATTACACACCCCACATATGAAGAGAAAAAAATAACATCAACAGCCAGCAGAATTGGCAAAGGCTAAATAAAATAAGTCATACACACATACTAACAATGAAGACTAGTAGACTTGGAAAATAATGCACCAATGAAAATCTCTCATAGAATGCATCCCAAAATGAAAAACAAGATTCAAGAGTTATATGAGAGATACTAAACCCAACAAAAAACAAATAAAGCTAGGGTTTTGTAATTACTAATTAGCATAGTCTTGAAAGTAAACGAACCAGATGTGGAGAATTGCGGAGTCGTCTAGGAGAGGTGTGTTGAGGGTAAACAAAGGACAAACGCTTAACCAAAACGCTAAGTCGCTACGCAATAAATAAAAATAAAAAATAACAAAAATTAATTTGCTGACTCACCGCAGCCCAATTCCAAGAATGTTTACTCAATATAAAACATCAACATTAATTCAAGCTATGAAGCAAGATGTCATCCAATAATTTGATTCTCCTCCGAGTGAGGAGGCAGAGCACTTTGAGCTAAGTGAGGCTGCTACACGGGTCGGCGACTAAGAGGTGGGATTCCGATTGAACTCTCGCTGAGAGAAAGGTTAAGATGAGATTGAGCTGTTTCTTTATGGATGTGTGAAATTACAAGTTTAGTCCTAGTGAATTATGCATGCAGTTGATACATTGATAATATTTGCAATAAGCTTTGTAAATAGAATAAACACATGTTTTACAGAGAGTGGTTCTTGCATGGTAAATATGAATGTGTGCTATGAGACTGTTTCTACGAGGTTCTCACTTGTTTCATTATAAGCCATGACTCATGATCTTATAGTTTCAATTATCCTTGTAGAGTATAATGTTCACTTCATTTCGTGTTACGTAAAGATGTTAATAAAAACAGTTCTTGACTTAGAACATATATTATTAAGTACATAAAATGAAGGGATGGTAAATTTCTCTAAAAATAAGAATAAGGGCATAAATCAACCCTTAAAGAAGAACAAAACGACTTTCCCGGCCCTTGTCATTAGTAAATTTAAAGTCTATAGTTACACTGCTTTTATAATGTCTTAAGAGCTGTTTATGTTGTATTACTCCATATTACGTGCTTACTCTTTTTTTTTTTTTTTTTTTTTGATATGTGTAAAGGACAAATAAAAAACTTAAAAGGAAGAAAAAGATAACCTACAATAAGTTGTAATCTTATGGGCTTGGAAAATCCGATCCCTATAAACCTTCAAAAGTAGTCAAGCATACAGCGGTCAAATTGATATAGCCTTCATCCCTGTTAGCCTCAATTATATGTAAAATATTAATCGTAGGTGGGATTTCAGATACTCTTTTTTTTTAATGGAAGGAGTATTAAATATTTACTTGAAACTTCGTATAAACAAAATGTTTCATAGGCCTTAGGCAAGGGGTAATAAACTAATACGGAAATAGACAAAGCATCTAATGTGAATGGCATATTGTTCAACTTCTGTATTAAATAGAATAATAAGATGTCCAATACCTAAAGTTTTTGCTGGGAATGATCTAATCCATTCAAATACTTCGTATTCAGGAAAATAAAACAAAGGGAAGACTGACGTAGTTTGCTTAGCAGCCACGTGCTAACAGCAGCATTGGCGAACTGCCGCATATAATACAGGTTGTAAATCTGTTAATTTGACACCCATGATTCATTTGTATTCGTGGAAATTGCTCATGAAAGCATTCTTCCATTGACCAACCCTTCTGTTTTCCTGATTTTCTTCAGCTTCACTCATTGCCATTGCACGCAAGGGAGTCGCCTGCTTAAGCATATTCACATTCATCCCACAAAATAAAGGAATATGAACGTAGGCGTCACCTTTATTTTCCTAATCATCCTTCGCATTGCACCGAGTGAAATAGGAAGAAATTGTAAGGAAAAGTTAGGATAAACCCAGCAATCTGTTAAACCATGCTCTGATTCGTACATTGTTTCTAAAATGACCATCATATATGATAATGATATGCTACAAATAGTACTGACTTGTGATTAAATTTGTTAGAGGTGTTTATTGATTAGGATTGGACCAAAGTTTTTTATACACCTAAACCTTATAAAATTTAATAGTTTAATGTGAGCTCTTTTTATTTTAGAGTGCATAATGTCAAAATATAACTTTTTAATATACTTTTTTTTTTTTTTTGCATGAAAACCATGGTCAAAATGAGAACTATACAGTTAAAGATTTCAGTCATTTTTATCTCCACTTAATAAGCGATTGAGAATAACCTTGAGTAAATTGTGCTTATACCAACTTTGTAAATAAATTGTACATGATGAGGCTACATAATGAAAGACTGTTACTCATGTTGCTCCTATTTATTACACCAGAAGACCTAGTATAGCTATTACAGATGCATAAACATATTCTCGATTCACATATGAATTGTAAATCGCCCTAAAGTGATAGAATCATAGAATTACAACTAATGAGAGAGTCATAATAAAACTAGGAGACTACAAAACACAAAAATAGATGAGTTGCTGGACTATATTGAATGTGAGCCTGGTATACAACCAAGACAACTAAAAAAAAAAATATATGAGTTTGACCTAGTCACCTATAATTTTCTTTTACAAATGAATTTTTTCCTTTTTTTTAAAAAGAAAAATCATAAGTGAGTAAATTTTATCAAGTCAGGAGATCCAAATTTGGATGAATATTCATAAAAGTAGACCGAATATTTATATGAAACTGTTAAAAAAAAAGGTTGACTGGACGTATGGACTCCCTTCACTTTCGGAGATCCAAATATCATCCTTGGAAGCCCTATTTATAAAACCATATCGCCTCTCACAACCTCTGTTTTGTTCTTGCGATATAACAGACTTCACCTTTCCCAACAACAAACAGTTTTACACTTTTATGTCATCACTTCTCTTTCTTCTACAAACAAATACACTTTTAACAAATCTCTCCCAGTTGTGTATCTTCTCATTCACGCAAATCACTCCCATCGCTATTCCATTCAGACCTCTTGTATATTTCTTCCATTTTTTCTGTGTTTTCGGAACTTTTTTTTTTTTTTAACACAAACTCATCAGCAGCAGAAGCTCTGTTCATCCCAACAAAAACAAAGTAATGGAGAACTTTTGTTATGATAGGCCTTACTTCAATCCCGAGTTCGAATCTTTGATCGAACATATCAATCCTCCAAGGTTTATTTTTTTTAATTTTTAAAATCCCTTTTTTTAGCGTATAGAATTGTGCTTAAAGTTTGTTACTTGTTGATTTGCATACTCTAAATTATGTTTTTTTGGGTTTGATTATGTAGGGTATGTATTGACAACGACGCTTGTAAAGATTGCACCCTTGTCAAGGTGAGACATGAGACATTCTAGAACCATCAACTTCTTTTATTTGGTTAATTATCTTTTTTAAGCTGTTGGTTGATTTAGATTATGGTTGTTGGTTAAGCTTCCAAGTGATGGGTCTATGATTATGGATTCGATATTCTATATATTAACTCCGGTTATTAAAAGTTGTAAGCTCAATATAAAATACAATATTTTTACTTTTTTTTTTACCCATTTTAGTAACTTTTTGGAAAAAAAATTCACCACCACTTTTAATTATTTCTATTTTCTCTACTATATAATATGCATATCTTCTAAACACAATTATCAAATTTCGCCTAAAAGTCCATATTTTATGTGTTTCTTGCAACTTTATATTAAACTGAAGTAGTATTATTAGTGGTTGAAACAACCTATAAGAAATGCTATATACACCAGATTCCAATCCCCTTTATTATTGAAAGCTCTAAATTACTAATAAACCCCACATGCAAGTGATAGTTGCTATTAAATTTGTACATTAGCTTTGTGTGCTCCTTTAAATTAATAATTTGCTGGAACATTGTATGGAGGAAAGCTCAATGTTTTCATCATTAGTGGTTGAAAGTTGTCAAGCATTGTAGCGAAAACAGCATTTTAAAATCACATGCAGTATGCTAATTAGCTAAGGCAGTAAAATTATCTGGTGTGGACAACATTTGTTACACTCAATTACTCACGCCACTTCATACATATAATTGTCTCTAATTCATCTATTCTTCGTATCAACATAGGCAAAATAATCATATTTACGTTGTAATTAGATATGAAATAACTTGATTATATTATTTATTCTTTTACATTATATTGGGCAATTTTAATAGATACCTTCCTTCAAAATATTCTTTTGTGTGTTTTACTTTCGTACGGAGAGAGTAATATTTCCTAACACTTTATGAATTAAAGAACAATGATGATTGAAGGATTGGGATTTTTTAGGGACATAGTGATTAGTGAAGTCCACGGCTGCGAGGTTAACACTATGATTAATTAATGATTAATATCATAAGGTGATCCAATAAGGATACCTTAGTTATCAAGGAGTGAGGGGGATGTCGTAATAGGAAACGTTCCACATGGTACGGAACTAATGTTTAAAGGACTGTTTGGTCGCCAAGGAACACGTCCAGAAGTGATTCATGCCGGGTGTATCCTGCCGACTTAAGAGTACACCATTTAGTATGGGATAGCGTCAGCAAGATGGATTATCTAAAGTTATGTAACTCATAAAGATACAATAAATATCACTATTAAAAATAGTTATTGTATTCGTAATGAAGTGGACATCTTTTGCGGATGAAGTAGTAACTTAAAGTGACCATTAGACTAAGTTCAGTTGAATCAGTAGGTTTGATTTCAGGTTAGCTTGTGTCTATTTAGATTGGCGTTTAGATTTATTGTTTATCTTTTTTATCAAAATGGTCACATTACTTTTCGAATTAGGTCAATCTGAATTTGGGTTAAATTGAATATCGAATAAATCATGTAATTTCAAGTAAGAGTTAGAAAATGAAAGTGAGTTAGATTTGCAGGGTCTAGTAGAAAGTTGTAGCATGTGGGTAAGCAAACCAGTACGATTAGTAACTATTTCAAAGATGCTTAAAGCATATTTTATAAACTGAAATCTGCAACTAAGATGGGACTATGTAGAGCGAAGCACCTTTTCATGTGGGCGACTTTTCGATGACATTGAAATATTTAATGTGGCGGAATTATATGAATATAAGTGAGTGTTTGATAAATTGCTTTATGTGAAATACAGGTTGATAGTGCAAACAAGCATGGGGTTCTGTTGGAAGTAGTTCAAGTCTTGACTGATCTAAACTTTGTTATCTCCAAATCATACATTTGCTCTGATGGTGGATGGTTCATGGACGGTGAGTATTGCAATTCATGTCATTTTCATTATCTGTTCCTGCTTTATGACCAAAAGAAACCAAACAAGATCACAAAACTAATATAACCCATGTGGGTTTGTGTTCATTGCATGGTTTTCAGTCTTCCACGTGACGGATCAATTTGGCAACAAAATCACTGATGAGGCGCTTATTCAGTACATTCAGAAGGTCCTCTCTTTTCTGAACACTATTCCTTCACACGTTACTATTGATTCTACATTCATGTCACCGATACTTTTGGGGGGAAATGAGGAGTTTGAGTAACATAGATTTTGGTTAAATTTTATAGGCAATATGCACCAAGAAAAATTCTAAAGAGGCACAAGTATGCCCAGGGAGAGAGGTGAGACCACGACATGTGTCAATGGAGCACACGGCCCTGGAGATGACCATGACAGATCAGCCAGGCTTACTATCTGAAGTGTCAGCCGTGCTTGCTGAGCTGGGGTGCCATGTCAGCGCTGCTGTTGCATGGACGCACAACAGCCGGGGTGCATGCATCATCTACATGGACGACCAGGAGATGGGCAGACCAATCACAGACCAGAAGCGCCTCTCCTACGTACAAGAACAGCTACAGACAGTAGTGGAGGCCCATCATAAGAATGGTGAGAAGCAGAGCGTGAGATTGATCATCCCTGCCGCCACCCAGACCCACACCGAGCGAAGGCTCCACCAACTCATGTTGGCTGATGAGGATTTTGCGACTTGTAGTAGTTGTGGTGGCAGTGTAGGGGGAGTTGAAGGGATCAAGTATGAGAGGAATCATGAGATGAGTTGTGAATGCACTCATGTATCAATAGGCACTTGTAAAGAGAGGGCATATTCTGTTGTAACTATTAGGTGTAGAGACCGTCCCAAGTTGCTCTTCGACACAGTCTGTGCCCTCACCGACATGCAATACATGGTGTTTCATGCTGCTATTTCTTCCAATTCCTCCATAGCAACTCAGGTTACTCTCTCCCCTTTACCCTTTAATGCACTGTAAATATCATCGGCATCAGTTAGTATTCTGGCTGATATAAGGCCCATTTTCTGGATCAAATATAAATTTATCAGCTTTTGGCCAGTGCTAGGTTGTCTAGGCTGGGTTCATGCTAAATCATACACTAGTGCCATAGAAATGTGTTTCAGATAATTACTTGGATTAAGAAGTATGTATCAAAAGAGTGTTAACCATGTGTAATTACATGTCCATCTCAGGAGTATTATGTACGACGCAAAGATGGATGTACATTGGATACTGAAAATAAGAGACACATAGTAAGACAATGCTTGATCGCAGCAGTAGAAAGGAGAGGCACGCAGGTACGACCGTATAACTGCACCCTTTCCAATCCCTATCCTTTTCTTCTCTTAAGCGAACTTGATCACTGGTCTGGAAAACTAAAATTGAATGTCTATACTCTTTTACAGGGTTTGAAGTTAGAAATCACTGCCAAGGATAGAATAGGGCTACTTTCAGATATCACAAGGGTTTTCCGGGAGCATGGACTATCCGTTACAAGAGCTGAGATTGGCACCAGAGGTGAAAAGGCAACTGGAACATTTTATGTTACTGATGCATCAGGGCGCAAGGTAAGTAAAGAAATGGTGGAGATAATGGAGAGAGAGATAAGCGGAACTGTGGTAATAAATGATAAACGGTCCAGCAAAAACTACAACACCACCAGTGGGATGGACGATAGGACAGGTTTGCTATCACTGGGTAGATTGCTATGGTCACAATTAGGGAAAATTTCGTCAGGCAACTTTGGAAACATACGGTCGTAAATTTGTCTCAAGCCACAATCTCTGGTAAATTGTATATACGAGTACAAAGATTAGGTTCTGTTTGCTAGGAAGGTGTAAATATTAACTTAGGGGCTTCTCCACTCATTCTTCATCCGTATATAATTAATGTCAGTATAGATATTCAGCTAGTCTTAACAATTATTTTGCTATTCGTGGCATCCGCTGTTTTGCAAGATCCTTCTTAAATTCTATTTCCAACTACTGGTCTGCAAGTTTGAGCTGGTATGATATACCATGCACTCACAGTGAGCTCTACAGCCTGTGAATGCAGCTAGAGTATGCACAAGCCCATTGTGGATTTTTATTATGGAATCTATTGCAGAAAAATAGGTTTTTCTCTAACAAAAAAATATAAGATATTTGAGGTGAAAAGAAACAAGGCGAGAGAAGGAAGAGTCCATGAACACAAAGTTGAGAGAGTGTGACGATGTATAGACATTCATATCAATAATTCCTTTATCGTGTCTTATGATGACAAGCGTTATTACCTTAGACCAGAATTAATTCGTGAAATGAAATTACAATATTTACATGGGAATAGAGCACAGTGCAGGCCAAATAAACCATAGGCAACTGAAACAGAACACCACAGTGCCACAAGACAAAAAAAGAAAAAGAAAAAAGGAATAGGAACAGACATCAAGCATCATCAATATCTTCAACATCGAGCCAGTCATTAGATTCCTTATTCTCCACATTATGAGCAGTCACCTTACATCCAGAACGATCAGTACTCTTCGCATTGATATCCTTGGAAGAATTGAGGTTTCCAGTTTTTTTATGACACGTGAGAACATCATCATCTTCCTCAAGATCACTGAATGACACATCATCGTCATTTCCTACTTGATATGAAGTTCCCCTTGATGAACCTGCTTCAGTACTATCTTCTTCTTTTAGCCAGTCATCCACATCTTCCTCATCTTTTTGATCTATGTTTTTTGGGACTTCTGGTGTTGGCCTCTTGATGTCCATTTGCTTCTTTGAAACTTCCTCAGCAATTGCCTTGTCATCACCATCACTTTTCTTGATGTTGGTTGTTGGTTCCTCAGTTTCTCTAGGCATCTTAGAAACTTCCCCAACAATTGCCTTATCAATAACTGGAATTTCAGAGGAACTAACCGTATGCTTATCTATTTCAACATCTGCCACAGCGGATGAGGCTGGCACAACAGCTGAGATCTCAACTGGTATGTACTCAGACTGATTAGCTACTTGAGCAGAGTGCTCTTCACGCAACAACTCTGTGGCCTCAGTAGACTTCTTGCCATTTCTGGAGTCATATAACCTTGATTTACCACTGCTATGGAGCTCTTGGTTTAGCATTGCTCTGGCTCTCACAATCTGCACGAACAGAGTGAAGTATCATTAGAGCACTAAAACGAAGCTCAAGCCACGGAACGAAATTTCTATTGGTATTTCCTGTAATCAATTGGAACAACAGAACTTAAAGACAATAGTCAAGTGCTTCCTCAAATTACTGGTTAACTATAGAGTACAATCATCATAGTTCATCCTCCATATAAATAAATTCCATCTTCCTGCTTTTCTCCACCTCCCCGTCATGCATGCATGTATGCCTGGGTGAACTGCCTAAGTTAAAGGTTGCAATGATATCGCAAACACAAAAGGCTGCTTGATGATTCAGCACAAGTCACAAACTGTGAATCAAAGATGTGAAGTCTAATATTGGAAGTGGAAGGAAAAACAGAATAGGCAAACCATCAATACTAGCCTAAATTAAAGGTAACACATATGTTACTCAGGAATTGTGCATTCATGTCGGATACGGGTATGTGTGATGTGTCCAAGAGTCCAACCTCGGCAATTTTGTAAAATTTTGGAAAACTTTGTCAAAAATGAAGAGTCCGAGTGTCCATGGCCGAGGATCTGACATGGGCACTTAAGTTGAGATGAGAGTCTAAGTTACATAGGGTGAAACATGAGAAAGTCCAAATCCATGCGTTTAAAGCAAAAGGCTGACATGTGGAACAATACAGTAGCGTTAAAATCAGAATATTCCAGAACAGAGCATCTTGGGTGGATCTAATACATGTGCCGGGAACATGCAGGAGACAGCAGTGGAATAAGAGATTTAACATAAAATTTGGTAGCTAAATTTATCATAAAGCATCTATAGAAAGAGGAGGAACAACCAATAGTGAAAACAGCATTGATAGGGACGCTGTTAGACGAGACACTACTAAACAAATATTTTTGGCAAGCAAAAAAATTATTCTTGAGTACAGCATAATAAGGAAAATTCACCATTACAAAATACAAAAAATAAAAAGATGGTATAAGAAGTGTATGAAATCACATGACAACAAGAAGAAAGATTGGAGAATATATCAGATGAAATGAAAGGCCGACGGAGGATAGGATGTTAATACCCTTCAACTTAAGTGTGCAGAAAAAAGAGTAATGCAAATGTTGAAAAGAATGCAAGGATAAGGATCAAAGACAAACAGTAATGTTATTGTAAAATGGAATAGGACCTTCCAAGGTATCATTGGAAGGTGAAAAATCACCAGAAAAACTAATGGGTCCTGTTTCCGTAAACAATTCTTGACAAAGACCCCTACATATGTTGCATAAGTGTGACTAAAAAAATCATGATGTGGTTCGCTGTACCAATTTTGGACAAGACTAAATTTGCCAGACCAACCATAGAATCGGCTATGAGTTATTGAGAAGTTTGGGGACATCTGCACAATTTTATTCCAATATAATCATGAGTGTTTGAAATGAATCTCACAGATATCACATCTAACCTTCGGAAGGATAAATAAGTTTTCCAGAGTGATGCAGATAAATGATACCATCCTACCAAGTACCAAATGCTGGTACCGCATTATCATTAGAATATGTATAAGTTTTGAATATAACATCATGTGTTCTGGAGATTTCCATCTTTATGCTAAGTTTGGTCTACTAGTATTATCGAAGGCACTGTATTAACATCAGGCATCCATTGAAGATAAGGAAAAGTCTCAAAAATATATGACCCTCAAAATGGAGTATGTAAACCGTTTTCAGCTAGCAAAGATTCGGTAATCAACAATACAATCGTAACCTTCCAAATTTCTACATTGCAGATGTACAAATCTACAGAAGCTAAAGAAATAAAAAATACATGACCCACTAGAATTCCACAAAACCAAAAAACAAAACATCAACTTCACACTCCGGAAAATGGAACTATACTATGCCAATTACCAAACAGAAATTTAGAGAGCATTTAAGCAATATTTAATATTCAGGCCAATACAAGAATGGGAGCTATTTGAAAATTCAGTTTAGCAACATGTTAACCAGTCAGTTTCAGGTTGGTGTAGTGATGACAAAAAGAAAAGTGGAGCTTCACAGGTAATCAAACAAGACTTAGGTTAGGATGTGGCTGTAGCTAGGCCATGTTAGGGCTAATGATTCTTCTACGTTTACAATCATAAAAAAGGGATCATACATTATGCCTTGAAAAATTTCCTCATACTGACTAGCAGCATAACAACTACTAATCTGTTTTGAAGGCATACCAAATCTGTTAAATAGATTTATTGAAGGTCCATAGTAAAAGCCTCTTGGGAAGAAAAACATATACCCTGAGTTTTAAACACCATGGTTTTCCAGACTTTAGAAGGCGATCAATAGCGAATTCGATTACCTTCTCCAACTCCTTTCTCTCTTTCTAATATGATCTCAGGGTCCTGCTCAAGGTCTGAACCCAATTAAAGTTTCCGGTTCAGAAAATGATCAGCTGTAAATGGATAGATGTTGCTGCTGATTCTTCAATAAGATAGGTAAAACCCATGCAAAATGATGTTTACCTAGCTACAGTATCAGGTACAAAAAAAAAAGCCCCTTTTCCTTTACTTTGGTTAACTCAACTTGCCACTATATATTATACTGAGCATTTTAAAGGTTCCTAGAGTGTCTAAATGAGTGGCAAACTAAAATACCAAACACAGAAACTCTCCTATTTGGTTTTGCAAAGCACTTATTTAGATGCATTTAATTTCAACTCTCTTGCTCAAAATCTACTGTGGAAACTTTTAATAGCACATCAAGTAACTTGATGACAAGAATAAGTGAAGTAGTGAACAATACCCAACCTGTGGTGTGGACAGGATTTCAGCATCTTGCCGGCCAAGTCTAGGATGCACAAGCACAAAATAGATTTTCCAAAAGGAGCCCTCATTCATGTAGCCCAGACAAAGTTCAGTTCTAAGGGAAGCCAACTCAGGCGCAAGACGTTCAACTGCCATAGCATGCTCTTGCTGAGCATCTGTCAAGTCAAATTCTGAAAAGAAAACGTAAATACATCAGGAACATAATCCTCAAATCTTCTACAATAGAACAAAAAATCAAAACAATGTATCGAAAGAAACCGACAATTGTATGATGAATTCACAACCAGCAAGGACTTCAATCATCTACTCAAAACACTCTTATTCTAACAATACTATCAGTGTGCATTTCAATCAGTGAATTCTTCACCAAAAATAGTTCACAAATTATGTAAAAAGGTTAAAAATGGAAAGACAAGTGGAAAGTAGAGGCGAACGCACCTTCATCCTCATCATCATCCGGCAGAGGGAAATCAATCCAAGTCTCAGGATGCAAAGCAACATCCCTAGCAAACACCACCACCTCATCCGTCACCCCGATGACACCACGCTCAGCATAATCTACAATCGACAACTCCTCCTCCGATGCAAACTGAAGTATATTCGACGCAATCTTAGAGAACTCAGAAACCGCCTTGTTCGTCGATAGCTTCGAAATACCAAACCGGAATTTGCCGCCAATCTCAGACAAATCGTTGCGAATCCCGGTGATTCCGGCTAGATCAGCGGGATTGTGGTCAGAATCGTCGGATTGTGGATCGCGATGAGAGATCTGAGGAGGAGGAGCAAGAAAAGAGGCGACGCCCCAAAGTTGTCGAGTTAGGGTTTTGGAGAACTCGGAGAGGTCGTCTTTAACGCCGCGAGGAGAGGATGGAGCCTCGCTGTTGTTAGGCTCTTGAGGTGGATTAACTCCGGGATAAGAGGAGGCCGCGGCGGCGTCATTGTAGTCGTCGTCGAGCTTGAGAGAGTTAGCGATGGAGGACACTAGCCATGACATCTCTGATCTTTGTAAGGGAGAGAGAGAGCGTGTGTTTGAGAAAGAGGAAGACGAGAGGGAGCTGACAGGATTAGCATCGATTATCGTCGATTCACTCACTTACGGGAAAGATCATCGTTGATTCACAAATAGCTTCCAGCACGCAGTGTAATTTGAGGATTTTCATTTTTTTTAAAAACATGTTCCCCGATTTTCATTTCTAAGGATAAAATTTCATAATTTATCCTTTTTTATATATTATTTCTTTTTCTTTCGTTTTACCTTATTTTTATTTTGTAAATTACAATTTAAGAAATTTAATTATGAATTCTCATTGTATATTTGAATGACATGTTAATAAAAAATTTTTGAATATTAAGATTTTATAATTTTTGTGTTATGAATTTGAAGATAAAGTTTTTAAGGCATATTTTAAAGATTGTGAAAAATCAAATGAACCAAAATATTAGAGACTAGTTACGGCAAAAACCTTAAAATTTGTAAATTTTTGTGGTGTGTGATCATATTAATTGAAAAATTGAATTGAAATGGTAGATTTAATGGCTGAAATCATCTTATTTATGGCAATGAGAAACAGTGAAATATTTATTGCGAGAATGTAATGATAGACTACTTTAGTAGTGACAATTTTTTAAATAATCGAGTAACTTAATATTTTTCAGTATTTGTTGTTATAAAAGTGTCTAGTTCTTTTGTAAATTGCAATACAAAATGAAGGTTTTGATTAAATGTTTGTCTCACTTATGATTTATCCAAATAGTACAAAAATAAAAATAGATACTGATTTAATTGGAAAAGTATACGTCATGAAGTAGCTATATTTTATTATAAAAAGCAACATTTGATCTCACAATAACCTAAATGTACAAATATACAAGGTATACACTTAAAATTAAACTAATTGGGGAAAAGAATTCTAATGTGATACAATGATACAATTTACAAATGAATTCATGCCCAACTCGATTCATACCTCGTGCTTTATTGTCTCATTTACTTATTTGATGCATTCCTCTTCGCCGCCTACTTCTCTCTTGAACCATCTCTGACCTCCTACATTCTCCATCATTCAAACCTCATCACACTTTGTTCTAGTAGTTTTATTTCGTAGAAATCCTCCTCCTTTTCACACCTCCATCATTTCGTACGGTTGACTTTTCAAATAGATCTTGATGAAATCGTGTTAAGATAACTCTATGGTTGGTGAAATTCCGCAAAAACGAATCAAAATAGTTGTTGGCTAATCTCTTAGGTTTGGACCTGTTGCGTTACAAACCATGGACATCATCAAATCTTGTTTGTGATATGAATCTGTAGCCTGAGACATATATTCTCAATGATGCATGAACTATTCATGAATTTAAAGTTGCTTAATTATGTCCTAAGTTTCTAATGCCACATGCCACCATCAAGCACATGTCACTTGGGTGTTGTTTGCATAAGTGTTAGCTTCTGTCATGTTTTGTTCTGTGATGGCAAGGTGAGTTTCCTAAGAGGACATTAGAACTTCTAAGAAGTTGGTTTTCATTACATGCAATCAAAAGTAATCCATACATTTTTATTTAGTTGACAATGACAATCATAAACAAGATAACTAAGACTCAAACCTTGCATCATATCTTGTAATTCTGCAGCATTAAGCTCATCATCCTCTTCTTGTGCTAAGTATGCTATGTTAGGCTGTAAATCATCTTACTGTTGTTGTCCATTGATGAGTAGATGTTGTTGATGTAAAGATGATAAACAATCTTCAAGTAGTTACTTAGGTACCTAGCTCAACTGTTTTAGGAAGTATTCCCTACCTTTCAATTCTATGCTTTCCAACATGTAGTAATATATAATTATTATCCCATGTTATTTCATGATTTCAGTCATCTTATATCGTAATATATGGTAGAAACACATAACTAATCAATCTTAGCCAAAACACATTGTAAGCATAGTGTATTACCTCAATGAGTTCTGTCACAGTCCTACTCCCTATTCAGATCCCTAATCTACTCCCTTTGCCGAACTTATGATCCTGCCTGCTTACATCATTGTGGTGAGATCCCACGCAGGCAATGCCCACATTCCGCTGGTTTAAATGTCTCTGTGAGAAAGACCATAACACTATCCAATTTCGGAGAATAGAAGTTGGTGTGTGTCAGTTTCTTGATTTTGGATTCATCAATTTCAGATTGTATTTGTTTGTTATTATGCTACACTTGGCACTTCGTAATTGCTAATATTTCATGATTCATCACCTGCTTCATATATGTGACACTACATCTAAGATGTAAGGAATTAATATTCAAAAATCAAAATATGGAGACTAGTCATCATGTAGAGATATTTTGCGGGTTGCTTGACCTTCCGGCTACATTTGCAGTTTTGGTTGGAACTGGCCATTCACTCGTTTTAGATTGATCTTCGGCCATGTACTCAATCTACTCATATGCCTTCGTCTTTAGCACGATGCTATCTTGCCAATCTAAACCTTTCAAACTTATGTACGGAGTTAAATGGTACAAGATCGTTTACTTTTTCCCAACATTTGGACTGCCCTTTCAATATATGGATAAAATCCTCACTTAATTGATATAGTTTCTTAACTTCAGGCTGAAGTTCAGCTAGTGGACTTGTTTAAAAAAGGCGATTAGGTGAGAATCGCTCTCGTTCGCCTTTCACAAAGAAAAGGTGGGTATCTTACGTGTGTACCAATTGAGTGAAGTGTAGGCAGTTGACCAGCTCCCGAACGTTTTTTTTTTTTATGGTCTCTAACTCTCTAGTCTAAACACAACCTTTCTTTAGAGACTTGGAGGTCCTAATTATTTCTAGTATCCTGATTCTCAAAGTTCACTCTTTCATTACGTTTAAAATATAGTTTTTCTTGGTGAGACGTACTATCATCATGAGTCATCTCCGTGTACTTTACTCCTATGTTCTTTCGCTTCTTCTGCATTTATTGTCATAGTTGAAAAAAAAAAATAGTCCAAAATTACTGTCATGATGTAATTATAAGTTGCCAATTCTTTTCAGATTTACTGCTTTAGGAGGGAATATGTGAGGTGTGAATCAAATATCTTGTCCACATTAACTTGGATCATTTTTTTGAAAGCTTTTTAATTAAAATGAGATAATCTTCAGAGGACGAAATGATACATTCTTACTTAGGCCTTATTCATATTACCTTCAAGATTTTAAATAGTTCAGAAAAGGGCCAGTTGAATCAGATTTGTTCATATAAAGTGCAGATAGTTTGTACCCAAATATTCCGTATTTTATAATTTACAACTAGTTGTCTCTTTTCGAATTCCTAGTCTTATTCAGCTCAACCAGGGTTTCGATAGCGGAAGTTTTAATAATTAACTGGTGTAAGTAAATCAGTCAAACAATTAAGGATTTATAGAAAACAGAGGGGTTGACTTCCTGTATTGAAAAAAGTTCATCAAGCCCCTTCGAAAAAAATAGACAAGTATTACATCAATAGCTTGCTAGTAATAAATACAGCAATACAATTAGTGAAGTGATCTTTGCTCCATCTGAGATATAGTAGCTGGTCCAGGACTCAACATAGCAAAAGAAAACCAAGCCTGAAAATTAGGGGACAGGATGAGTTCAGTTGTACCCACACCATCTTGCACCATCTTATCTGAGAAAGGTTTCTGGTCTTGCTCTACTTTACACGGCACTTGCTTCTCCAAGAAGCTTGTTTGATCAATTTGTTTTTGAAGTTGAAGTTGGTGGGGATGGAGAGGCAGAGGAGGCGGAGCAACAACCTGGAGGTTACTACGCTTAGGACGAGCTTGAGGCTGAGACATAGGCTGTTGCAGCAGTTCAGGTTGTGCACCAGTGAGCTTCTGAACGAGCTCTCGGAAATGGATTGGCTTGACCTTGTAAACCTTTGGTTGTGGAGGACCTGAGGGTGCTATTGCTGATAGTGGTTTGATCTTCATGATTTTTGAGGCGGATGATTTGTGGACAGAGTGGAGATCATAGTGATCTTGTGATGTATGCTCGCGCTGTTTCATAATATCTTCAGAATTACAATTTACAAGTATTCAATATATGCTAGTAAAGGAACCAGAGAAGACAGAAGAGAACAATATTGGGATGTTGAAAACCAAGTCTGAACAAACTAATGATTTCTGACTTATACTTGTAGTGGGAAAGCGGGCTGCTGTTAATGATGAGACGTGTTCGACAGGGTGAGCGGTCAATATCATAGTGCTTGACCTTATTTTGTACAGTACTCCGTAAAACTTACCGCTTTTATTTAAAATACCATTAAGACATGAGTTTTACATAGAGTTGTATTTAACACGTGTCTATTTTGGGTTCATGCGTGGTCCGTGTACCATAGGAGTTCTGAGTCTTTGACCGGCCGCCTTTTAGTGGCGGCTACCTAAGACTTTAGTGGTTTTATGTATATATACGGAGTAGTGATTAGACCATTACCCACTTTAAGTTCGAAAAAAAACTCTCTCAATCCCACTTTATGTTCTTTTCATCCAATTCCTTCTACTAATGAGTTTTCTCCATTATTTTTTATACTCCATCATAATACATATAATTTTATTTATTTTCTCTTTAATTTTTTTTGATAAGATTCATGCGAAGGAATGTGCTAAGGCTCGTCACGTTTTGCTTTCAGATTGGTCCAGCTCACCCGTAGCTCAGCCAAAAAAAAAAAGAATTGCAGTGGTTGGGCTCGCTTCATTCCCTTGTTCACCATGAAAAATCTCTCAAATCATGAGTGATTTTTTTTTCCCTCAACCATAGTTTTTTTTCCTCTCACTAGTGTGAAACTCGGGTATTTATTTTACATCCTTACTTTCTAGTGTGAAACTCGGGTATTTATTTTACATCCTTACTTTCACTTGTGAGGGGTTTTTCCCTCACTGGTGAGAGTGCTATTAATGATGCGCACTTTTGCGATAATCTTCTCACTTCACCTTCCAGTTTGTTAAACACGTCTATTATTTAATACTCCCTTAGTCCCTAAAAGATTGCTCCAGTTTGACTTTTATGGTCTCCAATACACGACTTTAATCTTTTTTATCTCCAAATTTGTAAGGCAAAAAATTATAAAAACTTGATATTGTAAAAATTTACATTGAGATGCATCCAACAAGATCCCACTTGAATGTATTATTTTTTATAACATGATAAGAATTCGTGGTCAAACTTTCGAACTTTGATTTCAAATAGTGGTTTGGGGCGATTTTTTAGGGACGAAGGGAGTACTCCGTATCTGTCAAGTAGACTTCCCATATGCCTAATTAAATGGAGTAAATATATATAGGTGTGAGACTGATAATCTACTCATCTAGCTTTAGTTAATAAGGACTTTTTAGTTGGGTGATGATTTTCATCAGCCGCACACGTACTGTATTGGTGAATTGATTGTATCTTGCTTTGGCTTGACTGTATGCGATATTTTGTCAGGTGAAGGTAGCAAGTAATCCGTTTTATTTTTGTCAGGGTTATGTGTTAATTGGTTTTGAACATCTAGGTTTTCGTATATGTTATTTGGTTTAGGTCTGTTGTTTTCAGTTGAATCTAAATTCAGAGGGATAATGGAGTACAAAATCACTTTTTTTTTTCTTTTCAAATTTGAGCTTAAATTATTTAGACACTCCGTATAAAATAATTGGATTAACACAAGTTACAAACTACAGTAATAATTATGAAGAGAGAATTGGATTAACACAAGTTACAAACTACAGTAATAATTCTAAGTCCCTTGATAAAATCATGTCATGTTCTTATTAATATAAGTCTCAAAAGTTAGTCCCGGGAGAATTGGTTTGATAAATTAGCTGAACCTGAGAAGTGTTTATGTCTTAATGTGATAACTTTGCTGCACTTCATGTTATAAATGTATGGTTTAAGCAAAACCCCAGACAGGGCCCATTAATGTGTCCTTAACTCCTTGTCCGTTGAAAGAAATTAGACCTCTGATTGAATCGGCCCATGCGGGTGGCATTATTTATTGGCCCAATTTCAATAAGCTCGAACAAGCCCAGTGCTATTAGTTGACCAACATGAATGAGTGAGTTGCGTTGGCCTACTGGCTAACATATCGAAAAAGTCCCTCTCTGGCTCTAGAATATTCTATATTTATGGATATGGTCATATGGATAGGTAATTTAAGTATAAACCATTACTGGATGGGGAATGCAATGTCACGTGGAGCTTTCTATCATTGTTTAAATTTTTAATCTTACATGATTTTGTCTTGATTTATTGGATGAACATATGCCGGGATTCTGTGTATGTTCATTTTACATATAATATTGGGGTCTCATATGGGCTTCCTCAACACTTTGTTGACCAAGTGCATTGTTTCAATCTTCTAGTAGTAATACTAGCTGCTGGCATTGGATCCCTACTATTTTCTCAAGTTGCAACGGCTAATGGTGAAAATAGGGTTTGATTAATCATTTTCAAACGACTTACCATTTAAAATCCTTATGCAAAAAAAAAAAAAAATTATAATGAAATGTAAATAAAAATATGTAATCTTACTCAAAGACAGTGAGTTGGTATTTGATACTCTGTAAATAGAATGAGTACTATAGAAAAGTATACTCTCGTGTCCCTAGATGAAAACACAATTTGACTTTTACGGTTTTCAAAACACAATTTTAAATGTTTTTATCTCCAAATTTAAAACGGAAAAAATTATGAAAAAATTGATATTATTAAAATTTATATTTAAATGTATCTAACAAGATTCTATTTGAATATATTATTTCTTATAACATGATGAGAATTTGTGGTTAAACTTTTAAAACTTTGACTCTAAATAGTAAAATGGGGCTTTCTCATAGGGATGGAAGGAATATTAATAACCGTATTTCAATACATACATATTGGAGTACATGAAAGAGAAAATTTGTTGTGATATATCCTTTTAAAATATGGAGTATTTGTCATTATCAATGAGTAAAATTATACCACTATAGTATATTTCTCTCATGCTGCAATATAGGCAAAATCTGGCTTGACAGTTGCTAACTTTTCCTTATCTGTGAGCAAACTACTACGTGAGCCTTACCAAAAAAAATTTAAAATTTACTATCTAAAATACAACTACACCACATTCTCTCATTATTGTGATATTTTGAAAATTTAGATTAAGATACATTTAATAAAATCCCTCTTAACTATGTTATTACTTATAATATGATGAGAATCTGTGGATTAAATTTTAAATTTGATTTTGTAAATAAAAATAAAGCAAATACAAAGAGATAGTGACTATCAATCTATATGGTATTGTACAAAGAGATGGTGACTATCAATCTATATGGCTTGATCGAGGGATTGATTCTCCACTTACTTATGTAACTCGTTTAAACTTAATTTAAAGCATCTCAAGCCTTAAGTAGATGCTCTCTTTGTCGATAAGATAAATAATGGACCATAAGATTAGGCCCGTCCCTGAGCCAGGGCAACTGCCAGTATCCAAAAACAGAAAGTCTAAATTCCCTTTATTTAAATAAATAAAAAAACTAAAATACAGTAATATGAAGAGATGTTTATACTCCCAATTTTCTCTATTTCCAAGTTGTTAGTCATTGATTATCTTCTTTCCCCATTCAAGATCAGCCAATAAAATCACTAACTTTGTTGAAGAGGACTATCCCAAACAACCCTATGTTGATCTTCAATTATCAATGGTATTAACTTCATCTAACCCTCACCACACCCAGCCAATCACCACAAAATCTACCCCTTCTACCACTGTCTCCTTCACGCACTCGCTAACCACACCATGAACACCATCTTAATTTTGTGGCATTGGATGGTTGCCTGAAACCAATCATGTAGTCTCCTAAATATCATTCAATCTGGGAAAGACTTGTCGCTGGATAGTTGCAACAATTTTGGAGGTGGTTTTAAATGGTGGAATAAGTTGTGGAGTAACCATGTTGGTTAAGTTTTGAGGTGGTTTGAAGGAGGGTGATTTAAGGTGCTTTTGGCGGGGCTAGGTGGAAGTAGTGGTGTTGGTGGGCTAGGGGGATCTTGTTGGGTTAGGTGAAATAGGATGGTGTTGGTGGTACGGGCAATTTTCATGTTGTTCATTGGTCTGTATTGGATAAATTTTAGCCTTGTGATTCATAATGACTGGGTGCAATATAATGATAAAACGGAACAAGGTGATGAATGATGGTTTCCTAATTTTTGTCACATTGGTAAGGCTAGATTTCTCTGAATTCTAACCTTCTGGCCTCATGGTAAAGCTATGTTGCATAGTTGGTTGAATTTGGTTGCTTGTAGTGACTGACAATGTCAGGTCATAGATTAGATTAGCCTAAAGGCTGCAGAAAATAACCCTTAATTTTTACAATATCAGCCCATAGATTAGCCTCATGCTTGTCATCTCATCAGATTAGCCTCATGCTTGTCATTCCATTAGATTTGCCTCATGCTTGTAGTGACAATGTTAGCCCATAGATTAGATCAGCCCATAGTTGGTTGAATTTGGTTGCTTGTAGTGATAATGTCAACTCTTAATTTTAATTTTTTTTATACTTAACTTGTTAATTAGGATCCTAATTTTTATTAAGCTCTACACCTCCAAAATCTCAGGAACGCATAAGATATCCAAACGACATTCAAATACGAGAATATGAACTATGCTCAGTTGCTCCTTGACGCTTCCTATTGGATAAGTAATTTTTGTTTGGAAATTTTTAAAACCAAGAAAACAATGACCGACAACTTTGTTAGGATGGTACAAAGAGTAGTACTTCTGTTGGGTTAGTTTTTTCTCATTCACTTAATACTATTGTGATTTGTGAGTGACCATCAACATGATTTATGAACTCAAAACAGTTATTTGTTAATTATTTATTAACTGAACATTAGGTACAGAACTTTCTTCTAACTGTTGATGTTATCTCATCTTCTGTAAAACAGCGAAAAACCCACAATTTACAACTTTTCAGCGATAACCCCCAAAGCCTAAAGAAAATTTTCACACATTTATACATGATAGAGCCAAAATTGTTAATAATCTCATCATTCGTCCTCATTTAGCTCATCATATCCCTGTCGAAACCAGCCATCTTGAATGATTTCTTCGATACTGATCCGGGTTTCTGGGTTCGGATCCAACAACCTTAATAACAACCACTTCAAACCCGTTGACATCCTCTTCGGCAATCTGAATTCCCCTCTCTTCATCTTCCCCACCATCTCCTCCAAATCACCGTCAGCTTCGAATGGTAGATACCCGGCATTGAGGACATACAAGACAACACCGCATGACCAAACATCCGCCTTTGCCCCGTCGTATCCTCCACCTCTCCCCGCCATGATCACCTCGGGTGCTGCATACTCGACGGTCCCACATGGTTCCGTCAACAGCGGCCCAGGCTGAGATGGGTCATCATTGATTGCGGAGAGACCGAAATCAGAGAGCTTGAGGTTCCACTTCTCATCAAGTAGGAGGTTTTCGGGTTTGATATCACGGTGAAAGACCCCTCTAGAGTGGCAGTGCTTGACAGCGGAGACTAGCTGCTGGAAGTAGTGTCGAGTAAGATCTTCCGCCAGTGGGCCTCGTTTCGCAATCATCTCAAACAAGTCGCCACATCTTGCAAACTCTGTTACGACAAAGACTTGGCCGCTGTCAGCTGCAGCTATGACTTCGACAATTTTAATGACATGTTGGTGGTTCAGCCGGCTCATAGCCTGTATCTCGACAACGTCTAGGTTGTGGGCTGATTCAAACGACTTGATAGCCCTGTTCTCGCCGGTGCGATTATCCCGGGCTTGGTAGACTTTGGCGTAGGCTCCGTTGCTTAGGAGCTTTGTGAGCTTGTATTTCCCAGAGAAGTGTCTTTCTGGCATTATTTAGTTATCAGTTGGGAAGGGGTTTTTTTTTTATAAATATTTTTTGGAGAGATGGTTATTGGCAAGTTTATAACCGTATCTGCTTGATAAGGCGAAGTGAATCAAGTGATCATATATAAGGGTTATATAAAATAAAGCATATAATTGTAAGATGGTGATTGCTTAATAAAAGTGATAAATAATGGGGGGTGGGGGTGATTGCTGACGAGGATATGAGACAATCAAGGAGGCGTGGAGGGTATAAACCACGTGAGAATGAGCTGGAGCTGAATTAGAAATTTAGAATGGTGTAGTTAGTTGATTTAGTCATCACGCAAAAATATATTCTACATTAATTCAAGAGATGCGGTTTCAAGTTCGAGCATCTAAGGTGATCTCATTCTCAATTCCTGCTAAGTCAACTATTAGGGGCTGTTTGAACTTACCAAGGGGTAATTGTTTCTAATTACTTCTACGCTCTCCTCGTGACTTGTGAATTGTGATGTGAACCAACCAATTTTCTTGGTAATATCGTTCATTAGTCAATGATTCTGAACCCCCATTGTAATACCTATCATTTCACACCTTATTTATATTGCATTTCTTGTCTTTTTATGAATCTTATCATAATAATACTATTTTCTTTTATTTATCATATTTATTTTTTTATACAGATTTTAATGGGATAAATCTAATCAGATTCTGCATTATAGATAAAAAAAAATATAGGAGTAGTATATCTTTTGTGAGGTCAAAAGAATTGTGAACTAATAAAAGTATTGTAATTATGGTAAGATAGTTTTTTTTATTTTTTATAATTATGTCTCATTGAATCCTAAGACTCTTTTGGTCAAGTGTGAAGAGTAGAACTGTCTTAATAAATAAGTAGTTAGTTGAGTTATATCTGTAATATTAAAATAATTAGGAAATAGTTTTTCAACAAAAAACAAAAGAAAAAACGGAAAACACAGAATGGTAGACTTGGTAGTTAAGGGAGGAATTGCCGAATTGGCATCTTATAATGTAGTCGTACTTAATTAAAGATACATACAGGGGGGTAAATGATAATTCATAATTGGCATCTCTATCAGTTTATCTGTCATTGATCAAATAATAGGGCCGGGCCAACTGTAAATAGCTTAAACGTGTAGCTACATAAGTTGTTCAATGATCCTGGGTACAGAAATATTATCCATCACAAATCCCAGTCTTTAATAACACTCCGTACAATACAAGTGGATTAGTATACTCCATCCACCCGTCTCTTCTTTTGACTAGGTGTAGCACGGTGATTGGTGAACAACACATGTTACGTACGTACTATATCTTCTACTCTTCTAGAAGTGACTTGTCTAGTTTTTTGTTTACAAAAGAACAAACATTAAGAGCTTCCTTAATCGTTGAAAATAATAATAATTTGTGGGACCACTTTCACCGTAGAATTTTTTCTCCGAATAAAAGTATAATTCTCCATCCCTGTAGAAAAAGAAAAAAAATTCTGCCAAGCAATTCAGAGAAAGAATATTCTGCAAAACAAGTTCTTGAGTCCCATAACCTAATTTTCAACTTTTTTTTTCCTGGTGGGGCCCACTTGCTGACTGTATAATTTTCAACCAATTAACTTTTTTTTAAAAAAAATCTAATCGTTATGTATTTGTAACTATTATTTCTTATATTTATACGTAATAATAAAAAATTATACCAATGATCATAAAAAAAATTCTTTATAGATAGATACCCATTTTGACATATTTTAACACACTTCAAAAATTCTCATTTCTCTAATGTCATTTAAATGATTTATTTCATTAATTTCTATTTGTAATTAAATTATTAATTTCTTATGTAATTAGTCTATGATAAGTAATTAACAAATTAATATTAATAATTAAGATTAATTATTGTGAAGCATATGAGTATGAAAACCGCGCTATTAAGTTATGAAGCAATTAAACTTGAATAAAGGGAATATATTTAGAAGTCCTACACATGAGTGGCTCCCACGGCACTCCCCATTCATTAAAAAAGGTTCCATCTTTGGAATACGTAATCAATATGCAGTAATCAGCTTTTTAATACAGACGTTAGTGGATGATAATATAAAGTAAGGAACCAATAAACTGATAAGTGCTTTCCTGATAGATCCAGTATGGTTCCTTCCCCCATTTGATAACTGGATTGTTAGGTCTCGAACTTCCAAGCATATTACACAGCCATCATCTTTTGATTCGCTTGCTTTGGTTCAGAATAGTTAAGAAACCAATCAGGGGTGGTATGATTGTATGAAGTAAGCAGTCCTTAAACTGATTTAATAAGAGCTTTACTCTATTGGTCCAATAGGGATCATTTTCCTCTTTGATTACATGGATTGTTAGGTCAGGCACTACCGAACACCGTGATGTATATCCTAACATATTTTATTGTATTTAACGGGATGTTTAGGGGGACGGGGGTTGACGTGTAGGTTACTATAGCTAGTTATATATCTATACACTGACATATGTTGCATCATGCTATGCTAATTGCTTAAAAGTTCCTTAGGTTCCCTGGGGTCGGGCACTCCTGTTCCCATCCTACTCTCTGATCGTGGCTGAGTCAGTCATCACTCACTCTGATACTTGGTCTTCAATTGGCTGATTTCATGGGTGATTAGGTCCTGTTACAAATGACACCTTAATCATGATTTCAATCTGATACAGCTTATTTCTACTCATTTTTCCCTTCAAGTTACTAAGCCTAGCAACTTCTGCAATAGCATACCTGATCTAATGTTCCTGTTCTATAAATATTACAGCTTATGTTTATGAGTTTCTACTCTTTTAGATGCTGATTTATCCCAGTCTGTCAGGCTATCTAGTTTGCTGTCATCTTCCTTGTTGGCCTGGCTTTAACACTCAATGCATTATCTCTAACTAGCTAATAAGTTCAAATATGAAAGATGGACATTAAAAAGATACAAAGAAAAGACAAATAGAAATAGGCTTCATTGCTATAAATATTTCCTAGAGCATGTACTGTGGAACCTTATTGTTGAAGTACCCAGACTTTTTTTACCAGTTATTAGGTCATCAGCTGATTGTACACATGTTCCATAGAATGCAGGGATTTCACGCACTCTTTAGTGGCTATACTGGTGAATTTTGTATTGAAATGAGGGAACAAATCAACAGAAAGGCTCTGTCTGAGTGGATGGAAGAAGAGAAGACTGGTGTTGTACAAGTCAGATATAAAGGGCTTTTCATTCTTAAACGGTGCCGTGGAGAATGAGGTTGCACTGATATTAGTGGTTACAATATCCACATGACATTTCCATTGATTTGTTTGATCAGTTTTCTCGTCATCGCTACTGAGCCAACTTCAGGAGAGGAGTTTGCAAGTTCTTGGAGATCCGATGCCAGGAAGAGGATGTATTAATGTCTGAAGAGGCTAAAGTTCAGTTTCTCTTTTCCATCAACCTGATGAACTCTTCTGCATACCAAAACAATAGACAAAGTCCTCAGAGATGGATGAAGATGATAACAATAATCTACCCTCACATGATCTCTTAACAATAATACGCACTAATTGTAAGCTTTTGAAATGAAAGTCAGGCACATCTGGGTGGGTTATTCTGGATTACGATGGTCCTCAGTCTCCTTAACTAGAATGTGTATTTGTTTTCGTGAAAGTGTGAAACAAACACATAATTTTTAAGTTAGAGCTGAAAGTGGCCCAAAACTTAAAATTGAATGAGGACTATCTAAATAGAAATTCCTGTTTTCAGCCTTCAAAACCTCAATGGATCAATTTCTTACGCTCTCACAAAAATTATCTCTTTAAGTGTAGATTAGTAATTAGACAATAAAAATCATTACAGTAACGAAGTAATTTTTACTCAGGAAATAAACTCCCATCATGCCGGACACTGTTCTTTTCATTTTCACGTTCTCAATTATTCATTTGTTTCTTTTTGTTCTTCTCGTTTGTAATTTATAAAAAGTAACTTCATGTTCTCAACCGATGAATGATATATACATTACATACACCAAATGTACCTTCTAATCTGTCATAGTTCCGTGATGTGAAAGTTAATTTTTTTTTTTTTTTTGTATTTATCTCAAAACTTATAAGCTCTCAATCAAATGCCACCTACGAATATTAACTTAGGGATATTTACGTGCTTAAGGCTCTAAGCTCCATGGATTCTTCCACACTTTCATAACTTCGGATTGGGAGTTCCGAAGATGCAACAAACTTGCGGATGTGGGGAGGTTCAATTCAATAATTTTGGTATCAGTAAAGTAACCATCAATTTCTTAACGAAAGAGGGAACTTCTTCACAAGGAGAGAATGGTCAGGTGG
The DNA here is from genome assembly GCA_026401315.1 of Dysphania ambrosioides. Lineage (NCBI taxonomy): Eukaryota > Viridiplantae > Streptophyta > Magnoliopsida > Caryophyllales > Amaranthaceae > Dysphania > Dysphania ambrosioides. The sequence goes on along the minus strand of CM048658.1, from coordinate 5,683,453 downwards.
ACACGGGACAGTGCGGTAGGCCGAGGTACTACTACACAGTTGACAGTATACACTAGTGGTTACAATACCATTATAGCCTAATTATGAATTTTTGACTCTCTTCTCCATAGTTATGGGCCTGCCACTTCTCACTAACACTTGCATCATCCAGAGTTGTAGGGAGTAACTGAAATTAAAGTAATGTGCACCTGAATACAGTATTTTTGAAGTGGGACTAGGTTTATATATTGAATTTGCCATGTTTTTTGCCAAAAATGAAGTGGCCAGTGCCATACCTGATTCAGAGGGTCAGGTTTACAATCAGAACAACATAGCTTATACAATGATACAAATGCCAAATATCGGGAAGACATGCGTCATCATGAAAATCTATGTGACAGGCACATTAATCATTATTTCATTCAAAGTCCTTGGTAACATGCAAGCTGCATCACTATAACCTATGCAACAAATACATAGAGGCAGATGCATCTAAACATAAACGGACCTATCTAAACAGACGCATCTAATATATATAATACCTTGAATCCACATATAACTAATTACAGCTGAAATTATATGGATGAATGTATAAAGATTTATCCCTGCCATTTTGTCTAACAACCTTCCAAGTCTCTCCATTGGAGATACACCAGTCCTGCACGATAATGACTGTATGCTCCAGCGACAACCAGTATATGAAACAACTGGTGGCTGTGTCCTGCAATGTCAAATTTTCCAGGCATCCATCGCTCGGGAATTCTTGTCGCATAAACCAGTGCTCCAAGGGAATAAAACAGCCCCATCAAAAGCTCATACCCAGTAGTGTGGATAGCTGCAGGCTGATTCCAGTATATGATATTTTTGTGCAGAATCGGAAGTACGCCAGATAGTCCCATCCCAGAAAATAGAGCAGCTCGTATGATCCGGAACTCTGGCTTCTGAAAGGCTGGGAGGAGGGAGAAGATAACTGTTGCAATTGCCAGTACAGTGATGAATCCCATGTAAAGATTGCGGAAGAAGGGGTAGCACATGAAGGAGTAGTAGACCAGAGGGTAGAAGGAGGTTGATATTAGGGACGCAATCCCAGCATAGTCCACCCTCAGCATGATGTATGATAAGCGCTCCGAGTGGCAGGATAAGAGGTGACATGTGCTGCTAGCAAGCAAGCAGAACATGGCTCCTCCTAAATAGGAGAAGAAAGGCCAACGAGTAATTGGACGCCTTATAAAGGGCCCTAATGCCTTTGCCAAATCATCTGTCATGCTATGCTGCAGCAAAATAACGCACAAATTTCAGATTACTTGCTTGCAGAAGAGTTATCTAGATAAGAAATTATCTTGCAATCAGCTTGAATTCCATCTATAAAGTTATAAGTGAAAAGATTGAGTAAGAAGAACAAATTTGGATCCTATAATGAGCCTAGTATGATCACATGAAGGAATGTAATCAGATTCTAGCATAGCTTTTTGAACCTCCTATGAACACACAGATTGCAAACTCTACGATCTTCTTAGTAAAAACTGCAGGTTCAGGTACTTTATGACGAGCAAGTTCATATTAGCAACCATTAATGTCTCTCAATGAACAATTTTAAGTTTGAACTCCTAAAATCAACTTTCAACAAAAAATATTGCCTTTCTCATTGGGAAAATCACGAGCCTACCAGAATACTTACATCAGTGTGGTTTCCACTGAAAAAACGCTCTGGCAAACAGTTCGAAAGGAGCTCCAAAATATGCCAACCAGACAGTGACTGAAGCATATCCATCAATGGGAGTGATGATTTCAGTTCTTGGCGAAGCTTATGAAGATCAGACATATCTGGTAATGAAGGAAGGCAGGTCAATAGATCAGCATGCATATTGTGCAGATCAGCTCTTCTGAATACATCAGAGAGATGTTGAATAGAGCGAAGGTCGACTACCACAGGAACCTTATTGGCAGTGTATATTGTCAAGCAAAGGAAAAGGAAGAACCCAATCAAATGTCTGCATCATGAGTATATTGTACAAGTAATAGAAAATTAGTTCAGTAGAAAGTTCAGCACAGAAATATTCTTCATTTAACAGAATGCACGTCCAGTTCTGAAAATGTGGTTACAGACAAGAGCAGTGACCTAGCTTTAAAGCAGAAAATACAAAAATATGTGGTTTTACAACTTATAAATGTTCTTTTAGTTAAGGAATCAAGAAATGCATGTACACAATTTTGGACCCACGTAACCAAATTTGGTCCTTGTTAATAATTTTAATAATGGTGCAAGCAGCTAGAATGTAAGGGTTGTTAGTCTTGCAAATATAAATTATTTACAACTGCATCATTTACTAGTTAGCTTCATGAGAATGGCAATTTCGTATTAGTAGTTAAGAGTTGCAATAAAGGCGTTCAAAGGAAAATGATCTAAGCCAGTTCTTCAAACAAAAAGAGATCCTGGTTCGTCTGTAAGTCTGTTCACTTGGAATATATATTGAAGTTATGGTTGTCACTGTTATCCACTCTATATTTATGATAACAAGAAAATTTAAACGCTTTGCATTTGCCAGATTACGACTGCATGAGAGGTCGAGAAGTACACAATTTCACCCTAACGAAAGGAGATGAAATCCAATTCCCGAAAACCCACCAAGAAAACAATAACATAATGACAAAAACAAAGAATGAATCAAGATCACAATATATAAAATTCAAAGAAACAGATCATACAGCTAAATACAGACAAGAATATCAAGAAGGTTGAAGGAATCATACGTCCAAACGTTAAAGGTCTCATTATGGAGAGAAAAGATGCTGAGGAAAGCCTGCTTTAAGGGCCAATTAGCTCTGTAATGACCCTTAATAAATTCATTGTCCCTTAAATAGGAAGGCAAAGAATGATACTCCACTAGCTGATACTTAACTTTCTTCCATAACCTCTTCCCTTTCCCTTGTTTGCTGCTACAACTTGAACATTTATCACTCTGATCGTTCATCTTTTCTGTAACAAAATCAATCACAAAATCAAATGAAACCCAGTAATTTATAGCAAGATATGGATTGAAAGAGAATGAGAAAATGTGAGAAAGATGTATGACCTGAAGAAATAAAAGATTGGAAGAAAATCGGAGCTAAGAATGAAACCCAGGAAAAAAAAGCCGGGGATTTAAGTTGGAGTAGTTAGGTGATGGAAGCAACGGTGTAATGAAGGTGTACAACGATAAATGGGAGCGCTATTAATAAGGAAGACAAACAGAGGAAAACACAGAGAAGTGAGCGTGAAAGGGGGGAATCTCAGCATCCAAATGTTAGTTGTATTCGTTACATATGCCAAGATGCCCTACGCTGCCCCTTTAGTCCTCCACTCCAAATAGGCAAATATTTGGGCTAAACTGGTACTGGACTACTAGACTACTTAGTACTACTAGCTACATTTTCTCATTTTTGACCATGTCCTTATTAATTGCCCGCAGAAAAGGATGATGAGGTTTTGAAAAACAAGGTTATTTGTTGGGGGGTTTGGTTTTTGTTGATTTTTGAATCATACAAGCTTTTTTGTGTGTTCAATTCTTTGCCCAGTTTGTTTCAGTAAATGAGACACTTTTTTTTTTTTTGGCAAATAATGAGACACTTTTAAGGATACCCTTTTTGAATTGAATTTTTTTAACCTTTTTTTTAGAAATTATTCGAGAAATGATCCCAGCTTCAAAATATTTCGAAAACTAATCTTGGGGTTAGGCTCGGGTAGAAGTCGCTATCCACGACAACGACTTTGGTGTGAGTTAGGGCCAAAAAAGGGTTTATGGGCCAGGATCAAAGCTAGACCAAAGTCGATATCCTGGACAACGACTTCCATCCGAACTAGCCCCAAGATTAGTTTTTGAAATACTTTGGGACTGGGGTTATTTTTCAAATTATTTCCAAAAAAAGTTAAAAAAATCTCTTTTGAATTGAGATCCTATAATTATGTAACGAAATATTTATCGGAATGTTCTGAGAATATATTATTTTTTAATTATTTCTTTTTATAATTTCAATAATAAATTAATGATTCAGTAAGAAAAAAATTTAAAAAAAAAATTGAGACTAAGTAGCGACAATCGTAATCAGCTAGACTTCATGTCTGCATTTCTCAATCGTTGTATAATGATGAAGACAACTCCAATCAAAAGTGTGATGAAGTTTTGATTATATTCCTCCTGCCTACATCAATTTTCTTTTCTCTTTATGAATATATAAATGTTGATCAGCAAATTTGAACCATATAAGAGTTTTAGTGAAATGTCTAAGGCTCTACTTATTTAAATAAGTTATAGCAAAAATAAGCTTAGTTTAACAAAAATAAGTTAAATAAAATAAAAATATAAGTGGCACCCAGTTGAGTTCAGCAAAACTAAGTTAAATTAAGTAAAAGATGAGTCTACAAAAGTAATAAGTCTAGCAAAAATAAAATAAATTTAACAGATAAAAAATATACTCGTATATGTTAAGCAAAAATAAAATAATTTTATTGAAAATGAAGTCAAGGAGAACATTGCCTTAGTTATGACTCACACCAAACTAGATTGAACTAAACACCTTAAATGACTCATTTGGCCGGAATTGAAAATCCTTCTCCCTATCAATTTATATGACGAATAAGGTATGTTTGAGATTAGGATAATGAATGACTATGGTAATAAAAGTCAAACTTAAAAATATAAATGTGAATCTAAGAAAAAAATAGAAAGTGATAATGTATTTACGAGTTGATTAAATATTAATAGTGTGTGCCCTCATTTTGAGAGTAGTGGTCACCCACCCTCCCCCTTCCCCCTAGTATAATTATTTCCCCCAAAATTAGGGTAATCTTTCCTATTTATTTACTTCTCAATACTCCATAACTACGTGATTTACTTCCAATCACATCACTACTATCTCATTTTTTCTTGTATTCATATTCATTTTCTATGTTTGACTTTTGTTACCCTAATAATATATTACTCTCATCCCAAACATGTCATAAAGGTAAAAAGTTTTATACAATACATCTTTTTTAAAGATTGTCATACTACTTTTTAGTTTAGATATTCATCCTCTGGCAGAAAATGTAATAACATTGAAACGTGGTGAGATGGATCAACAAAGTAGCTTCCATTTATTTCTTCAAAAATTTGATTGAAGATCGAGTAAGAGATCATGAACACATTCCATCACAAAAACGTGGGTTCATAACTAGTCTAATTTAATGTGCTCAAATCATATCAGCTTCTTACCAGTAAGATCATTATCCTTCCACATCTTCGACTTAAATCTGACAAGTATAAACTTTATTTTGTAATGGATACGTAAATAGGCAATTAAGCAGTAATGACAGAGACTAGGGAAGGATTATTGTTGATAATAACTATTTAGTGTGTTTTAGGAGTATTTATGAGAGCATTTGCATAATATTTAGGTGCATTTAGTGTAATTTTTGCCGGCCTGTAACTTGTTTATGAGCATATAATGCATTTATGGGTAGTTTTGATATTTTTGATGTTTTCTAGAACACTAAAGCTATTTTGAGATTTATCGGAGCTATGGACAATATAAAAACGATTACAAAGTTTCATGTCAATTTATATGACAATTGCACTTGAATACGTAGGCATAGGCGGTTTTGGGCATGTGCATGATGCTCGGCAGAACATGGCCCCAAATTTGAGAGGCCTCAAAATTCAGATATATTTATATTAGTTTTGTATAATAACATTAAAGTGTAATAATATCAAAGTGTAGTTGGATCACTTGTTTGAATACTTATGCTCTATACCCTTTTTATTCCAACAATTTTCTTATAATTTGAGAAATAAAATGCGGAGTAATTCACTGTTTATATTTAAAGTGTAGTTTATAGATGCGGAGTAATTCATTCTTGCTGGACTAATTTTCTTACACATGAACATGCAACTGCTCACTATGAGAGGTTGTGAAAGGGTTGGTAATTAAGGCTTAGATTAGTGGGCCTAATAAAAGTCCACTTATCTGTATTCACACCCTTCTTTGGTTTTCTATGTTCCTTTTTGATTGAGAAATTGAAATTCCACTGGTCTAGTTTATCCCTTAAATTTAATCAAATTTCAATTCAGAACACCTCCTTCAAGAAAAAAGACCCAAAAAACATACTAATTAGCAGTCACTTTTGAGATGAGTCCCCTCTTAATTCTAATCAATGCTTTTAACTCTATTTCATAACTTCCGCAATATTATAAACTCAATATATACGATGATTGATGAGTTGATGGCCCAATAGATTGAGCCCAGGGTACTATGATTTTGTACACAGGATACGCAGGCACGAAGCCACAGGATAAGCAGGCGTGAATGACATATACGAACCCCAAGTACGTAGTAATTAATTGCGAATATATGGAACTCGTTAGTGACTTTCGTCATACATATGATATATAAGCATTTCACAATAATAATGAAGTTTGGTCTTGTATTGTATATTATAGAGGCCAAAAATTGTTTTTTACATGTATGATGTTCTAAGGTATGTCCCTACTGGCCGTCAAGGTGGGTGAAATGTTTGGTTAAATGAAATTTTTTGGAGCTTTTGGTGGTAAAAATTCAATGTAGCCCAACATTGATTAACCTCTAAGACTAGGCTGCTACTCCGTAGGATGTAATAGTTCGATTTCTTGCCTACATTTTGGGTATCGCAGTGAATATTGTATGACATCGTGTTGGTGTTGGAACTGCTGATGGGTTCATTGTCAGGGTGACATGTCGCCGGAGCTATTAGAAGGGTGGAGTTGAAAGTAGGTGGGAAATTATATTTAGTTGTTGCACTTGTCAATCTCCTTACTTGGTGAAATGTTCGACTTTTCGAATTATATTTAGTTGAGATTTCCTTGAAAAATATAGTGGTGTAACAACATATGACTAGTATGAATACTTGATATGAATAGAAATAGCTTGAATTAAAATTAGACTATTGACAAACACTTACAAGAAGAAATTGTGAATTAGAGAGAGTATTGGATACTAGTTTTATAGACAGTTGTGAAATGTCTTACAAAATTTTATTTTTAGAGGATCCAATTAAAAAACATCAAGATAGCAATGGCAATTTTCTTAGATTGATGGAATTGATTGCAGATTTTAATTTGATAATGCAAGATCATGTGAGATGCATTTTGGATCTTGACAGACAGTTATCAAAACTTCACACCAACTCAATTTAACTCTGAATATGTTGTTTGAATGGGCTGCGGGCTTACCAGCCACAAGGCCCACTACAGTGGAACTTGCTTTGAGAATTTTCAGTAGACATTGCATCTGTCACCCTTTTTCTAATCAGCGCAAAGGTTAGCCAGAATCATAGGTTGACCACAAAATTAGATGAGCAGCACCTGTTTACAGAAAAGAAGACATCTACCCTTGAAGATATGATCTACAACTAGGATTTCTTCCACAAACAAATGAAGACAAGTGCTTTCCCTTGCCTAAAACTAGCTAGCTGACCAAATTAGATACCAGAGTGTAATGTCGTGATTTCCTTTCTCAGAAAAAGTATAGAGGCTGACTGGGAAGATGTCAAAGGACAAAAATATGGAAGATGTCAATTAACAAAATCATACGCGCAACTGTTAAAAAAGATAACACCAAGGGACTAACCGACTAAGGGGGGGTTCTTGTACTTGTTTTTAATTTGTCTTTCTCTTAAGCTGAGGAAAAACGTGATAGAATGATATTGATTATTCACTATGACTATGAATATTGGACCATTAGGAAGCCACCTTTTAATAATTTTATAAATACTTCGCACAACATCACTGCATTGTCTGTATATATAAACAAACTTGTCTTGCCTTCAATTTCACTAGCTACTTTCTTTTGATGGAATGACAATCATGTTTATGCGTTCGTATTTTCTTATATATGTGTCCGTTTTTTCCAAAGTTTTCTCTACTTTTATTGATTTATTTTACTTCTTTCTTGATGTCATTTATGCGCCACTTTATTCCTAGGGGTACCAAGTAATTACGGATATTACTTCATATAAAATGTATGGAGTAGAAGAAAGAATACTTCTCTAATCCATGTAAATCTCTTGTTTTTACTTAGAACAAAAAGTACTTAAAGCAAAGGAAAAAAAAGATTAAGAGTTATTTATCGCCTGTAAAATATTCAAACTGCCTTTTTAAATTATTATTTCACCCTTTTTTTCATCAAACTATGTTACTCACCATTCTCTTATTTCCTTCCCACATACGACCATTGACCACCTATTATCGCACCACACTATTCCACCTGCCACGACTCACCGCTGTCACCACCTCTTCTCGGAATGGTCGACGAACATTTAACGTTCAATTCTCATTAGACGAGCATTTTTTGTTTTTTTTAATAATTAATAGTTATAACTAATAAACTTGTTTAATAATTATAAATTATAATAATTAATATTGTTAGTGAAGAATGAAGATGGGAAAGAGAAGGAGACAGTGAGGGAGTTGGGGTTAATTTGAAGAGAGGGGTTACATGGTAAATTTTTGGGGCCATTTAATCGTTTTTAGGCGAAATCCAAAAAAAAAAAAAGTACCTGACCCAATGAGGTCCTCGGGTTTCTGACGTGGAAGATTAGATAAGTTTTTAGGTGCAACAGAAAGTTTGGGTCGTCAAGAATGACAAGGACGGCCTGCGCTTCTGTACTTCTTCAATCTTCATCTTTCTGTACTTCCAAAATTCAGCGCATTATTTAAATCCTTGGTTTTTTGGGTTGTTGGGTATGGTTATTGCTGGGTCCTCCAATTATCATTTTCTATTGAAACAAATAAATCTAGAATTATCGTTTCCCTTGAGAATAGTACTCCGTAAGATAATACAGAGTAGTTGTTGGTCACATTATCAATAGTAGACATACCAAGTCTTATTTTTACATTACCAATATTTCCGTTTATGTGAGTTCCAGATTTAGGATTGTAGGAAGAAAGAAAAGCTTCCAGTTTTGCAGTGGAAGCTATCAAGAATGGGTTCTCACAAGGTATTGCTACTTTGGTCATTCATCAATGTGCTTTTTATTTGGAGTTCTTCCTCAAGTGAAAATTCAATGGCAATGCCTGAAACGTACATCAAGTACAAAGATCGGGATCAACCTGTTGAAGTTCGAGTTGAAGATCTTCTCGGCAGGATGACTTTGGAGGAGAAGATTGGTCAGATGACTCAAATAGATCGTACTGTGGCCACCTCTGATGTTGTCAAGAATTACTCTATAGGTATCTTCATATACGAAGAATGTTACTAGCTATTTAGGCTTGCTAGATATAGACGAGTCAAATGGTACAGATTTGTGTTAAAAGTTTATAACTTTTACCGAAATGGATGTTATGCCAAATGAACGTGTAAGAAAAATGAGTTCACGAAAATATAACTCATATTATGACAATGGGTCAGATTTTGTTGGATTAAGTCGAGCCCTCAATTTTACGCTACTTAGAGTTATCTTTAGAGTTAAATGGGTCAGATTAGATTTGTATCCGGCAATGGCATTTACATTTTCTGGGCTTAAAAAACATCACTTTCATCTAATAATTTGAGTTTGGAGTTAGGGACCTAATATATGAAAAACCTGCAGGGAGTGTGTTGAGTGGGGGAGACAGTGCGCCTTTTCTTGGAGCTACAGCCGAAGACTACATCAACATGATCAACGGATACCAGGAGGCTGCCTTGGCTACTCGTCTCGGGATACCCATATTTTATGGAATTGATGCAGTTCATGGTCACAACAATGTCTACAACGCCACTATATTCCCCCATAACATTGGCCTTGGAGCTGCTAGGTAAGTTGCTACCACAGGTCACAGCTTTTTTGGCCTCTAGGTGATCACTTTTCTTTATGTTCTTACTAATACCCTGTTAGCTTTTTGTAGTGTGATTGGAGTCATACTTGATTCTCCACAAATAGATTTTCAGGTGGCATAAGACTTGGGGTAATTTTATTTTTGGCAAGGGACTTTGGGTAAAATTATGGGTCAAACTTTGCTAATACTTTTCACTTCAGATTATCAAAATAATTACGATACGTTCTTTATCAAATGTAATTAACTTTTTTTATAAAAAAAAGTAATAGATGAAATTTTCCTAATGGAAGGACGTGATTAGGTGAAACTTGTTACATGTGAAGTAAAGTCTTGATGAGTTGAGTCTTGAAATCCAATGACCACATTTAAGATTTTTCCCAAGATTATCAATTACCTTTACCCTAATTACTCAAAACTCTTTCTAAAACTCTACAAACTACACCAATAAACATACTCTTAGCTTACCTTGGAAATTCACACTAGTATTGAATAATCTTGTCTTTATCAAAGATGCAATTATATTTGTTAAATTTTCTACTTGCTTTTGTCAATATCAAAAAACGACCCCAAAGTTGTTTGTCATATTAGTTGTTTGATTTCCAAGTAATCTTGCATAATGGACTAAAAGTTTGTAATTTTAGGGGTATTAGCCAAATTACAATAAAATTTTAGGTATAGACCAGTACCCAACAAATTATCCCCCCTTGAGATGCACGAGTCAATCTCTATTGTGTTTTCCAACTAGTATTTTTATTTTTTAGAGTAAAGAACCTTTTATATAGGGAAATAGTTTTGTACCTGAATGATGTCCGACTTATGTAATAGATGACGATCATGAACTTTTAAAAGTTGTAAAAGTTTGAAAATCGATGATTGAATTATTTACTTTTTTGTAACTTTTTTAGTACATGATCATACATTTTATTCTATTGTGTGTGAAGAATCATATATTAGTATTGGATTATTAGATAATAAGATGGAGATTGGAGAATCATATAATAACTAAATCATAATTCAATCATGTAATAGGATTGTAGAATGATCTCATTTTCAACACCTACCCCAGGTAAAAAGACCGCTAATTTCTCTCTAGAACAATTAACAGACGGACACTGGATTGAGATTCTCCCGTGTATGCTACAGCTTCACAAGTTGACCTTTGTGTAGGTCTATCTTGTCAGAGTACGTCTCATGTGCTCAAAACCCAATTTGTATCTGGTTCCCCTGCACAAAAGCGATAGGGTACTTAAGACTATAATACTCGTGTTTTATAAAATTGTGATAAAATAACAAAAGCAGGCCCCAGGAAAATCATTGCTTATGCTTGACTAAACTGACATTCTATTCAAGTAAAGATGAAAGAACTATCTTAAACTTGTTAATCTCCCATACTATGTTCAACGATGTTGATTACTGAAAGTAATGTTATTTACTTATGCTGAGTGTAGAGATCCAGACCTTATTAGGAGGATTGGCGCCGCAACTGCCTTGGAAGTTAGAGCTACAGGAATTAGCTACGCGTTTTCTCCTTGTATTGCCGTAAGTACAAGAGCTCATTATTTGAAGTTGGTTAGTGTCTGACATATGCTTGATAAATAATTCTCAGGTCTGTAGAGATCCAAGGTGGGGCCGTTGCTATGAGAGTTACAGTGAGGATCACCAGATTGTGCAGGAGATGACAGAGATAATCTATGGTTTGCAAGGAGAAAATCCTCGAAAAGGCATTCCTTATGTTGGAGGAAGGTATGATCTGAATTACACGAAGATATCATTTTCAGTAACGCTGTTTCTCATTTGTCAGAACTTCTGCATAAGAATGCTTATTCGCATACTTGTATGTATTGTAAAGGGATAAAGTTGCAGCTTGTGCTAAGCATTATGTGGGTGATGGAGGGACAGTTAAAGGTGTTGATGAGAGTAATACAGTTATTGACTCCGCTGGATTGTTTAAAATCCACATGCCTGCCTACATTGATTCTATCAACAAAGGTGTGTCAACGATTATGGTCTCCTATTCTAGCATAAACGGAAAAAAGATGCATGCCAATCGTGAATTAGTCACTGGCTATCTCAAGAACACTCTCCAGTTCAAGGTGAAGAATTATTTATATCTTTGACTTGAGCTAACGCACATTTCTTTTGTTTTTATTTTTGTACTCTAATCTATTCTTACGGAAGTTGTTATGAACATGTAGGGGATTGTTATTTCTGATTGGGAGGGACTTGATAGGATGACTACTCCTCCTCACACCAATTATACAAATTCCGTCTTGGCTGGAATTCAAGCTGGGTTAGACATGGTGTGGCATTTTAAGCAGATTTCATCATTACCTTCTTTGTAGTCTCTGACTCTGCAACCTTTTACAATGGATACTTTGGTGGTTTGATTTACAGGTTATGGTCCCTTTCAAATATAACGAATTCATTGACATTCTTACCAACCTGGTTAAGAACAGCTATATTCGTATGGAACGTATTGATGATGCTGTGAGGAGAATTTTGCGTGTCAAGTTCATTATGGGTCTATATGAAAACCCTATGGCTGATTTTAGTCTAGTCAATGAACTTGGAAGCCAGGTAATCAACATTTGCCACATTTTACTGCATACTACCAATAACTAGGAGTGCACATTCTTAAAACTTTTTTGGGGAAGAGAAACATTAGGCTCTCATCATTGGGTGTCATCTGCATGTTTCCTTAGGTACTGAAATTTCATTTTCTATTTTCCAGGCTCATAGAGACTTGGCAAGAGAAGCGGTCAGAAAATCACTTGTACTACTGAAGAATGGCAAAGGAGGAGATATCCCATTGCTGCCCCTTCCTAAAAGATCATCAAAGATACTAGTAGCTGGAACCCATGCTCATAATTTAGGCTATCAATGTGGTGGGTGGACAATTAATTGGCAAGGATTCACGGGTAATAATGACACTAGAGGTATGCTTAATTGCTGCATTGATTGAAACCAACGATTAGCTGCATTTTCTGATTGCATATGGAAATATAGAATGCCTTTATTTCAAAAAGATTTTGAACTAACTGAAATGTACCTTTTTTGTAAATACATCGAGCAGGAACTACAATCCTAGATGCTGTAAAATCAACCGTCCACTCAAGTACAGAAGTTGTATACGAGGAGAACCCAGACAAAGAATTTGTGGAGTCCAACAACTTCACGTATGCCATCATTGTTGTAGGCGAGCTGCCCTATGCAGAGTGGGATGGAGATAGCGAGACACTCACAATGACTGAACCAGGCTCTAATGCTATCAGCAATGTCTGTGGGGCTGTCAAGTGTGTCGTTATTGTTATCTCTGGCCGCCCCATTATTATTGAGCCTTACATTGACTCCATCGATGCCTTAGTTGCTGCATGGTTACCTGGTACAGAAGGCCTAGGAATTACCGATGTGCTTTTTGGTGACTATGATTTTACTGGAAAACTACCAAGGACATGGTTCAGAACTGTTGACCAACTTCCCATGAATGTTGGAGATCTACACTATGATCCTCTTTTCCCCTTTGGATTTGGTCTGACAACTAGCAAAAAACGCGTATCAGCTACTAAGTCAGAAGTTCAATATGAATGATAAAGAATCCAAAATTATTGGCTAAACTATAAAACAACTACCTATCTCAGTGGAAGAGATAGGAGTAATTGTTATACAGGAATTATGTAAATACTCCACTATTTAAAGGGAATGTCCGATTTGGTTACACTTAGGCCAATTGGCCAGGTTAAAAAAAAAAGAAGTAAATAACAGGTTATAGGATATAATAAAGGAGAATTATTTCTGTACATACTTGCTGTATTTCACATATGTAATGGTAAAAAACAAACAAAAAAAAATATCAGAAGAATTTTCGGGTTTGATCACTGCCCTCTGCTTCCATCCATCTGTGGCTTTACAACAAGAAACTCGAAACTGAGGACGGCACATGAGACTGCAAGGTCACTGATAGAATTTTGGGTTGCAAGTATTGTGGGGAGTAGTAGAGTAAAACATTACATTCACATAAAATAAATGTTATTCATTGTTGACATTTTGTTTCCTTCTGCGTTGGATGCTTTCTCCGATATTCTTGTAGTTCTATCGCATTCTCCCACTGATATCATTGTTTGATATTATGCTTCATCAATTACTAGCCACTTGCTACACTTGTTCCACTAACATATTAATTTTCTAAAACTTACTCCAGCAGTTGCTGCAATTAGCTGAATATCCCATTTGAAGGCAAGTTCGAGAAACAGTAACTAGCCACTTGCTACACTTGTTCCCCTAACATATTAATTTTCTAAGACTTGCACCAGCAGTCGCTGCAACTAGCTGAATATCCCATTTGAAGGTAAGTTGGAGAAACAGTAAGTAGCTACTTGGTCTTTGATATTCATGTGCGTTGTAATGTTGGCCCAGATCATGGAGAGTATTCACCTCAGGTGTTATCTTGGGAGATATTTTAGCTAAGTATTTAGAATCAGTACTGAATGTACACTGGAGGGAGTATTATGTTTACATTTTACACAGGTTTGCACATGTGTGGTTTCATGAGATGTTTGCTCAGTCAAGTAACTCGTTTCTGCAGCTTTTGTCTTTGGATCTGAAAGAATGGGAGCCCTACCAATAATGGGAATTAGTTAACTGTATTATTTTATTAATTTTATTCCATAATGTACTTCAGTCGTGTTCCTTTTTTATAAAATGAAGTTATCTTAGAATTGCATTTGTGATTTTCACTTTGAAAGAGAAATTGTTTTTAGTTTCTTGCCTTTGCCAATTTGTGTTTTGCATTTTTTATGATTCAAATTTAGTTAGTTTGAATTGAGTGATTTGAGTCCATTATTTTTTTTTAATCTTGTAAACTTTTACTTGGGGAGTGGATACTAGATCAAGTTAACCCCAGCTTCAGGTGAGGTGTGCCTAAAAATTTTAGTCAAAAGATTGCTTCATTTCTAAAGCTTTATATTCCCAGTTTGGTTTGTGATCAGTGCAGTGTTCACTTGGAGGGTAAAGTCAACGGTAATGGATGAATCATACATGAAGTACAAAGATCAGAATCAACCAGTTGAAGTTCGAGTTGAAGACCTTTGCAGCAGAATGACTTTGGAGGAAAAGATAGGTCAGATGACTCAAATTGATCGATCTGTTGCCTCCTTTGATGTCATGAAGAGTCACTTTATAGGTAATTTTATGTAATGAGCTATTTCACCTTTATCTAATCAACTGAGTTGGGAAATTCAACTGGAATCATTGAAGGAAATATACAGGAAGTATTTTGTCTGGGGGAGACAGTGTGCCTTTTCCGAGAGCTACAGCTCAAGACTGGATCAACGTAATTAACAAATTCCAGGAAGGCGCCTTGGCTACTCGTTTGGGGATACCGATGATTTATGGCATTGATGCTATTCATGGTCACGGACTTGCCTACAATGCCACTGTTTTCCCACATAATATTGGACTTGGAGCTGCTAGGCAAGTTGCTTTCAATCCCATTTCTTTCAGTGTTAACTTTTCTTCATACTTTTAGTTTAAGCCTTTTTTATGTATATTCTCAATGGCCGGAATATCCAACGCTAGTCATCCAAGATCAGGATTTCGGACAGCATATGACTTATCATTTGATTCGTATTATTTGCTATTGATGAAACAACTATCTTTAATCATGTTCCTCTTTTCAACATACTACTGTCTGTAATTGTCAAAAATGTTATTTGTGCCTGGGTGTAGAGATATAGACCTTATTAGGAGGATTGGTGAAGCTACAGCCCTGGAAGTTAGAGCTACAGGAATTCCATACAACTTTGCTCCTTGTGTTGCCGTAAGTTTAACCGCATAAAAGTTCATTTTTTGTATCAGTATTTTTCAAGGTGAAATACTTCTCTGACAAACGGTTGATTATAATTCTCAGGTATGTCGAGATCCAAGATGGGGCCGTTGCTACGAGAGTTACAGTGAGGATCCCCTCATTGTGCAGGAGATGACCGACCTGATATATGGTCTACAAGGAGAAAACCCTAAAGGATCTCAAAATGGAATTCCTTATGTTGGGGGAATGTAAGCACACTATACTGTCATACACGAATAAATGTCTTGTTCAAAGTTTCTAACTGATCCACCAAACAGAGTAATTAGTATATAGACTCGCTTTATATTTGTTTGAGAAAGGTACAAAGTTGCTGCTTGCGCAAAGCACTTCGTGGGTGATGGGGGGACAATTGAAGGCGTGGACGAGTGTAACGCAATTATAGACACTGCTGAGTTGCACAACATCCACATGCCTGCCTATGTTGATTCTATCAGCAAAGGAGTTTCTACGATTATGATCTCCTATAGTAGCTTAAATGGAGAAAAGATGCATGGCAATCATAACTTAATCACTAATTATCTCAAGAACAATCTCCAATTCAAGGTGAAGAATCATTTGCATGGTTGTCTCATAACTTGTTTCCCAAACTCCAAAATTCTTATTACTTACTACTCAATATTCTGAACAAGCAGGGGTTTATTATCTCTGACTGGGAGGGACTTGATAGGATGACTACTCCACATGGAGCTGACTATACATACTCCGTCTTGGCTGGGATCCAAGCTGGATTAGACATGGTTAGTGGTTTATTATAGTCAGACTTCTTCATCATTATCCTTTTTTTTTTATAATCTCTAGTTCACAATTAGTTTGCACTCATTACTCCTTTGCTCCTCAAAGATGACTCTTGACATGCAGAATGTGGTATTTACAGGTGATGGTCCCTTTCAAGTTTACAGAATTCATCGACACTCTTACCAACTTGGTTAAGAACAACTCAATTCATATGGAGCGCATTGATGATGCTGTAAAGAGGATTCTGCGAGTCAAGTTCATAATGGGTCTCTTTGAAAACCCTATGGCGGACTTTAGTCTGGTTAATGAACTTGGAAGTCAGGTATTGGCCTCATTTGCCAAACTGCACATTCAGCCCTTAAAAAGTTAGGAGTATAAACTTAAATGTGATTAGTTAACGATTAAATTACGTTACTGAGTATTAACTCCAAAAAAATCAAGGGGAAGAGAGGGGGCATCAGCTATTCTGATTCAAATCATTGGGTGTCATTTGCACGCATTAATTTAGTTTACGATTCAGATTGATGCTCCATACTTATTTTAAATTGCAGGCTCACAGAGACTTGGCTAGAGAGGCGGTAAGGAAATCTCTTGTACTGCTGAAAAATGGTAAAGAAGGAGATAGCCCATTATTGCCCCTTCCAAAAAAAGCAGCAAAAATACTAGTTGCTGGCACCCATGCTCATAATTTGGGTTATCAATGCGGTGGATGGACATTAAAGTGGCAGGGATTCACGGGTAATAACGACACCAAAGGTAAGCAGCATTGTTTATTCAGTGTAACTTTTCTAAGTCTGATCAAAATAGCATAGAGAAAATTTCAACTGAAACATACCTTCATTTTTTTTACACTGCGCAGGAACTACAGTCTTGGATGCTGTAAAATCAACTGTCCACCCAAGCACAGAAGTTGTCTTCAAGGAGCACCCAGACAAAGAATTCGTGGATTCCAACAACTTCACTCATGCCATCATCGTTGTTGGTGAGCTCCCCTATGCAGAGATGTTTGGAGATAGCCAGACACTCACGATGATAGAACCTGGGCCTGCCGTGATCAGCAATGTCTGTGGGTCTGTTAAGAGTGTCGTTGTTGTTATCTCTGGCCGCCCCTTAGTCATTGAGCCTTACATTGCCTCCATCGATGCATTGGTTGCAGCATGGTTGCCTGGTACAGAAGGTCAAGGTGTTGCTGATCTGCTGTTTGGTGACTTTGAGTTCACTGGAATGCTTCCAAGGACATGGTTCAGAACTGTTGATCAACTCCCCATGAATGTTGGAGATCCACAATACGATCCTCTTTTTCCCTTCGGATTTGGTCTGACAACTAATATAGGTTCATCAGCAACTAAGTCAGCGATTCAATAAGAATGACAATACACCAGAAATTTGAACAAAGATCATCCATTTATCAATCTTTTTAATAGAGAGACAGGGCACTATTATGTACTTCATTTTGTTATATTTGCTCTATTTCTATTTATGGAGTCAAAGTTTAAAATGTTTGAGCATAAATACTCATTATATTATAAGAAATAATATATTTAAGTGCAATTTGTTGATTGTATAACGTAAATTTTTAGAATATCAAATTTTCATAATTTTTTGTTATACAAATTTGAAGATAAAAACGTTTTAAATTGTGTCTCACAGATCATAAAGGGTCAAATGAAACAAAAGTTAGCAACGGAGGTAGTAATACATCAAATCTATCTTTTAAGGGAGACTATAGTGCAAGGCTACAATGTATCATCTATAGGATGACAGTACGACTGTACAAATGTACAAGTATTATTATTTGTACAAGGAATATAATTAACTAGACACTAATAAATGTAAATGAAAAAACATACCATATTATTCTTATTTGGGCGTCCATAGGCTTTCGTTATTTTTTATATTTTTTATAATTATTTTTTGTCAAGTAAATTTATTGGCCCATCACTTTATTGTTCCTCACTTTCACCATGTTAAAATTTAAAAAATGACAACTCGCATAATTTTTTGAATTCGACATCAACATGAGCAAATAATATCCAGCATCTAAGCTTAGTTCTATTTTTCTTATTTGTTTGAACTCATGTAATAACTAATAAGTGAAAACAAGTTGGACAAAACCTAAATCTAGAAAGAGTATTTGCATCGTTAGATGGGAAACTCAATTGTTTGGATAAGTTTAGTTTAGAAAACATAACAACTTTCTAAGTTTAATTTTCCAACTTAAGTAAGTTACGATAAACTATATTCCAAAATGAATAAAATTCATAATTATTTATAAAAATAAAAGAATAATTTTCAATGATAACCCTATACTTTTAATATTCTTTTTTGTGATCTTATGACACACTTTTATATATAAAAAAAAAATTATCCTAAACACGATTAAGCATAGTTAGTCCATTTTTCATTTTTCCCCAAAAACTAGTACTCCCCTAACATAAATATAACTATAAATTAATTTTCCCAAAATTAATCATTTTAGCTTCAATCCTACACTTCCCCCAAATTCATCCTTCTCTACCTAAATCCTTAGGCTTTAATGACTTCACACTCAAGACACTTTTCCCGCTCAAGATCTAGCACGAATATCACTAAGGATGACAATATCAAATGGCTCAGTCACCCACCACTAAAAAGTCACATCCACACTTCTTTGTACACTAAAGAAACAATCTTGAAGGATTTTTAGCTGTCTTAGAAACTTTAAGCGCGACCAAAGAACATGATGGACAATCATAATAGACATCCGTCAACCATATGACGTTTGTCGTCCTTAGTGATATTCATACTAGATCTTGAGCGGGAAGAGTAGCTTGAGCGTGTAGCCATTGAAGCTTAAGGATTTAGGTAGAGAAGGATGAAATTGGGAAAGTGAAATTAGGTATAAGCTTAAAGGATTAATTTGGGAAATCAATTTAGGGTTATATTCGCCAATAGAAAAGTATTAGTTTTTGGGAAATAAAAAATGGACTAACATGCTTAATCATGATCAAGTTAAAAGAAAATTTTATTATAAAATTATATCATTAAGACTACAAGAAAGAATATTAAAAAATATATGATATATCTTTAATAAAGTTTTTTTTTTCAATCAACAAGTATAAAATGAAATCGAGAATTACCAAAAATAAAACTCTAGAAATAAGTCGGATTGTATGTATCTTCTTCATCTGATTTAGGTGGGTTTGCAAAATTCCCAGAAATACAAGATACAGAAGTCCCGCCTCTTAAAAAACTCAAACCTTTTCGAGAGAGAGAAAGAAGAAGGTGGGCCACATGAAGCAAGGCATGGCTACCGACGTTCTCTGCCTGCTATTAATCGCAGCAATTACTTCGTCTTCCTTGGTCTCCGGCGACGAACTCGCTTTAGGTATCCTCAATTCTTCTTCGGCAAATTCTAGGTTTTTTTTCCATGTAACATTGTTCAATTCTCACTGCTTCATCATCTTTACCACTTAATTTCTCTATTTTTAGGTTAACTGATTGTCGATATTTGATGTATGCCAAATTTGCTTGTTTGTTGATTTTCATTGGACAAATTCATAGATTTTCTTTTTTCAATTTGTGGGTTAATTCAGCGGCTTATTGTGTAGGTTTTTGTTTGTTGTTTTTTTTTTCCCCAAAATCCGTCATTTTGGTCTCTAGGTTTTGGAGAATTCCACCTATTACGATGTTTGTTTTATTGACAATGAACAATTATGAAGAATTTTCGGGATAATCGAACTTATGTTTTGACGATTCATATGATTTCCAAGATAAGAGAATGTTCGTCTTTGTTCCATTGTCTGTCATAATTACTAATTAGTTTTGATTCAAGTGACTGGTATTAAAAATTTTCGTACTTTTTACAATATTTCTCTCTAGGTATGACTTGGTTGGCTGTGATTACTGTTGGGCTAAGAAATTGCTGTATGTCATTTCCTTGTTCTAATTATTAGAGCAGGAACTTTGGGAATTTGTCAATTTTTGTTTTGTTTTTTCTGTAGTCATTAGGTCAATTCATTCAGTGATGTTAGAAATGCGTTGTGCTATGTTTAACCTTTATATTATGGACTCTGTTTGCATTATGTACTTAATTTTGTGACGGAAAGTAGAGATGGCATCTTGGCGTGATATGGAAAATTAACAAATAACAAGAAAGTTCTACGAGTCATTGAATTCAGGCCTTCTTTTCATTGAGAAATCATTCTTGATTGTACAGTATTCAATTCAAATTTAGGCCCTTGGCAAACTATCTTTAGTACGTTGATTAATTTTAATTACTACATACAATTGACTATTTAATTGGGCGATATGTACTGTTGGCATAGGCTTATTTACCTATTGATGAAAAGAAAATGTTATACCAGACCGGCAGTGATTACAAAAAAAATTTAAAATTGGCAGCAATATCAAACAAGCGCTTAGTTAGTGGGTTAATATGCAAAGATGAACACTTGGCTGACTGTAGAGAAGCATGGTTATCTCACTTTACTGAATCGTTGATTTAGAGCTCCAGGAGAATCATTTTGGAAAGCAAAGTAGGACTCTTCCAAACGTGACATCTTTTCTGTATGCCTTCACTTAATTTTTTTTTTTTATAAACAGTCAACAATGTTTAGCTTGTATTTTTGTTCTTCTGACCAGAGAAATTCTAGAGCAGGTTATTTAAAAAGAAACAGTTGTAGCGCTGCTTAATATATGTATTTAAATTGAGAAAGTATTTTTGACCATGGAAATGTATCAAACTTGTGTATTGAGTTGATTGTTCAGATTCTGTTGCTAAATACTTGATATTGATTGTCTAATCTGCTTTTAAAATTTGCAGTTGTTGGTCAGTCTAAGGCATTGCAGATAGTCCCAAGTTTGCTCGTGAGAAATTCACCTGGCTCTAAGTTCACTGTCAACGTTGCTGAAAGAGTGCATATACATGGCTTATCAAGAATGAAAAATCTCAAACTATTTTCCCATTCTGTGACATTGAAAGTTTTGCACCTAAATTCTAGTCTTCGCCATCCAAATCTTGAGATATGTTTCCATAGGTAAGCAACTATTTGGTCTCTGATAATGGAATTTACATCTTCCCAGTACTGGCAACAATTGAATCTAAGAGATTTCCCCTGTAAATATACCTATCTTAGGCGCTTAGCTGAAATTGCATCTGTGAAAATGGGTTTTTATATCTCTGAAAAAAATTGAGTACATTAATTGTTATTGCTATTTTGAAGTGGCTTTCATTCACTATGACCTATAACAGAATCAGAGACATTTGTCCAGGAAATTCAGTTGCGCTGAAGGATTTGACATTAGCGAAATTGTTTACCCACATGACCACGATATGTTTGCTAGGATAAATTTCATGCTTAAGTGCTTAACACTGCCTCTGTCTTAATAATGTTGTCTCATTTGAAAAATTCAAAATTTTGATATTGCCAATATGCATAGAATAATATTACTTCATCCTGAACTACACTTTATCAATGGCTACTGACCTCACCTCACTCTAATGATTAACTGCAGTAACTATTAATTTCTATTTTTGATTATATGTACATTGCATCAAGAAACCTAATAGGATTATAGGACAGTCTTCATGAGATTAATCTAAATAGAATTTTAGACTTTTATATTGGCAGGCATACTATAGAGCTGTTAGAATCAATTAGTTGTTGCCCTGATGACAACCAGGTAATGTCATATTTCTCTTGCAGAAATCTGTCTCTTGGGGTTGGAATGTGCTCCCCAAGTCAGTGGCAAAAGGTTTCAAAGGGTTCATGGGCTCAGCGGATGTCACCTTTTGACCATAAAATTTTAGATATGCGTATGTCGTATGCATCTTTGGGAACATTGGAATTGACCCTTCAAGAAGGTAAACTTTATATTGATCCTTGCATAGCAGTTCATTCTTTCTACTTCATTGATATAAATTGCACATGGCTTTTCATAGTTATTATTTGTTTGGAAGGAAATTTCTGGGGCATGCTGTGTCATATGATATTGGTTTTGGCTTACTGCCATGTTGTCTTCATTAACTTCTCTTTCCCTATTAGATGGCATAATATGCATATTATAAGTTTATAACCACACTTGAGTTATCTGTGGTTAGTATGAATCCTTTTGTTTAAGCCTTAAATTTCACCTAGCACTCAGCTACAATTGCTGGAGCTTGGGTGGTAGTATTTCTTTCTATTCCTAGTCAATACTCATTCTTTAGATTATTTATTTGAACATCTTGTTAAGAAACACTCCTGGCTACATATGAATATGTGACTCACTTTATCCTAATTTAAAAGATGTAACATTGACTCTTTTGTCGCCCCGAATTTTAGTCCATTAGCTTTCAACTTCACAGGTTTCCATGCACTGACACTTACTGGTCTGAGTAAGAAGCCTTTATTGAGTACTGTGGCGTTGTCAGTATGAGGATATTACTTTTGGATCAACAAGAAAAGGGCTTGTTCAATAAAAATATAGGTGGGCCGTTTTTGGAACTTGCGGTCATATCTAGGGTAAAATGCACTTAGATTTTGTTGGAGATGTTATTATCTCGTCATATTTTCCAGTCTTTCATACTGTTGCTTGTGATATTTTTAGTTTTATACTGTCATATTAGAATTGAAAAGATGAGGACCTGCGTTGTTTTTATTTGGATTGGAGTAAACGGACATTTTAAAACTATACACATATAGAATGCAGAATGATGTGGATTCCATGTTTGTATTGAACTTTTGTTGAAGTGTTTAGTAGATTAGGAAATGAAATTGAAATTTTGAATCTGTTAGAATTAGTTATGACCCTTATCACTTGCAAAATGCAAACAAGCTACTGGACATGACCTTGCTTTGGAAATTAAGTGCCTTACTAGAAAATTTTTCCCTTCTATAAAAAAGAATTGTTTTACAATATATAGAAGAGAAAGACAGTTTGACTGGTTATGTTGTTGCTATAAGCCTTGAAGACTTTTGTGCTCCTGAAGTCCTTGTCTTGTGTTAGCAACTATTTCAAGTTTAATAATGTAATAGCTGATGTCATTTTGTGTTGAAAACAACACTGATGACTGGATCAACACTTCAACCGTACATTAACCATTGAAAAAAAATGAATTGTCAAAGCAAAAGGCAAAAGTACTGTATGTGATGAGATATTATGAATACAACTATACGTCTTACCCTGATATGCTGCCTGATTTTTAAAATATCCCCACTTACAAAGAAAGAGGTAAAAAGTGTAGCAGCAATAGTTGTCAGTAGAGCCTCATTGTATTATATTTTTTTCTTCCAGTTGGTAATTACGTTGTCTATTTCTAACTTAGAACATGATACATCACACCAACTAATTGAAATCTGCTATTGACTTGGTGGTGTGCTCATAATCTTTCCCCATAGACCTTTATCCATTTAATAACCCGAAATTAAATTATCTGATAATTCTTAAAATTGAAGTCTGCTATTGACTTGGCGGTGTGCTCACAATCTTTCCCCATTGATCTATATATCCATTTAATACCCCAAAATTAAATTATCTGATAATTCTGGAGAGTAATAACGTTAGAGTTAGACAACCTCTAATCTTTCTTGTTCAACATTTTTATTTCAGATTTCTCTGCATATCGTGTGATGTTTTTAGTTCTGGGCACACTATTGATTACTCTGGCTACCAAGTTCAGTGAGTCTTTGTTATTCTACTATAGCAGTGCCATGATTGTTGGAATCATCCTTGTGGTACTTATTGTCCTTTTCCAGGTAACATTGAATTTTTCTTGTGTTTAGCCTTTTATTTCTGGAATTTCTTACTGATATCCAATATCTTCTTATAAAAAACTTTGTTTTTTTCCCCTTAAAATATGTGTTATATGTCTAGTTCAATGCCTTCATTACACCAACCCCCTTGATGATTTACTTGGTCACCTTATCACCATTATTATTTTGTAGAGTTCAACCTAAGCTACTCTCTCCTTGTATTTGTTGTTGTTCCTTTTTGGCAGGGAATGAAGCTTCTTCCTACTGGTCGAGGAAGTTCTCTTGCTATTTTTATATACTCGTCTTTTGTGAGTATTAAACGTCTTATTTTATGTGATAATTGTCTCATACTCTCGTTATCTCCTCTCAAATTGTATTACTTTATTATATCCAGATTGGCATTGGATCTTTCCTTCTCAGCTATGTGCCAAGTTTGCTGCGTTCATTGCTTGCAGAGATGGGTATCAGCGAGGACATGTACAATCCTGTATGTAAGTCCTATGTGATTGATCGTGTACTGCTTTTAAGGATATTTAGAAATCCATAATATCTTCCTGGTTTTCTACTGGTTGTCTTTTTGTTGCACTTGCATGTTACTGATCCATGACAGTAATATAGTCTTTTTCTTATCTTACTGAGACAGAATAAGATATTGTGTCAGCCATTTAAGATGGCTATGTTGTTACAGTTTCTTTAAATACCATTTTAACTGATGTGAACTTGTTTAAGATTGTGTGAACTTGTTGTAGTTGTAAACTGCACTTAGGCAGTCCTTTTTGGACCTTTGAACTTATTGGATCTTATGAACCCTTATCTGAACTTATTTCTCCTTAATTACATAGTAAGTTCTTTTATTCCTAGGTAAATAGAACAGAATTGTGTCTGGTGTGCTGTTCCATATGATGGCTAGTGCTTGTATTGCATTGACTTGTTGAATTTCTTCAGTAATATTCTTAACCTACTCTCTGAAATAGAGATCTGGGTAGAAATGAAAATGAAATTAATGAAAAGAAAAGATATGTTTGTAAGTTGATTTGTATTATTTAATCACTAAGGTACATTGATTTGTATTATTTAATCACTAAGGTACATTGATTTGTATTATTTAATCACTAAGGTACATTTATGTTAAAATACAAATTTTTCATTCCTATGTCCTCAACTTGTGACCTACTAAACAAATATTAATGAAATGATTTCATCCCCTTATTTATGTAACTGTGGCATTTAGGTTATTCCCTTGCCTTAATATTGGTTATATGATAGAAGCTAAAAGGGTCAAGGTATGAACATGTGAGCAATGTAAGTATGCTAAATGCATTGACCGATGAACTGCAGCTTGCATTATTCTTGTTGCTGTTTCTTTCACTTGCTGGAGCATGGTTGGGCTTTTGGGTTGTTCGCAAATTGGTTCTCACTGAAGAAGGGTTAATTGATACAACCGTATCTCAATTCGTGGCCTGGTCAATTTGGATTTCAGGTGCTGTTTTAATCCTGCAGGTATTCAATCTATCTAGAGTTCCAATTTGATGATGTGTTGATTTATTTATTTCTTCTCTTTCACTGCTCCTCTCAACCAGGCAAAATTTTGATGAGCTTATATTGACTACCAGTGTTCTTTGGATCCTTTGCTGGCTGTAGAAGCATTGGTCTCTGCTATTATCATGTCATCAATTTTGCCCAAGGTTTTTCAACCTAGATTGCTTCGTAGAATTTACAGGTAAGAGTTTGAGGCGCTTCATGTTCTCAGCTTCAGTATAAATTGATTTCATCTGAATTTTCATGGGTGTTGGTCTGAATAGCATAATGATATGAACTTGGAATTTTTTGAGTAGTCGTCTAGCCATGGTGTCTTCTCTTCCCTCCTATTCTGAGGATGATGGAAAACTGATTCTGTTTAAAAAACGCCAACGAATTATATTACTTTTTTTACTTTGTGAAGAAACATCTGTAAATTTTACTTGTGTAAATATGCAGGAAATTACGAAAAGTAGCTGTAAGAAGTCACCGGCAACCGAGGGGTCATGATTCATCTCCAACTGTGAACTATGTAGAGCATGTCAGCAGTTTCCAACATTCTCAAGATGTGTTCCTCAGCCCTCCATCAAGAAGCAACACTCGGACTGCTTCTTATCCTACAGGTGTGCACTAGCTGTTTTTTTCCCCTTATTTTTTGGGGTACATGAAACCTGTACTAGTATCTCTACTCATATCATGTATACACATGTCATTCCTTCAGGGTTGTCCAAGAAATCCCCCCTTCCTCCAGAATCTGACACCTTCTACTCTACCTACCATAACACCCCTCAGAGGAGGAAATTTTCTGAGGATGAGTGGAAATCAGTGACCAAAGAATGTACAAAAAAAGGATTGGAGGAGTTGATTTCTTCTCCTGAATTTCAGAGATGGGCTGTGGCTCATGCTGAAAGAATCACATTAGCTCCGGCTGAGAAGGAAGATGACTGGACTAGTAGGTGGCGTAGGTGGTTCTCTTGGTTCAGCTAGGTTAGAGAATACGGATCTATTTGATCTTGTGAAGGAAATTTTTCATTATATTCAGAAGCAGCTGACTAGGATTTGGAATGTTAGTACGGCCAGTAGGAGGATTTGGAAGTTATGGATTCTATGATATCTTGTTTTCCTTCACGTCATTAGCAGCTATTGCACATAATCTAGTATGTATTCTTAAATTTCTACATTGATTTGTTAGTTGATTACTTTTGGTGTATGGCTGTCAGAATTAGACAATTATTTGTAATACAAATTCCTTAACTGTATGGCATGCAGGTGTTAAAATTACCATATTCCTATTTCCAATATTATTCGTGAGATTGGATTAGGAGTCTCACAAAGAACAGTATTTGAATTTCTGAGGTCTGTGATGCTTGTCTATTTTAACAGGACCTCATGTCTATCTCATCAAACCCTCACTATATCCCTTTACCTTTGTTTCTACTTAAAATATACAAACTACTTGGAACAAACTTACGGATTTAGTTTTTACTTATCTTATTTCCGGATTTAATTCTTTAGCTAACTCTACTTTTTTGGGTTGTCACGTTGTTATCAATTAGGTTAAATTCTTATGGGTAGCAAGTCTTCAGTTTGGATAATTTCAATATCTCACATAAACCAATCCAACGAATGACAAGACGACACATGACGGATGGCTGGAGCTTGGTAAGTTTCTCTCCCTCTTTCTATGTTGCTTGTGGGGTGGGCTACATAGGCCGTCCTACAAGCTATTTAAGGAAAAAGAGCACTCGATGAGAGTAAAGTGTGTCATGACTCATGAGTCATCTTATGTGGTCATTACCCATAGTGTCCACCTATATGACTAATGTACGTCAAGGCACCAGATGAACTTTCCCATGATTAAGGGATTTGTGCATTGGCTGATAGAGTCATAGGCATTAGGCAAGGGTATCCTTCTGCATTATTGCATTTAATGATTCAACGAGTCTGCATCTCTTTCAATTATTTCTGTACCCACCTTGCTCCCTTTAAACATTATCATAAACGTTAAACATACGGACATACCTTATCTTAAAGATCGTTGATGAATTTAATTGTGTACTTCTTTTGGAGTTTTTTTGTAGCATTAGTTTTCTCCATCTAGCTAATTATTTGAAATACCAGTAGTTTGGTATACTTTTTTTATTTTACGCTATAGTGGTATTTCAAATGGTTATTTACTTTTGTTTTTAATAGAAGTATTATCCGTATATAGTTACTTTGAAATGATTATAGTGGTATGTGAGAAATATTATTTGTATAGCTCATGCAATGAAGTGATCATAAAGTAAAATGTCTTAACATTTTATTATATTCCAAACGCATTTATAAGATAAGTGAATCTTTATTATTAAACACTTTTTTTATAAATGATTATAAGTTTTCGTAACTA
Organism: Dysphania ambrosioides; assembly: GCA_026401315.1. NCBI lineage: Eukaryota > Viridiplantae > Streptophyta > Magnoliopsida > Caryophyllales > Amaranthaceae > Dysphania > Dysphania ambrosioides. The sequence goes on along the minus strand of CM048658.1, from coordinate 5,655,448 downwards.
CGTACCCTTATATATTCACTCCATATAAGATAGTTACATATGACCGCCTAAATTCACTTATTTTTGCATTGATGCTAGTGCAACGTATGAGTCAGCAAAAGATACCATAGTTATCTGCTTTATGATACCAACCAAACTGTAACAGCGTCGTGTTGCAGCGTTTGCAAACTTTGCATGGCGGGTGTGGGACCATCGCAAGTGATTGACAAATATCTATGTCATCACTTTCTCAGATCTTGATCATTCACAACTTCACATCACCATTCATTTCATAGTCAGACAGACATACAGAGGTATAAAGTGACATTTTTGACACACGCTGGATAGAGGTTCATATGTTGAGAAGACTGGGTAATACTTTCATTCCTTACCTACACGTAGTGTCGTAGTTGATTTCCTAATAAACTCCCGTTATTGTAACAATTACAAATTGAAGTCATAAATGTTAGTGTAGTGGTGCATTAAAAAAAAAAAAAAACTTGAGTGAAAGTAAAAAACGATTTCTTCCCAAAGAAATAACCCCATCCAAGGCTTTGGATCTGTATTCTGTCCTAGGCCTCCAAATTCAATCTTCACTCATCACCCCATTATACCTAAGTCCATACACAAACTGTGTTATAAGTACTTGATTACTAGCAGCTATGATTAAGAATCAGGTCACAGCTTCAGCAATAGTAGCAGCAGGCTGCGGACAAGTTAATGTTGAGGTTGAGAGTAACACCCCAATAAGGCCTTTACTACTGAATATGGGATCCTCTTCATCAAGTCAGCGACGGTGGTGTTGTAGTAGTAGTAGTAGTTGCTGTTGGGGTAAGGTTGTTCGCAAAAACACCAGCTGCAGCAATGTTTGTCATCATCAACATCAAGGAACTAAAATGAAGTTGATAAAGATGGAAATTGAGGCTGGGAAGCAGAAGAGATGGTTTGTGAAGATGATGAGGGAAGCTCGACCATACTTGGATGCACACAGAGGTTCAACCTTTGTTATTGTCATATCTGGCTTCGTTGTGGATTGCCCTGTTATCCTCGACTCTGTCATCCAGGTGTCTCCCTTTATTCTCTTTGCGTCTACTCTTATATAAATTAATACACCTATGTGATTACATTTCATGTTAACTATTTACCCACTCATTCACAAAACAAATACACGGATTTCATCCTTTGTACATTGTCAAGTCTCTGATGGGTCTCATTCATTCACTGATATAAGCAACTCCGCCCTCTATTTCTAATTGGCATTAATCTAATGTATAATATCTTAGGGTGAGACCATCTCCTAAATCTCCTCTTTAACCTTGTATTCAAAAATTTATCCCTTATGATAATTCGCGTACTACATTGAGAATCATTTTGAGATCCATAAATAAATAAAAAACACTTACTAGTTCTACATCGATGGGTGGACAGTGCACCCGGGTGCACCATTGCTAAAAAAAATGTACATTACGTATATGGAAAATGTACATTACGTACATGTGAGTTATATGCATAACTTATATGCATAACTCACATGTGTACTATGTATATTTTTTATGTATATAATGTACATTTTTCATGTATGTGATGTACATTTTCCATATATGTGATGTATATTTTCTATGTACGTGATTTATATTCCACATAACTCACAAGTGTACTATGTATATTTTTCATGTATGTAATGTACATTTTTCATATATGTGATGTACATTTGTTTGGAGCGGGTACACCTTCGAATTTGCGGTTCTAAAAAAACAAGGTTAGAAAATATAAATGGTGGTAGGAAACACCAATCATATGGTGGGGAATCGCTCAAACCTTGTAATGCAAACTAATATCGGTAAAACTCAAATGCTAGTAGAGTTGTTGGACGTACTTTAGGCTACATTAGCACCTTGAGCCGTATCCACAATTCCACGTTATGCGAGATTCTCCCAATTTCCCAATTTTGTCAAATGCTACCCAAAGTCCCTACCTAGGAGTCTAGGACATTTTAAAAGATAGTGTCATTGACCAATAATTGCAAATATTTTAGTTTCAAAAAAAATAAAAAATTGCAAGTATTGGTTATTTATAATTTCTTCTCATTTTGTTGCCAATCCTTCCATTTATTTGTAATTATCGTGTTTTTTCTCTGTATTTTTCTTTTTCAATTGTTTCCTCTAGTTGATCACACCACCAAATATACTCCTCTATCAAAAGTTTTACAAGTTACGATATTTTTTCTTTTTGGCACAATGTTTAATAATAAGTTTCTAATGTGTGTGTTATATGTTCTCACAAGAAAGATTTTCTAATGTTAATTTCTGGAGTGACAGAAAAAATTTCATGGAACTTGATCCACCCACAGTTGTATCTTTAACCACATTCCACCGAAAGAAATGAAATCTTGACTCTAAATTAAGATTCAGATTAAAATCCAATTCCAAAAAAAATAACCCCTCAACATTTCAACCACTCAAAATTATATTTAACTCACTACCATACAACAAGAAAGATAATAATAATAATAATAATAATAATAATAATAATAATAATAATTAGCGAGTTTGACCGATAAAGATGCGTGGTTTTTGGAGTCATGGAGACGCCGTTGTTTGTTGGTCAACTTTGGGTACTAGGAATTTTCTCGCCTCTCATTAATGTATTAGGGTTTGAATCATGACACGTGAGTGGTATGGAATGAGAAATCCACGGGAGAAGGTGGATTTGAGATTTCAAAAAATTAGCATGGAATTAGAACTTTTTGATATGAACTCATGCTAATACTCAACCCATGTATTAGGGTTTTAATGTATTGGAATGACTTATAACATTCTAAAATATCTAAAAGTATTGTAATTTTTATAAAACGGATTTTTTGAACATGTACGTACATCTACTTTAAATATTAGCACGTGAAGAGCTATGATGAAAAAAGAAAGAAAGAAGAATAAAAGAATGGCGGCTGGTGAGTAGAAAAGGCGAGTGGAATAAGGTTTTGGCAAGTTTAGCAAGTGGCGCCGTGGCGGTGGGTTTTATCACTGTGTGTTGCGGTGTTGCCTCTGGGTTTAAAAAAACTGAAGCAAATGATGGAAGTCGCGAATCTCGCGATAATTACCTGAGATAGGAAAACAAACACTGCGCTCAAATTCCTCAACCTTTTTCTAAAAATGGCAATTTCACATTCTAATCCCCACATATTCCTTCACAAAATGCACCCAAAGATACCCTCTTCAACTCTACCCAACAACACCTCAATAAAGACCAGATTTTGTAGCTTCAGCGTATCCGACCATGGTTACGCATTCCGCACAATCAAGCCTTTTACTGCAGTACCAGTCAAGGGCGGCGGAGAACAGGAGAAGTCAATGAAGTGCCATGTGTGGAACGACGCAGAGTGGGTTGAAGTCAGGGAGAGGACAGAAAGCAGTGACTCGTTGTCATTGGAGAAGGAAGAACAGTTTGTGAGGTGGTTTCGAGAAGCGTGGCCATATTTTAGGGCACATAGAGATGGTACTTTTGTCATTATCATATCCGGTGAGATTGTTGCTAGTCATTTTTTAGACCCCCTTTTAAAGGCACGCCCTTTCTTTTTTCTTCTTGTTGTTTTTTGCTGATATTAAATATTTGTACCATTTGCTGTCTACTTTGATTCATGATAATATAGTTATGAAATAGTGATGTAATGGGTGTTGCAGGATATATCTTTACTTCATGGATTAGGGATCAAATTTGTGATTGTTCCGGGTACCCATGTCCACATTGATAAGCTCTTGGCTGAGAGAGGTTTGTTTTAATTACCCACCTTCGTATCTGTATTTTGAAATACCCTTCACTGGGTATTACAGTAATTCTTGTCATTCACTCCTTTCATTTCTTTGTAAAACAGGTTGTGTGCTACATTTCTACTATTGATCATTCTTAAAATGATTGTTACTTTTTTTTTTTTGGAAGAACTTTTGTTTCTACTTTTATTTTTCGAAGTCATTATTTTGTGAAAAAGGTTTTGACTTTTCCCCTTATTTTTGGTTGTTGGGGATCAAATTTTAGAATTGATTTTGAGATTATTATTTTGCAATGAGGTTAGATTTGTTGCACCTTTTGTTATATATGAGGAAACAGGAGCGTTAATCAAGCATGATATTTTTGCTTTATGTTCAGCAACTGCAGTTGGATGAAGTATTTAATAAAAATAGAATGAGAACAGTCCTAGTTGGTGAATACTGAATTAGGTTGGATATCAGATGATTTTTAAACCAACATGCTTTTCATGGTTTTGTATCTCCTGCCATGGATTAATGATCCATTTTATATGGGTTGAGATACAATTTGAATGTGTTATCTGTGTCTTATCATAGTTCAGTTATTTGGCTAATGTATGATGTCCTGTTGCTAAAGAGCAGCCTGACAATCTATTCTTACAGGAAGCAAGGCTCATTATGTTGGGCCATACAGAATTACCGACTCTGAGTCCCTTGAGGCAGCTATGGAAGCAGCTGGAAGAATACGTATAATGATAGAGGCAAAACTTGCTGCTGGACCCTCTTTGTGTAATATCCGCAGACATGGGGATAATAGTCGATGGCATGATGTTGGTGTAAGTGTTGCAAGTGGAAACTTTCTGGCAGCCAAGGTAAGAACTTTGAACCAATATAACTTCTCGCATCCTGGCTGTGAGGGTTCATTTGCATAGGCTGAGAGTTTTAAACACGTATTTTATTACAGTCACTTGACAGCTCTTTCTTTGGTAAGCAGCTTTCTGGAAGTAAGCAGTAATAATGATGAGTCTGTATCAGTCCCTGGACAATGTCCGTTGTAATGCAACTCAACTCTCTAGAAGTGTTATTGAAGGTCAAATGGAAGTTAATAAAGAGAAATACGTACTTAGGGAATAGTTGTATCACCATAATCATTGGTGTGGGACTCCCCTTATAGCCTTATTATATACAAACTCATTACCTTTATCATTGCCATAAATATTACTACCTACCAAATTTGCCTTGTGATTACAAAATGAATTACATGTATATTGGCTCCATCGTTCATTTTTATTTTGAGTGACTAATTCTTTATTAGTTCAACAAACCTCTCTTTTGATCTATGTTCTTATTGTAGAGAAGAGGAGTTGTGAAAGGGATTGATTATGGAGCAACTGGAGAAGTCAAGAAAGTAGATGTAGCTCGCATACGTGAGAGGCTTGATGCAGGGTGCATAGTGCAACTTAGTAATTTGGGTTATTCCAGCTCTGGAGAAGTGCTAAATTGCAAGTATGCTCTATCTTTGGTTCCTATATTGATTCCTGTGTATTTTTGGCTTTTCCTAACCTGATGAAACAAATTAACAAATAAATGTATGCCATTGACAACAAAATCTAATTATGTCACTCATAATTCTTAATTTTTATCATCAGATACAATTTGCAATACAATAAATACTCTCTGTGATAGACTCCTATTGTTTTTAGTTCTCTTTTTGGGTTCTGTTTTATATTGTTCCATTTCTGTGATAAACATGCTCACTTTTGTTCTACCATCCTTTAGGATATAACTCTTAATTTGATCTTGTTAGGATGATATAACCAATTTATTGATCATTGATGAATTCTATTTTCTTTCCTCTTTTATAACTACAGTACTTATGAAGTCGCTACTGCTTGTGCATTGGCTCTTAATGCCGAGAAGCTTATTTGCATAATTGATGGGCCTATATTGGATGACTCTGGACGTCTTATCCGCTACCTCAGCCTTCATGATGCTGACAAGCTTATTCGTCAACGAGCTAAGCAAAGTGAGGTTGCTGCTAACTATGTAGAGGCTGTTAATCAAGAAGATCTCAAAACTCAGGAGCATTATCTGCCTACTGATAATATTCCATCACTATTGAATGGGAAAAGTAATGCAACATTTCAGAATGGTCTTGGCTTTGACAATGGAAATGGTTTATGGTATGGCGAGCAAGGTTTTGCTATAGGTGGGCAAGAGAGGCTTAGTAGGCTAAATGGTTACCTTTCTGAATTGGCTGCTGCAGCTTTTGTATGCAAAGTAAGTTCTATAAATGGCTTAGGCATATTTCTCTTTTTTATTATCTTTTACTCATTGGTGAGCAAGGTTAACGCAATAGGATCCACTACCAATCTTAATTTCTTAAAAAAAAAAAATTGCATTTACTTCTTAGTCCTGTTAGAAAGATTCTGGAAACTTCATCTGGCCTAGGTAAATTTTGCCATTAATGTCCTACATATTGACTAGTTGAAGACTAGTTGACATGACTCAACATCTGAACCTCTAACGAAATAGAAGTAGGTTTTTTTTTCCTTTTTTTTTATAGCCTAAGTCTGTCTTTGATTTATCCTGTATCTTGACAGAGTTGTTAGCCAACGAGACAGTGTTTGAAAATCTAGTGAAATATCCTCTCATAAGCACGATTTCTGTCATTTGTTTATACTTTCTTTTTTATTTACTATGCAGTCAAAATGTGGTTACTTTTGCATATGCCATATATAGGTTCTCCCTGGTTGGTACCTATTTAAGCTTCTTTACATCTGAGGCAATAAACTTGGATTGAAACCATTCTATTGTTCCAGAGTTATGTCAAGAATTTTGTTGGATTAATACAATACAAGAGCATACTTTTGGTTAAAAAAAATCTAGTAGTTAACTTAAAAGCCATCCCCCTCTTCCTCAACAACCTTACTCAGTAGAAGAGGGGTTTCCAGGTTGGGGACATCTCTCTCTCTCTCTCTCTCTCTCTCTGTCTGTCTGTCTCTCACTCTCTCTGTCTGTCTATCTATATATATGTATGTATGTATGTATGTATGTATGTATATATATATATATTTGTGATACAAAAATCAGTTCATATGTTTCTCTTGTAGGATAGGTTGCCTGTCACAATGTGCAATCTTTTCTTGTAATTTTATCTTTGTCTTTGATTGACTTTCTTGCTAACTAAATGACTGTGGTGATCGTCTTGGACTCTTACTGAGCTTTTGATTTATTTGTTTACTTGTTTAGCTGTTTATGTTTTGTGCATTATATGGTGACCACGATGTGTATTGTTATTGTCCTTACAGGGCGGTGTCCAAAGAGTTCATCTGTTGGATGGAACAATTGGTGGAGTTCTTTTGCTAGAATTGTTCCAGAGAGATGGAGTTGGGACAATGGTGGCAAGGTATATGTTGTCGGAGAATTTATATATTTCTTCTTTTTTTTGTGTGTGTGTGTGGTGGTGGTTGGGGGGGAGGGGTTGGGATGGTGGTCAGTGGATGCTTTTTTGTACAAGCCGTCAATCAAATCTCTTGGGAGGAATGTACCCTTCTTATTGAGAAAAAAGGTTTTCAAAATTAATGCTTTGTTTGGTGAAGATATGTTGTCTGTACTTTTGGAACTGAAAAATTTATTAACAATACCAGGTGTGTGATGTGAGTTCTGTTTTTTTTTTTTTTTTAAATTTGATCCTTGGTCAAATTTTGCTTTTGAAGTTTTGGAAAAATATAATTACTCCCAACTTCTTGCTTCTTTGGGATCAAAGGTCAACAGGGACTGCAGCTTTTTTTTTTTTTGGAACAGATTATCTCAAAATAATTTTACTTTCTGTTTTAAAATTTGTGGTTGAAAACATGTAGGAAAAAAAATTTATGTCTTACTGTGCGCTTTTGATAACAAAATGGGGAAATGGAAATAAATCCATGAATAAAAGTGGATCACAAAAGTGATTGACTCAGCTCTGAGCAGAAGCAATAACACAAGGTTCCTAATGATTCCTATGCTTTTTTGGAAATGGAGATGATAATTGTATATAAGAATCCATTTTCTAAGCATGCTATGCATACTAAAGTGTCATTGGAGATGTGTAATCTGATTCCAATTTAGAGTTTCTGCTTTGGTCTGCTAGAGCTTTTCTCAGTGAATAGTTCAGAAGCTTAAATTTTTTATCTTTTCTATCCACGCTTTTCATTAGCTAATGGCCATTAGCATTAGCATTTGGCTCACGGTAATTACCAGGTCTTTGGACATATTGAGTTTGGAAAATACTCTGTGGTCATCCCCACATCTAGACCCCCCTTCAAATAGTTGTTTGCTGAAGCTTCAGTTGAACTAGTGCTGAATTAGTTGTGGACATCCTAGTTTTAATCATCAATTTCTAGTTTTGTGCTCACTTTTGTGCTCACCAAGCTTTTCTTTTGCAGTGATGTTTATGAGGGGACCCGAATGGCTAGGGAGGCTGACCTTGCAGGAATAAGACAAATACTTCAACCTTTAGTAGAGTCTGGCACTTTGATTCGACGGACTGATGAAGAGGTCTGTTAACCTAACTGTTAAGATAGCTCCAGCTCTTACCTTTTTCCTGCTTTTACTCAACAGAGTTGCTGTGAAGCTCCTTTGATCTCCTGTCCTTTGGTCTGTGGTTAATTTTTGTATTTTTGCGTGCTTTATGGCTATAGTTACTTGCAGCAATTGATTCTTTTATGGTTGTGGAAAGAGAAGGTCAGATCATTGCTTGTTCTGCCCTATATCCATTCTTTGAGGATAGATGTGGGGAAGTTGCTGCCATTGCTGTTTCTCCTGAATGTCGTGGACAAGGACAGGGTGACAAGTTACTAGGTATGTCAAGTTAACAAATCATGCATGCATATACATGCCCATGTACTCTGACATATGATAGGATTGTAAGAATAGTATTTTTAAATTTAACTTATCTAATTACTGTGGATTAAGGTCTGATTGTCTTATGTAAAACAAAAGCTTGGTAAAAAAAGATTGTATGAATAGATGAAGAGAGTAGACCAAAAATTTCCCAGTTTGGGACATTCCAAAGTAGAAAATCAGACCTTTGTTTGGGACCAAGGGTGTATGATCAACTCAAAGCAATTTCGTAAATCCATTTGACTAAATCTCTCTAGACTGGTTAGCAGTACAGCTAGAAACATTTGGACACCCAAATCCTTGTCATCAATGAGATGGGTGGTGGCCTGGTGGTATATGATTAACCATATATCCTCCAAATTAATCAAATTGTTTTTGGTCAATTAAATTTTAATAATCTATTTAATCATTTTTTGGTGCTACTTTGCAGATTATATTGAAAAGAAGGCATCATCCCTTGGATTAGAAAGACTTTTTCTACTAACTACACGCACTGCAGACTGGTAAGCTTGCTTTTTACTTGGCTGACAGTCTCAAGTTGAAGACTGTAAATATTTCATCTTTCTTACTTCAGATTAGTTTAGAATTGCCTCTGATCCTCGAGATGTCTCTGTTTATCATCTTTCGAGATGCCTGTACAAAAACTCTTTGCATCAAAATGTAGGCTTTGCTTCTGATTACGTTCTGCATAACTTCCAATCATCTAATAGAACATCTAACTCCACGTCGCCCGTCTCTTCCAAAGTCAGGCTCTATTTTGTGCCAATTATCTCAGATGACTTTGATCATTGACAATCAAACTCAAGATTTTTGACATTCTTCTACGTTTTAATTTCCCATTCCAAATCCTTACTAGATGCATGTATAGCATCATGACATCATCTCACGAGCTGTGAAGCACTGGCTGGCATATAGTTTTTACAATGATGGATTTTTGAGTTTTTACTTCCTACTTTTGAATCTTAGCATTTATAAATTGAATTTTAATTCTACATGCACGTTTCCATCTTTTGGAGCAAAACTAATTCATAAAGGCTAAATTTTGCCACTTTTGGATTGTGGGAAATTTCTGAAAACTAATTTGGGCAGTATATCCAGTAGTCTTCTATTTTGCTAAATGCAGTTTGGGAAATTGGAGGGGTTTTCACTTAAGTAACCGTTTTAACTTTCTTTCCAATGAAAAGAAGCCGCCAAAAACAAGCAGATGTCTAAAAATGTGTTTGGAGAAGGGAATTTGATGGTCCATCACTCCATCGCTCTCTTAAGAACTTACCCTTCTGATGCTATTCTCTCCATCACAATAAGATTATGCAATCATGGCATATACACAAGTCACAATCAATTGGTGTTTGCCCATTTATTTGTGCCTTTGCTAGTCTTATATAAAATTATTACAGGTTTGTAAGGCGTGGATTTTGGGAGTGCACCATTGATTGCTTACCGGAAGAAAGAAAGAAAAGGATCAATTTATCTCGCAATTCCAAGTATTATATGAAAAGGTTGGTCCCGGATATGAGTGGAATAGCTGTTAGGTGATCCCACGATTCCTATGACTTGCTTACATATATTCCAAGTGCAATTTTGTAGAGCGGCTCATATTTAACAATGTAATTACAGAGTTTATCCTACCGAATGCAAGGTGATTTTTGATTGTTTGCAGCTGCTGATGATGATTATAATGTGAATAAGTGTATTTATATGTGAATGTGACTTAGATATGTAGTTAGAGTTGAGCAAACAAAGCTTTGTGGGCATTTATTTAATAATAATGAAATAAATATTTGCTTGTATATTTGGAGAAATTACTTTTAAACCCTTGGAAAGGCCCTCAATTGTTCTCGTTGGTGTACTTTGTAGGTTAATAAACCTCTAGGATGTATAACATGCAACTAGGTGTATCTAAAATCAAATTTACATAGAAGTATATCTTAATCTTATGCTAAATTTTTGCTCATTTGTATTTCGATCGAACAACATAAGAGTCATAGGGACATAATAGGCCATAAGAGTGATTGAGAACATCACTTTGACTACCTATTTTAATGGATTTCTATAATTGAATCTTAAACTCATTTTTAAAGTCTTTGGAGTATATATATAAGGTATTAAATGGTTCTAAGCCATGTTTTACGACCCGAGGAAGCATTCAATTACTTTATTGCAATTTTTGAATTTTTTTTCGAAAATATATCAAATTAGTGTATAATTTATTCTTTAAATTTGATCATTTTAAATAAATTCATGACTTGATGAGAAAACCACCTTAACATAACCGAGTATAAAGTACTCTATGGTTGAAAACTTTCTTCTTTGACCCAATGAAACATCAAGTACCTTAATTTTTATTTTTGAAAACATGTCAAAAATAATGTATAATAAACTTTAAAATTCAATTTTAAGGAATCATCCACATTTCACAAGCAATAAGTCAATTTATTTGCCAAAAATGGTCAGTCTTCAAAGAACGAGAGAGTTTAGGCAACTATTAAATGCATTTTAAAAATAAGTTAAATGAGTAGATAAGATAAAAAAATGATGGAAAAGATTGATCACCCGAAAAGTCTTAAAGAGGGTCCTTTACGAACATCAACTGGGTAAAAGGGAAAAAAAAAAGTTGGCCAAACAACTGGATCTATGAACATCAACATGTCCTACCAATTATCATATATAGACATAGCAAACACCACATTCGAAGAATAAACTACGTACTTAAACTACAACTCTAAATAGGAACTAATTCCATCCTTCCTGATTTTTTTCCAAGATTGCAGTATTTCTTCTGCCGAGGGTAAATCTGGGTCACCCAAGTCACTGGGTTCAGCATCCCAAGCATCAAACGGTTGCACTCCATCATAAGTATCTTCACTACGTGAATGATCGTGTAAAAAATCATCGCTCAAAGAAGCAGATTCATCAGAAGCCATGTCAACAAAGCTAGATGACTTGCTGCACAAGCTGACTTTGTCATATTCATCGGAATCATCACCTGGATAAATGGCATGAAGCCCACCTTTACCGCGCTTTCCATCACTAGTTCGATCAAAAGATGTGTTATTTTGGTAGAAGTCGTCATTATGTAATTCTTGATGTTCCGCAACACTGATGTAGGTGTCTTCAGCGACAAATGAATCACAGAAAGAGGTGCTCTTAGCTGGAATTGAACCACAAATAGAATCCAAAGCTTTAAGTAGATCAGTTGCCGTGGATTCATCTGACAAGTTACTTTCACATAGCATAGTAGATAAATTCTCAAGGTGTTCACCACTGATCCTACTCTTATTCTTTTCAAAAAGATCAGTCCAGTCTTTCTCATTCATTCGAAATGGAGCATGAGCCATTGCGTTAGTAATTTTAGCAGCTTTTTCGTAATTTTCCAGGAAAATTGCCTGGCAGATCATTTCAGTAAATAGCATTGGATGTGGGATTTCTCCGGCCTCCAAGGTAGTTTCAAAGGCATGCTCCAGTAAATACCACTGCACATGCGGATGAAAATGATGATGATGGAAAAAATGTTGGGACAACGATACTATCAAAATAGACTGCACCATTCGAATTTTCGAAATTTATCTAATTACTCTGTACCTTTCCTGCTTTCGATGCCTCAACAAGGAGTGCTGCGTGTTTTCCCTGATCAAGCTGGTACCCTGAAAAACACATATCCTTGTAAACGTATTCAAAGTACTCCCACTGGTGTGCACAAACTGCTGCTTCAAGCACTGCTCCATATGTGTAGAGATCTGGGACTAGGGGTGTGTCATCATCACCCAGAAAAGCTTTGTATCCAGCTTTAACTTTGTCAAACAACTCCATAACCTCTAAGAACATATCATTACGCCCATAAACCTTTATCATGGCATTTACAGCTCCAATATTTGGAGGACAATGATCTAGCATGTGCTCAAAAATAGATACACAGTCATCAATATGTCCACCATCCATAGAAGCCATAATCATCCCTGTGAAGGTCACAGCCAATGGTTTTGAAAGCTGCAGTTTTTTCAGCTTCTCAATCTGTCAATAAATCCAGAAGATCAAAATTCTTTCAAGAAAAGCAGAATGCGCAACATTTCAAATGCATAACCATTACACAAGCAACCCAGGTCCATGTCATTGTCAACTCACCTCTATAATTGCTTCTTGCCATCTTCCTTGATTACAAAGACAGCAAGCTAGTTCATAGTACACGCTGGCTGATCCCTTAATTCCTCTTCGCTCCATGTCTCTGACTATACACAAGGCTTCATCAACTTTACCTTCCTTCCAGAATGTTCTGACAAGAACTAACACAAAATCCACGAGTAAACCTGTCAACTTAGCTACTTGATATAAAGGAAGAGGAGGTGGCCAAGCAACTACCTTTGTATGTAAGAGCATTTGGAGACTTGCCACTTTTTGTCATTTTCTGAAATAGCTCATGAACTAGGTCATATTTTGAAGAGTGTAGCATCACCTATGAAAGAGACATCAGCAAAGCTTGGGCAATGATATTTGAAGCTATTAAAGCATCAACAAGAAGAGTATTATATACCTCCATTGCTAGTCCATATGTAGAACTATTAGCTTTTAGACCAGATTTCCTCAATTGCTCAAAGACCCATGAGACCCCCTTCCAATGATGAGATGGAACACAAGAATTCAGCACCTACATGTTACATGTTCTTTAATTTGGATATACCACAAATCAGAATTTTGAAGTGGACTGTAAACAGTGATTCTCTTACAGAATTGTATACTACTAAATCAGGTTGAAGGGTGGGATCCCAGCTCTTGGAATGCATATTCTTAATATTTTTAGAAGGCTTCTCCTTCATGCGCTCAATTATGCTCATCAGCTCCCTCACCATTCCAGCTTGACCGAGAGTAACAGCTATACTATGGTAAGCAGCCATGTCTGGATAAATGTGGCAATCCCCCTAAGGCCCTTAAAGTGAAGACCTCAACGAATTACCATATAAACTTTTGATAATACTTAAAACACTATCTTAAAAATGAAATTCTCTTTACACGCATTTGCTCGAAGATTCGAAGAGCTTCATGGGGCTTTCTTGCCTTCCCAAGAACTGCCAGAAGCTTGGTGTACACAAACCTATGACACAGGCAAAAGCACCATAACATAACATCTTAGAATTTGGAAAAACTCGTCTTCTATGACCAATCCAACATCATTGGTTACAGATATCTGATCAATGATTCTACTTCTACGATAGAAGCATATGAGCTCAATTTCAACTGGAAGCTGATTGTAAAATAAAAAAACTTCCACCAAATCATACGCCATTTTCAAAGCCATACCTGCTTTTGTAATGTCTATGTTCTTTTCTGCTATACACCCATCCCACAACCTCCATGGCCTGCCTCCAACATCTCCGATCCCCAAGGCCTCCAAGAACCTTCAGCAACTGGTCTTCAGTGAATTGCAGGCACGATTGCTTCATCATCCTTGTAAACTTCCAATCCTTCATTTTTATCTCACGAACACTAAGCCTACACCACCAATTCATCAACCAAAAGCACAAAACCAGAACAAAAAAGAGGGAAATCAAATTCTGAAACCATTAACTAAAAATAAGCAACAAACCTGTCAATAAGGATCCTAATAGCCTGAGTTTCATTAACACGACGCTGAGCAAATGACATACTTGGATCATCACCCACTAACATACCCTCCTCGAATTCAACATCATCATCCAAAAAAGAAGACAAAGAATCAACCTTTCTCTCTTGAAAAAGCAAACCCAGTTCCCTCAAATGCCCAGACTTCAATTTCCCACCAAAATTGGGTTCCTTTCCTTCATACCCACTAGCCAATTCCCTCAACTTTTCTTTCTCCAATGATTCCCAGGGTTTTCCCACCAAGTTCGGGCCCTTGGATTTGGAAGAATGAAGGGCTTTATTGAATGTTCTGTATTCTTGAGATATGGTTCGGAAGTAAGATTCATGGGATAAAAATTCTACCTGGGATTGGGAGAAGGGTTCAGGTGGGGTATCAGAGGAAAGGCTTTTGGATTTGCGGATGGATTTTTGGAGGTGTTTTTTGCGGAGGGTGTGGATGATTTTAGGGGTTGGGTATACCCCTTTTTTAAGGAGTCTTTGTTTGATTTGTTCGGTGAGTGAGTCCCCGGATTGACATCTTGGAAGTGCCGGAGCTCCGGCGAAAGCCTCCATTGGCGATGATTTGGGATGATAAGTTCAAAAGGAGTGGCACATATCAAAGGGGTTTAGTCGAGGTTTTGAGTTCGCACCGCCCTCTTGTAGTCTTGTTATCTTCTCAAATAGTCGTTATATTCAGATACTGAAGTAAAAGGACCTATCCACCGTAAATAAGACGGTGCATAGTCCGATAGTCGTGCACCTGTTCTAGTCCTGGTTGACACATATAATAAGTAGGAGTATCATTAGGGAAATTAAAAGGAATGTGACGTGGAAAAAAGAGTGAAAATGACAAAAGTTTGCATATAATGATGAAGAAAAAAATGATTACGATTCATTTTGAATTTGAAATATATTTACACTTATTTGAACATATTTTCATCCCATTTTAATATACATCTTATATAAATTTAATGTATATCGTATATAAATTTCAATGTACATCTTATATAAATTCTATGTACATCGTATATAAGTTCAATGTATATCGTATATAAGTTCAATGTACATCTTATATAAGTTTAATAACTAGGGGAGTCACTGTTTACTAACGCCAATTCTGATACAATTTCAAGTGTACATTTTATATAAGTTTTAATGTACATCGTATGTAATTTCAATGAACATAACTTTCTTTGTCCAAAACTTATATAAAATGTTTAATGTATATAATACTCAACTTTAATGTACCAATTAAATAAAATATTTAATGTACATAATACTCAATTTTAATGTACTTTATTCATATTTCTAATACTCTTAACAATCAAATTCAATATACATGTAAAAACTGAAATCAGCAACTTTTAAATGTACACATTGTGTAACTGCAACTTAATTTTTTTTTTTATCTAATTTTTTTGGGGGGTTTGAACTCAGAGTTTCAATGGAGGGAGAAGAAGATTTTTTTTCAAAAAAAAACTTTGGAAACAATGAAAATCAGAAATGGAATATATGGTGCTGTGTGGGGGGTAATTGTAGCTTTGCAGTTCGGTGCAGTGAAGTGAAGTTTAAGTTCCCCAAAATCAGAAAATTGACTATTATGGGAAGCATGCAGTTAGATTGCGTGTGTTAACTGTCCAAATCTTCTGTATGTACATTACTCAGCAAACAATGTACATTTACTCTTGCGTTTTATTTTATCTTGCATGCATTTTGGTCACCAAGCACATGGTACACCAAGGTGCACTAACCACCCATTGCCTATCCACAAATACTTTACTTGGCATGAAACGAACCTCAAACCTCTATAAATTGAGATGAGACTGAGATCTTTACTAAGTCAGTCAAGCCTTATTTTGCATTCACCTGTTTGTTATGCTCATTTTCACATCTCTTCATTGTAAAGTGCTGCCAAAAAAACTTCATTGCAAAAGAAAATTTGAAGTACTTTCGTTGATTATTTTTTTAAGGGAAAATTATCAAATTGTTGAATTGAATTCAGCTCGTTATGCTCATATCACATGTCCTCAAATACATGCTTAAAATTGGAGTGCAAATCAATACATCAGAGTCGGTGTAAATAAATAAAACATTAGAATAGATTGATGCTATATTGTAATTAGAGCTGATTTTTACTTATTAAAAATTTATTCAAGTAATAATCATTTCAAACTAATTTATAGCAAAATACGATGCATAGTACTCCGTATTGAATTCAAAAGTACATGGCATGATTCCAATTTATCAAATTTTCATAAATGTCAAATCCCACAAACTTTTCAAAAATATATAAACATAGGTAATGAAGTCGGGCCTTAGACCAAGCCATATTATTCAGCGTACTCTGGGCCAAATTGGATAGCCCAAGGACTTGGGAGTGCGCTTCTCATGAACAAACTCCATAAATCTTTAATAAGGCAAGTGACCAATAAGGAATGATGTTTTGATGTCTTTGTTCTCGTAAGATTAAAGCTTATCATTTTTGAAAGTATGCCAACAGATGGAAAAAGAACAGACGGAAAACCAGAAGTACTGTCCATTCATTAACAAAACCTAATGTACATCATTATAAAGCTATGTATAAGGGATATCAACACAGCCACGCCAAAGTTAAAAAATGATTTCAATATTAAACAGTATTTCATGACAAACATTAAAACAAGAATGTGGAGGATAAGCCTTCTGTCTAGCTCTTTGATTTAGAGTGCTTCACAAGCCAGTCAATAACTGCATCAATGTTTGTAGAGTTCTTGCAGGAGATCATAAAACAACATACCTCTCTGTCTGAAATTGACTTGAGATCCCTGCGCAAGAAAAAATTCAGTGCTGACAAAATGGTGTCGAAAAGCTCACAGCTATAAGTTCAACAAAGATAACTAATAAAACTTGCATAAAAACCCTTCAATTATTAAAAGAAAGGAGGGTTAGTGTGAAATGCAGAAAAAATGACTAACATTTGATCCATGAAATCTTCTTTTGAAATAGCTCCTGGCTTGTCTATTTTGTTACCGAGCACAAGCAGAGGGATTCCGCTCAGTGAGGTTTTGCTAAGCAGATCATGAAGTTCATTTCTTGAGATGCTAATGTTATCATGATCAGCAGCATCAACTACGTAACTGCAATAGATATCAGAACTAGCCGTTATCAAGCAAATAATGAAACTCTAAGTTTCGAGTATCAAAAGAAGGAAGCTCATCTTGCATCTTAGAGAGGAGTGCAAAACAACAAATTTTGGACATCATGGTAACAGTAAACCACAACTTCCAAAACTTTTGCAACTAATCCTTTAACTGTGTATACACGATCCAGTAACATTAACCAACTAATGCACAAAGAAATAAGAGGCATCCAGCAAAACAAAGCTAACCAGCAAACTTATTTTTTAGAAATAGCAAAGGTAGGACGCAGGGCAGGAAGACCAACAGCACAAGAATACCGCATAAAGCTAAGAATTAACACACATGGCAACTATTGACATTTACCACATGTTGGCCTGTCCAGTGAATATGGCATGTTCAGCACATTTTCAAGGATAAGTGTGTATATTTGATCATCAGATCTCCAGCTTGAATCAGAGTAGTTGAGCACAAACGCATTATTGTGCCAAAACTAGCCAGAGGGTTGCCCTTAGTTATGTACGGTTCTAAGGACACGTATACCTTTAACTCGTAAAACTGAACACCTCAGCAATCCAGCAAGAGACACACAGGTACAGATTTTGAGTCTACCAAGCTGGGGAGCACATAAGGATCTATTGCTCACTATCTCCTAATGTTACAAAGTTCAATAGAATATGCAACAAATCTAGAGATGAAAGATCTCATAAAGTATAGCAAGACTTCCAGAGGAAAAAATAAAGCAATAGAACAAAAGAGAGAAGAAGGCCTCATACACTATAGCAGAGACAGCACGACAGTATCTCTCCCACATACTGCGAAACCTTGGTTGACCTCCAATATCCCACAACTTTATTGTGACATTCCCTTTGGTTACCTTCTTCATATTGAAACCAACCTAGGAACCAAATGCAAACAAAAGAATAGTTTTAAATCACAAGTAACGAACCAATATTCATAGCGGCTACTTAATCAAAACGCTCCATATACGATATTAGATCAGTAGGTCCACTAGATTAAGTTATACACTTATGCATAGCACTTACAGTGGGGATCATATCTTCACTATACCCTCCAGTAGCCACAACGTTTACAAGAGAAGTTTTTCCTGCATTCTGAAGTCCTATCAGAGAAAGCTCCATTTCCTGCTTGAAAAAGAGACTACAAGGAGGAAAAATAGGTAACTTTGTACTCCAGAGGTATGAATATGAAAAAAACAATACTAAAATAAACCATCAAAAAGAAAAATGTATATGCCTATAGGGGGTGTTCACAACATGATCACCAATTAAGGTTAAGAAGCCTCAGCTGCTTATAAGCGTGTGGGCGTATGATAAAACCGCATGTAACAACAATTTATACAGAGGATAACGTATAAAGTCAAACTTTGAGCCCACATTGGCAAGGATCGTGGGCCGTGGCAGTTCAACCCAAGAGGATCGATCAATAAGCAGACGTTGCAAAACTTGTTGAAGCGCATGAAACTTGTTCATAATCAAAAGATTTGCAAACGAATTGGGGCAGGTATTGCAATATCTTTAGACGCTATGACATGGCTACAGCTTTACGTAGTACGATGCACATTTACAATAATTTGAAGTAAAGTTGCCTCAAAGTTTGGAACTTTACTCGACTACGTCAACTGAATTATCAAATAACTTCAAACTAATTATAAACCTAATCTACAAGTTTGAAGGCGGCACTGCATCTATATCGGAATTCAATTAAATCAATTTTTTGTTTTCTTTAAAAAAAACCAATTGCAAACAGAATATACACACAGCCCCCAAAAAGTTAAAATACAATGAAAAAGAAATAACATATTGAGCACAAATCATGAATCCATAAAGAAGATAAGGATTGAAGAGAGAGAGGGGACAAACCTTCGAAGCCAATTGAGAAAAGCTTCCCAGACACCCATGGCTTCCGACGGTATAAAGTTAGAGAGAGAACGAAAGAGATCTCTGTATATTCTCCCGCACACTTATTGCATACCCTATTTTGACCCCTCTGAACAATTTGATTTACCATGTTTTTAATTTAAAGCGTAGGATAGGTGGAGCGATCTCAGTGGGTGGCACGGGGCATTTATTTTTTTTGTGGGCCGGTGCTGTGATTTGGGGTTGAAATTAGACGGACCCGTAATATACGTGCTATGCATTTTGTGGACCAATCAATCAGCCCCCTCTTTTTATCTTATTCGCAGTATATGGGGAGTAAGTCGCACGCTCTTCGAAAAAGGAAAGAAAGTGAACGAAGATAGCGGTGTACACATGTCTGACACCTTTTGCTTATCTGGCATATTGGCATTCCGGAAGAATCTTTCTCTTTTGGGCCTCTTATAAGTGCCTAAGTGGGTTTGCCTTTGGGAGATACGCCCACTTGATGGCCCATTTGTAACTAAACATTATTTTAAGTTAATTCTGCAGAGCATCTGAGTTTTGTTCTCTCCTCCTGTCTTCATTTCCCTGTTGTTTCATTACATCTTGGGTTTGAGGAGAATCGAATGGTCTATTTTCTACATTTTTTGGTATAGTTTGGGCCTTCTTAACCCGTGATTTCATCAAATTTCCAAGTTTATAATAAACATTATGGGTTTTGATTGAGTTCATCAATAACCCATTTGGCTAGCTGTTATATTTTAGGTGCAGTTAAGTTTGTGGGTTATCCCCATATCGAAGAGCAGATGTTTGATCACTTCTTAAATGAATTGTTTAGTTATAATTTATTTGATGATTGGTAAATGAGCGAAAATTTTGAGTAATATAGTTGCATTCACAGTAGGAATAAAACTCAAGTATACAATAAATTACTTCCTCAGTCTATTTTTACTTTGCTACATTTTCATTTAGGGAGTCAAATTTTTAAATTTTGACCATAAATTCTAATTATGTTATAACAAATAATATATTCATGTGAGATCTTGTTAGATGTTAGATCTCTATATAAATTTTTAGAATATCAAGTTTTTATAATTTTTTATCTTATAAATTTAGAGAAAAAAAAGTTTTAAATTGTGTTTTGAAAACCGTGAAAAGTCTAAAGCAAATAGATGTGAAGGGTTTTCTTTGTCCCTCAAAGGGTCTCATGTATTGCATTGTGTAAAAGAGAAATTTCACTTAAATCAAACAGTTATTGGCTACTGCTCCCCACTTTTCTTTTCCAGGGCAAGCAGACTAGAAGATCTAGAAGATCTAGTGGAGACTGTGAGAGCTGCATTTACTCCAAACAACCTATTGTGAGTATCAGACTCGTTGAAAGTATATGATATGGATAGCTCTCCTGTGCTTCTACATAATTTTTTCGATTATATATAAGGATTACTGATCACACCCAAGTAAACATTCCCGTTTGAGGTGTTAGCTACATTATACAAGTGACCAAAGTGTCACAAAAAATAGCACCAGACAAAATTACCGAAGCTTTTGATGATGATGCCTTGCTTCTGAAATGTTGCAGCAGCATGAGACAGAGAAAATGACTATTAACAAAGACGAAAGGCCAAAGTTTTCTAATCCCTCCCTCGTTGAATTGTAGGACTATTAGGTGCGATTAGCGGAATTTCAGGATTATTTCTTAACACCTAATCACAGGATCTCATGCATACATATAATATAAAATAGCGGAATTTCAGGATTATTTCTTAACACCTAATCACAGGATCTCATGCATACATATAATATAAAATATATATTAAGCAGTTAGATATACTTTTGATGCATGCTTCAACTATCGAACAACGGAGTCACAAATGCAATTCCTATACTCAGTCCACAAACGTCCCAGGATTACAACGTATACTAGTACGCTGTTCTGATTCTCCTTAGGATGGCTAGGGTTTTTCTAAATCTCTAATAACCTGATTGATCTCATATATATATTAATCAATCATGGAGTTATAACCCTACTTAAACTATGCCATCCAACCCATTGGATAAATGGGTTTGGAGAAACCCGATCCATTTGTGTTTATTGTGTGACCTCATAGGACTCGGTTACATTAGTTGTGGGCCTAATCACATTAAACCCACGTATCGCAATTAATTTCTAGCAAAATGTTATGATACTAAAATAACCGAATTTATTATCTCTATAATGATCCTAATATATTTAGTACGTACTTGCACGACGATCGAGGACACTTCCTTCAATCTCCCACTTGTTTGAGATCAAGTGGAGCAATCTAGAATTCCTTAAGTCTCTTAGTGTTCGATTTGATGATATATTAACATCTCATGTTAATCATATCGATATACAAATCGTTTTCTTGAAATCCGAGCTTGAACTACAAAAATGAGTGATTAAACCTTTAATCAACTCGAGCAAGGCCATGCATTTCCAGTTATCATTCTTCAAGCGGCCAAGACACCAATCCTATCATATAGGAGGACTTATCCAATCTTGCACAATTGTGACTCCCATTAAACTTTTAGCAAACCCGAATACAACCTTCTTTTACGGCACGGCGTTTGACAACATTAAAGTTATACTAGCCATTCAATGAGATACATGAAGTGCTCATGTCAAAGGAACCCACTAAATATATCATTGAAATCATATTTCAATTAGGTCAGTTCAATAATTATACTCTATAATTAACCACGCAATTGACCAGACATCTATATGTCCCTATAGCTCATGAAACAGGGCTATGCTAGCCTTTCCAAAATTATTTATATCCATTAATAATTTGAGACTAGGAACACTTGGTATTTTATAAAATCGTTCACCAATAGGGTTTCATTCGCCAAATCAAGCATTTGGCAAGCCTATGACTATGATTATTATAAAATACTTTGGACATAATATTTAATTCTAAACCACAATTAAATAAGATAGGAGCTTTATTTATAAATACAAAATCCCAACTTAAAGTAATGTTTTTATATCTTAAAGTCATTCACCAATATGCTTAATTCCTTTATTCCTAGCATGACTCTCATGCTTGGGTTGAGGTATGGGTTTAGTCAATAGATCAACAACATTCTTATCCTTCATAAACCACTTCTTAAACTAAGGATTACTTAAAATAACACATATAGTATAGAGCTTTAGAAAAACAAATTTAGAGAGTTTCATCCTGAACCACTTCTAATTATCAAAAACTTTCTTAAGATGGAAAAAACATTTCCATCTCTTTAAATCCACTTTGATTAAGTGTAAAGCATTTCAATTATCATTTCCACTTTGAAGTCATTATAACAATATTCAACAATCACAAGTAGGAAGATACATATTATAGATCATGATTTTCCTATAATGATGCAAATACTCAAAATACAAGTCTCAAAAAATACACAATTACAAAAAATAAACCCCGTTTGAGTTCTTAAAGATAAAGTTAAATCTTATCAAAAAATTTCTCAAAATCTTTATATTCACAAGCCAACTGACTTAGAATGGTTATATAGGGTCCTAAAAATAAGGAGTTTTAAAATTGGACTCCTAGATTAGAAAATACGCCATTCCATTCTGAGTTTATCGTAATATTCGAGATTCCTCGATATTAATTAAATAAAAACTAATATCCTCTTTTTTTAGCATACCTTTTTATATATCGTGATTTTTCATGATAAACGAGTTCTCACATGATCTTAGTGGATTTATAAGTTATAAATTATGTAGTTTTTTAATTTAAATAAACTTTAGTTAAATTTTAAATGTTTAATACATAAATACATATAAAAGTAGAGTTTTATACAAGGAAGTTGAATAATATGTAGGAGGATAATTAGGATCAATGATAATCTTAAAAGGGTAAATAGAGTATATCATTTTTCGTAATATTTATCTCAAGACCTTAGAATAAGTTTTAAGGGTAAAGTTTTTAGAGATAAGCAAATTGAGATAGGATGTTAAGGCCTTGAAACGAATAAGTGTAATTTCATAGTAGGCCTAGACAAAGTGTTGCTTGTAATAAAAAAATAAATAATAATGCAAAAAAGAAGAAGATAAAATACGATAAATTATTTACGAAGTTCAGCTTCAATAATCCTATGTCTTCGCTTACTGTTATTCACATCGTAGGCGTATGATTTAACTCAACTTTCATTTACCTCTTTTTGAGTCCTAGAGGATTACACTTTTCTTCTAGTTTATAGCTTTTCTACTATACTATAATAACTTAAATCCTAGTAAATTAAAAAAACACTTTTCTCGTTAAGTATACATTTGAGTTTAACGATACTCTTAGTATAACTTACTCAAAATAAATCTTTTGTAAATCATCTTAGTTCTAGAATATTTTTTTTCTCAAAATAAGAATGATAAAAAGATTACAAATTTAGAAAGAAAATAAACAAAGGTTAAATGCTTTTCTTGAATATTGTGCGTGATTGGCTCTCTATCTTACGTGCTTCAAAGCTTTGACTTTTATAACATTTTTCAAACAACTCCACTTGAACTCGTGACATAGCTGTTGAAAAAAGTTTGATGCACTATATGAATTTCAGCAGGAAGCTAGTATTCTCTTTTTGGTTGCTAAAATTGTGCAACAGCCTAACAACAAATACTCAAACATGTAAAGGTAGTTAGGCACATTTAAACTAGACTTATTGAAATAGGTCACATGCAAAACAGACCGAATTGGACTGGGTCAAAAAATATTCACAACGATCCGAGTCAGGTGGAGGCCAAATAAGTTAAAAAACGGGATGCACTTTCTAAATAGAGTATAATTTTTATCTAAGAGGGTGATTGTTTGTCGATATCACCTTCGATTTTTGGCAGTGGATCATCGACAAATAAGTGAAAATAATCCATAATCAAATAATGTTTAAAAGCTTTGGAAACTATTGACCCATTAAAAACCCGATAAAACATGACCCTTTAAAAGACCGAACCAATTAAACCCATAATTGATTAGACCATTTTACAAACAGCCGATTAAGGGTCCTTAATGGAGCCTCTCCTATTTAAACATGTCTAATTTAAACAATTGAAAGAAAATATAAGAGATAAATATGTTGGGAAAACCATGGGTAGAATAAGATTAAACAAAGATAGAATAAGGAAAACTTATCCTCTCCATGATGCTTAGCAACCACCTAGAATTGCATGAGGATAAACATGATGCAGCAAAAATAGTTAGGCAATGTTGATTTCATGCAACACGTTAATCCAAAATAAAATATAGTAAATAAGCTAAGCACAAATACAATGTAACAGAGTACAATAAGAGAATTATTAACTTGGAAGTATATTGTAAATAGTAGGTTTCAAGTGTAACCATTAATTGGACGAAGATGAAAAAATGTGGACAAAAGGAAAGCCTCAGAGTAAAGACTTAAGAGGATGGCAAAAGATAGAATGAGAAGAAGCAAAGCATCCCCCCTTAATAATTTTAAACATAAATTCTTGTTAATAATTATAAGGGGCCTAATCGGTTATTCGTTACTCATCCCATGATTTATACCTCTCTTGAATAACCCCTTCTCCCACAAAAACCAGCGTCACAAGCTATTCTTACCTGAATGAGCAAGTCACACACTCTATCTCCCGAATTCTTGCCTTTCTTTTATCTCATGAAAATTCACGCAAAAAGCAATCACTATCATCTTCATCATCATCATCATCATCATCATGATAAGGTGATTTGGGACAACAACCACTGTCTAGAAAAGCGCGAGCTTCACTTTTTAGTTCGTGTCAAATGTCCAAATCCAAACTCGTTCTTAACTTCACTTTCATCTCTTTTCTCTTACTCTCTCCATCCGTCCTCTCTCCAAACCCCAGGTTCGTCTTCCCCTCGCCGTCGTCCTCAAACATTCACAGGCTTGATCCTCTCCAGCAATTTGACTTTTATGACGGGGGTTACAATCTGCAAAGCAAACATTATTGGGCTGTAAGTATTACTTTGTCTTTTAAGATCATTAGTTCCCATGTTTTATTGTTGCTCTGTTTCAGTCAGCAGTTTTCACGGGAGTTCATGGATATGCAATGACGGCAGTGTGGCTGCTATGTGGGTTGGGATATGGGATTTTCCTCATTATCAAGAACAGCAGTTATTCTTCTTCTGTTGATCATACAAACTATTCGGAAGTTTCGTATTATTTGGTGTTCTTCCTCATTCTGTTCTTCTCCCTCCTTGCCATGTAAGTGCTTCAGTTTTCGACTTTTCGTTAATCCGCTTGAATTTCGGGAAACAATGAGAATAACCGTACGTATGGTGCATACTGTAAGATTAGTTTGAGGCAGTATGCAACAAACAGTGAGCTGCTGCGTGTACTATTATATGTTTGACGACTTGTTCAAAGTGGAGTATTTTAGGAGAAAATTGGAGGTTTATTCATGATTTTTGGCTAGAAATTCACAAACTTGGAGCCTCTAGTAAGTTGTAATAAAACCATATGGGATAGTTAGGATTTTGGAGACATGATGGACGCGGACAAGGACATATTATGACTGGGTTTTATAGCTTTGTTTACGTATTGAGACTCTCCAAAGCAATTTCTTTATCAACATGTATATCAAATTCACTGATCTGAGACTGAATGATGAAAGTTCCTCGATTAGAATGAATCTCGAAATGTTAGAATTAATGATAGTTATTTGTGCACATTTTTTTAAGTCTCCAGTTGATTTTTTAAGAGCTAATCTCGTTCTTGCCTTGACTATGAAGGGTTGCCACAGGTTTCGTGATTGCAGAAAACCAGAAGACTCTACAAACAACAAAGAAACTGAAAGAAACCATAGTAGGAGCAGGTTATGAGGCTCGAAGAACAATCCACAAAATAAACAAAGTAATGAACAAAATACAATCCCTTCTTTGTCCATATGATCAGAGCACTTGCCTTCTTCTGAACACCACCAGTCAGCAGCTTGGAAACGAGTCTTACAGCATCAAACAATTTATCCAGAAGAATGACCATTCCATTGATCAAGCTACTTGGGCTCTGTAAGTAGCATTCCAGGTTTACATTAAGGCTAGTAATAATTCAATCTTCGGTTCGAGAAGGGCAAATCAGCTAATTTTAAAGGCTTTTTTGTAAGATGAGTTGTAGGAACTTTTGAGATAGCACAACTTGTCCAACTCTTGTCGATGAACAATAGTAACCCAATATTTGTATGTCAGATTGATCTAACTCCGTCCTTCTCCTCCTTGCTACTTAGGTACATAACAAACCTTGTAGTTGTGGCCGTTAACTTGTTCTTTTTGGTTGCTGGTGTAGGTAAGGTTAATTATCTTCTACAAATATGTTTCTTTAAATATTTCTTTCTAGTGTCTTGTCTGTAATGTACTAATCAAATTTCTTGCTTTGGTACAGTTTTAATCTTGATACACTGGCACCCGGGATTTTTCATGTAAGTTCATAATGTATATTTTCCATGTGAATTTCAGCTACATTCTCTTATAACAGGCCAAATTGACAAAATCAGTGTGCATCACATCTTGTATGTCTAACATAGCCCTTAATTAAGCTTTCTACATTTTGTGATTGCAGAATAATATTCTTTTGCTGGATATTAACAATGGCATGTTGGTTTCTGACCGGCATTGATTTCTTTTTTCACAAGTGAGTATTAGTCACAACATTTTACTGATGACCTCTATCTTCTTAAGTTAATTTGTGCTTTGCTAGCTATTGGTTTCCACCGTCATTGAGTTAATGTTGCAGTTTTGCAGAAGATACCTGCACAGCACTTGAAGAATTCAAACACAGCCCTTCGAATAGCAGCTTAAGTTCGGTATTACCGTGTGCAAAAGCATCAAAGTCACAAACTGTCATCACCGTGCTTGGCCAAACAGTCCATGATTTTATTACACAGGTATGGAGTACTACTACGAAAGTTATACGGTTACATGCACAGGTTTATAACATAATTTTTTGTTATGAGACTGTTCTTCCTTTATGAAAATGGTTTGGCTGAATTAAAGCTCCAACGCCTAGTCAAACAACCCACTAAGTGGCAGTTTCATGGTTAATCAAACCCATTTGAGTTGACCTGATTCCATTTGTTCCGTCTTGCCATTGTCTCTTGCAGTTGAATTTGAACATGAAAATCATGCCAAAGGAGCTCGGATTGGATGAAAAACATTATGAAAGTGCCTTTAAAAACAAAAAGATTTGCGACCCTTTTGCTGGACCACCTGATTACAGATACCTAGCTGGTAATTGCCCCAAGCATGCCATTCCAATTCGCGACATACCAGAGGTAAGTGAAACTAGAATTCAGTATCGCAATCTTGTTTGAGACAGCTCAATTATTTTTGAAAGAAATCTCAAGTTCCGATCCATATACTCCCTTTATCCACTATTAAATATTAGCTTGATTCGCATAGCTTGTACCAATCATAAATTTCCGTCTAATAGTATGTATAACTCCCATGCAGATTCTTGCTGGATTTACTTGTGACAATGAGATATCATCCCTGGAGTCATGTAAAGGCGAGGGGAAATTCCTCCCTAAACCAACTTATCTAATGGCATATGCCTACATTCGATCAGTTGAGTACTTGACCAATGTGTATCCTGAATTGGAGAGCCTAATTCAATGTTCATTTGTCAAAGATCGGATATCGAGTATGGTATTGCACCAATGCAAACCGTTTGAGGTCTCTACATATATTTTATGGATATCCATACTTAGTCTTTCAGTGAGTATGGTAGTTTTGGTGTTACTTTGGATGGCTAAAGCTTACCAAGATTATGGAAAATGCTTCTCCAAGTGTTCCATCACACCAAGGCATGAAGAACCCTAAAGGGATTTTGCCAAGCACCATAACATTTACATATAGTTGATACGGAGTACCTCCATTCGTTTACCAAAACAATTGGATATATAGGTTTTTTCATATCTTATCCCACATTGCATATTCCACCATTCACTAATTTTTTGTGTTACAATCTTCAATAACTACTTGTAAACCTGTAGAGTAAAAACATGAAGTAAAAAGTAAGGAGAGGGAGGGGGCCGAGACACTAGACACTGACAACTGACAACTGACAAATGTACATATACATCTTCTCATACTTGTAAACAAATTATTTTCAAGGAATTTGTTTTGAGATTATTTCCTCTACCATTTATTCTTTATCCCGCTTCCTTATAATCAAATTTTTTAACTTTTCGAGGACATCATGCATCATGTTTCTAGGGTAAGAGAGAATCGTACGTAGTTAAAACTTTCGGGATGTTGTGAATACCACTTGCATCAACTCTACTGCTAATTAATTGTTGCAGACATAGAAAAAAACCATAAGCCACTCCATTTATCTATCTTCACTCTCCTGACTCTTTAAACCCTATTATCTCTTGTTCACCATGGGCTATCTCCGACCTTGTGGACGGAGATAAGCCCCTTTTTTTAAGTTTGTCGGTTTATTTTACTTGTTAACGAAAATTTCTCCATTATTTGAAACTTTGGCTTATATTTGGATTTTGTTCTCTCCTTGCGAGAGTTTAGGGTTTGTATGTTACTAGTTGGCACATAAACTGGTTCCCTATTATATTCTCTATTCTTGATGTAATTGTATTGTTTTTGCATAAAGCTTTTCTCTCCGTATTTCACCGTAAATCCACGTAATAATGTTAATAATTCTTAATTTTATTATGTCACCACCATTGAATCAATAAACATGTATTCTATACGGAGAAGGACTATAGATTACATTTTGAGAATTTTATTTAAATATATCATTTATTCATTTAAGATATTGGTGTTAAATACTCTCTCCCCGCAAAATAATTGTTACACTTGAAATAAGCATAACAAACTAGGAGAAAGGACGAATGCTGTCATTATAAATTTAAATGGTAATGTTTCTCAGCCAAAAAAAATGATTATCTTGTACTTTGTATTTCTAATATGTATAACACGTCTCAACACTATAGAATAACTCTGTGGTTATTTGTTAACATAACAGATCCCAACTTATAGGATATTATTTCCTAAGTAATAAAAAAATACGGAACGAAATTGTGATATTAGTGAGCAAAGTGTACAATTTAATTATATCATTAACCAAAACTGTGGAAAGCCAATAGCTGAGAGCTTACTGCCTTAATTGTTGCCTAAAGCTGTCAGTTTTCAATTTGAACTACTAACTTGACTTTATTGAGCCGATTTGGGCTTATCCAAATTGCTTTACAATCCGAAAGAAGAAACTCATAACCTAATTCATCCTAAAGCCAACTTAAAAACTGATTTCACCTTAAATTGGTCCAACCAAAATCAGACCTAATCTCAACCTAATGACAACCCTATTTAGAATTGGCCCAATTTGTTAATAATCCAACCCGGTAGTAAATAGACATGTAACAACTTAAAATCGATTCAACTCGATAACAAACCGACAAGGATCGATTGATAGTAAGTTATTTACACGATTTATGTCACCCACATAATTTATGATTACTATTACGCTAGAATAACATATAAACAACCCGAAACCCTTATTCAATCCGACAACTCCTTCTATCTTTCAATGTTTCATATTGACTTGGACTTTTTGGACTAATTCAAAAGTCATGATCTAGTGCCTCGAGGAACTTCTCTAGACATATAAGACAAAAGCATAATTAAATAATTTTCATAAAGGAGATGTTACTCTTACAATTAGGGTGCTTAGCTTGTTGAATAATTATATAATCATTATGTATGTTTATTGCTTTGTGTCCCATATGAATTGAATAAAAGCAAGAAGTTGCTCGTCCATAAGCAAATGAGCAATGTACCAATATTATCACTGTATCAAGGTTGGCCGATTTAGAGAGTTCATTACTACATAGTTAGTTTCATGATAGATGTAATATATTTGAAAAATACTTGAAGTAAGAAAGAAGATCAATTATGAAATATTGTCAAATGGCCCCTAAATAGTACTCATAAAATTGACTTAAAATGGATCCCAAATCTACAAAATCAATGTGCATCACGTCATGTAAATCTTACATATCCCTTTATTAAGCTTTCTCCATTTTGTGAATGGGGAATAATATTCTTTTGCTGGATATTAACAATGTCATGTTGGTATCTGACGGGCATTAATTTTGACTTTAAATGGATCCATTTCCGGAATAGCCAAAGGGAATAAGTAATTCATAATTATCAATTGGTAATTAAGATGAGTTTACCTAATAAATAACTCAAAATCTATCTAACTCATTAAATTGTCGTAACATGTTCTAACCCAAACCGGACCGACTCAAATGACCCGAATCGACTCAATTGAAAGTCCAACCAAATTTTAAATAAACCGTCTTAATATACTCAAACCCAACTAATCAATACCCAAACTAACCCTAAAATGAATTCAAATGCAAGAGAGCAAATAATCGACTTAACTTGAACCAATTATATACCTAACCCGACAGCAACCGATAACTTGTTTCAACCAGGCCGGAGTAAGACCCGTATTATTGGTACTAGACCAAACTCTTTGAACAACTCGAATTGAAACTCTTACGTGCACAACTGCACATATGTGACGTTGGTGATTGGGGACTAGAAAATAAAATGCAAGTTACCGAGGAGAAAATGCTAGGAGAAAAACATAATTTCTCAATAGTAGCAACAAATTTTGTTTTGCATTTTTAGTGCACATATCTAATTAATAAGATAAGAACATTAGTGTATAGTGAACGGAAGGTACATTCGAAACTATTCATTTTAAACTCTTGCGTAAATCAATCAATTGTTAAATATTAAATGCGAATTACTCCATGAACAAAAACAATTTTCATATCATCTTTTGTTCACAAAGTAGTGGCATACAATTATTCAAACTACTCTTTATCAAATGGAGTAACTTTGCCTTATTAAAAAAAAAGTTCAAGATTAGACATAAATGTGTGTAACTTGCTTTCCTTAAATCTTCCACTTTTCATAAGAGGTTAGTTGCCCCAAGACCCGATTGGGTCTGGGTCTAATTTTTTTAGACTAATTGGAACCGGATCGGATATGGGTCTAAATGTCTTTGGGTCGGACTAGACCCATATCCGAACCATGGACTCGCACATTTAAAAAAAATAAAATTAAAATTTAATATCCATTTAGAACTAAAATTAAAGATTCATTCGCATTGCCCCGTCACCTTCAACTCTTTTTCATCGCCACTCGCCAGGTAACGTATTTATATAATTTTGATGTATACTTTGTGATTACTAGCTTCTCGTCGTTACGCCCCCCCGCAAACATATTCAATTGGGTTTGAGATTACTAGCTTTGGTGCGGTTTTAAAACTTGCGAATAGCGATGCACTTGATCTTAAAAACATTGCAATAAAGTACTGTTGAGTTTAAGACTTTTGATTCAGTGTTGGATTTTGACTATAGTGTTTACTTATTTTCCACTCACTTAACTAAAGTTTGTTTTGCAAGTATTTCAACGATACAAATTGTGTGATTAAGAAATGATTTATTAATTTATCTCATTTGACATAATAATGCAATTTATGTTCCTTTATAACACTTAATCGGTAAACAATTCTAAGGCCTAAAATACGAAAATACATCTAATTATAAAATATGTGAATAGTAAGCACATAAAAGGATCCAATTTGGACATGAGATCCATCCAATCCAATGGATTTGGGTAATGGTCTGAAATTTTAGAACCCAATGGGTTTAGGGCGGAGTCTAGGGCAAATAAAAGTCTAATTTAAAAATAATGTATATGGGTAAATCCGACTCATTGTCATCCCTACCCCTAACTTTTGTCAGTCAAAAATAGAAATATTTACAAAAAAGAATAATGATAGACTATGTCTTAAGACTCTTGATCAACTGAGCCAATTCAGCACATTAGATTAAATTAATGTATAATCCAATAAAATTAGGTGTATGGAGTAGTCGTATTAGACAATAAGAGGCCAAGAGTTTGCATCAAAAAAACAACAACAAAAAAAAAAAAGTCGAAGAGTTGGATAAAGCAGAAGTGAAAAGACTTGAAACGTAAGAGAGAGGAAAAAAAAAAAGGCTGCTTCTGGGTTCGAAGTCATCATCATTCATCAATCACTAATTCACGAAACCTGGATTCGATCCACCATTATTATTTTGACAACTTAACCTTAAGCTCTCCTTTTTCTTGTCCTTCTCCTTCGTTACTTTTTAGTTCTTCTCCGACCAACTTTTCCTATTCTATACTATACTAGATTTCTTTAACTTTTTTGAGAGTGCTGAAACTTGGTGTAAATTTGAGGACACTGATGATGTAAAGTTGACAAATTTTGAAGATTTGAGGAATCCATGCCTGTAACTTCTGCTTCATCCTCTGCTCGGCTTATGTCTGGTAATAACTTTGACTTTTTGCACCTGTTTTTTTTTTTTTGCTTAATTGTGTTTGATTGCATTTTTCACGCTGTTTTGTTCAGCTTTAGCTAATTTTTTTTTTTTTTTTTTTTTTGTGGGTGGGGGGGTTCAAGTTGATCGTTTTCTATGTTGGTTGAATTAATTAGTCGATATTCTAATTTATTTGGTAAACATAGAAGGTGGGTATTTATTGTATGCATCAATGTTTTACAAATTTAGAGGTTGATTCCATTTTTTTACTTGTCAAGATTGGTATTTGGTATTTGATGATTAATTTTGAATAATGTGATTGATTCGGAAAGTGGATGATGTTTTAAATTTACTCAGTGGATCAGTTATCAATACCATTTGCTGATCATCTAATGTAGTGACCTGCTCTTGCATCTGCATCTGTGTATGCATAGGTTTCAATTTCTTGACTGCAGCATTATCTCCGGGATGATATGGAAGAAAAATTGAGGATGAGGAATAAATACAGGAAACCAACCACTTTGCGTTGCAGTGCAGGGAACAGATGTTCATTACGTGTAGCTGTGTATAGTGTGGTTGTGTGCATACTACTGCTGCAGCTTTACTCTCTTCTTCCACAAAAGGATAAATTTAAGTCGGATACACATATACACCCTAGTAAACGTTTTCATGAGCTAGAAGAGGTTGACGAGGAGAACTTCCAAATGCCTCCTCCAAGAAAACGTTCCCCACGTGCTGTTAAACGGAAACCCAAGAGGCCAACTACCATAATTGATGAGTTCCTTGACGAGTCTTCTCAAGTCAGGCATGTTTTCTTTCCTGATATGAAGATGGCAATTGATCCAAACAAGGGCAATGACAGCTTCTATTATTACCCCGGAAGAATATGGTTAGATACAGATGGAGATCCTATCCAAGCTCATGGTGGTGGCATTCTCTATGATGAGAAATCAAAGACATACTACTGGTATGGAGAATATAAGGATGGACCAACATATCGTTCCCACAAGAATGGAGCAGCACGAGTAAGTTTTTTTCTTTTTTTTTTGTATGTATAGTATTAGCCTATAGTACCTAATTAATTTCATATGAAAAATTGATGATGAAAATGTTTTAGTGATGAAATAAGGGCTGTTGTGAGTCTTGTGAACTTGGTGTTACTTGTAAGTAGCAGCTTGATATAACTGTCCGTGATGAGGGTGTAGTGCCAAAAGGAGATAAAGGTTGGAGAAAAATGTAGATTAAGAAAATCAAGAATATCTGTTCTTGAATTTATGTTGTATTTGGTGTACAGGAACTTTTCTGTTAAAATTTTTCTGCACGAAAAGTATGTTAAACTAATGAGTCAAACTACAATCTTGCAAAGAAATGGTTGTCAACCAAACGTGGAAAAGTTGTTTGTCATGTGAAAAATGCTTTGACCGGTGTTTTAAACCCATAGAACCAGGGGTTCATATCTGTATAGAGATGATTTTTCTTCTAAGTATGTGTCTGTACAATCCAAATAATCCGGATCAACAAATTGTGAGTTTGTGACACCTTATTCTCTTTGTTATATCAAGCTTATGATTGACCTGTAATGATTGTAAGCATGAAGCTATGTGAACCTTGCTTAGTTTTCTGAATATCCTGTTATCTATGTGTGTGGACTTGAAAAATAATTCCATTCAACAGACTAACTCTGATATTATCCAAATGTACCAGTCATGTTAGAAGTTAACTTGTAATAATAAGCTTCTGAGCAGCCTTCTTGTGTATCCGGAATCATTACATCTTTATACATGTTTCTTAGTATTGGAAACAGGATAAATGTGTTTGCCCCATCAAATTTGTTACTTTTTATTTCTCTTTAAGCAATCTGTTAAAAGGTTGTTGTAAGCTTGTAAATATAAAAGAAATCTTAAATATGGTTGTCTTGTCTAGTTATCAGGAATAGCTCAAGTACTTACATGCTTTGTGAGAATGCTTAAATAGATAGTTAAATTTGTCACACACCACATAGTCAAGGTGTCGTTGTACATTGATACTCAAGCCTCATGTTTCTTTGGACGAAAATTAATAAAAACCATCAAGGGTGTTACTTAAACTACCCATAACTTATCTATTGTCTTTGATGTAATAAATTTCTCTGTCATTCATATGTTGTTAATTATTACGTGATTTGCCCTTTTCACCCTGCTAGACGATTCCTTTCATGCCCCTTGGCCCCTTCTTACTGGTACTTTTATCCCCCTCTCTTCCTTCTTATGGCTCACATTTTTATACTTCTTCACGGTAATGTCCAGTCTCTCATCACCATGCCCTAATTTCAAGGAAACATGTTTATGGGTAAATATTGTTCAAATGATGAATTATCTTAACCTCCTCGAATGACACTAGGAGGCTTTCAATACCATTAGTACAATTTTGGATATTTTTTCGAAAATATCAGAAGAACTTTGTATTAACCTTCAAAATTTGGTTATTTCAATCAATTTTGGGTCTAGTAAGGAAACACCTTGATATACAATCATGGGTTTTATTGGGTCCTAGAATCTAGAGTCTTAAACTCGTTCTTGGGCATTTAGAAACCATATTTAAGGCAACGAGAGGTTCGAAACCTTCTTGTATGATCTAGAGACCCTACTACCATTAATTCAATTTCAAAAATTTTCGAAAATATCTCCAAAGCATCGTATACTTTCAAAATTAAGACATTGTGGACAATTCTGGATCCAAGGAGGGAACATCTTGTAATACTTTCCATGGATCATATAGGGTCACATTACGCTCTACAAGTGACTAAAATTGTCTACTTTGATTTTAAACATCTATTTTAACCAATTTTTGAAACTCCTACAATTAGAGACTAAATATAAGGTAATGATTGGTTTCAAACCTTCTTATATGACCCTACAAGACATCCAATACAATCGACTTTATTTCGGATATTGTTTCCCAGTTATTTCTAACATTTTTGGACAACCATACACCACCTTGCCTAATTAGAGGCTCCTAGCAAATTTTAGCCTACACAATTAGTGTCCACTCCCATTATCTTTGGCCTCTTGCCTTTGAAACTTAGTTCTTTTCTAAAAAGATATTATGCTAGCCCTATAAACTATAGGTGGCTTTTGGGTTTGGGAATTAGGAAGAGTAGAAAAGGCACAAATTGAAGCGATAAAAGGCTCAGCACTAGATCGTGATAGTAAGGCTAACAAGGTCACTCTGCCACTTTGTTGTTCACATTTTATCATACTAACCTGATTTGCCCATTTTCCCCTTGCTAAAGTTTCTTTTCACGCCCCTTTTTAGTGTTTCTTTCTACCCCTTTACTTTTTTAGTTGTGGCTCCCATTATTAATATCCCTTCATGACAATCCAAACAACATAGTATTGTACCGAATACCTCCATCCTTCCACTCACACTATCCAGAGAATGTCTAACATATTTCTTCCTGTCCTTCATCACCTTTACACTAATTTACCGCAACCTCCTTTGTTGGTTACTTTACCATCTTAGAATCATCGATCAAACTGCCATGTAATTAATTGGCATAATGGGAATGCATAGTTATGGGATTCTTGTGTAAGAAGGTAGATGGTTAGTTAGAGGAGAAAGGGGGAAAGAAGAATTGATCGGTGATCATCATTGTTTCTACCAAAATTTGTCACCTAGTGATAAATTAAGGTTGGGACGGTTTAACAATTAGTTTAGCTACGTGTGGGTTGAAATGAAACAGAGAAATGCAAAAATGACAAAATGACAAAGGATTGGCAATGCGAAAAACCCAAGAAACGGGAAAAACCGTGGGGGCTAGTTAGGCCGCAGTTTCACTATGTAAAGTATCACTTGTGTTACAATGTAGAAATGAATGGAAAGAAAACTTAAATTGAATACAATGAACAACGTCGCGTAGCTATTCAATAAATTGTTTTTTTTTTTGGTGTGTAGCTCTGACCTTCTCCCCTTACTCTTCTCTTGGCCTTATTTATACTCTTCACTCAGCTTACTTCAGATTCTTTCCCGTTGAGAATATCCTTTGAGAAAATCTCGGGATCTCTTTGAACCGGTCAGTTCATGTCTCTTATCCATCTGTAGGCTTCATCTTATTTGAACTGGTCAACTGCAACTTAATCACGCGTCCTATCTCCACAGATTACATTGACTAAGTCTTCTCATTATCTTTGCTGCTTATGTCGCGTACCCATTACAAGTACCTACCCGTCAGTAACTACCAGGAGTCATGCCACAACTGCCACGATCTTCAGGGCCCGCTTCTTATGCTTAGCTGTTCTGTGACGTGTAGCTCCTTTGTCATGTCGCGTGTCTAGGCGGGTTTTTAACCATAACAATCATGAATTGAGTATATCCTTTAACTTTGTTCTGCATGTTAATAGATAACAGGCCCTCCTGTTTGTATAGGTGTATCTTCAAGATTGTGTTGTCTTTCCGAACTATCAATGAAAGTCATCTTCTTCTTTGCTTTTAATCTTCCCAAGTTATGTCAGATCATTACACACCACTATCCCAACACCTCCTGGTGACTGAATTAACACCAGCCAAAATCGAGGGAATACGCCATTGATCACAACAGAGACACAAGGTTGAGTTTGACTGTTGGCTCAAGATTGAAAGCCAAATGATCAGATTCGACAAAAAAAATTCACTTGACAGAAAATAATGAGAAGATGGGAGCAAGTGTTGTGATCATAAATTCAGAAGAGAAAATGAAGAAAGGTTTGTTAGGATGAGGAGTGGGATAAGTTTATTTTCCAATTTTTTTAATATAGATTATATTTTTTGTTGATCAGTTACTCAGATAATGGCCTAACTGGTGGTCATTTTGACTAATAAACCCTTTCTTTACTTGCATGTTGCCAAAATTTACGCTTATCTCGTCATATTCGGTAATCTTGCCAGGATTTTCTACAGCACTGAAATCTGACTGGAGTTTTCAGTAAATCAACTTGGTTGTGATCTTGTAAAAACCAGCTGCTGCACTTGAATACAAAATTACAGTTGACTATTCCTTATATGTTCTGCTGCTGTTATTTAGTGGATGTTGTTGCCAAATGCTCTTTGTAGTCTATTGTCTACTTGATGAATCTCTCGAGCTTGGCAAGATCTTGTGTCTGGTTCTGCTTATTGTTGAGGTATAAAGCAAATATGAGATGCAAAAAGTTGGAGGTGGTGTCAATGATCTTTTTAGGAAAATGCCATTGATGTAAGTGCTGAGTTTCTGATGTTTGAATGCTGTATTACACAATAAGCACTACCATTCAAAGTAAATACAAATATAATTTGGGCCTAGCCCTTTACTAAGAGTCTATGAAGGGTTGCCCTAACATTTTTCTGTTTTTCATTTGTACTATTTTTTCTATTTGTTCCCATTTTTTCTGTCTAGTTGTCTTCTGTTTAGTATATTGACTATTTTCTTTTTGTTTTGCAAAATGTGTGCTCTCATTTTTGTAAATTCCATGAGCTAATCACCCAATTCATTAATCTTTTCCCTTTTATAAAGTTAACTGTTGCCCTTGTATATATTTATATGGTGGTGAGGTTAGAGAATGCAGGTTTTGTCTAGTAGCTCACATTACATTCTTGTTCTGCCCCCCTGAAAATGCTTGTGTTCGAAAAGATTTATCAGGGGTTTGAACTCAGTGGCAACTTTGATTGCTGTAACTGACTAGGCCTTTAGCATAGTGTGAGAAGGGTAGATGAGTTCAGGCTTCGTAGTTTTTACCCTACATCACCCATTCAACAAATACAACGTTATGTAAAGCTACCTGTTCAACTATTACAACACTGAAGTTACAGTTTTTTAGGCTCATGAAAACTTTCTTATGATTTTCTGTTGTGTTTTGGGCATTAATTTAATTTTTTTATTTCTTATTATTATAGGTTGATATCATTGGCGTTGGTTGTTACTCATCCAAGGACTTATGGACATGGAAAAACGAGGGGATTGTGCTTGCAGCTGAAGACAATGACGATACTCATGATCTTCACAAATCCAACGTGCTCGAAAGACCGAAAGTTCTGTACAATGAGAACACCGGAAAGTATGTTATGTGGATGCATATAGATGATACCAATTATACAAAAGCCCAAGTGGGCGTTGCTGTCAGTGACTATCCTAATGGTCCATTTGAATATCGCTATAGCAAAAATCCTCATGGCTTTGACAGCAGAGATATGACAGTCTTCAGAGACGATAATGGTGTTGCATATCTCATCTATTCTACTGTAGATAACAGTGAACTCCATGTCAGTCCTCTCACTGAAGATTATCTTGATGTCACAAATGTTGTGAGTCCAATTCTCATTGGCCACCACCGTGAAGCCCCGGCTGTATTCAAGTACAAGGGCACATACTACATGATCACGTCAGGCTGCACTGGTTGGGCTCCGAATGAAGCAATGGCCCATGCATCTGAGTCCTTGATGGGCCCATGGGAGACTATGGGAAATCCATGTTTAGGAGGGAACAAAATATTTAGGGAGACAACTTTTTTTTCTCAGAGTACATTTGTGCTACCTATAAAGGGGCTTCCAGACTACTACATATTTATGGCTGATCGATGGAACCCGGCAGATTTGAGGGACTCTAGATATGTGTGGCTGCCTCTAAAGATTGCAGGGCCGGTAGACCAGCCTCTCGATTATGACTTCAAATTTCCATTATGGCCCCGAGTGTCAATTTTTTGGCACAAGAGATGGAGACTTCCTTTATGAAGTGGTTAGCTTTTGTTACCTGTATCATACACTGATACACCTACATAAGATAGTTAAATGGGCTGATTCTTTCTTTTGATTTCCTTCTTTGCTTCAATGTAACAGTATTATTTTTTCATACAGTTCACCCAATTTTTGTGATAAAGTAGTGTAGCCAATTTTAGTTTATATGAAATGCCAGAAGTTGAACGCATATAGGCGTATAGCTCTATAGAGATACGAATGACATGTTGAGGCTTTCATATATTGAAGCTGCTGTGCTGCAGTAGACTGCTGTTACTTAATTCGGTATTGCGATACATGATTTGATTGTACTACTTTCTTGTTTTATTGTTACAGACTTGCAGTGCAGTGTTCACCACATTCATATAGTGGCATTGACTTCGAAGGTTAAACAAATGGAAGGCCATGGATTTTAATTAGAGCACTAAAAGGCTAATCAGGTAAGATTATTATTACTTTTATACTCCGTTATCATTATTAATACTATTATCAGGACAACGAAATATGTTGAGGTTCTTCTGCTTATTCTCTAGCCAACATTCTTCTGGTGGCTACTGCTGCTAAAGCTCAATGCCAAAGAGCTGGAGATTTTTGCATTTCGTGAAATCATTGTTGCCCAAATTCATATTGCTAAGGCTTTCTCTCGTAGGGTGGGAAATGCCTCTTATTAATATTTCTTGTAGTGTGTATTTATCAATTTATGTGTTACGTTGTTTGGTTTGATAAAGTGTGCTTACCCAATTTTCTTACCTCGTCTTAGCTCTAATTTATGCATCAGTATTTTGCTTGGATATGACAATTCTGAAGTTTGCTAAGAACATAAACAAACAAAAATTGCAAAACACGAATCAAAGAAAAAGATCAGAAAAAGTATAAGAATTGCTCTCTTAGTGATGTTTAGAAAATCTTTTCAAAAAACTAAATACCTCGTTGGTATAGCTCACCATAGTCCTATATTTTAGGATCTAAATATCTCCTAGTATCATACTCTAACTAAAACTCTTCATAACTTTCTACTCTAAAGATAGAGTCCTAAATTATGATGAAATGTTTATTCAATATTGAGATTAACCAACAAATTCAACCATTAATTGTATCCTTTTTGTATTATCTAGCTAACAATAACTCTGGTAAAGAGAGGAAAAGGCAATACCACTATCCTTGTATTTTTCCTTATGAATTAAGTATTTGCAGTGGAGGAATATGGGTAATAACAAATTAATTCTCCGTGATTATCTATCTACTTGCCCCCACAAATAATTAAGAACCTTATTTTGGTCCATAGATTTACAAGTAATAATTTGGCTTCTACAGAATTTGATCCTCATGGTTTTCTTTGAAGGATCTTCCAACGGAGAAAATCATCACAAGATGCAATAGTTCCGGGGACCTTTACCCTGTCACCACCGCATCCCACATCGCTATCAACATGCTTGGCCTCCACTCTTGAAGTTGTCTCTTCTTCAACTTGGCACAATCGTCTAGGTTGCTTCGGAGCATAACCTTTAAATTTTCTTAGGATCAACAATTTAATTAATTGTAATGAGGACTGTAACTCCAAGTTTTGCTACTCTTGTCCTATTGAGAATCATGTTAAACTTGATTTTCATGATTCAGATAAGTTAACCACATGCGCTTTTGACACTATTCATGTGGATTTATTCGTAGTTCAGATGGTCATAAATATTAGTTTGTGATACTTAATGATTTTACTTATTAGGTGTGGATTGTTTCTCTCCCTTAAAAATCTCAAAGCCCAACAATGCTTTATTGACTTTAGAAAATATGTCCAAACCCAATATGAGCATCGTATAAAGGCTTTTGATTGCTCAAAAATCTCAACCCACACAATTCCTTGGGAAATTTTGCATTGAACAATGCATGGTTTTTCGATTCTATTGTCCTCATACTTACTCTTAAAAACGGAAAGCAGAGTTAAAAATCATTCAATATCTCATATTTAGTCTTGATTCATACCTTTATGCCGTCTGTTTATTAGGATAATGCTTTTAAGACTGCCACTTATATATAAAATATTTAGCCTACAAAAGCTCTAAAAAACATGACCCCTACATGACTACATCGGCCCTATTTGGTAGAATTCCCTCCCTCTATGACTATAAGAGTGTGATGCATATTATATTTTCACGTAATAATATCTTAGATTTAGGATATTATTGTATATAAATATTTTCTAACACATTTAGTACTAGCGTTGATGTAACCTCTATATATGATAATCACCCGAGAAGAACAAATTTACCAATCTAACATAAATAATATCTAATATTTCCTCGTATACATAACTTTTCATTAATTTTGGCCAATACTCTAAGATTTGTGAGTGTCAAATTATATGACATGGAGAGCGTTACGGAGTAAACTAATAACACCTTGAGCAACTCAACAACATAACACCCTATTGTAAATAAACTTTTTTTTATATTAGAAAATAAAAGTTGGAGCACTTTTTACCCCCAAAGTCAATTTTCAAAAATTACTAAAATTAAAATAAAGGTTTTAGATATTTTATAGGTCATATGAGGATGTTTAGAACCTTTTAATATCTTATATTCGATTTTCACATGCCCTAAAATAGTTAAGGTCATCAGCGTTGTGAAAAACGATTAAAATGGGTAGTTTAGATTCAATGTAGATAGTTTTAATCACTTATAAGGCTTAATAAGACAGTATAAGATCCTACAATTGAAGTAAATATATTGTATGCTTCCTAGCAAATTTAA
Organism: Dysphania ambrosioides; assembly: GCA_026401315.1. Classification (NCBI taxonomy): domain Eukaryota; kingdom Viridiplantae; phylum Streptophyta; class Magnoliopsida; order Caryophyllales; family Amaranthaceae; genus Dysphania; species Dysphania ambrosioides. The sequence goes on along the minus strand of CM048658.1, from coordinate 5,613,448 downwards.
GACTCAAGTGTAATAATTTCAAAATTTGCTTAAAATGTATGCTTACAGTTAAAATAAATGGTTCTCATCATTCTTAAGGTTCAATATGATCCTATAATATCCATGATAGGGATATCAAAGTAATCTCTCACTTGATGCAAAATTATCTAAAATGGCCGAATTTTGAAGATTATTACACACTAATTTGGAGATATTTTCAATAAATATTCAAAAACTACAATAAAAGTAATGGATGTTTCATAGGGTCAAATGAAGACGTAAGGCACCATTTAATAGATTGTATGCAATCTCCAAAAGCTCTTAAAACGAGCTTTGGACCCAAGTGCACGAGTTTAGAAAATCTATAGAAATGAGTATTTAGAGTTAAAGTAATAATTTGAATCACTCCTAAAACCTAATATGCCCTATAAAATCCATTATAAGCAAAATGTACTATTGCTCGATCGACATTTGTCTTAAATGACTGAGTTTTAAAGGTTATTTATACACTATATTTGAGATAGTTTTTGAAATATTTTTTAAAATTAAAATAAAGGTACGAGATACTTCATAGATTCATATAAGGAGATTTTAAATCATTCAATACCTTATATTTAGTCTTAAGAGACCCTACAAATGAGTTTATGACTCAATAGCTGAAGTTTACAAAAATCAGCTAAAATGATTATTATCAATAAATTCCAATCATCGTTAGGACCTATGAGGACTTTGTAAGACTCATGAGAATCATATAGGCGTCTCTCTAACCAAATTTTATAGGTATTAAGGTATATAATAAACTACGTTTGAGTCATTGATAATAAAATAGCAAAAGTTAACCTAATGGTATTGTAACCCTCCCAGGATTGATATGAGCGGGTTTGTAATAATTTAATACTTAGTAATAGGTCTTAGGATGTCATAAAACATGATTTGGACTCGAGACATCTCTGAATAATATGATTAAAATTATACTTAATTTGGAGGTGATTAAGAGGGTTTATTAGGTTGTCTAGGACTCATAAGCCTCTTGCCAGCCCGAACAATTTTACATTAACAAATTACGTATATTTAGTTGTATTTTTCTCATTTGATTAACTTTTTAATGGGTGTGAACCTAGGACATTAAGTTTGAGAAATGGGAATTGGACAAATACTTTAAGACATACTTAGTACCACGATTCCAGAAGAAAGTCAATCTATTGAAGAATGCAAAGTATATATACTCATATAAGGTATATAAATGTATCCACTAAATCATGTGATTCTTGATACTTACCCAAGATAAAAAGAAGCACATTGTACTACACAATACTATAGCAAATAGCAATGCAAAGTTTTAATGAACTGAAGGAGGTTAAAGAAAGAAAAAAGTGAGGGAAAAAGAAAAGGATGAGAAGGGGGCAGAGAGCCAAGTCAAAAGATTTCATGCAGGAGAAGTGGAAACTCTGAAAAGAAGTTCCCACCAGAAGCTGTTTTCCTTTCTTTGTGGGCCAAAAGTGCCCGCTTCTTAACCAGGCTAAATGGCCTGAATCAACAACAATGTTATTCAAGGTACGTGGCCCCAGTATGGGCTCCAAATTCTTTTTCTACTTAGCTAATCTAAACGTAACTTCATCAGCGATGCCTGCAGGCCCCCTATGTGCAACCAGCTAACCGGGGAGCAGATAGCCTAAACCCCATAAACTTATTAAACGGCTCAGATACAAGCTAAATGATACACCAAAACATATAATAGGCACAACGACTGTAATTTTGGTTTAGGATATTTTAATAATAATAAGGATGCATAGTGTTGGAGAAGCCTCCAAAATTCTCCGTACTAGTTAACCAGGTTACCATGTTTAGATAAAATCTTTAAGATAAGAATATTTACTTTGAAATTGAATGATAACCTTTTATTTACAACTTTGAGAATAATGAAAGTTGCTTTGCCATCCTCTTTAAATTTGCCCTTTAGCTGTGATGGCTATCATTTCCAAGTTCTTGCTGGACGTACCAACTCCACTATGAATTTGGATTTTTCGTTTTTTCCATGCAACAAATGTATCCCAACTCTTAGAGCAGCTGCTAAAGGTGAAAAAAATAAAAATTAGTGGGCACAATAATATTGTGTGTTTTTCCCCTCCTTTCTTTTTCCTTCTCCACTTTAACCATCTGGTGGACTAGTCACATCTAACCCACATGTACCCCAATATCGGAACTTTTGTAGGACCCTGCTCTTTAAACATAGGTCCAAAGTCCCCCACTCCTCCACCCAATTAGATCCTTTTCTTTCTTCATTTTCAAGCATATAATACTATTAATATTCATGTTTATTTCCCTTATTAGTGGCTTATGATTATATGAAGCATCAGCTGAGTTATATACTAAAACTGGTAAATCAATTTTTAAATAGGATTGGAGTTGGTCATTGGCTTAATAATAGGTAAGTACTATGATTTCGTTCTCCTTAGAGATGGTGGAGCCCATCAAACTATGGAAATCGTTTTATCACGAACAATAAATATACTACGGTGTACAAATGAACTTGGAAGTATGGCTATCCTATTACTAAAGCAAATAAGGTAAGCAAAGAGGATCGAATTATATATGCTAGCTATTACTTTTACTTATCAAAGTTGCATTTAGCAAAGAGATCGATGGGAAGTTTTTTAGAAATAATTTGATGCATGCTCACTATAGTAAAATTCGTAACATACTAAGAATTGAGCAAGGCACTCTTTCGCATTTAAGCATCATATCATATCAGGTATGTACTCTAGCAATTTAAAGATGATACGTCAATTATAATAATTCTGGTTATAAAATACATACACATACTCTTTTTAAAAATATTAATCACAAATGTGATCAAATGGATAAATTAACCAAATTTTAAGATTTTTGAAAAACAAAGATATATCAATCATAATCACCAATTCATTCTCAAACCCTATCCATAATAATGCAACCTAATCCGATAATATCTCAGTTCCTCTTTTCAATTTCCTACTTGTTTAACATTTAATTTAAAATAAATAAAACCACACCCTTAAACCTCACACATACAAAATGCATGCACGTGCGGGCGTGCTTCAAAATGCATGATCGCACGTGTCAAGCATAACTAAGGCTTCCATGCACTGGCCCACACCACCGGTTGATCCCTCCAATTCAAGGATATTCCGGCCGCCGACGATGAAGAAGAACACTGTGCCATTGACCACCCTTCCTTGTATCTTCTCAACAAAGCTCTTACATCATCACACACCTCCTCGCTGAACGCCACGTTTCCAAAGCCGGCCCCGCGCATCCTTCCTGTCCACCTGGTCCCGTTCTCTCTCCTCTCTGATGACGTGGCCTCCGGGCAAGCCAGCAAGTCCACAAGCGCCCTGCCTGCCGCCCGCTCCAGCATCAACTTCTCATTGCTGGTCCTGTCAAAGCTCTCCTCTAATGACTCAAAGTAAACCCTAAACCACCTCAAACACTCCCCAAACCCTCTCACGAACTGATCAAACCCGCCTTCTTCGATGGGCCCCACAAAATCTGCCTCCTCTTCAACGACAGTAATCACCCTCGGATTCAGCCCTCGAAACGCAGACAGTATCGCGTCTCGACGGTGCAGACTCACCGAGTGTAGCGAGTTGATACAGTTGATCGCCAATGCTTCATCATCCTTTACATCAAGCTCGGAATAATCCAAGTTAGATAAGTCACCTACATGATGAACGACCTTAAACTTAAAGGGCACTCCCATTAATCTTGCAAACTTCTCAAGCCTACTGCCAATCTCTCTCATCACCCTCTGAACGCCCGCGTCGTTGCTATCGAGCACGGTCGTGAGCTTAAGGTGGGGCGTGTCATCCATACGTGTGGCAAGTGCTTCTAATAGAGTTGGCCACTGGGTGCAAAAAGTGTTACTTAGATCAATGATATGTAGTTTGGGTTCACCATCAAGGGCGTCAATGAGTGCGCCGTTGCTCGCCACGTGTCCAAAGGTAGACCACGGGCTAACCTCTTGGAACTTAAGCAGCATCTTCCGAGTGGGCTCAAAGGAGAAGGATTTGTCCGCTGCGGCTCTCATGTTGTTGTAGCAGCGGTATCCAGAGTCAGTCATCCGAGTGAAGAGGGCTTGAGTGAAGTAGGAGGCTAGCTTCTGCTCCACGTCTCCGTATGGGGAGCCAAGCTCGTTCAGCATCCATAACAGCTGGTGAAGCCGGGCGGTATCGGAGTCCGACACTGCCCTAGCCGCCTCGAGTAGAAGGTTGCTCGCCCATTTTCCTACGTAAAAAGAGGGATCAGATAGTAGCTCCAAGTTGAGGGTACTACCTCCGCCACCGCCATGTTGTGTAGGAGGAGTATTAGTAGTGGTGGGAGTAGAAGTGGTGGTAGTGGAAGGAGAAGCAGAGGGGTGATATTGTTGATGATGATAATTATGATATGAAGAAGGATAAGGAGAAGATTGAGGTTGAGGATGAGTTTGTTTGTTGTGAGAAGAAGAAGAAGAAAAGTCTTCTTCATCCATGAAAAAGTTGAAGCATTCTTCTTCTTGGTCTTGAGGGTACTGCTGTTGACGGTGGTAGTGTTGGTGGTTGTGATGGTGGTGGGGGTGGTGATAGTGGTGGGTTTGTTTGGAAGAAATAATAGAAGAGCTGCTGGAATTAGTCCTACTAGAAATGTTGAAAGAAGATTGATCAGAAGATAATTGTTGTTGTTGTTGTGGTTGTGGGTGTGTTTGTTGGAAGCTGACTAGTCTAAACAAAGTATCCATTTTAAGCCAACCCTGAAATTGGATGATGATGATGAGATGAGGTGATAGCTGAAATTTTATAATTTTAAAAATGAAATGTACACTCACTCATTCACTCACACCAAACCCCCATTCCTTAAAACTACAACTTGTACATCATCAGAACAGAATGTGGGATGTTGTGGTGGGTTTTTAACTGTGTGGATAGGAAATATTAAGAAAAAGGAAATATGTTTTTACTTTTCTAACAAAAGGAGGATCTTGATGTTGGATTTTAGCTTCACCTCCGTCCTTCAACATCATTTGTAGCAGTTGTGAGAGACGGGAAAAGATCGAGAATCTCATTGTTTTTCTTTCTTTTCTCCTTTTGGTCTAATCGATGAAGAGTATGGAATGTATCATTGTAAAGGGATTCTTTTCCAGATTATTATTTCTATTTAATCAGTGTTAGTCTTGTAGATCTAATAATTCAACACCAAAAAATAAATACCACTTCTTTTTCATATTATTATACCCTGAAATATAGACAATAGTACTATTAATTAATTGTTAGTATTCATGCATAAATAGATTATAGAAACACACATGAATCAACCATATTACTGAAAAGGACAAATTATTAAGAAAAACGTGTAATTATCGGTCTATATTAATTGTCATGAACCATATGGATGATTTTACATGAATTAGACAAGTATAATTAAGACTCTTAAGTAAATACTTTCTTTTTTTTTAGTTATAACACTTTTTAAAACAAGAATGAACACGTTATTGTCCAGTTATATATAGAAAGATAGATTCTAGAAATTATAATCAGAAAATTTAACACGTTACTATTCAATTACATAAAAATAGGGTGATGCTCCGTATGTTAGACAGAGAAAAGAGAGGAGCGGAGGTGGAACAGCTGTTAAGATACACAATATGGTAGAATTTAGTCTTGACAAAAAGTTGAAAACGATAGACAAAATTTCCAATATGAAGGTGGACTGGCTAGCTTTTCATTAGTTAAATTTCATAGAAAACTAACTAAAAAATAATAGAGGGAGCATATTAAATTTGAGTGGGAGCAGGCGTGCGAAATGGGGGGAGAGCGTTCTTGGAGAGAGAGGAATAAAAAAGCTGCCGGCGTGCATGATGATCATCAAACCCACCACCACTACAATTCTACAAAAAGGGCACAGCTACTCACATTCTTTGCCTCCCATTTCTCCTCCAAACTCTGCCAATAACACATTCCTTTTTTTTTTTTTTTTTTTTTCTTCTTTCCCCCTCCTTTTCTGCCCAACTATGCCTACAATTACTACTTGTAGTTTTTTATGTAACTCAACAATTTTCTAATTTTGTATACCTTGTGCTATATTAATATATCTAATGTACATTCCTCCCGAATCTAGAGCATGCTTTAAGCTTCTTTATTTCTCTTTTCTGCGCGCTTTCTTGTGATATGATATGATAGTTTAAGATTATACTCCGTAGTTTATACACTCCAATGAAACACAATTATCATTTTGGACTTGATTTGCTCAACACACTTGCACTCTAAGCTTCTAATTTCATAGTGCTCCTTTCTAGACGGATGAGCTACTTATTAGTTCCATCTTTTTGTAGCAAGAATCTGAAGCTTTTACTTGCTTATCGATTCCTAATTGTCTTTAATCATGAAAGTTGATCTTTGACCCATTCCTATCTACTTGTTCCAATTTTTAGAACTCCACAAGTTATATTCCCAGTGTCCATAAGAGAATAAGAGATTGCTCCATATTTCATTTTGTGTCGATTCTTCAAAATACTGTTCTATTTCTTTTTTGGACTAGGTTAACTACCTTTACTAGATCTCACAAATACTGTGTTTTGTCCTATCAAATCTCTTGTTCAATAATTCTCCCAAACAAAAATTAATAAAGCTATATTATGTAAACGAGGAAAACATTTAGAGATTGGGGGAGTACATCCAAAAACAAGTTAGGTTTTAATTAGGGTAATCATTGGCAAATTTTCAATAGTTATCCTATGCATTGGAGAACAATTTAATACAATACAAGTCTTAAAAGGTTTTCATCTTAAAACCCCTTGATATTAGGTTTAGAAATCCACCAGACTTTAATGTGGAACAACTAGTTAAATTCACAAGTGAATTATGGACTAGTCTTTAAGCAAACATCAATCTCTAATACAAAGTACTCGTTTGTTACCATGAAAAGGATATTTGTGTTTGGTTCCCATGGTTTTGATACTAACAAACAAATGGTTGATTGATAATCAGTGCTTGACTTCTAATTGCGGGTTTTTGATCGTTTTGTCCACTACTGGGCTTACTTGGGTACTTTAGTGAAGATTCCGGGATTCACATATGAAGACACGAAGACTAGGACTTGAGATTTCTATTTTCAGGTCAAGCTCTATTATTTGTTGTTTGTATTAATGCTGGTCAAGTTAACTACTTAAGCCTCGCATGCCCTGCATTTTCCACTGCAAGAAACTGTTCCTAAAATAGTTTCGGGTGTACTGCTGATATACTTTTATTTGTCCAAGTTTAGATAGCAATACATTACAGAAATCGTTGCTTGCCTTCTACGAGAAGTTCAAGCATAGGAACGTTTTTAAGGGCGAACTTAACTATTTCGCAAAAAACCATCAAGGAGATAACTCCTTTGTGAACCCATCTTGAGTGTTGTGTACTTGTGTATGTACTAATGAAATTTAATCTGCTATTTCGCGTGTCTAATTTTGTCTTAGGTGCAACTACTAACACATGAATAGTAGACCTGTGTATTAGGTCGAATTAGAGTCGAGATGGGTCACATGCAAAGCGGGTCGGGTCGAGCCGTCTAAAGATAGTATAATTTTTATCAATAAAGGGTGATATTTACATGTATCACCTCTAATCTTTGGTCGTAAACTATCAGTAAGTGTATGGAAATAATTCATTATCTAAAAATGTTTAAAAGTCTTAAAAACTATAGGTCCATTATTGACCCGACTTGACCCAATAAAACATAATCCTTTAAAAGACCAACACATTAGACTCATTATTGATCAGACCATATATTTTTACAAACGGGCTGATCAAGGGCCTTTAATGGGACTCCTCCCATTTGAACATTGAACACCAATACAATAACCATCTTCTTAATATGTGTATACTGTATAACCTACAAGGCTGAATGGCTGATATATCTAGGATATAAATCTTATTTCAATTTAGTGTTTAGCAACCTATGCTTTTAAGTTGGTTGCTCTCTTTTCCAAGGAAAAGGAAGGAGAACCGAAAGATAGTGAGATACCAATATACCATCTCATTGTAACATTTGTAATTTTGTAAATACTCTGTATAGTACTTGAAAATTTCCTAAGTAGTGCCTGTTAATGCACATGGGATCGTTATAGACAGACTACAAAACTATGCTACGGATTATATTATATACATTTTGTTAACTTACACTAATTTGATTTTTTGTGGGGTCAATTTAAAAACAATATCCACTACTTATATAATAATAGATGGTTCATTGATCATAAAGAATTTTATTAAGTTACGGATTACATGAGAGGTGTACTGAAAGATCGTTGAAGAATGATAATAAGCCAATGGGTAAAAAGTAGAGCAACGAAGGGTATTGCCGCTCAGCTAAGTGCTAATAAACAAAGTCAGATCCAGACTATGTCATCTCTACTCTCTACTCTCTACTCTCTACTCTCTACTCTCTACTGTGTTAAGCATCATAAAATTAGGTAAGAAGGGAAAAAGGATATATGTTTGAGCATCATAAATTATCAGCTTATCACCTCCTCTTTTGACCCTTTAAGCATGGGAGTTAATTTTAAATTTCATATGCCGAAAGTTTGCATATTTTAACGACCCGTTTGGCCGCACTGAAATTTTTGAAGTAGCTTAAATAGTCTAGGAATAAGGCCAAACTACATTTGACAAAATTAATTTAGTTGGTACTCCTATTACATTACAGGTCAACCAAAATTACGCATTTAAAATCAGTAACCTCTCATACACTTGTCATTTTTTCAAAGTTTAGACTTTAGAGATTCTCTTTTAAGCCAAAAAAAATTTCAATCTCCTAAGTATGCTGATTGGGTTGGCCATTACAACCCATCATCTACTTGATGTCTTTGATTGTCATCTCATCTAGACATGTTCAAATAGAAGGGGTCCCGTTAAGGGCTTTTGATTGGTCAATTTGTAAAAGAGTCTAATCAATAATAGGCCTAATGAGTCAGTCTCTTAAAGGACATTTGATCGACACGTTATGTATCTCCTTTGACCCGACCCGTTTTGCATCTTCTTTGACCCTGTCAGCCCGATCCGTTTTTCATGTGACTCATCACAACCCTAATCTAACCCAATGCATAGGTCTACTTTCATCCAATCAAAAAAATAACTACACATTATTTATAGTCATCACTAGAAAGTAAGGAGGTTTTCATATATCAGAACACCTAAGAATAATGCTTTTCTTTCCACGTTTATTAATAATATTTTCATCAATTATGAAAAATAATTACTTCTTTTAGATCTTAATTAATAATTAACATACTAATTTCTTAAATTCAAAATTCTCACAATTTGGACGTAAATTTTGCGTAATTGAATGTGAGATAGACAACATACAAGAATCTTATAATAAAATAAAAATACGTAGTGTTTTCCCTATTTTTCTTTTAAAAAACTATCCAAGAATATTTGGTTTGGGACAGAGTTAAAACTCCATACAAATGTCTGCTTCTTCATCATTGCAAAGGAATGTGGATGTGTTTGGACTTTTATATAAGGCGTGGTTTATACTTTATTATACTCCGTATCACATTATCACCTTGCTGTTGTGAACTCGTGAAGTCGTGATACACGGGTTACAGTATATAACTAGTTTTTGGAATGATTTCCGCAGAGAACGTACGAGCACAAAAGCAGCTAAAGTTACTATGGGTTTTAGTCATGGGTGTCAAAAAATGTCCTAATCTGAAAACCTGATCCGAAAATAACGGGTTAGAGTTAAAATTTTCAACACAAAAATTTATATGGGTTAACACGAATCCAACCCCAAATTAAATGAATTAGGTTAAGGTTGAAAATTCCAACTCGAAAATGACCCACGTACCCGAAATTATTTTCGGGTCAAAATTAGGTTGGGTCAACCCGAACCCGAATTTATAACTAAACTATATTAAGTAGATTAAAAATAAATTTACTTCGCTTGTCACCTACTTTGCCCAAATCCCAAGCCCAAATTAAAATCCTAAAAGATAATTAAACTATTATTGTCATCTTGTCAGTCGTTTTATTTCAGCTTTAAAAGTTTTATTTTTCTTCGATCACTCTATTGAATAATCACATCTCAAAAATGGCAAAAATTGACTCAACCCAACCCAACCCGAAAATAGCAGATAAGGTTGACACTTTCGACACAAAAATTTAAATGAGTTGATACAAACCCGACCCGAAATTAAATGGGTTGGATTGGGGTTTTCAACCCGAAAACTTAAATGGATCAGGTTCGGATTGGAAGATAGCTGATCCGAAAGTAAGTGACCCGAACACGAACCCGACCTAATCCGTTCTAACTTTAGTTTTAGTGGTTTACCACAGTTCTTACTTCTTAGAGGACTTCGCAATAACTTTATGGCGTTGCTAAAATAGCAAATCTTGCTACACACTTCGTATTAGGGGAGTCCTTTCATCTTAGAGGTCAACTCCTACAATTTTAGAATTTAAAAGTTATATCTTTAATATTCCGTGAATTTATAATCAAAGCTCTCCCCAAGTTTGACTACACTAATTGACTCACCCCTTACTGGTTTTGGTACTTGCACAAAAATTTGAAGAATGATTTCATTTAACAGGTACAGTATCAAAAGATTGCAACAGGCTTTCTAACAGGTACTGTATCAAAATACTACAGCAATAAAAACCCGGCTCTAGCTTGAATTCTGTACTTTTATACATCCTTATACTCCGTACCATATGAGACCATAAATCAAAGTAAATATGTCGTTATGAACTCTTTATAATAATTTCCCCATGTTGCAAAAAATTATTTTTTTACAGGAAATGTTGCTGTGACCAAGTATTTTCACAGTTTGGTCGCGTGACGTAAGCTAATTGAGTTTTTTTTCTCTTAACTAACATTCAATGAATAGGTAAGCCTTTAAGTTGAAAAGAATAAACTTAATCACGCACCTTTGAAACTACTTACATGTTGACTAAAAGCTACTGTATTATCATGTCAACAATATAATACTCCAGTGTCTCTCAAATCTTCATAATAAAAAAGATATAACTAGACCAAGTAATTTCAAATCTTTACTAGGTCGCCCCTTTATTTAATTATGCTACCTAAGGAAAAATAAAGATCCATAATCACGCCATATCTAACCTCTCCCTAACACTTAATTTAGGTAGTGGGTGAGAACTGACAAACAGTTAAATCTAATCCAAATCGCAGCTACATCACTATATTAGAATGGATGAGGACTCTTTTAAGTATCCTTCATATTGACTATTAATAAAGGAGGGAAAGAGTGTATCAACTACCAAACTATAAAATCTCTCTTTCTAGTAGTATCAACCAATGCATTTCAGCAATGGAGTTGATGGATTTACAATTCACCACAGATTATCAGATCTCTGAAGACATATACAGCAAATAATCCAAATAGTTGATTTTTAAAAGCCATGGGGATTATTGAATATACAATTTTTTTTGGACGGATTATATTCTGACAAACAAATTTCAAAAAGCAACAATTTGCATCATTTCATGCCAGTTATAAATTTTCAACCTGTGACCAGTTGTGTGAACAGTTTTCTTTCCTCCAAAAATGTTTATATGTTACAGATAAACCTACAGGGATACATAACTACAAAGTATAATAACAGAAATTGAAGAACAGAAAAAATTTACCAGGCAGAAAAATCTTTGAAGTCTCCTACTGAGCCCACTTTCCGTTTCTTAGTACCAGCAGCTGGAATACTAGTGTCAGTAGTAGCTGGTTCAGCTTGAGCAGTTCTCCCTTTAAGGTATCTCCCAACACCAACACCAACAGTCCCCAAATCTTTTACACCAATGCCCGGATTGCTGTACCAGGATCCCACCTTTTCCTGAAGTTCATAATAGCGATATTAAGAGATCCAACTTCCGAACTGCTCACCCAAAATAGTAGTACTAAATAAGAAAAGAAAGAAACACTAGGGGCGTAAATGAGAGGGCCAGGTACATTTGCATTGCGCATAGTACAAAATGGAGGATGGATTATATAACAGAGAAATGCACATTACAGTACTGCATGCAGTTCTAAGATGAAACTGAGATGATAGAACATAAGGACAGAGCAAAAGTTCTAAACACTCACATTTTCTTCATCCTCAGCCTTGCCCTGTTTGGATTTCTCTTCCTCTTCTTCTTCATCAGGTTCAGCATAAGGGTTGACAAAGATACTTACTCTATTTATTTTGATCTCTTCCTAGAAAAACAGCAAAAGAACAAAACTGTTATGACCAACTAAAGACGCAAAGACACCTGCATCAGTTTGTTCTACACATATATAAGGGGAGGGAGAAAACTTCAAAGAAGTGCTAAGAATTAAGAGGTAAGATCACCCGTTAATGCAAGGGTTAAACAATAAACCTGAGCCAGCCTAATAACACTAATGACTTCCGGCATAAAAAAAAGTTTTCAGCAGCAGTCCACTGATGAGCCAGTCAGAGATCCACCTAGTGTTGGTTGATTCTGGTGTCCAAAACATAGGTAGCAATAGCATACATAAATAGGATAGCAATCCCAATATGAGCTTTGCCAGGTTCATAAAAGTTATGAAATAGGGGGTGCTTCGGGGATCCAAATGAGATGACTTTGGGTTTATTGAGACAGTAACAAGTAAATTCGTTCATCACTCTGGTAAACTTGGACTTTCTCATTATAATAATGCTTCGAGTCATTTGGATACCCATACCTAACATCTTTGTTAAAATTGCTACTCCTATGAACCTTTCCCTTATGGGGAGGGGGTGTTTGCAAGTCTTTTGATAAAAAAATGCATACATTAGGCATGGACACAAAACTCGAAATCCCTTGCTTACAACTATCAGAAAGAAATGCCAACCTACATAGATGTTTTCCTACAGGTCTGTTTAGCTTATGTCACAGGGACAAACTAATTTACTGGGACTGTTTTTTGGTGGGAAAAAAAGAAGGAAACATAATAAGGAAAAAAAAATTACTGAACTCAAAAGTGCTAACAGGTGAGGTTATCATGCAAGAAAATAGTACACCGACTAGAGGACTTCCCCTTATTCTGTCTGGTAAGCTACCATCTCACCATTTTCATACAAGTATCTGTGTAGCAAAAGAGACATCCAATTTACTCATGCTGTTATAAATAGGAACAGCACCCTAATATCCACACACTAATTCATTGCTCAGAAATATAAAATAAAATAACCATGCACCAAAGAAAAATTGCACTCACCACAGGCCGGTCCTTATCATCCACAGGAACTTTTTCCATTGAGTCAAGCGTCGTCATGCCACCAACTACCATCCCAAACACAGTATGCTTGTAGTTAAGATGCTTTGCAGATTTGTACATAATAAAAAATTGAGAACCGTTGGTGTGAGGTCCACTATTTGCCATACTAACAACACCTCTTCCAGAATGAAGCAGCTTTGAGTTCACCTCGTCCTTGAAAGGTTTACCCCAAATAGATTCACCCCCTGTTCCCGTACCAGTTGGATCACCTCCTTGAATCATGAAATTCCTAGTATCATAGAACAAGTCCTTATTTTGAACATAGTCAGAGTAAGAGTGGACAAATTTAAAATTGAATGTCACCATACCTAATGTTTCTGTGAAAGATCACACCATTGTAGTATCCTTGTTCACAGAGAGTTATGAAATTCTCACACGTCCTAGGAGTGATGTCACAATGCAACTCGATATTCAAATCACCATGGGATGTATGCAGTTGTACATATCCTTTTTTCTTGGGATTTTTCTCAACTTTGACATATTCATATTCATTTTTGGTGACAGGATCAAAAGAAGTCGACGTGAAAGATCTTGAAGCAGCACCGGTTGTGTAACGACTTTTCACCTGTGACACACAAGCACCAAGGTTAGAACATATTCTCTTTCAGAATGCGATGCAGTATCCCAAACAATAATAAAGAATAAAGTCCTAAACTAAAGGTTTCTTTCTGCTGCCCCCCCCCCCCCCCCCCCCTCTTTTCCTCAAATAAGAGATCATGTAAAAATGAATAAGAGAAACTATTCTGCAGCCATAACAATTAATTGAAGTCTTTGAGGAAAGAACATAAGATATATATATATATATATATATATATATATATATAGAGAGAGAGAGAGAGAGAGAGAGAGTCATTCAAATATGGAAGTTGGAGACCTGAATTCTCCTCCTTGAGTTGGTCAGGCCCATTTCCAAACTCACAGAAATTTTCAACATGAAATTTTAAAACGAGGAATTATGCACATAAAGTCTTGGTTTATTTACGAGAGAAAAGCTAAAACAACCCCTAATCTGTCTCAGCTACCCCTTTTTCCCCTAATATAACAGGTAACCTTTTATCATCAGTAAACTGCTTCAACAAAAAAGTCTTCAGGCATTATGCTCCTCACTAACTCTCTCCCTTTCTCTCATGGTCACCATGTTCTGTCCACAGCTACAAAGGAAGTGCAGTACTTGATGATTCCAACAACCCAGAGCCCTACTTATCTCCTCTATCTTACCGCAATCAAAAGATCTATGGCTATGACTGAAACAAATTAGACAAAAGTCGGATACATATGATTACTGCCATGTTTTAGCAAGAGAGGGAAGCGACATAAGGGCATTCAGCTATAAGTGTATAGCTGTAGGAGATTGATCCAATATCTGAGCCACTGAGCCTCAAAAGTCAAGACCATTGATTGAGATGAAAAGTCTCCAAAAATATTAAATTTGAAATCCAGCGTGTCATATTCTGCTGAATACGTTTCTGTGTGTTTTCTGAATGGAATCATCTCACTATCAGAGACACATTGAGACGCAACAGAAAGTGTTTCCTATGTTTCAAAGTTCAAAGGTGAAAATAAGAATCAAGATGGTAAGGGCGATCATCTATATCACAGAAAGGCAGCATAATGACAACAAACAAGGTTGAGTTGCAAAACCAACAAAGACAAAGGCTGGTAAGAAAATGTACCAAAGCAGCACACCAGAGATCTAAGGGAAACAAAGAGGAGAAACTCTTCAATACTAACCAGCTTTGCATTCACCGGAGCTCTCTCCCCAGCCATGTGGGAAGCTATACGGGCAGCAGTTTTTTCAGCTGAGGCAGCTTTTGCAGCAGCAGCACTTCTCCCGTGAACTGAGGCAGACGCGGCATCTACAACACTAAACCCCTGTCTGTTTTCAGTTTTTCCAGTGGACTTAGAATCATCTTTGATACGTGATCTTGCTTCAAGGATAGCAGTGAGGGCAGCAGCTCTTTCTTGCTGTGCCTTGGTTCCACCTCCTCCAAGTAAGGCTGCTTGCTTTCCTTTCTCGGTTCCAAGTTCTGCAAGCATCTGCTTGATGTCCCCACTCACATTTATGTTATATGCTGGATCAGCTTCCAATTTTTTTAATTCTGACATATATTAACAAAGAAGTCAAATATAACCATAGCAGCAAGACAAGCTGAACGCAAAGTGTGGTGTATAACAATAAAATACCTTCATCATCAACTTTCAAGCCTTTCTTGACATGATCAAAATTATCTAGAGCTTTTTTGGCATCAATTTCATTAGGATTCTGCTCAGAAATACCAAAAAGGTCAATGTGAGGCATATCAGTGAGTAACGGCGATAAGACTAACTAAAATAAAAGCATGTATTCCAAACTCTAGTTACCTGAATCGTTATAAGATCGTCTCTGGTAAACGGTTCATCAGTGAGCAGCTCCTTCCAATTCTTTGTTTTAATATTCAACTCCTTGATGGCCTGTACAAGAAATGCACACAAACTAAGGTCTAAGGACGGATAGATCATGTTTGGTAAACAAGGAGTCTAACGCCATGCCCACAATATAAAATGGATGTCTTAAGAAAAAGAGGCAACCTCGTAACAGAAGACGTTTCCGGTGGTCTTGACAGCAACAATGTGGGTGAATTCAGTAAAAACCTTGTTCAAAACTGGGCAATGAAATTCCCCTACAGGAAACAAAAACATCAAATATAAAACTCAAAAAACAATACGATCCGAAATCAAGTTGATGAACAGGTAAAAAGAAAAAAAAAGGGGTTATACCTTGGGAGTTTTTGTGGAAAGTAAGAGGAATAAGATCCGCAAGCATAAGAGGAGCACCAGTAACTGGGTTCTTACCATACTTTCTAATGTATGGTATTATGTGCCTAACCATCCAATCAAATCAATCCAATGAAAAAATTCACAATACAATCAAATAATAAGGGGAGAGAGTAAACATAGAGAGAAACAAACATGGTGTCGAAAACGCAGCCATCCTGAGTGCAGGTTGGAATCTCAAAGGGCGTGAATGTGAGGCTGCAATTTCAAATACAAACACGCAATCAATCAGATTTTTGAAGAATAATATGAAAGCCAGAAAAAGGGATCCAAGGGAATTACGCGCAGCAATAGAAAGGGAGGCGTTTGAAGGGAGTACGGAGATCTTTGGACTTGGCGCCACCCCATTCAGTGGCCCACTCCGTCTTCGTTATGAACATCCTATCTTTGCTATGCTGCTTCTTCCCCATCTTTGCTTACCAATTCTGCAACCCTAACTGATTAAACCTACCTAGGGTTCCTCTCTTTTTCAGTCCCCGGACTATGGACGGAACGGAGAACGCTTACTCCCTCTATCCTACTTTTTCCTCTCAGTATCAAAATTTACTTTTTAAAAATATAATAGAAAATTTTTAATAGGATAGTTGAAAATATAAAATTTTTAAATAAATGGGATAATATTTAAAAGACAGACTTAAGTGAAAAATTGGCTAAAAAAAAGAACAGATGAAGTGTAACATAATTTTATGTTTAAACATCTATATGAGTGATATGCCTCTTAAATTTATCAATAAAGGGGAATATTTATTAAAAAACCTGAAGATTACAACATATAACATTACTACTCACTACATAAGTTTTTAATAATTTTTATCATTGAAAAATATTACGCTCAATTTTTATATTATGTGTCCAATATAATGTACATATACGCCTTCAATGGAGTAATGTGGAATGTATTTTATTTTGTAAATAGTTGCAAAATTTTTTCCTTAAAACATAACCTAATAACAAGTATTTACAAACATATATGTTAAATTTTTTTATTTTCCCGTCAAAAAAATAATATACTTGATTACCAAACCTTTTGAATCAGTTACTTTAGACTCATTTTCTGCCATACTCAATACTTTTATTATTAACTACGTAAAATTAAAAGCAAAAAATTAAAGTAAATAAGATTATTTATTAAGATTCGATTTGGAATACGGGGGTCCTCCTAAATTGAGCCAGTTTGTGTGGAGAGCTAGCTGCCTAGCTCTAAGGCTTTAGCGATTAAGGAGCTCCTTCATTCTAGACATGTTAGTGAAGATAATAAATGCTTGAGGTGTGACGAAGAAGTGGAGAGTGTAATTCATGCTTTGTTCTTGTATCCTCAATCTCAGCTGATTTGGGAGGCATCACCTTTTGCAAGCACAACGAATGTGATTACGAATGGATCCTTCAAGCAGGTTGTAGGGGATACGGTGCAAGGGTTGGTTAGGGATAAGATATGCTCGGGCTGTTGCGGCCTTGATGGGAGTGTTTATGGCCAAACAGACCGGCACAAGGAGAATTATCTTAAAATGTGATGCAAGTGAGGTAATATCAAAGATCAGAAGTTGCACTAATGGATTGGGTCCTATTTTCTTGTTCATCGATGAGATTAGGGGAATTGGCAAAAGTTTTGAATATTTGATTGTTGGCATATTAGGAGAGCTAGTAATGTTGTTGCTCATTCATTAGCTCGTTTAGTTCCTCCTAATGGTGATAATATTGTACTGTTCTCAAACTTTTCGCAGAGCGTTTCTTCTCTTGCGGAGATTGATCTTCTTTAATGAAATTTTCGTTATTTATGTTAAAAAAATAATTCAAGATTCGATTTTGAATTTTTGGTTCTTTTATTTAGACTAAAAAAAACCCAAAAAGATAAAAGGAAAAAAAAAACTATGAGTAAAAAGGGAGAAATTTGGAAAGGAAAAGGAGGGGGGCATAACTAAGAGTTTTGACTCTTTTGAGCAGCCTGAGCAGAAGAAAAGAGGAAGAGACGTTATGAGACAATGAAAGAGGAACTACACTGCAGCAGCAGTTGTAAAGATGAAGGTGGTGATGAAGAGTGGCAAGCCGCCATTAACGCCGCTGCCTCCGCCTATTTGGGTTGTCCGCTGCCTACTAAACTACCACTCCTGCTTCTGACGACAATGAAGACGCCAAATCTCTTCTGCCCCAGCCCGTCAAGAACTATCAAATCAAGGTCATTTCCTCCCTCTTAACTTATTAATCGCGATACTACCCCCAATTTAATCTATGTTAATGGCATAAATTTCATGTCTTGCTCGCTGTACTGATTTTTTTAATATGGTAAAATTCACTAAATAGAATGGTATTAGCATGAAAGATGGTATAGTTGATACTTCTTTGTTATAATGGTGTTTGCTGTTGTCATTTAATGTGAAACTTGAAGGGAAAAATGTGTTGAAGCTGGGTTTTCAACCCATGATACATAAGACTAGACTTTGATAGATTGAGTTTGTAGTGCTACTTTCTTGGTGCTTGTATAGTTGGCAAGGTAAAAAAAAAAGACTGGAAGCACAACTTTCTGCAACTTCCCTAGAACTGAAGATTATAACTCCATTTGTTCTTTGTGCGATGTTAATGTGGAGCAAAAGATTGCATAGGTCTAATGGTTTAGATCAATGATGGTTGTAAAACTTGTAATGTGAAGATTTGTTAGTCAAGTTATGAGAATCTATTAGCTAAGGGTGTCTACTCCCTGGCTCAGGCTCACAGCTTGATTTTAGACTCTCAACATCAATGGATCTCAATTAGGGTACTGACTGTGGGTTAGCTTCACAAAAAGGCTCCCGTTTCCGTCCTCAAGTCATATTAAGGATCGACAGACACACGGTTGTTGCCTCCTATTGGCGGGTATGACAACATTGTACTTTTCCTATACTGTGGAAGGTAATGTGGTTAACAGGGCAAGATTGTGCAGAGCTCTTGGACATCTAGCACAGCCTTCCTAAAGCTGGGCAACTTGGAGGGGAGCTTGTAGGTGAATACAAATGTGGTGTATATTGACTAAATGAGAAGTTTGTCTTTGTGAATCCTGAAACTTTTCACAAGATTGTATTAAATTTGTTTTGACCAGTGATCTATAGATAGCAATGAATTTAAAAATAATTAAGTGAAGTACAAGACTGTTTGCCATGTAGCCATATTCATTAGATCATTCTGAGAGTTGTAGAAATCTTGATGGGGGTTGGTGAGGGGACTTCTTTAGATTATTTATGACCAATGAGACTATCTATGACAATAGGCTACAGTTGATTAACCTTATACGTAGGATATTATCATGCTGAAGACAACTTACCCGTTTGAATCCCTTTTAAACACTATACTTAATGTGTCAAAAGTGGGAGCCTTTTGTTCTAGTGGGAAATCTTAAATCTGATAAAAATCTTGTTGGATTATCCATAACCGACGGAGTTATTGATCAATGATGACACCAACCCTACGATTAGGTAACTTTGGCAAAAACTATCCGACATGCCATACAGTAAAAGAGACCCCTTTCAAAGTCCCCTGAAATTCTTGAAAGACATTCTAGGGGATGTCTTTTGTTCTTATTTGAACAACTTGCTACTCACTGGAAATGGAAGTAATAGAGGGACTTTGGGACTGGGGGGACAAAACTAAAGTTGGGTGAACGAACTAGAATTTTTTTTATTTGTGCCCTTGAAATTTGAAGATCATTGAAAGAGCTTATATGCATTCAACCCAAGCAATTCCATCACATGGCAAAGAAAATTATAAGAAAATAGGTCGTTGTCTAAGCTGTTTGCTAAGATTTTTTGCTGTAATTGACAGGCACAGAAGACCTTGGATGACATATGGAGCAAATATTTAGATATAATGAAAACTTCAGATCCAGCTGATATCATTAATTAAACCTGTTGCAAAGGATGGTGGAGTTTGTTTATTTCGAGCAAGCTCCTGTTGGCATAGTGTTTGATCATAAAGGTATAGTTATGTTTCTTTTATGTGGAGTTTGTTGTCTACTGATTTAAAAAGCTGGAATGCTGGATTTAGATATGGAATCAAATCAGAATGACCTCCTTGTTTTCAGATGAACTTCGGGGACCCAAAAAGAAACCAAGAATTCTTCCTGGTGAAGAGATCAATGAGAAATCAAAGAGGGTTTTTCCTTAATCTCGTTAGTCTATCTTCTCCGACAGAGTACTCAGATGAACTTCAGGGGCCCAAAAAGAAACCAAGAATTCTTCCTGGTGATCTCTCCGACAGAGTACTCAGATCAATGAGAAATCAAAGAAGATTTTTCCTTACTCTCATTAGTCAAATCAAAGAAGGTTTTTCCTTACTCTCATTAGTCTATCTTCTCCAACAGAGTACACACTTCAATGTATAAAAATGCTGATCTCTTAAATCTTATATTTGGCGGCAGTTTACCAAAAGATTGCTGTCTCTTGTGGTTGAGATGACGGATATTTTAGCTATTGCAAATGATGCAAGCCAAATCTCTATCTAAATTGGAGGCCAAAAAAGCTGCTGCTAAGAGGGAGGGAGAAAGGGTAGCACAGCTGAAGAAAATCAGGGAGGAAAGGTGGATTCCATCAATGGAAATGCTGCTGAAATCTCGAGTTTGTTAGGTAATGCACAAATTTGAGATACCCCGCAAGGCATAGCTCCATATGCAATTGCAGAGAGTGCTGTTATGTTGCATTGAAGTTGGATGCACCTTTTTATTATTATTGAAAGGAGGCGCATCTCTTGTCTTCTTTGGCATTTTAAGCATTTAAGCAGATTGAACTTTTGTAGGCTAGCTAGGAAGCCTAGGAAGAGATATGTGAAATGCTAATGTTTGTTAAAAGTGTAAGAATATTAGTAGAAGTATGAAACGAGGTGATGATTTGTCTTGCTATCTTTTCCGTGATGATTTGTCTTGCTATCTTTTCCATAGTAAAGGCTATGTTCTTGTTTGCTGAAGTTAACTTATTTTTCCTCGACTTATTTTCTTTTTGCTGGAATTAACTTATTTTCGCTAAACTTTGTATTTTTCTAACTCATCTTTTGGCAAACTTAACTTATTTTTGCTGAAATTATCTTATTCATGTTGAATTTAACTTATTTTTGCTGAAATTATCTTATTCATGTTGAATTTAACTTATTTTTGCTGAAATTATCTTATTCATGTTGAACTTAACTTATTTTTGCTGAAATTATCTTATTCATGTTGAACTTAACTTATTTTTACAAAAATTATCTTATTTTTGTTGAACTTACTTCTTTTTGCGAAAATTATCTTATTTTTGTTGAACTTAACTTAAGATGACGAGGACCAAGTCAAAATAGAAGCTTTATGTTAGAGATATGCTTTAAACCCTTATTTGAGCAGCCCATTGGAGATGGTTTAAGAAATTCCACTAACCTATACTGTGAAAAATACTACTTGTGGTCTTGTGGATTTGCAACTTCCAAATACTTTCATATAGATTATTCTTTTCAAAAATAGGTTACACACAGCTAATGTACTACTGTGCCAAATATTTGTTCTCGGACCAGTAAAAGGTCAAATGTGAGGTTAATTAAGAAATTAAGAGCATTACTAAAGTGAGAGAAGATAATCTAGATTAAATTTATGGAAAATTTTTGAGAGTTTTACGAGGGACATAGAGGTAAAAAGGTGGTAGAACTTTAGAACAGAGACTTAAAGAGAAGTTAAGCTAACGATTAAGGAGCACAGAACGAAGCATGTGTCACTGCAATTGATCAAGTCGACTTCGCAGTTTTTAATGATGTAAACAACAGGTGGACCCATGAGATAACCTGTCAATATAAAGTCGCTACCTTTGGAATCCAGAAATTGCATAACGCTTGATAACAAATTCTACCAAGATATATACTCCTGACAGTAAAGTATTACGATTTACGACAAACTCGGGGCTTTCTCTTGGTGGAGTGAGTGTTGTGTACTAAATTTATATATATATTTTTGTGTCTTCAGCCTAATAAAAGGTGGAAAACCCCATCTTCTGCTTAAGATTCAAGCTTCCCAACTGATCACCTCATCTTCATCATCTCTCTTTTCTCATCAGGTGAAATGGCGATGTTACTGTTGAGCGTGGTTGGAGGTCTGGCTTTCTGCATGAATACGCTGTGGAGCCTGCAAGAGCGGAGGTTCTCTACAGTGTTTGAAGCTGTAAGGTCAACTGCAAGATACATAACTATGGGGCTCATTCTTTGTTTCTCCTCACTTCAGACTAGAGGGGAACTGACTTATGCCTTCTTATGATACTTTTTTTAACTATATGCATCCAAATGTAACTCTTTATGCCAATTCATGAATAAATCATCTTATTCATATAAAAGTCTCTCTGGTTGTCTTATCAATATTTTTTCAAGGGTGACAATGAGAATAAACAAAGTAGACAACATTTTGGCCAGGATTTCACTTGATTTGTCACATTTTACAAATAACCGGGAGGCCGAGGGGGAAATACAACCAACAGGTATAGAATTATGGACAAAATGGCCAACATTGCAATTCAATCAAATGCACGATCGACCTCCAGATAGGTGTGAACTAGCGAATAGATGTAAAACTTCAAAAGCAAGGTCCGAATCTCCTAGATTAGTCAAGGAGGTGATAACATGGCCAAGGACCAAATTAATAACTGTAAGGTTGTCTCTTTTAAATTTTAATCTCGATGTGGTAGACGCCATCTTGAAGAGCAATGAGGATATCGTTCTGAAGGCGCGTTACCTCGACAAGGAGATTAAATGTAACAGCTTTGAGGAAGTCCCTACAATGATCAAGTGTGGTAACACCCACAGCTGCAGATAATATGTCTTTGGTACGAAGTGTCACACAGAAGGTGCCCCTCATGAAGAAGTTGCCAAAGGAAGGCTGGTGGAATGTTAGCATTCTATATCCATTTAAAATGCCACTTGAGGTCAGGAAATACAGGAGATTATAAGCTAATCAAGTAGCTGAAAATTTTCCAGAACTGGCGAGTCCCTAGATTAGGGAATCAGTCATAACCATCTATAAGCTTAACGAGAGCATTAGGAAGGACTTATAACTATTAATGAAGGAGCTGACTTTGAGAGGTGCATCAATATGGTCTATTATTAAATTTGCTTCTTGGTCTAACCTATGTAGGAAGGTCCAGTTGTCGGGCCCAAAACAAAACAGTTTGGTTGTCTCGGAGATTCCAACAGATGCCCTTAAGGATGATTTGGCATTATATGCATCAAAATTTGTATTCCAAATATAAGAATTTGAAACTTAATTGATATTCCAAGAAAGAAGTATGCTTGAGATATTTTTCTTTCACAAGCTTTACCCAATAATTATGTGGATGAAAGAGGATATTTTCCAACCAAGTTTAGCCAAAAAAAGCGTTATAGGATGGTTCTGTCCACCGAAGGCTAATGCCCCCCCATTGATGAATGATGACTACAAATGTTTTTCCACGAAATTAGGGTTTTTTTTCTGTATGTTGTTTTCAGAAAACAGAAAAATTTCCTATGCGCTGTATCCAAAGAGGAACAGAGCTTTTAGGGGAGCTTAAAAGCGACTATATGACCTGCCTTAGAAATAAACTTATTATCCCATGCCTTAGCTTACTATATGTCAAGATGTTTCAAATTTATTTAGTTGGTTTATGGGTACTAAAATAGGCTCCTAAGTAGTAACCACTGCTAGTCTTGGGGAGCATGTTAAAACTCCCTTGCAATAGACATACATCTAACACTGGCAACCATTTCCGAGAAGAAAATCGAAGAATTGAGAAAATTACTCAATTGAGCAAACATTATCAAACCCAAAATAATTGCTAAATACAATATAACCTATATCCTAATAGGCCCACAAACAAACTCAATACAACCCGAAATCGTAAAATGATCTAAACCCAAACATTAAAAACTCCAACTACATTATTATGTGTTAGTAGACTCATCAATATGACATCAGATGCTCACTAATAAACACTCCTATTTCAGTTACTTATAGCTTATAGGGATACATATCATACAATAACATATTGCAGATGTAGCCACAGAGAAACTCTTTATTTCATGCGTACATGAATTACATACAGAAAATACTGACTCTAGTCTTATCTCATGCTACCAGAGATTTTCACACAATCAAGATAATCAACTACAATAAATGGATTTTTACCATGAAGTGAGCTGTGATACTTGCCTAAAATTATAGGGAGAGGTGTTGGAAACGACTAGTTTCCAACTTGACATCACAAAAGAGGATGAAAGAAGTTTATTTCTGATATATAGAGGTACAGAAGCCTTATGCTGGAATATTATGATCTCATCAGGCCTGCAAGTATCCATGGCCTTCCAAATACGATACTACAGTTTCGGCCAATTCACATGGAGAAACGCAAGTATCTGGCTTCTGTTGCAAGACAATCTGCACAATAAAGCATTACATAGCATGAAGAACATGACCTTATATAGGACTTGAATACGAAGAAAAGACACAAAGACATCTAGCATCTGATTAGAACTGTAAATTGACGTGGCTCAGTCAGCTGAAGAACTCAGATATGAGCAGGGTCTTAAAAGATAGAGTATTAATACAGTATTGAGACGATTAGACCAAGCACAGCAAAGAGATTGTACCTCACAATTCAAAGGCCGTTCATAAGGATCATCTATCCCAGTGAAATCTGAAAGTAATGCACAGTGGAGGTCACTTCAAATTCCAATTCCATCAAAGCAACCAAACCAAAATGAAACAGCCACGTGCCATTGCCTTGAACTTGCCAAATAATTTGACAAGGTGGGTTCTAGATGTTGACTAGAATCTCAAGAAGGTAACAGCTACCAAAGAAAACATTAAGGAATTTGGAGACAAGCAACAAGCATGTCATGTTCCTAAGATAACAGTAATAGTACAGAAAGATGATAGATATCTAAATGGTGGGTCGGGATCCACAAAGTATCCCACCAACTATGCAGGGGCAGTAAATTTAGCAACTGGTGTAAAATCTAAGAACACTCAAAGTTTAGCTTGACAAACAAAATATGACAAGCTCGAGTTAAGTCTGTGAGCTTGATTATACAGGCTTGGCCAGAATTCTCTGGAGCCTGGTCAATAGCTAGTAAGATCAGATCACCTATATAACATCCACATAATTCAAAAGTTCATAGTACGTAATATTTATGGAAATATATATATCAAGACTTCATTCTCATTCTTCAAGCTCAAGTATGATAAGGGATGGAGCTCGAATACGAAATTAGTTTGAA
Organism: Dysphania ambrosioides; assembly: GCA_026401315.1. Taxonomy (NCBI): domain Eukaryota; kingdom Viridiplantae; phylum Streptophyta; class Magnoliopsida; order Caryophyllales; family Amaranthaceae; genus Dysphania; species Dysphania ambrosioides. The sequence continues at coordinate 5,588,163 of CM048658.1, read as the reverse complement.
TAAGAAAAATATCAGCAGAGAGAACTCAAGCCAGACCTTCTGTAAGTTAATGTAGAAATGAGTTCTAACTCCATTCCAGGTTTAGCAACAACTAATCAAAACTCAAACTCAAATAGGCTGCGACCCTAGCCATTCTGGAACTTGTGATAGCAATTCAATTCTTGCTAGTTAGTAGTTACCAATTTACCACCTTATCCAAGTCAATCACAGTTCTTGCTTCAAGTCATCAATTGAAATGATATATTTACTTATAGGCAGGACTCAGCAAACAACTCCGTAACATCCATAAAGATTCTCACCTACTGACTTCAAATTAAACCTCTCAGTCCATTTACTTTTAATGACCTCTAACCAAAAGAAATGACAGAAGACAGAAGACAAGCAGTGTGACAAGCATTAAAGCACACCAACTAAAACACTCTACAGAAAGTACCTTTAATTTTTCCAGCTCTTGCCAACTTGTACAGGCCCTTTGGGTCCCTGGCTTCACAAAGTTGAAGTGGAGCATCCATGAAAACCTGTGAAGTTGATTACTGAGTCAGAAATAACTAACAATCATTTTATAAACTAAGAATGTGGCCTGTCTTTATCTTTTTCAGTTAAGTATAGACAGCAAGAAGACAAACCACCTAAAAAGGAGAAGCAATACCTCAATGAAGTCTCCCTTTGGTAATAGGGCACGGCAGGCATCCCGATCCTTTCTATAAGGAGATATTAAACAAGCAATGCAGATGACACCAGCATCTGCAAAGAGCTTGGCTACCTCACCTGGAAGCATACCAGATTAGATGTAGATAATGAGGGGAAAATTATTTGGGAATAAAGAAAAATTAAACAAAGTACCCACCAACTCTTCTAATATTTTCTGTGCGATCATCGGCTCCAAAAGTTAGATTTTTGTTTAAACCATGCCTTACATTATCACCATCTAGGACATAAGTTAACTTTCCCTTTGAATGCAAGATATGACTTAACGCACAAGCTAATGTGCTCTTTCCTGTGATAAAAGTATGAAGTCAAATCTAGGAATAACAATATCACAAGAAGAATAGTTGAAAAATGAGGTCTGGTCAAACAAAGTAAAACGTCATGGAAACTTTGACATTTAGCTTGTAGCTAAACTAGTTTTTCTCCTAGTTTCATTTTTTCCTGTGCTACTTGGACGAATCCTATCCAAGCATCAATAAAGTACGGACCGCAATGCTTAGTCATTCAAACTAGATCCAAAGAAAAAGTCAACAATAAGTTGTCCAGACAATTCAGAATCCTGCAATACATGAATACAGTGCCGCCAAAAGACTGCTTGTGGTGAACAGCTACCATCATAGAACAAATTTTTTATTTAAAAAAAAAAAAAGCTTTCAAACTATATTCAGCAGATGAACATGTCAATTCCAGAAACAGAAAGTCTAAGGAATTTCAGCAGTACAGCAGAAGAAAACAAAAAGAATTCTTTGATGAAAAGATCAAGAAAAATATAACCTAGAATGATAACCCCCATAAACAGGTGAGGGAGTTGAGCTGATTTCTAAATCAAAACAAATGCGAACGATAAAAAGGCAAGAGACATATAAGAAGACATAGAGACAGCAGCAACATGAAGAGTGAATAAGAAGCGCGAACCTGAACCACTGAGACCCGTTATCCAGATGACACAGCCTTTTTGTTGAAGCAATCGTTCTCTGTCATGTTTGTTGACGGAGCATTCATGCCATACAATGTTGCTAGATTTGTCAATGCTAGACATCTGCTTTTGACACGTACCTAATCAGTAATCTTATGTCAACTCACCATACGATAAATCACTGATTTAATAAGCACCCCGAATGTCAAGATACAATGATCTAACCCTTATTATCAGAAAAGAGAAACGGAGAGAAAGCAAGAGTTGGATCGAGACCGACCCAGTATAGTTTTAACAAAGCAACATCAATAATAAAGGCAAAAGCAAGCACGATCAAATAAGTTAACTTCTAAGCCGGGACATCCTCGATCAATTCCGTCAAATTTTTACAATTAATTTGTCATTGAAACTCAACTCATGCGATATTTCAGATCTGGAGACTGCAGATAATACAGGAAACAGATAACACCAATCATTAAACTATAATTACAACTCGTATCTTACCAGAAGACTTTGAATATAGAGAACCCCGAAACTCGAAACAGCATAAGAATTTCCCTTCTTTATTGAAATTCTCTATGCAGTGTTATTCGGGAATATTTATTTCTTTTTTCCTCTATTTCCATTCATCAGGTAGTTTTCTAAAAAGTGTAAAATTGACGAGTAAAAGTAATTACCAATTCCGTTAGCAGAGCCGTTTGTAAAGTCAGAATCAGCTTGACCGTTCAAGTATTTGAACGACGCCGTTTCATCCACTCTCCCCACCGCTTTCACCGCCTTTAATCTTACCCCAATCTTCTTCTGATTAATTTGATAACCAGAATCACAACCAAATCGGACCGCATTACCCGCCGGGAAACTCGAGAACCCTAACTCCGACGATGAAAGGCCGTCAGACGATGCATTTCCAATATACGGCAGCACCTGCAGGGCCACCGCCATCACTCACTCACTGGCTTGCTATAATCGAATCGGAAGAGAGATTGTAAGATTCAAAGGTGCCGACAAGAATTGCAAATTAAATTCGTGGGGGGGAAGGGGAGAGAGATATGATCGAGGACAGGCGACAACGGCTGGCGGGAAATTATTTGTCACGCACCCATTTTATAAACATGGACAAGCTTCTTGAAAATGATATTCATGTGTTGCTCACTTCACATGTAAAATGTAGTCCTGTAGCTATTATCAATATCCATGTGTTGGTTTCACATTTTTTTTGAGGTTGAGATAGCATTGAAACCCTTTCTTTTAGTCTAATCCTTTATGTACGCTCTGTTTTTTCCAATATTCGATTTATTTACATCATAATTTGCGTGTGGATGGGCCTCTGGTGAATTAGGACATCTAATCTACTACTGATTGTGTGTCTAATTTTATTCCTAAATCCCTCTTTATACTTCCTAAGTAATATGATGCATACACAATATAATTTTAGAAATGAAGTAAATATCTTATAGAGTAGTTGATTATTATTCAAAAGACATGATCATGTTTTCTTAAAAACATATCAAATATATAATACGGAATACAAAGAAAAGGAGAGAGTTTCAATTTTTGAATATAATATATAGATAAATATTACTTTAACGATAATTTGCAAACAAAAATATTATTTTTTGTAATTAAATAAAAATATTTGATTTTTGTATTATGAAGTAATAATGTGAATATGGATAGATAAACGGAAAATCAAATTTTATTTTAAAAATATCATTGAAATTATTAGATTTTCATAGCATAATAGTTAAATTCAAAATTTTGAAAATCATAAATTAGAAACATGCCCAAATATTTTTTTTTAAAAACTCATTGATGAATTGAATAGGAAATTTCAGAGCCTTGTCTACTTCATAAAGAAATCATCGTCAAAATTTTGTTGATCTATAAACAAAATTTTATAAAATTATTACTCTACCTTATAAACTTTCTCTCATTTTAATTTAAAGTGATATATATATATATATATATATATATATATATATATATATATTACAAGCAATATGCCATAAATCGTGAAAGACACCTGCAACATACATCGACAAAATCAAGCCCATACATAAAAAGTGATCTGCTATAAAGATCCCGAAGTAAAAAATCAGGCATGTAGTAAAAGTTGCATATACCAATGTAAATTTAATAGAGGAGTAGGCTGGAAAAAAATTGCATAATTAAGTAAAATGACTATTTTCAATCAACAACAAAGAAATAATTGCAAAAAAAATTTAAAAGCAAAAAATAAAGAAAAATTGAGGGAATTACATGTTGGATATGATCAGAGGAGATAGATCGTAAGAGGGAGCAAAGGAAATGGAGGTCTACCATACATTCTTCTATTAACATTAGTGTGTATATATATAACCTCACAATACCACTATCATTGCACTGAAACTCTGAAAGATATTATCAAAAACTAGAGTATATCTTTCAGATTCTAATGTTATGATATATTTCCTTGATTAAAAAATACGTTGAATACAAGGAAAGAAATTTGCACAGTAAGGTATTAAAAATAAAAAAAATAAAAAAATTCATGTATAAATTTATAAGGAAACTTTCGAAATATATGGTAATAACGAAAATTATTATTTTTATTTCCAAGGGAGGTATAAACCAGCAGATAATGAAAATTATATTTATATGATTTTTTATGTGATATTGGATTTTATGAAGTATGTTAATTTTTGGGCGTGTTAAACACAACAACTTTTGACTATAATAACATTACTCCTTGTTTTATTTACTTTAATAAACAAAAAATATTGTATATACACGGGATACAATAAATTTATTACATCTCGGTAAAAATGGCTTTTAATATAACAAAAGTTAAACATTGACATATGTTATGTTGAGAGGTAATTTTTGTTGTATTCAGTAGTCATTTTTATTGGAGATATAATAAATTTATTATATCCCGTATATATATATATATATATATATATATATATATATATATATATATATATATATATATATATATATATAATACTTTGTGTTTAATCCCAAAATTTTCCCTCTCCTCTTATTGACGAGGGAAATAAAACAAGAGAGAATTTGGGACTTAGTTTTGTTTAATTGAAGGAAGAAACATACTCCGTATTATATTACAATAGATGATGATGGCTCGATTATATATATTTAAGGAATGGTATTTGCCATTTTGTTCAATTCATTTGAAATGTCATATACCATTTTATTCAACCAATAAGAAACAATAAAAGACCATTTTAGTCACACGTATATGAAATGGTAGCAATTAGCAAGAAATTCAAATGAATAAATCCAAAAACTAACAAGTTGCATACTTCACTAAAACAACTAGATTGATTGTAAATACACTATTTTTTGCAAGTAATTTCGTAAAATTGAGATAATATAATCTAAATTTATATAGTATACATTTGAATTGCAAATATTCATAATGAGAAATCGATGATAATATTGAATTGAAAATTCAACAAACTATAAAAAAAAAAGGGGGACAAAATGAAATGGTACTTCAATTAGTTTTGTTTGAATTCGAAATATGATATAATGAAATGTGAGTATTTATCAACTCATGAAATTCTAATTTTGAAGAAATATAAAGGTGGTGAAAAATCTACAAAACGAAGAGGGAAAAGGAGTTAGTGGGTTGGGGTATTTTTGTTATTTAGGAATGTTATGTTGAGTGAATAGATGATGCATTTAGTTGCTGTGTTATTTTTTTATTTATTTTTGAAAATATTTGCTAATGTACTAAAATTAAAAGAAGAAATATCTAATCAACCCTAAGTTTTTTGAAGAAAAATGCATGTCATCACCATACCAATTCACCATAGACCATCCTTCATTCGTTAATCACAAATTCACGAAACTCACCTACATGGCATTATGGCAACACCTGCCCACGTCCTCTCCTCGTCAAATTTTGGACCCCGCATTACGTGTACATGGTCATTTATTGTGGAATTTTTGTTTTTGCCAAAGTTCATTGTGGATTTGTGGTGGTGTATTATGTGACTTGGGCTAAGGAGTTGGTTTGGGCAAGCCCCAAAACAAAAACACAAACAAAGAGATATAGAAGGAAAAACAAATAGACCACACACACAAAAAAAAAAAAACAAAAAAAAAAACAAATAAATGCTAAAGATCCGCACACAACAAAATTTCCCATGTAAGTGATAAACCAAATATGAAATTTCGGTATTCCTTTTTGAAGTACGACCATTAATGGTTGGAACCTCTTAATACAACCAAATATCATCCATTTTCGCAATGCCATGTTCATTACAATTACCTTGTCATGTCAATTCATCCGTATTTTTTGAGAGTTAAACTTGAGACTTATGGAGACTTTACTACCCAAATCCCTACAAAACTTATCAAGCCAAACAACTACTATCATGGCTTGGTTAATCGAGGCCTTGTTAAAAAGAATAAGATCATCTGCAAGGGCAGGGTTTGAATTAAGAGGGCCAAATGTACTAGCCTTGATTGGTTTCAAAGCTTGAAACACATACGTCGATTCCCTTCATATTGGACTTTTTAGATCCTCCCATTCAATTGAAACTTGGACTGTTAGGGACTTAATTGGGAGATCCCCTTCAATATTAATGCGAATGTATTTACCCTTGTCAGTCAATTCAGTATTTCTATCGATTTTAATATAACCTTTTCAATTTTCTCTCTAATCTTATGCAAAAATTGCTTGCCCAAGTATTGAACCGATAATTGAGAAATTCTCAATCAAAGCAATAAGAGACTTAATTACTTCCTCATCCGGAACAAAATTTGGAATCCACTTTCTTATAGTTAGGTAACTACCTCCAATCATCTCTAACCCTAGTGTTAGGACAAACCGGTGATCATCCATACTAGTAAAATGGACCACATAAAAGGCACAACCTACATCTGTGAACAAGATATCCCCATTTTGCTACCATTTCTGCCTCAAATTCCTCATCAAGATTGTACAACTCAGTGTCCTATCAAATAGTTTAATGATCAAAGCATTCTTCCAACAGTTCCAAGGTTCTCGATGCCAAAATCTAAAACATCATCGCCTGACATGATGTTAAATTTGAAGTACTCCCCAATAAGCCCACCTGGCCTCTGTCTGAGTCAAGTAGTCAACTTATTTAAGTTTATAACTGAAGGAAGTACTCTGCAATTAGCCCAACAGATACGAGTTACTCTCTACAATACCAAATATCACATTCGCATGGGCTCTCTCGTGTCGGAATCTATCCAATGAAGAAATCTCTTATAAGCCCATCTAGCCATCCATAACCAATACAGTATGTTTCAAGTCATTGCACGATTGGTAAAGAATTATGATCTAGGCTATGTTAGTTTCATTAGTCAACTCATCCAGGTTTATAACTAGTTCCACGCATATTCTATAATAGTTAAGTGTTTATTTGGTTGAATATTAGTTGTAGTCCTTCAAAAATTATCTCATTTTACGATTCCAACTTTTTAAGGGAATACTTATATATTACGTAAATAACAATTTCTTAATTTTCTCATTATACAATATACATTAGAGGATGCCTACATCTTGGATTAAAAATCACATTAGATTAAATCATGTAACTATTCAACAGTCAACAACATAATAGAATTAAACCTTCAAATACTTTTTAGATCCATACAGCTTTTACATAAATCTACTTTCACGCATGGACGTTAATCTCCAAAAAAATATTTAGATTAAACCTTCAAATAGTACTCATATAAGTGAGGATAATAGTTATAATAAGGCCTTATTCTCTTTACCTGATTTTTACTAAATTAAATTATTTTTATTAATTAAAAATTATTTAATTACTTATTATAACTATTTTTACGTACATATTAAAAATATTTTGTACTAATTAAAATCATTTTTATTGATTGGAATTGAATTTTGCTAATTTTTTTTGTTAAACTGATTTTTACTCATTAGAACTAATTTTTATTTATCTATCCTTAATAATGTCATTTTTGGTATTATTTGCTTATTTATACTTGTAATTTTAATTTTATTAAACTCCTACAATGTCTAATATTTTCCAAAAATATATAATCCGTACTCCCTTTAGAAAAGTTTAGACATATCAATAGAGTTCTACTTAATAAGATGCGAGTGAATTTGGAATTGTCAGATAATGGTCCGAAAATTTAAGATCTTACAAACTAATATATGATCATGAGGTATATTATTAATATTCTAAAACGATGTGTATTATCACATGATCATTATAGTTTTAAAAATAACATAACATACGCATCCTTTGTTCTCTTAACTTAGCAACGTTTTACTTTCATGCTTGTTAGTACATAACCTCATATATTAACATCTTTAATTAGATACGTAAAAGTTATAAATTTGGAGATTTCAAAACTCCATTGAAACGAATTTAATTAGATACCACATAATTATGTTTTTCTAAAAGTATAAAGTATAATTTTTCAAGGAGAAATAACTAAGACCATGTGAATATAACAAAAGTTAAGTTGTTATAATTCAAAGAAAGGAGAACTTATATTAGATTGTGGAGATGGTAATATTTTCCAAATGGCCGGATTACTATAGTACTATATATACGTCACCAAATGGATTGTTGTAAAATAAGTACATGGAACCTAGGCACGCACATTGTGAATTCTGCAGTTTTCCACTAGCTAGTTGGGTGATTGCATGACTGTTGAAAATTAGCATCCCCATTGAATTCAGCTCGCCGTGTAACATGGCACAAACTGACTAGACCAGGAGTCGATGAAATAATTGTGCTACAAAAGCATGAAACATGAGAATGAACAGTTGATACATGATTGTAAGATTCGAAAGACCAACTCTTTCCAGTACTAGTTCTTGAGTCAAGCCAGCAAAGAAAGATTAACTAAACTAGCTAATATCGCATGAATCACGAGAATTCGTATATTGTAGGAGATGTAGACGAGCAGCTAGCACTTACGTATCCGAAAAGACAAACCACAACACAGAGAGAGGACAAACATTCCGTACTTTTCAGCATAAATGCTTCAGTATGTACGTATCCAATCCTCATTGGACCTACCAAATTGAAGCCCAGCTTTAAACTACTATCTTGGCCCTCTCAACTCTTTGATGTCTATGAGCTGGGATCCATCTCAGCGGTCAAAAGCCCAATGCGGCTCTATAATTGACCCCACTAGTTTCACCTTCATAAATATTCATTTATGGACAAGTGACAGACAAAGGGTTCATCTGATAAACATCAAATCAGACACATTTACTCCGAGAGTAGAATATCCCTCGAATAAGAATACTTTCTACAACCCCCTCTTCCATCACTCCGGCCACAAGAGATCCTTAGTCAAATTACTGCCTTAGGCATCGGAGTAGGTGTCATCGGAACACCACCCCCGAACCCAGTAATCCTTGCTCTTTGTGCAGGTTGTTAACAGAAGAGATCTAGGTTGTTTATGCTTAAGAGAACCCCAACAATCTCCTATCTTTCATTACTTTGCCCCCAAGTTAGATTTTTGCTCTCTCAGACATAAACAAGTTATATAACACATTAATTAACACGTAAGGTTTAATTTTGAGGCTAGCTTTGATGCCATCGAAGCTAGACTTTTAGCATAAGGTCATGCAAAGCCTAGCCTTACTTAGTGCTAGTACACTTGTCCCATAATACTTTAAAATGGATATATACTTGCTGCACTAATTGTTGGCCACAAAAGCATTGTATCAAGAACTTTGAAACAAAATTAGTAAACATCCTCGACTAATGAAATTACCAAGTCAAGTTTAACGTCCTTTAATTATATTATCAAGTCTAAATACAAGCTTATAATATCAATGTCAACAGTCTAAGAGACGAGAGCAACGTATTAAAAAGTCCTCAAGTTGTGCAAAACCCAATCAAAGATAGTACGCGGCAGAAATTGAAGCAATAAGTTTAACTCAAGCAACACATCTATGTACATAATAGAAAAATAAACTTGTCTTCAACTATTACACAGATCAAGGCAGTGGATCAAACTCAATTGTAATTAAGGCAAACAATAAAGTCTTAAATCATTCTGACTATGCTCGATCAGTTGGCAGAAAGATTTAGAACTCTTCCCCTTCTCATTCCACCATCAAATATGCCACTACCCTTGAGCTTACTAGAATTACTAGAAACCCCAAAAGCATTTCTTAAACCTCTAATTAACCTCTGCCCTAAATTTCTCTTCATCAGATCCTTGGGATTATTCCTATCATTAACATTTTGCACACGAGAAGATGATCCCATTTTCATATCACAATAATCAGTAATATTGTTACTACTATTACCGCTCCTTTCAAACCTCAAAAAGCTTGAAGAAACAGACCCTCTTTCTCCCCTCTCCACTTTATTTGCATTATTAGTGTTACTAACAAAGCGACAACTGGAATATTTCCTTTCATCATTCAACAGCAAAGCTCCCTTTTGCCTATCTCTCTCTGATCCTAACAGAAGCTTCTTCATACCGTTTAATTCCTTCTCCAGGGACTGGATCCTCGAACAGGTACTGTCAACGGCCGCCCGCAGTTGTGTGACCTGGCGGAGGGCTGCGTCCCTCTCGAGTATTGCCCCTAGGGTGGCCGGGGAGTTCGACATCCGAGGGTCGGATTGGGGATGGGGGAGGTCGGTGGTGGGGTTGAGGACGGAGAAAAGGGAGCGGTGCGTGTTGAGCTGTTCAATGAGCATAGCTTGGACGATGAAACGGAGAGGCATACGCGGGTTTTGGACTGCGTGCATTACGAGGGCAGGTGAGAGTATGCTGCAGTCTATGCAGGTGGTAATCTGTGTCTTCTGGTCTTCCGACAGCTTCCCAATGTACACCTGTGTGACGTACAAAGTATATATCATCCGTATGATTTACATGAAAGTTGAAAATATGCATGCAAGCATACAGGGGAATTCGGATAGTCAGTAATGTTCAGCCAACTCATCAGAGCTACAGAGTACTAAATTCTGAAACATTTGCTCTCTTAACTAAACGCACGAGTACTACTACACTTTTTCAAATTTTAAAAGTTTGCATATGTGAGATCCAGACATCTCAATGATTCAGAACTCCGGAATATATGGAATTTGAAAAAATAATAAGGGCCAAAAAAAAAAAACACAAAAAGAAATAAAAGTTTCCAAATAACAATTATATCTATCTGACTATCTGAGGTATGAATTCTTGGTTTATTAAGTGGGAAAGGAGAATGCACATTTCCTCTCCTTCCAATCACCCTCAAATAATTTATTTCTCCAAACACAATACAGATGATTGAAATTTTAGTTTTTTCAGGTATAAAAATTTATGAAGTAGGGAGTACTATACAACTAAAGCACCGTACAATCTACATAAAAGTTGGTTTAAAATTTAGGAAATTTTACCTATTTCGATTAATTTATAGTTGCACGTCATGTTTGATAATTGTTGTACCCTTGTACCCTAAGAATTGTCACATTCTTAGAAGTTTCTCATACAGTGATATTCTCTAAAGTAATGATGTACATCTTCTACTTATGCCATACTGTCCTAGCTCTTAGTACTTGAGTGGTAACAAGAAAGCAGAGAATTTCGATCTTGTCAATCAAGTTAAATTTGATTCAACAAGCTAGAAACTGGTCAATCTTCATAACAATTTGGACAATTTATAGGGGTGACGAGGGATGTATCAATTATTTTGCACCAAATAATAATCCGTACTTTGTATAAACATTATTGCACTACAAAATTGTAAAGGGAAACTTACCAGAAAATAAAGATCAACGACCCTATAAATGAGATCATGACTAGCTGTGTATCTCCGCTGCATTGAATCCACGATTACTCTACACCCCTCAGGTGAAACCGTCTTAAGTCCGTCAGCACAACTAACAGCACCGTCCCCCTCTCTGTCATCCAACAGCACTTCAATACATCTACTTGCAAGAAACGCCGTTTGCTCTGCTTCAGGAAGCAATGACAAAGTTGAACGGTAAACATCACAAGTTGACGTCCTGTTAACGGTAACCACCTCACGGAAGTAAGACTCCGTCAACTCACGGAGGCTTTCTTCCCCGCTATCTCCGTCCATTTCCAGAAGCTGGACTGCTATGCGAAGAGGTACCAGGTTGGAAGGTGTTATGACGGCGTAATTGTTGTAACAGAAATCAGCTACTTGTTTGAAGGTGTCTGCCGCTATTTTTAGCGGTGGAGAGAGAGTGAATTCCGAGACTCTAGTCAATTGGCGCTTAAAGTAACCGCTTTTGGAAACCAAAACATCCTGTATAATATTTTATACGATAAAGATAGGTATTTTCCGTGATAATAATTGTCAGTGTTTAACCATTAGAATAAAATATTTATGATTAAAAAAAAAATTAAGTGTCACTTAAGTATATACAACGAATGAAAAACTAGAATCATAATTAATGTATTGCACGGACTTTAAAACCTAAACCTAGTGTGCTTTAATTTTTTTGTTGTAGTGTTTGCAAAAAATTAAAATATATATTTAGAGAAATCTATGAAAATTTTATATAATTAATAGCTATATTGTTTCTTATTAATAAGGGTGAATTTATGGTAAAAACTTAACTCTAAATTTTATAAATTTTAAAGTAGAAGAATAAAAGCAATGAAGGATTATATTATTTATTTCAGTGAAAATGATTTTTCAATAACATTTAATATTTTAAAGTACATTAATTTTCATTATTTTTTGGACCCCCATTGTTTTTGTTTGTTTTTTCATGCAATAATTCAAACAATCAATTTCCCAAAGCATGCAACAGAAATCAATTTTCCTATATAGTCCTACTCAAACCTAGATAACCGTTACCTCTAAGGCACAATGTATTTTATATATGTAACGGTGTTGGCAACAATATTATTGTACATGTGGAGTAGTCATCATTTATTGCTATTATTCTTCGTCTTTTATTGTTAGAATTTACCTATCACACTCTCCATCATAGTTATTATTTTATTACTTTATTATAATCCTTAATTTCTATGAGTCATCACTCTAAAAAATAACAAAACATACGAAGCACAAAATTTGAACATCCATGTCCATATATGTGATGCAAAACTCAAGTGTATGTATGGACCAATGTGGATGAAGTTTCGTTGGGGTTTAAGGGTTAGGAATCTTGGGATATCATTTTACTATACATTTGGTAACGTAATGAGTTGCTTGTATACTTATTTGGAAATTGTATGATATACTTGTAAAGAATCAATGTAATGAATTGATAAACCATGCACACATATGATTACTTAAATTAAAGGATTACATAGTGATAAACAAATAAGGTTCAGTATTTTCAACAATGTTAGGCTCAATAAAATCCATAACATTAGTATAATTCTTAGTGCCAAATTATTCTTAACAAACTCACTAATCAAAAATCCAAAACCATGTGGTAGCCTGGCTTGGATCGTTCAAGCACTACAAGACGCGGCCTATGGATTTGCAACTAATATAATAAGCGCAAGTATGAGTATCACATGCTTGTATGTATTTAAGTAAAAATAATATGTCATTATTAGCTAAGATTAAAGTGTAAATGACATAGAGATTTTAATAAATCGATCATTTGAACCGAAGAAGTCAAGAAGATGAACTGTACGTACTGTAGTGTAATGTGAAGAAGAAATTTCATAGAAAGGGCAATCGTACAGACCTTGTGCAAGTGAAAACATACGCCACGTACGTGTATTCTAACGTCTGGTTTCTTTCCAGTAGCAACCGTCCTTGATTAAGAAAACATATAACGTGTAGTTAGAAATAACTAGAACAGATCAAACGTTGATTAAAAAAAAAAAAAAGAAAAGAAAAAAGACGATGAATTTGGTATGACTTGAAATGAACATATACAAATATAGTCAACATATATACCAAGCATCAACAGCAGACTGAAGAGGCGAAGAAGGAGACGATGAAGGAAAAGAGTAGGGATCAGTAGAGGAAAGAGACTGCAAATCCTCATCTCCGTCGTCTTCTTCTTCGTGTTCGTCTTCAAAAATAGTCTCCGCTACCCCTAAATTTCTCCAACCCGCCGTATTTTCTTCATCTTCCCTTCCTTGAGACTCAGACATGGAGGCGGAGGCAGGCAAAAATAGCGAAGGAAGCGAGAAAAAAATAGTAAAAAAAAAAAAAACAGAGAGGAATGGGGTGGAAAAATTTCAAAGCTTTCTCCTCCTATAACATGGTCTGAACTGGGCCTTATAATAATTGAATTCGCAACTAAAATTTAAAAAAAAAAGGTGCAGAAGTTTTGGGTAGGGTGATAAATTCTTTGCCAGTAATATATAGAATTTGGTTGCAAGGGGTATTAAATGCTTGGTTGTGTCTGTGTGAGTGAGAGTCTTTAATGCAGCAAATATGCAATGGACCTTTCAATTGGTATAAATGTACGAAAACAATGGTATTGATTGAGATATTCAAAAATATGAAAACAAATAAGTGCGGAAGATATTGTTTTGTGGGGATCAAATGACCCGAAATTTCTCTTTAGGTTGGTAGTTTCAGACTTGTTTGGTGAGCTAAAATGCTAAAAACAAATTGGTTTGGAAAGAGGATCGTCATTCCTGGATTGCCATCATTGTTTTGGACATTGGGCTTTGCAGGGGGTTTATTTATTTTTACTCCATTTGACCTCTATTATTCTATTATTTATTTATTTATTAATATGCTTTCATTAACTTATTTTATAATAGTCATCTCTATCACCCTCACATAAAAAGAAAAAACAAATAGATAAAATATAATTGTTTTGTTCTAATTTTTTGTCCAACATTTCAAATCAATGAGAATTATGTTTGAAAAATAAACTATGAATAATATTTGACAATTAGCTATTGATAGTTAACTTGTTTTATCGGACTAGCTAATATAACATTGTTTTTGTATTGACAGTTATTTAGGGTTGGTTTGAAAAGTTGGATTCAAAGCCCACTAAATCAACCATGTCGTTTATTGCGCATATGTTTAGCCAAAAAATAAAATAAATTTTCCGAGTAATGAAAAATTCAGCTAAATGTTCATTTTAGTCTAATCTTATTCAACAGATATTATATATATTAATTTTTATTGTATATCAATAAAAGTTATCCTTTAATATAATATATATTAATTTTTATTAACTTTAAAAAATAACTTTTATACGAGATTTTGGAACATTTTGGAATATGGAAAGCTACGCAGTAACCCCAACGAAAAACAGTACTTTTATCAGAAAGTACGTATTTCCAAAGTACAGCAACAAAAAGACAGTTTATTTTGTCTCATTTTAAATTTTTAAGTTGAAGGAAGGTAAGAGGTGATTCTCAAACGTCATAGGATATGGCTACTTGTGTTTTATGGGATGCGAAAATAATAATAAGATATGGTGGTTAAGAGGTTTCCAGATTAGTAATATGTGTGTCTTTATGAATCTGATTGGATATTAGATCATTCAATATGTCAAGATATGTACGCCTTGTCATATTACGACATAGACCAACCTCCGTCAAAAGATTATAAAGTATAATTAGACCAACCAATTTGCTTTTTCTAAATTTTTCATACGAACTACATGCAATATCCAATAACTAGCTAATGTTGTCAAAGAAAAATCCATATAACTAGCTAGTATGCGCAACACTAAATTAAAATAATAATAATAATAATAAGTACTTCTTAGTGCACTATTATAATCTCACGGATTAGTTCATATGTTTGAAATTTATAGCTTGATTACGCCATTGGCATATAAACTAATGTTTCACATGCATTAGTAAATGATGAACTAACGATAGTTTCTTATTTTCTTTGGACATGATCGAATGAAATGCTAATTTCACCCTTTAACTTCTTGAATCGACCATATTTAACTCATGTTTATATTTCTTAACGTAGCACTACAAATGAAGTATCCTTCTTTTCTCTAGCCTCCTTGAAAGGCAAATTTTTGAGTAATTAATTTTGATGTATCATCAACTTTAAATTAATTAAAAATATAAGGGAAATAGCATAGAGCTACCAAAGAAATACGCGTGGTTGGATTGGGGACATATCTTTTTTATGTAATTCTAAAGCTGCTCTATCTAAATAGATTAGATTGAAAAGTATGTTGTTGATGGTTTAGTAGAGTTGGTAATGACAAACTTGTGTTGGGGGACAATAAGGACTTTCTTCATCACAAGTTCAGAACCCATTGGAAACATGTCGACTTTAAGAATACACCATACTAGTGAGATATATGACTCATATAGTCATATCTTCTTGCAAAATGATCGTGTAACTAGTTCTTTTATGCTATTGTTTATAGAAACGATCTCTTATAATTTAGTATCAATATAAACCCCCATAAGCTAATCTTGAAAAAGATACCCTAGTGTTTACAATTGTACCCTTGCTAGATGAATTGACCATATATTTTACATTTTTATCAAATCAATTTAAAACTTACAGTTTACCTTCCTCAATATTATTATATTAAAATTAAGTAGTATGACATCTACCATCAAAATCATTATTCTTTAAATATTTAAAAAAAAACATAAAATATTAAAGCAAGCCCTTCCTTCAAAATAAGTAATGGTAAATCACAAGACCCACTTCGAAATCATGGGATATATGTTACCATAAAACATAGAAAATATGTTAGCAAGAAAAGTATCATTCAATGTCAAAAACATCTTTTAATTGGACAGAGGCCTCTATAGTTAATGTTATAGCTCTTTAAGATTATAAAAGTTTGTTTTTGTAAAAGAATGCATCCATTATGGAGAATGATGTTCACAACAATGAAATACAACGATTGAAATAAACAACTCATACTCAACTAAGCCCACTATAATGACGCTAATTACACTTAAACGATGTAATTTTATTGATCTCAACAACAGAAATATGAACGAATGGAAGAGAATGGGTTAGAAATTGCCAATTTGGCTATATTTTATACAAGTAGTTTGAACTATTTCTTATCCAAATAATGTAGAGCCCAATAGACACGTATATTCCAATAGTTTGCAGAATAATAAAGGGAAAATAAAATAATTATCTCAAAAATGAAAATAATAGAAATGGGCTAATCGGGCCAATCCAAAGCAAGCTAAAAAAGAAAGAATACTAGAACAAGTTTACACCCAATGGAAAGATAAAGCGGCCCATCAAAAACAAAACCCTGATCATTCATTCTTCCAACACAGCTTCATATAAGAGTCACTCAAACCCTAGCTGAATAGCTCCATTTCCCCTTCCTCTTTGCCGTCACCACCATTCTGTAAACCCTAACCCCAGAGAGGAGAGAGAGAGAGAGAGAGAGAGAGAAAATGAAGTACAACCCTCGCGTGAGTAGCTCTCGCCGGAAATGCAGGAAGGCGCACTTTACCGCGCCGTCCAGCGTCCGCCGCGTGATTATGAGTGCACCACTTTCCGGTGACCTGCGAAGCAAATACAACGTCCGTTCCATGCCTGTCCGCAAGGACGATGAGGTCCAGGTGGTGAGAGGGACTTACAAGGGCCGCGATGGGAAGGTCGTCCAAGTGTACAGGAAGAAGTGGGTGATCCATATCGAGCGCATCACTCGTGAGAAGGTGAACGGGTCTACCGTGAATGTCGGGATCCACCCTTCGAAGGTGGTGATCACTAAGCTAAGGCTGGACAAAGACAGGAAGTCTCTTCTTGATCGCAAGGCCAAGGGTCGTGCTGCCGCGGACAAAGACAAGGGCACCAAGTTCACCACCGAAGACATTATGCAGACTGTTGACTAAGTGAGTGCTGTGTTTGAGTGGTGAGTTAATGGAGAAGTGAAAGATTTTTAATGTGTTTTGTTGGATTTTTAAATCTGTCATTTTTGGGAATTCTTAATCCATCCGTATTAGTGATGTTCTTATGTTATCAGATGATTTTGGATCGTTCTTTTATTAGGGATTTTGTCAGTTTATGCGGTTCATTTCCATGATGTTATTCGGCCTATATATCTATTAGTTTTCTATTAATTATGCTTTGGCTTTGTGGTTGGTATAATATTTGATGTGAGATTTATGATTTCTCTTTGCAAGGTTGCATCTTTGAAAAGTTAATATGAAATAGTTGCCTAATTTTCGTAGGAAGTTTGAAATATGAGAGATTGCTCTGTGTCGGGAGCAATTTCTTTTACGATGTACTATATGAAATTGCTACTTTGGGTTTCCGTCTGTTAGGACTGCAAGACTTTCAGACCTGTTTCATATGTTTTAAACCTGCTGTAACCATATTGAAACCTCATTTCGTTTCAAGTCTAGTCTTTAAACCAAGTATTTTTCTATGGATAGTGTAAACTTTAAGGTTTGGAATCTTTTCATGGGTGTGGAGGAATAGAGGATGGTGGAGACAGAAAGGAATTTTGGTTACATTACTTTTCAGTTGACTGCTTGTTGAGGGTTTTGATCATGTTCATCTCTGATAGTGTTATGTTTTGAAAGGGTTGCATGATTATGGATAGTGTCTGTGAGTGGATAATTTGCTAGGTTTGTGTTGAACCAAACTGTATTGACGCCATAGATTGAAAGATTACAGGAGTCTTCGTGAAGGTCACGTTGTGACATATGAATGCCGAGACGTGAAAATGCAGAATGGCTTAATGGATTTTAGTCATTTGCAACAATGTGAAATGAACAGTACTTTAGTGTTGAGATTACATTCCCGAGTGATTTACAACATACTTTGCTCTATTTTGAGATCTACCCCCAAATTTAGTGAAGAGGACTAGTCTATTGGGCTTTGGGCATGAGTTATATAGATCTTAATCAGGCATTTGAGATGGTTTAGAATATGAAGGCAATTTTATACCGTGCATTATAATTCCTGTACAGTATGGTACTGGATATGAATCATATAGCTGATGGCAGGAAGGTACATAATTAAAAGGATCGAGTTATTTGTACACAAGTTGTTAGATATGTTGTCAAATGTGCTATTGTGATTGCCAAAAATTTGTCGAAATTAGTATTCTGGTTTCATATGATGCTTTGAAGGTGTTGCACTGTTTGCTAGGTCTTCTTTGTGTACAGTTTTACTCGAGCTTTGCTGTTTATGCTTTTCTTCCATTCAAGAAGGAAAGAGTTTGTTCTATGGTATCGAGGCTACTAAGGCTCATGTACTCAAAACACATTTTGAAAGGATCATTTGGTTCTTTGTATAGAATTTCTATGTATGGAGTTAAAGTTTAAAAATTTTGACTACAAATTTTCATCATGGTAAAATTAATAATATATTAAAGTATAATTGTGTTGAAAATTTAGTAAATTTTTAGAATTTTCATAATTTTTGTATTACAAATTTAAAGATAAAACATTTTAAGTTATGTTTTGAAAACCTAAAATGTTAATGGGCAGATAGGGAGTATTTATATCAGTTGTTGAAATAAAAACTCAGTGGTTATAGCTTCAATCTTTTGAGTTGGGGGTCACTTTGGACATTCCAATACCTTGTAACATTGTGAGAGCAAACCCCAGTTGATTTAAAAAGATTATTCAAACTTCAAAATTGTTTCCCAATCTTGGCTGTAGTTGAAAGTTTTGAGAAAAAGATAGTTATGTCATTATTATTTTAATTATTTCTACCGGTTGACATCCCACATTACGTCAGCCTATACTACTAGTTTTTGAAGCTTGGTTGCACGTGTTGTCCAATATTTTTTTTTTTTTTTGAGCAAACGTGTTGTCCAATATTATCCCATAAGATAGTTTATAATCTTCTAAGGTGATCAAAATAAAAGTTATACTCTAATAAAAATGTATAGAGAGCCATTATCATCTTTTACCAAATATTTACTTCATAAAAATTTGTAAATGAAATTGAGTGTGATTAAAACTATCAACTTTGACTTTAAATATCTAATTTTGTTGATTTTCAAAACTGTTATAATGGGTCATAACTCATTTTCAGCACCCTTGGATAAGTCACGTATAATATCATAATTTTAGTTTCAAACAATCTCAAATTTGGTAGTGCATAACATCTAGATTAACTCAACTTACATATTGCAAAAACAAAAAAAAAATGCTTAAATATAATATTTTTCATATACTTTAAAGGATAAATAAACTTAAGAAGTTTTAAATTTGTCTCAATTTTTTCACACAATAAACACTACATAAACATGGTATGTATTTCACCATTTTATCAAATTTATACGGTCTTATAATCCTACTATCTAATTCTATCAATTAGATTTAACCCCCATTCATTGCCATTTAAAATAGAATCCTAATCCAAAAAACTTGATTATTAAATACCATTAAAATTCCTTATAATCAATTTAAACTAATCTGAAAAGAAAATTAGATTTCATTAAAAACAAGTTGCAAATGGGGTATATATTTAATAATCGTTGGAATTTGTAAAGTTCATTGCATTAAAAATATATAAAAATCTGACAAGACTAAATGAGGGTTGAAACTTATAGGATTAATAGGGTATTTTGGATAGTTTATATGTATAATGAGAATATTGTTGATAATTTTTTTTAATTTATTGAGATTATTTTAGTCAAAATAAATTAGATTAAATTAGAATGATTCTATATGAAAATATCATTTTGAAATTTTAAGATGAAAAATATAAAAAAAAATAAAAAAGAATGAAAGAAGTAAGTGTAAATTAATAATATTAATTTTGAACATTATATTATATATACACTTTTTTTTTTGGTTGTTATATCTAAAATATGGCATGTTAGTTTATTTAATATAAATATGATATTTTAGTTTAACTCTCTTTTTAAATAAATACAATAATAAGAAAGATAAATTTTCCCCCATGTGACACTCTCAATACATAAAAAGTTCCATTTGCATAGACATACACAATAACAGTAAAAGTAACCCCTTAGATAACTTTATTACCTACCTGCATACAAAAGAGTATATATATTTAATTAGATTCTTTATCATAATTTGATTAGTTTTCTCCTTTTGATGGTATTACCACCCTATGATTATTGACCATTTGCATAGACATACTTCTCATAACATATTCGGAATGAACCTCCCAGAAAATAGAACGTTTGCAATGAAGCGTGTGTGTACCCGTTGTGCTCCAAAACAGTAAAACACGATAGGATTTGCGCAGACCAACTTAGTATGCAAAACTTGCTCATCCAGCTCCGGTAAGATTATTAACAGCAACATTTAGAAAACGCAGGATACAAAGAGAATAGAAAATCAAATCAAAGATTATAGTCAGATCAAAAACCAATTCCACTTCGGGTCTGCATTCAACACTCAGTATCAACGATTAACACTTCTTCCCAACTAAAAAATTGGTAACAGGAGAAACTCTGCAAGTTGAAATGTTTTCCATACAGAAAAAGACCCGGAAAACACTATAGACAGAGAGAACCTACAAATGAATATATCTGCAGACCTACTTACTGATAGCTCCATAAACAGAGCCACCAGGGGGAAATTGAATCTCTGAAAAATTCTCCTCATGGAAGCATCAGA
The DNA here is from genome assembly GCA_026401315.1 of Dysphania ambrosioides. Taxonomy (NCBI): domain Eukaryota; kingdom Viridiplantae; phylum Streptophyta; class Magnoliopsida; order Caryophyllales; family Amaranthaceae; genus Dysphania; species Dysphania ambrosioides. The sequence goes on along the minus strand of CM048658.1, from coordinate 5,567,093 downwards.
TTATCAAGGCTTGAGAGCAAGTCCCAATCCAAACCTTGGAGTTTTGTCCAAGGCTAGGGTGTCAAATTCACTGGCAATAGTGAGCATTGATTTTGGAATTACCTCATGCTGGAGAACAGCGCCAAGTTTCCCATGGTTGTTCAGCTTGGCCTTAACAATGGTCAAATGATCAACAGCATATAAACCTCCAACTGTGAAAGTATTCTCATTAGTAGAAAACCTTCTGCTGATCTCAGCAACTGCAGCACTTTTCTTCAGCTGATCGAAATGATGTAAATAAGATGCCTTCACTGTGTCTCCCTTGTCTCCCCTGTTACAAGAAGGCACTTGACGTTAAAAAGAATCTACCATTCTCATTGCACCAACTAAGAAAAAGATAGAACAGGATCAATCAAATGAAAGATGGAGGCTTACAGAACAATGGAAGCACAAGATTCTGGCTTTGAAAGATTGACACCAGCAGTATACTTGGTAAAATTACCAGAAGTTGTGTCATAGCCTGCTTCAACACCAAAAGCGATAGTTGGGGTGCCAAGTGTAGCCGTAACATCAACAATAGGTGATTTTTTCAAAGCAAGAGTTGATGTAAAGGTTGCATGGTTATGGAGATATTGAACCTCCAGCTGTTTAACAGATAGATAAGGCAATTAGGATAGAGGTAACGAAAAAATAGAATCCATTTACAAAGAAATAGTACATATTTATACCTTGCCAGAAGAGTAATCCGGAACCTTCAATGAAGCAATTACTTTTGTCGATGGGACTATGTCAGTAATAGTGAATGTAGTGGAGATCTGCCAAAAACTCAATTAATGAGAGCATTCTTACACATTTACCAAGCATTCCACGAAATAACATAAACTTACATTTGACTCTGTGTCAAGTTTGACATCAATCACAGTATTCTCATACTTGTACAGGGCAGCGACATCTCCAGCTAAAAGTCCTCCTTTCTTTACAGCAGTTGAGGTGAATGCCTACAGAGTTTATAGGGAAAAAGACAGCATAAGACAATAATTACAATTCTGCATGAAGTTTTACAAAATTACAGATAAAAACCACATCAATAAGGAACTGCTCAACTGTAAGGCAACATTTCTACTTTTAACAAAACAGCAAAGGAAACTATTTTTATTTGGTTAACCAAGATAAGTGTTCATTTCATAGTCCATACACACATCCTGTTTTTGCAAGAGGTTGGTAAAAAAAAGGGCAAAAGATTCGTTTAAACATGCAAGGGAAGACAAAATAGGTATGCATCTCATATGCCTAGAACATTACCCTACCATTTACATACCATCAGGTGAGTCTTCAAGCCCTTACTAATATTACACCACCCAGCAATAGTCTTTGATTTCCCATATCATTTCCCTAGTGGGTAATCTTTTTCTCCTCAAGTTAACCTTCCATCTCCCTTCTTTTTTTTTTTTTTTCCATTTTCACTATGTCATTTTCAATAACAAGCTGCAAAATTATCACACCTACTTCATGTCCTGTACTTCTCCCTACCCCAATTTGATATCCTCCCTCACATTTTAACAAAGAGTATCACCAATTGTTGTTAAATTTGTTAGGCACCAGACCTATAAAGAAGTAATGGGGGTCACAAAAGAATTGGGAGAAAATGTAACACTAAAGCAGATTACATCACGAGCTACCGTGGAATATTCACAAATCAAAATCTCAAACTGAAAAATTATCAGACGAAAGATTGCTCCTAACAAACATCCTTATCAAATTATAGGGCACAGTTATGACAAGTTCGCTTGTTAGGAGCAAATTCCTTTTGGATGACTAAATTATTGTACTACTAACACGAGAACCTCATGAGACCTACAAGTGAAGAATGTACATAATTTAAGGAACCATGAATTTGGTTTTGAAAGAAAGCAAATTCAATTACCAAGCGTGCATAAGGCGAGGTTCGCTAAGACGAAGCAAGTTGCAATAACAACAATTGGTACGGTGGACATAGTTCATGGCTTACAACCCAAGAGGAAAAAGGGCCTACACATACAACTAGCATCATTTAAGTCTAAAGCATACACCAATAGAACAACATTGGTTACTGAAAAGGATAGCATATCCTCCTGATCCCATTCTCCTCAATCACAGTGATTGTCTTTGACCTCCCTGATTACTTCCATACAATCAAGGAGAATATATCGTTATTACTCCTTGTTTATAGGTGTACATTTTTATTTTATTTCCATAGTTAGCTGTCAATGTATTTTATATAACTGTACAATAATCTCTTTTGAATGCAAGCTTCTCTTTTCTAAACCTTATATGGTATCAGATTGCTCTTGATTCTGACCAAAACCCACGTCTTCTTCTTGCTGCAAACCATGGCTGCTCCAAACTCAGCCTATCAAATTGATAATTCTACGGATTCCTCAAAACCTTTCACTTTCATCAATATTCATAATGCAGTGAAACTCACTTCTCAAAATTACCTTTCACGGAAACTTCAAATACAAGCCATTCTCATTGGTCATGATCTTTTAAAATTTGTGGATGGTACTGAACAATCAAATTCAGCATATGTCGCATGGCTTCGCCAAGATCAACTTCTTTTCGGAGCCCTTGTTGGTACACTCTCACCTCCTCTTCTACCTCTTATTGCTCGAGCATAATCATCCCAAGAATTCTGGGATATTCTTGCCAAAACTTATGCTACACCCACCAGTGGTCACATTAAACAATTGAAATCTCAGTTAAACAAAATCAGCAAAGGCAACCGATCCATCACTGATTACCTTCAATCACTCAAAGTTATTGCTAACCAACTTGCATCTCTTGGAAAACCAATTGAACATGAGGACTTCATTGAAAAATTCCTTGATGGCCTTGACTCCAACTACAAGTCCATTAAAGACACTATTAATGGTAGAGACACAACCATTTCGTTTGAAGAATTACATAAACACTCATAAACTGTGAGCTTTCTATCCAACAAGAAAGTGAAACCATATCCACTGTACTGCCTTTGCAGCCCACTGTCAATCCCGTGGACCTCGCCAACACTCTAAGCCTTACGTTAAGCCATCCTTCCAACCTCCTCTTTTACCTACACCTACTGTCCAGCTTAATAACCCACGACCCTTTCTTGGAAAATGTCAATGGTGTCGTCAACAAGGCCATGTTGTTGCCTAATGCCCCATCTTCCTTCAACGTTTTCCCAATGTTGTTCCACCTACTGTCTCTTCCTCTCGTGCAAAATACCAAGCCTCAACTTCTACTCCATGGCTTCTTGATAGTGGTGCGTCTCACCACGTTACTAATGATCTTACCAATCTATCCGTCCACGCTCCATATGATGGAATGACGGTACCGAGGAACTAATCATTGGTGATGGTAAGGGTCTTCCTATCTCCCATATTGGTTCTTTGACTACATGCCTTTCTAACTATACTATCCATATTAAAAATGTTCTTTGTGTCCTTTCTATTTCTCGCAACATTATTTCCTTATCTCGACTATGTCATGATAACATCTTTTTTTACCTTCTTCTCTAACTTCTTTGCCTTGAAGGATCAAACCTAGGGGATCACTGAACTTGGTGTCTATGAACTCCATCCCATCCCTCCAAAAGCATTCACAAGCACTTCCCACAGCAAAATTGATTGGCACCATCGTTTCGAGAATCCTTCCCATAAAATAATGAATGTCATTCATTCGTCTTTCCATTTTCATATGCCTTCAAATATCCATTGTAACAATTGTGCTTGTAATAAAAGTCGGTGTCTTCCTTTTAATGTGTCCTCTATTACTTCCAATGCTCCCCTACAATATATTTACACCGATTTATGGACGTCTCCCCTTCACTCACATGATAACTACAAATATTATGTTATATTTGTTGATCACTTCTCTAAGAATATATGGTACTATCCCCTAAAGAAAAAAATCAGACACAACACAAGTGTTTACCCGTTTTAAGGCACTTGTTGAAAAGTTTTTCCAACGTCCTATAATTCATCTCTATAGTCATATTGGGGGGAATATGAAGATCTACATAATTTTCTCACGATAAATGGCATCTCTCATCTAACTACTCCACCTCACACCCCTCAACATAATGGTTTTCATGAACGTCGACATCTTCACATTGTCGAAACTGGCTTATCTCTCCTCACTCAAGCTTCCATGCCTTTGCTACTGCAGTTTATCTAATCAATAGATTACCTGCACCAACTCTAAACAATTCCTCACCATTTACTACTCTTTTCAAAGTTGAACCAAACTACTCCAAGATACGTGCCTTTGGGTGCCTTTGCTACCCTTGGTTACGACCCTATGCTCGCCATAAACTTGATCCTAAATCCACCCCATGTGTCTTTCTTGGGTATTCTCCCACTCAAAGATCTTATTATTGTTTTGATCCTTCTCTCAATAAAACTTATGTATCTCGCCATGTCAAGTTCGCTCCTTCCCTTTTGCTAAAACCCATCCTCCTACACCTTACAGGGTACTTTGTCTGATGAGGTTTACATGACTCAACCACCCGGATTCCAAGATGTCACCTCTCCCACACTCGTGTGCAAACTATATAAAGCCTTTTACGGACTAAAACAAGCCCCTCGTGTTTGGTACTGTGAGTTACAACATTTTCTTCTCACTTATGGATTCAAAAATTCTATATGTGATTCTTCTCTTTTTATTTAAAACAATAATGATCATATTCTCTACCTCGTAGTCTACGTAAATGATATTATAATTACCTGCAATTCCACCACTTTTCTGTCATAATTTGTTCATACTATTTCCAAAAGATTCTCCCTAAAGGATCTCAGTGACCTATCATATTTTCTAGGTGTTGAACCCATCCCAAAGGTCTCTTTTTTAAGTCAAAGAAAATATATTATGGACCTCCTTTGCCAAGCCAAAATGGACAATGCCAAACACACTCCTCTTACCAAAATTGGCACTACACTGCCTTCTCCTACTGAATACAAGTCCATTGTTGGTGGTCTTCAATATCTTGGTTTTACAAGGCCTGACATTGCCTTCTCTGGCGCAATATATGCAAACACCTACACAACAACATTGGGATGCCCTTAAATGTCTTCTTAGATATCTGTCCGGTACAGTTCATCATGGGCTCCTTCTACATCAACACTCTTCTTCTTATAATTTACATGCCTTTAGTGATGTTGATTGGGCATGCAATACAGATGATTACATTTCTACTACAACCTACATTGTCTATTATGGTAACAATCCCATCTCACTGTGCTCTCGTAAGCAAAAGACTAGGGCAAGGTCTTCAACGAAAGCTGAATATCGAGCATTAGCCGCTGCAACTGCTGAAATACTATGGTTCTGCAATCTTTTCCAAGAGCTTGGACTTCACCTCACTTCTCCTCCAAGTATCAATTGTGATAATGCAAGTGCTACGTATGTCAGTGCCAACCCTACCTTCCACTCCAAGATTAAACACTTAACATTGGATTATCATTTTGTTCGAGAAAATGTACAAGTAGGCTGTCTTCAAATCTCGTACATCTCCACTTCGGAACAACTCGCTGATGCCCTCACAAGCCTCTATCAAGGACTACTTTTCAGTATCTAGTTAACAAAATTGGTCTTTTTAAATACATGACCATTTTGAGGGGGCATGAAAAGGATAGAATATCCTCCTGATCCAATTCTCCTCAATTACAGTGATTGTCTTTGACCTCCTTGATCGCTTCCATACAATCAAGGAGAATATATTGTTATTACTCCTTGTTTATAGGTGTACATTTTTATCTTATTTCTATAGTTAGCTCTCAATGTATTTTATATAACAGTACAATAATCTCTTTTGAATGCAAGCTTCTCTTTTCTAAACCTTGTAGTTACTCAAAAACTTGCTTAGGCCTCACTGACCAAAACGATAATTAAAATCACCAACAAGCCCTAAGTGATTTCCCATTTTGAAAACAAATATCTATGCTTCTAAGATAATTGTGTATCTTCCTTCTTCTCCATAATCAGTCAACTTACAACGTGCACGCAATTAGACCTCAACAAGACATAATTGAATGCAAAACATACATCCACAGAAAAAGGAAAGCAACATGTTATCAACATTAGGATTCAATTTATTATGAATAAAGCGATATTATCCAGAAACGAAAACAAAATCATAAATCAACTAAAGCCTAATATGAATGGATTCTAAATACATTAACAAAAGCTCGCAAGAACTCAATCGAATGAAGATTTAGGGCAGGAAATGAGATCATACCACACCAGATTCGCTCCGTGATGAAATTGAAAAATTCTGATCTGAGATGTATTCCTTGGTGAGAAGATCTGCACTCGCAACAATCATGAAAAATTTATACAAATTCAAAACAAAACTAATCCAAAAAACATCAAAAGCGAAAAAGGAGAATGAACCTTTGGCACGCTTGCCGATATCGGAGAAGAGGCCGGGACCGTTGGCCATAGTGGCAGCGACAACGACGGAGACGGAGAGAAGAAGGGGTGGCGACTGACGAGTGATAGCCAGTCGAACTCTACCACCACAGTAACAATGAGGAGAAATATGCAAGTGGTATCGCTGGAGCTTGGAATGTGGCGTTTGGAGAGATGTGGTTTTGCTACGAGTTATTGAGTTTTGTGTGTTGTTGCCCAAGGTGCAGGGATATCGAGGTAAAATGAGTTACAATAACATTATAAAAATAAAAAGAGCTTTGACAACCAAAAAAATAATTACTTCACTTTAAAGCATGTACAGATTAGCAATTAAAAGTTTAAAACAATTAGTGTAAAGAGAACTATAAAATTATTGAAATTGGGTTGACGTCCAAGATTTCATAATGAATCTATGAACAATATAGATGATCTATTTAAATTTAGAATCTAATATGAACTCATATTAAATTTTGATTGTCATTATTTATTTTGTATTGTTTAACTAATAACCTCATTTTGCTTGAGACGTAGAGAAAATATGTTAGTAGTCGTATCCACAAGAATAGAGGGGGGCGCGCGCCGGCTCGTGCATGGCATTTTGGCGGGCTGGGTTAGATCATACCTGACTTTTGTTGTGCCATGTTGTGTCACATTTTTTCAAAACTTGGCCCATGACTTGACATAGCCCACGTGCCTAGCATGTTATGTCTCATGCTAACCTATATTTTTAAAAAAAACTAATCATAAATAAGTTAAGTTATATTATAAGAATATATTAATATTTAATATAATAGTAATAGTAATTATAACAATAATAATGTTAGTAATCATACTAATAATATTATCTTCAAATAATAACATGTTTTTTGCTGTGTTATATATCGTGCCTTATGCCAAATTGGTAAGGTGCCTGTGGGATTGTGACCAAAAAATTGTTTGCTATTCAAGGCGCATCTTGCAACACACTCCACATCCAATGTGCCATGCTGTGTTGTGTCATTAAGACTCACCTGCCAACCCTGTCTATGCCCAACTATACACTTAAATGAAGGTACCCCTTAGTTTCCCTAAGGCTTTGGCTTGGTGGAATTGTCTTTGGTTGCATAATTTGCTTTTAGGGCTAGCAAGCCAATGATTCAGACCTCATCCTTGCAACGTTCCCTTTAATTATGCATACCTTATGTGAGGATCCTAGATCGTCCACTTTAGAAAACATATCTAATAAATTGCAATAAGTCATTTACTATATTAATCCTTATGTCAACTCAAATTCAAAATCGAACGGGAAGATCCAATAATAAATATTAACTTAGCTAAAATTGAAATTTATAATTTAAGGAACATTATATATCGTTATTATTTAATAAATAATACTACCACAAAATGGAGATATGAACCTTACATGAAGACATCATAAATCTTATTTCAACATCTAGTAAGGTTGTTATACTATTAACTTCGTCTTGACTTGGCTCGATAATAATATCATATTACAATGACATGTGATGCCTAGCCCTTCACCTTAATCAATGACTATCATATATGGGCCAACTAATTATCTTTAGGCCATGCTTGGATTGAGGGAGATAGATTAAGGGGTGATAAAAGTCAACCTAATGAAAAATGAAAGTAAATATAAGTGGTGATAAGGGATGAGGTGGAAAAAAAGATATTATAGTGGTGATATGAAAAAGAAGAAGGAATTGAAAGATTAATTATTACCCTTATTATAGTGGTTATAACTACCCTAGGGGTGAGGTGTGTATCTATTACCCCATTAAATGAGGGTATTAGTTTTCCTTTCATCAAAATACTAACACTATATTTACCTTACAAACCACTTTTCACTAATCTTGTTTTTTATTAATTTGACTTTTATTACTCCCCTAGTGCATTACCCCCAATCCAAGCATACCCTTGACAAAAATAATTAGTCCTTAATATATGCTCGGACTTAGAGGGTGTCCAGAAAAACCCATTTTTTTTAAACCGTCGTGTTTGGGACTTTGGGTTAGGAAGAGTGTTGTGGTCCATATCATTTATCTCATACTTGATAGTCGTATAAAATTTGCGAACATGATTGAGCCGTGTTGGCCGTTTATAAAAGTAGTAGTGACCATGATCGTTAGTCGTTACGCGTAACGGACACGATCTATCCATTGTTTACAATTATAAGTTGCTTCATTCTTTAATCATTTGTTTGCAATAGGAGTAGACTATTGTATTGCTAATCTTACACTGAAAGTTGACCAGCCAAATCGGGAGAAGCAATTACTCTGTTCCCAATATCAACAATGGATATTTTGGATGGTTGTGTAGTACAACGTGCTCGCCTTCAAGTAGTCCAAGAAAGGCCCAAGTAACATATTTGAAGCATCTTTGAAAAAGCATAATTCCAATGTAATACATAAGGCTGGATATGAGGCGAGTTAGCTCGTGAGCTAATCGGGATCGGATTACTTAAATTCAGCTGGAGCTTGAAATTAAGCGAGTCCGAGCTTTTACAGAAATGAGCCCGAGCTCGAGTTCAAACAATTCAGGCTCGAAGGCTTGACGAGTCTAAACGATTCGAGCTTAATTAAGGGCGTAGTTGAAATCAATCTTTAATTAGAATCAAGCTTAATTATCCGAATAAGCCTTCGGCAAATACGAGCCAAATGACCCTATGCCGAGTCGAGCCATGAGCTTTTATCGAGTCGAGTCCGAGCTCAAATTTTTAAACTCATCAAGTCACGAGCCCGATCCTGAGTTCTATGAGTCTCAGGCAAGCCGAGCCACGGGCTTCTCAAACTCAGGCTCGACTCGACTTGTTTCCAGCCCTAGTAATACATAGTTTTTGGTTGCACATGAGGAATAGTTGGAAAAGGGAAATTCAAAGCAAAACACATAAATGATGGAAGAATAAGGCGTGGCATAGCCAAGCATTCTAATGTAATGAATATGAGGTATATTAATAGGTTGCATGAAAATAAATATTGATAGTCATATACACATAGTAAGTCCTTGTGGTACTATACTACACAAACACAAGAAAATTAAAGCCAAATATGAAGAACACAAATACAAAAAAGTAGTCAATACTCTTAGTATCAATGAGCAGTCAACAATAATCGTATCAACGTATCACTATTCAACAACTAAAGTATTTTTTGACATAGCAACAACTAAAGTATTTAAGGAAACATAATTTCTAATCAAAATACCATCCTTAATTTTCAGATATACAAAAATATAGGGAGTCTTATTTGAAAGTGTAAAGTTGATCTGGGTCTCTCGGACAAAGAACATATGTAGTCAGAAAGACGATGAAAATGAGAAGAAGAGGGCCAAATGCCCAAAAAAGACAAGGTTCGTGATGCCCCATGAAATAGTTAGTGCCTTAGTGGCATGGTGTAAATGTCTACATGTCTGCATATAAAAACAAGACCATAGCAGGGGAAAGTCTCCGACCAATTCGTTCAAAATAACGCGGAAACTCCAAATTAGTGGATAGTTTTCCCACCAAATTTCGGATCACCACTCACCCCTTTTGCTCCCCCTTTTAAATCCTATTCATATAATTTTGCAACCTTTCTGGAAACTAATCGCATTCTTTCTCAGAAGTTTCTGGGTAAACGCATTCATCTTTTTTGAATAGTGGCTGTAAAAAGAAAGTATAGTATAATATGGTGTGCTAGTTCGTAGAAATTCAATGAATATTGACCCCATTCTATCCTAATGTCCGCGTAGTAAAAAAAGCAGCGTGTCATAGAAGTTCAGGTCAATCAGTTTTTGGTTTGTTGCAAGTAGTAGTATAAATTAATGGAGAGGAGCTGAATGGGTTTTTTAGTTTATGATATATCTGGGTTACAGAAATAATTTAATAGACTAACAGAAGGGGCCATAGTTTTAGTTATATACAGAGGACTGAGCGCGAGAAAAAAAAAGAGAGGAGGAAGCAGAGAAGATGGAGAGATATTTGAGTCAACACTTCGAGGTGAAACCCAAAGGAACATCGGAGGAGGGTCTCGAGAGATGGAGGAAATTGTGCGGCCTCGTCAAAAACCCCAAGCGTCGTTTCCGCTTCACAGCCAACCTTTCCAAGCGTTACGAGGCGGCTGCTATGCGCCGTACCAATCAGGTTCCTTTTTTTTTTTTGGGGGGGGGGGGGGGGGGGATGTCATCATCATTTTTCACAAAGTATACTTTCATATACCAGTATTGTATTTTTTTTCGGGTTTTAATTGGTGAATTTGGATCTGTATTATTGTAACTCGGATATTTTTCAAATTTGTTTGCTGATATATGCAAATATTATAATAATGACATCGAAAAAATTACTGGTTTAAGAAAGTGGAGTAGGAAGGCTCAATATGCTAAAGGAAAAGTAGATTTGAAGGATATTAATGGTTTTGATATGCTGAAATAAAATAGCCTGAGCTATTGTAGAATCGCGGTTATTGAGAAATATTATTTGATGAATACAATTGTCGAGCTGATATTTTGAGTAAAGGGGCCGTGTTTTTTTGTGGCTAACTTGGGGTTGAACAGGGTCCTAATCCGAGTGATTTGTGTTTTTATTCATGTTGAGTTCAAGTTTCTCTGGGTGAGTTGTTGTTGGACGTGGGTTGTGTGGTCTTGACCTATATTGTTACCTTTATGTGCATGCCAAATATTATTGTTAGTTAAGTAGTTATTGATACAAGTCAACTTACTTGTGCTTCAATTTTGACATTGCAGGAGAAGTTGCGAATTGCTGTTCTAGTTTCCAAGGCTGCATTCCAGTTCATACAGGGTGAGTTCTTTGGAATATTTGTTTGTGTTATTCTTGCAATCAAGGAGCTTGAAATTATCGTTAAATAATTGTGTTGTTGTTGGTCTTATTTGTGAGAGTAGGTGTGGTGCCAAGTGATTATGTAGTCCCAGAGGAAGTAAAAGCAGCAGGTTATGGGATATGTGCTGATGAACTGAGTTCCATCGTCGAAGGCCATGATCTGAAGAAGGTAAAGTCCCATGGAGGAGTATCAGGCATTGCAGAAAAGCTCTGCACTTCCACTGATAAAGGGCTCACCGCCGACCCAACTACTCTTGCTCAAAGGCAGGACATGTTTGGGATCAACAAGTTTGCAGAGGCTCAACCTCGGAGTTTCTGGGTGTTTGTTTGGGAAGCCCTTCAAGATATGACTTTGATGATTCTTGGTGTTTGTGCTTTTGTCTCTCTCATAGTTGGTGTTCTCACGGAAGGGTGGCCTTTGGGGGCCCATGATGGGCTCGGCATTGTAGCTTCCATCTTATTGGTTGTGTTTGTCACTGCAACCAGTGATTATCGTCAGTCCTTGCAGTTCAGGGATCTCGACAAAGAGAAGAAGAAGATTGCTATTCAAGTCACCAGAAATGGCTATAGGCAGAAAATGTCTATATATGACTTACTTCCTGGTGATATTGTGCATCTTTCAATAGGTGATCAAGTCCCAGCTGATGGCCTTTTTGTTTCAGGCTTCTCGGTGTTGATTGATGAATCAAGCTTAACCGGAGAGAGTGAACCTGTTATGGTTAATGATGATAAACCTTTTCTTCTCTCGGGTACTAAAGTCCAAGATGGATCATGCAAGATGATAATAACAACTGTTGGAATGAGGACGCAATGGGGCAAGTTGATGGCAACACTTAGTGAAGGGGGAGATGATGAGACTCCACTACAGGTCAAACTCAATGGGGTTGCCACCATTATTGGTAAAATTGGACTTTTCTTTGCTGTTGTGACTTTTGCAGTACTTGTAAATGGCCTAATTGCTCGCAAATGGAGAGAAGGGAGCCATTGGTATTGGGCTGGGGATGAAGCACTGGAGTTGCTGGAGTACTTTGCTATTGCAGTTACCATTGTTGTGGTGGCTGTTCCTGAGGGGTTGCCTTTGGCTGTAACTTTGAGTCTTGCGTTTGCCATGAAGCAGATGATGAATGACAAGGCCTTAGTTCGCAACTTGGCTGCTTGTGAGACTATGGGGTCATCTACTACTATCTGCAGTGATAAAACTGGGACTCTTACAACCAATCGCATGACTGTGGTGAAATCCTGCATCGGCTTAAATGTTAAGGAAATTACCAAAGAATCTTGCTTGCATTCTGAGTTGCCTGATTCTACCTTAAAGCTTTTACTTCAGTCCATATTCAATAACACAGGAGGTGAGGTGGTTGTTAATAAAAAGGGGAAGCATGAAATATTGGGAACCCCCACTGAGACCGCTCTCTTGGATTTTGCCTTGTCACTTGGTGGTGATTTCCATGCTGAGAGGCAAGCATCTAAGCTTATCAAAGTTGAACCATTCAACTCTTCAAAGAAGAGAATGGGTGTAGTATTAGAACTTCCTAACGGAGGAGGTTTAAGGGCCCACAGCAAAGGTGCTTCAGAGATAGTTTTAGCAATCTGTGATAAGGCGATCAACGCAATTGGAGAAGTTGTTCCCCTTGATGTAGAAATTTTGGAGCATCTTAAGCTTACAATTGATCAGTTTGCAAATGAATCTCTTCGAACCTTATGTCTTGTCTACATGGACCTTGAGAATACAGGGTTCACTCCAAATGACCCTATACCCACGGAAGGATACACTTGCATCGGAATTGTGGGTATCAAAGATCCTGTTCGACCTGGAGTCAAGGAGTCTGTTGCAATGTGTCGTTCAGCAGGGATTACTGTACGAATGGTTACAGGAGACAACATAAATACAGCCAAAGCTATTGCCAGGGAATGTGGCATCCTTACTGATGATGGTATCGCTATAGAAGGTCCAGTTTTCCGTGAGAAGAGCCTGGAAGAATTACAGAAAATCATTCCAAAAATTCAGGTAGTGTTCACGACTGACTTTAGCTTATTAAAATGGTCTTTGTGGATCAAAACTGAATAGTACGAACAAACTGAGGTTTTTTGTTTTAAATTATTTTTATCTGGTGTACAGGGTTTAATGCATCAAAACATTTTTTTCAGGTGATGGCTCGATCTTCTCCCCTAGATAAACATACACTCGTGAATCACTTGAGGACAACATTTAATGAAGTCGTGGCAGTCACAGGAGATGGTACAAATGACGCTCCAGCTCTTCATGAAGCTGATATTGGACTTGCAATGGGCATTGCTGGTACTGAGGTCTGTTGGCATACATAATATTGGTGTTATCTTAATATCATATCCATTTGTTTACTTGTAGTGAGTAGTGACATTAATCTGCCTCTTTGTCTTCAGGTGGCTAAAGAAAGTGCTGATGTTATCATTCTAGATGACAATTTCTCTACAATTGTTACTGTTGCTAAGTGGGGACGTTCAGTTTACATAAACATTCAAAAGTTTGTACAGTTTCAGCTGACTGTTAATATTGTTGCGTTGCTTGTCAACTTCTTTTCAGCCTGTTGGACTGGTAAGAATCCTTCTATGAATTAAATGAATAATCCGAATTACATATTTGTGATTTCCTGGGACAATTGTAATATCTCTTAGGATTATTATGAGAATATGACCCGTGATGCTGGTACCATCATGAGTTAATCTAAAGGTCGGATTAATTCAACAAGAGGATCAGAAGTTTGGATCCTGTTGAATATTCCTTTTTATGTAGGCTTAATATAATGATTTCCTTGATGCTTAACACTCTTATCTGGCTATTATAGGCAGTACTCCACTTACTGCTGTTCAGCTATTATGGGTCAACATGATCATGGATACCCTGGGAGCTCTTGCATTGGCTACTGAGCCTCCTAATGATGAACTAATGAAGCGAACACCAGTCGGGAGGCAAGGAAATTTCATCAGTAATGTCATGTGGAGGAATATATTGGGCCAATCCTTCTACCAATTCATGGTTATTTGGTTTCTGCAAGCAAATGGAAAAGCTCTGTTTGGCTTAGATGGTCCAGAGGGTGATTTGAGCTTGAATACCCTGATCTTCAACTCATTTGTGTTCTGTCAGGTAATTTATAGGTTTTGTACGTTTCAAGGCCTTTGATGGTTTAGCATTGATCATAAGTTATTGAAGAAAGATTTTTATTGTTTTGGCAGAATAACTAACATGATAGGCTCTTTTTTTGGGGGTTTTATTATCTTTGGTAGTAATTTTTTCTTATGATTTGTTACTGTTCCAGAAATACTCATTAAATTATTTGTTCTTGCAGATTTTCAACGAAATAAGCTCAAGAGACATGGAGGAGATAGACGTTTTCAAGGGCATATTAGACAATTATGTTTTTGTTGCCGTCATAAGCATCACCCTCTTCTTTCAAATCATAATTGTCGAATATCTTGGTACATTTGCCAATACCACACCCCTCAGTTTCATGCAGTGGTTCCTCAGTGTCTTCATTGGATTCTTGGGCATGCCAGTTGCAGCCGGCTTAAAGAAAATACCAGTATAAGACTCTTGAATCACAAGTGCAGATTGTTTGGATCAAGCACTAACATTCTAACGTCCTTTGTTATTTAGCCACTGCTAACTTCATGACCATCAGAAGCACTAAATGGGAAGCATATTAAGTAAATGTTCAAAATTTCAGCAAATGAGCACCTGAGCTGGAGATAATTTTGTTTTTTCCTTCAATTTATAATGTTGAACCTAGGCACTTTTGCTGTTTTGCATGCCAAGGTTTTGGAAATAGTTTGTCGTTTTAGAAGTTTCCCTGTAATTAGGTCCTTACTTTTATTCAAGCTGTAATATTTTTCCTCGACTATGAGAAATTTCAGATTTTTTTGGGGCAATCTCTTTTTAAATACGAAATACTCCATGCTTACAAAGTACTTAGAAAAAAATAAGAATAAAGTCACGCCATTGATGTACCTTTCAGAATAAAAGAAGTGAAACGATAAGTTGCATGGGAATATTCAAACACTCGTACTAGCATTTCATCACCCAGGTTGCTGCAAGAGAAATTTTGTTGTTAGAAGTACTTTTATATTGTAAGTTTATATTTACACATCACAATCACAAGGCTACTAGTATTGCATCGCACTAAATCGAGCTCAAGACTTGATTTGCAGAAAAGAACTTCGCACAGTGCCTAAGAACAACCAGATATTTTATTCTACTGTGACATGCATCACGTTTCAAATGAATAACCCCAGAAAGGATCAAGCAATGCTTTGATACCAAGAAGTTCTTGTAATCCCTCACTGTTATCTTCTTCCATAATGAAGCTTTCAACTCGTGGGTATAGCTGTTGCAGATAAGTCAGTATCATACTGAGGTTTCCCAATTGTGTGCCTTCCGGCCTCAACAGCTTTATGCAAACAAATCGTACAAGTCCCAAGGCAGAGCCAAAGTCCTTTCTTAGCAAATTTGTAGTAGAGCCAATGAGAAATATCAATCCAACAATGTCTAGTATCTCATCATTTATTCGAAATAGTTGAACCATCATTCCAATTAGCTTGCAAAATGCGGGAAATTTCTCACTTCCTACGACTTTATCATCTTCCTCATCGCTTGATTCAGAGCATTTCATATCATAAAGCTCAATACTTGCTAAAATTGAGAGCCACGGATGAATATGCATCTCACCATCACTAGACAAGTGGAGAGAGACATTCTCTTCCATTGACTGTTTTAGCATGTTCCTAGATCCCAATCCAAGAATCACATCAGGCAGCCATTGTTTTGCTAAATTGACCAGGCGTTCTGCATGACCAGGTCCACAGTATAACTCGGTCGAGGCTATCAGATCAAGCAGATGATTAGCAACTTCATAGACTTCTCGCGGTGCAGGAGATTCTTCATTTGTGCTTGCAAGAACTACATTTATCAACTTGGCTGCATATGTGAAAGAACTCTTCAAGCACGAATGGAGTTCTCTCAGTTGTTCTTCCAGAAACTTCAATTCATCATGAAAGCATCGTTTTAAGATGGATACCATGTTCTGCAAATAGGCAGATGTCAAACTTAGAACCCTTTGTTTGTTGTGAAAAAGGAGGTCCATTGCTCCAACATCGATGATAAACTTCAGAACTGCTGTGCAAATCTTCACTGTATTCAACATTTTTTTTCTGTATGAAAAGGGAGAGCCTACAAAAAGAAGTAGTTCAAACAAAAGGGATTATGAAAATAGGAGGAAAAAAAATCCTTCCACCTCAAAATTAACATATTGGCTTGTAACAGGGTGATTTGAAGAAAACCAATAAAGGATGATGAAAGAATTCTAGAGGAAAATGCCATTATTATGAAAAGAAAACAAACAGCTATTGCAGGCACATCCCAAGAGAGATATAAAATCAAATGTTTTTATTTCAGTGCAAATCCGAAAAATACTTGCACTTCAAAATCAACTCAGGGATGAGAAATCAAAAGATACGCAAAATCAAGAATAGGACTTAGTTCTGACTCTTCTGAGATCTGTTATTGGTCTAGCAAACAAGTATTGGATACACAGACATAAAAATCTTAGCCATTGATAACAAGATTATGACATGTATAGCCCCTTGTTTATATAACAAGTCTACAACCACTCTCATACTTCACGCAAAGAGCTAATAATTCTAAGCCATAGAAGGACAAACGTTGGGCAACTGTAAAAAAGGAGAACTAGGTGGTTCAAATATCCTAGTAAATAATATGTCACACTAAGCTCAGCAATTCGCAGGACTTATCCATATGTTTTCCCTGATTCCATGTAGTTTAATGACCAACAGATAGCTGATAAGTGAAACAAGAGCATGTTGCTTACCATCATCATTGGAACAAGAAGCATCTAAATGAGAGTCTACTTTCTTTTGCCTGCGAAGCTGAACAGCCATATTGTTACATAACTTACATCCTGACAATGTTGTTTCAAATTTCGCCAAACCTCCAGCTTTAAGTACTTTCTCTGTACAGTTGAGTAGATGATCCAATGTCTTGTCTACAAGAGTTTGCTGTAACAAAATGAGAAAATAATACCAAACTATCATCAATTATGGGCTTGTACTATTCATGCACACTTGTACAAAGCTTGTACTATAATGAGCTTGTGACCTAATATTATGGGATCACAAGAATTTTAATGAGCAAAGACCTTTTCAAATAACAATGAAACAAGATTTATACATAACAAATCATTTATCTATACAAAGGTTGTAATATGCAGATAACACACAAATATAGAGACACCATATTCAAGAAAAGAGAGTCTATCTTAAATTTGATTAGGACTAATATGAGTACTTACTTCCTCCACTGATTCAAAATTTGGCATTTCCCTGTCATTTTGGTCGTCAACATTGTTGACATTGTTCTGGCTAAGGGTCATGTGCAGAGAAAGAGCCATATATGCATCAACCAACAATGCATCCATAAAATCACAGCACATACTATGACCAATGCTTACTTCAGATATGACCTTCAAGGAAACAATCGCCACTTTTAAGTGCTTGGATTTCAGCAGATATTTTTGGCTAATCTCTGAAGCTAAGAGATCTTTTACTTGCCATGCTATTCCTACTGAAATATGGTAACTATTTTTGAATGCTAACGGTCCTTTTCGATTGACACATTTGCCCTGTCCTGATTCTCTTGACAGCCTTCCTTTCTTCCTCTTAGAAGATAGTGTTATCTCCCTGGGTATTTCAATGCTGAAGTATTCATTACAATTTATAGCAGTGTCTTGAAGGAGCATTGATAGTGCCTCAAACATATGGTCAAACCATTTGCAAGATATTATCAATTTGTGTGCAGAGCGCACTTCAGCTTGCTTTTCCTCATTTTCAGACAAACCACAACAATTTGAGACAGCAGCCAAGCATTCATCCAGTAGTCCAGTTGCAACAACAGGAGAGACAACAGATATAATATCAAACAAAGAAGATTGAGCATTCCCAAGCATTGAAGCAGCCAACAAACCCTTGAGTTTTGCACCAGAAAATATTTCCTTAAGGGGGTCTCTACAAGATGAATCATTTGCTAGGTTTCCACAAAGATGGTTTAAAGCAATAAATATTCCCTTAATATAATCTGCATCAAGCTTATCAGATGTAAGGACTAGGTCAGTAAGAACTCTGACTAGTTCCGTGAGAGACTTTGAAGTTGCTCCCTCTGACGCAATAAACTCACAGAATCTTGCACCAGCCATGGGAGACCTTTTAAGTAGTGTGATAATGCGAGAGCATGCTTCTGCTATATTGACCTTTGCCGGGAAGTATGATGGTAAGAGCAGCCGTACAATCTTTTGAGCAACAGGTGGTTGATCATTTACAAGAGTAGTCAGGAGAACATCCAAACCGACCACCTGAAGATTGAAACACAACCGCATAAGTCAACAAGGTGAAAAATAGGTGGCAAATGATGGAGGTAATGATGCTGCATGTAAGTCAGCACTCTCTTACCTTATTAAACAGAAAGCCTTGAACATCCATAATGAGTAATAGGAGATTAGCCATAGCAATTCGAACAGAGAGAACTGAATCCATAATCATGCTACGCAATCTTGGTAAAAGAACTTTAAGGAGTTCATGAGATTGAGGATTGCCCATCAAATAAATTACACCACTCAATGTGGAGAGTCTAACCTCACTGGATACATCATGTGACATATCATCAAAAATGATAGTGATTAATTTAGTAATAGTTAAGGAAGGAATGATTTCCCAGAACAAATAAAGAACTCGACAACAACCTTCTACTGCAACTACCCTCACATCAGGACAATCATCTTTAAGTAATTTTTCGAACAAGAAAAATTGTTTGTCAACCAATGTGTCCTTGTCCTCTTTTGAGGCATCTGGATCTTCAAGTGGGAACATGTCCAACAGTAAATGAAGTGCATTCTTCCGAACATTTGAATTTGCAACCTGCAATTGTAAACAGCATATTGAGGTTAATAGTAACAATAATAGAAGTTTTTACTTGGTTCACAAAAGCTCAAAAACCAATCACAACCCAGACATCCTTCAGCTCTTTAACCGCACATGCTATAGCTTACAATTTCAGAATTTAACTCACATAGTGTCCCTATGTTTTGAACCTTCTAGAATTTTGGCAACTGTGATTTAGGAAAACATTACCAACCCAATTGTCAATCAAATGGAATAGTACAAAAGACAGGCTACAATGCAGACTATCCCATTTTCTTAAATTAGAGAAGATCACTCTTTTCAACCTCAAGACCCCAAGTTTAGTACAGCTAAACAAAATACTCCATAAAAAGCTAACCAATATTGTTCAGTAAGAAGAAACGCCATTCCAAACCCTTCCCCAACATGGAAATTGACTACTCCTCAAATCGAAACTGCTAATACCAGCTATACTATCCTTAATCTGACAAAAATAAGCAGCATACTATCAATGTTCAGCCACCATACTAATAATGTACAAAACAATCACTCTTCACAGATGTAAACAGTATACTAACAAGGTACCTATGGCATTGGTTCCATTCAAGACTTAAATTAAACACAAGGGAACCACCGAAGTTACAGATCAGCAAAATATCCAATCAAGCAATCAAATGTATAACTCCAACATATATCAGATCAGCCACATTCATCTTCCATTATGGGAACCATAAACTCCTTACAGTTAACAGTCATATCACATGGTGTCACCCCTTAATGATTAAGGGTATGCCGGTATGTCAACTTTGGGCTAACTAATCACAAAACCGGTACCATTTGAGAAAAGGTAACAACTTTGTATGTAACTAGTAATTCTAAAGGCAGGTAATAGCATAAAAATTACCTGCAAAGACCGGAAAATCACAGGCTCGGCAAGGCGAAACAGGACCTTCTCCACCCCATCAGTAGTCCTCTGATTAGTAAACCCTCCTAGAACCCTACGAATAGAAGCAGCAAAGGAAGCAGAACCAGCATATGTAGCTCCCTCAATCAAACCCTGCAAAAACCCCTCTTCAATCTCTTTCCTAAGATCAGCATTCACACTCTTCCACCCTCTAAACAAAATCTCCCCATAAGCCTCCAACGTTGACTTCCTCCCAAACGGAATTTGGGATTTGATCACAGCCAACACCTCCTTCAGAAGCTGCGGGCTTAAACCGAAGAGAAACGCGATGAATCGCCTTCCATCTTCGGTTTTTAAGTACAAAGGGGTAATCACACATCGAATTAACAACAGTTTCAAATCCTCAATACTCTCATCCTCAAAATCAAACAACACAAAGGCTTCCCTTAATACATAAACCCTACGAACATCAACCTTTTTTCTCAAAGTTAAGGACCTCGAAACGAGAAACGGGACGAATTGAGAGATCAATAGCTCTCTCCCAACGAGCTCCTCCTTCCACCAAAGCTCACACAAGTTAGAAATCTCAGACAATAGCACATTATCGGATTCGAAAAGGATTAAACTGTCGTGCAATTCTCTGATTGCAGGGAATAATTCGCCTGGGGAGAACGCGTTTTGGGGGTGTTTGGTACAAATTAGGGCAATGTAAGCGTATAATTGAAGATCGTGAAGGTGGGATTTTTGTTGGGCGGGTCCTACAACATGGGTATTGGAGTTTCGAGTGGATCTTCGAGGTTTTTTTGAAGGCGGCAAAAGCGGGGTTCTGGGGTTGGATGGGTGTTTGAAGGAAGAGATGCAACGAGATATGGAGGAGTGGAGTGAAAGTGGGAGTGAAGTGGACAAATCTGAAGAGGGTTTGATTGAGTCGATTAGGATTTTGAGTGATGATCTTGCTGATTTCAGAGAGAGCTTTGTGGCTGATTCTAGGAATGAATCTGCTGAGTTTTGCAGAGATGAACGAAGGCGTTTCTCCATTTTGAGGAGAGAGAGAGAGAGAGAGAGAGTGAGAGTCAGACAAAGGAACAGTTTTTAAAGCAATTTTGAATGGTTGAACCTATGGCGCTCAATTAACCCTATCTGGTTGTGGACTACTCAAAATTCTAAACCAAATTTTTGAACACTGTATGGAATGACGAGGTTGAAATACGGGTCTAACAGTCTAACTTAGGTCAGTTTTCATTGTTGATTAAATCGGTTTGGAAATAGTAACAAAAAAGGAATGAGCTTACCTAATCATCATTGAGATATATGTCATAAATAAGAAAATTCAAATATTATCTTACCATCCTTATATTAACCCAATTTTTATTTAATAATTTTATCTAATAATTGGAGTGTGAAACTATTATTATAGATCGGCACAAAAGTTCTACATTTGCATAAATTATTAAGGTTTATCTTGGATATTTTACATCCATTGAAACTTACAAGAATGTATATTGATTAACAAGTAATAGTACACATTTTTACTTCATTATTTGATTTTGTTTGAATGACTTTGATGTCTAATTATGCATGTAATACTTTTGTTCATTTGTTCATATTCGATATTTTCCATAATTAAATAAAAGGTACAATTTTCTTAATTTGTATGGATATAAGAAAAAAAAGGTTATATTTGTGTCGGACCAACAATATTTTAACTCTTTTCTAGTCACATCCAAGTCTAACCAAAACTTTTGTGCCATACCAGGTTGAAAACCCAAAGATTATAGCAGGCACAATGTGACGAATATATCTAATCAAATTAGGCTATACATAGCCCATAGGCTTATTTTTGCTTGTACATGACGTAAAACCATTGTTTTTTTAGTAGTAAATTAGGCTAATATTAGATGAGAAATACCAAAGGGGTTTGTTATTTATAACCCCACTTTTTATCACCGTGTAGATTCACGCAGGAAGTTCATCAAGTTTTCCACCACGTCGCTGGAATCAAGCAATGAGTCGTCGAATCGAGAAAGAGCCAACGAACAAAGAAGATTGGCCGTCGGCGCGACACCTTATAAGTTTTGTTTTTTTTAAAAAATAAATCGATGGCCGACCGTTTAATATTTAAGGCTAGCCATTAGGCTAGTCTTAAATATTAGAGATTATTCCAAGGAACTGAGGAAGCATATTGCCCTTGCAACCTTTAAATCTTATTGGATTTTTCCATGGAATTAGAGATTATTACAAGGAACTGGAGAAGCATGGAAAGATTAACTTTACGAGAATTCCTTGTTTGCTAAACTCTGCATAAAAAATCACAAATCTTCCATTTTGTCGAATTTTCTTACATTGCTGAAGATGACAACTTTCCTGCTATAACTATTGTTAATGTTGTTGTTAAGGTTAAACAAAACCACCACTTTGACTGGGCTGAGTTGGTTTTTACCACGTCGTAAATGTTTTCAAAGGATATGTTTGTGTTGTTAGATTACTTTCAAAAAATATGAAAATTATACGCTAGGTAATTTTCAATACTAACATTAAAAATTGTAAATGCAGCAAGAAATTTTGCTAGAGCATATTGCATGGACTGAGTCGTCTCTTCTGCCATGGAACGCTGTAATTTAGTTCAGAATTTTAAGCAGAGTATATGCTGGTGATCATAATACTTATATTGCTCTGGATGGAGATGTTGCGTTCACTACTTATGCAGACCCTTATTTTGATCTTCCAGTCAAGGTGTTCATGGATAATCATATCTTTGTTCATGTATTTGCTTCTGCTGGCACCATAATCTATTCAAAGGAGATTAGCTGGCACATCTAATCTATGAAGAACTTATTGGAGCCATTTTGGAAATACAATCAAATGTGGGGTTTATTTTTCCTATCAGTAATCAGTTCACCAAGGTGTTCATAGATTAGATGAAGAACTTATTTTGACCCCCCCCCCCCCCCCCCCCCCCCCCCACACACACACACACACACACATTTATCTTTACTTATTTGAACTTCAGCTGATTATCTTACCTGTTGTCTTGAAATTTAAACAAAACTTAGATAATTGATCTTGATTACTTAGGTTTCTACAGGTCCCACTGTCCTGTTGGTATAGTTAAACTTATTTTATTCCAGAATATACAGGTGATTCCTAAATAATCCAACCATTAACCCCAATCCGCTTTAATTGAATAATACGAAAATATAACCTATAATAACCTTATTTTTTTATTTTTTGTTTTCCTCTTTTTAAACCCTTTCCCTTTCTAATCCTTAGCCCCCCCCCTCTTTCTTCTTCCTTTCTTCATCTTTTTCCTTCTTGTTCCCAAGATGAATTCAAACACCAATAAGTAGAATAAGAAAGAAAGATTTATATGTATGAATGAGAAAATACATCAACTACAAACTTAGGCAAGTTAGAGGAGCAAAGCAGTTATTGAGATTCTCATTTTTTTCATTTTCTATTAGTTTTAATCCTCCATGCTTCCATTCATAGTGCTTCCAAAGATTAATTTGACATAGTGTAGAAGAGAAAGGTTAAGTTGATGAATTGTAATCAAAGGGTTGATGATAATACATGTAATTAGATAATTAATCCATTAAATTGCTTAACAAGAGGATTGAAATCGCTGATTACTGTTTCAATAGCAGGTAACCTGTAAACTGAGTCAATGAAAGCAGATAGAGGTTAAACGTTGAACTATTTAGGAATAAAAAAAAAAGTTGGATTATCAAAGCGGCCAAAGGTTAGATTAATCTTATTATATTTAGTGGAAGAACTTGAATATTTGATTGGTAAGTAATTCATGAACTAATAACAAAGGATCCATCTAGAGTCTCATCCATGGTTTAGTAAAAAAAAGTACCTTAAATACTTCCTTGTTCAATTTCAACCTATTAGTCTCTTCAACATATTTGCTAAGCACAAACATACAGCTCGTGAAATAGGGGTTCCTCAGGCTCAAATCATCTATGATTCGACTAATTGACTTGGACTTTGACTACCAAGAATGGCAAGGAGTCTAGGAGACTCAAATCACAAGGTATGCGCCTCACTACAAGCTCAATATGATTTAAATGCAGATCAGTTTCAAACTTCTTTAGCGTCAAAATTTGACTCAAAATTGATACACAGAGGGCAATACAACTCAACAATGACAACAAATGGGGCAGAGGGTCAGGAGTGAAGAAAAGAAATCAAAATGGCATGGAAATCAAAAAGCATGCCAGCCAAACACACACGATTGTGTTCAAGGCTCATTCCATCACCTCCACAAATACTTTCAAGGCCGCAACAGAAAAATTCAAAGAAAGAATAAGATATTATTGCAAAGAAATAGCAATCCTCGCATAGCTGCCCTAGACTCATATGTACAGATGAATTAAAAATGTTATAAGCATCCATATAAAAACGCCTATCCCTCAATTGTTTCTGAAAAGCCACCATTTTTTCTTCTTTTTCATCTCCCATGAAGGCGGCAATTCTGCATAAAAATAATCAACTACTTAATTAGGATCATGCAATTTTATCACACTCAGCAACGAACTCCCACAACAAACCCCTGTTTCAGACATTAAAAACTCAACATCTCACCCATCTAATTTGGTCAAGGAGCTTTGCAACAGCTATAGGATTTATCACAGCATACAGGCTTTGGAGCATATACCACGATAGACTAACAAAAATAAAGAGT
The DNA here is from genome assembly GCA_026401315.1 of Dysphania ambrosioides. Classification (NCBI taxonomy): domain Eukaryota; kingdom Viridiplantae; phylum Streptophyta; class Magnoliopsida; order Caryophyllales; family Amaranthaceae; genus Dysphania; species Dysphania ambrosioides. Next base: position 5,542,340 of record CM048658.1, on the reverse strand, counting down.
GGAGACCCTACGAAACTCTTGTGGTTATAAAAATATAGGAACCTAGCTACCTCACAAGCTCCCTTATTTAGCCCTATCTTGCCCAGTACTAAAGTCAATACTCTAGTATCCTCTTAGGCCCAACAAGCTCAAAAGGATATCCATGAACCTTTATTTCAGAATAAAAAAGATACGAAACAATATGGAATTTTTAGACAAGTCTAGGAGAGACTAAGAGAGTTCACCTTGATCTTTAGATATGATAAACAACCAATAGATGTTGAATGACCAATCCAATTCAATGCACTTCCACATCTACATAAACAAAACTACCAGTAAAATTTTATGTTTCTTAAACACAACTACCATGCTGCTATTGAATTTGATTTGATGTGCTCCAAGAATGAGGCATCGCCCTCATATTCTTTCCACCCCCACCAGCAAAAAAAATAATTACAATTGAGACTACTATTTTTTTTAACATAAACAACTACTAAATTCATACAAACTAAAGTGTTTTCACGCTCACTTTTCAATATTTCACAGATGTCAGACACTGTAATGCAATAACATAGAGCACACTAAATCATAGAGTTTCGTAAAAGGATAAAATCATAAAAGAATTGAAGTTACCTCCTTGTGGATAGATTGAATTGTAATGTACTTCTGCCCAAAAGCTAATAAATATAACTGCATCCCAAGAAAAACCATGAAAAATTATAAAATAAGATTTATTCTTAATGAGCAGAAAATGGGCAATGATACTATGTATGCAAGTTTTACAAACAAGCTTTATCATTAAAATGAAGTAACAATTTCTAAACCCATGAAGCAATAAGGACCAAAACAACAATGACAAGATCAGGACGTAGATGAACTTCACAACTTTTGAAAAAATGGAAATCATTCAGTTCGATAAAAGTAATCCAAGTATATATTTATCGAAGATTCGATAACATCTGTATAGGGAAAAAAACTCATTCACAACTTCCAATTCATTAACCTCATTATACTTATTACCAAGAGAAGCACAACCAACAGACCCCATGCCAAATGAAAATTAACAGGTCAAGTACACAGGCACGTAAAAATTCATGAACAAAAAAAAAAGTTTGAAGAACAATGCATTGGAGCCAGAGTTTAATCACAGAACTCACTACAGCTCACCTCGTTTTGACTTCTGCACCTTTGGAATAATCTCCATATAACAGGTGTCCTTGAAACTTGTTATAAGAAATATCTTCACACCATACTGCAAGAATAGACTCTAGACATCAGTAAACAAAAATGTTCAAGTAGCATATCAATTGCCATCATGTAGGGCAAGTAAATTCATCATCGTGCGTGGACAGTAGACCACAGGAAGAGGATGTGAATACTTTGTCATTCAAAAAGAAGAGCCTCATTTTAGTACAGTAAAACCCAAAGGGAATAAAGGGGAAAGCTCGATGAGACTGATGGAAAACTCTCCCGTCATACAGGGTAGAATTAGGAAGTAAGGACTAAATTTCTCTAGAGTTGTGATGTGTCAGCAGCGGGTTCTTAAGGGGACAACAGAAATGCTCCTAGAGAACTTTTTTGATACATGGAGCAAATTTGGAATTTGATTCAACATCCCTAGATACAAATAGAGGCAAGAAAGATGCCTTAAAATGAAAAATCAATTTCCCAGTTACCTAAACTACCGTGCATAATCAGAGTAAAATAACTTCAGCACCTACAAAGGACTCAATGAGACCAATATTAAAGAAAACAGGACTCCTGGTTCTAAATTCCTGTACCATACTTCTCAATTGAGAATCCAGAACTTAAGGGGAAAAAAGGGAGGATGTAAAATGATATGAGGGCCAAGTTATACCGAGTCAGCCGCTGCCTGCAAGGTGACATGATCTCCCCATTCACCACTCCTGTAACCATGTATGGAAAAAAAAAATTAAGATAAACAAACATTCAAATTGTACAGAAAGATAAGTAGCCTCAAACAAATGCCAAAAATATGTTAAGAAACCAAAATACCCTAGCCCAAACACAAGGGAATCTGAATAAACTGACGCAGGTTGGAGAAAGAGAATTTAATACAAATATTGTTTAAACATATGAAACAGCTCGGTTAAGCTTCTGCTTCAACCGCCTTATCCACAGGTACCAGTTCAACGGTCAATCCGCTTTCTAATTAGTTTTTCTTTTCTAAGCTAAGGACATCAGTATCGGTAGGAAGCAAGTTAGTTGAGTCAAAAAAGTTTTATGAGTAGAGTAGTGAAGGTCGCCCAAACACAAGGGAATCTGAATAAACTGACGCAGGTTGGAGAAAGAGAATTTAATACAAATATTGTTTAAACATATGAAACAGCACACCACTAGTATAAGGAAAACTGTACATCTTTGAGGACACCTGTATCTCAAAAGATAAACAAAAAACCTATGAATACATGGCAGAATGCCAATCCATATCAACATTTCAAAAGTCATAAAATGGTACTCAGAATTTTATCAAGTACAAAAAGAAAGCTAATAATAAGCAAGATTTATACTGTACTTGGACATCTTGTTTAAGTATTCACCATACTCCATGGGCACATATCCCTCATAAAACTCTGGTTCTAACTTCAGCTGAAACATCACACATTTGAGCTAATAAGAGTATATACTACAAAAATACTAATGGCACAACAAAACCTTTCAAATAGGTGAAAATATTAGCCAAAACATCCAGAAATTAAGCAAATAAGAATATTTGGTTTTCCCAGGAAACCCACCTGATTGACAACCTGCTGCCTCACAAACTTGTGGTGTTCTGGAGAGCGATAGAATTGATCTGACAAAGCACGGAACTAAGAAAGTATATAACAAAAATGAAAAGAGTATCAAATGTTAGTGATGCAACTGTAGCAAATTCAAACTCTAAAGAGTAGTGATAATACTTTAAGGCAGAACTTAAAAGTTACAAACACCATTCAGAACATAATAAGCAGTACTGGCAATAACAGAAAAGTATTAGCTTCAGATATTGGAGCTCTGTAATCTATATGCAGTAAATTGAGACATTCCACTAGCAAAAATATAAGGATACCGATTGTAATATATACCTAAAAATGATATAGTCAGTTTTGTAACCATGTAATTACGCAACATATAAATGAAATATTCAGCCGGTGCAGGAACTAGCATGAAATGAACAAGTTTCACGGCTACACAACTGACCTGGCAATTTCCATCTCCCTGGACCTTGCGTTCAACCAAATCATACAACTGCAATCTGATCAAAAGTGCCTCTGTTATCATAGCCATAACAGTGACAATTGAAATGAAATTACTGGCAAGTACAACCAACAATAGGCAACATAATTATATTCCTCCAAAGTGGCACCATGCAGCCACTGTAAAAAAAAGTTTCACAACAGCAAGAGCATGAAAAAGTCTATGTAAATTACACAAAAAGGGGAAACTCTAAAAACAGTGATACACAAAGGACTAAGTATTGCACTACTCTTTGATCAACCTCCCACCCACACACCACAAAAAAATTAAAGAAAAAGGAAAAAAAATTACCTATCAAGTAGTCTTTGATGATCTGAAATTGCTTCATCCATAGAAGGAATTTCCCCATTGATTCGAGGGACATGCTGCAAAGGCAAAATTTAATCTTCACTTAAACGTTTCTCTCACAAATCTTTAACTAAGCATACAAAATCCCATAAGAATACGCTATCACAATATTGTTGCCAATAAAAATATGGTCATGCCTAGCGCAATGGTCAAGTGTCTACTTGCTATCCATTGGGTCACGGGTTCAAACCCTGGAAACAGCCTAGGTAAAATTATGTAGAATCAGACCTTCCTCATGTTGTAGCAGAAGTCTTATGCACTAGGTACGACCTTTTTATTAAAATATCAAGGGAAAACAAGCATATAAGTGATACGAAAAGCAAATGTTTCCAACCTCAACAATACAAAATAACCCCAGTGCTGATAAAGAAGCTCTTGCTGCTTTGGATGAAGGGTGAGGAATTAGTAGTATGCATCCACACCCCCTCTACCATAAAATAATCATAATAACAACAAATCATTGATAATGATTCACAGAAAAATTAACAAATACATTAGCTCCAGGCCTCCAACAGACAGCAGTAAACATATCTCTATGGAAATTATTGATATCAGTGAAATATCTAGGCAAGGGACAAAGACTCTGCACCATGTCACCAACAGCTAAAAGATTCAAACAGTGTCATTGTTTAACCTGAGCACCAATAACTCCAAAATGTCACGAAGTATAGAATTATAATCTTATTTGCTGTCCCAGAGAGAGGGAATGGAAGGAAAAACCATCAAAGAAATCAATAAGCAGAAGCTGATAAAGCTTTAAAGAGCTTCCCTCTTGTAAGGTGTCTTCTTCTACCGTTTTGTGTCTATGGACTACCATGAGTATCTCTAATATGAAAGAAGGTGTACCTCAGAACAAAGGGATCTTCTAGGGGACATAAATCCATGAGTAAGCAATAATTACATGACAGAACCAATGATCTTAGGGGTACTTACAGGCACAGGTATCATTTGGTTTAATCTCTTCCCCAGTTCTCCATCAAGTGCAGACTCATCTGCAAATTCCAGAGAATATGAATAATCTTCTCCATCATTGGATCTCTCTCCTGGGCTGGAACATGAACTTGAGAGTCCTGTATCATCTTCCTCCTCAGTGTTCTCATGAGCTGCAACATAAGAATATGCACATGATTATTTTAAGAAGAACAAGGAGAAGCATCACCAAAAAATCCAACTACAAATACCAGGACAGTAATTGGCGGAAGATGATACAAGCCAGTCCGACGAAACATTGGATGAATGAAGCTGCCCTTGTTCTGCATGTGAAGATTGAGCTGCATTATCAACTTCTAATAGCGAAAATTCTTCTTGTAGGGAATGCGCAAGTATTGCATCATTTTCTACATAGTTACATTCAGAATTACACGTTGTATCATAATTGTACTCTCTCATATAATGTTGATGATAACTGTTTCCGTCTTCTGTACCATAATCCCCCCCATAAGTACTATTGAACAATGGTCCAAAATCAAGAAGATTCAAACCCCACCGGATGACATCTTGCTCTTGCTCATCAGTAGTCATCTTCTTATGTTAGATTGACCCCGAAACCTGCATACGTAGCCAAAGATAGCAGGGGTCATACTCCAGCAGTTTACAACAAATAAATACTTTGGAGAACAAGTTAGGCACTTGCTTGTCCTGTAATGAATATCTTTTTGAGGTTGATGTTGTGAGTTTTAAGACGCCAATAGTTTATAAATTAATTTCCAATGTAAATAGAGATTACAACAGCAACAAGTGCGAAAAACAATAACTTTCTCTGACGACTTGGCGGCAGACATAAAACTTTATGAGATTCACCATCTTGGAAATTATTAACAAAGGACCCTCTTCCAGTCAAACAATTGAATCATCTAATATGAACATAGGATGCAGCACTCACCACAAAATTACAAAGAATTAGGAAATGAAGCAAGGGCAAGAATAAATTAGGTAATACATGACAATAGGAAATAAAGTTGGAAGTCGATATCACTTCAATAAAGGAAAAAAAAAACCTTGGCTGACAATTGTTCAGTGTAAAAAGTCTATCTAATATTTCATGTCAGAGACAAACTCAGATTGCCCATAATCTCAAGTCCAAAAGCTTCACTAAGAGGTAACTTAGCGATATCAAGCGCCATACATACATAGATAGCATGCAAAATAAGAAACTGTCAGAAAAACCTTGTGAACTGACAAATCACAAACACCTCAAAAAAATTTTGGTTATTCATGCACTAATAAGCACCTCAAAACATGCAAAAGCCATTGACAATTTTAACATATCATTTCCAAGAAAATTGGAGAAATTTAACATGAATTCCTTATACTTTCCCCTTTTCTATGCATTTTAAGCTCTGTTCACGTCGGCTTATTTAAGTAAATTCCTTTCATAGAAAAAGTATAATTTAGCACAAAAAAGCTGAGGATACAATCTTAAAGAGCTTCTTAAACCTAATAGATAAATCGGCTGACTTGTGACACTTATGGTTTACGTATTTCCCTTCATACAAAAATAAGTTTCACGCTATCCCAATGCCACAAAGTTAGAGATTCAGTATGAGTGTATGACCATCAAAATATACTACGCAGTTGTGTCTTTCACTCAGCCATGTACTCGATAGGTTATGGGGGGGTGCATCATATTTTGGAAGGACATTTAGGCACAGAAGAGAACCTATTAGTATCCTTGATTGAGTAATTCTATATGACGGTCATAAACAGTGGGGAATATAGCATCACAAGGAGTTTGGGTTAAGATTATAAAGGGATCTAGAAATACGGCCACACGGCACATGGAAAGAAAAAGATGAAGAAAGGTAATTTACCTCGTGTTAAGGAGGTGACCAAACCCTCCTTCAACATTAAACCTTAACCAACACCAAATTTTCGGCTGAATGAAATGGGAAAACCCTATTTTAAAAGAAATTCCATTCAAACAAATTAATGATTATCATCACTCGGTATCTCAATTTTCAAAATATTCACCAACTCCATTTCCTATTCATTCCAAATCAATTGATTTGGCTACAAATGTCAAAAATTCTATTTCTCACCACCTTTCACATGAACTTTTCTTCCATCAAAGATATAAATTCTTACTCCCTCCGCCACTAAAAAATTGCCCCAATTTGACTTTTACGGTCTTTAATTCACGTTTTTAAATTATTTTATCTCCAAATCTGTAAGGCAAAAAATTATGAAAACTTGGTATTTTAAAAATTTACATTGAAATGCATCCATCAATATCCCACTTGAATATATAATTTCTTATAACATGATGAGAATTCGTGGTTAACTTTTCGAACTTTGACTCCAAATAATGGACTAAGGCGATCTTTTAGGAACGAAGGGAGTATTTCACAAACAACGCCTAAATTAAATTCCACCTAACATTTAACTCCATAGCATTTTAATTCTCGTCCCGACAGTAACCCGAAATGCTCCGATCAATTTTGACAATAAACAAAACAAAGTTACCAAATAAAAACAATACAATATATAAACTACTCACTCGATTCACAATTTTTGTCAATTCAACAACTAAACCCTTCAATTAGGACCACGGGTATTACGTCATCACTCCGACCGTTGCTCCTACTTTTCGTTATTAACAAATTCAGCAAAAAATTAAGCAAAGATTGCATTTTGACCTAAGTAGCGAGTAACTAACATGCGAAAGCTACCACACATTCAAACAGCATCAGAAATTCAGATAAAAGTCATAAAAGTATGGATGAATTTGATTAGAATTTCATCAAGTTGATTTAAATCACTCAATAACTCAAAATAAAAAAAAAATACAATAAATCCAAATAATCTATCAATTCAAATTAAAGATAAAGTAATCAAAAACCTACATAAATCAATCACGGCAAATACGATCCTCTAAAATTGAAAAACTATGATTTAACGAATATAAAAGAGTACACAAACCACATAATAGGTCAAAATCAAAGACAATTAGAGTTGATTACATACCTAATGTCGGCGATCGGAGACAATGATCGGCGAACGAGATCTGGTAATTCGACGGAAGGGGAGAGAGAAAATATGGGCTTGGAGATGAGGGAGTTGGTGTAATTGTACTTTACGTGATTGTTTGGGTTTTGAAACTTGAAGAAGGTTGGGCCTAAGTTTTCGGATCATGTGATAAAGATTACAGAGTAGAATTATTTTCTTCTTTATCTCAAGTCCTGGCTAACGCGTTTAAATTAGTCCAAATAAAAAAGCTAGCCCAAGGCAAGTAGCCCAAATATGAGAGGCATGCTTATCTCATTATTACACGGTGTAGAAAAGTAAGTAAAATACTTTATCTGTTTCTACAAAAATACCCCATATTTTATTTATAATTGTATTTAAAAGATTATTTTATTTATTTTTTGTAAATAGGGTAAATAAATATTACTCCATCTTTCAAAAATTATCTCATTTTAATAAAAAAAACTCTCATAAAAATGATCAAACGAGAGAATAAATAAAATTTCATTCACTAATCTTCCTCTTAAATAAACACTCCAATCTTCACTATTTCTTTAGTTTTTCGTCCTTTATATACCACTTTCTACTACACATCTACCCTTCTAAAACCATCTTCCCTTCAATCAACGAGCAACAATTTACCTGTTCTTTTAGGCCCTGTTTGGATTGTATGAATGAAATGTAATAGAATCAGGAATGATATATGAGATAAATGAAATCAATTTTGAAGTGTTGTTTGGTTAACTACAATACTGAGTTTTCAACCTTTTTCAATTGTTTGGTTTAACACATATATGAGATTCTATTCCTTACTTGTTTGGTTCAAACATGAATAATTGTAATCTTAATATTAATATAAAAATATTTTTATTTGTATATATTCACGATATTAAAATTAGCGGTGTCAAATCGGATCCATGAGTCAGTCGGTGCTTATTAGTTTGGTTTGAATCACGTCAAGGCCTATCGGAACAGGTTAGGTTGGGTAGGTCAAATCAGATATTTGCTTGCTCGGGTCGAATCAAGTCATATTCGGTTGGGTCAATGACGGTTCATATCAATTCAGGTCAGTTCCTAGATGGATTATAGCGGGTTTTGAGTAAAGTCAATTATGGTAGTGGGTCACCTCGATTTTGATTGAAATTGGGCCAAGGGTTATTATAAAATCACGTTATATCGGCTATTTTTTTAGTTCAATCGGTTTCGGATTATCTTCGGGTTGGGTCTATAATGAGTCAGGTTTCTAATGGGTCGGACACTGCTCGGGTTTGGGTCTTCAGATATCGGGCCAAATCATTTTCGGGTTGTTTTCAGGTCGAGTATGCCGATTTACATGTCTCACTTTTCGTGTCATAATTAGGTCGAGTCTAGGTCGATTTCGGGTAGTTTATTGGGTTTGGTCAGATTTTGACAACTCTAATTAAAATAACTATAATAATAAATATTATAAAAAAATTACTAACGATAGTAATAATAAAAATTTATAAATATATTAACAAAAATGATAATAGTAATCAATTTAATAAATAGAATAAAAATGATAATATCATTAATAATAATAACAATAAAGATAATAATAATAATAATAATAATAATTCTAAGTATTATAATAACGTGACATCTAAAGCTAAAGCGAGGCGATGGGGTATGAATGAATAATAGGTGAACACTAGCTAAAACCCAAGGATTCAAAAAGTGAATTTTGGGATTGTTTGAAAACCAAAGGTTTTTTAAGCCCATTTATTTTCTTCCAAACCAAACAACTTTTAATCAGAAATGGGTTTTAATCCCCATTTCATTCCAGTTTCCCATACTAAATGGGCCCTTAGTTTTCCCATCTTTAAAATTTAGCAATACCCGTAAATTTTCCCTCAATCTAACAAAACTACTCCGTAATTTGAACATCAACTATTAATCAACATCAATCCAAGCAACAAAGACAACAATCACAACACTTCAAATCACAGCATCATCCCTAATCAATTCACACAAAAATGATTGTACACATCTAATTCATGTATGCAAGTATTTTAAATATCGTTTTCGGTAGTACTGGTGCTTCTATTGCTTGTCTTTCAGATGTTGTCGGTGCTTATTCCCTGAGTGAGTAAGTGAGTGAGAGAGAGAGCGACGAGTGTCAAACTGAGGCCGTGAATTGAGTGAGAGAGCGACGAGTGACAAAGTAAGTTGAATTGAGTGAGAGAGCGACGAGTGTCAAACTGAGGCCGTGAATTGAGTGAGAGAGCGACGAGTGACAAAGTAAGTTGAATTGAGCGAGAGAGCGATGAGTGAGACAATGAGTTCAGTACTTGAGTTTAATAAGCGATGAGATGAAGGGTTTTATTTTGAGCCAGTGAGTTGAGTTAGCAATGAGATGAATGTTTTCATCGAGGAGGGGTAAAAAAAACTAGGGAGGGAAGGGAGGCTTTGAGATCAAAGCTGCGTCTTTTGAAATTAGTTTCGGGTGCTTTATTATTGGACTGAACGGTATTTATGTATTAATATTTTTTAGATTTTGGGTTTAAGTATGAGTTTTAATTAAATGAATCGAATTCATAATAAAACCACTATTGTATTAATAATCTAAACATGATGCATGTAAAAAAATGGTTCATGTACTCGCCCACTACCAATAATCATAATTTTGCCTTTTTTTTTTCTTCCCAAAGTATTGTCATTCGCTTCTTTTTTTTTTTTGGGCTGACTTGTTATTGACTTTAAAGTTAGTTCACAACCTTGAAGCCTTAATCCCGAAATCTCAATGTGAGCAGTGGGGCAGTGGTATAACTCTTAGTAAGAAAAGACTGAACAACTAAGCTAACACAAAATTTCAATCATGATTAATCTCACTCGCATTTTGTAATTTTGCACATGCATTAGGCATATACAGATATACTATGTAAGACTGTAACTAAGCAAACAGTTGAAAAATGGTGAAGTGGGACATGCAAGCATTTCATTTCAGTGAAAATAAAAGCCCTCAATTCCAGAAGCATGCAGGGCTTAAGGAAAAGGGTAAAGAATACATTGCATGCTGAGGCAGAGATAGAGAGAGACTTGTGTTAATTTCATATCCTTTCTTTGGCTAAGTTACAACTGCGCAAATGGCTAATTATGAGTTATGATTGCTATTCCCCATCAAATTCATAGTCCTTTCATTACACTATTTTGGTGTTTAATTAATAAAGATTCACTCTCAATGATTTGAATCACATGCTTCTCTTCACACTCAATTATTTTCTACCACAAGAGTAACACAATCAACGTTACATTGTTTGAGTGTTGGACTAGATTTTAGATTTCTTTCTTAATTAGAATGACACGGATTAAACTGTTAGTTGTATGTAGTAGTATTAACGTATCAACTTCTTATTCACTGAGATTAGTTTCTTGGAAAATTCCAATTCAAAGTGTTTGGCCTCCTTCATAGGCGGATCTTTCCTTAGACTCGTAGCCAGTCTAGCCCCTCTAAATTTTTTACGCCTTTATATAAAGCAAATATATCATTTAAAATTAACATAAAAATATCGTAACTTAATGATTAAAAAAGTACTTTTTTTTTTATAAACTAGAGATTGGGGGTTCAAACTTTGACCCATTGGTACAAGACCAGTCAGTGACTCCCTAAAATACTAGAGAGGACTAGATTTTTGGTCATTCAAGTCCAATTCATATATGAATGCTTCAAGTTTTGCATTTTAATTTGGCAGAACCGAGTTGATTAAGGTGATAATTTTCTCAAGATTTTCCATTCTCCGTAAAATTATACACTACTAAAGATAGGTCACAAGATAATTGAACTCTATTTAATCCGAGGTTTAAGCACGCCAACAATGATCTAGTTAGAAAAAGTAAAGGACGACGAGCAATCAATATTTGAATAGCGTAGCCACCCCTTTTCTCAAACCAACTTTAGTAGGAGGTTGGTTTAACAACGAATTCATTTCCTTTACTCCACATTTGATCTAATGTTTGAGAATGGGTCGACAAATGGTGGTGGACTCTTCAATTATTCTAGCTGGACTATTAAGTCAAGCAATATAATTCTTAGATTTGTCTACATATAGGTTCAATCACTCTTATAAGATGCAATTACATTGTATGAATTGTTCCTGTCAATAAGTCTTTCATAATCAATCATGTGTGACTTTGATGTAATACATAATATGAAGTACTAAGCTCATTAGCACGACTTCTTTTGTGTTTTGGAGGGAAGACTCATTGATCAACAAAGGGTGGTGATACTATAAGCTAGTAGGGTTATGTTCCTCTGCCAAATCAGAAGATTCAAAAGATTTTGTTAAACCTTGTCAAAAAAAAAAAAAAAATATATGCTAACTATAGTCCAACATGGATAACATAGTATTTCCCAAATAAATATTTAAGTTAAAAAAATATAGGGTAAAGTACAATGTTACGTGATGTTTTAATCTATAGTCAAGTATTTAGCCTCTTTTCTATTTGGTTATGATGCATGCAACTCTAAAAATTAACTAAGATATTAAGTCATTAATTTTGCGTCTAGTTATGGTGGTTTTAGTATATTTAAAAATCAATATTTTATATAATATATTAGAAATCATTCCTATAGAAACTTATGGGGCTTGTGATACTCTCCTCAATTTCATACAAAGATGTAATTCATGTCAAACTTCAATTAAAAATGGTAACAAGTCTTGAACACATGACACTTGCATTAAAAAGTATGGACGTTACCATTAATTTATTATGACTCGATACACGTTTTAATAATAAACTATTTTTGTTAAATATTTTAATTATAAGAGTATTTTTATTTATTGGTAAAAACTTATAGGTTTTATATAATTGTGTAGATAGTAAAATTGGGATGATATTTTTTACACATTAAATAAAAAAATTATTATAGAAAAAGATATATAGAGAGAAAATATAAAATAAATGGAAGAAATTAAAATAGTTTTAAATAATTTAGAAATTTATATACTCATATAATTTTCTATATATATTATTTTTCAATCTAATAGATGTAAAGTATAAAAAAAAAAGATGACATCATCTTGTAAAAAGGTGGGAATTTTTTTTATAATAACTTGACACGAGTCAAGTATGATATCAGCAGTGATTTTGCTTTAATAATAGTTATAGACTTGAGATATTACACAAGATACTTGGTATTTTATCATGTACCGATGGATGTTACTTACAATATACAATCAGTGGTTTATCTAAATTCATTTTATTTCTTGAAATTAATTTTTAAGGTTGCATATATTATACCTATAAAGGGAAAAGAAAGCATGTACCCTTAGTTTCTCATGCAATTTTGACAAATTGAAGTCATTTTCACCTTTCACGTAAGGCTGGGCCCAAATGAAACATTTAAACATCAAATCAAGGCAAAACAAACACTTACTAGTAAATAGTAATATTTTATTTTCATATTTCCCAATCTTTTCGAAAGGCACATGAAGCTGCATATGAATTAAGAAGCACGTACAACAACAAAAAAAAAAAGGTAGGGTATCACTACCAGGAACCAGCTCATATATATTTACTATCTTCCTTAACGCAAGTAGATGCCTATGGTACCGTCAACTATGTTCAAAGACTAAGAAATATATTACCTTTTTACAGGGGAATATATTACTTTGTACTTATATAGCAACGGAGCATATGTTTTCTTTTTAATGACAAGCATTATTAAAAAAAAAAAAAATAGGAAAAGATTGCGTCATATTTTATTACGTCATTTTAATAAAGAATGATAACTCCTTTATAATTCAAGTATTTAAGATAGGGGATTTTTTTTTTTGAAGATAGGTGTTGAAAAAGGTAATATGGGCAAGTTGAAAGTTTATTTTACTACCTTAGAAATTGACAGACTACTGTGGAACAATGAAGAATATGTAGAAAGAGAGCAGTAGTTTCATACATGAATCTAGATTGCTTTGGTCAATTCTCCTTCAAGTTATTAGTTTATCGGTTTGAGTTTACTAGAGTTAGGGGTATAATCAAGTCTATCATACATTAATACGTTTGGGCAATAATAATTTAATGTTAGTCGAATCAATTTTTGACTTTAGTCAAATTAAGTTTGTGTAGGGCACTAGCGTTGAAGAAATTCCATATAAAACTAGGGTCTGTTTGGTTTAAAAATTGAAATTGAATGGAATGGGGTTTTAAATCCATTCTTTACTAAAAACTGTTTGGTTTAGACAAAAAAGGATCGAGTTTTAAATCTTTGGGTTTCAAACACTCCCAAAATTCCCTTCTTAATTCCTTTGATTTTAATCAGTGTTTATCCAATGTTTATACAGACCCCGCCGCCTGCTCTAACTTTTCCATATCGCGTTATTATAATACTTATTATTAATTTTTTTATTACTAATGATATTATATCTGTTAAATTGGTTACTATTATCATTATTATTAATATATTTATAAATTATTATTATTATTATCGTTAGTACTTTTTCTATAATATTTATTTTTATAAAGCTGTTAAAATCTATATTATTATCGTTAGTACTTTATCATATATATTTATAAAATTTAGAGTTGTTAAAATCTTACCCGATCCTATAAAGACTTGATTATGACTCGAAAAGTGAGACCCATAAACAAACTCAATCCGACCTGAAATCAACTCGAAATCGATTTGACCCGATACTCGAAGACCCAAACCCGGTATGTGTCTGAACTGTTACAGACCCCATCCCAAGACAACCCGAAATCAATTGAACCTGGCAAATAGCCCATAGTTAACTTAACCCAAAATCTACTATAATCCGTCTAGAAATCGACCAGAATTGACCTGAATCGACATTGACTCAAACCGAATACGAGTTGAATCGAACCCGAGCAAGCAAATAATTGATTTGACCTTACCTAAATTGACCCGACCCGATAGGCCAAATTGATCTAATTTAACTCAAACCGATAAACATCGACCCGCGACAAGTCAACCCAGAATTGTCCTAGGGACCCGAATTGACACCTTTAATTTTAATATCGTGAATATATAAAAATAAAAATATTTTTATAGTTAATATCAATATTACAGTTATTCATTTTTAAACCAAACAAGTAAGAAACTAAATACCATTCCTTTGTTAAACCAAACAATTGAAAAGGATTTAAAACTCATTCCTATATTTAACCAAACAACTCTCTAAAACTGATTTTATTCCTCCCATATATCATTCTTGATTCCATTCTATTTCAACACTTCAAACATGACCTAGATTTTAAAGAAGGTTACTACTTACTAGCTAGTTTTGGCCCTTATGGGGATAAGTTAAATTTTTTTTTTTTTTGAGGGGAAACGCTAGGATCATATTAAGCAAAGGACAAAATGTCCATAAGTACATAAGGATGAACTTCTAAGGGACAATGATTTTCCCAAATTTCATGAAGCCTATATGCACCAAAAGAACAGAGGAAGGAAACAACTTCGTGGAAATCATAGTGCACCAAAGGAGAACAGTTAATTGCCAAAAAAAAAAAAGAATAGTTTCATAGAAAAGTTATTCATAAATAGTGCAAAAAGAGTATGCTACGGCTCGAACAACACTAAGAGCTTTTAGATGAAAAGCAACTACTTCGTCTATAAATCAAAAGACTCTTATAAAAAATAGTTAAAGCAACTACTTCGTCTATAAATCAAAAAACTCTTATAAAAAATAGTTAAATGGAACAATCATTAAATACTATAAGGAGTACATTGACTTTAAAGTCTTATCGAGAACATAAAGTAAGTATATCAAATATGAAAAAAAATTATTATTTAATAATTAATAAAGAAAAAAGACAGGCATAAAAATGAAATAGTATCCAACTCCGTATGAATGAACTAAAGGACAAAGTATTGGGCCTCCTATTATAATTCACTTGTGCTAATCCATAATGAGATTTGACCAAGAAGTCAACCTCTTGTACCTGGGTGTTTTGAAAAATCCTCCGTCCCCCTCTCTCTTATTTATTTACTTCCATCCTTTCTAGTTTCGAGTCCAAACGCTTGGTTGTACCTTCCAGACCCTTTTGTTGGGTATAGGAATTTCTTACCCCACAATCAAAACTGTTTTGAAAGAATGGAAAACAAACACAAAAACAAATGCAAGTACCAGTTTGTCAATTAGAACTCTCTGTCTTTCTTCGTTAATTCATCCTTAAACAATGCTTTCATCAACTATTAACCCTATCATCCACGACCTTTATCGTCTGGCAAGTCGGGATTTTGTTCACTGTCTCTGAATGTTAGCTTCCTCTTTGTGCCTGATGTACTTGGAGTAGCACTTTGATCAACTTCAGTCACGTTAGGTGTACAAGGATTATCCTTGGCACATAGTCTCTGCATCAAGCTATAACAAGAAACCAGTTGCTCCTCCTCTTGCTGTTTCTGCTGCTGTAGCATTACAATCATGCAAACACGAATCAGATAAATGTAGTGCATACTAATTTGTACATGACTTACTCAAACTCTTCATGTCAGCTCAAGTACCCATGTCAAATTATCCACATTTTCAAGCCTCAAGGGCATTGGCATTATCCGAAACAACAGACGAACAAGCAAGTGATCTAAGTCCATCACTTGGACACATACACATGTGACATGTCCAATATGAGTACCCAAGTCCAAAAATCAAAAATGTATGTTACTTTGAAATAAATAAGGATCTGAAAGCCATTGAATAATCAGAACATAGCAGAGTGTAAAAATCTTACATTGTCTGAAGATTCCCACAACGGAACAGTTTTAATTTTAAGCTTCAAAGTTTCTTGGGTTAGTTGCCAGTCAGAAGCCACCATTACTGCTGCCACAGCAACCACGAATGGTCGATAATCAACGATTGAGTTACTCTCTGCGTCAGATTATCAACTATCAAATGTCGAACACTTAAAATTTAAGCACCAAGACAGAGGCTTAGACTCAGAGAACAATTAAAATCACCTTTGATTGAGGCCATAATCAACTCGGTTCCTCTTAAGATCAAATCATCAGGTAGTTTAGCTTGTTGATCACACAACTTATAAGCGAAGTAACTGATAAAAACAAATGGAGTGATCAAACCCATGTTCCATTCAAAAGTATTCAAAACAAGAAGCTCCATAACTTGGATCACATTGGGCTTAAACTCAAAGTCTGGCACTTGATATTCTGATAATGTAGGCACTTTACATTCGTGCATTTTAGCAGCCAATGATAAGCATGCTACTCCAAGTAATATAACTGCCCAAGCTTGATGCTCCTACCATTAATCAAACAATAACCATCAAACTAACTAAATCAATATTTCATTTCTAACAACCATGTTATATATAAAAAAATAATTGGAATACTGAACTCACAAATATGTATCTTCTTGATAAGAAACGGTCCAAGTATATAATTGATAAGTAAGCAGTTCGACTTTGAAAACCAAAAGAATCTTTGGCCTACATTAAACAAACGAAATGTAATTAATTAACTGAAATCGTAATAATTCAGTAGATTAGGTAGTTAATCAACCAATAAAAAGGGGGGCAAATTGACGTACATTGAGAATCCAATTGACAGCGAGAAATCTAGAATCTTTCAACCAAGAAGGGTAATTGGAAGAAGACCCGGATGAATCAGAGGATGAATTTCTCTCTTTTTGGACCAACATTTGAAGATAATCATCTTCACAAACCAAATCTAGAAAGTATGGAACCATTTGAGAATTCAGCAACTGGGATTCATGTTCGTTGGAGTAAGATTTATCTTCTCTACAAAGAAGATTAGATAGAGCAGACGATGGAAGTGGTCGGGAGCTTGAACCCTCCATTTTGTATGGATTTTTGGTTCAATTTTCTGGGATTTTGGAGTACAGGTAGAAGGGATAGAAAAAGTGAAGAAAAAAAGGGGCAAGATTGATGAGAAATCGGAGTTATAAATTGAAGAAAGATGGGAGATGGAGGCAATCTAGAGAGGAGAGAGAGAGACAGAGATGATTCTGGCGCTAAAAGAGAGTGTAAAAGGGGTGGGGGAGGTGTTTAGAGCGATTGGTGCCGCCAAAATTAGCGGATGTGATATAGAGATTGTGTTATTCGTTTTTCCACAGCGGTTATATATGAACTGAACTATTAAACTGTTTCATCTCTTCCCCCACTCCTCCAACTCCTTCCATAATTCCATTCAACGCTTTCACTTTGCCTTACTGAACTTGGTACCACGTACATTAATATGTGCCATAATTTAGAGTATTAGGGACAAGTACGTACTAGATTAATGCTTAAAGTCAAGGTATTTCAGTAAATTCAATCTGAAAATTATTTATGTTAGTTCATACGCCACATGTTTGTAGTGCACCAAATACTCCAAGAGTATATCATATGGTACTCTTAATTTAATGCATGCATGGTGCTATCTGAATTTCTCACACGTAGTGTATTAGGAGTTTTGGACTTTTATTTGTAGTTTCTAATTTTGTAGTTTGTACTTTGCAAGGATTTTCGTATTTTTTATTTATTTTTTTCCCCACTTTTTTACATTTGCTTAATAATTAGGTTTAGGTTAGCAAAAGATTTGACAATCTTTTATATTTTTTCATTGTCTATTTTTAAAAAGAACACAAACTATTAATGATTGACTAATTCATATCTTAAGAGTAAATTACTCCTTGTGAACAATTATTTGGAGATCAAATTTCTCTAGAGAAGCCATCGAACAATATCTGACCATTGAATTTAAATTTCTGATTATGAATTTATGATATGAATGATTAAGAACTTATGAAGCCATGTGCAAATTTTTAGCATTAATTCTACTTTCATCAGGATTCACAATTATATGTAAAAAAAAAGAGATTCACAATTCGAATTACATGGTGCTCCGTGCTCTTATCGTTCTTGAGCTGAATCCATTATAGATAATTGTTAACAATATCCATCAAATACTAGAGTGAACTCCGTATATATTATGACAAATAGCTCAACATTAAAAAAAATAAGGAACCAGGCGATTTGATTTTGATCTACTAAACTTAAAAAACAACACTATAAAATGTGGTCAATAAATTTTGAAAATCCGTCAATACGTCAAATAAATATTTATCTAACTTACTAATAAAATAATCCAAACTCAACAAATTACCAATTTAGCTAAAATGTCGTAGAAGTTTTTTATGAACATAAAAATTCAACCCCTTTTTTGATAGATATATTAATTCAATTCTTATTACCTTTAACAAACTTTTTTTTTTTTTTCTAACTATTCAAAGTATTTGTGTATCACATAATTAGCTGATATTGCTGTGAAAGTTTGTATTTGATATTGTACATTTTATATTCTATCAATCTATGCACACAGTGACACAGAAAGAAACCTAGTAAGAACCCAGATGGTAATATATACTTTCATACAGTATATGGTAAAAATTTAGACTTAATGGGATAATGGTGAAGCGCTAATCAATTTGAAAGCATGGGATTCTGACAAGCTCATATGCTTGATGTATCAACCAAAACAAAGTTCAGTAGCGACAGACTCACAGTAATGATAAAGAGGAGAATAAAGTGACATTGTGAACTCGTATATATTGTAGTGCATACTTTGGTGGAATAGGAATAAGAGGATTAGGTTGCAATGCAAATGTCTTCTCCTTCCCCTGAAACGACTACATCACGTAAATTATGTAACTATTTTAGAATTTTTTACACGAATTTAATTTTAAGAGATATTTGAAATTTTGATGAGTAAAATATATCTCCGAATGCACCCTAAGAAAGATGCTGTAAACTTGCACGCTTAAAAAGGTCTTGTTAAGTTTACATTTTACTCCCTCCGTCCCATTTTATTTGCTACAATTTTCTTATACGAACGTCTCATTTATTTGATACGTGTCCAGATTTATTATTAAAAATTGTCACAAATAACCCAAGCCAACTCTTTTCAATACGGAGTATCGATTAACATTTTACATACGAAGTACGCAAGTTTTGTCGATGAACCAATAAGAATTGAAGAGAAGAGGTCAGCACACAGGAGTACAATAAGCAATTCAGAGCAGAGGAGCGTCATGTCGTGGGGTAAAACCGTAAAACTGGAGAAGTGGGGCCACGGTCTCACTTCTTGTTATAATTATTTTGCTTAATATGGCGCCAAAATAAATGGAATTTTCAACTATCCATATTGACTACCTTAGTTCCCAGCTGGTAAAACTTTATTTAAAAAATCACACTTTGCCAGTTCACCAGTTGGGAATTGGGATATGTCTGGCTTTTGTTTTCCACCCTTTTATTCATTTCTCTAGGTTTGGGACTGCCGCTTTCGCAACAAATGTGGACCTTTCGCTCCGTATTACTCTTATCATTTTAGTTATTTAATTTGACTTTTTACAATTCATAATTTTTTCTCTAATAATTACAGTAATTACAAAAACACACAAATAACTAAAGTAGCACTGAACCCTTTTCTACACAATATATATATATATATATATATATATATATATATATATATATATATATATATAGATAAAAGTTAAAATAAGAAGGGTATTTAAAGTGAAAAGGATGAGAAAGCATCTTGACTCTTTATCTTCTAAATCCAACGGATCATATTTTATGTACTCATAGTTACCCTTTTTTAATTCATATTGACCAAATAATTTTTTTCACTTATAATAATTTTTTTTTATTATTATAGTTACTCTTTTTATTATTATAGTGACCATTTTTTATTGTTATAGTAACCATTTTTTTTACATGAAATCTCTAGCATTGGATTTTACCATTTGAATGGCTAAGATCTCATCATATCCTTCTTATTTTAAACACCCTTCTCATTAGATCTTCTCCTATATATATATATATATATATATATATATATATATATATATATATATATATATATATATATATATATATATACATACATACATACATACATACATACATACATACACACACACACACGAAGATAACTAATATCTCTTCTAGTCTTCTACTTCATCACAAATTATGGTCAAGTCGTGTCTCATTTTTGGCAACAACTCTGCAAGGTTGTAGATCAAGTAGGTTTTGGTATACATTCACCAACCCATTTTCCACTATTATTGCAATTGTATTAGAGTGCTTGAGTCCCCATTTATCATCCAACTCTACGCCACCAAACATAAACGTGTGAATTTATAATGTTCATCAATCAATTATGCTTTCCACCTAATTTAGAAACATTAAGTCGAAATAGTGCATAGTAGAAGTCAGTTACACAGTTGCTAGATGAATTCTAATAATCAGATAATATAGTCATTCTTAAGCCCATCTTTATACTCCAAACTTAAGAATAAGCACGATTGAGAATTAATTGAAAACGTTGAATCATCACCGTGACTCCAAAAGTAAAAAGGTACTTCTGGTCCATTATGTATAATTGTACTTCGTATAGTATAATGACTATTGGATTAACACTTCCCCTCTCTCATGCTTGAATGTTATCTAGAATCGTAATGACGATCCCTCATAATAAATTAGAATTCCAACTAGGGATGACAATGCATATTTGATCCGACCCGGATCTATGAATCCATATCCGTTTTGCGGATATGGGTCTTTAAAATTTAAACCCGACATATTCGGGTCCTATGACTAAAAAACGGATCCGGGTACGAGTCTAATCATAATACCCGGATCCAGATCCGTTACCCGTTTTATTCATTTACTCATTTGTACTTGTTTGTATTGTTATTCAAAAGACATGTAAAATTTGATTTTGTTCATTTGTACTTTATTGTTTTGTAATATTTGAGTAGTTATATGAATTATATTCAAGTATTGAACTTACATCTTACGTTGGACTGTTGTCGTTGATGTAAAATGCAGATTTATAAATTTAAAACTTATTTTTGTCGCAAAAAAATATAGGCAAAATATGTAAGATCCATTTTGGGTCCGTTTTGCATCCTTACTTTTCATACCCAACAGATCTAGATTTGGATATGAATCCATCCTTGAAAAAAAGATCCGGATCTGGATCCATAAGGATACTGTCCAGATCCGATCCATTACTATCCCTAATTCCAACACAATTGAACAATGATCAATGATCAAGAGATTTGGAGAAGAGTAAAAAGAAAGAAGAAGAAAGGCATACGACCATACGTACGTCTTTCTTATAGGAGTAGCTAATACAAAGTTGGTAACTCGATCAGTTGGTCCATACTATTCCACCCCATGGTGGTTAGAAAGTACATGAATTGCTCCCATCGAATCCTAGGCCACCTCCCCCAACCCCCAACACTTTCCTCACGAGCTGTATAACTTCAACTTGCATTTGTAATTTGTAAAGTTACAAGAACGATGCAGTGTGTAACGAGCCCCGTGCATCGGACGCCAAAGATTCTGCTGTCTCATTGTAGGGTTGTTGTATCATTGTATGGTATAATTTGGAGACTTGGAGTTGAAGATTTCGGGGATAAATTCATATTTTATTGCTCAAATAGCATTGAACTATGCACCAAAAGCCCGCACAATCAAGTGCCATATTTCACATAAAATGACCATTAAGGTCCCGCACAATCACCTTTGACCTGATCTCATTATTACTTTTTTTGACTCTCAGAAGTCTAATTCTCCATTTTGAACCACATTCATCAGCATGACTCTATTACTGGCCCAGCTCAAACATCAAGCCCATATAAAAATATGTGTTACGGCCTTACAATAACTGGGTGGTAGTGTGGTACTAGCCACTCCTGTACTCGTGACACGAAACTTGATAATTCGGTATTGGGCTCGCCTGGTAAATTACAAGTGCCGACAACTACAATTTTTATGACCCGTCACTCAAATAACATCTTTAATACTACCTCTAACTTTGAAAAAACGCCAAGAAAAATCGTCTGAACATTTTGAGAAGAATTATTGTATCTGAATTGTTACATTTAGTAGATTAGAATGAATCAACTACGAAGTAATTTTTGTAAGAAGTCCTTTTAACATTGAGGAAAGAGGGTCCTCTACTCCTCTTTACAAAACCCTATTGGGTTTTATCTCTAAATTTTATTTCAATAATTGGAATAATTCACTAACCTTGTAAAGTTATAAATAGAGTGAACATATTTTTATTTTTATTTATTATTTATCAATATAAGAAATTCATAGGTGATGTTTCAACGCGGCAATTAAGGCATTTTTTTTTTAATTTTCGTTTGAGTTCACTTTTTTCAAATCAATTCATCTTTCGAGTTATATTACTTTACCGAGTGTTTTTTTAACTAATTTGTTGTCTATTCATTTTTTATAATGAATACGTTGAATAGGCCGATTCGTGTTGAATAGCAACACGGAGACTGAAAAAACATTTTATTAAAAAGAATAGAGGTTGATGCTTAATTTTTTTTATGTTAAATACATACAAGTATCAAATGAGAATCCTACCAATTTTATTAAACTAGTATCACGTGTATTTCAAAAGCCGTGTGGGCCAGGGGTAATCCCCAAGAAAGATCCAGTTGGTGTAGTTGTACAAGAGTATATGTATTATGTATACATAAGGTGAAGTTTCCATCCCACCGTCCACTTCCAGAGTTGCAGTGTACGAAGCTTATATAAAATGTTAGATGTTGTTAATAGAATTATCATACAAAGTACTCGTACAGTAGTTATCTGGAGCAGTAATCAAGAAAAGATCCATCTGTTATAAAAAAACTAAACATGTATTAGAGTAGGCGTTGACAAAATAAAAGCTAAGGTTGTAAGCTAGCAATGACTTGGATTAATTAGTTGGATCCACGCCAACTTGATGATGATAATTCGTACGCTCATGTAGTACTCTCAAGAACCACATACGGCGTATGGGAATACTCCATACTCGCTTACAAATTGTCCGTATTGGATGATTCACATTATAATGGCAAATCCAATAATAAACAATTCAGTGGTTCCGTGATTTCAAACATGTTCAAGGATATTCCGTAATAATTTTCGTATTTTGATCTAAGTTGTTTGAGTAGACTTTATTTTATATTTTCGAAGAGGATAACTCGACTCTTCTTTTTGGAAGATCAGACAATAATTCCTACAAAAAGTAAGCGTTGATGACTCAGAATGACACGTATTGCCGACTTGTCTGATAATATTGTTTAGACAGTTTCTTAAGGAAATGGATGAGAGTTATGTTGCATAAATCCAAATAACTATTCCTTTTTAGTCGGAAAAATACACTCACTCCCTCTTCTTCATTATTTCTATTTAATTTTATTTCATAAAATTCTTCTCATTTCTATGTTACTCCTTTTTTGTCCATTAAATATAATTATAAAATTAAATAGAATGACTCAGTGTATATTAATATAATATTATTTCTTGTTCTGTGTAAGTATAGTAATGAAGACTAACTTTGCAAAATAAGGAGAGTATCAATTATAAAAAATTTATATATTATTTATTTGTGAAAGATGCGAAATTCACAAATTGTTCATTCTTAGTCGTAAAACATTTTAAAAATTTGTGGTTCACATTTGTCAGTTTGGACGCACATCATCCTCTTCATATAATACGTGTACTTCATGCTTTAGCATACCATGACTAGATGATGTGTAGGATAATCCGTTTCTTCTGTGGATATAGAAGACCTAGCAACTTTTGAAAAGAAATAATTACTTTTAAAAATAGTGTAATTTATAAGTAAAAAAAAAAACGAAGAAGTCCACTGCTAAATTATTGAAAAGTTCTCGGATTTTGGGGAATGGAAAATAATTGCTGAAACTTTATCTATCCTCGTGGAATTAGAAGCGCTCCATGACTTATCAACAACCACGGGGCATTTTTAGGCTCATCTACTAGGCACAGGGTGTATTACTCAACAACTAAAGAGAGAAAGGAGTAATATTACATGTAAATTTAATAATAAGTCTAATATATACTCCTATTAAAAAGATTTATCGTAAAAAAAAAAACTCTAATATATCAAGTGATCTAAATAGATACTCGTCACACACAATTTAATATTTAAATTTCCTATACCCTCTAAAACATAATCATCAAACTACGTTTTAAAACACGTTTCTCATTACTTAAACTTATAATTGACGAAGCTTGTACATAGCACATTTATCAACTAATTGGTCAATATTTTTAATCTATTAATAAATATTAGGCCCCTATCTTACCAAAATAATTACAAATTTTTACCATAATGATTATTTACCTAATTAATGTTTTAACGGCCCCTCCAAAAAAGAAACAAACAAAAAGTTGTACAAAAATAAAACCTAATAGGGTAACAGGCAACAGCTGGATCACAAGTCACAACTGTTGAGAAGGGACAAGAAGATGGATAAAATATCATCAGAAAAATGTGTAGAAAATGGGCAGATGAGAAACCAGGTAGTGAGATACAGCTAGGAAAAAGGAAGGTGACAGGGAAGTTGAAGAAGATGTAGATAACATCAGAAAAGACATGTCTAATTCCGTAGAGTTATTTGATAAGTACCCTGTCTTATATATTATAACCAATTAACCACCTCCTTTGCCTCTACATTTCCTATTATATTGCTTAATATATATACTCGGTCAAATCCCATTACCCCCATTCAACTCTCTTATCTCATTATCTCCCACCTACTACTACTTAAGGCTCCCGCACTTCAACGAAATTTCTCTACGCTTCGCTTTTCTTTGTTCCTCATTCTTCCCACTCCTTCATCGTCTTTCTTTTTGTCTCTTCACGTTGTAAGTTTTCTTCTTCTGTTTATGATTTTGTTCCTTTTTCTGTATCATTCATGTCTTTTAATTGATCTTATTATGTGATACATAAATTGCAATCATATCGTATAATGTGATTACTGGTCTTCATTTCATAGAATTCAAAGGGGTTTAATTCTATTTGTGGGGTAGACTAAATTTTCAGATATTGCTTTTAACCCATTTGATTGAAGACTATTGTAGTCAACATTAGGTGGGAGTAGAAATGTAGATCGAATTGTACAAGATTGAATTTTGATTGAGAAGTTTATGAATTTTTTGAACCTAACACCAGGAGTTGAAACTTGGAAGGAAAAATGTGTAAAGTGGAAAATCAATATGTGGTACACACTTTAGTCGATGAGAAAGTTCCTCCAGCAGCACCACCTTTGCCCTGCTTTCCAACAGCTGGGAAGATTGTGGTTAAGTCTAAGGCTGAAGGCAATTCAGTTAGGATGAACCAATGCTCTGTGAGCTCTGCTACAAGGGATTTGTACGACCGCCTTTTTGATGAAGCTTTTCGAGCTGATGTTGTTGTTCATACTGATAATGGTGGCCAGATTTATGCCCATGCTAGTATTTTGGTAAGATCTTTCAGAACCCATTTCATTTTTTATGAAATCAGATAATTCTCAAGTCAATTATGATCAAATGTTACTTAGCAAAGTTTGATCTAATAGTATATGAATTGACATTGTCCAAATCTCTTTAAGGGATATGTGTTTTGATTGATGAATTTAGCAAATTCAAAATTTTCATATTGCATGTTTCTGCTATGTCAAAGCATGATACAAACTAGTTGGAAACTGCTTTGTACAATACACGAGTTTATCTTGTTTGCTGTGATCTCTTTGAATTATATGCTATGATTATGTTGGTGTTCTTGATTCAACATTCCAAATGCACTATGCATCCTTTGATGGTATGAGTTGTTTGTTGACAGGGAATGACATCTCCAGTGATCAGAAACATTCTGAAGCAATCAAAAGGAAAAAATCGACAACGATCCATCACAATTCGTGGTGTTCCTCATGATGCAGTTCGTGTTTTCATTAGGTACCTCTACTCTTCATGGTAAGACACTATCAATTTATCTAAAATCTTTAGTAACATTGGATCTTGTGATATAGCACATTGGTTGATGGATGCTGAGTTTCTTTTGTTGATTCTGCAGTTACAATCCAGAAGAAATGGAAGAATATATTCTGCACCTTCTGGTATTGTCTCATGTGTATGTCATTCCTCATTTAAAAAAAGAGTGTGAGGTACAACTTGAGAATGGCTTGCTCAACGTAGAAAACAGCATTGATGTTTTCCAGCTTGCTCTTCTATGTGATGCTCCAAGGCTCAGCCTCATTTGTCACCGGATGATCTTGGACAATTTCAAGGCCGTAGCAGCTACCGAAGGTTGGAATGCGATGAAGGAGGCCCACCCCTTTCTTGAAAGAGAGATTCTAAGCACCGTAGTTGAAGCTGATAGAGTATGTATATATATATATATCCCATTTATGGCTGATCTATTTCAACTTTCCGTCAATGATATATCATCTCTGATAGTAGAAGATTAGAAATGTACTTTATCTGTTGTATAGCTAATATAGTGGTTATATGATCCATGTCTGTCTTGATCAAGTTTTATGCATGGGTATAGCTTCATTTGGTCGAATTTGGATTAAGTTAACTTCTGGTCGATTGTCCTTGATCGGATATTTGTTTGGTGAGGTTAGGGAAGGGGAGTAAAAGGATTGGGAATGAGCTAATTTCCTTTCCTCTTGAATTCTTTCAAAGGACGAATGATTTGAAACTGAAATGAATCCCTACTTCCCTGTAGGAATTTTTTTTTTCTAAGATTTTTTTTTAAAAACATTTACAAAAATAAGCCACTTGCAAAACTATTTTAAAAAATAAGCTGATTTTGGTCTGGACTAAAATCGTTACTCCATACAATAATTTATAGTAAGCTGGACCAAGAGAATTAGCTCAAAGAAAACCGTTGTCCGGGACAACAATTTTTTTAAAAAAAAAATTTTAATAACGATTTTCTTTGAGCTAAAATCAATGATTTCAGTCAAGTCAAAAATCGTTGCCTTGGATTCTAGTTGATCTAACTGAAATCGTTGCCAAGGGCAACGATTTTCACCTTGCTGAAATCGTTTACCTTGCCCCACTTTTTACCAGCCCATAATTCCAAGTTCATTCAAATTGTTGCCTCAGCCAAGTCCAGATTAAAATCGGCTTATTTTTTAAAATAGTTTTGCAAGTGGCTTATTTTTGCAAATATTTTTTTAAAAAAAACTTAGAAAAATAAAATTTGTCCTTGTAGCCCATATGTCCTCCAGAATCCCATTCCTTCTCTTCACATTCTTTTTACAAACAAGTTTTTGGGATCTTATCAATTAAAAATTGGGAAAACATTTCTTCAATTAGACCCTCAGACTGAAAATTAGCAAGGTTTTAGAATGGTGGATACTAGTATTATGTATACGTAGAAAGTTCTGCTTATCTAGGATAGATCAAAGCTTAGGGTTTTCATCTGTAGTTCAGTTTTGTAGTAAAAACCTTTAGCTATAAATGTCCTCAATTTGTTGATGCTATCTTTGCTTTGTTTTTTTCACCAACAGAGGCGAAAGGAACTTCTCAAAAAGAGGAATGAGAGGATGATGTACGTACAGTTATACGAGGCGATGGAGGCTCTTGTCCATATTTGCAGAGATGGATGTAAAACAATTGGCCCCCATGATAAAGCACCAAAGGAAGACGAACACCCTTGTGGGTACATGGCCTGCAAAGGGCTGGAGCTTCTTGTCCGACACTTTGCTGCTTGCAAGCTCAGAGTTCCTGGAGGCTGTGCTCAATGCAAGAGGATGTGGCAGCTATTCGAATTGCATTCTCGTCTCTGCATTGACTCTGATGCATGCAGAGTTCCCTTGTGCAGGTACTTTAAGATTTTTCTTTTTTTCTTGTGGAGTATAAGCGTAAATCTTAACACTAGTAGGTTATTGTTGACTTGTTAGGGAACATAGTTTACTACAACCAAGTGTGGTGTATTTCTGAGATTCACTAGATAAATTGTGACAAAACATCAGTATAGAGAAGCATATTCTTTAGTCTTCACTTTGTTAGTATCTATGTCCATTCACCTAATCAAAGGACCATCTGATTACAGGAACTTCAAGGACAAGAGTATGAAGCAAAACAAGAAGGAAGAAATGAGGTGGAAAATATTGGCTAGGAAGATTGTGAGATCCAAGAGTATCTCTGGAGCGCCCTTCTTTTCCTTGGCTAGCTGTACATGACAACATAAATGCACAAATGTCACTTGCGTAAAAATAGAATTCTTTATTCTTTTGGATGAATGTTGGATCTGAATTATGTGAAGGGGCTGTAGTCTTGTCCTGTAAACTTCAGAGGCTTAGGGGAATGTAGAGTAGGAAATGAATGCAGCAGTTCAGAAGATAGCTCAATTCTTTTTAGCTGAGCAGAACTTCTTCAGATCAATTCCGCCTTAATCCCTAAACTTTGTATGTAGTAGACTGTAGGAGTGGAAGGGTTTGCTCTCATTGGGATGTGGGTGATTATTTGTACATTGTTCAATGGCTTGTGGAGCTTTATGTAAACTGATCGATGTATGAGTGTATCCCTGTTATTCTTTCCTAAATGAGGCTTTTTTATGAGCAAATTATTTCTCTGATAGTGATATTACTTGGTATATAAAAGATGATATCCTAAGAACTGCTGTATTATGGAGCAGTCATGATTGAAATTTGGACGCATACCTATGTGCGAGTGTTGTGTATGGAGTATGGTCATCATATTAGGTACTTTCGAGCCCATGTAATACTTAACCCTCTATAGTTGCACATCCTCAATTTTTACCATAATGGGCCCATTACCCTTTTTATTTGGAGGTGCCCAGCTGATGTAATATATCAAAGAAAGATAGTTCATTGATCTCGAGGAGAATGAATTTCAAAGTTACTAGCTAGGCTAAACAACAAAAGGAGTTTATCAAGTACTTTTGAAACATAAGCAAACTAAACCCTAAAACTAAGCCCAAAATAATACTCCCTCCGTCTTTTTTTATTTGCTACATTTCCATTTTGAGAGTCATATTTTATAAACTTTAACCATAAATTCTAATTATGTTATAACAAATAATATATTCAAATGAAATCTTGTTGGATGCATCTCAATGTAAATTTTTAGAATATCAACTTTTTATAATTTTTTATCTTACGAATTTAGAGGAAAAAAATTTTAAGTTAAAAAGTCAAATGTAGCAACTAATTTGGGACGGAGGGAGTAAACGTTAGCCCAAAGTGAAGTATATCTTGAACTAATTCGAGACCACAATTCTAATTAACTTGTAAGTCGTGACGACATACTTATTCAAACCATAATTCTATGCCAATCTAGTCAAACATTGCACCAAAATTACAACTCTAGAAGAACAACTTAGTCATATCTATAATATATAGCTATTACTAAAGCAAAATACTCCTACTGACGTCGTACTTATCACATGTCAAACTGTTATAAAAAAATTTCCTTAGATGTCATCTACTTTTTTCTACTTTACATTAATATTAGATTGGAAAAAATTATATATAGAAAATTGTGTAACTATATAAATTTTCTAAATCATTTAAAACTACATTTATTTCTTCTCTTTATTTCATATTTCCTTTCTATAAAGCCTATATTTTTCACTAATAAATAAAAAATTTCTTATAATTAAAATATTTAACAAAATAATTTATTATCAATCAGTGCATCGTACGTGACTTACCTAGTTATTGTAAAAAATGTAAGAGCTCCTTCATCATATATTAAGATAGAATAAAGTGAATAATATTGAACATGAAAGTACCAGAAGATTTTACAGAGAATAGGTGCCAAAAAAACTGTATTCAAAGTGTAGGAATAGACTAAGTTGAGTCGATATAATTGTTCCAATAAAATGCCGAAATTATTGAGCCCTAATCACAGCTGGGGCGTCTCAGAAGATGATGCTGGAGATGCTATATTCATATATGATTATAGTATTCTTAAATAGGCCTCTAGAGGATACGTACTAGTTTCTTACTCATGTACAACTAAAGGATGAGTGGAGGCATTATTTTCAAGAGGACATGCTTTCATCACCTGAAGTGTCTTCTCGTGGAATATTATATTTAGAGAGGACAGGCACTGATGCATAGGCTGATATCCGGAAAGACCTAGCCGTGCCCATTACGCTTCTGCTCTCCATTGTTCCGACTTCCTTACACACATTATCTAGTACGGAGAGGAAGTCTCTCACGATCAAAAATATTCTGAATGGGTGCGCTTCTTCTTTTGCTGTGTCGCCGTGGAAATATTGAGTTACTTCTCTGACATGCGCCAATGCTCTCCTTTCATGAGCCTTTACCCGTGCAATTTGTTCTTCGGATTCTTTCAGAAACTTCTTCATTGACTCGAAGAATCTTCCTTGTATATCAGGCTTCTCAAGTTGCAATACTTGCCTGACCTTCTCGATCCCCATTTCTAGCTTTGACACATAGCTACTTAACACATCTGAGTCCATTCCGGCTGCACTCTTGATGCTGCCTAGCTCTCTACTTAGTCCTGACACAATCTGTAACCCTTGCCTCCTGAACTCCTCCTCTTTCTTTGCGGAGCTCTGTTGACTAAGTGTTTGAGGACTGAATTCAGGACCTAGGCCTTCGGACTTTATGATTTCTTGAACCACAAAGTGGAGTAATGTGGTCTTTCCATCCGTTCCTTTAATGTCTACTAATTTTAGGAGGGTGTCAAGTTTGAAGGCTTTCACATCTCCACGATTTGTTCCCGCATTCATTCGGTTCCCTGTTTGAAGTACAGCTTCGAGGAGTTTAAGAAAGAGTCTGCTGTTCTTCAGTTCTTCACTTGCTACCTGTAACATGTCATTCAATTAGGCCCTTGTAAAAAACTTCCAAACCGGGGTGGAGGGGGGTGGTGAACATATCAGCAAACTTTACCTCTAGGGTTTCAAATGATTTTGTTAGGTATTTTACTTCTGCGTCAAAGTTAGCTCTATATAGCATAGCTTCAACTCTCTTGAAGGCAAATGGTATCTCAAGTATACCCTTGAGAAACCTTTCAGCAGCCCCTAATTTTGAGAGGTCGCCACTGTAGTGTTCCAGTTTTATTTCTTCTTCCTTGGTTGGCGCCATCTTGACCAGTGTCTCAAAAAGCTCTGCACCCAAACCTTCGGAATTGCCTGCTCCAGAATAAGCAAACATAATGTTATAACGTTTGCAACACCCAACTTTTCCTGTAAATTAACACACTGAACAAATAGATTGCCACGGAATTGTTGGTTTGATCTTTATAGTGGGCGTCATTGGTGGGTATATTGTTCACTCATCAATTATATTACATTGGAGGGTCCTTTTGTTTCCTCCATTAGCTATCTACTCTCATAAAAACATAATTCCGATTTTTATGCATTCAACACTTTTATACATCACAGGCAATAGTGTTACAATGGGGAGAAATACATGTCCATATGATACATGCATTTATGGGATGCCAAACGAAAGGGAAATACTACCAGATCAATTTAAGTGTAATTGAGGAACGAAGATAGAAACTTTTGGCGTAGTCGTAGACACATTATTCATAATATACTGCCATAAGTCATTGTTAAAATGACCTCAATTGACAGCCCTGCTATAAATGATAATCTATATCAAGATTAGTCTCTTCCACTTCTGTAGACATCAACAAATTGAAGTCCCTGTACGGGCTATAGATGCAGTCATGTTTCTGACAATATTATTTAGACATTCCTATGATGCAGTCATGTTTCTGACAATATTAATTAGACATTCCTATGTGATCCAGAGTATCTCATGCGTACTATGAGCAAGAATAAGAAAAGAGATCAAGGACTGAGAATAAAGCATAAAGGAATTAGCGCTAGATTGATTAAGAAGAAAGATATCCATACCATCCACGAGAGCTTCAGCAACCTCATCCCGTGTCACATTCAATGCTCTTAACAGTATGGCAATGTTCTGGGATTTCTTTGGGTCTAAAACTCGGTTCTCTTTCTCAACAGGAGGAAGCACTGATTTTCTAGTTGCTTCTTTCTTAACCGTACTGGTTGGATTGCAGCCAAATAGACTTTCCATCATATCTTCGTTTAACCTGATATGTATTGGCAAATTGGTTATAACACATGGATTGCGGAAGGTTAGAGCCAATATAGAAAGAGCTAGTTGACTTACTGAAACGAGCTTGATTTCAGCTGGTCCCACACCGTAGCTCGATCTGAGGTTGCCCTTACTTTATCCCAATGCAGGGGCTTCAACCTTGGTCTTCTGTCATCGAAGTCGTCCCCATTAGGCCTTCCTGAAGAACTACATCCATTGTCAAGCTCATCAGCTGTCTTTATTGTCTCTTTTCTTAAGCCATCTCTTGGGTTGGGAGTTTCCAATTGTGCCTTCTGTGGCTCTTGATAAGCCCCTGATGTCCCATTTTCCATCTTACTACTTAGTTTTCTGGGTGTCAATAATGGTACTCGTGGAGGCGGTGGTGGTGGAGGAGGAGGTGGCGGTTTAGCATTTTGAGGAGATGGACTACAGTTGCTTATTGATCGTAGTAGTGCTAAATTAGGTGGTGGCGGTGGAGCTGCAAATTTCGCTCTCTTGGGAAAGTTTGACCTTGTTTCTTGTTTTCCTTGAGTTTCAAACTCTTTGATATGATCCGACACCATCTCCACTTGAGGCGGGGGTGGTGGAGGAGGTGTGGCCTTGATGGACGGGATGATGGCATGCTTGATGACATCAGGAGATGAAGAAGCTAAACCCCTTGATTTAGGTGAAGTCCTTCTAGAATGAGGGAAGGAACTTCCACCATTATTTCTACTAGATGAACGTGTAGCTTGAGCCCAGTACCCATCATCACCGCTAGCAACAGAGCCATGAAGTGAGCCGTGCGGAGTATAAAACAGAGTATCGCTTCGTTCCTCATCAGAAGAAGACATCGTAGCCGTTGGGGAACTCTTCTGTAGCACAATCCTGGGCGGAGCCCTATTTAATGGTGGCAATGGCTGCAAGTCAGGACTAGGCCTATATCGATCTGACCTCTTCATTGTATCATCGTTACTAGTCAGCTTATGGTAAGGGGATCCACTAGATATGTTATCTTCATTGGCTGTCATCGATCTCTGATTTGCAGGCTCAACAGTCCCTATATACAGAAAATTGGAAGGGGCAACTCTTGGTTCCTCTGTATATCTTCTTGCATTATTGGCACCACTGCTGCTGTTATTACCCACTAACTTCTGCGTCTCAACAGGGTTATTCCCCCTGTGTTTATACAGGTAGAATGCCAATGCCGAAAGCATTCCAAGTGTTACTATTACCACCGAGATTGCTATTGCCACTTTCTTGGTGGGCTTAGCAGCTGGCTGAGTCGCGGTTGGTATTGGAGTAACCCCATTAGACGGTAGAGAAGGTGAAGGGGGTAAGTTCTGGGTAGGGGTGGAGCCAGCTGGCACCTCCGGGAAGAAAGGCTGGTCCGGGTCGTAGCCGGAATTATCAGCTGGGGGCGGAGGCGGTGCCAATGATGACGGGTCATCGACTCCAGGTGGGGGTGAAGAGCTGTCAGGGAACAGAGGTTGGTGAAGGATTCTTCTGATGATATGAACATTCCTGAATTTGTGACCAGAGGCAGCAAGAGATAAGGTTAGTAGTAGTAGGATCATAAGCAAGAAAAAGGAATGGTTTTTCATAGTGAAATAGGGGGGGATAGCTGAATAATGTGTGTTGTATCCCACATATTGATGTCTGAGTACATTGGATGTCTGGGTTCCCTATACTGTCCTGATTTGTGGTGTGGTGAAAGGAGAGAGAAAGAGATAGAGGGAACCTTCTGTAGGCTGCAAGATCTAGATGCCCAAAACTCTGTACTCGAGTGAAGTGATGTCATCAAGTTAGCCGCTTTCTTTATCGTCCTATATTTTCCCTTAAAAAAGTCTCTTCCAACTTCCAAGTATAAAAAATCGCCATTTTTGGAGTAGTGAATTCTGAATGAAGCATACTTGGATTATGAAATTAGTCAAATAATGTTATATCCTTAATTATGGTTTAGCGTAGATTGGGGGGATTGCTGTTCTAAAGAGAAAACGGAGATCTGCTGCCAAATGGGAAAAGGCTAGAGAATCTACCTTTTCTTTTCTTTTCTCATTTTTTTTGGGCAGCATCTTTTTTTCTTTTTCCTGGACTACGAGAAGATCTAAGTTGGTGATGGTGGCTTCCAAAAAAACAGAAGATCATTCGTCCTTTATGTTAATTTTTTATATTGAAAGAGGGGGTTTTAGAAAAGTAATTCCTAAGTGCCGTTAAATACTTAAGGATTAATTTCCAGTATTTTTTCTTTTCCCCTTTGCTAGTGCTTTTTAGGTCAATATTACTTGAATAAGCTCTATTTAGGTTATTTTATCTTTAATTGACCATTTTTATTACTCCATATTATTATTATTATTTCAAATACAGTTATTTTAAATAGATTGTGTTTTTGCCTTGTATTTAAACACTTTATATGACTCCTGTTTTAAAAAAGGAGAAAGTGGCTAATAGAATATTTTCCTCCCCGTTTATCATTGATATACAGCATATATATGCACTGTTAATAGCATAAACTTAGCCTTTATATCAGGAGCTAAATATGGAACTAACTACATACATTACCAAAAAACACTACCAAAATATATGGACCTATATATCTTAAGTTCTTAACAGTATCATTAGGATTTAATTTTAGAAGTAGCAGTCCGTTGCACTGTTATTTTATTTAAATTATACTTATACTTATTATTATTTAATTTAAATGAGGAAGGCCTAGCAAAAGTAAATAGAAAGGACGAATCATACCTATTATTAAGTCGATCTATTTTGTTTTTCACAAAAATAAACTTCCAATTTATTATTATTTACATGGTTGAGTTATGTGAATCTGTCATATTAGTCCCGAATTCCCGATCTAAGGAGTAAAAGCAAACGAAGGAAATTTGGCAACGTGGTAGAGTACAATGTCAATATAATAACCAAAATTGAAGTGGACTCCGTACATCCTTCTCTCGACCCCCAAGCTCTTGGGATCTACGTACTACTCTCAACTCTGTAGCCGTTTGTACCCTTCACAAGGATTGGTTGTATTTTAATTACGAGGTCCTGCAAGAGTCGTGACCAACTTCTTCACAACATAGCATCAACGTTAATATTGTCCTCATATCTTTCAGAATTCTTTTTATATTCGAAAATGTAAAATGATGGGTTACACTTGTAGTCTTGTATGTATATGTGTACCTTTCTTTTTACAACCGTAGATTAGTTAATTTGAATTGACTTTCAATCCATCGATTTCTAACTGGATGCATGGATCATTCTGAATGGTTTGTTTGTCAAGGAACAAGATTATTAGGTTAGCATAATTGTTTGTAACGCTCTTTCAAATGATAAAGATAAGTTAATATCAATTGTATTGGACTGCTTCAAGACCGTGGACTGAAAGCTACTTACGCATGTTTAGAATCATTGTCAACATTTCATCCATTGCAAGGGTCCAAAATATGAGGAGAAGAAATTGGATCAGGTCTAATAGTCTTAAGTTATTGACACGCACTTGACAGTCCAGCATGATAAAACAACTATGCTTTGTCAATTATTGTTGTTTTATAGGCTTTGCCAATTAAAGCTCAAGGAAAGTTTTTCTCAAGATCCAATCCACCATCGTTTCCCAACAATACCTTACTTCATTCACATACAATTGAAACATTAATAATTTTCGTGAAACACATGCATCAATAGTATGAAATCCAAGTAACCTATCTTTCACTAGGGTTCAATAGTGGTCTCAAAGATGATTACATTTACATGTTTCAAGAATGCCAAATCCGCTTGATAGCAATGAACAATCAGTTCATTAATTATTATTATGTGTAACGCAAGGATGTATTTGTCAAATTGTTAGGAAAAAAATAATAAAAAAAGTTAATGTGCTATACTGAACCTTGTTTTTCCTTTTGATTTGATACCCTCCCTGGTCCAGTGAACCACCGACTCACCGACGTCATTGTGTTTCATGACACAATATGACATACAGGCACTAGACCAAGAGCATATGCTTTTTAGATGTACAATTTTTCTTACTTTAATGTTTGCTTTTGTTGGTGTTTGGGTCAGTGCCTCAACCTTTACTTCCTCGGTGGAAATGTCTGATTAAGTGTAAAGACAACACTATCCTTTTCCACTCCTTTCAGCTTAGGATCCTAAACTCATGCTTTAACATTTTTATTTAAGCAATCTTATACTCTTTGGATATAATATTGCGTGTATGAGTACGAGTACGAGTACGAGTATGAGTATGAGTGACTTTAATCATTCCAGAGCTTTATTGCGTTTCATCATACAACTCCAAGGAATGACCGTTGGCTCAGATCAGGGTTATTCTCTTTGCTTATCTGGAAAGATATGTAAGCTCATTATGGATGTCTGCTACTAATTCTTATAGGATTTCTTAGACACCCACTCTGTGGTTAAATAAATCTAGCAATGAAGGTGATTAAAATGATCTACTAAAAGCTTTACCCAAATTGACACTTCCCCTCAAAACAAGTGTCATTGTGAAGCTTTATGACTTGACATTGCTATATCTACACAATTCGCCATTTACTCGCATGAAATATATTTTATGAATTGGTTCTGAAATTTCTTATATAAGTTATGTCATTAGTCTAAAATTCTGGGCAAGAAAAGTATCTTCCTTTGTACAGAGTACTTTCTTTATATTTATTCCATAGAAAATGAGGACTTTTGCCTATCTAAAGTCTAAAGCGTAACGCAATAGTGTACCAAGTTCATTAACTCTCCATTACCAAAAAAATAAAACTTCATTAACTCTTCAGCCTAGGGTGAAAGAAAAGTATTCCCATTAGTTAAGAAAAATGAACAACTTCCACCTCTGACCTTTCCAAGGGATGTGGTAAGCTTTATATTTGTGCTTAGGCTGTCCTCTAAGTACTGACATTGTCACTTCTGGTATATCACCAGTTTTTTCATGAAAATTTAAGGATATTTATTTGTGTTGTGAACCAAAGATACATTATCTTGAGTCTTGAAACGGAGTTGCTCCAAGTGAAAGTTACCAAGCCTAGCTTGAACCTTGAAGTTGGGATTGGAGAGTTGGAGACTGGAGAGCTCGAAGCTTACCCTGAGCTTGAACTTCCCTAGGGCATAGTGGCATCTAAGCGTGTCAAACATGGACCTTGGAAAAGGAGATCTACTTTATAAATAAACCTAATACGGAGTATTACAATGATTATTGCAACACAATTACACTTTAGTAATGATCACGCAATTGATCAAAACACCAAAACAAATGTGTGGAGGCAAAGCTTGTTGCAAAATGCCCAAGCATTAGAAGACTGACATTGGTTTTCAGATCATATACTGTTGCTCTCTAAGTTTTTTATTTCTAAATACAGAATACTGCTGCCTTGCTGGTAGGATATTAGATTATCACTATAGCTAGTTGGTGTAGTGATTTTCATCATTAGAAAATAATTACTAGGAAATAGTGGTCAGTTTGGTTGTCTTGTAATTCTGAAGCCCCAAAGAGGCAAAGAGCAGCAAGAGATTTTATGTCCATCACTAATAGCTCTACTCATATCTAATAATTTCATGTTGGCCATGTCAAAATTATTAATTTCTGCTTTTTCATGATGGGATTTAAGCAGGCTCTCAACAGCTACTCTGCTGTACAAATTACAATGACCTTTCATTAATCATCATTTTCAGTTTTTTTTTTCCTCTTCAGAAAAGTAGGGTTGAGAGTTGGTTTCTCCTCAAGTAGAAAATATTTTTACTGCTATCATCAATACTTATAACTCAATTCTGATATAAAATGCAGGTCAATAATAATTCTGGTGTATTCAAGTTGGTAACGAATGCACTCGTCTTGGGTCAACTGTCAAGTTAAGAACTTTTTCTGAGAATTAATGTAAGTCAATAATGTTTCAAAAATTATAATTCAGTTCTACTACGTACTCCATTACAGATTATCCCACTCAAAATTCTCAAATACTCTACAAATTATGAGTGTCTCCATACACCATCATAATTTATAACATGATACACAAATATATTAATTGTTGTATAAAACTTTAAGTTAGTCAAGGGACAATAGAAGTGTGGATTATGTTCTGGCATTTGTTTTACTTCAAATTTTGTCGGCAAATTTATTTAAGACTGGTTGTTTTCAGTAGAGAAAGATAGAGTACCTCATTTTTCATGCAACAGCCAAAGTTAGTCCTTTTTTTCTTATAAATTGTGAAACGCACCCCATTCGTCCCCATTTGTCAAAGAAAAAATGATATTCCAAAATCTCAAAAATTTATATTCATTTGATATTGTCCAATGATTGTGTCTTACGCATTATTGGTTAAAAGCTCAAGACACAAAAGATAAGATAGTAAACACCAATAAAACACGTCAAGTATCATAAACCTTACTTTGTAGCCATGCAACCAAAATTTGCCACACATCTATTTCATCTTCTACCATACTAGTCAAAGAAACCCCAACATAAAAAGCACTCACACTTGATTCTACAGAAAAACATCAGAAGCGCCAGCTTCAGCCGACGATCTTTGTCTACCAATACATCACTATAGGGTATAGGCTAAAGCCTGTAGCTTGATTCACAACCACTATTAATTAATTTAGTGCTTACCTTCCACCGACACTATATTCCAACATGAGTATTCAACGCTT
The DNA here is from genome assembly GCA_026401315.1 of Dysphania ambrosioides. NCBI lineage: Eukaryota > Viridiplantae > Streptophyta > Magnoliopsida > Caryophyllales > Amaranthaceae > Dysphania > Dysphania ambrosioides. The sequence continues at coordinate 5,503,302 of CM048658.1, read as the reverse complement.
TATTTTAGTCCCTAAGTTGTTAATCATGTAAAAGGATTACTATTTCTTATTGCAGTTGTCTGCAGCAGCTGTATTTTACTGATGTTAACATTTTGCGGTGTTCACACAGCGTTACATTCATTTCATCCGATATAGTAGCGTATTTACATTGATATTGTTAGTGTGGATGTCAACTAAATAAAATTTTAAAAGTGGTGTTTAAGACTTGAAATATAATCCTTTCCATATCAATTGTTGTCTTGTCGCTCTCTTTTCTCTTTATAAAAAAACCATAAATGTGATCATATGCTTACTATCATTTGAAGTCCAAAAAGTTTCAGAGAATTAACTTTATATCTATGATTTGGGGGACTGGTTTAATATTAATTTGGAATTGTTTCGATACTACTTACTCTAGGTATCGATCAGGTTATTCTGTAATTTATTATACTATAATGTAGCTACTTGCTAGTTTGCTACACATAGGATCATCGGCCAACATTGTGAAACTGGCTCTTGGAGTTAATAATAATAAGATTTGCAGTATGTCCAAGCCTCTAACCACCGGAAATTGACAAAAGTGCAGAAGACGGTTTGGAAGATGTAGGCTAGATTTTGAGACCAGCTACAAAGCATTAGTCAACAACTCTCCCATTAGGCTATACTGTAATCAAACAATTAAGCCCAAATAATGTATGATTCAACTTTCCTTCTCCTATTAGGCTATCCTATCCCAAATTCAGAAACACATAAGAGGATCTTCTTAGACAACCACATGAATTGGATGATTGTTTAGTACACCTAATAGAGGGTGGGTTGAACTGAGGCGTGTTCTTGCTAAACTTTTGTTTCAAACACGGCCTACCGTTGTTCAACTTGAACTTGAACTGTTGCTGAATCCTAAATTCAAACACGAGTGCGACTCCTTATGACAGCTTCCACATTTCTATACCCCCCGTAGAGCTAATAAGAATTAACTCTGAGAAATCCAACTGTAGCTGAGATCAAGGCTTTATCATCCTGCAGGCTTTCACAAAATGCAGTAATTGGAGTCATTTGACTACTAGTAGAGTTCCTGGTGTCAGTCATTGACCAGATTGTCATTATAAACCTTATATGCAGGCTTTCATAAAATGCAGGCTTTCAAACTACCAGATGGGTTACGGACTTACTACTTGATAAACCTTAAATGCCCCAATAGGCTCCACTTTATAATAAGGCCAAATGGGGCCGTAGTCATTACGGGTTTCTGTAGCCCACCAAAGAGAATACCGTCTATGGCCCAATTGAAGATAAGAAACTGCCCGTAATCTTCCCAACTCAACCAAGCCTATTGACATATCATCTCGTTGAGTTGTTGGACGACGTATATTTTTATTTTTGACACCATTGAGCAATGTTATTACTTTCCGTTATTTGTACTCCGTACTCCGGAATCCCGGATATAATTTCTGAACACTATGCGTCTATGCGTAGTATATAATATTTACCATAGTTGCACTAAAAGACTGCTATCAAATTTTTTTTTAAAGGATCTATGAAATATATTTTAGGCGTAATTATTTAAGCTACATATATAATGTGTCTTTCATAATTCTTGCAATAGATGGTCAAATAATGAAATTGTACACGCAGTAGTTAGTGTTGAACATGGGAATTCATCTTCTATGAGTTCTATCGGCTCGTCATATCATCAGTAACCAAAGTAGACCTGTGATTATTGGGGGGAAAAAAGGCAATACAAAACAAAAATGAAGGACAAATTGAGCCGTTGGTAAAATGGTTACTAGGGATTAGGGATACTTGGGTGAAACCGTAATAGGGCTCTGAAATGACAGGAGGAAATTGACATAGGAGAGCCAAAAATGGTTGGCTCGTAGTCATAGGTCTACATATTTCAATGCTCTATCTTACACTTCACATTTCACTGAAACTTGACCAGGACGAAACACGACATTTTTACTTCACTCTTTCTGAGAAACGGAGAGAGAAAAATCAAGAAATTCGAGAATGATGGTGAAAATGGCTTGGCAATTCCACACTTGCGCCCTGCTTCTGCTTTGCCTTGCAGGTAAATTTTCTTGCATTTCTTAAAATTTCCTCTATTTTTGGTAACTTAACAATGTATGTTGTTTGCAGCTGTATCCCCAAGCTCAGCTGAAATCCTGAATGTCCACTCAAACCTCTATAATGCTTCTTCAATGGCTGTTGCATTGAACAACCAAGACCTAACTGAGGTTGCAAGCAGTGTTTTAATGTCAGAAACATGGCTCCGAAGCCATGTCCTGTCTTACTACCCAGCTTTCAACATTACCCACATTGTGGTGGGACATAATCTCCTCTGTTCTCCCAAAACCTACCCGCAATTTCACCAACACATCATGCCTGCCCTCAAAAACATCCACTATTCTCTCACTAGATGGGGTTTACACTCAGAAATCAAGGTTTCCCCTTCTATTTCCTCTCATTGTCTGCAATTATCCCCTAATTCTACTCTAACTGTTCTAAAACCTCTTTTACGGTTCATCCATTCAACCAATTCTTCTTATGTGGTAAACCCATCATCTGAATCATCCATTTCTGACAAAAAGTTTGAATCTTTGGTTGATACCCACCTGAAATTTCTGGAAAAGCTTGGATTTTTAACCTTGAAAAATCTCAATTTCTTGGTACTTTCAAAAACCCCAACTCAACATATCAAACCCACAATGAGAAAACTAGCCTACGTTCTTCCAACTCCATCACCTGAAGAGCTACCCACAGCTAAAGGACCAGGTTCACTTCCCCCTCTTATTGGGTTTGGGCCTACCGTTTCCCCACCAAGTCCAATCCCTGGTACCCCACACTTTGGCTTCAGCCCCACCCACTCCCCTCACCCCCAGCACCACCACAACCTGCCACCCTGCAACCCAGCACCACCACAGGCTGCACCGGGGCCTGTAACCGAGCCAAGGGCAGAGAAACTGTGGTGTGTGGCCAAGCCGAGTGTGCCTGCATATACATTGCAGGAAGCAATGGACTATGCATGTGGTGAAGGAGGAGCGGAATGTGATGAAATTCAGCCTAATGGGAACTGTTACTACCCTGACTCTCTTGTTTCTCACTCCTCGTACGCTTTCAACAGTTACTGGCAGAAAACTAAGATCAATGGTGGTACTTGCAGCTTTGGTGGCACTGCTATGCTCATCAATTCTGACCCAAGTATGTTGTTTTCTTTCCTATTCTTTTTCTGTTTTTATCTCTCTTTTCTCAAATTTACCAAGTAACGCCCTTTTTCCTGTTTTGGCAGGTTATCTTCAATGTAGGTTTATTGTGATGTGATTTGATTTGAAGGATAATTTTGGTATGTCAGTGAAACATCAGTGCCAAAGATGAATAGTTCTTCATGTTAGTATCATCATTATAATTGGTTTAATTAGATCTATGTCTTACTCTGTGTAGAAATTAGGAAGGGTTAAGGAGAAGCTATTTTTTGTTACTTTTGAAGAACCAAAGCTTAAAGTTTATAGTATGTATGGTGCTTGGTGGACAAAGGTTTATGGCTTCCTCGGGCTTTTGTGCCTTTTAGCTTGTATTGAATAAAAAGAGGCTTATGAGTATCTAATATAATAGTATATACTAATAGTATCTATCTTCTTGATATTGGTATTTGTGACTCAGGAATTAGGATGCTTTCATCTGAAAGGTTCTACGAATCTTTGGCATCCCAGGACTTGAAAGAGCTTTTTTTTTTTTTGTTAATTTGGCAAGGATGGGAAAAGATAAAGTTAAATGTCAGACAAATTAAAATTGGTGCAGGAAGCTTTTCTCTTCTTTATCAGAGCCAGGTTTCGGTCGGACCTATGGGTTATGGGCCCACCACGCTTCCGTTGCGCCACTCTGATTGATTTATTGGGTACTATGTGAAGTTTATAATACAATACTTATGGCGTAATGGATTGTTACTGGGAGTATGATTTTTACGCTTCAAAATAAACTCGCATATGTATGTACACTGGACAAATTTATGATTTATAGGGTTTTGAGTTTGACCATTTATATCCAACAAAGCCCTATGGCCAAGCTCAATTTATGTTATAAAATTTTATGGAATATCTTTGTTTTTTTTTTTTTTTTTACATACAATTGATGGAACATCTGTAGTATTTTGATTGTGAAATTATGACCCCCAGAGCCTTGTGAATTGTGTATTCGATACCGATATGATGGTTAGGTCTACTTAAATATGAATTAGTTGCACCATAATGGAGTACCCATTTGTGGATAATGAAATCTGCCATGTCTAGATACTACGGTTAACCTATGATATCTGTCAGCAGACTTGACTAAGCTTCTACAAAATTCAAGTTTTAGTAGACTTGGTACTGTTAATACTATAGCCCATAGTTTTGGAACTTAATATTCGTGCTAGGGGAGCAGGGGGATTAGATATTTCTGTTACAAGTACTAGTTTTAAGTCCAAAGGTCCATAGATTTATTCAAATTCATCGATTATGATGTGACTACTTAACTGCACAAGTCAAGCTTGTGGCCTTGAGATCACAGGCACATACGGAATTATGGGTAATGAAGACAACTTTCAGCCCACTAGTTGATGTCCTCGCACGTCAAGATTCCACTTCAGTAACGCAGGATATTGAAACATCAGCAAGCACGTTACTCATGTGACCACGATGGATCAGAAGAGCCAATGGATTTGAATCACATTTGCAAACAGAAATGTAGTTGTTCAGTTGGACGTCTGACATTGCAGAGTATTACTTCCTCAGAAGTTGTTTGGTATGCCAAGAGTAGAAGTTCCTGTCCTTTCAACTAGGAACTTCTTGTGCCCTTGCCAATTCAACCGCACGTATGTAACTTACCAGAAATCAGATTCGGGTGTAAACTAGTATTGGCTTACCAAAACTAATCCATATAATATCAGAAGACAAAAAAAGTCATCCCTTGGAGAATGAACCTCTCCTGGTAGAGGACAATGATAATGTATGGACCGCAAACAACTTAATGAAGCCATGATAGGGCGAAGGAGGCCGTATACAACGTAAAATCCTATACAAGAAGCCAATGAGTGTTGGTGGGGGTTTAAAACAGCCAGTTGATGGTAAAGTTACCAAGCCACAAGTAGAGGGGAAACTGAGCAAAAGCAATCAAGTTCCTGAGTCATGACTCCTCACCTCAGCGTACAAAACTCTCTACATCGTCACCAAGAAGATTTCTGTGCAAAGGCAGGTCAAGAGTACGTAACACAACATAATAAGAATGTCTCCACACAAATATTCCAAGGAGAGCCAAAGAGATACCCGTTAATGCATAACCAGCATATGCCACAACAAGTCTCGCAACTACGATATTTGATCTTTAAAGACATGTATGATTGATTTTTTGATGTTTATGAATTCGGAAAGTTACTCATGGCTTTCTATTTTTAGAAAGCTTGTATCATAAAGTTTGTATATGAAAGGTTAATATATGGTAAGCATAGGCACTGAGTGCCACTGCCTAGAGCCCGGGTATTGAAAGGGCCCAAAATTAATTTAAAAATTATTGTTTGAATAAATTTTAAAAAAGTCTTAACTATGTTTTTAATGATAATTAATTTATGACATTAAACGTTTTAGTTGTTAATGAAAATTTATACCTTTATCTCTACTTTAAATTATTGTTCTCTATTTTTCTAATTTCTAAAATTATACTCTATAAATTATTAAATTTATGAAGTCTTGCAATGAATAAATTTACTTTCTATTTTTCTAATTCCTAAAATTATGCTCTATAAATTATTAAGTTTATAGAGTCTTGCAATGAATAAATTTACTCTCTTGTCAATCTAATTGTATCGTATAACTATACAAGTATTTCAAATTTAAGAATTTTTATTTTTTTGATAAAACGCAATCAAAATTTTATCTTGGTGGATTTTAGGTATAATGATAATAATAGGTTTGTATGCAGTAGCATCATGGGTATCAAAATATATATTGTGTAATACATGTATGCTCTGGTATTAACGATGGGCTTTTGAGTTTTGCAATTTTATAATTTCCTAAATATACCTTTAATTAGTATTCAAAGAGACACTCAACTATTGGAGGTTACAAGTATTCTATTAATACTTATTTAAAGATATCATCATTATTCTACTCTATTTGATTAGTTTGCTTCTAAAAACAATATTGTTTCGTTAGTAGTTATTGTGTTTACCTTTTTAAATAAAATAAAATAAAATAAAATAATCATACTCTATATAACCATATATTTACTATCCGAAATGAATAATGAAAAATTTTATGCGTAGAACATCAATGGCCCATAAACGTTATTACACTTGGAGCATTTAAATTGTCAGGATCGGTGCTGATGGCAAGTTTATGAGTAGGAAGTTTAATTAGGGAGTATAAGATTATCATGTCACGATTATTCCTTTGATGCCATGACTAGTTTTCTCTCTTGTATGACAAAGTTTTTTTTTATTATATGATTATAAGACATATATATAAATATTAGTATGTTTATTGAATTAGTTAGTTAATCATGAATGTTGTTTAACTGGAGTAGTGATCTGACTGCAAGAGTTGTTTTTCAGATGACTGAACCACTAGATATTGTTTATAACAAATTCTACCTTCAAGACTTTGAGGAAAACCCCTAAGAAACTTATATCTGATTTTTATAGAACCATTAGGAAGAACGGACATTCGGAGTTCAAACAACAGCCTTTCTTTATTCTTATATGTTAGTCCGTATGCCTCATGAAAGACACAAGAAACTATTTATCAATTGGGAACTGAAGCTTGGAATGAATATATGGTTAGCTGCTAAACAAGCCTTGGAAACTGATTTTTGCAATAGAAAGGCATCATGATCAGGCGTAGGGTCCCTTCTTAGGGGGATTTTTATTAATTGACAGCTATATTTGTTCTTGGGAGTTACTAATTTTGATTAAACTTAACCGAAACCATTTTTGCAGAACTAAATTGAACTTGACTTTGCTATATTAAAATTATTATTACTAAATCAGATTATTTTACTAAGTTAACATAGTTACAACAAGACGTTGAACAAAGTTATCTTGGTTTTCAAAGAATTGAACGTGCAATGAATAATGTAGCGTGAGCCCATTCCAGCGACAAAATAAAAAAAAGCTGACAGTCCGACACAGGGATGGAGGCCCAACCCATCAAGTACTGAAGAACTTGGGACTTTGGAAGTATGATCTGTTTTTTTTTTTTTTAAAAAAAAAAAAAAAAAGGAGTGGGCATTTAGCAACGCTGCCTTATAGAGCGAGACAAACAATTGCGGACTGCCTTTAGCCTATCTACAGAATGTATTAGTGGCGAAGAAGTACGACACAACTACGCCATGTCTTCCTAGCATTTTGGAAAATTTTAACTTTAACATCACCGAAGTTTATAGTTATAATTGTAGAGCAAATTGAAATGGTGATCCATAAAAGGCCAAACAAAATCAAATAGCGAGGAAGGGTTATGCTGTCGGGAATTTCCAACAATGGGCCAAATGTAATATGTAACAACCGCCCTCCATTTGACATTTTGTTTTTGGCATCTTCTTTAACGCTTTTTTATTCCCTTGTATGTTCGCTCAAGATCGCTCCACACAATCCTTGTCTTTTTTTTTCTTAATTAACTTTTTATAGTGTTTAAATCACAACTTAAAATGCTTTTATTTTAAAATTTGTAAAATAAAAAAATTACAAAAATATAATATTTAAAAAAACTTATATTAAGATATATCAAATAAATTCAATTTGAATACATTATTTCTTATAATATAATTAAAATTTATAATTGGATTTTTTAAACTATAACTTTATAAATAGAAATATGTTAAAAATAAAAAGACAGATGTAATACAAAAGTCCGACTTCATCATTTTAGAGGGAGGAGAAAGTTGGTTGTCATTAGCCATTTATAGCACATAAGAAGTTGTTGGCATATTCATTCTATTACTAATAAAGTGTTCGTTTGTGTGGTTTCCAGCATATCAACATTAACAAGATACTTTCAGTTTCATTATTTTGTTTTTAATAATTTTTTGAGGAAGACACTTTCATACTTAAATATCTTAGCTTATATTGAAATTTATATAAAAAAAAACCCATAAAAATAGAAAATTGTCTATTAGAAGTGTAAATAGTTGAACATATAGACCAAATTACTACTATCGTTATCTCTTTATTTTTGTCCAATTTCTATTTATAAAGTCAAAATTTTAAAAATTTGACCTTAAATTTTCATAACGTTATAAGAAATAATATATTCATGTTGGATCTTATTAGATGTGTTTCAATATAAATTTTTTGAATATTAAATTTTGTAATTTTTGTCTTGCAAATTTTGATATATGAACATTTAAATTGCATCTTTGACACCATAAAAAGTCACTTAAAAAAAGAATAGAGGGTACATTGAAAATGAGGAGTAGCTAGTTTTGGTAAGATGTAGCGAGAGATGTGTTTCAAAAGTAACACATCGTACAACGTTGCATGTAATATTTTTCGGGAAAGAAGTCATAATAAATATTTGTTTAGCTGCGTTTCTTTAATCATTAAATGATAAACGGTTATGTACTAACACCATTTGGTTAAAGATTAATCTAACGGAATAAAGTGTTGAATGTTTATGAAAGGATGGGAATTTTCTGGTATTATATTGGTATGGAAAATTATTGGAGCATGTCATGTGAACTTTTATGAAAGAAATAGATTTGGATAGGGGGTGGGGTAGAAATATAGGACAATGTTATAGACTTATGTTAGTTGTAATTGAGAACTCAAGTAGATGTGGTTATAGTTTTGTCCATTAGTTCGTGGAAAAATATATATGGCCGGAGTATAGCATTGGTTTGATTAGACTACTCAATAATACGGTGTGAACATCCAAGCTAGTCGTGCATCTTTCTAGAAGAAGGCACGCTAGCTTAGTTGCATATTTTATTATTCTTCCTTTCAAAAAATTGCTTTTATTTTTAAGCAAGATCAAATTTAAAATAGGTGACAAATCAAGAAGAAATTAGAGAAATTATTAAGAAACCGAAAGGAATAATATAATAATTATTATTTTTCATCATGTATGGTCAATTCTCAGTTGCCCCACGATAGAAAAAGATACACATATTAAGAGCTAATTATATTAAGTATGAAATGTCTTTTAGTATTTGTGTGCATATGGAAAAGGCTTTTCTGAATGAAAGGATTTCTTTTTGGCTATCTAGTACTCCGTAACTACTCGAGCGAGAGAGAGAGCATGAAGCCATGAATTAGCAAGTCACATTAAATGTCGCACATATAACTTAAGATATGGATAAGAAGAACGGCATACCCTACATCCACTGGTAAGCAGGACTGCGCGGTTGAGCTAGCTAATGATACAACAAATGCTAAAGCTATTAGCTACCCTAACAGTAATTTTGATTTTAATCTCCTAACAATAGAATATTAATACTAATCTATTCCCTTTGTCATTTTATTTTTACCATGTTTCTATTTATGAAGTCAAAGATTTAATAGTATGACTGTAATTTATCATTATGTTATAACACTTATAAGATATAATCTATTTAAGTGAGATTTTATTGTGTATATCTCAATGTAAGTTTTAAAAATATCAAATTTTTATAATATTTGTCTTATATATTTGGAGATATACACTTTTTAAGTCATGTATTTGAGATCATAAAAAAGTTAAATATGACAAAAATAAAAAATACGGAAATGCTAATAACTGATCGATAGCAATAAAATATCTAAGGAAATGCTAGGAATTACAAATGGACTAAATGTTTGTAAAATGAAAAATCTGTCAATCATTTCAATTTTCAATTAGGGACGGGTAATTAAACTCAATTTGCAAACAACTATTGAAAAACTCGAGTCTCGTCGCAACTCGCAATATACCAAAAAAAAATCTGTAGCTATCTGGCTTATTTCATCGTAATGCACAATATATTCTAAATGTGAGTATTAATACTGTGATGTTAAAGATCCCTTAAAAAAAGGATTTAATTTTTGTAAACATGGTTTTCTTTGATGAGGATAAATCTATAAATAGATTTGGGTTTTTGTTTAATTTTTTTGGCATCTAAGAAATAAATTTATTTTGAAACTACATGTATGCTTTTAATCATGCTGATAGTTCAGAGAATTGAATCATTAAATAGAAATAGTCTCTAGTCCTACAAAAAAAAACTTTTTATTTGCCATATTTTAATCGTTTCATTAAAATAAAAAAAAATCATTTACACTTTATATTGTGGACTTGTGGTTCAACTGTTATATTTTCGCTATATCACCTTTTATTTCATATTTTCTATCTTACTTTTTTATTCACTTAAATTTAATACAACTCCACCACAAACAAATTCTTAAAATCGTGTGCCCAAAAAATGATATAAGAGGACTACTATTTCAAATACACGAGAACTTGAATGCACACGAAATACAATAAATAAGTTTATTATATCCTAACAAAAGTTACTCTTTAATATAACAAATATTACCCATACAATTGATAAAACCTAAGATATATACTGTTTATGGATAACTCTTATTATACTGAGGGATAACTTTTATTAAGATACAATGACTTTGTTGTATCCCGTGTAGACAAGATATTTTATTTCAAATATTAGGAGATTGGCTGGTGATCGATTTTATGTCATTCCGTAATATGTACAAGCCAATTATATCTAAAATCCCATATCAAATATTGTTATCATGTAATAATAGCATAACATTGCTAATAGTATATATAATGTATGGACAAATGTCTCCCTCTTGCGAAAATCTCCTATTGAGTGTTGACTATTATAGGGAAACAAATTTTTTCTCAATTAAATAGATAGAAAATTAGATTGATGTCGGGGTAGGCGAGCATCAAACGTATGTACGTTGAATTTTTGAAATTCCAATTTCGAAAGGATAAAATTAATCCTAACTTGATGTTTGATGTGGTCACTAATTAGAATTTGAAAGTATTACGTTTACACACTCTTTTATTTTTAATTTTTTTTTACATAATCACATTCTCATTTTCATAGACGTGAAAAATGAAATTCAAGTATAGACTAAATTCCTTCATCTTAATCATCCATTTTGTACGGTTGTACCTATTAATTCAACCTCTCCCCTAGAGGCTAGAACCCTAGTCATGACTCATGGGTGTAACGAACCAGCAACGTCTACCCCTTTACTTCCTTTACCAAAAAAAAAAAAAACCCGGATTACTCAGTAATCACTAGTTTGTTGCCTAGTTCGCATCACTATAGGAGAATGGAATATAGCTTGGGTGGGATGTTGGGCGTAATTGTTATAAACACTTTTCAGTTCATCCTCTAGTTCCGTTTCGTACTTAAGAATGAAGAAAAACTTGTCGAAAATCACCGGTTGGATTGGGTTATTTCAAGCATATGGTTCTAATCTGTTTTTGACATGTTTTTCGAACATAATATAACAAAGGTAATATATGTTTGTAAAGGTAATAAGAAGTTTAATACCATCATTAACTTACAATTAGTGTCTAAATGTCAAAAAGTAAGTTTAAAACTTCAAGACGGTTTCTTGTATTGCTTTCTATTAATTTGTGTTCGTTATGTCTCTAAAAAATTGTTTTATTTTCCTTGTAGATGGTCTCTCATAAACTACTCTATTTTCCTTTAAAATTTTATAGGGAAATACATAAGACAGTTTCAAGTGAGTGAATAGGTCGCAATATACAAGTAATATTTTTATTGAAGACCATGTGACACCCACGTAAAAAAGCTAAGCTTATTCTTTTAGTTTATGTTCATTAAGACTTTAGTACTTGTAGCAGCTTGACATTTTTTATTTTTTATTTTATTAAGAGAATGTTTGCTGCTTAATTAACTCTGCTAACAATGTGATTAAAATTTCTCCTCAACAAACATAATTCCTGATTTATTACACCTGAAAAAAAATACCAAACAAAAGAAAAAAGAGGGTAGTAACGAAATGGATGCCAGCCATAAAAGATACTGTGTGAAAGAGAGAGATGGGTCGTTTTCTGTGAGTAGCATAAAATCTACCACTAGTAAAAATTCAATGCAATTTTATCACCCATTCTAAACTAAAATAATAAAAAGGATATTGTAATTGTGGGAGGGAGCAGCCATGTTGATAGTGTCAGGTTGGCGTGCCTATCACAGTGACTCTACTTAGGAGAGAGAGAGAGAGAGAACAGAGAAGTGGGCATCTCTCGTTTTATTTGCCCACTTCCTCCCTCTTTTTCTTTTTACGGAGTACTTGAACCAACCCATACCAGTCGAGTCGTCCTATTATCCCTTAATTTCGCTTCTACTTTCATATTTTTTGGAGAGAGACTGGTAATTAAGAGGAAAAAAAAGAAGAAACATTCAGAGACATTACTTTTGGTGGCTGACAAAAGCTAAATAAAACCACAGCTCATTGTTCAGATATGTGGGAATGGTATACCATTTTTATAATTTTATTGTACATAATCTTTTGCTTCCTTTACCGTTGATTTGTTTGTGTGTTTTTATGCTCTATGTTATTTTGTGTTTTGGGAATGTCCCAAAAGAAAAGAGAAACAACAGAGTTGGCTTTGTTGTGCTTGTCTTTATGTTTGTTTTTTTTTTTTTTAAAAAAAAAAAAATTAAAAATTCTCCAGCGCGAATTCTTCTGTATATGTATGGTATTAAGGTATGGTTGTGAGATGTGAATGAAGACACAAATAATGTGCATGGGGGGCTAGAAGTGACTTTCTCTGTCTAGGTCAGTTTTAAAACACTCGCTAGCTTTGTAGGCTTAATAGTGTATGAGAATAGACCCTCTGCTTCTAATGATTACTTCTATTTCCTCTGAGTTTTCCTCTTTTTCTTTTCCTCTGTTTTTCTGGATTTAACTTTACTTTTTTCATGTGTTTAATGCTCCTCCCATCTGCCATCTCCCCCTCTTCTTTTTTTTTTTTTTTTTTTAGGACTCCTTTTATTATTGTCACTGCGTTCCTTGGTTATTTTGGTAAGTTGTATCAAACCCACTACGGATATTTTTTTTTTTTTTTTTTTTTTTGGAAAATCGTGTCCTTTGAATATTCCCTTCCAAATCTAATTCCAAGGCAGAGTTAAAAAATGAGAGTGAAACAACTTTGTTGGTAATAGTGATTGTTTGTCTATATGACTACATCAGAGATGCTGATTGTCCCACCCTTTGTTTGTTTTGTGCATTTTCGCAGGGATACTGCTTGCTCGCTTGCTAGCTCGCTCTTGGGTCGTGCTATTCAATGATGCTATCGATTTCATTCATAAAAACTTACAACAACCGTAAAGCTAAGGAGTCTGCCTTCCTTCCAAATCTAGGGTTTTGGAGTTAAGCTATATATTTTTTTAAACAATAACAAGATTAAGTAACCAAAGCAAAGACAGATAAAGAGAAAAGGCGGTGGGGTGGGAGTGTAATCTTAGCGGCAAGTGGAGGAGAGAGAAACAATGGGGTGTGTGTGAAGTGTGCAAGCAAGTTTGGGTTATTGATTAAAGAGAAGTTTTCCTGTGTTGGTTGGGTTGTAAAAAAAATGTATATACCTTGGGCTCCCAAAATGTGCCCGGGCTCAGTGTACTTTGCTGCTTAGTTAGGAAGCATAATCAACTCTACCTCCTCTCATTCTCCTTCAACAATAACTATACTATACTCATTCCTCTCCTTTTCTTTCCTCTTTCTTACCTAACTTTCAGAGGAAGCTCCATTTTTACGTCTTTCATCGGATCATCACCCCCCCGTACTGGGTGTTCTTTTATTTGGTTGAAGTATTAGTCTGTTTACTCTTCATTATTTTTGAGAAGCAAAGATGAAGTTCATGAAGCTTGGATCTAAACCTGATTCATTTCAGAGTGATGGTGATAATATAAGGTCTGATTATTCTTCATTCTCTATTTTCTTTTCAACTGTTGCATTACTGTTTGACTACAAAGGTTTGTGCTTGATTTTTGTTGTTGTTGATTGTTTGTTGTTTTTACTTTTCTGCAATTGTGGGGTTACTTTCATGTTATTCTTGAAATAGTACCATGGTTTTTTTACTCTCTAACTATAGAAAATATTCAACAAGGGGTGCATGAAGGTTTGATTCTATTACAAAAATGGGTAGTCAAGGTTTCATTAATGGAACTGAGTAAATTATTTGTTTCAGAAAAAATGAATTTAATGGTGTGTTCCGGGTCGTCCTAGCATACGACTGTACGAGTATTCATTAGAGAAAGTGATTGGTAGTACTGATAATGTGGTTTCCAAGTTTGCTACACTATTTATGTTGATTGTTCCTAGATTTGGAGGCTTGCTCTGACATTGTGAGCTGGTTCTCTTGATTTGTGGTCCCTTACGAATCGTTCTTGTAGCTAGTTCATGAACATGAGTTGGAGTTGAAGATCATTTAATGGATTTACCTCGGCTATTTTCATGACAGTCTTGTCTAGTTGTCCCTTGGCCATTTATGAGGACAGTGGTAACATCTTACTATAGACACTGAATGAACTTCGAAAAGACTAATAGTTCTGCGACCTGTCTCCTTGTTTGGCGAGGTCTAGCTCTGTGTTACTCATGGATTCGTCTTGAGGTGGGAGCGATGTTGTATCTATCTCTGAGATGAGACAATGCAGTCCAGTCGCGGCGGTTTAGTAACATTTTTTGGGCTTTCTTGAATTATTTAGGGGCACGATTGGGAGAAAAATACGAGATTGATTCAATCTTTAAGATGGGACTAGTTTACCTTCTGTGCCACTCCGGGATGGTAGTATAACCTTTGTGAAATTGGGAGTGGACAGAAAGATTTACTTGCAGGGACACTCTGTAAAAGTTCTTAACGGATACTCCAATCGTACTGAAATATTTTTGGGTGTGGAATTTGATGGCATATCACATTATCAGCACTCTCCTGATTCCTGTCAATCATAATTAACTGTTTGTGTTTTCTGTGGTTATTAGAGATGCTTGTTTGATATCCAGGGCTTTGGTTTTTCCTTACTATTGTTGAATATATTTTTCCTTTAAACAGATAATTTTCTTTATTGTAATCATGGAAGTATCTTAACTGTCAGCCTCTACACTTGGAACATAATCTCTTTTGAACTACTAAATTTAAGTGTTGACATAGCAAGGTGAATGGGGAGTTTCCTGTTTTAATGCAAATTTTTTCTCTTTTATTGTTTGGGAGGAAGAGAATGGCAACTCTATGTATCATGGCAGAGTTTTTGACTGTTAGCTAGCTCTGTGATCTTGTGAAAGGTAGACTTACTGGTTCAATCGTGTAGCAAATTGACTTCAGGGAAATTTTTAGAGAACTAGATTTTCACGGGTGTTCTTTAATGATTACACTTCTCATGTCTAGAGTAAAATTGTATTTTATTACCATAGATTAACCTTGAAAATCATCACTTTCAGGTACGTGGCTACTGAGCTGTCTACTGATATAGTTGTCTATGTTGTGGATGTCAAATTCTATCTGCATAAGGTATGATGATCTTTACTGTTTCACATTAAGCATCAGATTATATTGCAGTAATATTTATCCTTCTAATCGGCCTTGTTCATGGGTCTCCCTTGAGTTATCAGCCTTATTAGTTATTACACATGTTTGGTTATTCGATACATATCCTAAACATATTAAATGCTTTGTATGCTTAATGGCATTGTTTTTACATTTAAGTACCCCGTCCCCTAAGTATACCCTCAAAGCACCGCTTGCATGATAAAAACATCGAAAAATGATCAATGATCTGCCAACTTCTATGGTTCTTCCAATTGTTGTACTTACATGATGTGTCTTTTTTTTGTCAGTTTCCCCTTTTGTCCAAGAGTGCTCGTTTGCAAAAGCTTGTTGCCATGGCTAGTCAAGAAAGCCAGGATGAAATAACCATTCAGGATATACCTGGCGGACCTGCTGCCTTTGAAATATGTGCAAAATACTGCTACGGCATGACAGTCACAATGAATGCCTACAATGTGGTTGCAGCTCGATGTGCAGCTGAGTATCTAGAGATGTACGAAACAGTTGATAAAGGAAATCTTATATACAAGATTGACGTTTTTCTGAACTCAAGTATCTTCCGAGGTTGGAAAGACTCCATTATTGTTCTCCAAACAACCAAGTCCCTTCTCCCATATTCTGAAGAACTCAAAGTTGTTAGCCACTGCCTTGATGCGATAGCTACTAAAGCATCCATTGATACTTCCAAAGTTGAATGGTCGTACACATATAACAGGAAGAAAAACCCATTGGACAATGGAGGGGAACAACTTTATAATGGTGTAAGGAAACAGCTAATGGTTCCAAAAGACTGGTGGGTAGAAGACTTGTCTGACCTTGACATGGATCTGTATAAACGGGTCATAACTACCATTAAGACAAAAGGAAAGGTTTCAAATGATGTCATTGGTGAGGCCTTGAAGACTTATGCATTGAGAAAGTTGCCTGGTTTCAGTAAGGGTATGGTCCAAGGTGGTGATATGCACAAGAACCAATCATTAGTTGAGACTATAGTTCGTCTTCTTCCAAAAGACAAAGGCAGTGTCTCTTCTAGTTTCATGCTTAGGCTGTTGAGAGCATCAATATCTTTAGGTTGCGGAGAAATGGTTAGGATGCAGTTGCTGAGAAGAATTGGGTTGCAACTGGACGAGGCTTCAGTAGCAGATTTGTTAATTCGTGCTCCACCTGGTGAAACTACTGTTTATGACATTAATTTGGTGGAAAATTTGGTTAAGGAGTTTGTGATGCAGGATCACAGTGTTCAGAACAATTCTCATATTGAAATAGATTTCCAAGACCTTAAGAAGCCTGTGACCATATCAGATGCTTCCAAGGGTATGGTTGCCAAGCTAGTTGATTGCTACCTCACTGAGGTTTCACGAGATCCCAACTTTCCATTGTCTAAATTCATTACTATATCAGAGCTTATTTCTGGATTTCCAAGACCATCACATGATGGTATTTACCGTGCTATTGATATGTTCTTGAAGGTAAGATCGGAATCACTCCTTATTTCAAATCTTGTTTCTGTACTATTGTTTGACCTAGTACCTGCTTGCTATTCTCAAGCGTTCCTTGTCTTTTAAAAAGGACAATGCCCTAGCATTGACAAGGTGAAATTTTGCAACAAGGAAACTAGTGATGTTTTTATCACTCACATTGATTTATCAAGGATTCCTGATTTGATTAAATGAATTTGGTTCTTTTGCAGGAACATCCCGGCATTAGTAAGAGCGAAAGGAAGAAAATATGCAAATTGATGGATTGCAGAAAACTGTCATTGGAGGCCTGTGCGCATGCAGTGCAGAATGAACGCCTCCCCTTGCGGGTTGTTGTTCAGGTACTCTTCTTCGAGCAAGCTCGATCCTCATCATCCCCAGGTAGTCGAACCCCAGACTTGCAGCGTCCTGCCCGGGCATTACTCCCTGGTGGGTCTCATGGGAGCTCGAGATCTGCAACCACAAACACTGAGGATGACTGGGATGGGGTCCCCACCACAGAGGAGCTGAAGGCTCTAAAAGGAGAAATAGTGAACCTTAGATTAGGGGGCGGCGAAGGGACTAGTGGTGACGGCTCCAGGAATGATGCTGAGAAAGCAGCTGCCAATAAGGTCAGAGGCTTGCTCATGTCAAAGAGGCTATTTTCAAAGCTGTGGTCCAGCAAAGAGAGAGACGGTGAGAACAGTAGTTCTGATACTTCCGAGAGCCCTGCATCAACGAATAATGCTGAAGAAACTAGATCTACCCCTACCAAAAATAGGATGCGTTCACAATCTTAATCACAGTCTTGTTTAAGGTTTTCTACCAAGAGAATAATGGTGCACTTGGTTTGCCCCAACATGTAAAATTAGCTCACTTTTTATTTCCTATGTAGTATGTAGGAATAGATAGGTCGACTGACAAATATTCTAGCTCGCCTTGTACGAAATCAGTGGACCCAAGTGTTGAGGATGTCCCTATGGTTCGTTGATTTAGTAGCTAGCCTCAATGCAGGTGTCTAAGATATTCGAGTTTAGATAGTTCTAATACAAGATTTTTCCCTATAATGAAAGAGGAACTGTATTTCCCTTTTATCAGTAAAATTTTTGTTAGTTGCTAACTACTAACCCATGGTTTGATATGCAACAAAGATAATTGTCACTTTCTAGTCAATCACATCTGATTTTGTAAAATGAAACCGAGTAGCTAGCCATTGATTTTTGTGGCAAACTGATGATGACACCAATTTATTGATATTGTCATACTTCTGTGTGAGAGCACAATTTTCTATATTCTACTGACAATTAAATATGCCAATATCAATATGAAATGTGCTAATGTCCTTTCCCACTTCATTAATATCATTCTTAATGTTAAGAAGGGGAATAAGATCCGATATGTTCATCTCTATCAAATAATTTATGGACTCGTCGGACGACTCGGACCGTTGATAGTGAGCCCAAACATTGAGAAAAAAAAAACCCACGCAGAATGGTATGGTGAAACCAATAATAGGCCTAACTTCAGAAAGCCCAAAGTACACTACCAAATAAAATGCCACGAGCAATGTGTGATGTGTTTAAAGATGATAGACTATATAATCCCCACTGAGATTCTATTTCAATTTGATCATTGATGACATAATATTGATTGGCAGTTTGGCATACAATATGACAATATGTGAGTGTTGTGCAATTTCTTTAGGAAAGGTCCTCGAGGCAAGAACCATTATTAATTAATTTATTTTTTGACATAAGGCAAGAACTATTTCAAGAAATTCTTAACTTTTTAAGAATAAGGAAATAAGCAAGACTACTAATTTTAATTTGTATTTTTATCAGCATCATCTCTGATCATGAGACTTCAACTTTAACCCTAAAGCACCATTAAGTGCAAAGTTACTTGTCCTTTTGCAAATCATATTATAGAGTTCTTCCTTACCTAACTACCCAAATGGAGCTCATCAATCATTATCTCCACCACTCTAAAGATTAAGATATATATATTTAAGATTTTACCCTTTTTTTTAGCTAGTCATATTTAAGATTTTAGCCAACACAAACTCTAATTTCCTATCGATTAGCAATGAAAAATTCCGTTCAAAACTTACCTTATTATGGACCAATTATAAGAATTGACACAGCTCGTGTTGTAAGAAAAATAAAACATAAATTTCCCACTTAGGCAATGTATCGGAGTCAAAGCGGATCCAACAAAATCCGAATCTGATCCGATAAGTTCGCGTACTTTAATTTTAGATCCAAATCCGCAAACTCCGAATCCGAATCCGTCGGACCTCCGAATCCAATTTAGAATCTTCAGTTTGCAAAAGCATGGGAAAGTGCTCCGTAATACTATAGCAATATTGCTTGCACATTGATCATCTCGCATTATGCTTGTTCCTCGATGTGAGCCTTCCGTTTTGTCTCATGTATGATTCATATGATCCCCCTTTCCCCTTGAATATTGAGATGAAATCAAAACGCCAGTATGTGACATGGACATTACATGCATGAAGTGATGCACACTATAAAATATCCCACCTATTTTAACAGGTTTACCATTCATGATGAAGTGGCAGTTCACTTATATAACTTATGAATGGATATGAATATCTTTCCATAGATTAGTAGTGGCAAAGTTATTAAATACAACAAATATCTGGTGAAACTACCAACGGGTTATTTGTAGACCTGTCTAAATGGAAGGGGCCTGTTAAGGGACTTTGATCGGTTTATTTGTAAAAGGGTCTAATCAATAAAAGAGATTTTGACCGGTTGGTCTCTTAAAGGTTTATGTTTTATTGAGTCTTTAATGGGTTAAGTCGGGTCAATAATGGACCAATAGTTTCCAAGATTTTTAAACACTATCAGATAATAAATTATTTTCATTTACTTGTCGATAGTCTACTACTAAAGATTGGAGGTGATACATGTAAACTATCACTCTCTATAGATAAAAACTATACTCTCTTTGGACGATCCAAACCGACTCAGCCCGTTATGTATCTCATTTGACCCGGCCTGTTTTGAATCTTCTATGACCCAACCCATTTTTTTTAGACCCGTCCTGGCCATGACACGACTCAATGCAAAGGTCTAGTTATTTGTATATTTGTAGGAATAAGATTTGCTTTCCCAGTTAAATTAAGAGATCATTATCTGCGCATCAATTAAGGAATTTTTGGACAAAGAGGGGGAGGGGAATCCAAAAGAAGAGATGTGTGATCATTTGAATGTATGTCATAAGTGATGAACAATGGAGTAGACTAAAAAAAGATTTTTTTTTT
Organism: Dysphania ambrosioides; assembly: GCA_026401315.1. Classification (NCBI taxonomy): domain Eukaryota; kingdom Viridiplantae; phylum Streptophyta; class Magnoliopsida; order Caryophyllales; family Amaranthaceae; genus Dysphania; species Dysphania ambrosioides. Next base: position 5,483,050 of record CM048658.1, on the reverse strand, counting down.
AGTTTGCTTCAATATGTATTACGTAGACAGAACTCAAAAACGATGGCATACATACAACACGTCGACTTGTTTTGAATGTGTGGGTTCCTAAAAAGATCAAAATCTAGCAAGTTAAGCAGAAGTATTTACAATCATGAAATAGTGTCCTTATTTAATTGAAAGAAAGTCGACAAATACAAGGAGATATAATTGAAAAGAGCAACGAAAATGGAAGAGCCCACAAAGAGGACGTATATGCCTTTAATCATTTTTGGACAAATACAAATGCCTTGACCTATTGCTTTCTCATTCTCTTTCTGATTTGATACTCTACAAGGTAACCACCAAAGGTCAACTTGAATCGATCCCCCATACCATCCTAAAATGATTAAAAGCCGTCTCATTTTCGGATCGACTACAACCTAATGACAGTTGCCATTGACCAAATCTGAGTGCAACTACGACTAATGATCTTTACTAGCTGTAATACAGTGTATGTGATTATATCTTTCGGTTATCTGCCACAAACTATCAAATCTGCTTGCTTAAAAAGAATTACTTGAAAATAAATCAAATCTCCATTAACGAAAATTGAAAGATACAAAAGCAATCAAATCTTACACGGCACCATAATTAGTTGTCCATGGAAAATTTTCAACACACAAGATTTTATACTTGAAGGTATAAAAATGGTCCAGCAAGGGACTTTAGAATGACTCCAAGGAAGGGCCGAGAAGTCACATGCATCAGTACATCATTAGTGTGTGGAACTAGTAATATTTAACTTTGTGCATTGAGAAGTGTCAAAAGATGGTGATTCTGAATAGTCGGACATGTGTACCGTACTTTGTGCATTACGATTTACGAACTTGCCCTTGCACATCTCATGGAGACGTAGGACTAGTATTAGGTAGGTGGGCTAGTTTATTCTGGCAAAACCTTTTATAGAAATATTATTAGGATCAAGATTGAGTGGCTTCAAACCTTATGCTACGTTAGGACTTGGGAATGTTGGGATCATTGGATGGTAGAAAATAAAAGATCTAGTTAGTCACTTCCAAAGTATCATTTACAAATTACAAGACCCACGTCTCATAACTCAGAACTCTTCTCTTTGCTCATACATTACACTAAACCCCTATCTAAGACGTTAAATCCTACGGGTTTATTAACGAATAAATACATTAAACTAATAACATTTTGTTCAAGTCTAAAACTCTCGAGGGTCCACAAAAATCGCTGCTCCGGGCAGTGACTTAGTCCAGTCACCCACAGTTCCATCACTGTAATCTTCCCCAAGTCGTTTGATACACCATAAATCTTCATCACAAGATAACATTTTCCAGTGTGGAACTCCTTGCTTTAGCGGATCACTATTTGCTACCTCAGTAGCCACTACACTACACCCCTTTTCTTGGGCCAAGTTGTGTGCGAAACCACATAAAGCCTTTACGAACTTCACGGCTTGTGGGCCTTCACCACCAAGCCCATACAAAAAATGAAGTCCAAAAGGCTTGAAAACTTCCGGAAATGAAGGGATTTTGAGAAATGGTAAAGCGCGATCCACAGCCCTACTAGTTTTAGCCAAAGTCTTCCCCAAGCGCGAGGCGCCGCGTACCTCCAACCTCCAGAGATCATTGCAGTTCCAAACACTGAGCAGAGCCCAAGATTCGGGTGGGGAGGACAAGAACTTTTCTGCTCCAGGCCACGATCCAGGCTCATGTGAACCACGCGGAATAGCAACGAATGTACCTAGACTAAGACGATTATGAAGAACAGCGTCGATGTCTCGTGGAAAAAATTCCATGGTGGAAAACTTCCAACGGTAGAGGAACTCCGCATCGGAAGGCAGAACGTGGAAGACGGTGACACGTCTTGACACTGGAACACAGTGTGCAAAAACAGGTTGTATCAATATAGAAGGGGTCCGAAACTTGGAGTAGCCACTCTTTTGAGTGAACAAAGAGATAGAAGCTCTATTATCACTCTCTGTAGCCAAGTAAGAATATTCAGCTCCATTTTGACGGAACCACTCCTCGATTTTGTTAACCAGCTGTACCGCTATTCCCATTCGCCTAAACAATGAAAGTAAAAAGTCACGCATACATGACAAAATCCAGCATTAATCCATTTGACTGTTTAAACTTGAAAACGTACCGATGGGAAGGGGTAACACGAAGGCCTAAGATGTAGGCCAGTTTGGTAAAGACAGGGAGAGGTTTAGAGGAGTCACATAGGGTAGACTCCGAAGGTCGTGGATATTTTTTACCGCATGTAACAGTTTTGATGCATCCTCTAATCATGCCCACTATCTCTCTTTTCACCTCTCCTCCTTCTTTTCCTTCTTCCACCACTGACGCTACCTGAGAATTTTCCCACAATTTTTAAGCGTCTCCAAAATAGTACGAGTGCTACTCATAAACAGTTGTACTAGTATTGCAACGTTTTCGGAGAATAGGATTCCAAAGCGTGGACCCCTTCTTAATTAACAACGTGACTCAATAAATAAACTAAAGTTATATTCTTCTAGCTTAACTCTATCTACTCTAGCCATAACATATTAACATTTAACGTCACTTTGAATAGCATGACCTGCCCAAAGGTCATGACAATGATACATAGCAACTTTCTCTAATAACAATAACAATAACAATAACAATAATAATAATAATAATAATAATTTCTTAAGGCATCATCGGATACTTGTGATCATGCAAACTGTATAACAAGCCGAATTCGACGCATTGTGAATGGGTTCACGAGGAACGAACCTTGAACCCACCACCGTACCACGTCTATCTAATTAATGAACTCCATTTCGTCATGAACCAATGAATGACATTAGAAGTAGTAGTACCAGCATAAGAAAAGCAGGGGAATGGCGTATGCGGCAAAGAGGATCACCCAATAGATCAGTGAAGATGGGAACATTGGAGCTAGGACCGACTTCACACCTCTCTATTTGTTCTACTTCCTTTCTATCCCTTTCTTTATCATACTCTCTTATCACCACTCTCTTCTTACCCATTTTTCTGTTTTTGTTATTTCCTTGACTATAGGAGGAGCAGGTTGTGAGTTTTGAATCTGCAGATGAGATCACCTACGCATGTGTATACTTAAATAGAAGATAATGAAGGAGTAATATCTATGTTTCTGGAACGACGACTATAAAACTATATTTTATGAAAAGAAGATATATTGAGCAAAAGGCAGCTTTTGAAGGAGGCGCCGCTAATGGACAGAGGAAGGAGAGGAAATTACGCAGGCTAATAATGTAAACTGTATGCAAGAGAGAGCAGGTTATCATGGGCAGGGCTAGTCAATATATAGGGAGGGAGGGAGGGAGGGATTCAGTGATAGAACAGAGGATTCGTATTTACATGAATAAGTTTGGCACTTGAAAAAATGAAAAAAGGGAAGAGGACGGAAAGCCGTTAAGCTTTTTAAAAATATGAACGAATACAGTTATTTTGGGAATTAAGAATGTTTTTGTGTGGAAGTTGTATGGATTTTTGTTACTCATAATTTTAATCATTGGTTGAGCAAGAGGCTTAGAACAAACCTACTGATTCTTTTGGGTTTCCGCTCTTTAAATACCCACCTTCACCGTCTTTTCTTTTTTTAGTTAGGTTATCTAATTTATTTCAGCTTTTATATATTATTATTATTATTATTATTATATTAAAAAAAATATTGTCATATATAATATCTCCAACTATACATGTCTATATTTTGTTTTCAATGATGTTCACCAAAGATAATAAAAGGCAAATTAATAAATAGTACAAACTCAAAGAGTTTCAAGAAAAAAATATACATAGCAAAGTGAAATGACCAATCAAATTTAAAAAGTAACATTAAAGTTGGAATGGCATAAGTGTAGGTGGGCGCAATAGATAAATTAAATGATGAAGAGAAAATGAAATGGCGGCTGAAGTAGGAGCTGCACTGCTGCTGTCTATTTTTTTTGGCAATAACTGCTGCTGTCTATATCTATCCTAGTAGCTCCGTTCTAACGTAGGTTTGATTATAAATTCTTATCATGTTATAAAAAATAATATATTCAAGTAGAATTTTGTTAGATGCATCTCAATGTAAATTTTTAGAATATTAAGTTTTCATAATTTTTTGCCTTATAAATTTAGAGATAAAAAAGATTAAAGTAGTGTATTGGAGACCGTAAAAATTAAACTGGAGCAATCTTTTAGAAAATGAGGGAGTATATATCTATTATGTAAATGTGTATATTTAGTTTTTCTAATTAGATTATCATGAGATGAGATGGTGCGTAAACTAGCGTTGCCATCAAGGACCCCGCTTACTCTTCTGATCTCCATCTTCTATACAAAACCCATTAGCATACTGCCTACATCACCGGCCGTCACCATCATGATGATGGTCATGACATTTCTTCACCATTAATACATAACAACAATATATCGATCCTGCATTTTTCTCGGGCTGTGGCCTGTGGTCTCGTTCCTAACTTCCTATCTAGCTTTTCCTCTTTCTCATTACTCACAATTTACAAACGTGATGCATCATCCATCTTATCTATGAATGTGGCATGTATGTCCGGTGTGTGAAACGATAGTACTCTGTATAATGTGCACATATACATGCTATCTTTTTGAATATATTAATCATTTACTTAAATTAACCAAACTAATTACTCCATATCATTGAATGACGATGTTTTTTCGTATTATTACTACATCTGATCCTGATTTTTTTTGCCCTATTTCACTTTTCACAATTTTTAATATACGACTTAAAACTTTTTTTTTATCTATAAATCCGTAAGATAAAAATTATGAAAATGTAATATTTTTAAAATTTATATTGTGATATATATAACAAGATTCTATATGAATACTCGCTTTGTCCCACTAAGAATGCACCACTTACATTTATAGAGTCAAAGTTTGAAAGTTTGACCATAAATTATCATAATGTAATAAGAAATAATATATTCAAATGAGATTTTATTAGATTTATCTTAATGTAAATTTTTAGAATATCAAATTTTCATAACTTTTTGTCTTGCAGATTTGGAGATAAAAAAAATGTTTCAAATCATATATTGAATATCACCAAAAGTCAAATGGAGAAAATTTAGTGGGACATAAGAAATATATTATTTCTCATAAATAGAAATATAGTAAAAGTATTTGTTTTACTGCCGTTAATGTGGAGTTGATGCTGTGACAAAAATGAATGTCTTTATCAATAAAAGGAATAAAGAAAACTAGGAAAACCGAAACAAACGCCCAAAGATTAACATTCAAAGTGGAGGAGTATAAAATATTTCTCAATATAGTCGGAACGAACCATAACTATTTGAAAAATAAGGTGAAGATAAGGCACAAAAAACCGAGGAGCATTGAAGCTACCTTATCCAAATTCATTGCATTTGTGACAAGTGAAGGTCCTTCTTTTTCCAAGATTATTTTTAAGAAGTATATTTAAAAAATTCCATGCACACTGCCTTATAGAAGTGTTTGTTATATATCAATTCTTCTGATTTTTGCTTTTGTACATTACTTGGTCATCTATGAACTTAGTTGACACACACACACACAAATGTGTTTTATGGTATGAAAATAAATTTGTTTGTTCTTAATTGAACTTATTGTTACACACTTATTTAAGATCATAAAACAATAAATTGTCTTAATTTTGCTTGTAGTCATGAAATTAACCTCGGACCATTTGAGATCATAAAATACAATAATGTGTTCCAAATCTCTTTGGACCATACAAAACACAGTATTAGATAATTTTCTAATATTATTTCGTGGTCACCTCATATACGGTGTAGTTGAGGGGCCAATTCAAAGAGTATAATAGAAATTTCGTGGTGAAGTACAAATTATTTTGTGTACTTTTTCGACGACGTACCAAAGTAACCTCTTTGTTAGGGGTAGTGAGATAATTACACCACTGTAAAAGTGATTTCGTTACCAAGAGATCTTCGGGTCATAAAAAGCTCCAGGGTCTACAATAAAAGATAATACACATAATGAACCACCAGAACAACCAAGGTTTCACTGCAACTTTATAAGATAAAGCACGAGGTTCATTAGAATCCACAGTCCAGTTAACGTCACAGGCAACTTCACAGATTATTAAAATAAGTGGATGCCATTACTTAGGATCCAGGATAGAGTAAGCTGGGATATTCCTCTAGAGACTTGGAGAGTCCCGGCAGAAAACGTCTCCAACCTCCCACCCAAAAGAGAAGCTACTTGAGACTTACGCGAGGTAAAGCTTTATGGCATTTTAATTAGAATAGGTTTCAACAGTAACAGTCATGACAATTGCAGCCGTTACTTTGTACAAAATAAAAATAAAAAACAATAAAGCAGAACCAAAAGGGTTAAGTACTCAGCAGCTTGATTCAAAATTAAATTGAAGCCTTGTAACATTGATTACATAAATCATAGCAAAAGAGGAAACTGGTTACTTTGGATAGTGATTCATGTAAAACTTGCTGTCTAATCAAGCCTATACTGAACATGAAGTGAGAACGAAGGCACAAAAATTGAAAAATCAGTACATTTGATATCGGCTTGACAAACAGAACCAACTGAGAAAACAAACTCCAAATAATCTATATCCATACAATAATATCCTTTCTTGAATGCAATTCATCTTATTGTGTACGAGTTCGGCTGCTTTCTGCATTTCTTACTGGATAGAAATAAGGATGCGCCTGCATGGAATTATAAAAAATAAAAAAATAAAAAACAGGAGTTTGACTCAATGTTCATTAACCATCTCAATTCAAAAAAAATATTATATGCCTTAAATGTAAAGAATAAGAATCATTCATATATCACAAAGAAAGTAACATATATATCATGTTATGGGTTAGACATTATTCAACTAAAGTTTTACCATTGCTTCTTTGGCAGTGGGCCTTTCCTGGTGATCATATTTCAGCAACTTATCGACGAAGTCAACTGCCTACATACCATACAAATACAATTAGCAATCTTTTCAGGAAGAATGTGGATCTAAATGTCAAAATGGTAACCGAGTAACACCTCTGGAACTGCCAAATGTTGATTGTCTGAGTTAATAAACTTTGTCCAAGGTTTTCGGCTATGCCTACAACAGTAGAAATAAGGATCATATAACTAATATACTTCAGGAGTCAAGACCTGTCGTTTAAAATATGAGAAACTACATAAAATTGAAGTGCACAACAACAAAAAACTAACCTTCCCACAAGGGCAGCAAGATGTGGATCTAATTCTATGCGGTACTTATTCAGATATGCATTCAATTCATCTGTCCCTAGTATCTGTAACATTGAATATAATAATTAGACAATTGGTATTCTATAACTAATAGAATAATCATACTGTCCACAAAATTAAGAAAGGTTGGTCAGCTTTGAACTTTTGGGGCATGGATCTACTCCTCTAGGATTTGATTGAAACACTAAAATTGAAACACTCAGTTGTCAAAAAAAATTTTGAAACACTAAAATTTTCCGAGGGTTCTCAACAATAAATCTACCAGCTGATCCAAAGAAAAGTTAAACCTATTAGAAGATGACAATGTTAACAAGTATTTCGGAACATTCCCGAAGAGAATAGTAAAGATATCATCACTCCAACTTCATAAAAATAGGGTAATCGCAAATAAGACAGACAAGGCAATAGCAAATTCATTCAGCTAAACAGACATTATGTACTTACAAACGGCAATATAATCGATAAATTAAGCAAGAGATAGATAACATGGGCTTAACAAACAAAAAGGTTGGTAATTTGCAGAATTGTTTTAACTACCTAAAAAAAAGTAAAAAAAATTATTCCAAAAGAAAACATGATCACCACAGGACGTTAGTTCCATATCCAGTGTCAATAATGCATACCTTGGCTATCTTGACCAATTGGTCATAATTATCATGTCCATAAAAGAATGGCTCCTTGCGAAATATCTGCATAATAAAATTTCTTCAAGTTAAAATCAGTAACAGATTCTTTATCACCATCTTTCCTTTTTCAGGGAGAAGAACGAGAGGGTCTACTGTAAAAGTATGAAAGTCCCTCCTCAGATACTGAACAGAAGTGTAAACAAACATTTCAAACTTCACTTTAGACCAACACAAGCAAACTTTCATCACGGGCTTGAGTTGACACCTGGACATGCAGACAAGTCTGAAAACAGTAGTCAAATCTGACTAACATTTATTCTGCTCAGACAAGGTAACTCAATACTGGCTACTGACTATAAAGACAACATACAGCCTCACATTCCTTCCCAGCTTACTACACTAGATGCAGGGAAACTCTCATAAAAGTTGGATTTCCTGTTAAGTAACCAGAAACTCAAAGGAAACCTCTTTCACCATGAGGCTCTTCCCCTTCATAGATCTTTTAAACCTAAAAAAGACCACTTTTAAAAAATCCTCTTCAAATAGACCTAAACGATAATACCTATTTATTTACTTATTTATTTATTTCTGTTAACACACCAACTCTAATATTTCTATGCAATATGAACAGTCTATTGTTTCAAGTTTTATGTTTCCATCCCCAACTCCGCGTCTTTGTCCATTTCCATTCCTGCACAGCATAACAATTTGCAGGTTTAAGATAATGGAGCCTACTCAAAAATGAACCTGATATTGGTTTGGAAGTGCAGCAGACCACATGGTTATTTTTTACAGCCACTTTTCTACTACTGTGATCAAAACAGAAGCTCATATGGCATTATTGCACTGATATAAAGACTCTTTACTGAATGAGTAAGGTTTTAGGATAGTAGGGGTAAGATCTCCAGTGCACAACTATATATAGTTAGAGCTGAAGTACTACTCTGGCAGATTCATAACCCCTTTTATATTTCAGGAAAAGGTAGCAGCTAATCTTATGGCTACAGCTCAGATTGTGGATAGCTTGGTCTTATATTACAAAAGAATACAGATGAACACTATACCTACCACTGAGATTGTAAATAAGGTCCTGGGTACACTCAGGTATTTTGTAAAGGTTTCATTTGAAGAGAAATTAAAAAGTTCTACAGGGTCGAAACCCGAGAGATTAAAAAGTTCTATCGCATTGTTCATGTTTCCTGAGCATAGGAGTATGCATATCAAAGATTTATCATTTCATGTAAAAGTGCCATGACCCAGGGGATTATAAAGCAGAGGCACAAGATCAAATTAATGTTCTAAAAGAACTAACCATTCCAGCAAACATACACCCGAGGCTCCATAAGTCCAAAGAGTAATCATAGTCTTGTAAATCAACAAGAAGTTCTGGACCTTTAAAATATCTGTAAGAAAAAATTTAGATAATCAAAATAGTGACAGATAAGCATATTACAAGATAGGAGGAGAATGCATAGGAAGGAAGAAAAGAGGGAAAATAAAAAAAATTAAAGAAACATTACATGAGGATAAAAAGGACCAACAGGCTGGTGCCACTAAAGTAGATGCTTAAGAATCAAGAATAATCAATATACTTGAAGGCCTAAAGCACAGTAGGAAGAACAAACATGCTGTAAACTTTAACCTTAACACTGTAATTCAGTCATTTTGCTCTCCATTAACATACAACCCTGACAACATTTAACTCTCTGATGCTGAGAATTCTAACATCAACCAACAAATCAGCAGCAGGAGTAAAATAGATGTACTTCAAAGTGCAGAACTAGGTTCCAGCTACACAACAGCCCAAGAAAATTAAATCCTTCACAAGGCTTTGCCCTTAAAGACCTGATGATTCTCTTTCAATGAACACCACTGCATTACAACCAGCCTCCACACTTCACTAATCCACGCTCTCATAGTCTAGCTCCTCAAGCATTATGAGGTTCAATTATTGCAATACTTTTATTGATAATAAAAATTAGTCTCTATCTGTTGACCACCAAAATAAATACTGCATAAATGACAAACTCTCTACTCACAAACTTATTACAATAAAATCATCACCCTCTCACATCACCTAATACTTTCATTCCAATCTTCCTTCCCTAGATCCAGTAAACACAATAATAATGAATGGCAAGGCATGAAGAAGGCAAGACATATGAGAATAAGTCTGGAAACTCAGATCCAATTATCCAGAACAATCTATTATAGTTAATATTAATAGCTTGCCCAATCTTGTCACCCTTCCATAGCTATAGCTAATGTCTCTAAAGGTGTCTATATTCAAGGTTTTATATTTAAAATATTCATGGCTCTATATGTTAAAAACTTTACTTTCACATTTAGCAATTTCTAGTAGAAATTACTCCATAAGTCCTTTTTCTTGGCAAATGAGGCATTTCCCAGGTTTCAATTTTCACTTTAGATTGAGGTTCAAACTAGATATTAAAGGTAATTTTTCAATAAGCAGGAGAGACAGGGTAGGCAACAAAAGTTTAGAAATTCAAAGAACTAGTTTGGAATAGTAAATCTGGAAATGTATCATCCAGGAGCAATAGCAGAGAAAGTCTATGACAAAAACAAACCTTGATGCAACACGAACATTGTATTCTTTCCCAGGATGATAAAACTCCGCAAGACCCCAATCTATAAGTCGTAGCTTTCGCTGCTCATGATCAATCATGATATTATGGGGTTTCACATCACGGTGCATAATGCCTTGTGAGTGACAGTAATCTAAAGCCTGTCCATGAAAATCATAAACAGAGATTGAACCCCAAAAATATACATATCAAAACATACATATTTACACGGAGACATGAGGAACAGGTTTCCAAAGAATAACTCAGCAGATAGATAATTCAAGAAAAAAAATATAGCACAAATTACTAGAAATGTTACCAAAATTTTGAAAAAAAATATCATGCACATGCTCATCCATCGTAACTCATCCCTATGACCTTATATAAATAAAAAAAAAAGATATTGTCCAAGATATCATTTTCAAAAATAAAAGTATAATAGCATATTTTTGTCACCCAACTTTGATCATCTCCAAAGACTAACTCATTGGAGCCCCAATTAAGGCAAAGACCAAGATTGTCACATTAAAGAAAAGGGGAGACTGTCTTGAAAACAACGAAATAAAAAACATTAACCTCCTCTGCAGCTCATAATGTGGCAATCTCATGTCTCACAAAAGTAACAAAACTTCCAAACTCAATGAATTTGAGAAAATTAGAATCCATACTCCCAAATTTCTCAATATGTATCACTCCCAGTAAAAGTTGTATCTACAACAACAGCAAAGGGCTCCGCTCTCCACTTGGTGAAAATGACGAACAATCGAAGATAATAGCAATTGCACAATTCTTTTAATAGTGACAAAAACACTACTTCGTATTTCATTACATAAAAGACAAAATTTAATATGGATGTCAATAATAAGCAACAAAATAACATATCTCTATACTGTATAGTTCAAAAAGATAGGCTAACCAAAGGTATGCTTACCTTTAAAAGTTCATAGATGTAGTAGCGAATATCATAGTCTGACAGAGTAGGATAAAGCACTTTAAAGTCAGTATTATTCACATATTCAAATACAAGGCTTGGGGTCTTCGATTGCTGATCTCTAACAATATCAAGCAATTTTACGATATTCGGCCCACCACAAAGGTTTTGAAGTATTTTTATCTCCCTTTTGATCTGTAAAAATACAGAAAGAATAAAAAGTTATTCTAAAAAACCTGATCCAATTTGTGTCAAGGTAAAATCATAAAAGAAGTTTTGTTAATCACTATGTAAAGGGTCAGTAAACTCACTCCTAATTATAAAGAAATGATTATATCAGGCAACCACAAAAATTGATGATGCCATAAACTTGTTTCACCATATGAAAAGGACTGCGGCAATAAATTATCTCAAAAGTTAAAAAGTCAAAAACCTCACAAAAAAAGGGCTTCAATCAGCTACGGAGTGAGCCTAGTAGAGTCTAAGGACCTAGGACTCCAAGCTGCTTCAAAAGTGTAAAATGATATGTAGTAACACATAACATCATAGGATATCAAACTTTCTTCACTTATACCAGATACCTTAAAGCAATGCTCATAACATTGCAGTTTACATCAAAATGCACACCATAGAGCTTAAAAGGGGTATACATTTGAAAAATGGTGTGTCTCTCCAGATCAAAAATCCTCAGAGATTTCAAAAGCAAAAACTTAACTCACAGATGCTAAAATGTCTGGCTAGATAAGTTTTGACAAGACTGAAAGAAGTAGTGCCCTACAAGTACCCTCCCTCACCCTCCACCTTAAGTGATGGAAGTATCTCAAAACTTCACAATTTGCCTCCAGCATGACTATAATTTTAAAAATCATCTCTATAAAAGATTTGGTGGGCATCAACTTAGAATGTCCACACTTTCCCATCTCCAAATATCATGAAGGTATAATACAAACACCTTTCTAATATACTACAAGTCATGAATAGATCTAATTACCTCAAACAAGAAGCCCTAAGAGATTGACAATGATATAAAAAACGTGAACGCAATTTATCCAAGACTGTCCAATAGCATATGTACCTTAGCTTAGCTTATCTGGGATTGAAAGATGTACAGATAACTTGGAAAAATACCTAAAACCAACATCCTTACTCTTGAAAAGTCTAATCCAACAGGTCAAAACAAGATCATAACATCGAATTTCAGGGCACAACAAAACGGAATTTCATCAGTCCGGTGACTAAAAAGCACAACAGTTACCAGCTACACAGAAAAAAAAATATACGAAGTATAAAATTAAATTACTTAAACTGTCATAAATTATGATGTATACACTTCTACAATGCATTAACTCACAGGAACCTAATTTAGCACACCAAAGTGGTCCAACATAACATCCCCACAAATCGACAATTCAGAACAAATACTCCCAATTTGATCAAGAATCACAATTACAAACTTACAACAATATTAAAAAAAACCTGGAAAAATTAGAATCATAACAAGACATATAAAAGAAAGAACAAACCTTCTTCTTCTTGACAGGTTTGAGGATCTTAATGATACATTTATCGTTACTAATACAATGAACACCTTCGAAAACCTCGCTGTATTTCCCCCTCCCAACCTTCCTCATCACCTCGTAATCATCCTGCTCACTGCTAATCACAAATTAATCAACAAATTAATTAATTAATCAATTAAACCAAATCGCAGATCGAATTGTAATTGAAAAAGAAAAAGAAAGCGGACCCCCATTGAACAGTTAGAGCCTCGTAATCCCAATAATCCTTAGGTCGGACAACGTTAACATCAGAATAAACCCTAGCTTTAGAGGCGGCGCCAGGGCGGCGAATCGATTTGCCAATCCTCTGCGCCAGCGTGTCCGATACAGTGGACGATCTTGAGATTCGTTTGAGCTCCGGCGATCTAGACGGAGGCGGGCTCGGGAGGCTGTTGGTCCTAGACCCGAACAGGCGGAGACGGAGGCGGTAACTCAATGAGGAAGATAAGGAAGGGGGAAGGGTGATGTTAGAAGAGAGGGAAAGAGGGAAGTCGGAAAGGATGGAAGAGATGAGTTGGTGGTTTCGAGGAGAGATACTGAATTGGAACGGAGGCCTTACGGCCATCAAATCAATCAAATTATATGGGAAATTCGGGGAATTCTGGGCACTCCAACCAAATAAGGCCCTCTCCTCCTAACCTCTTTTGCTTCCTTCCCTCCTCCAATTTTTTTTTTTTTTTTTTTTTTTTTTTTTTTTTTTTTTTTATTACTTTTGCTTCCATTTTTTTTTTTTTTACTTTCTAAATTATAAAATAATACTATGTCTTATCTTTTTGAACCCAAATTTTTGTTGTCTTGCTTCATCTATTTTTAATTTTTTTACCCCCATTATATTTTTATGGTTTCTAGAAAATGATTTTAAAAGATTTTATTTGCAAATTTATAAGACAAAAAATTATGAAATTTTGATATTCAAAAAATTCATAATGTGATATATAAAATAAGATCTCACTTGAATATATTATTTTTATAAGATGAAGAAAATTTGTGATCAAACATTTTAAAATTAAGGTATTCATTTATTTGGCATATATTTTTTACAATATTTGTATTATTATTCGGTTAGATATGATAAACGAATCTATTTAGCAATTTACCACCTTGGTTTGATTGACACAAGGAAGTAGTTCTCTTTGTGAATTTGTACGTGAAAAAAATGACAATATTTCTTGACTTAACTCCACACGCTATTTTCAGCGTGTCAAATGTGACGTGATGAACATAATCAAAGGCGTTAAGAGCCTCTTCATTATTATATTTACATCTACTAAAATCCATTTAGCCTATTTCGTAGAATTATTAGGCCAAACAACTAGTTTATTAGTAGGAAAAACTATTTTTAGTAGACCGTTAATTGTTAATAACATGAAAAAAGGGAAAAACATAATGGAGGAGCTTGAACTTTCTCCCAAATTTTTATCAATGAGCTATTTTCTCCAAATACTATTGTTAAACTATTTTGTTCACATGCAATATGCCAATATGTGTTATAATGGACTTGAATTTTTTTTAATATAGTCTTCAAATACCGATGTTTTAAATCGTTCACCATGCGAATTATGTGAGTTATGGAGTTGATTGGGTATCAATTCAACATTAAAATTTTTAATAATCTCAATCTTTATTTATATACTCTGTATGTATTAAAATAAATCTAACAAGGTCATGTCTACTGCACAAATTTTAGCTAGAGTCAATACCACAATTGCCACTGGATGAATGGTTGATTATTATCTTATGCACACTCATTTCACTTTGGGCTAGCATTACTTCATCCATGGAAAATTACTTACCCTATTAACTAGTTCTGTTAATAGTCGACAAACCAATAAACAAGCAAAAATATAAGGAGAGAATCATATTAGTGGCTCAACTTTAAATGTTGCACTTGAATAAATATGAATCCACCTAACCAATCTAGTGTAACTTTAACTTTTACTTTACTTCAACAACAACAACAACAACAATAATAATCATCGCTTTTATTTCAAGTTGTGCAGATAAATCTTCATACTATAGTTAGTTATGATTTTATCATTGAAGAATAAGTTGTTGATGACTCGTTAGGTTGAACAAAGTGTAGGCATCCTGAAACCGAAGGCTTGACCTATAAATGACTTGAAATCGAGGCAACCTAACTTGATCTCAACCTGACCAACATGTGTGGCACATGTAGTTAAATTATTTTACTGGTGAATTAGTCAAAACAATGCAACAAGTTTGTAAACTCTTTTGCTTTGCTGATATGTGCAACCAACAAAAAGGTCAATCAACAATTTAATTTATCAAGTAATGAGTTGATCAGGAGCTAGTTGAGTTGGCAATCTAGGCATGATTTTAGTTGATAAGTGATATATTCTTGTTGATTCTCATGGTATATGAGGGATTTCACGAAAATTCTTCCCTATCAAGAGATTCCTATAAATGTCCCTATCATATCAGTTTTCGTTTTGTCTATTCTGTTAGCTTACATACTTCCTTGTTCAGTGCAAGGAACCTTAACAGGCATGGAGACCTTTCTAGTATCTCCATAAAAATATGTGACTTAGTTTAAACTTAAAATTATGACAAAGTTATATGCTTCAAAACTATAGAGACCTATGAATTCCCGAGTCTTAGGAGCCAAAATTGGGTAATTTCTGATTTTAGGTGCTGAGTGTGGAGTTTGATCTTTGGCTATGGTCGTATGGTGTTTAGTTTCCTTCTCTCATTCACCACATAACACTTTCCAGATACTACTGAAGTTCTGGCTTAACCGTTTTTCTTTATATCTCATTTTTGTACATGTTAAAGATTACGGAGAAATTTTTCTGGCCTCTTCTGATCTCGTTAAAGTTCAGATGGTTAATGGATTTCCAAAGAAAAGTGAAGTCTCCACCTTGATGTTACTACTAATGGTGTGTGCTACTTGTGATGAAAATCAAACCTATAAGGTTGAAGAAAGTAAAGCAAGTTGATATTTATCATGATTGTTATGTATAATGCCTCTACTATATTCTATTTGTGCCAAACAAATATTGCATGGAATGCATAGAATTAAAGCAAAAATCTCTCAATTGTTGCTCAGGTGTACTATCAAGCTACATGGGATTTTTGGTTCCTTAATTTGTGGACTAAGCAGAGTGGACCAAGACCAAAATAATATAAAGTGTTTGTTGGATAAAATCAAATTATTATCATGTGCCCAACAATCCCAACAACACTCCTTGATTCATGGAATATATTTGGAAAAGCTAACAACTCTCTATTTTTTATTTACTAATGGAATGGAAGCATGATTCGTGGGTCATTTGAAGTAGTAAGCAAGTATTTTTTGAAGTTGAAAATTCTCCAACAATATTTCAAATGCAACGGCTCCAAGTGTCCAGAGTGTCATTGGTCTTCTCTACTATAAATAGAAGTTAAAGCCTGAGCAGAAAATTACCAAGCTTTCCTCGTGAAAATTACTCTCAAGCTACAATAACAAAAATATTTATCTAAGGTGTATATATTTTAGATTGAAAGGAGATTCATTTGACTAAGTTAGAAAGCAGGATTGAGAGAAAAATAGTAAGTATATATTGAGTGTTAAGAGAGTGTGATAAAAAGAAAGAGTGATATACTTAGAGTAAAATTATAATACTCAAAAGAATAAAAAAAAGTGAGGAATATTTACATTCCTAGGATCTGAGACACTAAGGTGTAGCAGGGAAGCTATAGAGTAAAAGATAGGTGTAAGATCTTCTAGGGTTGGTTTAGGTTTCTAAAGGAAGAAATAAAAAGAGTTAAATCATACGGGTTGAACACTCTAGGCGGAGATGTAGGCAAATTGCCAAACTTTGTAACAAATTCTCGTGCCTTGTCTCTTTTACTTATTTGCTTTTCATACTTACATTTTTGTTTATTTGGTTAAAATGATAAAATAGATACAGCGAATTCAAAGCCTAGCAAAAGCCTTTGAAACATATTTCAAGGCCTTGATATTAAGTCATTCTCAAAGTATCAATTTCGCCCTTGAAAGTCATCTCAAAGCTTTGAGTTTCTAATTACGAAAAACGACCATACTCTATTCAACCCCCAGTCGAGAGTATGTTCGATCCTATATTCTTCTTTTATTGATTCTTCAAAAAGGAAATTCTTCTGGGTCATAATTTTGTAGAATCAACATCAATGTAGCATTTATATCATTCTTTTTGGCAGTACAAACCGAAATTATTCAGCTTTGGTTCATCATGTCTGAATTATTTGCTTTGACACAGATATATTGAAGAGAGTGAGGAATTTTAAAATAAAATAAAAAAATTCAATTTACAACAATTGAATGAAGTAGTGTAGCCCCTTGTGCACCTTTTGAACATATTATATGAACTTTTGCAAAATAAGAGATAGCTCACGAACATGCATGTATTCTACTTTTTATTGTCAAAGCTGAAGCAGCTGGGTTCCTTGTGAGATGGGAAAATACCATCACAAGTGCAATTCAATACGTCTAGACCATCTGGTTTTAACCCTAACCCCGGCCCAACAGGAACTTTCTGCTTTTTGGACGAATGTACTGCATATTGAATGTAAATATAGGAATAATGAAATCAGCTAATTGGACTCAGATTTTGGTACATGGGTTTGTGGCCAATCGCATGACTTCACTACTACATGAAAATTTTCATGTTCTTATATCAAACTGAAGCGTTAAGCATCAATACCCATAAAAGGGTGGAGAATCCAAAAAGATGAGTTGTGGGTGCTATGAATAGGGCAACTATTGTCTTTCATGCA
This sequence comes from Dysphania ambrosioides, assembly GCA_026401315.1. Taxonomy (NCBI): domain Eukaryota; kingdom Viridiplantae; phylum Streptophyta; class Magnoliopsida; order Caryophyllales; family Amaranthaceae; genus Dysphania; species Dysphania ambrosioides. Next base: position 5,465,350 of record CM048658.1, on the reverse strand, counting down.
TAAAATTGATTTTAAGTTACTTGATCAAAGATGGCTGGTGGTATTGCAAGAGTTGTTACTACATTTGGGGAGTCAACGATACCAAAGATTCTTCCTTCACATAGGCAGCAGGATAGCAGGAGGACCTTGCAAGCATTTCAACAGCTTCTTTGGTTACTATAATTCACCTTCCTTAACTTGATCTATGCATTAGCAGTTGCTTTTTATTTGATATGTGCATCAAATCTGCTTCTTGGAGTAACCAAATCTGGAAAGATAATCGATGGCATTGAGTACAGTACGCTTGTAGGCAATACTTGCATGATGTTAATACGAGTATGGACCGCACCAGTCACCAAGAGAGAAAGTTCACTTACAAGGTTTAAGAGGGTTCCATCCTAATACCATATGGCAATAGGAGGAGTTGTCCCTTAGCCTTATAAAATACTTAACTCTCTTTCATTTAATCAATGTGAGACAATTGATCCCGCTCATATTCGAGTTTTTATCTCTTAACACATGAAAATAGTGTTGCCTTCCTCACTCATCAACATTAATGCCAACCATTCTGAGAACATCGGTTCAACAGTAACTAACATGCAGAGAAGTTGGTCCCATTGGGGTGAGGTATTCCTTCATTCCACCTCTTATAATGTCACACCTGATCCCTTTATTCCCTTATATTAGTTTTGTCATTAGCACTTTTGCAGGTTAGCTTGCTTGTAGACACACACACAATCTTGTAGCTTTGATCCGGATGATAATGTGTCAAATCATCTTATACCCGTTGCATCACTACACCTACTTAGTTGTGTTTTGGGTAGTATTTCTTAGCAAAATTCACAACTTGGGTTTAGAAAATTTTACTTCTCTTAAGAAGAATTATGATGTTAAAAATGTGTTGGACTTGTCTGCTCTAGTCTATTGCCTGCTTTCATGTCAGTCTTCTTTATAGTAATTTCTTACTTTATTGCAGAAGGTTTAAGTAATACTCCTCCCATCCCTAAATAACATGTCACATGTAATCTTAGACATTTTAAAGTAATTTTTCCCACATACCATATATATTTTTCACTTCTGAATACTAACAACTTTACCTTACCTGTAGTTTCTTTTTGGGATTCTTAAGAAGAGCATCATATAAGTTAGGATGGGAAAGTACTAGTTTTGAATTTATAAGAAGGTGGCCTAATATTTTATGAAAAACTCAAATGGAAATGTGACCTGTTATTTTGCGACGGAGGTATTCAAATTTTTATCTTAGAGTTATATCTGCACTGCCAGGGTTGTGTCAAGAGGTATCTGTTTTTATGCGCAAAAATCATATTTTCCATGTTGTAGTGGTTTGTCACTGTAATTATACCTGAATGTATCTTGTTTGTAACGTAAGTGCAATAAGAGTAGGGGCATACTTGTGCTTAATAAAACCACTCATTTCAATTGCACCACAAAAAGAGACTTCACCATCCCCCTGAGGGAAGTGCATATCACTTGTGTTTAGATCAACTCCTATGAATATTGGCAGGATAATCTTTGAACCTTTGCTGAGATTCTTGATGTCGTAGTTTCCTCCATTTTCTCTTCCCATGATTGTTCTTGCTGCCTCTCAAGCATTTCTCTCCCATTCTGATTTCCCCTTTTCTAATCTAGACTTGATTATTATATTCTATCAGAATAATCAAACTTCATTTTTGTATGCACTATTAAATTTCTTAGTTCTCTAACCTTTCCTAATAAGCAGCCTTTTGGGTGCTGGCAAGATTGCTAGGGAACTAGAATGCAGAACCTCGCACAGCTTTAGGGACTTAAGACCGTTTTCTTCAACATCTTTATCCCTTTCATTCCATAAAACAAAGAGTTCCTTTGATGGTGTTGTCCTAATTTTTCCAGAGTGGATTAATCCTGGGAAACGTATTCCTAAACCCTGATGCATGTTCAGGTAGAAACAAACACGTCTGATCTTATGTCATAACTCACAACAGAACAAGCTTGCTAGGTGCCAAGCTTAACCAATTGGAAACCATGATACTTGGACCCTTTGAATAATTTTCGTAACTTAGTTTCAAAATAAAAATTATTTACTCAAGTCGAGTGTTGAGAGTTCTGACATTGGTACTTCAGGATAAGTAAAATTAACAAGAATTGGAAAAGAACTAATTTACTATAATATGTGATATAGTTGTAGATAGATAATTTCACCTGGTGTGTGAGGTGAGTACGCGTAAATCCCTTAAGAAGGCCAAATAGCCTTAGTAGCACAAGAGAAATGGTCAGTCAAAAATCCACCTCCATTTTCACTATCAAATGATACAGTGATACCCCATTCATCACCACGTAGAAGATCCATGTTTCATCTTTCCACCACAAGAAGAACACCTAATTTAGCCTGAACACATCTTCATCCACAACCTTGATTGGCCTACTTAAGTAATGGAACCTGGTTCAATTCCAAGTCAGTCACAAATGCAACCAAGACCTTTAAAACTTATGATCGAATGACCAATCATGATTAGAGACACGGGTAAGGCACAAAGTTTTGCATTTTAAACACTTTATGCTAAGATATTGTACAACCAATATAACTTATAGATGTTTGGTTCTTACTATCGAGATGTCAGTGAATTTTACAACATAAGTATAACACCTCTGTTCAATCTACCTTCTCAACTCTGAAGAATTCCCCTGCTTACCTCCTAACTAGAGGTATATGAGGGTGCCTTCTCCCCTCCGGCCCCAACTCAAGTCTCTATGCTTAGTTCGGATTGAGTTGATCCTTGAGGGGTCTGATCTAGAATGATCTTTCATCTTACCATTTAAATGAAGTATACTCAATTTATAATTTAGCGATATGTAAGCGAAAAAGAAAAGACCAATGAACTGTAGAGCAGCATACCACAGAAAGGTCAGAATGCTTGATATACCACCACTAGTGAAGTCTTAAGTCTACCATTTCCTCCCTGAAAATCTCTCCAACGTTCACTTCTGAAACATGTGATATTTGAGGGATACCACCGCTTGTGAAGGGGAAGCTTCTATTCCCATGGCATCATTTTTTTCTTGTGGCAGTCCACCATTGCACCTGTCCCAGAGTTGAAGAAGTCGGCAAGTTTAGGCCTGTTCTTGGGCTGGTAAAATTGCGCTCAAGCCTAGAAAGATAAAGATGTCTTTATTTGGGTTATTCCGGGCCTCAAGTTGGGCTAGAAGTACTACTGTCCATATATTTTGTCAAGTTGAGTAGTCGAGTTCTATCTAGGGTTTGCTAATCTGGTTACAAAGTCGGTTATTGTCAGATTGCGTGTAATTATTTTAACGGGGTCGTTTGGTTGTGGCCAGGTAGTTTTTTCTAGTTCTATTTATTTAAAAAACATTTGGTTCTCGATGATAATGGACATAACACATTACAAATGGATTAAACTCGAGTAGTTTAATAAATTGTATATGTATTTACCATTTTTTTATTTTTGCCCCATTTTTATTAATAGAGTTAAATTTTAAAAAATGTGACCATAAAATCTCATTATGTTATAAGTAATAATATATTTGAGTGTTATTTCATTGTAATTTTTTTTTAATATCAAACTTTCATATTCTTTGTCTAACGAATTTAGGGACAAAATCGTTTTAAATCGTTTATTGAAAATTATAATAAGTCAAAGAGGATAAAAATTTATGGATAATAAGGTTTCAATATCATAAGGAGTTGTTGAAAAATAGGAATATTAGTTTGTAATAGAGTACTTATACAAGTGTGTATAGGACTAACGTTCATTTAGGGACAATTGATGAGTTGATAATTGATATTGACGTACATTATTGGAAACTTACATTCCACGTTGGTGGGTTCCTGTTGCTTCCCTTAGTGGATGGACCGGCCTTTTTCAGTTTGATTGAAACTCATTTGTCTCTCGATCGGGAGCTTTTCTTAGGACAAGATTTAATTGTTTGAGGAATAATGGGTGAGAAATTGCGTCATTATTCATTAAGGAATCGATTATTCCTTTTTGTTTGGGAACTTTCAGTCTTTCAAAGGACAGTTATTGATTTGTTGAGGAACTTTTTTTTTTTTTTTTTTTCTTTGTGAAATCATGTCAATTATGTTATTTCTAGAGTTTGCTTTTTGAGTAAAATGGATCATGATTGTTTTTATTATTTTAAACATGTTTCGTTCTTTCACTTCAATGTCTGGTATAGATAATGTACATGGTTGCGCATCCGCTTCTATCTTCTTTCGGGTTTAAATGACGAATATCAATTTCAAATTACTAAAAGATGAAAGAATTTTAAGCTGTTTCAACTTTAACTTCGTATAATACAATAATGACATTATTTTAGGGTTCTGAACTTCTTAAAGTTTCAATCACAAAGTAACAAATTAAGGCGAAATGATTTAACCCTATAAATACGCTGAGACAATTGGAACTTGGGAGGATATAAAGTGCCACAAAAGATTCGAATCGGTCAAGCCCAGGTATTTGGAGGTGTTGGAGCTATATCAGTAACTTGGGTCCATCCAACAAACTTAAGTGTACGCAATGTTTGTTAGTGGCAATTAACTAATCGTCACCTAAAGCTAGATTTGACACCCATGAGATAGGAATGCTGTCATTAAGACCTAGAATTACATCTTTTAATCAAACAGGACTGTTAGGGTAGATTACAGTGCATACGACGTGATTTGTTAGTGGTGGAAGGAACCTTTTTTTTTTTTTTTAATAATTTAAAGATGAAATTTTCACATAAAGATATGTTCTTTGATAGGGTGGAATATAAGTGGGCGATTACGAATTGCGAATAGAACTTTTCAAGTATTAAAAGGTATTCCAAGAATAATCTGTCTTAAATTAATACAGAGTACGAAGTTAAAAGCCAAAATTGCAACGTTAACTTTTCAGATCATAGATAATAGGAGTTGCTAAAGTATAACTTGGTAACCGCGTATATTGAATATTGTTGTTGCTAACTCACAAGTAAAGGTCTAAGTTATGCTCAGAAATTTTTTTAAGTTACAGGCAGTGTTGGATCGAATGACCATTTTCCTTCGACTTAGTACTACGTATTAATCAAACTTTGACCTTTGTTTATTTTTTTAGTCTATAATCTTCCATAATTTTCGGGGAAGTTTATACTTATAAATATGTTTAGTAAGTAATTTGTGATTGAAAAAGAATGATACCCTTATTTTGTGAAGTGCTAATTGTATAGGAATATCATGAGGATATTGGTTTCTTGAAATTGGATTTATGATTAGTGCAAATGCCATGGCTACTTGATTTATGATTATGAAAGGATTAAAGGACTCTACCAGCAGCAGTGATTTCACGTTTCCCATGAAAATTAGTATGAAACAAGTTTTTGAAGACCAAATTTAAGTTATTGAATGGAATTCAAAAAAATAGTATATTTTACCTACAAAATTTGATCATTTAAAACAATTCTAAATCCGGAGAAATCTTGATAGGTTTACCAAAGCCCGTGTAACGTCATATTAAGCCTTATGAGTGATTTAAGTCATATGTGTACCTAAACACTCATTTCAACGAACTCTTACAGTTGGGTTGTGAATTCCATTTTTAAGACTTACATAATACAGAGTATAATATCTTTATTTTTAAAAATAACTCTAAAATAATACGAGTATATAATAACCTTTAAACTCAATTATTTTACATAATACACATCCTTCGTGAAATATGACATGTTAGTTTACTTTTAGGTAAATATGAACACACTAATAGCAAAATACAACTCTTGAAATTTATAAACCTCATGAAATGATAGCTCGAGGAAAAATTAGTTTTCATTCTCACTACTTCTGTGAAAATACTCCTTTAGTTTAGATCACCTAAATTATTAATCGAGGCTTTTCTAATTCATCCCTGATATAAATTATACCATAATATTGTTATATCATATATAGTTATAGTTATATCAGTTATATAAATACAAAAGATATAAAAATTCATAAAAACATATATCAGGTATAGACATTATGATTTCAAGTATAGAAATAAAATTTCGAAAAATGTCCCAAATATATTTATATCAGGTATAAATTAGGTGTAACACACCGGTAATTCCCATTTTTCGAAAACAATACCTTTAGAAAACTACCAGTGTATTACCGCCACGTGTTCAAACGTTAAGGTTAGTAGTGGAAAATCAAAAGACTTTTCAAAATAACATCAATCGTAAAACAACTCATATCATAAAAAACAGGAACTGTTAAGGCTCTTACTGTAACATACCAAAATAACGTCCAACTCAAATCCAAATCCAATAGTCTAAACTCAATTCAAACAACGCAAACTAATCTGAAAACTAAATTAAAGCAATACTCCACTCAACCAACCCATGCATAATTGCTCGACTGGATACCTATCAATAATCAGCTCCCCAATAATACAAATGTAAAGATGGGATCATCACAGTGTCAGTTATAGACAAAAGTCATAACCAAAAACACACAAAGCACATAATCAGAAAGCTTAGTACATTCATATTACAAATTATAACAATTGAAATAGTAACTAAATAAAGAATAAACATAGAATACAAGGACGTATTACGCAACATTTTACCCAACTGTCATGACAAATTAATTAATTACTTGGATTAAGCAATAGATAAAGTTGTCTCCCCCATATCCTGATTAGGATATCAAATAATTAAATAACCCATGCACTCCCGTCGGAGAGCAACAAAATACAATATAAATCCAGATGGTAAACGGGCGTGACTCCATCACCATAGCTAGATGAGATCTCAACTAACCCTAATTTTAAGTTTAAAACTTTATAAAAGAGAAACTCCTAAATCACACGGCTTCTAATAAAATCTACGGATAATACCCCGCGAAACTCCAACCCCTGTTGTCAATACTCTAGACGTGCACTAGCCTAGAGTTTTATTGCGTATCCTCTTTCTCTTTACGTGATTTACTGTTTAAACTTAATATATACAATCACCACAACATACACATATAAACATTACAGTTACACAATCAATCTCTGTAATACTGTAATTTTTAACCTTTTGATTTCCATCTTAACTTTAAAACCTGTTGAATAGAATCAACTACCCTCGTCCTTAAGACTTGAAAGTCACCTTTACTTATTTCATACTATCAGTAATGAAAGAGTAATAATAAACAATCTTAATGATTAATTAACAAATTAATTCCAATTTACTAAATCAAGATTTCTCACCATATATAATTCTTTCCCGATTATTATTGACAAATCATAATTATAACCCACCAACAATACTAAATCATGCCCCTAATATAAATAATATGAATTCTTTTAAATAAATAACCAAATAATCTCACCAAAAAGGTTCCCTAAACATGATACCAAATTTGCATTTCACCCTAGATCATGCTCCTAAAAATAAGGTTTTTCATAACTTGTATATACCTTGAGTAAAATAAACGGGTGGCCACTTTCTCTATAACTATGCACCTTCTACGAATTGATTTCTTATATCAAATGATACCGCCTATATCAATACACCAATACACAAGATTTACAACAATCATACTAAGCTTTCTAAGATTTTAAAACATTCCAAAATATATTTTTAAGTCTCCTAAAATATAATATAGTACTACAGACATAATATTACAAGTATTATTTGAAAACTAGCTCATTAAAATACATATTATAAAACTCTATTTTTATAACCCTTCAAATCTAAAAATTTGTATTTCATATATTATATTCAAATTACTCCCAATTATATCATAAAATAGTCTTAATTTAATATATATACTAATATTTTTATTTCAAGCTTTAAAACATGAAATCTCAACAATTAAACCATAATATAATATGTATAATATTCTGAAAATTATTTCCAAATACCATAATATTAAATATTTATTAAAATATATCATACTATAGCCAAAATTTTATGAAATAAATACTAGTGTAAGAATTTAAGCCTTAAATCATGAAATCTAATATTTTTATACTAAAATATATGATCATAAAATCTGAAAATTCATTTAAACTACAATCCCATAAAAATTAACATAGATAGTTCATAAAATACTTATAATTTTATGTAAAAACTCAAGAGCCTAGTATCAAAAAACTCTAATTCATGATACTAGTATGCCTATCCCTATTATTTATGCATGAAAAGTTATAGGATTATAAAAATAATTTATAAAACATAAAAATTTATATACTTTTAATATAAATTCAACCCATAATAAAATCACATAAGTATCATATAATAATTTATAAAACATGCATAATAGGCATAGGAATTAAGAGGAAAAGAACGGAAAACAAAGGAAGAAGAAGGGGAAGGAAGCACCAACGACGACAATAAGGAGGGCGGCGGCGGTGAGCTGGGAGGGGCGGCAGCAAGTGTGGGAGGAAGTGACAAGCAATACAAAGGGGGTGGGGGCTCATGGCTTCACATGGAAAAGGGTTTGGGAGGGGGTGGTGGTGGTGGTGGTGGTGGTGGTGGTGGTGGTGGTGGTGGTGGTGGTGGTGGTGGTGGTGGTGGTGGTGGTGGTGGTGGTGTGTTTGCTATTTATTTTGGAAAAGGATTTTACTTTTAGGATTTAATTATGTAATAAAAGTAATTTGCTATTTATTTTGAAAATATGTATGTACATATATGTATATATGTAAAGTATATGTATTATATTAATGCATATAAAATATTTTCGATAAAAATGTAATCACATACTTTTTGGGGATTACATTAGGAATTCTTTATTATTAACCCCATATGAATACACTTCATTTACAAAAATAGTTTGCATGTAAAAAAGTGGTTAAGTCATTCTGTGCTTCTTCATATTTCCATAAAAATACTTTGTATGTTAATATACTCTATATTTACATAAAATTATTACAGTATATAACGGGATGCATATTCTTTATAGACTAATTTATTTGGATATTAAGAAATCTTTTTATGAGAACACGGAGTTCAACCATCAAGAGAAATCATACAATTGGCATACATTGTTTATATGTGAATATATAATACTCCATCTGTCTCCTAAAAATTGTTTAAAATACAAAAAGTAAACTTTTTAAGAAACAATGAGAAATCTTTGGAGGGATAACCTAAAATGTATATGGGGGACGAACCAAAATGAAAAATGGAGCGATCTCTAAAGGACGGACGAAATACGTAGTATTGATTGGCTCCTACGTACGAGCGAGTACCAGCAAACAATTAGGGTACAATGTGGTATTGTGGACTTATGCATGGTTTTAATTTACAGAATGTATCAGTAGACAAGTTTTATTTAGACATCATTATCAGCATTAAATTACAATCAACCTGTAGAGCACAAGACCGCAAGGGAGGAGCATTGAATTCACAGAGTGTAAAGAAAACAACTGACAAGTGGCTACAAAATTATCTCTTCCATCTTCCATTAATTCAAAGATAACACTAGTTCAAGACTAATTAAATGATTCTAACACTAGTTCAAGACTAATTAAATGATTCTAACACTAGTTCAAATCTAACACTAGTTTAAGGCTAAGTACATTATTCTAATACTAGTGCAAAGTTAACTACACGGTTCTAACATTAGTTCACTGCTAACAATAGTTCAAAGATAACTACATGATTCTAACACTAGTTCAATACGTAATTTGTTATTAATCCATAATTGTTAATTAACTAATACAAACAAAATTCCAACCTCATACTAATCCAACTAACAAAACAAGAATAAACTAACAACATGAATGTTTACATAATCTAACTAACAACACCAACATAATCTAACTGATAAAACAAGAATCACTAACAACATGGACACTAACATAATTCATAATCTAACAAAATAAGAATCAACTAACAACATGGAGGCTAACATAATCATATTAATCCATAATTCATATACAACTGAACATGATAATTCCATACACCATTTCTTCAATTTAACCGCTAATCATATATCATTAACCAATATCATTCCATCAAATTAACAAACATTGTTTTAACCTCACTATTCATCATCTTATACACGTAATTCAAACCAAATGAACAAACTTTTGTATTGAATGGGCCTTAAAGAATCCGACAACTTTAAGCACCATTCCCATAATGGATGCTTTGATTCAAATTGACCAATTTCCAGTCCTTGCCTCGGATTCGGATTTCAGTCCGACAGCAATTCAGTAAGTTAGTTTATTTTGGTTTGAATCATGTGTATGAAATGATGTTGATGAGGTTAAAATAATGTTGGTTAATTTGATGAAATGATGTTGAGTAGTGATGATTAATGGTGAATTTGATGAAATGATGATTGGTGAGGTTAAATAAGTTTTGATGAAATGATGATCGGTGAGGTTAAAATAATTCAAACCAAGGATTTGCAGGACTGAAATCCAAAGCCAAGGCAAAGTCTCTGTCAAAACGCCTAAGGCGTTACTTGTTCTATTGAATGGGCCTTGGAGAATTCTTCAACTCAATCAGCATTCCAATAATGGATGCTTTTGATTCAAATAGCACAAAGTTCAGTTCAGGACACCAGCACCCCAGCGATTTCCAGTGATAGTGGAAAATGGAAATTAAGCACGAATCACCCGTTTCTTAATCGGAGGACGGACCGTTGTCCGTTGAAGTCGGAGCGACAAGTTGAATTTCGCAAGCCACGGGTCAAAGGCCTTATTCTTCTCAATAGATCTTAAAAAGTAATTCATGGGATACGTCGGTATTTCAAAGTGTCCATGATCTCTAATCAGTGTTTGTGAACGAGATTCTATAACATGAAGTCTATACTTGAAATAAAATAAGGGTACATATGAAAGAAAATTAAGGCTATAAATAATACCTAAAACAAATAAGGGAATATTAGAAAAAAATTTCCCGCTTATTTGAATGAAGTGTTATTTTTTCCACATGTTAATTTCAAAATGATGTTATCATTTGTAATCCTTCTATTTTCGTCTAATATTGTTAGTTGATGGAAAAGCTTGGCTGGAATCACTATCCGTGTGATATGTAGCCTTTTGATTAAATTTTTAATTGTTGAATATCATGGATTTTAAAAACTTTATTACTTTGATAAGTACATTTATTTGTACTTTTCGGCATTGATTTATACTCCTTTTGGATGAGTTTTTGATGATTTCGGATTTATTTAGACTCATTTATACTAAAAGCTCATAATTCTAGTTTAGCCGTAATCATTTCGATTATTGCTAATTTTTAGGCTTTTAGTATAAATGTATATTGGTGACAAAAATATGGTGGAGTTAGCATTGATTTGTAGGTGAAACTTGGGCCAAGGAAAGTGGAAAAGAAGATTAGCTCAAAAGATTATTAGAGAAAAAAAAAGTGAATGACTCACGGCAACCAAGAAAAAAGGAAGGCAAAATTTGATGTACTCCAAAAGCTTAACGGCAAACTCAAGGGGATTTTTCTATTTGTTTTCTTTTATTTTTATTATTTTTATTTATTTATTTATTTTATTTTCTGATTTAGTAATTAGTTTTCTAGGGATTTTGGAAGGGAGGACTCTATTCTATATTCTAGGTTTTCCTTTTCTCTCTTCTCTCTTTTTCTAGGTTTTAGTTTTATGATTTTGCTTATGTAATTCTCTCTCAAAAATATTGTTACTTTTGAATAATCAAATTTTATTCTTAGTTCATCATTAATTTAAATCTCAAGTAAGTTTCCTCTATTTTTTTCTTTAGTTCATTATATTTTATTGCTTATTTATTCATGCCTCTTTGTTACTTAATTTAATTTCCTTATAGTTTTATGATTTGTATATTTATGCTTGATTTTATTATTATTCATATGGCTTTAATTATGATTAGTGAGTAATTTCTTTTCTAGGATGTTAATATATGAACCCTAGCATGTGTTAAGTGGATTCTTGTATCAACTTAATGTCAAATTAAGGTTGGTTTATTATGTTGTTAAAATTGATCATTAGGTTAAATTCATTGTTTTAATTAGTCAAGAAGCAACGGCTGAGATTAATTACTTTATTTGTCTTAATGTTTGTTAATTAATTAAGAAGCGAGAGCTGAGATTAAGAGGGCTATACCTAATATAATTAGACTAATCAAGAAGCGAAAGTTGAGGTTAGGATGATTGAAGGGTTGTGTGATTTGATTATTGATGTTGGTACATTTGATGATGGTTAATGCATGTTAGTGGAGATGTATTAATATCCTAGAATTTTCTTTTATCAATATCACATTTTAATCTTTGCAATTTTAGTTATTAGTTTAATTAAACAACTCGTTTCTAGCATAATCTAGTAAAATTGAGCTAAATTGACCCTATATTAGCTTCCTAGAGGACGATTCGTGATTGTAATGCAACAACTGTGCACTTGCTGATAGGCGTGTCGCGCACCTAACAAAAATAAAAATCTAACTAATCCTCCTAACTATGTAGTAGGGTAAATCAGGGTCGATCCCACAGAGAAACAACAGTCCAACTAATCAACTTTAACACTGGTAAAATTAGATAAGTAAGAGAACAGAGCGATTATACTATTATTAACTAATAAAAATATGAACTAAAGACATCTAAGACTATGTATTCCCGCTAATATGAATTACCATAAGATAAATCCCTACCCCAAATAATCATATTATAATAGTTAAAAGGAAATATGCGCCCTTTACAATACCAATAGTTTCTTTCGATCAACTTATCGGTTTCCCTAATATACAATCATGCGTATTTTCATAGAATCATATATATTAAAAACCTTAAACATGGCACCCTAAGTTCCTAACAATCCATTCTACCTATTTTCATAGAGAATTTCATGTCCTTATTGAATTAATCACAACCATCTAAATCCAACTGTTGTTGACAAATAGATATTAGGTTCAAATCAATACCAAATTACATCTAACCTATTATTGATAAAATAGCACAACTCAATAAGCAAGAACATACAATATAATTAAATTAGGGATTGAGATAAATTCATATATCAAATCATATTAGGGTTCAACCTAAACCTAGATTATAAAACTACTTAAACATGATAATTAAATAAACAAAACAATGAATAAGAGAAGACATAGTAAGAGATTAAAGAAGAGAAAACAATACTTGAATTAGATTGATAGAAAATGTAAATCACGAAAGCTTTTCTTCTATAGTAGCAAAGGAGAAAACTAAGAACCAAAAGTGAAAACCCTCAAAATATAAACTAATGAATCCCCCCCTCTTTAAAACTAAAACTAAAACTATATATAATAAAAACTAAGAATTATGAAAACTAAAAACTCTCCATAATAAAATCAGTAAATTCCTAAGCTAATCTCCCAAAAGTGGCGTGCAAAATCTCATCCAAAAAAAGTCCAAAACTTCTTAAATTCCTCCCACTTAACTAGTGCCTAATGCCTGGGTTTTAGGGCTACAAAAATATTCTTTCAAAGTGGCCGCCAAGGTGTTGAGGCGCGAAGTGAAGGACCGCCAACGAGGTGCGGTGTATGCTGCGAAATTCATCATTTTGCTTGCCAAACATCATTGCGCACCTCACATGGAAAGATCAACGTCTAGCTAGAGCCATGTCGAGTAATTCTTCATAAATCCCAAGACAAGGCTACTAAACGACGCATATACTTCCAACATGAGTCAAGCACGATATCATGAGAGCTTTTATTGCATTAAATCCTACAAAACAAAATAAAGCATACCCAGGAAGAGCAATATCGAAATATATGAAATGAAAGCTCGTAAAGGAGGAAAATATGGAGGAAAATTGAAAATATAAGATTGATTAAGGCATTAAAACAATGAACAATATCGTGTTATCACTTGCGGTTATAATTAGTGACTAAAAAGTAGTCATCATACTTATTTAAGACTCAAACATTTTGCATTATTTTTTTTTGATAGATTCTAATCTTATTTTTTGATAAATTTAAATTATTTAATAAAATCGTAATAATATTTAATATTATTTTAATTTCTTCCTAGATTTCAAATGGAAAGAGAAAAAAAGAATGAAGAGAGTATAATATTATATTTAATACAAGCGAATTTTTTTATAAACTCTCTCCTAAATTAATTTAATTTTAAGTTTATAAGCTAAAGTTGTACACAAGAATTTTTTTTTTTTTGGCAAATAACAAAGTATTGAATTTGTTTAAAACTCCTAATAACTTATAAGCCCTAGTCTGATTTCAATTTTGGCATTAAAAGATCTTATTAATTTCAATAGATTATTTCTATAATGTAGTGGCCATACCTGTTGCATACTTATCCAATGGGTTTGTTGACCAATTGGTTTAAATATTTAAGCCAGTATTTGCTCACCAGCTTGCCTTACTTTGTGCTTCAATAGTATGTAAGTAATGTAACTGGGTTTTGGCTTTAGTGATGGGAAATTGAGAATCTAATCGTGTGATTTTATGTCTGCCATATACGTTTTTTTAGTAACTAGGCTTAGAAAAAAATGAAAATATCTCAAACGAGGTTAGTTTCCTGTCATTTCAAATAAAGGACATGCATTTTAGAAAGGGCTGATTGTCATTTTGTTTACTGGTATAAACTGTTTTTTTTTTTTGGACATCACCTGGTGTAAATTGTCGAGGGAAATAACTTAAAGAGTTCTAAATTCCTACGTAAATAAAATTGATAAAGAGGGGTACTAACGATTCTTCCCCTTGCCCAAATAAACTATTCTGCCTTGCAAAATTGAACACCTCTATTACATAACTCTGTAACTTAGAATGTCAAGAAAAAAAAAAAAAACTGTAACTTAATAAGTTATGGACAAAGAGTTATAACCAATATACATATTGAGCGTTACAGATAGAGATCATCGGTATAGGTTTTCTACTTTTCTCAATCAAACAACATTGTTTCGTTAGCACACAAAATATTTTTTTTAGCAATGTCAACCATCTCTGATCCACGAGTTCAAAACAATAACATATATTACATTAATTTTCTTCATATACATACATACATATCGAAGTAAAAAATAAAAACAATAGATAATTGCTTATTATCAATATTGTATAATACTCCGTAATATATCAGAGATAATATAGTAATACTTCTTTACTGTCAATTAATAATTGATATGGAGAGCATCTCAACAATGCTCATCTATCTCTAATCAATTTCAAACTCATCCATTTCATAGCAATCTTGCAATTACAATGATCTTGTAAAACAAATATCACTGCCAAGTACAAACTAGTCAATGATTCAAAAAAACTCAAACAGTCAACACTCAACACTAATGCCAAAAAAACCAACATAAAGAGCACTATACGTAATCAAACTATAAAACTTAGAAATAAAAAACAATTAATTCTTCAATTCTACAGATACTTACAGCTTTATGTAAGCATTTGATTAGATGAGGTGAGTAATAATAATTGGGGTATTGGAGTAGGAGAGTAGGAGAGTATAGTACTCCGACTAAAGAACAAGGAGTAGATACAAAGCAGGAAAAGGCAGACAAGAGAGTACAGCGGAGTTACAAAGGGGGTGCGGCCGATAAGGATGCCACATAAGCACAGACTAAGACTTGCAAAAAATTGTCAGCTTCCTAATAATACCACTAATAATAAGCTTACGTTGTTCTCTCCTGACTTCTGGGCTTACTCTATAGCCAACCTTCCATTGTCACCTTGTCCTTTGGAACTCGTTAATCTATTCTTATTCAACCCCGGCATATTGGGGGATTCTTCTATTGGTCGATCCATCTATCCGGCTTCCTACTATCATCTTTAGTCTCCATTATTGCTTTTCCATGGAAAAAGGCTATACATATTGCGAAGTGTACCTCAAATTTATTTACACTTTTCATTTATTACTACTTATTTTATTTTGAATTTGAATGAAAACATTTTTAGTCATTTTTTGTGTGTGTGTTAGAAAGTAATTATATATTACGACTAGAAAAAAAGTTACAGGGCTTAGAGTTTTCATTTTCAAAAATAAATTGATATTGGATGTCCATAAAAAGTGTATTAAAATAAAATTCAATGGCATTTATTTGTTTTACTTTTCTTATTTTTAATTTATAAAACAATGTTGATTTTATATATTTAAATTCGATTTATAAAATAAAACATTTTTCTTTACTACTGTCTAAGTTGATAAGGCTAATATTTTATGTAATAGGTTAAACTTATAATAGGCAATTATCTAGAAACACTATAAAAATATCTTTAAAATATGTGTGTGGCACAAGCAGTCTAAATATATGCTCTGTATGTATCATCTCTCCTTTTCCATAGCATTGTTTAGCTTTTCCGTTCTTTCTTTTATTTACGTGACGATAACAAACTGGTCCCTTTGCCTAACTATCTACTTCTGATTGACATTGGTGTATATGGAGTAGAACTATTCAAGTGGGGCTTATTAAGGGCCATTTGACTGGCCCGTTTATAAAAGATTATTTTTTATTTCGTCTCTAAAGGGTCAAGATTAATAAGTTCAAGCTTAGCCATTATAATTTGTGATCAAGATTCGATAGTTTTATCGCATAATGTATAGTTTATATGCTTGTAACCTGTGCCCAGTGAGTTAAAGCTACATACAAGCTCCTCAATCCATATTTAAAGATAAGTTTTATGTGGTGGTGTAAGAGGAAGATAAGTTGCTCAAAAACAGAAATCACAATGAAAAGTGATGTTACTGTGTAAGATGTAAGAAACAGAGTGAAAATGATCTCATAATGAATTGTAGTCATGGACTGTGAAGAGGGTAATCGGGAATGCTCTATAGTAGTTAGTTCAGTCGATTGTTGAATGTTCAAAATTTCTCCTACACAAAACCAATATTGAATATTTTGACATAATTTTATCTTAGAGAAGACGGATGTTGGGGCTGAGTCACAACGCTTTAATTTGAAAAAATCGAGGATTGGCTACCAAAGGCCACCAGTAGGGGCATGGGTTGTGCGCAGCCAATGCCATCAGCAGCCCGTGTTCATCGACGATGGTTTTGATCCAATTATGTACTGCGGGCATTTTGCTTTCACAAATCCAGTGAGTATAATAAATCAAAACCATTAATTGACGAAATTTGATACGCATGCAGAAGCTGCTTCTCTTTTCAACCTGGTCAGGAGACTACATGAAAAGAATGAATATTTAAATAAGACGAGGAAAACTATTTCAGTAAGTGGTGGCCAATAACTCCAACATCCGACATATTTGCATTGTCTATTACTCAACAAATTTAAAAAAAAAAAAAAAAAAAAAAAAAAACTACAACAAGGGCTTCGATTACTGACGTCATAAGAACAGGTTTCTTCGTATCATCATCTCTCTCGAAATCTCTAGGTTTGTTAAGCTAATATTTAATATAGAAAAGTTGAGATTAGATATTGAGTAGAGTAAATACAAATACACGTCATTATAGAAATGCAAAAACAGGTACTTGTACATTATTGGTTAAACATTAAAGAGTTTGGTGGGCATGGTTAATGACCTCACGACCCATGTGGAACTGACTTGGAAAATAACAATAATATATCTTTATTATTTGCCAAAAGAATAATTCGTGGCCCTGCCCTTTGCTCCATCGTTCAATTGCTCCATCAACGATCTCAAAAAACCAAACCAAATGCATCTCTCGATCACATCCAAATAGATAGGATGATTTTTATTCTGTTTGGAAAAAAAAACCCCCATGGAATAACATGGTTTGCTGATTTATGAAATAGTACTATCTAGTGGTCGAAAAGAGTCAAAATCATCAACTTGTATTAATTTAGGTTAATGTTCTAGAATTTTCTTTGCTCTCTCCCTTTATTTTATGCCTTTCCTATTATTTTATTACATATTGAACTAGAGACGTATGGAATAAGATATGTAAGCCATTGAATTATAATGTGATGACGTCAAAATTCATTGCCTTACAATAATCTTATTACTAGTTGACGTCGTTAGGCTAGGTAGTGGTTTTGCATTGCGATGTTACCTACTAAGTACTAACCCCAATGTGTTCAAAATATCTATGTAATTACCTTTTGAAAGTTATCATGCTCAAATGACTAGTAAACATATAAGATATTAAGGATAAATGTTATCCGCCTTCAAGCGCCTGAAATATCTATGTAATTTCCTTAAGAAAATTAATCATGCTCAAATGACTAGTGTTATCCATCGGACCTCAAAACCTTATTGAAAATAGTATTACCTAATGGAAAAAAGTTTCAAATAATTGTAAGTAAAAAAAAAATGTGGTATAGATACATTGAATCTATTTAATATTAAGGTTCAAAAGTGCACAACTGATGGCTTAAAAAATTTGCTTTTGGAGCAGTGTTCTAGTTAATATTTTATTACATGGTTTTCCAACTATAATTATAATTTTTTAAACGTCTAATACAATAGCTAATTAACGGAGAGAGTACAATGACAATGACTTCAAACAAATGAGGCCTTAAAACTCTTAAAAAAATTACTGATTTTATGAGGTTTTATTTTATTTTTGAAGTATTTTGAAGTATAGAATGTTCCACTGAGGACAAGTATAAATCAAGTATCTCTAGGATCAAGCTTTGAATAGGATGAGCACTTTATATGACAATTTACTGCATATGCATCAATATGGAAATGAAACAAACATGGGAACAGAGAAGCAATAAATGTAAACATTAAAAAAATGAGTGTAGGCGTGGCTTTTGAACAGAAATACAAGAAAACCGTTCTATAATAGTAGGGGTGTCAAAAAATCAGGTCGGGTCGGTTTCGTATTCGGGTCACCTATTTTCGAGTAATCTATCCTCCAACCCAAACCTAATCCATTTAAATTTTCAGGTTGAAAACCCCAAACCAAACCTAATCTATTTAATTTCGGGTCGGGTTCGTGTCAACCCATTTAAGTTTTTGCGTAAAAAATATCAACCATATCCACAATTTTTGGGTCGGGTTTGGGTCTGTTGGGTAAGTTTTTGCCACCTAGAGTTGAGATGAGACGGCTGACAAATTGACAGTAGTAGTTTAATTATCTTTTAGGTTTTTAATTTGGTCTTAGGGTTTGGCCAAAGTGGGTAACTGGCTAAATAATTTTTTTAACCTACTTAATATAGTTTGGTTATAAGGTCGAGTTCGGATTAACCCGACCTGCTTTATAATTTCGGGTTACGTGAGTCATTTTCGGGTTGAAATTTTCAACCTTAACCTAACACATTTAATTTCAGGTTGGGTTTATGTCAATCCATTTAAGTTTTCGTGTCGAAAATCTCAATCCTAACCCGCTATTTTCGAGTCGGATTTTCAAGTCTTGTCAGTTTTTACCACCCCTATCCAATAGTGAGTGTAACCCCCCAAAATGTTATTGATTCCCTTCATTCTACTCCCTAATAATTAAATTTGTAAACAAAGTAGAAAAAATGGATGGTCAAAATCTGATAAGTTGAAACTTGGTTAAAATTTGTAAAAGAAAAAAAAGGGAAGATCTAGATTACTAGATAGATGATGGAAGATGGTAGTGGCATATATTTAGGAATGTCAAAGCATAGGAAGACGTGAATAGTTAGCTATGAAGAAGAAGAAAAAAAAAAAAGGCAAGTTGGAGGGGTTCCTTGGGTGGAGGAAGTGGGAAGGAATCCAGCGGTGGCTTCATCTTTTACCCCATTTGCGGAGAAACGCGGCCGTTTGCCCCTCTTCACCCTCTTCTCCCAAGTCTTTTGGAATCTGACCCCTTTTCTCCCTCCTCCTGTTATTATACGGAGTAGTTATTATATTATCAACCCAACACCAAACTAACTCCACCCTTGAGTTAACCTAACCCATACACATCTCTGTTAAATCTATAAATCCCCCTCCGTTTGCTCCCCCCACACCCTATTATTCTTCTTCCTCCTCTTTCTTCTCTCTTTCTGCCCAAGCTTTTCACTTAACCCATTCCTCTTCCTCTTCCTCTTCCTGTCCAAGGAACCTTCTTCTTCTTCCTGTCCAAGGAACCTCCTTCCTCTTCCAGTCCAAGGAACCTTCTTCCTGGTTAATGTGCTGTTGTTGTACTATTTAGGAAATCATGAGTTGCAACGGATGCCGGGTACTTCGAAAGGGATGCAGTGAGACATGCATCTTAAGACCGTGTCTTCAATGGATCGACACCCCTGAATCCCAAGGGCACGCCACTGTGTTTGTCGCTAAATTTTTCGGCCGTGCTGGCCTTATGTCTTTCATCTCCAACGTCCCTGACTCCCAACGCCCAGGTATTTTCCACTTTTCCTATTTCACCCCTATCCTTTCTACTTTATATCCTTGATGCTAATTTTTTCTTTTTTGGAAAAAAAATAACAGCTTTGTTCCAGTCTCTTCTTTACGAAGCTTGCGGACGTACTGTAAACCCAGTCAGCGGCGCCGTAGGGTTACTCTGGACTGGGAATTGGCACGTGTGTCAAGCCGCGGTAGAGACTGTCCTCCGTGGTGGGACCCTCCGTCCCATCTCTGAATTCCTTGTCGGTACACCGCCGTCTTTGGTTCCGGCATCCGTCGACGCTGATGAGAACTCCGAGGTTTTCTGTCCTCCTAATCCTAGCAACAACAACACGTGCCGGAAGCAAATGGGAGTAAACATGATGCAGCAAGATCTCAACCGCAACAACGTTAGAAAGGCACCATCTTCTCCACCTCCTCCAAGATTCAGCAACAGTAAACGGAGAAAGGAGGAAGATGATCATGATAATCACGTGAAGAAGCTGGATCTCAGCCTAACACCTCCAACATTCCTCCACGCGCCGCGGCAGCAACGACCTGGAACGCCGTCTGAGGAATCGGCTACCACCGTCAGTTTCGAGAATGACAATTACTACCAACCTCAACTCTTAAACTTATTCGTTTAAGGTTTATGAGTAAAACGCAGTGTTTTGGGATAATTTTGTTTATTTTGGGAGTATCAACTTAACTTAGATCTACCCTGTTTAACAGCAGTGAAATTTTGTGTTCGATTTTGATTTGGGTTAAATGAGGGTAATTTGGATATCAGAATCCGGGGAGGATTTTGGTGAATGACCGACGGCAAAGATTTCTCACCCTAAAATGCGGGAAAAGGAAGATGAATGCTGGGCGGCGCCTATTTTCTTTTTTGGGTATTTCATTGGCTTGTCACTCTTTTTTTGATCTGTGACTATGACTACGTGTACGCTTCTACGGAGTATGAGTTAAATAAATTTTGACTCGTTTTCATTGTTAGTATGAGTAACTTTTAATAGCTCCTGGTCTTGAATTGGTAAGGTGAATTAGCGTTTTAAACAGATTGGACCGTAAACTTCTTGCCTCGTTTATGTTACGAATAATAATGGTTCGTGTAATCTTAAACTATAGTGAAATATATTTCCCACACATTGTAACATTGGTGTTGAATAAGTCATACCCATATATTTTTCTTTAGGGATGAAGCCCTTAAATCTCGTCCCGTTAACATGTTGCACTGTTTAAAAAAAAAAACTTCTATTGACAGTTATAGCATGATACTCCATACAACAATAATATACTGTAATTACAAGTAAACTTCCTCTAATATTTTAATTCTGTTGTTGGTAAGAAACAGGAATTATGGACATGGGCCGTGGAGGGTAAGATGTGTGCTTTCATCTAACTTGATTTGGTGCTTTGACGTAAATGGACCAGTCTAGCTACAAAACCCAGAAATTAATCAGTCTACCAATCATATGACATCATTCATTAAGCTTAGATTCATGATAATGAAGTTTCTCGACCATAGATTGCATCTATAAAGTATGGACATTGCCATCCCTCGCTAGTGGGAAATGTGTAATTTAATCTTTTTGGGTTCCATTACAACAACTACCAAAATTAAGAAATGGGATAATAGTAACCAAAAAATTAGTAGGTAATTCCTATATTAATGTAATTCTAGTTCAATATAATTTATGGTGCTTTTGAATGACAACACATATACCTTGGTTTGTTCTTAGTTAGGTTTAATTTGTTTCAAGACATTTTTTGGCGAATAATGATTGATCTATATAATAAGATTAGACAATTTACAAATAGCAACAAATTTATTATCTTTGTATTTTTTTAGTTATATTTTTATTTTTGGAGTAAAAATTTCTAATTATATTGTAATAAATAATATATTCAAGTGAGATCTTATAATTTTTAATCCATCGAATTTAGTAAAAATAAGGTTTTACGTTGTATCATAAAAATCATAAAAAGTCAAATATAACACGTAAAATGAGACAGAGAGAGTGTGTAATTTCATTGATTTTTAATACAAGTAAACTTTTTTTTTTTCTAATATAAAGTATTGTAAAAAGAGTAGTAAGCAACAAATTGATATACATGAAATTCAATTTCTTATCTTATATACTACCTTCTGTTCTTTTTTTTTTTTTTATCTTTTCATTTGGAATTTTAGAAGAAACCAATATATGATTAAATACGATTAAAATTCCTTAAAATCAATTTAAAATATTTTAAAAGAAAATCATATTCCATTAAAAAACAAGTTACAAGTGGACAATGTATTTAATTACTATTGAAATGAGGGTTGAAAATTATAAGGTTAGTGGGGTATTTTGGGTAGTTCATATGTAAATTGAGAGTATTATCATTAAATTTTTAATTCAATTGAGGTTATTTTAGTCGAAAAAAATTAACGAAAGAATAAAAAAAATAGAGGAAGTAATGTCAAAAATAATAATTTAAATTGACTAATTGGATGGAGAGTAATTTTGTACGAAAAAGAAGCGCGTGAAGAAGTTGGAAAATCTTGGAAAGTTATTATTCCAAGATCACATCCCAGGCGCTGTAGGATTGTTGCGTATTGATCCACTAGACAACCTTTTAATATTATCCAAAAGGATGAAAAATCCACAGATTATAGCTGTATTTAATACAACATAAAAGAAAAGGAGAATTTCTTTTTCTCTTTAAAAAAAAAAAAAAAAAAGGCCTCGCGTTCAATTATAAACTTTTCACCTTTCGGCGGACAGCCTAACTTGGCTGACCTAAGAGAGAGACTGAGATTAGACTCTTTAGAAACTGAGAGGGATAGAATTTGTGTTGTATAACTTGGCTTACTCGTACTTCGTATTTGAGGCGGCTTTTGAAGACTTGAAAGAGTCAGGATGGGGTAAGGACAATAAAGTAATTTAGAAAGATAGGACCCTCCAACTTTAAAGCATTATGAATTTCTTTCATCATCGTCTCTCTATCCACTTGCACTCAAGCGTACGGTCATGCAAAGTTGATTTTGGCTGTCCCCATTATAATCTACTCCGCCTTCTTTTAAAGGTTTTAACTTTATTTCCTTTACTATTGCCATTTACTCCCCATTTTTTTTTTAAAGGTTTTTACTTTATTCCCTTTATTAATGTTATTTACTTTTCTTTTAATTTTTTAAGATTTTTAAGATATAATTTAATATATATATATATTTTTTTTAATTTATAAGACATTATAGATAACAAAAATTTAAATGCTAAATATTTATATTGATGTACATTCACTTATTTAGGGTTATAAAATAACTATTTAAAATAAAAAAAGTTATTGGCTTATCAAAATTCACGAGTAAGGGTATAGTTGAAGTAAATGAGGATGGGAGAAATGATGAGTAGTTCGCTGCTAGAATCCACACCTAGTCTATATTTGACTAGCTCATTGAAAAACAATACCTAATTGGCTATAAAGTAATTCCGAGACAAGTAGACTACTTTGGTTCCTTTCCTCCATCTTGGGGAAAGGTGGGCCTTAATAACACGTCAGATCTATTTGTCAAATTGTTATTTTAGTCATTTTATGACCATAACAAGTCCAAGACCCACGCTTGATGCTATTAGTAAATACAGGGAATTGATTATAATAGATTTTGGACTAATTTCTTTATTTTTAAAGCGCACGTAATTCTCTTTCCTACGATAATGCAGCGACTCGCCGCATTTACAGTGGGGCCCGTGATCAGAATATAATTTCTTTTTGCTTTATATAAGTTATCTGATTCGTGTTCATCTCTGCATCTCTTTAATGAGCTTAAATAAATATGGGTGCATTCTGTAAACTCAATTGCAAATTTTATCTCATCAATGAACAAATTGAGTCACATTTAACTAAAAATGTTAATTCTGGAATTATCACCTTTCTATTCCGTGATTTTTTTTTCTTAATTAAATGTTTTTTTTGGTAGAGATTAATTAAATGCTACTGAGTAGTACTTATTATCTAATACAATAATATGCAAAAAAGTTATATTTTTTTTTTTTTTTTGAATGAGTTGATAGGTAGTCAAGTCAAAATAGTTCCTTCAGAAAAACAAGAGAGAATTCTATATATAGGTTAATTAATCGAATCCTAGAAATAAGAAGGCTTAAGGGGTATTGGATTAAATCACTAATTCTTTGCAAACACAAAAAGGGCCATATGCCCATATCATCCATGACTACATACATAATTCATGCAACCGTAGATAGGACAAAAAGATAATAGGACGTTGCTGGGTTGCTGCCATGCCACCGGCCTACAGTCTACAGATCTTCAGCTCGATACCTGGTTGTGTTTTTAAGACTACGATTCTGTGTACCCTGTAATCCTAGAGCAGTAAAATAGGGACCACTACCAGCATATAATTTGTCATTTGCCAAAACGTAGACTGTTAGAGATATTATTTCTGCAAGTGGAGCCATTTCTTAGAGCTTACATCTATTTCAGTTGAATCTTCGTTATTTACGACCACAAATTACAGCAAAGACAACTCCTTGTGTTTGGGGAATGTTGTCAGTCGCCGTCTTTTCCGGGTTGGGTTCCTCATTCTTGCCCGTATTTTGATTCCTTTTTAAGTTCACTATCAACCTAATGGAATACTCCGTAGTTGAAAGTTGAAACTAACACATTTTTACCAAATGCTGGAATATTGACTTGAAATGCTACTCCAAACTCTATATGTATGCCTACCACTATGCCGCTGAAGTCCATTGCAAGCATTGAGCACACGTGTACCCCTAGCCGTATATTAAGAAAATCCATTCATTTCTTGTAAGTTCAAAATTGACCCTATATTTTGGCATACGGGCCCTTAATAATGTCATTAACGTGCCCTTAATATTATTTTAAATTAAACTTAACTGATTTTCTAACCTTATTCTATAAATTACTATCCTATCCTCTTTTTCCCTCCCCTGATCTTCACCCGATCCACCCGCCTCCACTATTAATATCAGCCCCATCTTCTTGCTCCTTTTTCTAACAATATGATCAATTGGATACGACCATGTAAAAGCCATTGCTGTAGACTTTCAGGTTATCTCCATTTGCAGCCACTTATGGCGCTACAATTGTCCCAATCGATTATTTTATTTGATTAAACTAAATTGATTGAAAAAGGGTTTTTTAAACAAAAATTATTTACAGCATTATATTGATTTGTGTACTCTACCAACATAAGGAAGCAAACATGTCTAGTATGCAAGAAAAATCGAGCCCAGAATGTGTTTGACGTCTTTATTTTCAATCAATTTGAGACCCCAGGCCATATGCTCTCAGTCTCAAACTGAATCTCAGAAATTAAGCAATAAAAGAAGATGATCTCACATAAGTGACATAACAGTTGTGAAACAGATTAGTTGGTAAGGTTTCTGTGACTAGTTTGATTTA
The DNA here is from genome assembly GCA_026401315.1 of Dysphania ambrosioides. Classification (NCBI taxonomy): domain Eukaryota; kingdom Viridiplantae; phylum Streptophyta; class Magnoliopsida; order Caryophyllales; family Amaranthaceae; genus Dysphania; species Dysphania ambrosioides. The sequence continues at coordinate 5,439,809 of CM048658.1, read as the reverse complement.
GACGGGCCTTAAGGTGACGGTGATAATGGTGGGTGTACGTGGACTGTGGAGGAAGATGATGTACAATTAGGGAGTAGTAGCAAGGAAATGAAAAACATGAACCAAAACACTTAAGGAATCATATTTACGGAGTAGTTAATATTATTGGTTAGAAGATCAATAAGGACACACTAATGAATTCTAATGAGGCTACTTGAGAAATTGTAAATACTTCTTTTCATCATCTTCAAACTATAAGGCCATTATGTGAAATTCCCTTTTACATGATAATGCATACCTTATATGTAATATTCATTTTTTTTATGAATCCGAAAAAATCCTGGGTGATTAGGCTGCCTCCAAAACAAGATATGCCCTTGGTTGCAGTTTTGTAAGAAATTAACACTTCATTGTGGTATTAGGCTTGCACAAGGTGACAAGGTAATACTTGGTTATGGTATTAGGCTAGGTTTGCAGGGTGATATATACATACTTAAATGAATGACATCACTTTTTACTTGATATTTTTGATTTTTGACGGTCTCCAAAATACAACTTAAAACGTTTTTTTCTCTAAATTTGTAAGATAAAAAATTATAAAAATTTGATATTATAAAAATTTACATAGAGACGCATTCAACAATATCCCATTTGAATATTTTATTTATTATAACATAAGTAGAATTTATGGTTAAAATTTATAAAATATGACTCTCAAAATAGAAATATAACAAGTAAAAAAACGGATAGAGTAGTTGGTAGACTTGTCCTTGGCATATGATGTGTGCTCAATAGAACATAACATTATCTTATTTGAATTTTGTAAAACCAGTATCTCAGATATGGCCCTTAAATACTTTGGCAAACCAATGGGCCTAAGTTCCCAACAAGGTCAAGGTCAAGGTCAAGGTGGCAGGAGGCTCAACCTTTGGCGCAAAGGTTGCCAAAAAACCACAATAGTAGTTTTAAAAACTCAAATCAGAACTAAAGAATCTTCTTATTTGTCGCAGAACCCTGAATCAGCCAATTGCACAATAACAACAGCTTAATAAATGGGGCCATAAATGATGACGAAGCTATATCTTACCCCGTATATCATTCAGCTTCTATAAGTAGTATTACTAGTATATGCATAATGCATTGCCTAGTGGGCTTAGTGGATTAAATAATTGCAGGTATGAAGATAAAATGGCCCGTTCATTCTCATTATTAATAATTGCTTCTTTCAAAAAGAATTCAATAATTGAGATAACAATTTATGAATGAGAGAGTGTGATGCATATTTTCACCTCCATTCTCTCTCATTGAATTTAGGCAGCTAGGACAAAATTTCCCAGCCCCTGGCTTCAGATCTTGTCCTACAATTTCTGCCACAATGTAAATAAAATATTTGACCCATGTGAAAAGGTTTATAGGCTTTTTTCATGTCCCAGCCTCTTATAAATTATAATCTTATATGCTTCGTATTTGGTTGGCACTTGACATGGTTCATACTCTATAGTATACCCATGTAGTCCACAACTCTAAATCCTAACACATAGGTTGATGGAGTATATTCATGATGAACCCGTTCAAGCTTCTTTAATTTATTTAAAAGAAACCTATATTTATTGAAAAAGTTTCAAAGATGCCGTACTATTTACTATAATATGAGTTAACTACAAACTAGCATAAACTTATTTTAGTTCTGTAATCATTTATTATGGAGTACTCCGTAGTAGAGTACCCTACAATCTATTTGTGACATTTGACATATTAATATATCGTTTAATTTAAAGACAAAAGTATCATTAATCAAGATCCATAAAATACTCAGTGTAAAAAGTAGACAAAGGTTGTCCCTAACCATAAGCGCTTAATACAATAATTTTATTATGTCTTATATATATAATAATTTTTTAATAAAAAAGCCTAAGTGTATCTTTTATCTCATGATATATCGCTAATTTCATCGAAACTAAGTGTTATATTTCATATTAGGCACAAAATTCATTTAACCTGTTTAATAAGGGTACAACACTAGAAATACTTCAAGAATGGGCTAGTTAAAGTTGATCATAAAATACGTCGTAGTTACGCAAGTACCCTACGACTCTACGAGACATGTTCGTAGAGAACACAACTCCGACATGTATGGTTCAAGTTTTCAACTACAAGTATACAACATTACTCTTAGTGAAATGCAAGAAGAAATCTTATCCAATTTCACTTGATCCCATTTTCTTATACCCAGGCTGAATATTTTAATCTTAGAGGACGAAAGTATTACCTACTCCATTTTTTGTTCTGGTAGCTGAATTGCTATCCACTCTACTATGACGTGGAATCTGCTTATAAAAAAGTTGCTATACTAACTTTATAGTTGCAATTTACACGAGAATGATCACTATATCAAAAAGGTACATCAAAACTTACGGCTCAATTTTCATATTCATTCATACAGATCAAATTTTTACTTTATATATTTCATAGTTTTTTGGCAGTTTAGCTAAATGATCGACCAGGTTACATACATTTATGTAAAGAAAAGTTTTAATCAATCATCTTTGGCAATTATATAGCTATTGTAAATTTGTAATCATAAAAGTTTTATAAAACTTCAAGTTACTAGAATTCTAGTATAATATATAAAGCCATTTGGTTAAACACGACAAACAGCTTGCGTGTACTATATGCTCGCCTACTGTTCTCCACGTCTGAATGAAGAATTAGTGCGCGGTTTGATCTTCGACAAATTTCGCTTTCATTCTTCTCCTATACGTATTTTTAATTGCTATAAGAGAGAATAATCTATACTATTTTTCAGATTATTACGACTCTATGCATCTTCCGCTATCTGTTTTAAGACTCATTTTATTTTTATTTATTTGTTCATTTGACTTCTCACGATCTTCAATATATAATTTAAAACGTTTTTTTAAATTCATAAAATAAAAAATTATAAAAATTTATATTAAAATATATTTAATAAGATTTCATTCAAATTTTTTTTCTTCTAATATATTAGAATTTTTTGTCAAAATTTATTAATTTTAACTCCAAAAATAAAACTATTGCAATTAAAAAGAGACAGATAAAATATAATATAAGTAGTATATAAATAGATTGATTAATATAATTGTACATACTAATATATTACTATTAGTTTGTACAGATACATCATCTCTTCTCTCGCGTGTGTATATATATATATATATATATATATATATATATATATATATATATATATATATATATATATATATATATATATATATATATATATATATATATATATATACACGCGAACAATAAGATTTGTCCTTGACAATAAACAAGCGTTATAAATATGTCCATAAAACAATACAAAGTACCTGCCAAAGAAAAAAAAATTCAAAGTTTATAGCAGTGGCGGATGTACATCAAGTTTTATGGATCAAATGACTCACTAATCAGCAAAAAAAATTTGAATGTATATTTTAGTATTATTATTTGGTTGTTTGGTAAAAAAAACTATTACATGTTTAATTATCGATTGTGACTCACCAGACGAAAAATTCTGAATCCGCCAATAATTCGTAGTACTTCATATTAAAATGAAATTACTGTAAAATTGTAGAGCTTGGTCGAATTATATGGGTGCAATACTACAATTGGATGACATATCAAATACTTATTTATTTATTTATTATGCTATCAATACCTTTACATCTTATTTACATAGCTTCTGTAGACTACATTGGACATTAACGGTAAGCAAATGTCCGTAGCTAGCTGCCTAAATAGATGCATGAAAACAATGGTTGACGCAGCAAGCAATAAACAAGCAACATAATTAAGATTCTCAAATCAGTCAAGCAACACTGAATCACTTAGCATTATACATTAACAACAGACTAGACTGATGGGTGAATGTTGAGTAGGAAAGGGCAATAGATTAGAAATTTCATTTTATTTTAATTAGGATGTTTCTTTTGAATTCCAGGGTCACTGTCCCCAATAATCAGTATCTTTCAGTTAATTTGATACAATGTAACACATAACGTCCAGTCTTTCACCAACAAAATGTAATACCCCTTAGCATTTCAAATGAAACATCTGCCCCTTCATGCAATTTTATGGTCGTTTTAATATGATTTTCTTTGTATTTCATAATTGTATTTTGTCCCTCTTCTATTATTATTATTATTATTATTATTATTATTATTATTGTGTTTTTTACTTCTGCTGCATGGACGCTTTTACATAGGTCCAGGGACAAAACATATACCGGAAGTTTCTAAGATTCTTCGGTTTACCAATGTATTGCAACTTTAATTAAAATAGAAATAAGGGCCTACATTTATGCTTGCCTTAGCTAATGAATATATTTTATTTTATTTTATTTCTTAGCATCAAGTCGCAATAACATAAATTTAGAATTTACTTTACGTTTTTTATCCTTTACAAGTAACATAGAAGATTATATTCTTCGTTAATCAAAGCATAGTGTTCTTCAGTTTGATGCGAAATAAGGTATTATAAATTGGCTAATCTCCCAGTACACTTTCCAAGGCATAGACTTTCTGTTCATAAAACGAAACGGGTACTTTGCAATCAAGTAAAAAAAATTGTAATTGTATGTGTTTTTGTCCAGAGATTGAAAATGATTACAAGTAATAAAGAAATGATGTAATTGTATGTAAGATTGCTGGTGGACCGACTAATGAGCTGGTTTTTGGATTGTTTTGGTAAATGATTTGCAAAAGAGATAAATGAAACTAGCTTTTAGGTGATGCTATGAGGATATTAGCTCCGATAGCTAAGTTGGTCACTTAGGATTGAGGGACAGCTTATGAATAGTGTTTTCATTGGACATTCTCAATAATTGTTTATAGAGAATGTTTGTGAAATTGAATACCTTTGTTTTTTATCCTTGTCTTTATAAGTCCAAAAAGTCTTGATATCAGTTGTGGGCATCAAGGTGGCACTTACGCTAAATTTAATATATCAGCTAATTGAACCTAACCCAATTACTCCTTAATCTATTGATGGTCAAGTTTATACAAATGGGTTAAGTTATTGAACCTATTGTCCTTGAGTTATCTATAGGCCAAAAATGGCTTATAATCCATGCTCCTTAGGCCAACTCATACCCCTAATGTTTGTCTTTAACGGCTATTAGTAAACCTCTTAACCATATAAACTGAAATGTATAGTAGAAGAAAGTTCATTGGTTTGCAAGTTGTCTTAGTATGCATGGCGTGTCATTACTCCACTTGTTTTAAAATAATTGGATATGGTGAAGAGTAAGCAAAGTTTTCACATCTTAGGTGGCAGGTGAAATATATGCTTATAAATTTTCATAAATAAAAAGGTACAGCCATGTTAACTTCGTAATCATAAATCGAGACAGAAAAAAGATTACTCACCATATGTATTAGATAAAGAGTTTTCCTTAAAATATACTTCGTACAATTTGAGTACATCAAGAATGATTGATTCAAATACAATTTATATTATATATACAATTTTGAAATGACTTGGCTAATGCGAACGCATCTTGTTTTCTAATAAACAAGGGATTGATAGTCGATTCTAATTTGGGCTTTGAAACTCCATTTCTAATATAGTAATCGTATTTATGATTGGTTAGAAATACTTCAGACCCTTAACGCTTACACTCCATAAATGTAACTCAAAAGATATGATACAGATCCAAACTAAAATTCCCTTTTTCAAACGATCGAACTTGTGTTAAGCTCAGTGAATCAAAGGTCTGAAAAATGTGGAAGAACACGATTCGCGAAATATCTCAACTTTAGTCAAACTCCGGATACAAGTTAGGGAATGGCATACACCATGATTCGTAAAGCAGGGAAACGTGATAGAAGGCGACTCTCACGTGATGGCGCCGCAACGTATGAGTAAAAGTATGTTAAGGATATATGCTTTGAAGTGAGGGATAAGCCATGCATGCATTAATGCATATGCTCTGTTTTTGCTGGAAAAATATTACGAAGTTTTGACTGATCTATCTACTTTCTTACCTTTGCTTTAATTTATACCCGTTACTAGCCATGCTCTCAGGAATTCAATTTGCCCTCCTTATCTCCTCGTACTAAATTACAAAATACCATCTCAGATGGTGTATCAGTATTTACATTTTTTTTTTTTACATCAAGCATGCATATTATTTGAATGACAAATCAGCAATTAAGATAAGTGTTAGATTGATTGACAACTAATTTGACACTACAATTATATATAAAGAGAGACTTTTTTAGTATACAGTGACTAAGTTATTTTTTTGATTTATAGTATCTTTTTTTTATTGCTTAGTGAATTTTTATTTACATAAAATCTCATATGTTAATTTGTGAAGATTTGATTAACAAGTTGAAAGTCAAAATCACTTCTCATCATTCTTATTTTAAACACGATTTACGCATACACATATCGAATTTCAGTTGGAGGAGGAAGCTAATAAAGATCATATTGTTTCTTATAAAATAAAGATAGAAACAGGTATAGGTCAACTACATTATATTTTTGTAGCAATCGCGGTTATGGGGGGGAATCACCCAATTGATTGAATATAAAGCCAATATACTTATATAATCCGTGGAGGTAAAAATATGAGTGCAAGTTAAGATAGTTTAAGTATAGGTATCTTAAGATATTATAAATTCAGTCGTTTAAATAAAATAAGATGAATAAAACAAAGCATTAGATTAATCAAGTACATGTTAATAAATTTGAATTAGTCATTTTCAAGGCTATTAGGAGCTACCCATGTTTAATTCATAAATATTATACACCGAGATTAAAAAATCAGAAAATTTTGCAAAAAAAAATAAAATAATAAGCCCACACTAACAGGAGAAGAAAAAATCAGCTGACAAAATCAACTGTTATAACGTTATTGCTGGATACACCATTAGTCCATGCATTGAGCCATCGATTACAGAGTTCATTATGAGATAGAGAAAATAAGGACAACTAACTGGATTTGGAAATGGAGCAATAGCTTTGTTTTCAACAGAAAACATGAAATCCCAGTTGAGGTGGTAGGGTTCCTTCAAGTCAGAGCAGACGAAACCTAGAGGGTGCTACATAAGGGACAACAAACTAGCAGCACAAGCAAAAAGGCAAGCGAGGTAGTGCACATCCGATGGATTACTCCCCCTGATCCCCTGATGGTTGGTACTCAATACAGAAGGTGCAGCCAAGGGCTCCCCAGGTCCCGCAGGGGGTGGAGCTATTATACGGGACTAATATGGACGATTTGTTTAGCTCTATCCGCGAATTTCGGAATCACCTCAGCGTAAAAGGCAGAACTTATGGCATTGAGCAGAGGACTGGCCCTAGCTAAGGATCTTAATATAAGCAAACCTCTTATCCAGCTCAACAATCTAGCTTGTGTACAATCAATGCTGAGTAAAGACCAAGGAAGTGGTGAGTGTGCTCATTTGATAAATACCTATCGTTCCATGATTAATATCAGGTGTTAATTCTTTCAGTAATTTGCTATGCGAGAAATCGGTTGCATGCTAGCTTGCAATTGGTTTGGTCACATTTTTTTTGGTTTGTAAATGACTAAAGCATTAAAAGCTAAATAAGAAATTTGTGTTTTCTGTCAGTACATCACTGTGAGCATATTACGTAATTAGGAGGTGCTTATTACAACTAGGAGGGAGGGATGTTATCCAAATTGCATATGTCAAAAGTATGGATATTCCTCAGACGGGCTATCTATGCCAACTTGTCACTGTTTGTTGCTATTTCTTTATGCATCAACTTAGTCCCTTGTTAGAGCTCTAGCAACTGTCTGCATTGTTCCAAGGAATTTGTATTCTGGTTATTTGGTACGTCTTAAAATGCCTGTTTGCAGTCTGTAGCTATGATTACGTCATTCCATTCATTTTCCTCAATCCATTTGAAGGCGGATTTCTTTGTGTTCTGCCTCAATGAATTGTTGGAAAACTCCTTGCAGCTTCTTCCAGAGATCCAATCACCATTAGAATTCCTGCAAATACTTGCTGAACCAGCTAGTTTTGTATTTTGACAGCAGGAGGCATCTGTGTTGATTTTTCTGTAGTTAATTTTCCAGGTTGTGGGATTTTTGCTGAGCTGCGGGCCATTACTCTCAAAAAATAAAAAGAAATGAGCCTTATCTATGCCGTTGGTTTCCGTCAAGATTAAGCCCACCCACAATGGAGCAAACATTTAAACTCAAGGACGTGAATATGGGCCATGTAGTGGATGGGCTCGTCTTGGTTTCGGTTTCTCGCAGTTTTTTTTAATAGGCCTAGGAGCACCTTCCATCCCATGCTCCCAAGGTCTTTGAATAGACTGTCGTACACCTCTTAAAAATAAAACGACAACACTAGTTAATATAACTAGGAAAGTAGGGATTGTATTCTCATGGAAGCGTTGCAATTCTATTAGGTTTTAAAAGTCTAGATTGCATAAAAGGTCTTGGTTCAAAGCGTACTTAACTAAGAAACTAGTGATGAAAACTTAAGTGAAAATTTGATCCAAATTAGCTAAAGCCTAGGGCAATGGTTCACCATAAACAAACAAATCAATTGAGAAATGACAACTAAAGGGTTTCATGAATTCAATAACCTAGATTTATTAAGCCTATTATTCCTTGGTCTTATTGTGGTATTTTTTACCTCTCGACTTCAAATTCAGCAATTACCCAACATACAATTAAATACGACCATAATCAAATTGTAAGCAATGATTAACCAATAATAGAAATTCAATTGTAAACTTGAAACCAATTAATTAGCATAAAACTATTTCATTGAAGTGTTCAGGAATCCCCAAAACCCTAGAAAGAGATATACTCACAGTTCATGACTAAAAAAATAACAATCATAAACATGAAATTCATGAATGAGAAATAAAGAAGCAATACTAATAAACAACGATAATAGAAATCAAAACAATAAATAAAATAAACTAGAGAAGAAAGCAATAAAAAATACCTTTATAAGTCTTGATTAATGGGGAAAATAAAACTAGAGTTTTTCCACCATAAAAGAGAGAAAAGAAAAATTGCTATGTTGTAGAGAAGAGAAAACTAGAAAAATAAAACCTAGGAAAAATAATAATGTATAAAAATAAAATTATAAGTCTCTACTGTATTTATATTTTACTAAACTCTTTCTAAACAGAAAGATAGGATGACTAAACTAGATATTAGGGCCAAATTAGAGGTTTAATCCGATTATAACTTGGATTCGCTGCTCTCCCGCGGTCAGATTTTTAGGGTCAACTTTGCAAGGTTTTAACTTTTTTTTGTAGAAACTTACACAGGAGCATTTGACCTATCGTTTGCGAAGCTCTTCAAGTTTACTTTCCAACCCAATTAGAATCGAATTAATCCAATCTGTATAACTTGAGTTATGATAAAAAGAATGAACATGTGTCAGATTTGTTCTTCTTTAACATTTATATCTCCTTATTTTCAACTCAAATTGACCTTGTTAGCTATTTTTGACTCTTGTGAAAACCAAAATAACTTCATATGAATATGATTATCAATAAAATCATCCACGAACATGAATCCATCAATCAAAATCCTCAATTCGTCGATTACATTTGCAATAATTATCCAACTAATCCAAAATCGCTTCGAAAATATTTAAAAAGCTATAAAAACTACCTGAAATATTAGAAAAATCACAAATAAAGTGTAATAGAGCACAAAATGGATAATTTATGTGAATGATACCTAAAATGCAACTAAATGTACTAATATGCTCTAATAATACAACCTAAAAATAGCTAAAAATTCTATAGAATTGTGTTTCATCAATCTTTTTTGTAATTTTGTCTTCTTTATCTCTTCAAATCATGTCAATTCCTCAACACTTCTTCCTTCCTGTGCTCTCAAAAGCTCATCATCTCCTCCTCTTAGACCAAATAGCTAGAACTTCACCCCAAATTCTTCACAAAATCATGAATTTAAGATAGGACTAGATGAAGTTGAAGATCAATAGAGCTTGCAATTCCACATCTGTTCTTTCTAACACTAGATTTGATGCCTAACCTTCTCCTCATCATTATTAACAGCGGCAACATCTGTGATGCCAGCTTCTCGCTTAATAACTTTCTGCATTGGTGTTGGCACATTGAGGGTTATGCTTGGATAATCTTTGGGGATGATGAAGAAGAGTGGGCCCACCGAGAGGAGGAGGTTGCCGGTTTGCTGGTTGAAGTTAGGTGTGTGGAAGAAGATACGTGAAAGGTGATGATAATCAACATGATTTGTAGAGAGAATTTGTGTGACATGGAGCGTGAGAATTAGCAGTTAGATAGAGGGAAGCAGACAAGCAAAGCGTGATATATAATCAGTCCAAAATTACGAATGAAATTACAAATTTACCCCCGGGAGTACCTTTGTTTATGTACTCCCAGGAATATGATAGACGTGCTATGTTTCTCGCGGTATTTGTCATGCACATCGAATCAATATTATCATTGTTTGTTTGGTTATGGGCTTATACTCCATAGCCCTTATTATAGGGTCATGACTCATAAAGGATCTTTTCACTAGGACAATGACACAGAGGTCTTTCAGAAGAATGAGAAACCTAATATTGGAACTGTAGTTTGAATATTATTCTTGCCTCTTGTAGTATAAGCTACCAACACTAACTTATTCAATGTTGAACTTTGACGATGAGTTTAGTTTCAAAAATTGATACAAACATTGTTGATTATAATAATCCCTAAAATTGAATTGTGATTAATACGTTCCAGATTCATATCAAAACATTCATCTATTTAAAAGTCGAAATTTAAGGATTCAAAATCAGTGTTAAATATGAATTTCTTGTCCTCATAGGAATGGGTGTAAGCACATCGTTAAAGCAGGTACAAAGCAGAGAGGTGTAAGCACAATGTTAATAATTAAGATCACAATGTTTTGGACTTTCAGTTGACTTCAGCCTGCATTGGCCTAGGGAGGACTACTATTATTTGACCTAACTTCGTTGTCATTTTACGAAAATTGATTCTAAAATTAGTCACTCGTAAAAATTTGTATTTGCAATCCCTTGATCAGTATTTATCCTCGGGTAATGATTAGTCCAGTCCTTTTGTAGTTGCCAACTTCAATCTACAGCCAAAATCAACAACTATCAAGATCTACCATTCGACGAAAAGGGTAATCCTTTTGGTGTCAGACTAAGTTTTATGACATTCTTGTCTGCTTTCTGTTGGCTCCCTTATAACCTAGTCGTTATATGTTTAATTAAAATGTTAGTCCATTGGGTATGTATATGGGCGTCTGGTACTAAGATGAGTATCTTGACACATGCTTGCATTCATAACTTCAATGCATGCAAATGCTTAGGTGAACTAAAAGGACTCTAACCGCTAAAGATTATCCCCGTAAAAGTTACAAATTATGCACATTGTGCTTAGGATGTATATAGTGCGTCTTTTAGTTCTTGTATGCCTAGAATTTGGAATCCTGCTCGCTACTACTTTTTAAAGATTTGTAACTTTAACATGACTTGTTTCTCATTATGTGATCATTAGATTCTCTTAAAAAGTTTTTAAGTCAACATGAATATATATTTACAATACTGCGTGTTGCATATTCTAACTGTTATAATAAAGAATATGTTTCAATATGCACAAACTATGTACTATTAAAAATAAGAAATGGGGAGAAAAAGAGGGAGGGGAGTGGGGAACGAAAAAGAGATAGAAAAACAAAAGAGTAAATGGAGGTGTCCCTTACTATGTGATGGCTAAGGTCGAGTTGTCTATTTAAGGTGGGGATTTGTAGGTTTGGGCACGGAAGTATCAGAATGTTGGCCAAAGCAACGAGATGGGTAGGGTAACTTGGGTACATCACGTGTCTTTAACATTTAATATAACAGTCTCCAACTGATCTGATTAATTGATGAGGTTATTTTCCTTAATTTTCCTTAAAATCCCATACAGTCTTCATGAAAATTGGCCATGTTGGATGAATGTAATTCTTAATTTGAAACTAAGACATAGGAGTTGATGCCCTATCCCATCTTGTGCTAATATCATTTGTAGTATGTGGATTTTAAGGCACCGATATCATTTGTAGTATGTGGATTTTAAGGCACCGGGAGAAATCTAATGGTGTTTTTGAGAGGCATAAAACCCGTTTTGTGGTGATGGTCGCTCCCACCAATTTGGTATAGATTGTGTGAAGAGACTTTTAGCTCCATTGTCAAACTAGCTATTCTTATTATTGCTTTGTCCAAACCTTGGTCGCTACACCAATTAGGACCAACACTAATTATTAAAATATTGAGGAAACTTTAGGCATGCATCAACTATTTGATTATTGCGATCCTATTCTCCCTTATCATATATGTTTATTGAGAAAAATCACTCTATGGGTTGAAACAAACTCCTCAGGCTTAGTACTAACAGTATACAAATTATGATTTCACTACAGGTTTAAAATCACTCCTTATTTATATATTGCCACGGGAAGGATAAGGCTTGCATTTTGGAATCCTTGTCTCCTCTTTTGGCACACTACGCCAATCAATAGGTCTCGTCTTAAATTTGAATTTGCTATTAAGGATCTAGGTCCTATGAGTTACTTTATTGGCATTGCAGTGACTCGTTTCTCTAAGGGTTTATCACTTTCCTAGAGAGAGTACGCAGAAGAGATCTGGTATGTCTTCTTAAAAACCGTCTTCCACACTTGTTGATATTAAGGCCAAATTGATCGAGAGCCTCATCTGGTAGACCTGTTGTTGGTCGTACGCATTATCGTAGGCCCGCTGGTGCACTTCTGTATCTTACAATTTCTACACTGAACATTTTCTAGGCTGTACAATAGGTTTTCCTATTTATGCATGTCCCGAGGGAGCAACATATGCATATTCTTAAGAGAATTATCCACTACAGTCAAGACACTCTTCATCTAGGCCTTCTTTTTTATTTATCTTCTTCATCTCATATTATATATCCTAAATTTGCAACAATATATATCTTAAAGGGTAAATTGATAATTTCCTTTCATTAATTTTTAAAATTCTATTTTTGAGAATTGAGGTTGTATTACGTGTAAATGAAGTTTACTTATACAAAATAAAGTTATACACAATTTCACCATTTTCAGTGTCGCCTCTGGGCCCAGGGCTCAAAAGGGCCCAAAAATAATTTTAAAATTATAGTTTAAATAAATTTTAAAAAAATTCTTAACTAAGTTTTTAATGATAATTAATATAAAATATTTATGATATTGAATGTTTTAGTTTTTTGATAAAAATTTATACTTTTATCCCTACTTCTAATTATTATTCTCTATTTTTTTAATTTCTAAAATTTGCTCTATAAATTATCAAATTTATGGAGTTTTGTAATGAATAAATTTACTCTTTCATCAGCTTAATTGTGTCATATAACTATACAAATATCTTAAATTTAAGATTTTTTTGATTTAATACAATCAAATTTTATCTTGGTGGATATTAGGTATAATGATAATGATTGGTTGTATGTAGTAGCATCTTTGATTTTATAATATATACTATATACTACATGTATGCTCTGGTGTTAAAGTTGGATTTTCGAGTTTTGTAATTTTATGATTTGCTAAATATACCTTTAGTATTCAATGAGACATCCAACTATTATATTTAGCATGCATTTTTTAATTAGTAAACCATGCATTTGCTAAATAATTTGCTAAATATACCTTTTTTTAATTTTTTAGCAAATTATTTCATTAGTAAACCATGCATTTTTTTAATAGTTGAATTTGCTAAATATACCTTTTTTAATTATATTTTACAATGGTTGAATTATTTTATGGATGATATTAGTAATATAAAATAAAATAATTATATTCTATATAATCATGCATTTACTACCCAAATAAATAAGGAAAAATTTTACGCATAGAATATGAAGGGCTCATGAATCTTATTACGACTAGGGTTTCTAAAATGTCAGAAACAGTGCTGACCATTTATTTTATAAACATGAAATTGCACTATTAGACAATAAAATTATCATTTCCTTATGGACTCTATTCATATAAAAAAAAATTGTGAGATATGTTTATAAACATATCTTAGAGATGGTTGGGTGGTTGCCCCCAATATTGTAGTTCGACCTCTAACCATTGTGTTTTTCTTGGTGATAACTTGATTTCGTTGTGGTCTAAGCCATAACCTACTTTGATTAAGTCCAGTGCTAAAGCCAAGTATAGAGGGGTAGCAAATTCTCCAAATGTTGTATCTAGTCTCATTGGATTCGATAAAGCTTCATTGTCTAGTCAAAAAGGTGGCATTGATTTATTGTGAATATACATAGTGAAGTTAACAATTCTATAGGGTTAAAATAAGAATTATCGTCTATGCCTATTTTTGATCTAAATCTCAGTACGACAGGCATTCGTCAGTTTTCATAGTGATATTACTTTCAAACAACAGAACCTTTTTTTTTTGGTTTATTCTTACATAATTTAATTTTTCCTAGATATATAAGGAAAATAAAGTTGACCTGTCAATTTCTTCGATTCGTTTTGCCCCAAAAAATATTTCTTTTGGATCGTCTCCCTATGATGAGGCACCCACTACTCTACATACGAGTACTCACTACTCTCTTCCCTCTCTTAAGTCCTGTCTCTTTCCTTCTCTGATCATCTCTCTATTCTTCCTGTGAACTTGAAATATCACGTAGAAACAAAATACAAGAAAAACTAAACGTACAATAATGATGCAGTTCACAGAAATCCCAAGTTTTTCAACATCTAACCCCATTTCTATCCATCAAACAACAACGATGAACAGAATAAGGCCTTGGCCTGGTTACCCAACTTCTAAATCAACATCCACTACCTTATCATCTTCAAATAATAACCATAATTTAGGAGATGCTAACTGTATGGAACAACTCTTGGTACATTGTGCTCAAGCCATTGAAAACAACGATGCTACTCCTGCACAACAAATCCTTTGGGTCCTCAACAACATAGCCCCGCCAGATGGTGACTCTAACCAAAGACTCACTTGTGCCTTCCTCCGCGCTCTCATCCTTCGCGCTGCTCGAACCCCCGCTTGCAAGTTCATCCTCAACTCCCTCACTAGTGCCACAAATACTAGTAGTAGTAGGGCTAATATTAACATAGCTTGTGGTTTGAACCAGCTTATCCACAAATTCTCACTTCTTGACTTGGCTAACTTTGTCCACCTCACCCCGTGGCACCGCTTTGGGTTCACTGCGGCTAACTCGGTCATCCTCGAAGCCATTGAGGGTCGCACTGGGATCCACATTGTGGACCTCAGTGTGACTCACTGCATGCAAATCCCGACTCTCATTGACTCCATTGCTACTCGCTACCAAGGGAGGCGGCCCCCTACAGTTAGACTAACCGTAGGGGCATTCACCCAACAAGGTCCGCCTATGTTTGATTTTGTTTGTTATGACGACCTTGGTATTAAGCTCGTCAACTTCGCCCGCTCTAAGGGGGTGGTGTTGGAGTTTAAGGCTGTCCCCACCACCCCTTCGGACGGGTTTGCCTCCATCCTCGATGAGGTGAGGACGAGGCAAGAACAAATGAGATTTCTCTATGGAAATCAACATCATCATCATAATGAAGAGTTGGAAGAAGAGGCTTTAGTAATAAATTGCCAAATGGCTTTGCATTACTTAAACCACGCGGAGACTGACAAAGAGCCGAGCGTGGTGATGTCACTGAGGTCCAACTTTTTCAAGACATTGCGGGGTTTGGAGCCGACAATGGTGGTGGTGGTGGAAGAAGACGTGGATTTTACGTCGAGTAGTTTGGTTGGAAGGTTGAGGTCTGCGTTTAATTATTTTTGGATACCATTTGATACAGTAGACACGTTCTTGCCTAAGGGGAGTAAGCAGAGGGAGTGGTATGAGGCGGATATTTGTTGGAAGATCGAGAATGTGATATCCCATGAAGGGGATCAGAGGGTGGAGAGGCAGGAGCCGAGGTCTCAGTGGACTCAACGGATGACGGAAGCCGAGTTTCGGGCTGTCGGGTTCGTCGGGGAGGCGATGGGGGAGGTGAAGGCAATGCTTGAGGAGCATGCTACGGGGTGGGGGTGTAAGAAGGAAGAAGAGGATCTTGTGCTCACTTGGAAAGGACATAATGTTGTTTTTGCCACTGCTTTGGTACCTTCTTAATTGAGTAATTAGTTATTACTCATCATAGTTTTCATCTCCCACCCCATCCCCTTATGGTACGTAGTTATTTGATGTTTTATCTTATTTTCAAGTGCCTTGATCCTTCTTCTGGCATATTAATTGACAACAAACTAACTCTTACTCAAATATCGTTTCTACTTTATCGGCTTCGTTCTTCACCAAAATATATTTAGTAAATCTGCTTCTTTAATTGAATGGAATGTATGTCCATCATCAATTCTTGATATTTCATATTCTCTTCTTGCGGATTTTCATCATCAAGTGAATTTGATGCATAAGATCGATGACCTTTTATAACATAAGAACTAAAATAAATTGCCTTGCTTCATCCATCAACTGTGTTTAGAAGTACTCCATACTAATTTAAATCAGTCTGCTTTGAAAACTCCTAATTAAGAACAGTCGGAATGTTTAAAATTATGATTCTGAGTATAGTATATTGGATTATGTCTTCTAGCTGTGCACATGTGCATATATAGTACCATATAGAGCGTATGCTTTGCAATATTAAAAGTAAAGGAATGGTTTGAGGGGGAAAAAAGAAAAACAAAAAGTACGAGTAAATGACAAGCAGAAGTAGTTAAGAATCATTACTAAGTTCTCGTAGTAGTAGATACGTGACTGTGTTCACTGTTCAGTGCCCAAACTTAATTACAAAGGAAACTCCAAAAAGAGTTTCCCAAGTCAAGTTTTGGTAATGCTTAATTTAATGTCATATCAGTAGAGAATCTATGATACATGTATGCAAACTTTCTCCAAAATCCGCGGCAAAAAGTTTTTTACATTATTGCAAACTGCTTTCAATCAATTTGGTCAATACACGTACATTTACACATTGATGAGAAAGTGAGAAACATATTGACTTTTTTTTTATTTGCTATATTTTTATTTTGGGAGTCAAATTTTATAAAGTTTAAATCCAAGTGAAATCTTGTTGGATGCGTCTCGATGTAAATTTTTAGAATATCAACTTTTAATAATTTTTTATCTTACAAATTTAGAGGAAAAAACGTTTTAAATTGTGTATTAGATACCGTGAAAAGTCAAATGTAACAATTAATTTTGAACGGAGGTAGTAATATGCTCAAACCTTCATTACACTTGAAAAAAGCGTACTGCTTATTTTACTAACCTTTTTTTTCTGTTGAAGATTTTTTTAGTGTTTGCAGAATTTGATTATTTCTAAATTATTTATGTTCATCACAAGTTGAGAGCAAGGTTTGCGTGTATTAATCTTTTAAGAAGTGAATCTTCAATTATGTTTCTCAATATATCACTGTCAAGTATTTTAATAAAGAAACACATTTTGATTAATTTATGTTTTTTTTATAAATATCCTATAAGAAATTACAACGTGTCAATCCTACAAAATTTGAAGTCCACTCTTACGGAGTAAATTTGAGTACCTAGAAATTCTATATGTAGATATGTAAATATGTTGCGAGCCTTGCAGCATTTGTTAATATGTTGCTAATCATAGTAATAAGTACAATACTATGTGTTCAGCTTCAAAATTCTGGATGTTGAGGAATGTTTCTGGTCAATGAATTAATTAGGAGATCATTCATGGAGAATACTTAGTAGATTTATTTACGCAACTACGCAAGGGAAGAATAAGACACCGATAAGAAGTTGGACCACTAATCAAGTGGCTGATTACGGACAAATAGTAGGCAAGGGAATGTAGATAGGCGCTAAATTAAAGTCGCAAGTGTCCGCGTGATTAATTGATCATTCAGAGAAGAAAAATGAAAAAATTGACAAATCAAATGAGTGCAAGAATGATATGCTACATCACATGTGAATGTGATAAACTCCAATTGTCTTCGTCACGCCCGACGTGAGAGTGACAATCTGAGGGGAAACGATAGAGTTCAATGCCCACACTGATTGTGATGAATCCTCTTTTTAGAATCTAAGTCAGACTTGGCATGTATATCGGCATATTTATATTTTAATTTTATTCATTATGGACTATGGAGAGATGGCTAGTGAAATTACTCCGATACTACAGTGGTTGTACATTACTAGGGTTGGTACAACAAAAAAACTTTTTAACCAACTATAATCTCTTATATTCCTCCATTTATTAATATTCTTCTTACTTACTATTAATGTAAAATTTTTATAATTTTGATGACCTGCTGTGATTTATATATAATAACATTGTCATGTGCGATTTCCTTAGAATTGTTTTAACTTTAAAATTTTAGATGGTATCGTTTGTAACAAGTCACACCATTTCATTGGTGTGACAAACGTAATTTAAACAAATTCAAATTCGCTGACAAAAATCTATAAATGATACTATATATTATGTATATCTTACATATACATTAGTATTCCTAAGGGTTATTTTATAAATTTGATATTAAATTTTTTTCACCGGATATTAAAATGTCTATATCTTAGATTATAATTATATACTAAGATCTTTATTTGTAAACTCGAGACCATTATTTATATACCTGATACCTTTATTTGTATACCTAAGATATTTATTTGTATACTTGAGATCTTTATTTGTATACATGAGATCTTTATTTGTATACATGAGACCTTTTATCTATATACATGAGATATTTATTTATATATCTGAAATCTTTATTTGTATGCATGAGATCTTTATTTGTATATCTAAAATATTTATTTGTATATCTAAGACTTTTATTTGTATAACTGTATAATAAATTCAATACCTAAGACCTTAAATCATAAGCTTTATATATGAGATCGTAAGCTCTATATCTATGATTATAATCTCTATATCTGATATTATATTTTTTTATGCCTAAGATCATAAGCTCTATACTTGAGATTATAATCTCTGTTTTTGATTCCTAAGATCATAAGCTCTATATCAGAGATCATAACATCTACATTTGAAATCATAATATCTATATCTTATATCATAATCTATATATCTGAGATCATAAATTTTACACCTGAAATTATAATTTTTTTAACACCTAAAATCATAAGTTACATACCTAATATTATAAACTCTACATTTGACACCATAAACTTTATATCTAATATCAATATATATATATATATATATATATATATATATATATATAAATATAATTAGATTGTTTATTCTGAAATTATACTCTGTATGCCACTTTCGATTACCCACCAAATAAGTGTAAAGGAAAAGAGATGTCAAACACCATAAAATCATAATTCACTCAGTTTTATCGTGAACATTTAGCCTCCGATCATCATAATCATCATTGTCAGTTTTTCATCATTAAAAGTATCTTAATAATTAACAGGCTCCTCGCTGAGCTTACTTTTGGTCACAGGCCTTAAAGAATACAACAAACCATGATCATTATATAAGATGATGAGCCATATGGGCAACTTAAAGACTTTTCTTGAAGCATATACTAATTATGGTTGATCTTATAGATTTTCAGATTTTTTGAGAGTTTGGACGCGGCTTTGATGAAAAGAAAGAGTGAGCGACGTGAAGTGGTGGTGACACTGATGGACGGGAGAGGGGTGGTGACTGGTGACAAAGAAGGATTTTTGGAAGGTGAGAGATTGATATTTTTGGGAGGGAGAAAGAGTTTGGGACGCACCAGAAGGTATTGGTTAGGATTTAAAATTGAAAATGGTATATTGTAATGTCGAATGCCAAACCAATTTACTAATGTGACCGACTCATATAATATTTTTCACTTAAAATTTATAATATTAACTGTTTTTACTTTTTTATTCAAATGACATTAAAGATATTCATGTTCTAATATTTAGATTGAGCTCTTAATGACTACCAAGCTTCTTATTATTTCGATTTAGGTCAAGCCTGATACTAACTAGCCTAAAAGAAGTGTAGGAAAGAAAAATTTGAATATAGTTGCTTGAGATAGTCATAAAAAGAGTAAGAATTGATGACTCATTTAATACGAAGGTGAGGAAATGATGAAGAGGAACGTGAAATAGGCATTTTGTATATAACCTAGACAATCATGAATATATTTCTTTAATGTAGTTAAAAGAAGGATCACATTATTCTTAAATACGTAGTAGTGAATAGGATGGCACTAAAACCCATAGTTTTCCAAGATTTATACTCCGTAGCTGTTTTGACAAATTGGAGTTAACTTCTGTAAATAGACAGACTATAGTAGACCTACTTCTTATCCTTAAATGGCACTAAGTTTGTAACAACCAACAGTATTACGTATGCTTAAATAAAAATGATTCACCCCCATTGACTTGGAACATACATACCTGAGTATCCTGACTTTAATATGAACGACAACATACGAACATATGAGTGGGCTGTGTTCCAATCAAAGGTAACAGCCCACACCGTATCATCAGCCCTTTCCTCAACAAAGATAGACACGTGCGTAATTCTATTTTGACCTCCTTATGACTTTCCGAATTCCGAACCTTCTCAGACTTCATACAATTTCGCGTCACTATAATTACCCTAAAAATTTCCCCCTTTTCTCTATTTCTCTCTCTCCCAGCTACAGCGACATCTCTGATTCACCAGCTGATCCAGATTTCCTACTCTTTTCTCCACCAATTCTGTATTGCTATTCACTTATTCAGGTCAGTTCGCTTCGAATTTCTTCTATTATTTAACTTTTTATGAATTTGAATGTCGTCGATCCCAAAGTTGGTGAACTTTTTTGATTTCTAGGGTTTTCGGCCTTGGTTTTTCTGATCCAACTCTGAATTTGCTTCATTGCGTTTCAAAATTCGATTTTATGCTTAATTATTGTAACTTCAGTGCTTCAATTGTGTAATTTGAGTTGAATTTCTATTCCTGCTGATGACTCGAATTCTCGCTTGAATTTTCCCGGTAATTCTTGTTTTTTAATGTTGTTAATTTAGTTGATTGACTGATTAATATGGAATTTAGCTTAATTCTGATGTGGGGTTTGTTTAATTTTGTCTGTTGATTCAGTAATTTTCTGGGCTCATACGGCGACACCGCGGTTCTTGCTCAATGCCTGATCCAATTCGTAAAGTGCTATAATTTTTGTGGAATTAGGGTTTTGATTTGATGGTTGTAAGAAATATGGAAATCAAAGTGCCGGGTGATCGGCATTTTGATAGAATTGATGTTGTGGAGATCAAAGTTCAGATAGGAAGGAAGTTAGGAAGTCAAAGGGCGGAGAAGTACTTCGGTTTGTTGGACAGCTTTTTCGGTCTTAAAATCGGGAAGTCGGATTTTGATAAGCTCTGCATTGTTGCTATTGGGCGGGAGAATCTTTGTTTACACAACCGCCTGATTAAATCTATTCTCAAGAATGCTTGTGTCGCCAAGACACCTCCCCCGAAAAGAAGCAAATTGGAGAGTCCTTCTGTTGATAAGGTTGCTAATGGGTATCAAAGAAGTTGCTTTCAGTCTCTATGTAGGGATGGTTTGCCACCTTCTCCACGCAAAGGGAGGACTCCTGGTTTCCGTGATCGTAAAAGTAAAGACCGTCCCAGCCCCCTTGGTCCACTTGGGAAGCCCAATTCTGTTGAGTGTAAGGACTTAGGCCATAAAGCTCTAGAGCAGCAAAGTGCTACAGAGTTGCTATCTTTAGGTAGCAGGCCTGTTGAAGTCAATTCTGTGGAAGATGGTGAAGAGGTTGATCAGGCTGCCATTAGCCCGGGAATTCACAGCAGGAGTCCCGTCACACCACCTCTGGGAATTCCATGGAATGGAAAAGGAAACCGCAAAGTGCTAAGCAGTTTGTCACCTTTTGGAATTCATGTTGAATCTTGCCATGTAGATGGTGAGCTACCCAACACGAGTTCTTTAAGGAAGCGGCTGGAACAGAAGTTGGAAAAGGAAGGGTTGAGAATTTCACTGGATTGTGTGAATTTGTTGAACAATGGGTTGGATACATACCTGAAGAGGTTGATCAAGCCCTCGCTAGAATTAGCTAATTCAAGGATCAGTAACAAACGACAAAAAATTGATGTTGAGGGTGTTCCTGGCCTAAATGGCCTTTGGCCTGTAAGGTACTTGCAAAGTCCACCCATGTCTCATTCTGTATCTCTTTTGGATTTTCGTACTGCTATGAACTTGAATCCACAAGTACTTGGAGAAGATTGGCCAACGCAGCTCGAGAAGGTTTGCCTTCGAGAGTTTGAAAGTGGGGCAAGTGACTAGTTTGGAGAAGACATGGTGGGGTAAAATATGTTTTTTATAGGAACGAGGTGCTACTTTGTTGATAGAATAACCTCTAACATTGATTCATACCTCAGTAGATTTCTCAGTGTAATTTGCCGGGAATGTTGAGTTTAGTTGATTCCAGTGTATATACGTACATCTTTATAATGGTTTGTAGGAAGATTATTGTTAGGTACTTGGAGGTTACAAGATATAATAGAGAAACCATTGTAAGATTTTTGTTGCAAATACTACTATTTGGGGGTTTCTGAATAATACGCAGTACAAGTGTTTGTGTCTTCCCACATCTGTTCAATGCTGGCTACTGTTTTTTCCTGTTTGATAATTTAAATATTTTGTTTTCTTAGAAATCAGTTGCAGAATGTATACTCTGCAATCGTTTATTTCTGGTAGTCATCCTGAAGATTGTAATTGCTACACAAAGATAAAAAGATGTTGCAAAGAAACTAGTCCAAACAAAACTTATAAATTACATTGGGGCTAACAAACTGATTTTCGGAGATAAGATTTAGATGCACTGCTTAGTTGCTTTTGCGCATGCTTCTCAGATCTGCGCCTGGTCAAAGCCTCGTGGTTCACCAAGGTCACCACTAATCAAATGGCAACAACTGAAAGCCTGTTCAAATAATTCACTTTCCCAACTTCATAGCATAGTTAAACATAACACGCAGAAATTTATGTTGATTCTATCGAAATTGGAAAGGGTTAAAACTTTATACAATATGAACATAGTTAAACTCGAAATTCTCCCCACTGCATGCACAGGGGTCTGTAGAGTCCTCATACACAAAAGACCAAGATTAAACAGTTTCAGAGATACCTTGTGAGTTGTGACAAATGCCGTGTTTTCCTTCTGAATAACAAATTAGGCTGGTGTTTTAATAGACAAAGATGTATCCTTCTGGTTTTGTGGTTTCAAACATAGGGAAGAACAAGTTGGGTAATGCAAGGTAAGGACAATGATATTTCCAATGTATTACCCATTTTTGGCAAGGTATTTATAAGCTTATCTTTTCTAATTTAATAAACTCTTTTCTAGTGATAAGTTCGTGCTGTACAGCAGGATCATCTAAGAAGGAAGTTTCAGTTTACTGGAACATTGAAGTGATTTTCAGAAGCTTTATATCTAACTGGTGATGTGTAGTTTAGGTCTCACGAGTTCAAGTTAAGTTTGCTCGTACATCATTGCAGATGAAGTGTGAAGAATAGTTTCATTCTGTTCTAGCTTAATTTTTTCTTTTTAATTTTCTGATGGAAACCAAAAACACATGTATATAAGAGACATATTATACACATACCTTCTCAGGACAATCTTGGGAACGGATAAGAAGAGCTCCTCTCCGGAATACACTGAATGAACGTCGTGAAAATCATGCAGATTCCGCAATGGGAGGCATCAACATAAGCCCCAGCAGCAATGTTGTCCATACTGCTATCAACGAAGGAAATCTCCAGAATACACCTCCTTTTCCCCTTTCAATAAAGGCTTGCTTTGATATACTGCATAAAAGCTCTGATCATCATTGACCGAGTACGAAAAGGCAAAATAGATTGTTTTAGATCGTGCCATCCATTCTGTTATTTTCTATGTAAAATTATTAAAATGTTATTAGTTGGCTGATGGCGTCTTTAGCGGACTGTACCTTAATTTTTTTCCCTTAATTTTTTCAATTTTATGATATATCGAGATTCCATCGGTTTCAAACTCCATTATTACCTGACAGGCTGACATAGAAGTAAAATTATAACTGCTTATTGATGTGTTAAAATAACAAAACTAAGTACTCTATTTAATAGAAGACTTTCTATTTAAAAAAAGGTTGGCTTTTCATCGAAAGAGTATAAGAGACACGTACAGTCACTTATGGACTTATGGTGTATGAGAGACTTCATTACCACTTGAAAGTGAACTCTTGATTTCACTGCTGAAGTTTTTTATTTTTTATTTTAATTCCGAACATACTATTCTTTAGCCTTGATGGTGTCCTTACAAGTTTTCCAAGAAAGATTACTAGGTTTTCACTTATCTGAACTAAACTAACTGTATAAATTGTTGATCATTGAAATTGGGTAGGCCTTGTGGCTATGTTTGGTCGATGTTTTACTTATAATCGTAGTTATAGATAAGTTTGGAAATTAATTAGGTTTCAGATTTTCCTCAGTTCGAGGACAAAAATATAATAGTAGTGATAAGTTTGGGAAGAGATGCTACTTTGTTCATAGTATAACCTCTAGCTACCAGCCTACCACCGATTCAAACTGCCCGGTTTCAGGTGAAGTTGTTCAGTAGCTATACAGGAGAAATGTATACTATTTGGGGTATTCTAAAATAATGCTAGTGCTTGGTTCATCCCAAATTTGTTCATTGCTGGCTAGTGCTGTGTTCCTGGTTTGACATTTCACATATATTTGGTTCTTGAAAATCAATTGCAGTTCCTTTTAAAACAAAAATAATCAAGTACAGAAAGTACATTTAAGTTATTAACACCATACTTCATAATTTGTGAGTTGAAACAGTACGTATGTCATCCTGAGATTTCAATAGCAACATACTCCGTCAATCAAAAGATGTTGCAAACTTGCTATGTAAGCAGGAGACAGCAGCATATAAATTACGATGGCTTACACACAAGTTGATTTCTATTCAAAGGAATTAAGACAACACCACAAACCTGTCCAATTGTTCACACATACAAATTCTTGATCAACTTAGATATCTAAGAGATTATTAAATGTAAACACACTTTTTCGTATAGCTTGTTTAATTATATCAAATTATTACAGATATTATTTAACAGACGTTCACTAGTTTTTCAAATATTTGCGAATTGCTATTGTAGGTAATGATAAATTCAGGACAAAATGAAATGTTGAAGCCAGCGAAAAATTGTTACCGTGAGGTTGCAGAGGTCTTGGCGTGATGGAAGTCCCATGCCATCTTGTTTTCGGAGAGACCTTGTTGATGCTGCAAATCACCACGATTAATACAAAGTCCCAGCAGTAGTGTGTAGTCGACGTCGCTGTAATGATCCGGAAAATTCCTGAATACTTGGAAATTTCCTGCGTTTTGGTATTTGAAATAATAAAGTCAAGTTGAACCAAGACTATATAATGTGGAGGTTGCAAATCTGGTAACTTCTGATTATACTCCCTTTTCTTTCAGCTGTTGGTATGTACTATAAATGATAGCGTTACATTACCGTCCAGCTGTTGGTAAGTCTAATTACTCTGTGCCCTCCTTTAAGCCTTTAACATTATAAGTTTACTTATTTTAGTACTAAGATAAGTTTTTGTTTGATCGTGCAGAGCATAAATCTATTATATGATGGAGTGATGGTGATAGTGTCATGTGTCTATTGATAGTTGCATAAACAATCTAAAAAATTACATGAACACTATGGACTACAAGCTTTGAAGCTCATTAAGACAACCTTCTCGCCAGATTAGGCTCAACCTAAACTAGTCTTATTAAATAATCAATGGATCATTGATTCATTCTAAAAACACTCAAAACTAGTCACTTATTATACTTCCATGACATGAAATATTACTGAATCACGTACTCAGAATATACAAGTAAAGGAAAGGAAGTCATCAAAACTTATTAATTACCTCTATTAACATAAACATAAATAAAATGTAATTTTAGTTGAATGCATCACATTGAACTCGAATATTCCCATTCTTGGAATTTTTTATTCCGACCCGGCCCAATTTGATCATAGCTTGAGCAAAAGCCCGTTTGAAGTTAATTGAATTTTGTGCCCAACTTGTAACAAGGCCTTTAGTTCTGGTATCCGTATAAAGGATCTGGTCCGAAGTAAAGAGGCCCTTTCCATTAATCAAGTTTTTGTAGTAAGCGTTGTCGAAGGCTCTGGGTGTTTGGACGTCCATGTTAACAGCAATTCTAGGATCCACATCTTTAGGGCACATGTTTTGCAATTGGGTAGCATATTGTGCATTCAGGGTCGGGTCGATTGGGTTTTTTGGTGTGAACCCATATATCCGATTAGAGAACTTGCTACAGTGAGAAAATCCCACAGTGTGCGCCCCTGTACACAGTGATTAATACTTGTGAAAATTTGTAAGAAACCATTTTCAAGCAAAGCTTTATTATTCTTAAGTAACATTCCTGATTAAGGAAAACAATAATTATTAAGGATTTTATATTACTTGCAACACAAAATTACAGCCAAATGATCCATAAAAATTTGAACTCCTACAGGAAATCACGAGTGTTTATTTATTTAGTGAAGAACAAGAAATCACGAGAATTATAGTTTGGTTGTCGGTGCTTAATTTACCTCCGAAACGGTCCAAATTATGCAGCTGACAGGGGTTTTGTGCAAGAGTCCATATAGTTGGGCCATACAAATCCAGCCAATAGTAGCGCATCTAATAATGCAAAACTTTTTTTTGACGAAATAATGCAAAAACTTTGTATGAAAAGAAATCAAAATCTCAAACATCCTTGTAATCTTTTTAGGAAATATCCTTGTAACTTTGGCCAGCAACACTTTTTAATCCATTTTGAAATAATAAATCAGTATTTTTATTATTTTTTTTTTCATGGGATGAAATTTTGAAAGTGTACTCCGGACATCATATTCATATTATACTAGTAGTGATATTTTTTTTTATTGTTTTTGTTTAATAAAGATTTAATTTCCAAAGTTCAACATCAATAAACCAAAGTAAAAAAATAATCTTTACAAAAGGAAAATATTAATAATAGGTTTTTTGAACGAATTATTAACATTTTTTAATGGACGTTATAGATAGACCATTAATTGTATTCCCTTGGTAAAAATTTGCAAGACCTTTGAAGTTGGATAAATTTATTAGAGATCAAACTCATTGGAAATAGATATAGGTTTATCAAATCTAGGGCGAGCTAGTTGATCACAATCACCTGTGTGATCATCATCTAGATTCTGGATCATGAGCTGGATTACGTGCACATTACTTTTAATTTTAATCACGTTCGTTCATGGACTATTTGTTAGATAAAGCAGCAACAAAATATGCAAAGCACTAAAACTATTAAAGTTCGATATAATTCTTCGAAGCTTTGCAACCCTCCGATTTAACAGAAGCAGTACAGTACAAATTATAATGGGCTGCAATACCATACCTGAGAGAGCAACCATCTCAGCTTGGGTGAGGCCATTTGAAGCAAACAAAGAGTTAAGCCGATTCAAATCATCCGTTGGTTGAGGCAGCCTTCCATTCACACTTGTTGCTTTTGATACCAATCCGTCGAATCTTCCCAATTCTACTGCCCAAAATAGTCCACCAGACTGCATTTTTACAATACTAAACCAGGTAAATAATCTCATGTACTGATCTTGTGCACATTAATGTTCAATTTGTACTGACCTATATCAATACTCAGTATTGTAGCTATATATTTTGATATGATCTGTCAAAACTATGGACAATATTTAGTTGAACTAACCAGATTGACAACATCACGAGCAGCTAGAGCAAGAATATCAGCACAAGAAACGTTATTAGTACATCCAGGAACTGCATCAAGAGCTGCTTTGGCCTTGATCACGGTGTCAAATCCATCTCCTGCTAGTGAAATATTGTCTGGATGGTCTTTTTCTGCCTTGTTGTCACCCGTTGATTGAATAAGAACCGAAGCATCACAGCCCTATCTTGCAACCAAATGTCATAGTATATTTAGATATACGGTACATATCGTCCTAAATCAGCTAACATATACTGGTATATGTCGTGCTACATATCTAGTTAATTAACTACTGAAGTTCTAAAGTGTGTTTGGCTCGGAAAAATGTGACATATTTCCCAATCCATAATAATTTTCCTCCTTTACAAAACTTGAACGAAAATGAGAGCTCTGAAGGTGAATTTGCTATGAATCAATCAAGCACAACCGAAGTTACAAAAATGCAGAAAAAAGGCAGGCCAGGAACTTACATTGACAAAGCAATCATGGAAGAAGAGACGAAGAGTGGCAGGTACAGTGACAAAAGTTTGCTGGATTTTCTTCTGCACTGCTTGCCGAACTATTTTCTGGACGTTAGGACATGTTTTTGCGTAATAATTTGTGCTAAGTGCAGTTGTTTGAGGAATTGATAAGCAGAGCACAAGTAACATGGCAGAAACTAAAACATGATAAAACTGATGGCCCATTGCTTTTAACTAATTTAACCAGTCTATAATTTCTCTCAGAGATTTGCTTGTGTAGTTTCATGCGCTATATATAAAAGTTTTTACAAGCATATAACTTTATAGCTAACTAGTTTATGATAGTTTTAGTATTATAATTGTTTGGTGGGCGTCTTTTGCCAGTTGGAGTAGAATATTAGTGCAAACTTTATTGTCTGGCGGCATGTTCTCAGAATTATGACTGTTTAAATTGTGACGAGTAGACGCCGACGTTGGATATGCTCATTTGCTTATTCATAATGGGTCAGCCCATTTCTTATAAGCCATATAGCAAGTCTATCCTAGATATAGGAGTACACAAAGGAAAATGCTCCAAGAGTTAAATTGAGCAATTTTAAGATAAAATTAACAATTATGAGTGAAAATTAACAATTTTTAGTCTAATGAACAGTTTTAGAGAAATGAAGAATTATGAATTCAAATAAACAACTATGAGATAAAATGAATAATTTTTAAAATTTTTTAAAAAGTGTAATAGTTATTGTGCTTATTTAATAGATGAGTGGTAATTTCTATAGTCATTTGTTAAAGAGCAAAAAAATTAATGGTCACTATAAAATGAGAAATTTAACTAGTATATATGTAGTATAAAAAGTCGGACACCTAAATTCATGTAAATTGTATAATTGTTGATATGACACTCAATTGATATCCAAAATTATTTTCTTAACCATATAAGTCATTCACATCAAATGTTCAAATAATTTCAAACACATAAGAAACAACATAGTCTAAGCCGAAAAAGGCTAGAAGACAAACTGTCTTAGAAGAATCCAACCGCAAGCTAGTTCCTAGGACCAACTTAGTGGGGGTGGCAGCATAGTCTAAGATTGAAAAGGGCTAGGAGACAAACTGTCTTTTTAAATTCAGCAACATTCTTCTCAAGCTCGGGTTTGCCTAGGCTCGTTTCCAGCCCTAGGCACAAGTTGAATGGTTTAGGTTGTAGCTAGCGATTGCAATCCTAAATTGAAAGGCAGTCATCAATACATACGTGAAAAATATCTACTCAACAAAGCTACACCCATAAATTTGTTCGTAGATAAATGGATATGGGGGTAAATTGTATGATTTTGGGAGAAAAGTTATTTGGGCTTTGTTACCAATTCAGGTTGGACAAGGCCACTAAGTCAACAATTCTCGCACTCTTTCGATGAGAAACCAACGCATTGCTTCTGAACTAAGCCACGAGCACAAAGAAGAGTCTGTTGAACTAGGCCCAACCATATTGTATCATGGACGGTTCAGAAGCAATATGTATCTATTCCCATACCATCATTTAGAACCCTTGACATTTTAATTGCACATTTATGAATTAATGATAAAGGTATTGAATTCTTTACCATAAAAAACATAAATATTCTTTCTAAACATTTATCGAGAAAGATTCAAACAAACACTAACATTTATTGACTTATATATCGGGACAGATTTTTCATAACATCACTTTCGAGGCCAGTTTAACTATCACTTTTGGAGATTATCATACATTCAAGCTCAAAAGTTACACTTTAATTGGTTCATCGGCAATCTCACAACAATTACTTCTTCACTCCATTTTTGTATCTTAGATACTCTGTTAAAACTCATATTGATAATTCAGGTTGGTTTAGATACAAGTAACAAGATATATAATCCACTACCTTCCTAAATAATAGGATATTACATTTTTTGACATTTCAAGGTTCGGTTTCTCTGATTTTACAGTATCCTCTCGCACAGTACGTATACAAAGAAAAAATAATTCAGAAACAAAAAGATAGGTTTTTTTTTCAGAGCAAACTCTGTAAACACTATACCGAAAATATCGAAACTGGCATGTAAAAAGAATGAGATTGGGAATTTCGCTATGATCGAAAAGGTAAAAAGGAAAGAGGGAAAGGGCAAAAGGGTAATTAATCCAGTAAACTACTAGACCAGTACTAGTACCTGTGAACCTGTCCGAATTAAAATTTGTCCTATGAGTCTATGACAAAGATCCTTTACCTGCAAGATTGCTACATTTGTACCCTCTCTCTTAAGCTTTTTGCCGTATACCCCAATTAAGAATTTCAATTTTCAATCAATCTCTCTATGAATTATTGAACGCGGTCGCCTATGTCCACTTTGACATACAAGTATTTGTGTAACGTGTCTCCAATCGAATTTTTTTGCCAGACTTTTTAAATTTTTTTTTACAGAGTATAAAAAATAAATTGATATAAAATTTGTGTATGTACTATGTTGTTTACTTCCTAGTTTTCTCTAACTGAAGATACTTATTCTTTTATTTGACATAAAATACAGATAAAAAACACTTCTAAAAGAAGAAAGTAGATGATTATAATCTAGTTCAATTATATATCGAATATAAGTATTTTTTTATATGGAGGTTACATAAAATATGTCCTTCGATTGTTATTCTTATTTAGTTTATTTACCTTTGTGGCTTGTATTTCAAATTTTTTGCATTATGAACAAACATTTTTGGATGCCTAAAGTTAACACTTTACACTTATACATATATGTCACTCTCAACAATTTTATATGTCACTCTCAACAATTTTATAGCAATGTGACAATCAAGGTTCTATTTAAAATACTTAACGGATATTGGATGAAGCAGTACATAATCTACATTTATTAATACTTATAAGACTAATAACATACTAATCGTTCTCGCATGTGAAGTCAATTCTTGAACCAACTCAAATTATATGACAATTATCCGTGTGGTCGACAGTATCATATTTATGCCAAACCTCCATGATCAGCAATTCCTACAAAACTTTAATTGACACATCTGCTAGTGATGATCAATCGCGTCTCCTGAATTATTTTCTCAAGCTTAAAACTCTGTTAGCTAGCTTAGACTTCTTTTTAGTTTTTATGACGTGTCTCGACGTGGATGGACACAAAATAGCCAAAAGATAGCATACAAAAAGCACACAAAACAGACAAAAAAGGACCACGTTGCTCTCTTGTATCCTGACGTTGAATAGTATTTAGTGTTTACTAGTCGAGAGAAGTTTTATGATTAATTCGATGTATCGGACAATATGGTGCTGTTGTTTACGTGAAAGACTCGTAGCACGCAAGATTTGGCCCTAGTGGAATTTTCGAGATTGAAATTAATAGTATCCTATTGGACTATTGGTGAGTGGATAATGTTATGCTCAATATGTATAAGTTTTTGTGTATAATGTTATGCTCAACACTTTCTAATCTTGACTTTTCTATAGTCTCTATAAACTAAACATGTCTAGAAAAGCTTGATGTAATTGATAGGAGATCCGTCTCGTAATTTTAAGGCTATGTGGCTGCATACTTCAACTATAGGCTGCATGGCTATTATCTAAAATGTGTGATTATATAATAGACTTCAATATATTATAAAATGATTTGACTAAATGAAGTTTTTTTAGTGACTAATGTTAAAGTCAAAAGCAATCATCATTTGGGATGATCCGCTGTATCCATTGTGTTAAAATATGGGAGCTATACAAGCTTTTATATTTTAAAAAAAAAAAAGATAATTTTTATCTTTTTTTTTTGCTTCTTATGACATAAACAGAATATACATAAACTTCAGCGGAATCAACAAATTACATAAAGAAAATAAGCAACCGATACTAGGAACCTTATTGACCCTTAAACAACGTCTACAACAATACGACCATTTATCTTCTCTTTTATAAATGTAATTGTAAAATCAAAATCCAGAGAAACCTATATGCTTGAATATTGGGATCATTTGTTAGCTAATCTCTACTTCATATCGTATGAAGTTCATCATCAAATATTAAGAGTATTATGTTCGTGCATTTTGAATCTTACGGTTTTCAATTATTAAGGAAGCTCTATCACTCTATGGATGAAATGGTTATCAACCACTTGAAGTGGATGTCGTAATCACGCATGACTGCATGAGGCAGATTGAAGAGGGAACGTTCGTTCTTGAGAAGATTTTGCAATTGCATGGCCTGTTTTTTACTAGCTAGTTAGAAAATTCTGTGTAATAGACTTTGGTCAACCTCTAAAGCTAGCGTGATCAAAACACGGGAATTTCTAGAGTTCTCTTTCAAGCCGAATAATATTTGTAGGTATAGTCATAAGTTTCAGTTGCTCCATATTGTAGATGAATGTGGAACCTTTATATATATATATATATATATAAAAGACTTTAACTTAGAAGAGTGTCAATGTCTCATGATAAGAGATGTGTGATACAAATTTAATACAATTATACAAACAACATGAATGAACTCACCATATATTAAAAAAAAAAATTAGAAAATAACTCTGGTTGGATTAAATTTTTTCTTCGAAATACAAAGAATCTCCACTCTTTTTTTATGTTAGCGAAAAAACAATAATATGTTTTGGCTTATAGGATGACTTGGAATTCTTTGACACTAAGATATTGCATTATAGAAAATTACTAGGTTTATTGAGGAAGTTCGTCCACGACATCTTCATAATTAAGATATCTCTTTACAGCCAAAGTTGATGTGTTATTATATGAATGATATTATTAATGAGGGAGAGAAAAGCCAGCTTTCGATAAGACTTTTCCGGTGGCCGCGAGGTGTCAAATTGATCCTATTACAATTATTGTTAGAGAACAATGATTAAGAACGATAAGGAGTCGAGGAACTCTTCGAATTTAACCCTCTTACACTTTTATAGGCCACGGAAAGAAATAAAAGGCCTACAAATTTTTTAAAAGAATGACTACCATTGGTAATGCAATGTACATTTACACTAAGGTTTTCGGTTTGTCATAATTATGTAGGAGAGTTTTTACGGGAGATTTTCACCCTTTTTTTATAGGATGATGAGGAAAATATGGAAGGGAATCACGGGTTTGAGGACAATATTTCAAATATTTGGTTCTTAGTTGGTTGCTCTACTCTATTGGTTCTAAAATGGATAATATAATTGGTATATTTGATTTTTTATTAGTCGTATTTTCTAACTAGGTAGCTAGGGTGCGCAAAAATTTCGGATACTCGAAAATTAGAATAAAAACTAGTTATAGTTCTGGCTCACAATTTTTTAAAACCCTAAAAATGATTGTTTACCTAATAACCCAACTAAAATTAGAATTTCTTATACATAAAAATTATGAAGAATATAGAAATTACGCAATGTATGTAGTTTGTAAAGTCCAAAAGTATATTTTTAGAGGCCAAATAAAATTTAAGTGGTCTTCCATATTGGAAGAAAAAAAAATCATTAGGAGATTAAAAAAATGCCCCAAATTTTAGAATTTGCGTTATTAAATTTTAAAAACTAATATTAATGCAGTTGTAAGTAATTCGCTCAAAATTAATATTTATAGGACTCCATTGATTTATATTCCGTATTTCAAAAACAAAATACTGTGAAACACAAAATGAATTGATTTGACATGAAAATATTCATCATCCTCAGATAATCCTTACCGAATAATACGAATCATTGCATTAGTAGTTTGTGCATTGCAAAAGTGAGAACTGAGAAGTATCATACATGGGAGTACATGGGTTGCACTGTTGTAGCAGTTTAGGTTTGGGCCATGTAATGAAGCAACAGCAAGTCAGCAACGGCCAACTTCGGCAATCCGTAAACAGCAATTGCGTTGCAAAGTTTTTGGGCTCTTTCGTTTCATTATGTGGGCCAGCGTAACATCTGCTCTTGCAAATTACTACACCAAACAATGGACCGAACTACAATGGGAATAGCTTGACATATCTGGATCAATAATGATAGCACAAATTAGGTTTAAAATTGGAAGAAAAACAAATTGATGAAAGCCCAACAATATCCAACAAAGGCTAAGGTTTGAGAGAATGAGGATTGTTCAACTCGGCCTATTTAAATAAATTATATGGTAAAAAATATGTATATAGTTAGCAAAAATTAAAAGTTTAACAAAAACCAATCAAGGAGAACATAACTAATGAAGAGAGCTCAGGATTTGTATATAACTCTTGATATTGCACCAAAGCTAAGATAATTAAGTTTTGAGAGCAATAAATCAAATATGATCTACTTGTGTTGAATTTTGCAAAACATATGATCTACTTGTGTTGAATTTTGCAAAACATAATGGAATAAAAAAGGGTTGGTGGAATAGTGGTGGGCAAATTCCATATATAACCAAATGGGTTGGGTAAACAAGATTCGTAAATTTGCGTTTTTTTGGGCCATATATCTCAAATTCATATACACAAGGTCTAGACGAGTACGTCTTGAATGATTTTCCGAGGAAGAAATTTTATTTCTAAATTTTATAATTTGTTCCAATCTTATTCACTCGGGCTCATTCATAACAAAATATTCTCAACAATGTTAAATCGGACAAAATAGAGGCACAAAGCATTATAGTGACCATGAAGTCATTCATAGTTTCATTTATGGAATTAATGCTCCATAATTTTGAGAAAAAAGTGGAAGCTACAATACGAAATAACTTATTTATTTATGTTTTCCATGTACCTCAACATATAACTTGTTTAATACTAATGTAGTTATCTTATTTAATTTATAAAAAAAGATATGGTTTAAAGTTGTCTTTATACTTTAGAAATCAGTTTAGTATTCCAAATGCTTCCACATAGGCACATACCACATCGCAACATCCGTCCTATGCCCGTATACAATTGTGAATTATGTGATACGAAGATTACGTGATTGTGCCGTAAAGAAATGTGTGGCTTGGAACTCATAGCAGAGTATCCAACACCACTGATATCATCTATCTATCTCCCTTGATAAAAAGGAAATTATTATAATTAGTAATTTAGTGTAGAATATTACTATGAAGTCGTAGATTGATGATGTGACAGCCCTCAAACGACAATTCAAAAAAGCAAGACGATAAATATTCTGTTTTGGTTGGCTTGTGAGAGCTGATGCTGCCCCCATCCAAAAGCATCATCTATCTTCCCCTTGTGTTGATTAAATGGTGCGATCCTCTAATTATTAGCCGTTAATTTTTGTAGTTTAAGATTTACTTTGTCATTACTTCTGTTATAATCTCTAATTAGTGGACTATTTTATCAGGAAGGATTCGTTAAGAGTCAACTTGCACGAGTTAGGCCGGTTTGGTAAAAGGTATACTACAAGAAATAATATTTTAGACGTTATAATATATAAGAAAAACATGCCCTATTAACTTTCTTGTGCTAAATACTTGACCTTTAGAAGTCACTTCCCACTTCATATAATCAACTAATCCTATATTTATTATCCAGCCAGATGTGTAAAGTTGATAAAATATACTGTAGTATTATGAGAAGTATAAAATTCTAGTTGGTCTTCCTTTTGCTTTTCCAATGAAGATTTCCTGTTTAAAATATAATGTCTCTTTGTGCAAACATATAGTAGCCTCTACAAATGGTTTACACGCTAATAAGTTATGATTTGGTATTCTAAGTAAAATTCGAACCTACATAGTTGTACAAATTTCTAGTACCATTTTAATATCGTGTAATACTTGAGAACTAAAATTCTAGTTTATTCATCAAGTCAACCCTACCCCTTTAAACTTCAACATTATTTGCAACATAATTTCTACATAAAAACATAATTTTGGATCATGTGAATAATTTATTTATTTATAATATATTGGTCCTTCAAATAATCAACAATATCATAACTAAATACCAATTTAAGATAGTAACCCTTTTTGGATTCGGGTGACTCTTAAGCCAAAAATGGTTACTAGTGACCTTTTGTCTAGTGAAAGTCACACTACGATAACCATTATCATCTTGATTCTCTTCATATACCACATTAATATAATCCAACATAGGCAATTAATGCTTTGTAAAATAAATCAATCTAAACAAATGCAACAGCACAATGACTTCGAAAAAATTAAAAACAAACGATTTAATCAAGTGTGCAACAGATGTATGTGATCATAAACACCTAATTTCTAGAGACAAACATAACTTAAATTCAAAAGTAACAATGACAAAAAGAAACAAAAGGGAACAAATTAACCTAAAACTACCAAGTTAATACCTTTATGTTTTGATGTTGATGAATTTGATAGTTGACGTGATAAGGTGTTAACCAATTCATTATTTGACGCATTTGTGATAAATTAGTCGACTGATTCATAATTTGATTTTGACGTAGATGAAATTAGGGTTTTATTGGAGGAAAAGTGGAGAAATTAGGTAGATGAAACCTTGTGAAATAAGTTGGGCTGATGGAGAGCTTTAGTTTAACGGAGAGCGGCATTGGGTAGGTGGATAAAAGATAAATTGGGTTGGAGGAGAACAACGTCGGGTTTGTTTCATCTCTTTGGATCGATTCAGTTCTTTTTTGAGCGCGTTATATCGTAGCGAAATAAAAGAACAATATTACTTTACTTCTTCCTTATTCAGGTCTCCTTTTTCATTAAATCCCAACATTTCAATACCTTCTCATTGACCCTGTCGGATTGTTGACTACCCTTCACTGATGGGCTGCTTCGGCTGTGACTTTAGCAAAATCTTCCAAATCCAAATTAGAAATGATTTACTCATTACGTCTCTCAAAGATTGCTCAAATTCTATTTATAGAGTCAAAGTTTAAAAATTTTGACCACAAATTCTTATCATGTTATAAAAAATAATATATTCAAGTGAGATCTTGTTGGATGTATCTTTATGTAAATTTTTAAAATATCAAGTTTTTATAATTTTTTACCTTACGGATCTGAAGATAAAAAATTTAAAATTATATCTTGAAAATCACAAAAACGTGAAATAGAACAATAAAGGGAATAAGGGAGTATATCAAAAAAATAAAAAAATAAAAAAAAAGGTTAAAAGGAAACGTATGACATCAAACAATCCCTTGACTATTGGACCAATAACGGGACCCCGTAGTGAGAAAACGACGGAACCAATCCACGCAAGTCATAATCCGCGATTACCTCAGCGTGCAGTGGCAAGTTAGAAAATCCAATCGATTACGATCTCTCTTACAATCTTGATCTGATGACTCTCACCTAATTTAAATCAATGAGTATAATATATGATCAGCACTAAATTTAATAGTCCTAATATTGAGGAGACAAGAAATAATTAGTCAGCTTTTGAGGCATAATAAATTCTTATTGTTGAATTTTTTCCGTAGGAGGTTGTGCAAAAGAAATTGCTACATTTATTAACCAAATATATAATCATATCACTAATAAACAATTAAACATTTATACTATTGAATTGACTTACAATATTACTCGTCTCTTATACACTAGAGGTGGATAACTTATCCAATGAATTAATAGAGTTTTTTCCTTAAACAAATATATTTGATTCGTTGATAATTTTGATATACATTATTCGTTATGTTAAAAAATGAGGTAGTACAAACTTGTAAACAAAACCAGAATGGAGACGCTTCAACAATTTTAAAAGTAGGCCAAAAAAACGAAACAAAATGTAATTTCCCATCCTATGGTCAAGGAACTTTATGTGATGGTATTTTGGAATCATCAAGCCCATCCAGAAGTTTTGAAAGTTTGAGGGGGGTGTTGTGTTGTCAAGATGAAACTTATTGTAAGTTGTAAATTGCTAAACAAAAAGAGTTTGGGTACCCTATCTCTCGCAAATTTCATCTAATGATAGATAATTTATTACAATTAGCTAAGCAATTTTCCAGAAATAGAAAGTTGTAGAATAGACTCGCAATAAGGGAATTTATACCAATCGGATAATTTATTTCAAAGTGAAGTTTCGTTAAATGTGTGTGTGTGTGTTTTTTTTTTTTTTTTTAACGGTGGGATGGTAATGCAGGAAGAAATTAAAGGCTACGGATACTTTTGCCCCACTTATTGCTAATTTATTACTAGTTTACTTTAAATTGAAATAATTTTAGCCATTTTTTCTGTTACGTAATAATTGCTTATAACTACTAGAAAAAATAGTTTTAAGGTTTAGAGTTTAAGTTTTTAAAAGTATAGTAACCCATAAAAGCGTAAAAAAAAAATTAGTTGCGTAATTATTTTATTTTTCTGGTTTATAATTCTAAAATATTTTTCGTTTTTATTTAACTTATATTCAATCTAAAAGATAAAACCTCTCTTTTTATTATTTTCTCAAGTAATTAATTTAATTTGTATCATGAGACCAATTTTTGAATAACATGCTATACTTTTATAGTTATAATGGACAATCATTTAGTAACACACACAAAAAATATTTATAGAGCCCAGATACACTAAATGTATATGTATCATCTCTTGTATAATAGGTATCGTTTCCTCTCACTTAATTTCGGAATGACCAATAGTAATTTGTTGTTGCTCATTTATTCCAAGTAAGCCACTTCCTCCTAGTACGAGCTGAGAATAATTTATTTTCTCCAATTGAGCAATTTTTTTTTGGAAATGATGAGCATTGTTGTTGTTCAATTGATTAGGGTTTTACTCTCAAGTTTATGATATATATTTTCGAATAATCTAGTGGCTTTCTAAAATGATATATAATATTTTTTTTCTTTTATTTGAACAGAGTAAGTGAAAACAATTGATAAATATATTTAAGAAACCTATACCGTGAATGTTCGTCATAGATAGCTATATAAGTAGTCCGAGATAAATAGTTTAATAGTTTTATTTATTTTTTTGACATAGCAAGTTTAATAGTTTTAGTACAATAGACCTCTATCAATGAGACAATGATAGCGAAGGTTTGGAAATTTTGCTTCATATACGAAACTAATTAAGATCGAAATCCAATAAAAACATATAATGCCTACACTTTATTCATAACTATTATATATATATTTTTGCATATAAATATGTAATTGATAGATAGTTACAGTTAGGAATAATAAATGTTCCATTACAGTTGGATGTTCAATTTCAATTTTAGTATGCTC
Source organism: Dysphania ambrosioides (assembly GCA_026401315.1). Classification (NCBI taxonomy): domain Eukaryota; kingdom Viridiplantae; phylum Streptophyta; class Magnoliopsida; order Caryophyllales; family Amaranthaceae; genus Dysphania; species Dysphania ambrosioides. The sequence continues at coordinate 5,400,478 of CM048658.1, read as the reverse complement.
CGACTTAAAGGAGTGTTATTGATCTGTTTTAACAACTGAGGAGTAGCACGTATGTGCAATGTGCCATATAAAGATTAAAGATAGTATGTGTTGAAGTGAGTGAGGTAATAACTTCACTAATTTTCAATGACATTTTTCTGTTTTGTCTATACATTTTACGCTTATTCAAGCATTGGCATTTGGCATGCTCGGGTGGCTATGTAAAACTTCAAACTTGGGTAATAGCATGTCATGACCGTACACCCCACATGCATAAACACTTTCCCCATAGTTACTATCGGGCAAATTAAATACCTTACTTCTAGACATACATATTTGTCAATTCAACTTATACCTCATTTAAATAGTTTTTCTACAAAAATCTTATTTTTAAGTATTCATTTAAAAATGGTACTTTAAATGCTTACACCAATTTTTTGGCCAAAAAGTCATCTTTTCAACATTCGACTTCTAATATTTTGGCTGATTTTCCTTCTTTCAATGGTGTGCCGTGTGCGTGCTACATTTCTCATTTGAACAAAATCCCTTTTAACCTCCACATTTAATTTTTCCCACCACACAATTCTATCTCCCTTCCCTTCACTTTAATTTACTGCTTACCCCCATCACCCATCTTCACTGGCCAACCACTAATTCCATGATTAAGGTACCATTGGAACTCCATAAGCACATTTCTGACGAAATCTTCTTGCTGGGTTAGTCATGGTTTTGACTTTTTTCCCCGGAAAATTGGTTTATAATACCATTTATATATAAAGGTAAAATGCAAGATATTATTTCTGGAAAAACTTTTTTATATAAGGCATAAGTTGACATACATGTTTAAAAGTAAGATACTTTATAACAACCTTACGTTAAATCAGAAATCAGAATAAAGATAAAAGAGCAAGAGAGCTAGAGAGTAGTCCGTACGTATCTTTCATGAAATGACCCATCATCTCCTATTGGAATTCCTATTTTCTACTCGGTAATTGCTATCTGTCCGGCTGTCCCTGTTAGCATGTATCTTCCCAACAACACTTCTCTTTGCAAGCAAGGAATGTGCTTCAAATATGAAAGATCCATCCACTATAAGGGTCTCTATCAACATATTTCTAAGAGAGAACCGAAAATGATTCTCTGGCCTATAACAATGCATAACCAGCTTTATTTTAGACCTATTAATTAATATAATCTAAACATATCATTAACTTAAACAATTTGATTAAGTGCTGTTTAGATCAGAGATTCCCTCATCCTCTATCATTACTATAGTTAGGCATAATTACTCTAAGCTAATCATAATCTTTAATCCCTTAACTGGCATTATCACAATGTACCCGTGATCATGAGTACAGAAGAAAAAATAAATCATATCCATGGTATAATTTTGTTTGTAATCAAGGTCTTAAGTACTCCTTGATCTTCTGGGAAGGGCCAGAAAATAATAATTATATGGGAATATGGGATCGTGACGCATCCCACGCGTCAATTAGAATAATAATTTACGGTGCTCTTAATTGAACTCCTGATCCAATGAACCTGTTGGGGAATTGTTTTTAGCATATGAAACAAAAGATGGTGCAATTAGAGCTGGGAAGTTAGCCTTTCAGGGAACACCCTACCATTATATATACATATATGTATGATCAATTCATATGTCTAGTTTTTTTTTTTTTTTTTTTTTTTTTTTTTTTTTTTTTTTTTTTTTTTTTTTTTTTTTAAGATCATATAATTTTAATTCTTATATGTTATGGCATGGAACTAAAGGCCAATGGTTGGGTATTAATGGAAGTTTGCTCAGAAGAAAAGGTAAATTAAATTTTAATATTTGTGGTTTAGATCTGGAGCTGATGCACTAAAATATCCTACTTTATAATATATACTTTTCTAAAGAGGATCACTTTTATTTGATTGCTATATGTATGACACAAAATCATCAAACTCAAGGGTCTAATAATAGGAAGAATATCTCACATAGTTTATTGGCAAGAACATGAATCAGATTCATGAACATTTGAAGCAATGTGATTTGCTAGAGAATATGCATTATGGTACAATTTAAGGCACTTGTATAAGATTAGCTTATCATTTCTTCCAAGATCAGACATTTTGTTTTAAGATAATATTTTTATTGATTATACTTTAAAGGGGACCTTTTCACTTTGTTCTAAAATTGTGGTAGGCTTTTATTTTTCTTTTCAAATTTTTTTTTTTTAGATTTTTCTTTTTGAAAGGGTTTGGAGATTTTAGATCATCCATGTTCATAAGTTCATATATATATATATATATATATATATATATATATATATATATATATATATATATATATACATGTAATAATATGAAGTATTAAGTATTTAAGTCACTAAGATTTTTTTTTTTTTTCTTTCATACAAAGGGTGTTATATCTTTTATCATGTTTTTATGGAGGCTAATTTAGCGGCACATGCTATGCCTCACAATACATTAGCCCTTTAGAATCTTCCACTAGAGTATGAGCAGCGGGATGTTTTAGGTGACTGAAGATGTAATTTCGTCCAATTATTGTTTGATTTTTATAACAATGAATTAATTAATTTAATATAAGTTAACTTAAATAATTTTTAGGACATGTTAATAAAACATTTTATTATATTCCCATACTTATATTTAACACGTTGATAAACGAGCATTCAAACTTTCAAAATCAACTCTAATTCTCTAAGCACCAAATCCCAAAACAACATTATCACCATAAAAATAGAACCAACGTATGATTATACTACAAATATTGGTCATCTAAGATAAAAGTCATCAATGTTAAGTCACAGAATTTTAGTTGCCAACCAAGTGTAATTTATAAATGGATCAGAATTACTCGGGTATTTCCTAGACTTCAAGTAGTTTTACCAATTTTGCATTGAAAATTTCAATCTTGAGGATAATAATTTTAATGAATGACAATATTCTCCTAGTAAAAAAAGAAAGAAAGAAGGAAACTAATGATGAGGAGGCTCTTGAAGGAAGGAAATATTTCAATAATATTCGTAGACATGATAAATGTGCAAGTGCATAACCAAATTAGGTGTTACATATCACTTACCTGCAGGCTGCTGCTTTTTCTTTTCGGATAAGAAGCAACGACAAGAAGGCGAAGATAGTCAAGGGAACATAGATTGCATGCGCCCAAATACCTTAGCAGTGGCCTTAGATTCCCCTGCGACCACTACCTTTTCGATAAATTAACCGCCTTACCAAAAGTTTTAACTCCGACAACCCCTATCCGCGATCCGAAATCAGATTCGGATCCGACCAATTAATTCATAACTACAAATTTGATAACGAATCCGTTTAGAAATATTGCGGATACCCAATATCAATATTAGAAAACTTTCGTATCATACATGCAATATTAAAAAAAAAATCATAAGAAATAATTTGAAGTTTTAATACTTTTACAAAAATTGTGAAAATACCTTAATTTTATATATTTTGATCAGATATCTTTTCGAATATATTTTCGGATATTAGAAAATCATATCAAAAAATTAATATCTGAATTTTGAATCGGATATCCTAAATTATCATATTGGATGCACTACTTCACATTGTAATTGCAATTGTTCATATATTTAATAATACAATAATACAAAGTTTCAGTCTTTTTCCTCTCTTGCTCTCTTCCTCCCCTGCTCACTGCTCACTCAACATCTTTAATGGCTTCTCCTCTTTCTCTCTTTGTTTTCCATCCTCCCTAAATTCTCAATTCTAACATATGCAATTCAATGTCTGCCCAATAAAATTTCATGAGAAACATCCTTTCTCATATAACTATAGTATATGCAAAAATGTCCTTACCTAAAAGTTTAGAGCTCTAATATGTGATTGTACCTTTAGTTTATACTTTCTCGGCCATATAGAAGAAAATGAAGTGAAAAGGTAACACAACATGCAAATTTATTAATTCAAAGTATTTGCTTTGTTGGAAAATAGTTATGACCACATCATAGTTTTTTTTTTAAGCGAAGGAGGTATAAACCAAGACCATTACGTTAGTAATCAAGGGATAAGAAGACAAGAAAAAGAAAAAGAATAACTAATCTATTTAAAAGGACTTCTATATTAATTTTGAGTTTTTTAAGGCAATGTGAAATAAGTTCCAAGGGTTCCAAAGAGTTATTCAGACATTCTAAACTTCAATGATCCTCAAACATTCATAATACCAGAAGCTCGACTTAATCCTGAGCTATTCAAGATCATAGCATCTGGCAAAATCAATTAAATCTTAAGGTAATTTAATCGGCCTGGATTCAAGCCACACGAATTTATACTAGAAGAACTACGCACGACTAATCGTATTGCGAAGTAGAATATACACGAAGCTTGGTTTTTTGATGTATATGATAGACTTTGTACAAATTTCGTAGTTTCGCGTATTGAATTGTGATTATGGAGATGGTTCAAGTAGCATGTCCACCTATGCAAATATTCAACAATTAGATTCTCACAACACAACAAACAGAAAATTAAAAATAAGTATGCTTTCTATCTCAAGTTCTCAACTTCTCAAGGGGGGGTCTCGTCATAACTCCTTGGTGACGAATATCTCGTCGTCAGTTTAATTCCTCATTCTTTTGGGTCCATACTTTCCCGATCAATTAGCAACTTTTTCATGGGAGTTGAAAACTATTGGGACCAGAAAGCAAAGCAAAGCAAAGATTAAATTAAAAAAGCGTAGGCCTCACTGTGGCTGACTCTGCAGGCTTTTTCGCCACACTCCCACCTACAAAACCCCACCATTGTTAAGGGGCCCCTATGAATGACCTCCCCTGCGCCTCCGTCCACCGGCAACGCGTGCCTTAATCTTCATGTCGTCTCTTTCTCTCGATAGCCGCTATATCTGCAATTGCTTAGGCCTACATGCATGTGGACATCCTTTTAGCACTGTATCATATTAAATCCCATTATTATTCGACTCCATACATTGTTTTATATTTTATGAAATTAGTGTTCATTGTTCAACAACACAGAAAGATGTACTATACTTTGGACCGCTAGAAGATATACGAAGTAGCAAACAACTTAAACTCATGACTTTCAATAGTTTCAAGTTCCCTGATATGTGCTACATAAATTTGATTTGTCCTCACTACATTTAGCAACTTGCAATAATCTGTTTTGAGAAACTCCCAATGTAAGCTCAACTTGTACAACAAATTTATTGATGGAATAGTTTACTTATATAACCCGCGTTGTCTAATATGCATATGCAGTAAACCAGTAATACTAGACTATACTCATCGAACATCTATCCAAGTAAAAGTTGAACAGGACATTTTTGCATTTAAAACATGATGTTTCAAGTACACCTTATGATTTTGTTCCTAATTAAAGAAGGGCCAAGGGATTCTTTTTGCGACTACTTAATTAAGATATAATATAAATAGTTTCTCAAATGTAATCAAAAGATGTGAATACAATATAGTATACCCACATTTATTTCTTGTGGCATACCTCGTTTGTACATTTATATCTTGTGGCATTCCTTGTTTGTTATTTGAAACACAACAATTTGTAGGAACACTGTGTTTGTGTAGAGATGATCAAAGTGGTATATAGTGTTCCTATCTGAAAAATGAAATTAGTTACCTATTGGATAAGTAATGAAGTGTGAATGAAAGATGCTGGAAGCCCGGATTAGGCCTTGCAAAGAGTTTTTCTTGAGGTTAATTGCTTTGATGAACCATGTATAAAAATAGCATTAGCTAGCCTAGGGGTGGTGTTATGAGGGAATTCACTCCAATACTTAAATTAGTTATTGTAACTTAATATCAATGAAATTTTTCTAGATAGATGAGATTTTGGTATTTCCTCTCTAAATGCTTGAGAGATAATGTTATGTACCTTGTCTTTTGCCCGTAAATAAAAGTTGAACCATCTATAACTTAAGACTATTGGAATTGAAGTTTGCAATTTCTCCTTATGCTCTAAACCCATGTGGTAGCGAAGTGACCAAACTGGTCATGGGCTTGCTAATCATGAGCCTCCTGACAAATTCAAATGACTCCAAACGCATGGTGTAATAACATACTCATACATATAGTAATTTCAATTTTTTTTTTTATTTTCAAGCTTTTTTTTTAAAAGAATTTGAAAATAAGCTACTGTTCAAACTATTTTAAAAAATAAGCTGATTTAGCTTCGGATTAAAAATGCTGCCTAGGACAGCGTTTTACCTAATGCAAAATTGCTGCCCAGGGCAGCGTTTTTCATGGGACTGGATTTAGGAGGGTTAATCTGATCCAAGGGAAAACGCTGCCCTGGGCAGTGTTTTTTTTAGAATATTTTTAGGAATCTGTGCAAAGAATCTGGTCAGTAAGCCAGTCAAAATCGCTGCCTCGGGTAGCGATTTTCCTAAGGCCCAGTTTTTTTTTTTTTTTTTAGAAAAGCACTGCTCTGGGTTGTGTTTTTCCTTGACCCAGATTAACCCTCCTACCTCCAGAATTATTCTAAAGAAAAACGCTACCCTGGACAGCGTTTTATCCAGGCAGCGTTTTCATATGACCCAAAATTTTCATCCAAATTCAGCCCCATGCAAAACGCTGTCCAAAGCAGCGTTTTTTTATTAGGTATAACGCTGTCCGAGGCAGTGTTTTTAGTCCGACCTAAATTCGGCTTATTTTTTAAAATAATTTGAACATAAGCTTATTTTTCAAAAAATTTTTTTTAAAAAAGCTTAAAAAAAAATTCTAGTAATATCACTCAATTAATATATTGATTTTTAATCAATCCAATATACTTCATAATATAGTATTTCTCAATGTTAAAAACATATATTTATTATACGGCAAAAGGGGAATAGTTCAAAGTTTAGACTAGTTTGGCCTACCTAGATATTTCCTCCATGAGTCCGTGCCCTAAACTATTTTACAATGTATTTATTTATTGGTGGGGGTTGTTTCTTATAGACAAAGGTTGATGCGTTGCTTTTTCTCCTTCACTCTCTCGTAATTGCATATGCTTTATAATTTAGGTATATGTTAAGCTAGTGATCATATGTCTACAAACATAAATGCAATTGCAGAGTTATGTTCCCATTTTCCCTATATATGTAAAACCTAAGTGACATGAACATAAAAGTTGAAATCGGATAATACTTTAAATAAACTATACTGTTGCATAGTCGTCTAATAAAAACTGATCAATTAATATCATAATACAAGCTGGATTCCAGTTAGAAAGTACATGGGGTTGTAATCTTAGATTGATTTTCTTAGTACTCTATCCACATGCTCCAATTAAACAGCCACAATCATTGTGCTTGGATATATTTGATTAAAATCCAACCAATCAGACCCACCTGTGATTAATAATATTACTTCATCAAATCGTATTAGTAGTTCATAAATAATTGTATGATCATGCCTAAATATAACCTCTCCATTATTTAAGCACTAATATCCATATTATTCTTCATAATCTGATCTCCCTTAAATGCTGCATCTTACAACTTACAGCAACTTAGTTAAGTAATTGAAAATAAAAGCTAATGCTGGATTATATGTGAAGATCCTGCGGCCAGAGTTTAAACTTTTGGACTATTCCAAGAGGTACTCAAATGATCGTACGGTGAGGATCAGTGGGTCGGCGGGCCCGGGAGTGATGCCACTAACTTGATCTTGGTTTGGATTATCATAAAAATTTGTACTACACATATAATTATTTGTGTTGATCAGCCAACTGTGTCAGATTACATACATTACTTGGCTCCATGTGATTCTCCAATTGGCCGTCTCGCTAGCTATTCAAGCTGGACTATAGTATTCTTTCATTATTATTGTCTAAAATTTTCCTGTTTATAATTTTAACTTAGTTAATTACATTGTTTGACTATCAAGGTAGTATTCCTATCAAACTAAGCGTAATTTTTTTTATGTCATAGCTCCAACCAAATTTTTGTGGCATGTCTTGTACACATTTATGGAGAAGCATATTATATGGCTAATAGTACTGACAATTGTGGACATCTAGATCACCTTGAAGTTTTAGTTTAGGTGTTCCTCTCAATCACGTTTTGATGATAATTAATGATATTTATGATTTTTAAAAAAAATTGAGATCAATCAAGTGCAAAAATTACAATTTGACAAATATAAATATAACTCCCTCGTATTTTCCATATAAAGTATTTAGAAAAATATAATGATATTACTGACGCATGATAATAAAAGGCAAAATTATACTAACTAAACCATAAATACTTTAATTGAATATTTACTTTAAGATTTATTAACGATATTGTTTAAATTTTCAAAACCAACTCAATAAATCCAATATCCAACTTAAAATTAGGAACACTCTCCAATCAAATGCCCCCTAGATGCATATGTCATTATTATGATTAATCCAACCTGTCAAGTTATTCATAATAATGAATAAGAAAGAAACAAAAATATGTAACCAGTATAAAATTAATTCGCAATCATTTCTTTTTAATCATGATTAACTCAATTTTTTTTGAGTTTTACGCTTATTGAGACACAACTTTAAAGGATCAAAATTTTCATTTATCGAAAAGCTTGAATCAAAAAATTTTGATAGCATGAAAAAATAAGATGAAATTAATCGAATAATACTCAGTAAAAACATAAAGGTAATGTAATAATAAATAATGTAAAAAAAATCAAACATGTAACTATTGTTATTGCAATTAAAATAATATGGAGGTACATATAAGTTATTAACCTTTTAATTATCCGATGATTTTTAACACCCCCTCTAAAGAAATCCCTCCATCTCTTTATATTTACTTTATTTTTATTATGGAGTCAAAGTTTTAAAAAATTTAATAATAAATACTCATCATATTATAAAAAATTATATAATCAATTGAAATTTTTTTAGATGCATCTCAATGTAAATAATTAAAATATAAAATATTTATAATTTTTTATCGTACGGATTTGGAGATAAAAATATTTTAAATTAAATAGGATAAAAAAAATGGGACAATGGTAAGGTATCATTAAATCAAATAAACAAAAAGGGTTGATAACGTGATCAAGTCCTAAACTGTGTATATCTAGGATGGCATTTTATTATTAAACTAAGGATCAGAGTTGGAAGGGGGGTATAATAAGGCCTGCAGCAAATGCTGGGACTGTCAAGGTCATCTATCTCCTCTCTCTTCCTCTCATTAGCCCCTCACAAATCTAAAATCAGATTGGTTTTAAGGGTTTAATTCTGGGATTTGTTTGGCATGACAAGAGTTAGAACACCCTAAACCGCCAAATTCCAACAACAACAATAATTCTCATTGGTTTCTGTGTTAGCTACATACCATAAATAATACACACCCACACATACATCATCAGAATATCTCTAAATTTTAATTCTTCCTTATTTATTTTGGCCCCCTCTCTTTATCTTGTTTGTCTACCTCTACTATATATAGTTGAGGATTTTCTTCCAGATCAGGTGATCTAATACTTTCATTTTCAAGAAAATCTACAATTTCACAGGGTGCATAAGGAAGAACTTCTTTGCTTCATCATCAACTCATCATCGTCATCCTGCCTAGAGCAAGAGAATTATTATTGTTGACCTTGTCAACATAATTCAAGACATTTTTCACAGGTCAGAAAAAAATTCAACCTATTCTCTTTGTTACTATACTCTATATTCACATATACTAGTACATATGTTTCAAAAAAATAAATATATAGTAATTAAATAATGTTGTTGTATTTCAGTATATGGTAAAAGTTCTTAGAAAGTCTGTCGTTTGAAATTCAGCCTCATGTTTCATCCAACTCGATCGTGGCATAAGATATTTGCACTAAAAGTTAGGGGAAGATAATGAAACAATTTACTTATATAATTGGATGCTCATGTGTGATCTCTGATACTGATACGAAGGGGATCAGAAGGAGAAAAAAGAATCTATAAGATCCACAATTAATGCTGTAGAGAAGCATGCAAATTCACAGGACTTTGAAAGTGAGATAGAAAGAGAAAAAGGAGATGAGTATATATGTGTGATTTAAACTAGAGAAAACGACATGTCACTTACCAGAAATATCTAAACTGGCTTACTATGGCCAACAGTCTTACATGTATGGACAATATGGTCTTATGTAATGTTTTCATTTGTATGTGAATATGGCCCCTACAATTTGACAGATGAGAGATATTATTTGAGTTTGTAAGCTTGCAGGGGCCATTAATATTCTTCTGGGTGGATCCTATCAGGTTATGACACATAGCAAAGAATTATGGACGCAGCTTGGAGAGTTATCAACAATTGCATTAAAGTTTAAGTGAAAAGTAATATCACATCAAAATATAGAATTCATAAGATATAATGTCAATATTTTTTAGTGGAAGATAATACAGATAGTAAGAAATGAAATAAGTCATAGTTATGCAAAAACAAAAAGGCTAAGGTACACCAAATTACTTTTTCACATGAGGTCCAATTTTTTTTTTAATTAAAATGAGGAGGAACCGAATTAAAAACAGGACAGAAACATGAGGTCCAAGTGTCCAATTTTATGGATTCCTAAGTTTCCCAGTGAATTTGTCATGTTGCTTGGACTTAAACCAACCAATATGAAAATCATTTGTAAAATCTAAGATATTTCTTCCTATTATAATTTCCAACCTAAATTTTCATTTTCCGTTTCTCAGGAACCATAAGACTTCCCACTGAAGAGCCGTACAACCGTATTTTGAACATTTTTCATTTCTATTTTTCTTCCGACAAATGGAGAAGACCCTAAAGTCCAATGATGATAAAGAGTTCATGCGAATGGCCATGCTAAAGCATGAAGAAACATTCAGAGAACAGGTAATTACATAATATATTGTTTTATATTAACTTTTTTGTGAGTATACTAAGTTAAACTTTATATATTTTAAAGTTTCCATAAGATTGTAATTAACATAAAAAAATTATACGGGTGCAGGTGAATGAACTTCATCGACTTTACCGAATTCAGAAGATGCTGATGCAAAGTGCAGGAGTTAGCCAACAACAACAGAGGCAAAAACTTGAGCGATTAAACTTAGTTGAGAGCAACAACAAGGCCTACACTATTGATCATTATCAACAACGATTGTTACTACAACAAGCACAAGAACAAGCACAAGCACAAGCACAAAGGGATATTGTTAGTAGTGCTAATCTCAATGATAAACCAAAGATCAACAGCAATTTTATGATGGGATTGAATGTAGTGAGGCCTGATAATCAAGTATTAACAGGCGGCGGTCCAAGACCATTGAGTGCTCATGAACAAATTGCAGAATCCAACGTCAATAAAATGATGAGATTAGATGAGAATGATGAGATTGAGCTGACTCTAAGCTTAGGTCCATCTTCCTACAATCCAAAACGACGAAAAAACGGCAAGTCAGAATCGGGTCAAAGCATATCATCTTCTTCAACTGGGTCTAGCCAAACCAAGAAAACAAGTACAAAGAATAGTATCAATAATAGAAGCCCAACAACATGGGGTGGTTTCCCTCAGGGTTCCGGAATTGAACCCGGTTTCTCAAATGGCCAACAAAATAGTCATCCTCCTTGGTTGTACCAAGCTTTGAGCTTGAAGCTGACTTAACCTTGGTTCACTAGGTTTTTTTTTTTTTTTTTTTTTAATGTGTGGAATTGTTCCTTCTTTTTTTTTTACATTTTCCTCTCTTTAATTTTTGTTTCCACTTTTGCTGCTGGTTTCCTTGGAGACTAATGCAGAAAGTATTTGACAGATCAGGCCTTAGAGCCCTTAGCTTTTGTAAAAAGTTAAAAAATGTTGATGAGATGAGAAGCTTATATTAATCCTTACGACAGTTAGTCGTTATTAATTAAATCCTCCTAATTATCTTGTTTAATTTCAAGAAGACTATGATAAAGCCTAAGTTTAAGTCTAGTTATCACATTACCTGTTCAAAACATCAGATTTTTGATATTGTTCTTCCATATTGAATTAATATGCTCCAGAAAAATATAACAACGAACCGCTTTTTTGAGTTATTCATGTTATTACGCAACCATTTTGAATATGCCGCACAAGGGAGGTCAAGATATTACATGGGGGATCTGGCCTAGATTTTTCACAAACTTTGTCGAAGATTCTATGGCTAGAAATGGTATCTGCAGAACTGGAAAATATTGTCAGTTGTTGTGCCCTTGGGAAATTAGCTACTGTAGTAAGAAGTATATTATATACGGATGTGATGAGACATATTCCAAGATCTTCATGAATTTCTAGTTATCTACCCTCATGCCTAACCGGAAATAGCTTATGAAATTCATAGCTTACAAGAGTTGAAATCCTAAACTAAGGAATTCATTTTGACATCCTTGCAATTATACGTCTTTCGTACGTATATAACTACATATGTGCTCCTTTCTTTGTGTGAAGACAAGACTATCCTACACGATGCATGGACACTCTGAAGTCTGAATTCCGATTCTCAAGTTGTGCGCACAAAAATACTCCAACATACGAAACTGATAATGATGACCGAGCTGTTTTTGGACAAAAAATTAGACTTGAACATACTTGATATTCTTCCATCATTGTTGTCTACAATTCTGGAGGAGAATGAATAACAGATTAGGATTGTGGATATTTGCAAGTACTACTTTCAACAAAGTCTTGTCCTTTCTTTTAAAGAGGGACAATTTGTTAGTTTCAACTCACATCTATACGAGCTAGGATATATTACTAGCTAATACTCCGTATAGAATATGTTTTGTTCTTGTTTCCCTTGTGTCGTCAATAAAATACTTAAATCCATCCAACAAATATATGACCAATTATTCCCATCCCACGTTGAAGTTTCTTCAAGTCACGCGGCCCAAGATAATTAACAAAGCTATTGCACTTCTTAGTTCTTACTGATTTGTGATCGATATTAGGTTGGCCTTTCATATTTGGACTTTAAGGTAGATTGCTCATCTCACCAGTACATCATCTGCTATCTGCCGACCAAAAAAATAGGTTAAAATTATTATGGAGACCAAAAATATGCAAATTATTGTGAATTTATATATATCATTGATTCTATTTGAATTTATAGGTCAAGGTTTAATATCGTAAATCATAATATAACTTTTTTCACCGTGTTTACTATTTAGGCTCTGTTTAATAGGGTGTAAAACATTTTCCCTGAAAACTATTTTCCCATTTTACATTATTTAGTTTGGAGTAAATTATAGGATGTAAAACTTTGAGTGTAAATTCATTTTACATCCTATTGAAAATATTTTTCCTTTAAAATTGAGAGTGAAATAATTTTATATCCATTCGCTCCAAAAAAAAATACCAACTAACAAACAACTCACGCATTACCAATTCATGCATAGAGGTGGGCACGGGTTGTGCCGTGCTCGTCATGGACCGTGTCAGCTCGTGTCTGGCCTCTTGTCGTGTCGTGTCGTGTCTAATTGTAGTCATGTTGCGCTGTGACATACTACCTTTCCCAAAAACTTGGTCAATGGCCTAGCACAACCCACGTGCTTGGCATGTCGTGTCTTGCCTTGTGCTATCCTAATTTTTTAACAAAAAATTAAAAATAAAGTATACAATATAATTCAAAAAAATAATTTTAGATATAAGAATATAATAATATTAAAAATAATAGTAATATTAATTATATTAAATAATATTAAATAATAGCGTGCTTCGGCCATGCCTCATGCCAAATTGGTGTGCCGCTTGCCTGCTAGTGCCTAAATTTTTTTGCTGTTCGCGGTCTGACCTACGGCCCACTTCATGGATAGTGTATCGGGTCGTACCATGACTTTGCTTGTATCATACGGTGCCAAAAGCGTGCCTGCTCGGTTTGGCGCATGCCCAGCTCTACTCAAGCATTTTTCATTTCTCATCTTCTCGGTAGCTTCTCTCTCTACTCCATACTTTCTCTATCTTAAACATTAGGGAAAAATCCACAATTTCTTTTCATCTTCTTCAAATATCATCAATTTAGTACGTTTTCTTTGAATTTCATGTTTTGATTATTAAATTATCGAACTATATCATGAATTTGAACTATTTTTATCCATTTTCGTCGAAAATAAAAAACTGTAGATTTTCCCCCCGGTTTGATTGAATCATATAAGTTTCTCATGAAATATGGGCAATCAATAATTTTTAAAATTAGAGTGGGAATTTTCTTTCTGTTAGAATTTAAAATGTAAAAGTATAAGCTATTACTTTACAACCAATTGATTGGTTTACCTATTTAATTTGTTTCCTTATTCGATTGCGAATACTCCTTTATAATTAGCTTAATGTCTTTTTATAATGTTGAACCAAATTTTTAGGGTTCTCTGGTTTTATGGCGATATTCTTTATAATGTAATATGTTATTCATAGATCAGAGAAATGTATTGTAGATTTTATAAAAAAAATATTATAGCATAAAAAACTTAGCTATGACAAACAACTAAAAAATATAACGGAAAAAAGAGTTAAAAAATGACAAGAAAATATAATTAGAAAAGATAATAGGTTTAATTGATTTTCAGTTCAATTAAACAACATAAAATATTTAAATGTAAAATCATTTTTCATGTAACTAAATAACAGAAAGGTTCCATGAAAATGAGTTTTCCATGAAAAATCATTTTCAGTTGAAAACGTTTTACACCCTACTAAACGGACCCTTAGTCTGATTTACAAGGGAATGTAGTTAGTTTTATTGTAGTACCTTTTTTTTTTCTTTTGGTGGGTGACACGAAGGAGAACATATATACAAGGTAAATCCGTAAATTAGAACAAAAAACTATATGATGATTACATGCCGTAGTGGTTGAATAGAGAAGCCTACAGAAATAGTTCATTTCATTAGTTTGTGTGTCTGCCACCAGTGGTAACAAGAGATTCCCTGTCCCGCCTCATTTAATTATTCTTATCAATGGGGCTTCTCTCATGTCCTCATAATTTTCGATCTTCTCCACCATGTGGCTATTAATTCACTAGGCCTTTCTGTTTAATTTGTAAAATCTATATTTGGAGGTGTCCTCCCCTATCCCGAAAATTGAGAGAACTTTCCTGGAGGCGACTATAATGTTGTGCATTTGTGCAGTGTATGAGAGCAAGATTCATGGTTCGCTAGCCTGTCATTGATTTACTATGCCTTTACTCAAAATTCGCTTTTATGATTTCATCCATATAAAGATCGCTTTCTATTTTCTAAGACCATCCCACCACCACACCCTTGAAAATAAAATTCATATTCACTCTTCTAGATCAAGTGTCCACCTTCCGATTCGTATTTAGACATGCTACTCTCTCCGTCCCAAATTAGTTGCTACATTTGACTTTTCACGGTTTTCAAGACACAATTTAAAACGTTTTTTTTTCTAAATTCATAAGACAAAAATTATGAAAACTGATATTTTAAAATTTTACATTGGAATGTATCCAACAATATCTCATTTGAATATATTATTTGTTTTATAGTCAAAATTTTTAAACTTTAACTGTAAAAATAGAAATATAGCAAGTAAAGTGGGAAATATTTTCACTTTGTGTCCAAGTTTATTGTAAAGGATATGGTGTGATATTGATAGAAAAAACCCGTATGATGTTGCTTTACGAGGCCCGAAGCTTGATCATTGCATACCATTCTTCCGAAGGTTATCAGCCCTTCACCCCACTTCCATACTAAATACTGCAGAGACCTGTTCAGCCCAATATTTTTCTCTAACTAGTAAAATCGGCTGGGCTGGGCTGATCTACAGCTCATCTCTCAATGCATTATTAAGAAAAATGGGTAGAACAACAAACCAGAACTTCATTGTTTGAGACGGCTAGCGCATCTGTGTTAGCTATGCACAGAAGTACAGGACCATTACTCACTAAAAAACAGAAATACTAGTAGCAACAAACAAGTAATTGATTAGACCGAAAAAGTCCTTTGTTTAGACTTAATACCTTCTCATTTTGTGGGAACATTATGTCATTTATGGAAACTAAAGATCCAGAGTCCAAACTACAGACAACTATGGTGATACAAAGTAGTACTACACATTACAGTTTGACATTGGCAAACACAGTGAGAAATCACATCATAAGACAATCGTTGTCGTTGAATGAACAAGATGAGAAGTATAGAACATATAAATGCCAGTTGGATTTAGAACGAAACCGAATTGCACATAATGTGGCCATACCCATAGTATGCAACGAGGTCAGAGTTTCTGTCTTAATCTGTTGAAGAATTCTATTCGGACTACCCAGCAAAAAAATATTAACAGATATAGCCAATACTACAAGTAATATTTAATTATATCATGATCATAGTTTAGGATGCTTTTAACACATAATATACAAATCCATATGTGTCACAAAAAATAAAACTTGGCATACAGAGGTTGAAGAATAGAAAATGCAGTTTTTTCTCAGTCTTCCATGAACCAAGTGAATCATGAGCACAAACTGTACATTAACAAAAAAAAAAAAAAAAAAGTCATAGAAGACAAACAAAGCCATAGATCAAGAGATTTATGAAATGGAATGACGACGACCTTTACTAGCCTTTGCACGGCGAGGAGGTGTGAGTACTCCTTCAGCAGGGATAAGAAGCCGCCCCAATTTCTTCACAGAACTCATAAAAGACTTCCTAGGCAACGGTGGCTTCTGATCAGACGCAGATGTAGTACTTTGTGAAGGACTACTGGTAACAGATGTATTATTATCAATCAATTTCTTAGGTTTCTCAACTTCTTTCAACTTCAATTTCAATTTTAAGAGCTCAATTTTTAGGTCCTCATTTTCCTTCTTCAGCATCAAGAGTTCATCAGCAGAGGGTGTATTCGTAGAGTAAAGGTTCATAGTTTTGCTAGGGATAATGGCGCCTGCAGAGGAGTTGGAATCGCCACCATTACTTTCATTCATGGATTCGCGAAGGCGTTGCTGCTCATAGTAGAGGACTTGAACAACCGTTTGGACAGGCAGACGGTCGTTTTGAGCTGCATGAGCACATGCCTCACGTGATAACTTCTGGCAGTCCATCAAGCTGCATACCTTCTTCCTCTCAAGATCACTCAGTGCGGGATGAGCCTGCAAAGTGTTCCAACAAGCTTACACATTGTTCCCAATTAAAAATTAAACTGCAATATGGTTCAATGGACAGCATACTTTTCTTGAAACTTCAAGATTTTTTATTTTTTATTTTTTGGAAAAAAGACTCCTGGATTACTATTGGTAATCAAGGTATTCCATCAGATTTCTATCCCCAAAATGCGGATCTATTTAAGTAGATGCACTTGTTCATTCTTATCATCTACTGTTTGAGTAGCAAAGAGATACTTGGACTACAAAGTTGGGAGGAACACCTGATCTTAGGGTTAAACAAATATAAACCGTCAATCCCCAAGTTTTTCTTGTACATTGAATAAATGGAAGTTCTCCTGAGACTTGTGTTGATCCATAATGCTAAGTATAAATTAATGTCAGTGTTTATATCAAAAGCAAAATACCAATATGCCTGTAGGACAGAAGGATTATGAAGCAAAAAGAAGGATATGAAACAGTATAGCAGTAAGATAGCATGATACTAGTATTTATTTTACAGTCATTCCATATCCACCTCAAATTAGTAGCTCTTCAATTAAGTAAATAGCAATAGATACAGCATTAGAGCATACGGAAAAGTAGTAGAACATACCTTGAGGAAAATATCTATAGCTCTGTACATCCCATCCTCAGTGACCCTAGCCTGTTCAGGAATGATCTCTGCTAGATCAGTAAACTTAGAAACTGTCAAGTTTCGATCAGAGGCTATCTCAGCCAGGTAACTTTCCATTAACTTCCCCACTCTTTCCAAGTCATTTGATGAAGGAGAAACATGTTCCTCCCCTGCTCCATAACCCAAATGATTTCCCTCCACTTCGCTCTCAAGGAAATTTATCACGATCCTCCTCACTGAATCCACATCAAACAAGGTGTCCCCTGTGAAACAATATGAAGGTATCAAAAGGTCATCTAGGGCTGCATGACCAAGTTGCAAGGCCATCCTCTTCTCCAAATCAAGGCGGCAGGCAACTGTTGTCTCAAGCCATATTGAAGAACGCAGCAGCGTGGCCAGGAAACTAACAGATAACACATTTCTCTCCCTTGGTAGCAGGCTCACAATAGTCTCTAAGATGACCCTCTTTTCATGTTCTTGTTTCGGTTCTAATTTCTTCCTCCCCTTACTGACCACCTCCTGCTCCACATGATCACGACCTTCAGTGAACTTATGCAAGATATGAGGATAATTTACTGAATGCAGTGCCAAGAAGAGTATTTATTTACGGTTTATTATCACTAGGAATATCACGGAAATGTAAAATGACTCAATTTGGACAGTAAATATAGTAAAAAAAATATTCCTGTATTTCATTTGATTGTGGAAAATACTTCCTTAGCCACAAAATCCTAACATTTGTAATTGCTTGATATTAGATCATCAATAAGTTTCATATATGGAATCATAGGCAAAAACACTTTTCTTACTGAAAGGATACATTATGCAACTCTGATTTTAGTCAGCGAATGAAAGAAAAGTGGAATGGGTAGCAACATATCCTCTCCTAACACTGCAAAATAGGGAAATGGAACAGCTTCCCCCAACTCTCTGATTTCTGACAATAACAGAGAGGATACTGAAAGGAACAAAGCCTGTGAAAAAAAACAAAGGAAATCAAACATGGAAACAAGAAATTGGGGAGAGCATCTCACCAAACCTCTTAGAGACTTTTGAGCATAAAGCATGAGTAGTGGACCAAGAGCAAATTGCTTGAATCCTCTGGCAGTCATTGCTATCAGAACCCTTTGAAACATATCGATTCTGAGCATAGTTAAATCTTCAGCCCACCAAAACTCCACAATAGGTTTTTGCTGAGGAACTAATGAAGAGTTTCCATCTTCAATGCCACCTTCCATCCTGTCAATCCCCGAGAATTGGCTATCTTTGCAGGCTAGAAAGGCTATGGCATCAACACAACGACTCACCACCTTAACTTGCTCTGCCATAGGAAGCAGGCTCTCTGATGTAAGCAGAACTGAAACACAGGTTGAAAGGCTCTTTAACGCTACTTCATTCAAGTAGGACTCAGTTCTTCCAACAAGGTTCCCTACTGCATAATCCTCCGTCATTTCGAGATATTCAGCCACACATCGAAGCATGGCAATATTCTCAGTGCTTATCTCAAAATTTATCCCATAGCAGAACTTTGCTGCAAGTTCAAAACCTTCTTCCCCTCCTGGAATATCACGAATTTCAACGTTGCAGACATCAGAATCTTTAGATTCTGATACCAATTTCTTTATGTAGCCACACTTTGACACTAGTGGAAACTGCACTTGACATAGAAGAGTACAAATATTCAGCTCAACTTCTATTTCTAGTATGAATATTTTCACTTCAAAAAATAAGGTACGTTTTTGTTGCAAATTTTGCTTTTTCAGCTAGAACAGGAACTCAGAACGTAAACAGAGAAAGTTACCTTGTGCAAGGAAAAGGAAGCATCACCGATTTGAATGGTGACATCACTAGGAATTTCCTGAGAGATAATCCTGCAATGACAAAAAGTGCATCAGTAATCTCCTGTTGGTTAACAATTATTTTTTTATGTAGAAGTATTAAAGTTTCAAGAATCATACATATTTCCATAAAAGAACTTGACATTTCCTTGAAAAAATAACCTTACATATATAGGAGATAAGAGGCAAACCATTCATTAGTTCTTTTCATGGCAGAAGAGAGCAAATCTTTTTTCTTAGATGACATGTCAGCAGTGGTAACTGGTAAGTGCAGCCGCTTCTTGATCAAGTCCCATCATGAAAAGGATCCGAAAACGAAACAGAAACCTTTTATTATCATAAAGTCATCAGAACAGTGCTACAACATAAGGCCATAAAAGTACCAGAAAAGAGGACAAAGTAGATCCAACTTCACCCCCAAAAAAAAGATGTGGTGAAAAGAGTCAATCAAACTAAAACGATTTCTCTTTCTTATCTGGGTACTGTTTTGTTTTTACCCTCCTTTTTTCCCCAACCCCATGAAATTCCTGCACTGAACCTGTTCTAAGGTAGTAGGATCTCAAAGTCCTGTGAACAATTCAGTAAGGAAGGCAATAAAGCAGATAATACACAATCTCAAGCCTATGAAATTACGCATATGGGTCTCAAGTATGAGAATGAAAGCCACCATAGAAAGTGTCACATCTTGGTGGGGATGCATGAAGGGACATATATGTCAAATGAAGGATGGCCTCCAAAATCCCTCCATAAATGTGTGGTAGTAAGCTGAGGAAGATAACAAAATAGGATCAGATGGGGTATTTCGCTGAATAGACCTATAGACTATAGTATGTAACACTCTTATTAAGGTCTGGCAGATTTTTCATGTGGGCAACATCATAATTCCAATAGACACCCATGTTCAGCTGTCTAAATAATCAATTTTGAAGAAAGTATAAAGCAAGCGGAGTCAGTGAAGTAAATGCCAAATAACTTAGTTAGTACTCCATGAGTTGATATCAACGCTAAAGACCAGATACTAATTTCATCAGTATCCTTTAAAATTCCTAATTGAACAAAAATAAAGTTCATTACTTCATTATAAAGGAGATTTTTCTAATATTTGAAAAGATTTTCTTTAACATGTCAAATGGTTATGACATGCCGAAATAACTCAAATAAATTAATTTAGCTGGCTGAAAGATCAAACAGTGGGAAACTTGGGTTGAAAAAATGTCTCAATCAGCTTAATTCTCCGACCAAAAAGGGACTACAATCCAACAGTCAGTACTCAGCAATCGAAGCCCAAGAGATGATAGTGATACACTTAATGTATATAGGATCATTGATACATTGATAGTACGCATAATTACACTTAGAAAAGGGGGTCAAATGAAAGTTTCAGGTGAAACTAAATTCCCATTTATTTAGACAATTGACGAAAAGTTTACGGATACACACTGTGTATCTGCCTTTTCCGTCTGAGCTCTTAGGAATTGTACAGTAGTACTAGATAGGCTCCAGAAATGCATGAAATAAGCGACAGATGCACAGGGAGTAATTTGCCACAAATGATCCCAAATTTCACTCATTTGCCAATAATCCTTAGTTCCTATTAATAATCTGTCGGTTGGAAAGGTAAAATCATTTTTCCAACCTCCCTCAAGCACTTTGTCTCTCCTCTTTCTACTAAAGTTGACTTTCAAATATTTGCCATTGTCGTCAGCCTATTTTCTCCTCCACTATTATACCTACCAAAGCCTAACAAAAACCGTCACCTTGCTGGCGGCCACTCTAGTGCCACCACCATCCTCAACTTGAAGTTTACGGGCTAGCCTTGCCCGAACTTGGAATCCCTCCATCTCAATACCCATCGCAAGCACAACCTTTTACCTCGTCTTCCCTTTGTTTTAATCTTGCAAGATCAAAAATCGTCACAGCTTGCTAACAAGGGGTGAAAGTGGCATGTGTTACTGTTGACGTTGGGTTCCCAGGTGATGCTGAGGGAGGCTATAAGTGGTGGTTCACCGCTAGATCGTAGTGGAGAGAAGGTTTGAGATTTCGAGAGGATGGACAACAGGAAGAGCAAAAATTAAGGCAGAGGGTCCTGAAATGTGCAGTAGTCGTGGTTGCTTGAGGGTACTAGCTTGCAAAGGGTGTTTGTGGTTGCTCGCGGAGTTCAATAGTTCAATAGTTGGCAGCCATTAAAAAGCCTCAGTCAACATAGGAGGTAGAATAGGAAACTTTTATTAAAAACAAAAAATCTAATTGCCAATAAGACCATAACATATGTGCTCCTGGGACCATGGCGAAAACATTATACAATTATGGGATTATTGAGAAATAAATAAAAGATTCAAATATATCAGAAGATATATAGAACTTGGGATTAGTTATGAACATATTCCTTTTTCTTAAAAATACGGAAGTTAAGCTAGAATTTTCGTTGTTATAATTAGTTGTCTTATTTATTTATGAAATGGCAAAAAATAAATAAATTAATTAAAATTCGAAAGTAGATTTAAGGCATCAGAGTTGTAACATCTGTTCTTTTAACTTGTCAATTTATTGACTTGTTTATCGGACAACTATTCAATTATGATTAAACAAATTAGTCATAACGACATGGATGTAAATTAGTTTAGTTGGTTAAAGTTAAAGACAATATCAAAGACCTATGATCAAATTCTTTCTACATCAGTTATTGCTTATCATTTGCGGTTCTCTTTACGTTTTAAAAAAAAAAATAGCCACGGCACCAATACACAACCACCTGTTTTACCAACACCAATATGGTGCACGTTGCATCCCAAAGTACACAAGAAGTTGATTTGCTCATGACACACGCCCCTCCTCTTCTAGTGTCAACATGCACAAGCCAGGTCCGGAGCACCAATTTCGGTATCTTTGGGTGCATGAAATGATTGGCCATATTTTTACAATTAATCGATCCGGCAATACATATGCACTTATGCATCCACGGACTGGTTTCTCTAATCTTAAGATTCTTAACACTCACAGAATTCTTAGCAAGCTAGAGGACGAGGAAAACAGCATAATTGATCAATCATAAAACAGATAAATTTAGCATAGAATTGTCAGCACTTTATATTTTCTAGAACCAAAATTATTTGATCCAATAATGCAAAATTACCCAGAATATTTCTCTTCTATTATGATTTTCATTTCTTTCTTTTTTTTTGGTGAAATTGAGGGAGACACAATTATGAGACCGAATTCAGAAAGTTGCCATATATATTGGCAATTTCGCATATTGCCAGATAAAAAGTAGTCTCCTTTTCTCTCATGACAAGGTCAAGACAACACACGTTATCAGCGGGATTTCCATCATATCGATGAACCACCAACAAATCAAAGCGTGGGGACAATGATTCACTGCAATCTGTATTGAAACATTCAACTCATCATTTAAAGCCTAACCACATATAACCAACAATTGCATCGTTCCATCCCCACGGAACCAAAACCCAGTTCAATGAGTATTTATTAACTTGCTGAAATTTGGAGGAAAGGAAATATCCAAGGGAATTGGGTAATCTTTAAACATCATACCATTATTCGCACCAAATACTGGTTTTCCTGTATTTTGATGCAGTCAATTTTTCCGGACTGACCATTGAATCTGTAAAACGGAATTGCACCAACTACAGTTGTGATAAGTTGATGAGGGTAAAAAGTAGTGAATAAGGGTTAACATAGAGCTAAAAAATGCTTACTCCATTGAAGATCAGAAATTCAAGTTGAGGTCTAATCACATCATGCAGATAAATAGGGTCCTCCAGGGGAGAATGCTGTTTTTGCATTGTACAGAAACAGATCCTTTGCTGGGCTGTAACCTGTAAGTTGACTATTCCGTTTGACACAGCATTTTGGATTCTTTACACCAAGAAAAGAATTTGTAAAGATTCAGAGGAAAAAGAGCGAAAGACCAGTTAACGTAAACTATCAGCTATCGATTGAGAGTTGCTTCTTATTTACCAATGTCAAGAGCTCTAAGCAAAGGCTGTAAGTGATTCCACATTTTGGCAACAACCAGTTTCAATTAAGAGGGTTAATTGCTTTTCGTAAGAATACCATCATCAAATTCAGTTGTATGCAGCGTATATTACTAACTAGAAAGAAAAATATACAACCAACCAAGGACAGTAGAATACATCCATAATAAGGGTGACAAACAAGTAAGGCCACATGCATGAAAATTTAAGTTCATACATTTTCGTTCCATTGAAAGAAATTGAAGGCTTGACTACTAATTCATAGATACATATTTTCCCTCCCCTTCAAAGTCCTAAAGTCATCTATCATCCAAGCTAAGACAAAAGTCACGAAAATGACAGAAAAAAGGTAAAGATGTTGAAAACTTGGGAACCAGAACATGTTAAGATTAATAAACAAAAAAAAAAAAAAAAAAAAAAAACCTAGCAATTTATCTGTTGAATACAGCATAACTACACATCAAACAAGCATTTCATATCATGAGCAACAGGATATTGGAGAGAAGGAATTGTGAGACCGCAAATTAGCTTTAACAGTTCTGACATGATAAGAAAGTAAGAAACCTGCACCTACAGTTCAGCCTTGAACCAGGAACTAGGAACCACAGAACACCCTAAACTCTCAACTGCCATAAATTTGGAAGCCTTTAACTAAACATGAAAACATTAAAATTAAAGGCAACAAGTTCTGCTACTTATCATATTTTGTCCTTTGTGGCCCAAAGCATCAACTAATTTTCACCCTTTAGGTAGGGGGAAAAACCCACTTCTAATATGAGGCAAAAGATGGTCACTGGATCATAACCATCTCGAGTAGCTAGCTAGCTACTTGAATAAGTAACAAGTTCCAAGACAAAGATTCTGACTACCTGTCCCATTGGCCAAGAAAAAAGCACCTAACTAGAAATACAAATTACTCAAAAGATAAACTTAGAAATGAATTCAAAGATCAACTAGCAATAATAATTACATATGCCAAGACATACAGATCAACAGCAACACATATTGTTCCATGCATAATGATGAGCCTTTCAACTTCTGGTGGACTACACATATTTTACCCTGCCAAAACCCTGCTTCATTAAAGGCCCCTCCGCGTTGTTGTTTTGATTGTTTGGAGTTGTTGATAACATGTCTTAGTTATATAATATAGCAAAAGAGAATAGTGTAAGGCTTTAAGCTGTGACTCCAGCTGCAGAATTTCAAAAATGTGATCAAAATTGATGTCTGCTACAAGAGACATCAAGGTCAAATGAATATCCAGTGCACTAGCAATTTTTTTACTGAAATTGATTAAGGATTCTCAAGAGGCTAAATTATTAGTCCAGCAAACAACTAGGATTTCCCAGTCCATCACATTATGACAGTCATACAGCTCATAATTTGAAATGTATTAGGCTGTTTGCCACTAAACACCGTCAAGATCTCCATGAACTGTCCCTTTTAACACGCATCAGACAAAGTGTACGAAGAGAAGAATCAGAGGACTGATAAGAGTAAAACCAACTCTATCTTATAGCCTCAATAAACATAATATCAAGCTGGCTTTTTGGTTGATAACCGCCACAAGATTACAATACTATGCTACATTACTTTTTCTTTTACTATAGGTTGAGTAACAAGATGCATACTTACCGTGGTAAATATTAAATAACAGGAATCGTCTCTGTGGTAAGGGGAAATTTCGCAATGCAATCATTTAAGTATCTAGCTTGTGAATGTCTGAGAAACTACAAGCCAACTGAAACCATTAAAGTTTTGTCCAAATAACATCAGGACCCAATGTGACTACTATTTGCACAATAATCAAAGTAAAAGTCATTTGACCCAAAACGTAGAAGAAAAAAAATGAGGTAAGCCTTATTTCCATTGGATTAAATATAGTGATCAATGCTATTTATCTATTATTATTCCTAGATGGCTCTCATCCTTGGTGCTTCAACATTTCATTAGGGCTCAATGTTGGTTCATACTCGATTGTAGACACAAAGCACATAATATACATAAGTTATGAGCTTGGACAGTAAGGGGCTAAGGATCACAAGCTAGTCTTGCAGTTTGGCATTCCCCTAGCCAAAGATCGCACGGTCTACCCATGTGGGTAACTCGTCCTTAACTCCTTACACATTAAACACAATAGCAGTTTACGGCAGCAGCTCATGGACTTAGGGCAGTGCGTCTTTGCCTATCCACACGCGATCATGCAAAGTAGCTACAGCTTCCTCAAGAAGCTTTGTCCATAATAAAAGCCCTCATGCCAAAGAATAAACACCCACCGGGGACTAGGGAGTCTCTCCTTTGTTGATAGGATTCAGCAAATTTTGCTAGCAATAAAAACCCACTTCGGGTGCAATCAAACCCACTTTACACAAATTGTATTACTTGGTAATTGTTTTCCAAACCCCGGGGCTTCCTAAATTTTTGTCATGTTGAGAGTTTGAAAACCTGCTTAATCATATTCATATTCATCTACCAAGTAATTGGCCTAGATTAGGTTAAAGTTTCGGGCATAGCATAAATGAAGATAGGAGATAATTTGCTTTAGTTCATTCTTACTATAAACGCAATTAGGTTTACCAATCAATTATAATCATGGCGTTTCTAATCTAACAAAATGAAACTAGTAAAAATTGCGGATTCAAGTCATTCAACCAAAACATAAGTAAACACTCTGGAAATTCGATAGTAAATATAAAATTAATAATAGAACATAGATGGAATAGAAAGGTTGCATACCAGCTAAGTAGCTAACGGTTCGACTCATGACAGATCAGATGCGCCAAAATCACCTCCAAAACAGTGGACTAGTTTGAAAATCTTCCCAAGCAGCAACCCGCAAGTGACCAAGGAGTATGGATATTAGAAATATCATGGTTTAAGGGGGCTGTTCGCCTGTTCGAATGGATGGATCGTGGACTCGTGGTGCCAAGTGCCAACTGCGAAGTGGGGGTGGAGCCGTGGAAAAGGAGAAGTAGAGAACCGCCCAATAAGAAAATAAACTATATTTTACGATATTTGTAATTTTTTAACTATTTAAAAAAAAAATCGAAATATAATTCCACGACAAACTATTTCGAAAAATGACCAGAGTTTAGGTTCAGTGTAAAATCGTTGTTCAGCAACTTTTCTTATTAATATTTTGTTAAATGAAAATAACTTTTCTAAAAAAAATAAAAATAAAAAGCGACTTTCAATAAAAATTATTTTTTTAAAAAAAAATTCATTAAAAAAATATTTTTTTATTATTTTTTTAAAATAACCTTTTTAAAAAATAAAAAAAATAAAAAAACTCAAAGTTGCTGTTTTACTTTAGTTTGGAGGTTATATTCTGAATTTTTTTTTTTTAAAAAAGTGTTAAAAAAAATTACTCCTATTTTACTTTGTTCTAAATGGAAATTATTAATTTTAATTTAACAAAAAAGAAGGTAACTTCATAGGGTGAAGAAGATCCAAAACAAGAAAATTAATTTATTTCTGATTATATTAATTTTATTAGACAAAATAAAATTTTGTTGATTAAAACTTATTTGTAATGAAATTTACTTTACCAATTAAACCTAATTTTTATTAGTTAAAATTTATTTTTACTAGTTAATTTTTTTAGAGTAGATTAAATAAAGCCTTTGCTCTTTTTCCTAACAATATCACTATTAACCTTTTTCTACTTGATTGTCTTTTTTGCTAGTCTTAACCCATGACAACATATATATGCATTGAAAGTAATATTCTAAAATTGAACAAATATCTTGTAAGAAAAAGTTAATGTCCTTGGTCAATTTATCTTTTGATTAAGGATATCAATAACCTGCTTCATAGTTTAGACTTTGTCTTAGAGACATTTCATTGATTTTAAACAAACCCTTTTTTAATTAGCAAATTCACTCATTTTTAGTATAAAATAGTTTATCTATTGTTATTTTGATAAGTTTCATTGTATTGAGAGAAGTCGTGAATAATTTTACATATACCTTTTTTTTCTCTCAAAACAACAAACTTGTAATTCGTAATATACTTATTTTGTTCATCTTGAATGATGTTATTTATCCCATATATTTATTAGTATTCTTCCATCAATTAATTGTACCCCAATGCTAAAGGCATTATTGAGTTTGTGAATTGTAAATTAGACAATGATTTCGATGTGATCGGCTGGAGCAACGCAAAAAATTCTCCATAACATTTTTTAAAACACTTGTAGAGGTCAGAGACTACTTTTGCTTGCTGGTTAGGACATATTCTAAATCCCATAATAGGTTAGTAGAGTTTCTTCTAATTTTATGGAGTATCTGAATTTGTAAAAATAAGATATTTTTCATAAATTCATCCCCTAATCCTTATAAATTTATGATCATCTTGGATGAACAAAAACTTAGAATCAATTCATTATGATCCATGGAAAACCAGACCATAAAACGAGGAACAAATAAAGATAGCAAAAATCTCCTACTTGACTCCGGGAGCCTTGGAGGGAAGACAATGTCAAATATTGGAAACAAATGGGCATGGAAGAGGAAAAAGTCAACACATGAGAAACATCGAGTCGAAGCAGGTATAGGATGGTGTTATATGTGGACAATGACATTCATAATCAGGGTGTAGAAAAAGTTTGGACAGCCTCGGCTTTGCACTTGGAGTTACTTGCAATATGGAAGAGCTTATGTCAATTAGTTGAGTTAGGACAAGTTTGGATCATAAGAACGGACTATACAACATTGGTTGAAGTTCTCCAAAACCCAATGAGTGTCCTAAAGGAAGTTCAAATCGTTGTCAAAGATATCCTTAACTTTTTTTTTTTTTTTTTTTTTTTTTTAAAGTTATCTCATTTCCTTTGTTGTATTAAAGTTGATAAATCAGTTGTTGCTAAAGCCCATATACTAACTACTATAGTTAGAAAGAGCATTTAATTGTTTCTCACTCTTACCTTTGGAAAAAAACTCTTGTAAATTTTTCTTAAAGATTTTATAGAGGCAGTTATTCTTGTTGAAATTATTTCTTATTATTCCAAGTGAAAATTGGGGAAAATGGATTGTGTTTGTGTATGGTCTTGCTTTCATTTCATACCACTCACAAAATCTACCAAAATCATATAGAATACAGTATAAATATGTAATATAAAAATAGATAAAAAAAACAAGTATTTAGGTTGATATACTACAATGTGGTATAGAAGACGTGTCTCTCACCAAGTGATGTTCATGAGTATCATGACGAGGGTCAAATGCATTATGAATTACGTTGTAGAATGGTGTTAGAAACCCAAAAGGGAAAATCATTTCAATTTGGGGCGGGTACAAAAAACTGAAAATGGGCCTAATGGGTTAGGTCCAAACAATCTTCAACTTCCCTCCATCACCCCCTCTCCAATCAGGCATTGCCGGACACTGACCTTATCCTCAACCTCAGAATTCATGAATAGTCCTAAAACCCTCTAAAAACCCCTCTTCAATCATCTCCCTCATCACTCATCAATGGAACCAACACAATTCCTCCAATAAACAACCATCACAAATCCCAAACCAATGGAGCTCACATCCACCTTCAAACCCCTCACAAAATGCAACGACCTTTCTTTCTCATCCTCCTTCACATCCTCCTACTTCCTCCAAATCCCCCTCCACAAACCCCACCACCCCCGAATCCTTGCTGTTTCCGCAATTGACCCCCAAGATCTCCCTCAAACAAGCCCACAACGACTCCTAAAAGAGCTAGCAGAGCGCAAGAAGGTCATCTCCCCCAAAAAGAAAGCCCCTCCTAGAAGATACATCCTCAAACCACCCTTAGACGACGCCAAGTTAGCTCAACGATTCCTCAATAGCCCCCAGTTGTCCCTCAAACAGTTCCCTTTACTAAGTTCTTGCCTCCCCTCTTCTAAGCTTAACAATAACGATAAAATTTGGATTGATGAGTACTTGCTTGAGGTCAAGCAAGCTTTAGGCTACCCTTTGGAGGCGTCCGAGAATTTAGGGGACGATAATCCGGCGAAACAGTTTGATACTCTGTTGTATTTGGCATTTCAGCATCCTTATTATGTATCTTGTGGTAGGGTGAATGCTAGGCATGTGAAGTATGGCCATGCTAGGTTGATGTTTTTGGGGCAGTATGTTCTTGAATTGGCCTTGTGTGAATTTTTCTTGCAGCGCTACCCGAGGGAGTCGCCCGGCCCCATGAGGGAGAGGGTGTTTGCTTTCATTGGGAAGAGGTTCTTGCCTAAGTGGATTAAGGATGCTGGTTTGCATAATTTGGTTTTCCCTTTTGATGATATTGATAGATTGAGGCGACCCGAGAAGGAACCACCTTCTAAGTAAGTTTTCGAGTTGTTTTCTCTAGCTAATTTCTATATTTTGATCCATTTGATGGTTGCTGGCTTTGATGAAGATTGAATTGGTTTGTATGATTAGTAGCATGTGCGATATATGATTCATTGAGAAGAAGCTTAAATCCATTCTATTGGACTCCTTATGAAAGAATGGTGTAATAGTGTGTTGTATTCAAATCCATAATTGTTGTCTATATTTGTATAATTCATTGAGAAGAAGCTTAATAACTATTATCTTGTGTTTGAGTATACTTCCTGGCAGTGAGTTGAGTTTGTTTGCTGTAGTCCTGTAGCTCTTAAATTTCTTTAGCAATGAAGATGATCTTTTCCTCCCGTCTTCCATCGATATGGCCCCTCTCATGAGTTATGACCTAAAACGAAGAAAGATTAATTAAAGGTGAAATGGGTTTCTTCCCATGCATAGGGTTTTTTTCAAGAGTTTAAGTCTTTAACTCTTTATCTGTGTTTTAACTATAACGATTATAGTTTATTACTTTGTAAGCTTGTCCGAAAGAGTGCGAGGTGGGAAATAGGTGCCTTTTTACACGTTTTCAGATGTCAGGTTGTAAGTTGCCAAATAACCACTTCTCTAAATTTTTATGGATGACTCCTTGGACGTTCGTGCTCTTGTTTTCGTGGAATAATTTTTAGGGAATAACATACCGGCCTGAGCTCAAATTTCAAGGGGTTTAAGCTCAATTGCTTAGGAACTTGCAATCTTAGGGTTCATTCCACTTCCATTGTAGGAAATTTCATCTGTAATGTTAGGAAAGGCTAGACTCTTGCCATAATTTCCATTTTAGGTCACTGTTTCATTTGCTTGTTTCAGAGAAGATTGGATTAGGCAGCTACATACAGTGTTCCTGTTTGATAAGATATAGTATATGAACTGTTATTCACAGTATTTTTTATTTATCATATCAAGTATTTGAATTTATGATCATTTTACAGGTCTGTGTTCTGGGCTCTGTTTGGAGCTATATACTTGTGTTATGGGATGCCAGAAGTTTATCGTGTACTTTTTGAAGTGTTTGGTATGGATCCGGAAGATGAGGAATGCCAACCAAAGAAAAGAAGGCAGCTTGAAGATGTTGATTATGTTTCTGCAGAATTTGAAGGCAGAATACTCAGCTGGCAAGATGTAGCTACTTATAGAGTAAGTCATAACTCTTATGCTCCCGTGCAATTTAGCCTTATGTACTCAGGAAGTCATGGAAGTTACTATCTTTGATTTTAGCTATAAGGGTAAGTAAGTCTGGATTATCTGTCTGTCATTGATTGAATATTTTTCCTGTGTGGATTATGCCTTTCGATGATGTAGTTTGTTGGAATATTCTCACTCATGCTGCTAATATATTTTCAATTTCATGCTGCGTACAGCCACCTGAGGATGCTCTTTTTGCACATCCAAGGGTTTTTAGAGCTTGTGTGCCCCCCGGCATGCATCGGTTCCGAGGAAACATATGGGATTTTGATAGCAGACCCCAAGTAATGAGAACACTAGGTTATCCTTTGCCAATGAATGATAGACTTCCAGAGATCACTGAAGCTAGGAATATTGAGCTTGGACTTGGGCTGCAGGTATGTTTCCAATTTTCTTCTGTTGGTGATATGGATTTTTCTTTAGATTTGTATGCTGATAATTTCTTGTTCTGAAAACCAAAGATAATTCAGCAATCAAGTTAAGAACTAATCTTGAGTGAGGGGACTCCAACTGACTTGTAATATTTTTAGTCCTTCCTGTTATGTGGTACTGAGGAGCCTAGTCTAGCCGGTTTCTCTAACATATATAATGTTCGTGACAACAGAACTTGAGGAAACAAAATTTAATTTGTTGCTTAAAAATTATATTCTCTATTAATGGAGAACTGCAGTTGAACTTTATGTTTACTGATTTTATTGATATCTTCTTTTTCAACTTTTTCCAAATAATTGCAGCTATGTTTCCTGCACCCATCAAAATACAAATTTGAACACCCTAGGTTTTGTTTTGAGCGACTGGAGTACCTTGGCCAAAAGATCCAGGTAAGTATTCTTGCATTCTCATGTCTTATAAGAGTAGTTTTAGAAGATGCCAGTATATTGTGATGGATGTAGGATATTGTGATGAGTGATGACTGTAGGAGATGATATTTTGTTGGTTTTTCTGCAGGATCTTGTGATGGCTGAAAGGCTACTAATGAAGCATTTGGATGCTCCTGGGAAGTGGCTTGAAGAGAAGCATCGCCGGGTCCTCATGAACAAGTTCTGTGGAAAGTACTTGCGAGAGAAGTTTCTTCACCGATTCATCATTTACTCAGACCAGGTTCAAGATGCATATGAGCACAACCGTAAGCTAAGAAATCCTGCCACACAATCTGTTTGTCAAGCCATTCATGGTCTCTCTTATGCAATTTATGGCAAGCCAGACGTGAGACGCCTAATGTTTGAGGTCTTCGACTTCGAGCAGATACAACCAAAACCTGTATGATGAATTCACTTTTGTAGATTTAGGTAAAGATAACATGTATCTTTTGGTTTCTTGATCCATTCAGGGGGGTGTAAAGTTATGCATTTTTCCCATGTTGTACCTCCTTTAACCCTTGTAAAATTATATGAATGTTACAAGTTATTCAGGCATTGAGGCATATAACATTATCCCCCTAGAGGCCCAGTTTGATTAATCGAACTCATGCACTATACGCATATAAATGAAGGCGTTCTTATAGTTCGTTACATTGAATGATTATTGCCCATTCTAACATTATGGGAATTGAGGGGGTAAAAAGAGAAAATGAGGTGAAAGGAGGATAGAGGGAAGACTGTAAGGCAAGTCTTACATTGTGGATGCCCTTATTAAATTAGGCTCAAAATCCATGCACAAGATAAAATTAGTTATTTCTAAATGGAATTTTGGTAATGGTCATGTGTTATTTCGTTTTATTTTAAGAGATATATTAATTTTAGAACCCGTCTTAGATGAAATTCAAGAGTCAACAAAAATCTAGAAGGATTCTTAAACTTGATGTAATCTAACAACTCCGTAGTAAATAAATCAGCACCAAAGAAAATCCGTCGTGTGAGCTCATGACACTGAAAATGATAATAATTGCTTAATCAAATTAGATATAAGTACAAAAAAAAAAAATTAAATTAAATAAACAAAATAGAAGCAAGTCGTAAAAGTTGGAGTGAATGAGTGTGAATCGCAGCTTTTTTCGCTTTATCTGATGAGTGATGACATGGAAATATGTGATTGTCGTGGTCATTCGCACTACTAACCCTTTTCCATCTTCAATCTCATTCCTCTTCTTCCGCCTCCCTTTACTGTGCGCCCTTCTCGCTCTTCGCGCGCCGGTGGCGCTACCTCCTATCCTGCGCCCACCTCTTTGCTCTCCAACCCTAAATTCCAGCTCCTCTCCCTCCTCCTCCGCCTTTATCAACGCCGATTATCTCGAGATCTACGCCGCCGGAATCTCTCCGATGTCGAAATCTCGCGTTTACTCCGACGTTAACGTTGTCCGACCTCGGGAGTACTGGGATTACGAATCTCTTACCGTTCAGTGGGGGTAACTTTTCGTTTCTATTTACAAATTCTTGAAGTTATAATTTGATTTAATTTAAGTTTGAATTTTTTACGTTGATAAATTTGCATGATGATCGTGATCTTACATGATTTTTGTGTTTTTAAAAAAATTTGTTAGATTGTTATGTGATTTGATGTGGATTGGATCCTTAAATTACAGAAGCAGAAAAGTGTGGATTGTGGTATAGGTGGAGTGGAGTGATTGAGCTAGGGTTTTAATTTCAATTTAATTGGGGAATTTCAGCATTGAGTACAGGGGTTTTAAGTTGAACAAGTATTGGTTGGAGGTTTGATATGAGTTTATACGGTCAGTTTTCGGCTTGTGGTTTTAGAGTCGTACTACGTACAATTGTAAGAGCTTCGCTTCGGGTTGAATACGGTGGAAAGTCAATTACTTTTTCGGTAATGGTTGCAGGTTTTATCATAGGGCATCCATAGTGTGTATGATGTCAGATTGTTTAAACGAAGTCTTGGGTTTTCTTTGTATAATGTGGTTTTTGAAGGAGTTGAGAATTTCTTTTCCTTTATGATTGCTTCTTTGGAGGATGTAAAAGGTTGAGAAGATCCTGATTGATTTCGTTGGCTTGGGCTTATAGATGATTCGAGTAAAGACATTCACAGTTTGAGTTGGATAAGCTGTTAGGATGGCCCTGTCATCAAACGAAAAGGCCTTAGAAAATTTTAATTTGGGTCTATCTTATTTTCTAGGATGTGAATTTTAAAAATATCTGTTGAGAGTGGCCATGTTTAACCCATCAGTATATGAGTGTTTTCTGTTTAAGCCACTGTGTGTCTTAGATTACTGTACGAGGATCTAGTAAGGACTAAGAAGATCATGAAAGTTTCCTTTGGGTTGGGCTAGTGCATAACAAGCATGAAATCTAGGTTTTAATTGATTAGTTAAGGTGTGTTCTCATTTGAAGAAAAAGACTTGTATATTTGGATAAGCTGGAAACTGGAATACATTGAAAATTTCCTACCTTTTTTCTGAATAGCAGTGCGTATTTGGAGTTATGTTTCATTGACAAATTTAAATCCTTGATGCAAATAGTGTCATATATTGGTTATTGTTTTCTCGATGGAAGAAAGAGCTTTCTCTCTTGAAATGTCTAGTCGTGTATTACTCTTATGTTTTCTTTCCCTTGGTTACTTGCTCTTTCTTTTTTTTTTTCTAGAGGGGGAGTTGATAGTATTGACAAGATCACGAGTGATTACGTTTGTCTTCGGGAGAAAGGATTGGAGAAGGTTAAAATGTAATTGAGAGAGCATTCTCTCTTGAAATAAGTCTAGTAGTGTATTACTCTTAATCTCTTATGTAGTCTTTCCCTTGGTTACTTGCTCTTTCTTTTTTCTTTTTAGAGGTGGAGTTGATAGTATTGACAAGATCACGAAGATCATGAATGATTATGTTAGGCTCTGGGATAAATGATTGGAGAAGGTTAGAGTGTAATTGAGCTCAGTTCTTTAGGTGTGTTATCCTTAGAAGGAATGAAGGCTTTAATCTTGGAGACTCGGTGCATGAAATGCATCTTGCATAGGGGATTATTTTTTGGAAGTTTCCTTGAAATTAATCTTGTTGGAAAATGCAATTAAGTAGACTTGGTTGTGTTATATTAAAAATGGAGTACTTAGAATTTTGTATCTTGTATGCCTTGAAGTTTGTTTCATACTCAATACCCTGCCTTTTTTGTCCTTAGGTCAAAGCATGATTTCATTGTTCTCTACTCTATGCTTTGGAAACACATTACATTTTTTTCTGAAGTATTTAATGGAGCTTGTAGACATAGAGGATTTCATTTATTATTTTTATGGTTAGAAATAAGTTTATGATTGGAAACAATTAAGAGTTTGGGAAGTCTTATAGAGAAGAGACGGATCTTGCTTATATTCGAGTTCTTATTTATGGCATATATGAAGGTGCTGGATTGTATCATGACATTGTTTTGTGTCTCTTTTTACCGGGGGTATCTACAGCGATATGTGGTGGTGCTTCTATTGAATTTTGTCACCTCCTTGTACAAAACAAAGAGATTGTCATGGGTATTGGAGCTTTGGGGTGTTCAAGCCAGGTTTTGGATTGAGTAAAACAGAGATAAAAGGTGGAAATTCAAGCAATATGAAGTGGTTGTTTATTCTTGCATTAGAGGAAAATTAAGCCTATGCTCATTCTGTTAGATGGAGAGTGATAGGATGCCCTGTTCCTGTTGCTGTTCTATATATTTCATGATTAAGCAAAGTCATCAAAACACTGCTCTAAATTTGGTTTGACTTTTCATTAACAAATATTGTTTACCTTGTGAAATACTTGCTTCTCTTATAACCTGTATTCTGGGATTAGTGATTTACGAGTGTACATCAATTTTTTCATGGTTAATTTCTTAGTGATCAAGATGATTATGAAGTTGTGCGGAAGATCGGAAGGGGAAAATACAGTGAAGTTTTTGAAGGAATAAATGTCAATAGTAATGAACATTGTGTTATCAAGATCCTGAAACCTGTGAAGAAGAAAAAGGTGAGCCTTCTATATTAAAATCACAGTGATATGGAGCAACTGTTCAATGTGTTACTTGACCATGAGTTTTAAAAGTGTAATTTAGTTTCTGAGATTTGTTATTGTGCTTTTATCTTTTCATTTCTTCACCACTCAACCTCAGTGACATACTGGCATATATAAGGGTTGTTTTGGTTATTGACGCTTGTGTATCAATTCTGATGATTGGAGAAAAAGGATTTTTAAACTCAATTGTTACAAGATGTGTAAAAATGTATTTAGTTTCCTGATCTGCTTGCATAAATTTTTTCTTCTCTTTTTCGAATGTGAAAAGGTGTATAGCTAAAGAGAATACCATCTCTTAAGCCTCGGGATATTTTGGCTTCAAGAACTAGGTATTCTTGGCTCCCTTTGTGAATGAAGGATGATGTAAGCTGCCCTTGGAAATTCTGCAGGATTCCCTAGTATGGATCTTGAAGGTGGAAGGGAACATACCGACACACATATTAATGTTGTGACTGTTGTGATAAGAAAATATTTAGGGTAGTTCTCCTTCACATATTTTTTATATTTGTTCTGTTCATAATTCATTGCTGACACTGGTCCTGATCATTGTGCTGGTAGTTAAATGCAAATATCTATTTAAGTGTATTCTAAGTGATTATTGTTTTGTATGGACAGATTAAAAGAGAGATTAAAATTCTTCAGAACTTGTGTGGGGGACCAAACATCATAAAGCTGCTTGATATTGTCAGAGATCAGCATTCCAAAACACCAAGCTTAGTTTTTGAGTTTGTCAACAGTACAGATTTCAAAGTTCTGTACCCAACGCTTTCTGATTATGACATACGTTACTACATCTATGAGCTTCTCAAGGTAATGTATACATTATATGTTATCCTTGTACATGATTTGTGTTCTGTGCGTGTTGCTTTGTAAATGTCTTCGTATGAAAACCATTATTAGCCATTTTTTAGTGCTTTGTATTTCATTCTTGATGTATTCAACGATCAACTCTAAATTAGGTGGTGAAGGTGGTTGGTGGTAGGAAAGGAGTTGTGCATATGAGGTGGAACACTGGAGCTTAGTTATGATGGGGCTAGATCATCTGAAATTTTTGGTTGATATATACATAAAATACTTGTACAGCTTTTACACTAATTTTCTTTTCCTCAAATAACTATCCTTTGGTTATAAAGCTTGTACTAGTTCACCTTTGCATGAGCTAATACAGGCCCTATTTTTATTCGACAGGCCTTAGATTTCTGCCATTCACAAGGAATAATGCACCGTGATGTCAAGCCTCACAATGTCATGATAGACCATGAATTGAGGAAACTCCGTTTAATAGATTGGGGTCTTGCTGAATTCTACCATCCTGGCAAGGAGTATAATGTTCGGGTGGCTTCAAGGTTAGTGTTTGGTTTTGATGTGTATCTAACCTCATGCCCCTTGTAGA
This sequence comes from Dysphania ambrosioides, assembly GCA_026401315.1. NCBI lineage: Eukaryota > Viridiplantae > Streptophyta > Magnoliopsida > Caryophyllales > Amaranthaceae > Dysphania > Dysphania ambrosioides. Next base: position 5,363,153 of record CM048658.1, on the reverse strand, counting down.
TTGTGAGTAAATAATCTTGTACTGTATCGTCTGTATGAAACCACTTAGATTAGGAGGCATTGATAAATATCCTTGACTCGTCAGCCAAAGCAGCCATTAATTGCTCTCAATATATTTTGTTATTTGCCTGTACAATGGGAAACGGTGTTTGTGTGTATCTATCCCAAATGGTAGAATTTCTCTGGACCCCTCTTTTTCTTTGAGTTCTATAGAAAATTCATTGCAATTTTTAATATATGCTAGTTGTGCTTATTGCACTTCTAAGTTTGCTATGCCTGAGTGCCTGAAAGAAAAGTTGTGCCTTGAAAGATGGAGTTTGTAGGCCTTCATGGTGCACTTTTGCTATTAGAACTTGTTTCAAAATAGAATTTGGAGACTCTAGGGTGGTACTAAAAGCCCATATCCCACAGAAGTGGGTCAGAAACAAACTGAAATGATCAAATACATCATTTCTATCTTCTCACATGTCTTTACTCCAAAACCAGGATTTGGTTATCTTCCCCCATGATTGGCTTAGGCCTCTCTCCCCGTGTCCCTATGTCTCTCCTGACTTCTCCACTTTACCTCGCTATGTCACCTTTATTCACCAAATTTCTTCAACATAAACACGTCATTATCTAACTTTTCAAATGCCTTTGTTCCAAGCCAAAATTTGATCCATCTCACTTCCTTTTCTCATCTTCCCTTCAATCAGGCCTCTCTCTCGGTATCGCTCTATTTCTTCTACAAAGATGGGTTGATAAGGCCTCCCAGTGCTTTCCCTTGCTGAGATTGCACCAGAACAAACCTCTATGGCATTAAGCAACCATCATGATTCCCCAAGGAAGGGAGAGCTGCAGTTATCCTTTTGGAAGGGTGAATAGGGTCAGTGGTACTGTTAAGGTACTGGGTGCCTGGGTGATGTGCCTGACTGCCTGGTGATTCTGTACGTGGTTTGACAGTTAGGGCAGAGAGAGGTTGAGGGATTTTAGGTCTGATTTCAATGAAGATAGACTTGGAAAAGTTCCTTATTATATCTTAAGACTAATGAAGAAACTATTAGGTAGCAAGCTTGTTGAATAATAAACATTTATCAAACATATCTTTTGGAATCAATCTCAAACTCTGATGTCATTTAATGGTAGCTGTTTTTCTTTTTGTAAAAAAATGATAAAGAATGCAATGTGGATGATCCCTAATCGATTGCACTCCAACTTAACACTATAAAAAAAAAACTATGGTTTTTTAGGGAGAATATTTTGGTTGTTTTAACTTTTAGGTGTAGTGATCCATAAGTGGTAAATGGTAACATTTGATAAGTGGTAAATGGTTTATCAAGGAAGAATTCATTTTACATGGTTTTCTTATGGGTGAAACAACTAGTTATTCATGGGTGGTTTTGTCTTTTGTGAGTTGTTTTTTATACAATACGTTTTTCCTGTAAAGGTCAGCTGACTCATTCAAGTGTAAGATATGAGGTGCCTCTATGCCTAAATGACTATAGACCCAACTTTCTATTAAGAGCCCAGTTGATATGGGATAAAATATTTCACTTTCCTTAAGGGATAAATTAAATTATCACGTTCAAATTCTGTTTCACTATATCTAAACTGAATATGATATAGAGATTTCTTGAAACTTTAATATTATTTTGATGCCTCATAACTTATTTGCAGATACTTCAAGGGGCCAGAACTTCTTGTTGATTTACAAGATTATGACTATTCTTTGGACATGTGGAGCCTTGGTTGTATGTTTGCTGGAATGGTGAGTGGTTTTTCTCATTTCTCATTTCTAAACTGTATCTTAAATGTGAATTACTCAGCCTGCCTTAATTTTTTTCATAGATATTCCGGAAAGAGCCTTTCTTTTATGGTCATGACAACCATGATCAGCTCGTAAAAATTGCGAAGGTATGCTTCTTATTTAACAACATGAATTTTATGGTTCTGTAAATTCCGATTCATGAGTAATTTAGTTTCATTTCAACCCAAGAAGCTGCTTTTGGCACTTAATGCAATTCCCGTACTGTTGTACTCATGAAATTTGTACGGCTTTGGGATTGGAGGATAAGATAAGGGAGAATCGATTACTATGGTTTGGGCATGTGAGATGTTCAGTGCATTATGAGGAAGGTGGAGGGTTGTGGTAATGAAGATCTCGAACGCAATTGAGGTAGGCTAAAGATGACTTGGATGGAGGGAATGAAAAAAGATACGGAAAAATGGGTTTACAAAGATGTGGGCACTAAATAGGAGGATTAAGGCTTGGCTTTGTTGTTGTTGTTTGGGAATTGGTTCAGCGGTTAAGGAATGGCAAGGAAAATTCAATAAAGTCTTGCTAAAATAGTGATATGAAGTGTTATTCCTTTTATTAAAAACCAGTAACCACCTACTAGAAAGTTATTCCTATTGAGAAAAGTTGGCCCGTAATGAACATCCAACCGAAAATGAACTCGAAAATAGAGGTTTCAGAGTTGAAAATTTAACTATTTTCAGTGACAAGGATTGATGAGTAAAATATTTAATCAAATCATTAGTTTAAGGTTTGGAATGTATGGCTGAAATTAGAGAACCAGTTGTCCATGTGCACTTGCTGACGCTTGTATGCATATGCTTATTTGTGTGGTAGGAAACTGAACTTTTAATAAACATCCTGCAGCTTTAATTCTTTCTTAATATGTTAGATGTCAGACGCATTGCATTGCAAGTCCCTCACTTCAATTCAGAGTTTTGACTTTCTGGTAGAAAGACTGGCACATGGACTATTAAATTGTTTCTTCCCCTATGACGAAAGTTGAGTTAAAGTAGGTTCCAATGGGAAAGGAGAAGATGGTAACTCTCTTGCCATAGGCTATGAGAATCTATTCTTCATTGTGGGGTAGAAGTGAATCAAAATCCTTGATTTTGTCAAAATCACCAATGATTTGGACTTATTCTTATAGTAATTTGCAGGTACTTGGAACGGATGAATTGAATGCTTATTTGAATAAATATAATCTGGAGCTTGATCCTCAACTTGATGCTCTAGTTGGGAGGTAAGTTTTGCAGAGAGGCATTTTGCATTTACTGTTATTGTTTTATAAATATGTTTCTCAGTAAATATCTACTGTACCCTTGTATTGGGTTGGTGCATTGTATATCCATGTTTGCTGTACATATAGCTTGATTGCCTGTAGATATCTAATTTCTAATATATTGATCCTTATAACTGCAGGCACAGCAGGAAGCCATGGTCAAGATTTGTCAATCCAGATAATCAGCATTTGGTTTCCCCAGAGGTATTGCATGAATCAAATATTAAACAATGGCTCATTTTTTTGAAATTCAATGCCTTAGTTGGCAATGTGTTCAGTGATTGCCGTTCTAAGCTTGTATTCCTTTACAGGCTATCGACTTTCTTGATAAGCTTCTTCGCTATGACCACCAGGATAGACTTACTGCAAAAGAAGCAATGGTAACTTTCTTTGGTATCTGTTATAACATATTAGTGTTCTCAGAAATGGAAAGTGATATGAGGAAAATTAGCCTTATTATAGGACATATTTTCTAGTTTTCTTTTGACATGTTGCTCTACTTATTATTAGAGCATGGGTTGGTCTGGTAACCCTGAAAAGTCCAAGCTTCTTCATGCCTAGGACCAAGCATAGGCCCTCAAAAAATTAAATAATCTCCACACGTGTCTCGTTTATTTACATACTCTGTTATGCCCACTAATTTGTGTTTCCCATCAGCCACCATTCTGGCTTCCAACCTGACTTCTCTGTATATCTTTATTTTTGTGCTCTAGTTGCACTGCTTCAGTTTCTGTTTGGATATAGCTAACTGACTAACATAATTGATCTGGTGATTACATATTTGGGCTTGGGCAAAAAAAAAAAAAAGGCAAGTCATCCCTAAATTGGAAATATTCACCCATCTTTGCCTCAGGATATTATTTCATGATATGTTGTTCTCTCATATGGGATTATATGGGAAGAAACTTCAGCAATCCAAAACTGCATGTTAAGTTTAATTATCCCATGGGATCAACTGATCAAGCCAAGAATTGGTTACCTTCTTTTCAACAAAAATAAAAGATTGAAGTGGCTGGCACAAGTGCTCAACTTACATAGCATGAACATATAATATAAGAGTTTGACTTTCATTTTGACATCCAAACTACAGTAAACCAAACATTAATCTATCACTGTTTTCGGAAGTTATAGTGTTAGACATCTATGCTAATTATCCACTAATCAAACTAGGGTTAATTTCATCTTTGATGATTTTTTTTTTGCAGGCTCATCCTTATTTCTCACAAGTTAGAGCTGCAGAAAACAGCAGAATGCGGACGCAATAGCTAAACACTGGAATCACAAACATGAGAATGGTGATCTCTATTGTAGGTCGTTGCATGTTGATTATGGTCCCATCTAAAACATTGCAGCTACTTGCAACGTCAGGTAGACAGCTGTGGTTGCGCAGAGTGGATTTAATGTAAAATGAATTATTGCTTGATAGAACTGCAAATCCGTAATGCTCAAACTACTATGATTGCCGTTTCATGCCGGTGCCCTTTGTGCATCTCTAGCATTGTTGGTTCATCATTAAATTTAGGTTTTCCTAGGCCTCGCTATACTCTCTTGAGTGCAGAACATGCCCTAAATTTTATCTGTGTTTGATTAATATAAAGGATGCATACGGGGACCAATTAGTTGTACCATTACTACCTTTGACGATCCAAAAGCTTCTCGAAATCCTGTTTTGTTGGTCTGTAGCACAATCTGCGAGAAGCTTTTTAGATTTAGGAGTCTAATGCTGACCATTCTCGGACATTTTAAAATTGTCATGCGGTGTGATCAGGAAACACTGTTAGGGCAAACATCTTGTCTTTTATGTCTACTCTGGAACTCCAGGGAAACAGGACTCCGGTCTATTATATAACTGCGAGTTGTTTACCTTTATACTGCATTAACTACTTTCACCTTATGTTTCTACTAAGTAAATGTAAACGAATGTTAACAAATAAAATATTATTAGATTAATTTTATAGTATATTTTCATGATATCAATTTTTTATTATTCAAGCTAATTTATAATAGAATATTTTAACGATCTAAGTTATATGTCTATAAAGACTATCATTGTAAAACTTAATGAAGTAATTTTTTCAAAAACTTTATCTGTTCATTTTTTCGAGTTAGTATGCGGAGTACAATGTGACAACGATGTTTTGATGCATGGTTGTTAAAAGTTCGTCTAAAAGGGATAATTTGATGTTACATTGTTACTTACTAGCAGTCATCTATACCGTGGTATAATTTGAATACATAGTTTTGAGCTGTGTGCCTATGTGGCTCGTCACTCCTAGGTGCAGAGTAGGAAGGTGCAGGAAGTCTTCAATACTTCTCTAGGTGAAAGGAATTGCTCACTTGTCAAGGGACACTTAAAGTTTCTAGTAGGGATGGCAATAGACCGGATCTGAACCGAATCTTTTTATGGATTCAAATTCGTTTTTCAAGGATGGATTTATATTCGGATCCAAATCCACAGGGTGTGGAAATAAAAATCCATATCCAGATCCAACAGATTCAGGCCCAAATTGGTCCAAAACGGATCTTATATATTTTGTCTATATTTTTGCGACAAAAATAAGTTTTAAATTTATAAATCTACATTTTACATTGAGACAACAATCCAATGAAATATGTAAGTTTAATACTTGAATATAATCATATAACTATTCAAATATTACTAAACAATAAAGTAAAAATGAATAAAATCAAATTTTTTATATGTCTTTTGAATAACAATACAAACAAGTACAAATGATTAAATGAAAAAAGGTAACGGATCTGGATCCGGATATTATGGTTAGACCCGTACTCGGATCCGTTTTTCAGTTACAGGACCCGTATCCGACCCGGATTCATCGGGTCTAAATTTTGAAAACTCATATCCGTAAAAACGGATATGAATTCACGGATCTGGATCAGGTCCAATATTTGTTGTCATCCCTAATTTCTAGGATGCCCAACTTTTAGTGGTTCTAGAGTAGAGATGATATTAGGTGGGATCTAGATTGGGTTTGATTAAAGTCAAACCTAGTTTTTTAATGGTAGACTTAGACCCGTCTCAAACCCATTTGTTTCAAAAACTTTTAGACCCTTGTCTAGATTTATTGGGTTTGACGAGTCTTCTGGGTTCAAAATGAGTTCTCAACATATTTTTTTTTTATTTGTCTATTATTCTCGTGTTTTGTAACTTGATGTTTTCATGTAAAAAAAAAAATTTAATCAAATGAATCTTCAATGTCAACACGTGAGGAAACTAATAATTAAAGAAAAATATTAAAAATTACAACTCAACTAATACTTCTTAGTATTCTAGGTTTAATTTCAAAATGTTAGAATTTTACGGCTCAAAAATTCACATAGCAAGAAGACAAAGTATAGTAAAATTTATATTTACTAGTTCTCCTCCATTTATTGTTTTACTTATTTTTAAATATGTATGGGTCTATGGATTGAATATAGGTTCGATTTGTGCCTAAAATTTTTGGACTCTTATCTAAATCCAACCAAAACATTTAGGTCGGATCGAATTTGGCTCAGATTGTTAAAAATAGATTGGGTTAAATCGAATTTAAATCGGATCATTAAACCATTTCCACTCCTACTCTAAAGGTTACCTCTTAATAATGGTCATCCCCTAAAATAGCGAGTAGGTAAACCACTAAGTAGAGGTGCTCCCCATTTGGTTTGGAGTGGTTTAAGGTGTAGTCCAAACAAACCAAACAAACATTAGAAATCAAACAACAGCAAACCAAACAATGAAAAAAACAGCTAGATGTCTTTTAGTTTGTTGTTTTCTTATATTCTGAATTTTTTTTTATATTTGACAATGACTTAAAAAAAATAGTTTGTAGAATTAAGGCCCTATGGTTGGACACTTTTAAAAACTTGAGAAGCTTAAAATATGGGCAAAAGGACTAACATACTCCTTTAGTTTTAAAGTTTTTCCTTTTTTCTGTTTAAGGTTGTTTCACAAAATCCTTTTCCCTTTAACGTTATTTCTTTCGTGGCAACTAAATATAACTATTTTATTTTCACTTATCATATGATATGAGTTTATTTTAACTATTTTAAATTCTTTATGTCTCTATAATTAATTTTCTTTTCGACTTTAAAAGTAAAAGGGACCTACGTGCATTAACTAAATAATATTCATTGGTCAAAAGGAGGAAACAACAGCAGGGATCCGATAATAAATGGACCTGGTTTCATAACTTGATCCGTCATGCAGATTGGTCAAACAGATGGTAAGATTCTACAGGATTAAGCACATCCTTGATTGATTCCTTGATCCATTAGTGAACCTTAGCGCTTATAAGCCCCTGCAGTTTTTTATTTGATGCCCAGTCTCAGCCAATTGAACCTCCGAGCACTCACTACGAAACAATCACTTAGTAACTCATGACAGAAAATTAGGTAATAGCAAGTATACAAAAGAGTAAGGCAAGAGTTCTTTGGCAAATATGCATCACTCTAAGCTTCCATTTATGGGTAAAGTATCGAATTGTATTTGAGAGTTTATATAATCGGCTTTCCTAATATTGGCACATATAGTAGACATAACCACCACCAACAACTATAAAGCTAAGTCTTCACGCCAAAAAGATGGGGTCACTTGCATGAACCAAGAGAATATGTCCTTTGATCATCTACATAAATCCTCCTCTATTCACATCATTGGAATATATAGTAGAACATAAACAAAAAAATTTGAAGAAAAATTTCAAACCACGTAAAAGTTTGTGGGGATTTTTAACCAGATTTTCACAAACAAAACTCACAATAATCCCAAACTAACAGCAGTGTCGTCCCTATGTCTAGGCACGGAGTGCAACCGCCTATGGCCTATTGGGAGGGCCCAAAATAAATTTAAAACTATTGTTTAAGTAAATTTTTTTAAAAAGTTTTCTTAATATAAAATATTTGTGACATTGAATGTTTTAATTTTTTATGAAAATTTGTATCTTTATCCCTATTTCTAATTACTGTTCTCTATATTTTTAATTCGTAAAATTATGCTCTATAAATTATTAAGTTTATGAAGTCTTACAATGAATATATTTACTCTCTTATCAACCTAATTGTGTCATATAACTATACAAATATATAAAATTTAAGATTTTTGGTTTTAGTTTTAGTTTTTTGATCTGGTATTAAAGTTGGATTTTTGAGTTTTGCAGTTTTATGATTTGCTAAATATATTTTTAATATTTAATGAGACACCCAACTATTAGAGGTTATAAGTATTCAATAGACACTTATTTAAAGATATCATCATTATTCTAATCTATTTGATTAGTTTGCTTGTAAAAAATATTGTTTCATTAGTAGACCTTGTATGTACCTTTTTTAATAATTTTTTTCAATTGTTTTTACAATGGTTGAATTATTTTAAATTTTACATGTAGAACATAACAACCCATGAATATTATTATGCCTAGGGCTCCGTGCTGACTAATGGTAAATAGGTAGAAAACCAAATGAAGCTTACCTACAAGCGTAGACTGCAACTACATGCAAAAGTTGTGCTAGACCTTTGATCAGACTCTCCCCAGCATACAAAAATTCATGAGCTACAGGAATCAGTTCAGGGACTAGTATCCCATTCTGAGGAGGCTTCAAGTGGCTTCTCTATTCCCATATGAGCAAGTTTCTTGTCAGCCCTTGCCATCCTCTGAATTTCTGTTATTCTATTAGGATAGAGTTTTTCCTTCTTGGGTAATATAGGTGGAAGATCCACATTTTGTGGGAATCCCTCCTTTTTCGCAGATCGTTAGGGATTTTTCTTGTACTTGGATATTCCAGGAGGAATGTTCACAGTTCACAGTTCACAATTGATGAAAATCTGTCCTCGACTCCTCGTTCACTGATTGATCTCCTTTTTTGCCTCCTCTTCCCACAGATGACACACCAAGATTGCGTTTGTATCAATTCGATATAAGGCACTCGATGTACGCTCTGCAATCAAATGGAACCTCAAACGAGTCCATAAAATAGGTATATATCTTCAGACAGTAAGAAACTGAGAACTGTAAATATCTACTTCTAAATCAACCTTTCAAGTACTCCACAAATTTTATCCTCAACCTGTGCCATCAATTATACCAGCTTATTAGTCCAGCTTTACTCTTGACACTGTCAAAGAGAGAAAGGTACTTTCTCCATAAAATAATTATAGCCTATGCAAATCAAAATTCTCAAAAATGAATAAAGCATCCCTATTAAGTGCAGACTGCAGAGGATAATCAAGTAGTTTGTTCTAGTTCAACTCATTCAGTTGGCATACAGAAAATCTGAACATGGGAGTTCTGTAAAAAAAAATTCCGCTAGAAGCTATGAACAAAAACTCCTCCATAAAGTGGCGTTTACATATAAAAGAAAAGCATAAATCCAATCACTTAAGTCCCTATTGTTATTGGATACAAGGCATACAATAAAGCTTACACAATTCTAAAATAATTGAACACTGTAAAAGTATAAGATTCCTACTGTAATTCCCTAAACCTCAAGCTACATCAATGAAATATGCATAAGTGGAGACACGAGGGTCTTATCGGATATTTAAAGAGCATTAATAGGCTACAGGAAGAAGCCACAGCTCCAGAAGTAAGAGAAAGAGGAACCTTACAACATCAGGAAGCAACATCCATCAATCAAACTCTTGCATTCATTACCACTTTACCAGTACAAGCAAATTCATGTTCACCAATTTACAAACTGGAGACGTATTAATTAGCAATCATATCCAACACTTTCAATTGAACAGAGAAACTTTGAGCTAAAAGTTGACAATATGTTCGAACTACTACTCTTAGGGCACTAAATCAACAATGTTATATACATCAAACATGAAGTTAATCATCCAGACAAAATTTACCTTTTAAGGAGAGGCTGGTGGTGATGGTATTGTTGTATTCTTAAATCAATACGCGAGTTATCCATGCCGAGATGATGATGGAAAAATCAATACTTAGTACTCGGTAGGAACTAAAAAAATCCCCGACGTTTTATAGATATCGTAAAAAAACTTCGATGAGATTTACATCGTGTCTCCTAAATACTTGAAGCAAAAGTAGAGTTGTCAATTTTCATTTCAAATAGCTAACCCATTCGATTTGGGCTAACCTAAACTGTTTCAAACCTGAACGGTGAAAACCTGTCCAACCCAACTTGAAACCAACCTAAAAGGACGATTTAATTCGAAATTGACACAACCAATACTCAATGTGCTCTCAACAAGAAGACAACCCGATTCAAAATTGACCTAACCCACTAACAACTCAAACCAATAGTAACCCGACATGTAACAACCTGAAATTGATTCAACTGGACACACAATCCGACAAGGCCCAATTGATAACTTTTAATCCGATTTAAGTCAAAAATGTTCAAGACTAACCTGTTAAAAGACCATGAGTTGACTCCACCAACATAACTTATGATTGTTATGATGCTAAACTAATCAGTAAACAACCTAAATCTGATTCAACCATACAACAAACCTGATAACTCCCTCTTTCTTCCCTCTTTCTTCCAATGTTCCACACTAACTTGGGATTTTTGGATTAATTCAATAGTTAGGATTTAAGGCCTTGGGGACCTTCTCTGTACCAATATGACAATAGCAGTAAATTAGTATAAGCATTGGCATCTATTGCTTTGTGTCCTGTACGAGTTAAATAAAAGCAATAATTTGCTTGTCCATAAGCAACAGAGCAACTTATCAATATTATCACTATATCAAGGTTGGCAAATTCAGATAATTCATTGACTACATAGTTTAATATATTTGAACAGTGCATGAAGCAACAAAGAAGTTGACTATTGATGAGAAATATAACAGCTAAACAATACCTATATGTTAGACATAATTAGTCCCCTTTTCTTTAGAAGAGCCGAAAGGAAAAAGTAATTCATAATTATCATCTTTAATTAAGATGATATGTCCTTCTAAATGACTCAAAATCTATCTAATCCAGAATAATTTTCTTAACCCATTCAAACCTAAATCAAATTGACCTGAAATAACTCGAATCAACTCAACTCGAAGTTTAACCAAATCTAAAATAAATTGTCTTAATCAGTTACTGAACTAATCATGATCCAAACCAATGGACTCTCGAGTTAAAAGCAATTGAGAACTAGTTTCAACCAAACCCAATTAATACAGGCCTCAACAATATTGATCTGAACTTGTTCCAACAACCCAAATTGATACCCATACAAAAGTATGTTCACAACGGACACTACCTCTTAAATTCTATTGGTGATAGTGAAAAGTCATGAAAAAGAAAACATGTATCTATAAGAGTGGGACAAAACCTTACCATGTGAAGACATGAAACTTCCCTTTTATAATTACATACAACCCATTACCATGGCCACCATATATAATGTCCATTTCCCTTTTATAATTACATAAAACCCATTACCTTGGCCAGTTGGCCACCATATATTGTACCAACTCAGCGGATAAAAAAGGATTTTGCGCTTCTAACAGTCATGAGACCAAGCACTAATGGCTAAAACCTTGAATCATGACTTTCTAGTAAATTTAGAAGCACAGCTCTAGTACGACACTGCGAATCATGACATTCCAGCGAGTTCAGAACCACAAGTCTAATCTAGTCGCTGAGACCAGCAACCAAAAGCATCAGCATGCTCATGGCAATGATCCATTCTACAAGACCATTCAACAGACAATCAACTGGAAACGTTTCCACAATTCAGAGTTTAGACTATTAAATTAAAAAGTCATTCATTCGCACAACTTCCATTTGCATTAGCACCTTAGCATACAGTTTCGCATTTAGCAATCCCAACATTCAAAGATAATTGTACTCAGAAGAGTTTTATGACACAATGATCTGATACATATTACACAACCTTGGCAGGATAAAGACCAAACAACTTCCCATCAACTTAGTTAATCACACTAAACCATCAGAACAGAACGGGTCATTTCTTGAGGTGTGGGAAACACGCATCAACCGCATGCTTTGGATGCTTTGCTTCAGCATGCTCTCGGCATTTTACTTCTGAAGTAGTGCAAATGAATGTCTGCATACATACCTTGCACTGCACCCATCATTCAAATGTCAAACCCAGTAAATAAATTCATTTCAGTGCCAGTAAAAGTAAAGAACTTTAATCATCCAGAAATAGAGTCCTCTCAACTCTCAAAAGCTGAGACAATAACTTACAGAGTACTATTATTTCCTTGTAATGGTTACAAACTAACTAATAAAAAGTCTTTTCTAGATCATGAAAGACCAGATCAGTTGCATTTTTCAATTGAAAAAATTAACATAAAAACAAGAGCAGTATGAGTCGCCCTATAACATCATCAAATCACAACAATAAGAAAAAGTCAAAAGGTGTAAGTCCATTAGTGATGGAAATGGAAATCCAACACGATTACATCTTTATCACAATAATTATACTTCTATATACATATTCAATTGATATCAGTGATATAGCACAATGGATTTTGAAACAAGAAGCAGCATACACAAACAGCCAAGGAAAGATAGCAAGAAAATCCTAGAAGATCCCCAAAATGAAATAAATAAAATAAAGAATGAAATTATTGATCAGATCAGTATTATAACACTGCAAAGATACACAGCGCAGTGCAGAGCTTTAGTAAGAATAATAAATCAAATGAAGATGACAAACAGCTAAGCATAATTGTCAACAACAAGCTGCACTAAATTTATTAATCATTATCATTCCCGTATATTGCAAGCTGAGATCATTCTTTGGAACAACAAAAGACTAATTCACATATATATATATATAGGAGAGTTATGTATAAACAATAAAATTGACCAGAATAATCTATACTAAGAAGGGGAGTCATGTCCGAAAATTAGAATTGAGAACTGTAATATATATCAAATGGAAAAGGTAAGGAGAAATAGATGTGTAAATGGTAGATTTTCCTATATTATTAATGCAGTTTTTATTATCGTGTCGTTCATGAGGTAAAAGCTTTGATCCATATGATAATATTGTACAAAAATTTCAGATAAGAATTCCTTCATTGTAGTCAATTTGTAAGTCAAAAGAATACTGATCAAGAAGAAAGATTGTACCTTTGATGTTATAAACTCATAAACAATAAACCACTGAGTTCTTCAAATTTAGAACAAACACACGTTCAGATCCACTCACTACCGCCTTAAAAACCTCCACAAAGCAACTAAAAAGTATGTAGCACTCAGAAAACAATCAAACTATGAGTCTAAGACGTGGTGGTCTTGAGGTTAGTATTATAAATTCTTATTGACAGGAGGATAAAGTTAAAAGGATCTAAATCAAGGCAAAAGGGTTTGACCAAAGAACCTGATTTCACTTTCAACCATCAAGGAGTTAAATTATAAGCCTGTTCAAGCTTTTCCTTCATCCATCCCTTCCTTAGTTCTAAAGAAATAAACTCTACTGAAAAAGGCATTTGATACACCATAGCATTCATTATCACCTTTTCTCTTTTTTCTTCAGTTAGAAGCCGAAGCCTGCAGCAAATAATGATGGAAAAGTTCCACCCTAATTCCAATGATGCAGCTAATAACAAGACCAGTGGGATAATATCTAGTTTATGACCTCATTGTATCAGAACTAACAGTCCTACCGTACTTCTTAAACCCTCAGTTGTTTCTATCCCAGCAATTTAGCTTTCATGCAGCCTGATCCGCAATATTTTGAATTTCTTTACAAGGTGGACACAGGACCAGAAAGCACTAACTTCTAAAGGAGTATCATAACTTTCGAATAGGAGGTAATGGAACCTTGCAAGGTGTTGCGTTGTCCGGTAAAGAAAAACCAAAATACAGTCAACAGGACATCTAGGAAAAATTAAGCACTAGGAACACAATCTCTCTCTTTTCCTCATTTGCATCAAATCATCCGTCCTATTAAGTATGAACATCCAAGAAGCTAAAAAAGATCACATATTTGAATTTAAAATAGTCAGCTTACGTCCAATTCACCAGTTCACAGTCGGACGACACATATAAGACAACAAGCAGTAAATTTCCGGCGAAAAAGGGAAAAATAGCTAATATTTGAAAAGCAAGCAGATGATTACTGAAAATTGTTGGATCCCTCCGTAATTAGGTACGATAGTACATACAGTTCAAACTCAATTACGAGATCCCAGAATCCATTACAGTTAAATTCCCAAAACAAAAAACATTTGCAGAAGTCCAATTACAAAAATTCAGAATTAATCCTGGTTTTGATTAAAAATTTTAACCAGCGTAACAATTACGCAGTACCATAAATTACAAGAATTGAAGCAAAAACAAATGAAAACAGTGAAGGACACGCAAGAGTAATATATATATAGAGAGAGAGAGAATGGTAAGAATACCTGAATAGTCATAGCCTTTTTATTGGAATCCAATTGGCTACCTGCACAAGATCAGACCCAAAACCGTCAGCCAAAATATCTAACACAGGTCAACTTGATGACACAAATAATCAATCGAATTATCCAACATAGATTTAGGTTAAAATAATAGTTAGGTTATATAAATTATCATAGGTTATAGGGAGAGATATTGAAGTGAAATTAAGAAAAGGACGAACCTTTGGCAGCCTTATTCTTTTCCAAGTTTCTCTCGCGAGCAGTCTTAGATTTTTGGGCGTTGCCTCCTCCCATGATGTTTCAGTTGATCAGAGCGGCAAACCCTAATTCTAGACAATTTTGTAACAAAGGAGAGGAATTGGGGGAACCAAAATAACTCAGGAACAGGCGAAACGCGAATTCGCACAGTAGTTATAATTTATAAACAAGGGGAAGCGGAGGAAATGAGGTGGAAATATAAAAAAAAAAAATTAATAGTAAGTGCGGGCCCACCAAGTTAAATTTTGCATTTTGTGTACTCCTTCGCTTCATCCACTTGCCAACGGCCCACCTTCATATCCAAAAACACCTACCACTTTTATGATACGGCTGTATCGCCAGTATGGCAATTCTATCTAGGGGACTAGGGTTAGAACTGTGTATTGGATCGGGTTAGGATCAAGATGAATCACAAGAAAAATGGGTTGGATTGGATCGGGTCAAAAAAGATAAAAAAATGAGTCGGGCCAAATGAGATATATAACGGGCCGAGTCGGGTCGGGCCATCCAAATAGAGTATAGTTTTTATCTTTAGAGGTGATAGTGAACCATCGACAAGTCAGTGAAAATAATTTATTACCTGATAGTGTTTAAAAGTCTTGAAAAATATAGGCCCATTATTGACCCCAGTTGACCCATTAAAAACTCAATAAAAGATGATCTTTTAAGAGACCGACCAATTAGACTCGTTATTAATTAGTCTCTTGTACAAATGGGTCGGTCAAGGGCCCTTAATGGGCCCTATCTATTTGAACAAGTCTACTAGGGATGTCCCAAGTCAATAACTATGGAATCTATATTGATACCCTAGCTAAGGGAAGCGTTACATGAATTTCGATTATATTATTGATTATATATGAGATTGAGATAGAATTTTATATGTGAGATTAAGGGGGCACCTAGTATATAGAAAACGCATGAAATTAGAGTCTGCAAATAAAAGTGCAATTATTGAAAACTTTCAAAAGTTATAATCTCTCCACATGAATCTACGCGGAACCTAGGGTCCATAAATTGTTTCATATTAGTTTCTTGGTTTGATGCAAGACCTATCACACTCACACTATTTGTTTCTTAATTTAATGGAGGACTTATCCCACAATTCAACTGAACTAAAAAATAAAAATAAGGACAGAAATGTAATTAAGAATATAACGAATATTGCGCGTTTACCTTTTAAAGCTAAACCTCTTATTCTCTATGAATAAAATCAACCATTAATTGACAATCTCAATCAATTTAATTTCCTTATGAAAACCGACCATTTCATTGGCAATATCGCAGTTCACTGCGGTAACGAAAAACATTTTATTGAATTAAATCAACAAAACTGAAAATAATAAATTAAGAATTGAAATAAATCAAATAAAAATAATCAAAATTATAAATATAATTAGAGACATACCCATTGTGATCTAAAAGATAGCGAGCTTGAAGAAGGATCAACTATAGGGAAATGAGGGGAAGGAAATAGTATATGCAGAGATACAAAATATGCAAAAAATAAGACAAAGATTAAGGGGGCAAGTAGTATATAGAAAACATATGAAATTGAAGTCTTCAAATAAAAGTGCAATTATTGAAAACCTCCAAAAGTTAGAGTCTCTCCATGTGAATCCATGCGGCCCCTAAGGCCACAAAATTGTTTTATCTTGTTAGTTTCTTGGTATGTTGCAACACATGTAACACTGTTTATTTCTTGGTTTGATGGAGTACGTGTCCACAATTCAACCGAACTAAAAAACAAAAATAAGGACACAAACGTAATTAAGAAGAAAACAAATATCGTGCGTTTACCCTTTTAAGCGAAACCTTTTATTCTCTTTTATGTATAGTATATATTATTATTTTTATAGTAAAGCTATTATTATACTATTTTAGTCTTAGATGAACTTATGAATGCAAGTTTGTCCATAATATTACTTTTAAAAAACATTTTTCTTATTTGATCTTTAGTCATTTCATGATGAGATAGCATAGCGGCTTTACACAACTTTGAAATTCATTCTAATAAATTCTATTAACATAATTTAAAAAGACAGTTTATACAAGTCCTAAGAGCTTGCTACTTGTTATTACAGTATATGCACCACAATAGATTACAACTAGGAGATAATTACATTAAGTAAAAAAAATATATACACATTTTAACTTAGGTTATGTTGCAAATCTTTTAATTGCGCAATATTTACACAAGGACTTAAATAGTAAATAGAAATAATTTTTTAACAAGTAATATCATGAAATTATAACTTTTATATTGTTCTATAATGAAAATTACTTGAAAATAAGATTTATTTGTGATATGTTCATTTATATTTTAAAAAAATTTATACTTACTAGAATAGGAAATTAGAAAGTATTGTGTATAATGAACTAAATCAAAATATTTTAAAGTTACTTGCACTAATTTTTTGTAATCTTGACCCATGCAGGCATGCATGTTTGTTTAAAAGATGTAAGTTGCAATATAAAAAATTCCTTCATAGTACAATAAAAATTGGGAAAATTTTGAAATATATCATGAACCAAAAAAGAACCTATCACTTATAATTAGGAATAACAAAAACAGACATGCAATATTATTAAAGTTAATTTTAATTCAGATTTTAAATTTTAGATTATAGAGTTTGATACGCTAAAGATAAATGAATATAACAAATATTTTGAGGGGTTTTGTTTCACGACATGCATGTGATGTGTCATTCCACCATATGTCAAGAAAGATAAATATTTAAAATATTTAGATTGAAAGATGAAAAGGGGATTTGTACTTAATTACCAATGTTACAAAGTAAATCAACTATGATTTTTGTGACAAGTGTTTCAAATTACCGAGGGACAATTTTCTTAAAGACACAGTAGTTACAACTAATTATTATTTTTATTGCAAAAAGTTACAAACAAATCAAACGTTTAAGTATATGCTAACTAACAAAAAAAAAATTATTTCCATATCAAATTAGATAAATATTTAAAGCAAGATTTTAAAATGATGAATTAGTTTTTAAATTAGTATCATATTTTATTATAACTATTTCAACATTAAATTTTGAAATAATTAACATTTAGAATTTATAGGTGAAGTTACAAAACATACTAATTTGACTTCCAATTTATCTCAAGACATCATCCGACCATAATTTTAGCCTTATTTAATATATAATTGAAAAAAATTTGAATCTAATGTTTTTTTTACAGTTGAGTTATTTATGTGAAATAATCTAAGGATTTGTTTGGCGAAGAGACGATTAGGGGCTATTAGATTGTTTGACTATAAGTTGACCAATTAACCCATTATTACGGGTGTTTAGTAAAATAACGATTTCAAAGAGTGGGTTGCTCCAACCCTCCAATTTCGAGAACATAGCTTTGGGCAGTATTTTGTAAAAGAGGGTTGCAAACTTGCAACTTCATGACTAAAGGACTTTTTGTCCCTTCAAGATGCAATATAACAATGCTTATATTTATCATTTTAGATATTCAAGTGACAAAATAACTACATGTTACCGGCTAATTTAACCAAATTCTTGTATTCTAACTATTAATACAAGAAACTAGGTAACCCATCAATACAACCCGCTAGTCAAACTCGTCATTACAATATGCTAAACTCGCTAATGGAACCTAACATAGGGCCTAAGAGATATTTGTGAGGTAAGTTATTGTAATTTGAGCTAATTTTTGAAAAAAATAATAATTGGGTGGGTGGGTTTCCTCCCTTGTTTTAGCAAATCTCATGGCCATTGTATTCAATTTCCACTACAACTACGGATATAGCACCAATGCCCTCTTGAGTCTTGAGTAGTTGAGTCTCTTTGTTAGGAAAGGACTACTTGACTTTTGTGCACTACTCTACTGCTCTTGAAACATTCTTGCCACAATCAGCCCGCACGCCCATCCCCGTATCTCTCACCACTAATCTCCTGTGTTGTCAGCTTCACCGGGTCACCCCCACGAATACTCACTTTACTTTCAAAATATATATATATATATATATATATATATATATATATATATATATATATATATATATATATATATATATATATTAAAAGTTAAAATAAGAATGATACTTAAAATGAGAAGGATGAGAAGACGTCTTGGCTCTTCATCTCCTAAATTCAACGGATGATATTTTACTTACTCATAGTGACCCTTTTTTAGATCATAGTGACCAAATAATTTTTTTCACTTATAATGACTTTTTTTATTATTATAGTAACTCTTTTTATTATTATAATGATATTTTTTTATTATTATAATAACCATTTTTTACGTGAAATCTCTAGCGTTGGATCTTATCATTTGAAGGGCCAAAATCTCTTCTTATTCTTCTTATATATATATATATATATATATATATATATATATATATATATATATATATATATATATATATATATATATATATATATATATATATATATATATATATATATATATATATATATATATATATATATATATATATATATATGAGATCATGTGAGAACCCCTTAGTTATAAAAGAACCCTTCTTATATAAGAACTCATCTAATACCATTAATTTAGTGTATTTAGATGGCTGTAATTAAATCTGCATTAATGACAAAGTTGTAAATATTAAAAAATTCAGAAATTAATTGGCAGTTGAGAAAGATTCGGTTCCATGATTATTGGGTAGTTTCCTAAATGTCTTTTTATTCCCTAAAAATCAGTAGTTTCCATATTATTTGTGTTACTCTTTATTCAAATTACAATATTTTTTTAAGAAGTTATTCAAATGCTATTTTCGTTGATATGTTATAATTTAGAACAAATGTATAATATGTTATAATATTTGAAACTGTAGTTTAACACTTAGAACAATAGGATGACGTTTTATAACATTAGAATTATAATTTAGAACAATAGGTAAATATGTTAGAACAATAGGTATAATACTTAGAACAATGGAATAAGTTATAGAACAATAGGTATATTATGTTAGAACAATATGTGTAACATATACCTATTGTTCTAAATTTATGATACATTGTTCTAAATTTAGGGGGTTTATTGTTTTGAATTCGAATTTATGTTATAAAGTTATTGGAATTGTTCTATAGTTTATTGTGATTATTTTGAAACTTTGTACTATTGTTCTAATATTTTGTACTATTGTTTTAAAATATTGTACTATTGTTCTAAAATATTGTAATCTTGTTCTAACATATTATACATATTGTTCAAAAACTGTATTATATTATTCTAAGTATTATACTAATTATTCTAACATATTGAACTATTGTTCTAAATTATAATTCTAATGTTCTAAAATATCTCACTATTGTTTGTAGGCATGAACATGAATGAGAACTGTAGAGAAAAAAAAATATAATACAATATCACCGTATTTAGAATTAATATAATGTTAGTGTATTGGATAAATATAATACAATAGAATATATGTTCATTAGAACACTAGTGTTAATATTTAAAACAAAAGAATTAAACATTGCAAAAGTTTAGAGCAATAAAATTAAATTTTAGAATAATAGAATCCATTCTTAGAACAATAGAATTAATATTTAAAACAATAGTGTAAATTTTTAGAATACTAGTGTTAATATTTAGAACAAAAGAACTTAAACTACAGAATCGAACCATAGAATATATAATCACTACTTTGAATAATACAATTAATATTTAGAACAATATATTTAATATTTAGAACAACGTAACAAAAGTTTAAAATAAAAGAAATAAAGTTTAGAATAATAGATAATAACGTAGAATAATAGACTTAATATTTAGAACAATACAATTAATATTTAGAACTGCGTAGCAAAAATTTAGAATAATTAAATAAAAGTTTAGAACAAGTGATAACAACCTTCGAACAATAGCCCTACTATTTAGATCTATAGTATCATTTTAGAATAATAGATAACAATTTTGGAATAATAGAATTGAACATTAAAATTTAACCTGAGAATAAGAGAATTACTAATTAGAACAATAAAGTTAATGTTCAGAATATTGCAAAAGTTTAGAACAATAAAATTAAATTTCAGAATAATAGAATTAAATTTTCAAAATAATAGAATACATTCTTAGAACAATAGACTTAATATTTAGAACAATAGTCTAACTTTTTAGAACACTAGTATTAATATTCATTTTATTATTTACTGATGTTCTAAAACGCAATACTAATGTTCTAAAACTTAACACATATATTTTAAAATTTTATTCTATTGTTCTATTGTGTAATACTGATGTTCTAAATTTGAGTACTGGTGTTCAAAAGTTTAATACATATGTTTTAAATGTTTATTCTATTATTCTAAGGTCTGATATTGATGTTCTAAAATTGAGTACTAGTGTTCTAAACCTTAGCACATATGTTTTAAAATTTTATTCTATTGTTCCAATGTGTAATACTAATGTTCTAAATTTGAGTACTTGTGTTCTAAAGCTTAACTCATATGTTTTAAATGTTTATTCTATTATTCTAAGGTCTGATATTGATGTTTTAAAGTTGGGTGCTGGTGTTCTAAATCTTAACACATATGTTCTAAAAGTTAATTTTATTGTTCTAAGGTTTAATACTGATGTATTATGATTTAATATTGATGTTCTAAAGGTTAACACATATGTTTAAAAATTTCATCTATTGTTGTAATATGTAATAACATGTAATACTAATGTTCTAAATTTGAGTACTTGTATTCTAAAGCTTAACACATATATTTTAAATGTTTATTCTATTATTTTAAGGTCTGATATTGATGTTTTAAAGTTGAGTAATGGTGTTCTAAATCTTAACATATATGTTCTAAAGGTTTATTCTATTATTCTAAGGTCTAATACTGATGTACTATAAATTAATATTGATGTTCTAAAGGTTAATACATATGTTTAAAATTTTCATCTATTGTTGTAATATGTAATAATTGTGTTCTAAATCTTAACACATATGTTTTAAATATTTATTTTATTGTTTTAAGGTCTAATACTAATATTCCAAAGTTTAATATTGGTGTTCAAATTACTACTGAAAAAATAATGAAAATCAAATATAAAGTAATAGAAATAATTTGGAAACTATTAAAGAATTGTGCAAGTCGACATTAGCAGCCTAATTTATTGAGAATATAAGGAGACATTTTTGGAAACTACCCAATAATTATGGGGTGCGAATTTGTCTCAACTGCCAATTAATTTCAAAGTTTTCTATATTTACAATTTTGACATTATTGAAAAATTAATCACAGCCATCAAAGTACACTTAATTAACAGTTATAGATGAATTCTTATATATGCATGGTTCTTATATAAGGAGGAGTTCTCACCAGAACCCCCTATATATAAATGGGATCATGTGAGAACCCCTTAGTTATAAAAGAACCCTTCTTATATATATTTGTTTACTAATTGTTAAGAACAAAAGTCATATGTGCTAATATAATTGACATAGTTATTTGGTTGGCATAACATAGATAAAATGAGGAGTTCTAAGGAAGTTTCAATTTCCAGGCAACATAGAAAGTAGGATATGACTAAGCTATCCTCCCTTTAACACCTCACATTTTTTTGTCACTTCTTATAAAGTAGAAGTTCCTAAGTGTAACTAAATAAAATAATGGAAATTTACTCGTATGACAACTAAACAAGCATATAGTAAAAGCTTACGACTAAGAATGACCAGTTGCATCAAAAAAGTACGTGCAAGTACCACGGGCAATTGATTGAGTCTTAAGTCCCAGGAAAAAAAAGTTAACAATGTCATCAACGCAAAATATAGAGTATCCAATTCTCATGCTCACTGCCCCATTCACAGCTCATGAAATCGAACAAATTAGGTTCATGCATGTCCTAGGCAAGTGCACGCTACTGCATGCAACACTTAAAACAGGCACGCATAGATGTACAAAGTTAGGAGTTGTGACATAGACCAAAAGTTCGTGAATAACAGGTTGAGTACTATCACTTGAAGAGCAAAGTTTCACATCAAGTAACACCAACAATACAAGACAACTGAGCTTTAACAGTTTGAACTACACATATTAGACATTTAGACTAAATGGCACATCAACTGATCAACCAACTTTTCAACCCTTTTTTTCTTTTTTTTCCTGGGAGAATAATTCCATATCTCCTTAAATTATCATTATATACAACAACCAACAGAAGAAACAGATCTTATCGTCACATGAGGATAACAAGCATAGACAATTATACATCATGCTTCGTGTGTTTGCTTCAGCTTGCTCTCGGCGTTTCACCCCTGAAGTAATACTGACTATTTGATTAATGTCTGCATGACTGCATACGTACCTTGCAGTTTGCAATCACAACTCAAATGTTAAAGACATTCTAGTTAAATTAGAGGGTTCGAAGACGAATTAAAAAGTACTACCTATGCCTGTGCATTGGGTCGGGTTGGTCATATGCAAAACGGGTCCGACCCGGCCGGATCAAAGGGAATGCTAAATTGGCCGGGTCAAAGGAGATGCATAACAGGCCGAGTCGGGTCGGGCCGTCCAAAGAGAGTATAGTTTTTATTTATAGAGGATGATATTTTACATGTATCACCTCTAATCTTTGGTAGTGGACCATTGGTAAGTATATGAAAGTATTTCATTACCTTATAGTGTTTAAAAGTCTTGAAAACTATAGCCATATTATTGACCCAACTTGACCCATTAAAGACCCAATAAAACATGACCCTTTAAAAAACTGATCTATTAGACTCATTATTGATTATGTCCTTTTTACAAACCTGCCGGTCAAGAACCCTTAATGGGGCACATTCTATTTAAACACCTCTAGCAGGTAATAGGCCTATGGGCCACGATTTATAGAAATTTTTTTGTAATTCCGACAATATATAGAGAAAGGTAATCTTGAAGAAATTATGACATAAAATTATGACAATATATAGAGAAAATGTTTATAAAATAATTAGGAATTTGAGCATTTGAAATTATTTTAGCAAAAAGTATGAATTTAGTAATAATCTTTATATACTTGAAATTATTTGATTTTTGATGTAAAGGTTTTTTATAATAAAGGAGAAAGTTTCGGATATAGATTGAGTGTCATGTCGATAATGATACAATTTTCTTTAATACGGATGTTAAACTATCTTATACTACATATATACTAGTTAAATTTCTCATTTTATAGTGACCACCAATTATTTTTTTCTCTTTTAATAAATGAACATAGAAATTAATGAGCATATAAACTATTTACATTTTTTAAATTTTTTTAGAAATACTCATTTTCAGTGATAATTGTTCTTTTTAGCTCATAATTCTTCATTGCTCTAAAATTGTTCATTTGACTCAAAATTGTTCCTTTTGTTCCAAATGATTCAATTTTCATTTCATTTATAATTTGTTCATTTTGTCTAAAAAAATTTTCAATTGGCACAAATTTATTAAATTTCTCTAAAATTACTCAACTGACTCAAAATTGCTTATATTTCTCTAAAGTTGCTCATTTGGCCACAAATTATTTATTTTCTCTAAAATTATTCATTTTGCTTATTTTGCCCTCGGATCACCTTTCTTTGTGTACTCTCAAGCGTAAGATAGACTTGCTACTGAATTTGTAAAATAGAATGGGCAAAACTCAATCAAATTTTTGGGGATCATCATGAATTCATGACTACATTAGTACACTATTATAATAGCTACTATCGAATGCTAGTTGATAAACCATGACTAAGTTTGATTGAAACTCGATCAAACCTTGTTCAATGATTAATGTAAATAATATGATGATTCTTGTGGGCTAAATAAAACCTTGAGCATTGTAGATTTGTGGTACTCGACTCTATATGTACTTAAGTTTTTACTTCATTACTCGACTCAAGAACTCTCAACGATGAGGAAATTTTTTCATCAATCTGTCTCAATAGTATTGCTCTCATCTACATCATCATTTTTGTTTGTAAATTTTTAGTGTGAGAATTTCATCAATCAATGAGTAAACCAAAATTTTCACTCTAACTATCTCTCCTATTTTAAAAGTAAAATTTTTATATTCGAAATATAACAAAATGGATTCTTTTTATAGAGAATAAAAATTATGACCATGGATATTTTTTAATAATTTTTTCATCTTTTTATTTCAAGAAATAACTATTATATAAAATTAATTTTTCTCTTCTATCAAGTGTCCTATTTTCATTAATGAATTTTTTTGATGAAAAACAATCAAATTTCTAGTGAAAAGTTTTTTCTTGTCCTCATGTAAATATTTCTATTTCCACACCATTAGAAAGAGTTTTTCTCAATCATTGTGAGTAGTATAACAAAGGAGTACAACTTTATATTGTTGTATGAAGCATGTGACAGATGACTTGACATAGGTTGTATGGCTGTATATATGATTTGTTTGTAAGGGGACTAAGCTCAAATGCAAACGATATTTAATCTCCACCCTACTTGCCCAATTTCAAATCACTTTTAAAAATTTACCAACTAAATTAATTAGCATAACCCTTATCCTTATAACAACGCTAGAAATCTTGAACAAAGAATATTAGTGACCCTATAATGGGGGATTACTCCACCAACCTTTTCAAGTAATGTAATTTATCAACTACATATATACTAACAAGAGTAACAACCAGCAGTTAGGTACCTGATGCTCGATACCTTAACTACTGCTTACTCTGCTGCTGCGCTTTTAATATTTTCTCCCTCTCTCTTTCACCATCTAAATTCTCAATCCCTTTCACCGCTTGTCCCTACACTTCCATCCGAAACAATATCATTTCAAAAATTTAATCAAATACATACATTGTTAGTAATAATATATACATGTAATAAGTAAACTAACAGTATTGGTACTTCTTATGATGCTCCTGCTCCATCACATCAAACTAAAGCAAGATCATAACATGATAAAGGTAAGCATATAAACTGCATATACTTTGCTGCTCCTCTCCTCCATTCCCTTGAAATTTTTTTAATTATCAAAAATATCTGCAAAAATTCTGAATTTTTCTGTCAGCTACATCTGATCTATGGAAGTATTTTTTGAGCTAATTCTTACATTTGGTCTCACCTTAATCCTCACCTCTTTCTTTGTCAAGATTGTGGCAATGCAGCAACCAAACAACACCGACAAAGATAGACTAACAGAGGAAGCACAAAATATTGATAAATTCCAGTCAATGCCTTTCAGAGAAGAGGTCAAGCTTGAGGAGTGCCCAAGTGAAGGTAAATCTTCCGTAGAATTGTATAATATAGTAGGGGTAAGTATGGAAGATCGTAAGTTTCAAGATATTGCGGTTGTTGATAGTAAGGAGGATGAGACAGAGAATTATGATGATGATGACGATGATGAGGGCAAAGTCACAAGTTTTAGATCAGAAAAAATAAATGGAGAAGAGGGGAGATTGTGTGAGATTGAGATTGAGATTGAGAGTGAGGAAGAAGATGAAGAAGAAATTGGGATTATGGATGATTGGGAGGAGATTGGAAGAAAAGATTTTGAGGAGCTTCTTGTGAATAAGGGGAGGGATGTTATACAATGTTGATGTTGGTGTCGTTTATGAGAAATGAAAAAACATGAGATGCAAAAGTTAAGGTTAGTTTTTTTGTGGATTTGATTGTATTTGTATAAAATTCATGGGATGAATAATATTCAAATTTTAGGGGTTGAAATATGTATGTGTTGTATTGATCATGAAATTCTTTTTAATCGGGTTTTTGGGGGCGTACTACATTAGATTTATACTTTTTATTAACTCCTAAATAGATTTCTTTGTAAAGTGCGAGTATGTAGTTGAAAATTAATGGGGAATTTCTATTTTTACTTTAAATAAAGAATATTGGTCCATTTGTTAGTGGTTAATGGATAAAAGTATAAACGATTCAAAACTCTTTAGTGTATGGATAATTGGATTTACGACGTCCTCATATAGTGTAAGATTTAACGATGTGGATTGGATGATTGGTCGATAATAACTATAATACTCATCACCAACAATATACATTTGTTCTATAATGCACGGATTTGCCTAAATACAGCTGTATTTTGTACTGAATACGAATATGCATCTCGTAACAAGTACGGTATGCATACGACATGGGTATGTCCCTAAGACTTAGAATACTGGCTGAGTACGGATTAGATATATAATAGGTATAGTTGGGTCGTGTTTTAATAGTAATCATGCTCTTAAACCCAACAAATTAAAAAAAGCTTTGCTAAATGTCCATTGTCCAGCACTAACAAAAAATAAGACCGTTGCCAAAAAAAAATGAGACTAGCCCAAATTGTAAAAGTCTAAAACAATTAAAAGAAAAGGCTCACCCAAATTACTGAAATAAAGACCCAAGTTCCAGTCTTTCCAAGTTCTTTCTTACTCTCTTCTCCTGTTCATTTGCTAAAATACTGATTGCCCTAATCTTTTCTCTTGCTCGATAGCTCCCGCAGTTCTCTCTTTTCTTTAACTTGAGTAGTTGACTTGCTAACTACCCCACCACCCCCAGTCCGCCATGGCACGGTGGAGTTGCTGATTTGCTGCTAGCTATGATGTACCCATGCCATACTCGTTGTAGTAGTTACGTTAGAATGATTTTTAATTTATATAATTTATGTTTTTCTTTTTTGCCGGGCACATTGTTAGAATTCTAATTATGTCGTTTTCCATATCCCTGCTTGTAATAAGGATTTATATCAGTGTAACAATAACATTTGCTCTATTTTTTCCCTGCTTTTTCCTTGCTCCCCATCAAGAATATAAGATTTAATTTGAAACCAAACTTTTTATCCTCATGCCCTTCATAATTTTTTTATACATATTACTTTATTAGCTTATAAGGTAAAATGGAGTTAGAATCTTGTGATAGATGTATGAAGTTTTACTGTTTTAGTGACTTGTAACTGAAATAAATCTTCTATTATCATATTCCATAATTATACTCCACCACGCTTGACGAAATGGAGTTTAGTCAAAAGCTCCCCTAAAATGGATGATGGGAGACATTAAGCCTAATGATATTCTAAAGCCATATGTACATAAACGAGATATATTATTTACAAGTGTAATAATTTCAAATAATCCATAGAACTCGGTACAAATGTACAATACTAGTAGTAAATGACTCGGTCCGTAACCTTTCCACCTCCCTACCATACAATTTCAGTCCCTTCGTAACTAAACCATGCGCATCTTTATCGTCTTTACTCGTAATTCAACTATCCAATACAGTAATCGCATAGGATCTGTGACCAACACTTCACCGACCGGAACATGGTTTTAGTTATTAATTTGGGTGCTTGAGTCAGGTTCAAACAAAATCATTTCGGGTCTCAAGTTATTTTTGAGTGAGTTATATCAAGTCAAGTTGTTATTAGGTCAAATTCGGGTTTGAGTTGGGTTAAATTTTGTCTGGTTATTGGATTCTTTACCCTTTTAGGTATTGGTCAGGTTATGCTCGTCCAATTCAGGTCCTATTCAATTTCAGGTTCAAGTTGTACTAATTATGATTTATGGGCTGAGTTTATGGTGAGTAATTTTGTGTTTGAGACATGTTTGAGTCTGATAATTATCGAGTTAAATAATTACCAGATTTGACAATTTTTTGTTCGAATTAAATTGGGTCGTATAATTTTTAAGTGGAATGATCAACCAACTAATTTTAAGGTTAGCTGATATTGGCTGTGACAAGTCAAGCCATTTTATTAGTGTGACAAACCTAATTTAAACAAACTCAAACCCACTAACAAAAAGACTTGAGATAACAAAGTAGAAACTCTTGTAAATACTCCGACAAATGTTGAAGTGCTTAGCGAGAACCTCAACCATGATTGCAGTTAGACAAGACAAGATCGACAATATATGGATATACTCACAATACATAAACCATCATTAATGATTTTCCGACAAAAAAACTTCGTTTTTATGATTGCTTTTACTTTTTACGTTCTTGCGAATTGAATTTCTTGAAATCTAGTAGTTGATTCATTCTCTTCTATGTATGCTTTGTTTGTTGCTCATTGTATTGTAATTGGTTGAATATAACTTTTTTGGGGTTGTACATGAAGTTCTCTTCCTCATGTGTTGCTATTCGTTCTCCACTCTCCATGGAAATATTCCATGGAATTGGAGATAATGATTTGTATATATGAGCTTATAAATTCAATATATGATATTTTTATTTGTATATCTAAGATAATAAATTTAATACCTAAGATATTTATTTGTATATTTGAGATAATAAATTCAATACCTGATATCTTTATTTGTATATTTGAGCTAATAAATTCAATATCTGATACCTTTATTTGTATAACTAAGATAATAAATATAATACATGAGATCTTTATTTGTATACGTAAGATCTTTATTTGTATACCTGAGATAATAAATTCAATACGTGTGATCTTTATTTGTATATATGAGATAATAAATTCGATACCCGAGACTTTTATTTGTATAACTGAGATAATAAATATAATACATGAGATCTTTATTTGTATACCTGCAACCTTTATTTGTATAACCGAAATAATAAATTCAATATTTGAGACCTTTAATTCTATAACTGAAACCATAACTTGTATACGAAGGATAACCCTGAGATCTTTATTTGTATATCTGAGATAATAAATTCAATACTTGAGACTTTTATTTGTATAACTGATATAATAAATATAATACATGAGATCTTTTTTTGTATACCTGATACCTTTATTTGTATAACTGATGTAATAAATTTAATACCTAAGATCTTTAATTCTATAATTGAAATTATAACTTGTATACGAAGGATCACCTTACCTAAATAAGCGCGAGATGACATTTTATACTTTACTAATGTCACACCACTTGGCTAATGTAATGGTATCAGCCAGTACTTTATATTTTAAGTTCAGGTTAGATTTGAGTCGAAAGACAGGACGAATAATTTAAACTTTCAAAATAAATTTCGTCCATCACAAAATGTTCTAGCAAAAATTATACTATAATTACAATTAATGCAAAATACTCCATAATAAACTACAATTCCACATTTCAAATTATAATTTGAAAATTAAATGATTATTATGTGATTATTTAAGATTGTTTATGATAATCATCATCAAATGATTTTTTAAAATAAAACTTGCTACTTAGATTAATAAAAAAAACAACAATTGAAATAAAATAAGTTACTAGTCTCACGGGTTGTATCAATATAAATACATTTAGCACCAAAAAAAATATAAATACATTAGTTTCAAATTCTAATTGAATCGAATTTCAAGTCAATTTAAATCGCGAAAAACTAAAAAAGTGGCGTCAAACCAGAAACGTCAAACCAAGGCGTAGATTTAAAACTTGTTCGTTTCTTTAAAGTATAAAAGTTGTTCGTTTCTTTAAAAGTATAAAACTCGAATTACTCGCTTCAGATCTCATCTCTGAGAAGTGAGGTATACGCCATTCAAAACTTGCGTTTCCCCTTTTTTCCTCAACTATCTATGGCGGACGTAGTACCTCAACGGCTCAACCTAACCTGCCCTCACTCATTCTCTCAACCTCCTCAAAAACCGTCGAAAATGGCAGTAGTAATCGAAACCAAAGTATGCGAGCGAATCCTTCACTTTACACTTTCATCTTCGTCGCTTCCTTCCTATCAATCTTCCTCTTACCTCACTTCTCCAACCGAACGATGTCGTCTTATGCCGTATCCTCCTCTTTCTCCGTCTAATTCCAGCGCAACTTCCTCCTCCTCTACTCTGTCTCCTCAGGCATGTGTATATTCCTTCTAATTCTCTCCTTTTTAGTGCTTAATTCATGATTGATTAGCTTCTAATCACAAATTGATTGCTCTAATTGTTTATTATTTTGAATGATCAGTATTGGAAGGATTGTGATTGTATTGAACGGAGTGTATAAATATATGAATAATGGACTCACGAAGCAGCAGGCGATAGTATAGCTATCTGCTGGATGTTTAGCGTCGCTTTTTCTCAGCGCTTTCTTAGGCATCTTTTCTGATGCTATGTAAGTTTTTCTCTAACCTCAGTAACCTGTTTGACGTTATTGTTAATTATCGCTGTTTAGTAGTTTTAGTGAAATGTGCCGATTTTCGACTACATTCTTAAAAATAGTATGTTTGTGTTTAGGCTGGAACATAAATGTTTCTTATTCGGTGATGCAATATCGAGTAATTTTATGACCTAGGTGTACTGTGAAGTTTATTTTATCATGTATGGAGTACTTGCATTCGGAGCCAGTAATTTAAGCTTATGTAAGTTATTAAGAGAAATTAAGTTATAAGTTTGTTGTATTTAGCCTTTTGGAGGTTGTTTAGTTTGCATTTAGTTTAGGAAAAGAGGATCAGGAAAAAGTGAAGTCATGATATCTAATTCTTAAATGGAAAGTTATAATGAAGCGGAGTTAGCTATAAGCTATGCTTCCTTTAAGCGTAGAGAGAATTCATTGATTTAAATGGAGGAACAAAAAGGTGGTTTCGCTAATCGAGTGAAAAAGACTCAAATAAGAAAACATCAGTGATTGAAATGTTGGTTCAAAACTGAGGGTCCTGAGGCTTTCCTGTCATATATTTTTGGTCTAGGAAGATCAAGCCAGTTATTTAGAAACCTGTGTAGAATAAGCGTATTTTCACGTTGGAAAGTGGATGTGATTGGAGGATGTTTACACCCTCTCTAGTCAAATGTGCTTTTCAAAAGTATATAATGATGGACTAGTTTCATCCTTTATTATGTAACATTCAACATTTCTAGCTATAAATATAATTTCTGTTTTGAGTTGACCTTTATATTTAGCTCCTTGTTAAGCTAGTTGCCTTGAAATGCACCTTAGTAGGCCATCACCAATTGCCAAGAGCATTATTCCCTCCGTCACTTATTTTTTTCCCCATTTGACTTTTTTTGGTTTTCGAGATACGATTTGAAACATTTTTATCTCCGAATCCGTATAAGACAAAGAATTATGAAACTTGATATTCTAAAAATTTACATTGAGATGCATCAAACAAAATCACACTTGAATATATTATTTCTTATAGCATGATTAAATTTATAGTCAAATTGTTTAAACTTTGACTCCATAAGTAAAACTAAAACAAAAATAAAGGGACGGAGGCCAGAGGGAGTATATTTTAACCGTGGGACAAGAAATACTAAGGCTTTAAAGGTGATTTTGATTAATTTCTTTGTGAATATCACATGCAATTTTCAAATTTAAGTTTAGATGCTTGATCAAATTCTAAGTAAGAATGTCTGATATGGAAAAGTAGTTCTTTGGTTTCATTCTGAGCTAGGGTGGACCAATTTTACTAGGTATTGTAACTTTGCAAACAATTTCATACTTGAACAATTTGGCTACTCTATGCAACTTAGCTTACTTTCTACTACTGAGAGATGACCACTTTATTAGATTTTTGCAAGTTGATTTCAGATTCCAAACTCTATGTGTAGAATCTTGTGGTATGCATTTAACTTTGACTAGTGCTTCCTAGTTGCCTGTTTTAAGAGATTGTAAAGTGTAAAGTAATTGCAGAGTTCAAAAGTATATGGTGTAGCCGTGTAGGAAAATCTCATGGATGGATTTCTCTTTTTCAACACATCAATTTTTAGTACACTTTTTATGTGATACTTGTAAGAGTTACAGAGGCCACAAGAAATTTCGTCTTCTATTTTCCATCCTACATTTGATCACAAGTGTGTGGAAAACACTTGCAGCTCATCCTGCTATTTGGATAATCAGCATCTTCTTTTCTCTTCCCAGCTCCATATCTTCATTCAGTTTTGAAAGTTGGATGGCGGTAGAACATGATAAGGTGTGTGTCAGTTATAATTTGTTACTGTAATCATGGTTAAACACTTGAATTTTCTTGCTGATTTGTGTTCATCATCAATTAAATTTCATGTCTCACAAGTTTTAAAGTATTCAATTATCCTTGATTATCCCAAATTCATTTTCAAATGATTGAATTTCTCATGTTGTGCTGTATAGTAAGTATACATAAATCATCTTCAATTGGGTTGATAAGTAATAAATCTGTTACATTGCTGATGCAGCAAGATTTTAGGCAAGATGCTTGAATCAATTTTTTCTGAGTCAGCTTCTCTTATACTAAGCCAAGTTCTTGCAAACTGGGGTCTTGGCCATTGGTCAAAGAATAGTTTGATTTCTCCTTCATTCATAACAATGCTCTTGGCAACTGTCAAGTTTGCTTTCACCACTAGAAGATTATCAGAATCTCCAGCCAATGGAAAGCTTAAAGAGCATAGAGGAGCTTTCCTTTCATTTATTTTTGGTTGTAAGATTGATATAATCTTGACATTTGAGCATCCATAATTGGCTAGTTTAAGTATAATTTAGCTTGCAATTTACTTAAAATGTGGAGGTATTTAACTGTTTAACAAGGTTCTGAGCTTCTGATGCTTTGGTGTACAATATAGTTATCAAGGAACAACATTTTGAATGATATTGAGGACATTTTTACTTTGTATGGAACAGCTAGATGGTATGTCCATTTGGTAAATTTTGATGTTTTGGTGAACAATAAGGCAAAGTATTTTGATAGATGGAAGACACATTATGAGGAGGAGAACTGAAAATTATCACTGTTTGATTGAAAAAGAATATGAATTTGAGATCATATTGTATAGCTGCTATGGATTAGCTAAGGAAGTTCCGACCATAGATAATAATGTAGTTTTCGGAGTGCATTGTTGCTGTAATGTACGAAAATGGCTTTAGTTCAGCTAATTGTCAATTTTAGATAGTATTTGACCATGGGACTTGAAATGAGATAGCACATCGGACTTGAAATCAGGAAAATCATGTTATGGATTATTGGCTTCCAGTGTACCACTTCACAACTGCAAGAGTCATGTTGACCATGTAATTATCTTTGGGCATTTTGAATAGATTTGCTTGTGATTTTTTCAGCTTTTAAAAGTAAAACACTGGACATGTGAAACAAACTAAACTTAACTTTCTGATCATTTTGGTTGGGTAACAGTGGTCAATAAACACATTATGGATGTTATAATTGTAATCATCCTGAGGGTGGCTATTATTATTCTTCAAATTTTATTCCTATACTTTTGTATCTTTGAGTGAATTCTTTTGGCTGATTGGCCATAATGATCTACATATAAGCGGGTATGGCTCTTGGGATGTTCACAAAACTTGTCTTCACTTGTATTCTGGATTTTATGGGCGCCGACTGTAGTGGTACATATTTAGCAACTCTGTTTACTGATAAATCTACAAGAGATTAGTGAAATACTTCCTCTGTTTTTTTATTGCAACATTTTGATTTTTGCACTATTCACAAGTTTGGTTTATAGTTTGGTATATTACTCTATCACTGCTCCTACAAGATTTTTTTTATCAAATATGACTAATGTATTCTATTAACGGGAGACCTTCTCGTTGAGGGCTTGGGCCTGCACAGTGGTGCTGGACCTGCTCGGCCTGGCTTTCCCGGGTTCTATTATCTTCTTCCCACCCCATTATTTTGACTTAAGTTTATACTGCTTACGTGATGTATCATTACATGTTTCCGTTTGGTTTTAGGCTGATAGACATGAAGCACAATTAGGGTTGATGTTTCCAGGGTGCTAGGATGCTTGGAAGCACAGGATTTCCTGGACTTTCTTTGGATTACTATCATTTTGTATTGAAGATTGCGTATTGTATGAATTTATCAGTGCTGGGGTCCTTCTGTCCATGGAAGCTTATGATTACCAGGTATTGGGTCGTTTCTACTACATCAGGATCTATAGATCTAACCTGCCTTTTCTGATTATATTACTAGAAAGCATGCTAACTGCTAAGGTAACCGCAAAGTTTTGGTCTTATTTATGCAGGAAATAGGAGATTTTGTTGCACTTTTCTGCTTATTCCAGGCTGTTGCTGGCCTAATATTGCCAAATCTTTCCCGGCTGAGGACCATGTACTATCCCTTTCCCTCCCTCTCTTGTTTGGAAGATTTTGAGATTGATTTATTGACCTTCTTTGGTTACATATCTTGTACCCTTAGTTTCACGATTTAAAAATGGAGCCCGTTCATGACTATACCAATGTGTACTGAGTTTTAGCAACATAATATTCTACAGTATGTGAACTCATGTTAGAAGATAATTTTCTGCATTTTTCACAGTAATGTTGCAGACAACTTCTTAAGAAATTTTTGATTGTTGAATTCACTAGTTTGTACTTGACATTAAAGCAATTTACTTTTAGCATGTTGATCTTAACCTATTATTTGATATTTCCACAGGTATTTGCGAAATGAGTTTTGTGCTGGTATGAGAAGTTTGTCTCTGCTTCCAGCAAATGCTGCTGTTCTGTGTGTTCTAATCCAGGTAAGTGACAAGTTCAACTTGCAGACTCTTAGGCAAGTTGATTTTCCGTGTTGTGATGTTTGGTCTTGGACATACTAAGTTTATGTGTACTATATGAGTACTCTTAAGCAGTTCTTGAAATTTACTTGTATTACTAGTTTGGCACAAGTACCTGATAGCTTTGTATCTGTTGACATTCTTGTCACATTGGATACACACTAGACACTTGTGATTAGGTGTGTATAACATGGCTATTAACAACTCTGCATTTTTTTAGCTTTCTTGAATTTGTGGAAACCATTGATAGTTGAACTATATTTGAGTACTAACTACTTAGTTCTATTGTGGCAAGTTGGCAACTTTGTTTATCTCAGAATTTCCTAGGTCAAGGGTCTCGAAATGCCTCCATGCCTTGGCCTCATGTGGTTTTGGTTTTAATATGAATTCATTCCTTCCTCTAATTTTCTTTGTACGTGAGCATGTGATATGAATGAGTTACAAATTTTCAATTTTCATAATATTTACTTCGTAGGTAGTTATTTTTTTAGTTTTCCTACTAGGCCAAGGCCAAGAGGCTTGCAATAGCAATAGCAATAGCAATAGCAATAGCAAATCCATGACTTTTTTCTTAGATGTAGACAATTAACCTTGGTGAATAGGAATTACTGGTAGAAAGGTTTTCTCTTTGGCGACTAGTGGCACAAATTCATGTACAGCTGGTTTAAATCATCCTTTGTCATGGTGTGCATATCATTGCATGTCATATTTGGAACTGAATTGACTTTGGCTTGGTTGACTTTGCAGGGTGGCTATTACAGGAATATCATTATATCAATAATTCTACTATAACCGTCTTTGCTGCCCTTGGCCTGTTTCTGGCAGTAGATTGCATGCACATGCTGAAGCAATTAGGTAGTGTTATTATCTAAGGTCATCGCTGAAGGGGAAGATTCTGCACTGGAGTGAGATGAATTGAATTTATGAGAACTTGATGCAGATTTCAAGCAGAAAAAAATTCAGACATGAAAATATAATACAATTTGCAGATAATAATATCATGAAGGGGAAGACTCTGTCAAGTTCTGAAGTTAGTACGTCATGCGATTTGCAGATACCAATACAATTTTGCATCCTAGACAGGCTTCTGCTGCTTCAGCCAAAGAATGTTACATTGGAATGGAATTACTAGACAGTAATGGATCTGCTCTTTTAACTTTTTTGCTGTAAATTGAGCAAAATCTTTTAAGCATCTGAGATTTTGTCCATTAGTTGCTGTTTTGACATTTCTCCTAGTGGTTTTCAGAAAAAAATACTGTACAGTACTATGTTGAAGGGAGATTGAAAACTTGGTTGCAGATTACAGCATGAGTACATTTTTGTATAACTTAACCCTCAAGCATCCGTTTCTAAGTTCATAATTACATCTTTTCGAACTGTGTATTGAATGATACATGCATGGGCCAAAAAATTATCTACTTCCTAACTACTAGTCTACAGATGTATTATTCTTCTTGTTCTATATCCCTGATCCATTTCGTTGCCACCCATTTCAACCCTTTGATGACTGGGCAACTTCCATGTAATGAAGTCTGTAAATCAACAAAGATCGTGTTAACAGAAGTCATGTTGTATGTTCACAACTCATGCAAATGGAAGAACACACAAAAATTGTTTACGGTATACAACATCAAAGCCAAACCTTAATCCTAAAAAGATAAAGTCAGCTAAACAACACTCCTCCATTGTCTCCTCTTCTCCCTTAATTGTTTATTCGTCTTAATGTTTGATTTGATGATTATATCCAAGACCAGTAGTCTTGAGTAACTACACTCTTCTTAGGACCTTACAATCCAAGCAACTACTCTTATTCATCCTCTTTGCCAACACATAATTTGGGTTGCATTTGCCCTACTCCGAAAAGTCACTAAATGGGAATCCCACTACTTAAACCAAGTGTTAGCCAAAAACATGCGCAAAATCTAGGTTGGTTTCCCCTCTTTCAATTCTTATTGTATAGATAAAACCTTTGATCACATTTCATATTCATAACAACTCATCCCCACGTGACCTTCAAGTCTTCCACGTCAAAAAACTTCTTTATTTGGGGAATATTTTGAACCACTTCATCTAGGTTATTCTAAAACCGATATTTAACTTCCTCAACACTTAGTTGGGGGTGTGTATGCACTCACAATTTTCACAATTTCTCTACCACAAACAATCTTCACCTTCAAAATCCTATCACCTATTCTAACCTCAACAATATCGTCTAGTAGTCTATTATCGACGATAATCCCAACTCCATTCCTATTCTTTACTTGTCCTAAGCATCACAACTTCTAATCCCAGGGTTTTAAACTTTATCTTGCTCTTGACCCCATTTGTCTCTTGAAGACGCGAAATACTAATACCCCTTCTCTTCACTATTTTCACTGGCTCAACTAATTTTCTTCTAAGCGACCATATATTCTAAGATGCTAGTCGAAGTTTAATATCCACACTCCTCCTCCCACTACTATTCCCATAAGCTAAATGCCCTTACTCATTTCTCACAACACTCACGCAATGTGGTGCACCGCTTCGGGGCGAGAACTTAGCAATCCTTGCATCCTCTAAAAATGACTGAAGAGCTTATCCTGAAAACCATTACGTCTTTGTACTTCCTCAGAGTTCATACTAAACACCTAGATCTACTTAATGTTCCTATGATCAGGGGATGGACATTTCTTTATTAAACGTTATGTGAAAATAAACTTACAGGGTCAATAGTTCCATTTATGAACAATGAGTAAAACAGAAGTCCATCTCCTCTGCGTGGCTTCACTTTCAAACCAATGCACTCATTAAAGTCATAATTGAAATCTAAGTTGTCATTCTGCAGAAAAGAAACAGATAAGAGACATTTGCAAATATATATTAGTAGAAGAAACCAAGAATAAAGTAATTTCATGATTACTCGTCCTACCTCATAAGGAAACATGGTTTCTCCACCTTCTTCAACATCGGATAAATACAGCAGGAAAGAAGCAACCTGCAGCAAGGCATAGTTAAATAACCAGCTCCCCAGAACTAACAAAAACATATAAGAATGGTTCCGAGGGTGGTAGTTGGAAACAAGGAAAAACAAAAGAAATTGCATGATCACTACCCTGCCTCTCGAGCTTTTAACATGTAAACATGGCTTCTTAATCGAAGCAACCAACCAAACTTAAATTTCACCTTCTATATTTATTAATGGGTTATGGTATATATATCAATTAGGACTGCATATAAGCATTAAATACTTTCCTAAAATGGTAAAATTTGAAAATTCATGGCAAATCACGCGCACACTGGTATAATTAATGTTTCTCATTTTTAAAACTTTCCTCTCTTAGCTTCTCATATACAATCCTAAGGGATGTGTATATAGCATTTTCCTTATTTTGTAGAGCACAAGCCACAAGTTATGCATATCCATGCTAAAACATCTAGGCAAGCTAGAGTACATGCGGAGACAAGGTAGATGTAATACTAGCTAAGTTGTTAGTTGAGAAGATCTATTCAAATGTCTTTCTTCATACCCTTTGACTTTTCTGCGGACCATATTCAGAAGGATTGAACGCGTCATAATGAGAATTATACTTCTGTCCAATCTCGTAGCATAGGACATTGTAGGCCTGAAACAAGGTGATATCATTGAATCAAACATTGAAATTGAAGAATAAGTACTCTAAAAGATACATAATTCAATTACATGCAAATACATATCTAGAAGCTGAAGAATACAACTCTGAGTGAAAATGTTCAATTGCAGGTTTTACTCCATTCAACTTAAACATTGGAATTCCTTCCATTTTGTTGGTATATGCAGCCAGAAGAGTCACTCTTTTCCGATTCACAAGTGTTTTCCCTCTACGGTATTCTCTAAAAGGTGTGTTCAAAAGATGACCGAAAAGAACCGCATAAATAGTTCATGCAAGGTTAGGGAACATGATTTGATAAGAAATGAAAGGAACTAAAGGCTTCAACTTAAGAAATGAATAAAAAATAATTAGCCAGTTGAATTTTCAAGAATGGCATTCAAGGAATACCTCCCCATTTGCCCTGGGAATCATAGTGGCCCTTGCGATTTTCTCATCAAGAAAATCCAATATTCCAGTTTTGTCTTCATCCGCACTAATAAACATGCCAGAACTGGTATAAAAATATAGGCACAAGCATGAGTATACAGAGTATTTATTTGATGGGCAAAAGGTTAATCATGCAGCTATAACTGCTATAAGCAAGCACGACAGTCATACACATCATAGTAGAACTAGAGGATTCATGCAATTATGTAAACAAAATTGAACACAAATTTTTCTTGCCTGTTTTTTTTTTTAAAAAAAAATTGAGAAATCAATGAACATAAATTACAGTCTAGTGTCAAATATATGCATCTAAACTGCAACAAACCTTGTCCTGGTTCCCTCAGTACTCTCCAATGTTTCGCCCTTCCGTAGAGCCAACCTTGATGGTCGAAGTTGTAACTTTGCCATACCAATTATACTTTCACATTGCTCTGCAGTTGCAAAGTTAGGAAAGTATAATGCACGTGGTCTCCAACTCAAGACCTGCACAAGAAAGACGCATTATGACAAACACGTAATAAAAAATATTAGTTTGATTAACCGCAAACTTTGCAGTAGTGATTTCAGTCCGTAACAATGGTATGAGATCTAACAGAATTCACAGTAATTCAATGCTTAGATCCCAACAAAAAAGAGACAGGAAGCACAAGGAGAAAGGATAAAATAACATAGAAGAAAAGTGAGGATCTTTAACTCCAATGCATACTTGACAAAAAAAAAAATTATTCTCCAAAATGTATAGGCCCTCTGTCCTATAAATAATATACCAGTCCATTAGCCAAGAAAGAATGTTACTTTCCTCTAACTAAACTTAGGGTTGTGGATTTTCTTGTAGTGCCTTCTTAATATTCATACTTAAAGATGCATTTTCCATTGTCACTTTGTCAGTCATTCAAAAAGTCAGATAGAGTATATTTCCCACATTTACTGGTGTCTCCTCCAAAACAAATATCTGGCAGAGAGAATATTACTAATAAACATTACCAGCTAGAAGATTCAGGCATGTAATATAGTAAAACTTAACCTTTGTATTCACAGAGCATCTACAATCTACATAAGTTCCACATTGTTAAATAACAATTAACGTATAGATAGATCTACAAGATGGACATCCAAGTCAACTTAAAACTCTACAATGCAAGCACATCAACCTTCCAATACTAAATACTTCAGAGTTACAAACAATTCAAAACCGTCGAAACACAAAAGCCTTGTGTAATGGTGAAAAAGGCACGCTTTAATACAGAAATGAGCACAAATTGATGGTTTCCTTGGCCTACATCAATAAGCATACCACGGAGTGTAAGAAAAATATGTATTCATGCACTGTTGCCAATTGTGTAATCTTTAAATTAACCACCTAAATTGGTCTCTTTACCTACGTTGCACACCAACACACACGCACACACAGCAAAATCCAACACACCAGACTTTGCTACTTATTCTGACCACCAAAAACATATGGTGGCTGATCATGTGATGCAAAATCTAGCATTATCTTGGCATACCAACGAGCAGCTAGTGCAATGCTTTCGCTTTTTGCTTACTCTAGACGGAAACGCTGTCTTACATAAGAACACGTTTAAATTCAAATCCAACAGCAGC
The DNA here is from genome assembly GCA_026401315.1 of Dysphania ambrosioides. Taxonomy (NCBI): domain Eukaryota; kingdom Viridiplantae; phylum Streptophyta; class Magnoliopsida; order Caryophyllales; family Amaranthaceae; genus Dysphania; species Dysphania ambrosioides. The sequence continues at coordinate 5,322,469 of CM048658.1, read as the reverse complement.
AAACTAATTAACGAAACTTCAGCGACTTCAAGGATTCAACGAGTCCTAACTCATCCTTCGGAGAATTAATTGACCAAAATCAAAACTAAAACAATGTCTATAAACATCCTTAGTAGCTTATAATGCACTGATTAGTTAAATATTTGAATTGAATCGAAATCAAAAACTTCCAAACCAAATTATTCAAGACAATACATACTTCGTTTATATTCGATGAGTCTCTTTTGCTTACTACAAATGCACATGAAGATTCTTAATACTTAGAAATATAAATGTAACAAACACGCGCCGCCGCACCAGACAAAATTAGGACTAATTTCGATACAAGACAAACTGACAGTTCCGATGTCGAATCACTCAAGTCTCGGAATCTCATACTCAAACAAAAACATAAATAAACGCAATCCAAATTCCGAATTCATACAATCAGAATATATATCACGTTATAAAATGCTACAAAAATAATCAAACACAAATACGTCGATTTCCCGCCGTCGTGAAATCCGCCACTAAATTCAATTGAAAATGGAGGCAAATTGGCGGAGAGAGAAAACCTGAAAAGGAATGGACGTAATAGAATCATCGCCGGACTCTCCAGAAGGCACAAGATCAATCGAAGACGTATCTTGAACATCCGCCGATTCCAGCATTCTCTGACTCAATCCAGCACTCGACGACACCTAAATATTTTTTTAAAAAACAAATCAAATAAAAACCCTGCGATTACGATTAAACTCAACGAACAACGAAGAAAAAGGAGAGAAAAATACCTGGAAAATAAGTGTGCAAGAGAAAAATCCAACGATAAAAAAGAAGAAACAGAGAAAAAACAGAACCGGTAACCCTAAATTCGGACCGGCGCTACTCCAATTCGCTCTTCCTTTCGCTTTCATTTGACCGGATTGGTTCACAAATTAATAAAACCAGAAAAATGAATCTCTTCGTGTTCGTATTCGCTATCTCTTCTCTGTTGTTAATGATAGTGTAGCAGAGAGTGATGGAATTGAAAGTTATGTTAATTAATCAAATATGTAAGAGAGAAAGAAGTAGATTACAAAAACCGAGGAAAAGAACGCGGCAACATCGGTTGCAAACGGTGAGATTTAAAAAGGAGGTTCACTCTTTCTTTATTTTATTTTTGGATTTGGATTTCCCATTTTTTACAATTGTCTACTACGGAGTATCTTATTTATGTAAAGAGGTACAGCATTAAAGCCAGTGCTGCGTCAATTGTTCTATTTTTTTCCCAGAAAGAATTTCCCGTCCTACTCTTTGTCTCTCTCTCTTTCCCCGAATTATGCTAAAAGTTTTATATTAGAAGAAATAAAAATTATAAGGATAATCGAATAGTAATATAGGACTGATCGATATTGATTTTGTTCTACATTTCTAAGTTAACACAAAATGTTAATTTATGAATGTATCTACTCTTAAGATTGGAAATGAGATTATCTTAATTTTTTTTATTAGTGTTTTTTATTGGTTGATAGCGCCATCACTATTAATATCTCTAACTTTTGTTGGTCATGTGGATTTGAGAAACCAATTCAACTTGATTTCATCCTTCCCAACCATTATGGACCTTGTTATTAATTGTTCTTGAAGTACATACTAATCTATTTTCAAATGAATATTGCTAAAAATGACCAATAATGACATAAAGACGTACAATCATGTATTCATTCCTCTGTGTAATTTTACGCCCACGTGTAAGACACACATTATTCAGATTATTGTTATATCTTGTAAAGACTGTGATTATTTGAGAGGAAGATGATTTCATTGATGTAGAATAGATACATATATAGAGATACAAATATATGGCAATCCCTTTAAGATAAGAAGGCCTGAGAGAATAAGAATATCAATTAATTATGGTAAACTAGGATTGCAAGAATATACAGTATACATATTAACATATCTTAAAGGTGGTGATATGTATTAAAGGTTTCATTGGTGATATAGATAAGGCACTGATAAACTGATATGATTATGATGTAAAGATAATCATATACCAACAAAGTCATAAAGTAAAAAAATTGAACAATCTATTACTATTACTCCACCAAGGGTTATGTCTTATGTAGCAGCATCGCATTCAGTGGTGGGCATAGCATTGGCATCCCTTTTCTCCCCCTTTCTTTTGACTTTAGAGAGTAGTATATCTAAACTAAGCAGTATTCTTATTAAATAAGCTCACTTCATATTTCATCATTCCAATTATTGATGAATCTTGTCAATCATCCTCGTCCCTTTTATTATGAAAATAATAGTGGTGCCTGTTGACCCAAATTATCCAATTTCAAGTTGATCAGAATATACATAAACTATCTTAATTTGTTATAAAAAAAAAATTTATTCAACTTTTGGAAAGAGAACTTAGTACAACTTTGGCTACGAGTTTTATATAATGACTCAAAATAAAAGGAAAAATATTCCTGCCTCAGAATAAAAAGTGAGTATATTATAGGATTAACAAATAAAATTGTGTGAAGTCCAACCTATCATTATCAATAAAAGGCCAATAGCTTTGCAGCTACTAACATTTGATCGATGTGGCCACCCAATGCAAAAAGAAGCGCAACTCCACACATACTAAGAAAGTTTGAAAGCCACTCGGTAGACCAACAATTACAAGTCAGTAGTGACAACTACTCGAGTATACTATTTTACATAGATAAAGAGTGATGATCTATGACTTTCTTTTAACTGTATATTTGTACAGCAGACTTTCATGAATTTAATATAGTGGAAATACTGGAAGCTAGAAAGTGAATGTCAAGCTCAATTTCAGTCTGTTGTTAGTTAAGTTATACTATTGGCGAATAACTTAGGGTGGTGGAGACAACTTCAGGTAAGTAAAATGTGGGAAAAAAAACGCTGAAATGGCAAAAGATCGAATGTTAGTTAACCATTGCATAAGATAATTATCGATCTACATGCTAATTTTTTTTTCCTTTCATTTTTCAAAGACCACTTTAGAAATAGAAAGACCTAATAAAGACCGTATTCAAAACGATTGAACAAATATACTCCCTCTGTCCCTAAAAAATTGCCCCAATTTGAATTTTACGGTTTCTAATACACGACTTTAAACTTTTTTATCTCTAAATACGTAAGACAAAAAAATTTGAAAACTTGATATTCTAAAAATTTACATTGAGATGCATCCAACAAGATCTCACTTGAATAATTATTTATAATAACATGAAGAGAACTGATGGTCAAACTTTTCAAACTTTGATTCCAAATAGTGGATTTGGACATTCTTTAAGGGATAGAGAGATATAACTTAGTAATTTAGTATGGTACTTTATAATGAGAATTATGCGATCCACTTTGAACAACGTTGTAGTCAGTATTATGCATATGTCCCCGTTAAACGTGGTGGTCGATATGACTAATATATAATATGTACTTTCGTTTCAAATAAATTAAATTACAATACTTACTTTGACTCTTTTCTACTAATGTAAAATAAAAGTACTCCCTTCATTTCTTTTTATTCTTCTTGTTTAAAATCTATATATTTTAAAGCTAAACTTTAATCATGAATTCTTCCTAACCTATAAAACAAATAATCATATGGGATTTTAAGAAATTCATCACAATGTATAATTTCAAATATCAACTTTTTATAATTTTAATTATAGATATTTAAAATTTAAGTTTTCCTTGAAATCTGTACAAAAATAAAAAGCATAAAAATAAGAGATGGGAATATATTATTATCAAATTAATGTTAATGCAAATTATATATATTATTATTTATATTTATCGTTAAAGCTATCCATTGAAAGTGTAAAAAGTGAGGAGAGAGAAAGTGTTAAGAATAGGCGAGACATGAGATTAAAAGGCTAACCCATAAATTTTTAAAGACCAATCTGATAATGACTCACTTTGGCTCTTAAAACCTATTGAAAACTTACCCTGTAAGGTTCTAATCCGCATATCTAAGCCCATAATTAATTAGACTAATTTATCTTCATACAAATAAAGTTACTGACAACTACTCTCTCCATATCTTTTTGTTAATTGAAATTTTAAAGATTTTAAGCAAAACTTTGATTATGAACTCTTCTCAACCTAAAAGAAGACGTGAAATAATTTAAATTTTAAAGATTCGTCTCAATATATATTTTTCAAATAGCAATAATCTTTAATAAATTTTACAACTATATAATTAAAGTTATTTTAATTTAACCTTGTGATACATGCAAAAGCAAACAAAAAAATGGAAAAATACATAATAGTATTAAAAAATCTTATTACATTTTGCGAAATTGGTGGGAAAGTAACCCTCTATTTATTAATCCTCCTTTCCAAGGGGCTTGGGGCCCAGATTAGATTGAAGAACCCTGGCATTAAGGCTACCCCTAATCAACAATGGTCTGACTCGCTAGCCCGACCCGACTCGGCTCAACCCGAAAAGTTTGGGTTTGGACACCAAAAACTAGCCCAAAATTAGGATTTGGCTACTTGATTTTGCCCTGAAAAGTATTGTGATGGATTTGGGTAGTATTGCCCGGCCCGATTGGCCCGAATCGACATCCACGTAATTTCTACGAACCTCTTTCTTTTTAAAATTACATTAGAGACTCTCCATGACTTGGCCTAGTGAGTCTTTTTTATTTTTGTTACAGTATTATTATGATTAGATTAGCATGTCCTTTCAACTTCTAATTAATACGACATTGGTGCAATGAAATATACTAATACTAATGATATGTGTCATAGGATGCAATAGAGATGTTGATATTAGATCTACTTTTAGTTTCTCAAGTAGCTTCCTTTTGAGTTAGATCATATGAAAACTTGGACTTTGACTGGTTGGTTGAAGGATTACGGACTTCCTATGTATTCTTTGGGAAATTAATATCTGCCTGGATCATTTTCTTTATTCTGTATGTTGGACTTTTAATTATCTTATTTTGGCAGAATGGAGATGTTTCTTTGTTCTGTAAAATGGAGATACTGATGATAATGTGAGGAGACATAGGAGTGAAAAGCTAAAGGAGATAGCTGAAAATGAAGGTTTGTGAGTATTATTGTGCAGACTTAACACTAGTTTGTTGTCATGTGTAGGAGTTTATTTTACATGTCCTTGTAATTAAGTAGTAATTGATTAAGGTGGAACACCAATGCCTTTTCTTGGTGATCCAAAGGTAAGCTATCTTACCTAAATTAGCATAGTAAAATAGGCCCGAAAAGCTCGATTTATATGCGATATGAGCAACAATTTTAGGTCCGAATATAATCTCAGTCCGAATCTAGCCCAAAGAATGGGTAGCAAACCAACCCTTTGACCCGACCCAAACTCGGTACGACTCGCAATTTGATCAGGTCTACTAGAGCCATTACCTTAAAAAAAAACCCAATGTATAAGTTGGTATTCCGCACAAAAAATATTGTAGATCGTACTATCGTACTCCGTATTTTACTAAACCACTTCATTGGAAATTAGAAAAACCTAGTTTTTGACCTTTTAAAAATTCATCACTTGCATTATTTTTCTACTATAGAGTTTGTGTTTGAGTTGCATCTTCTTCATCAAACCATGCACCTTTCGGAGTTTTCGAAGAAACTGAAGGGTTTCACCAATAAAACTTGAAACTCCAACTCATCCATTCAGTCGGATCCTTTTTTGCATGCACTCCCATCTCTCTGATCTTTCATAGGAATGAAACTTCAAGTCCAAATTGAGTTCAGATATTAAGTCACATCATTACAAGCAATTCAATTTGCTGTTGTTAAATTTTTTGATAATTTAAAAACCAGACTTTAACCTCATTGTCTTCTTGCTTTTTCTAATTTATTGTTTCACATCTTATTGTTCTTTCGCGCAACGTATGTTTTTATTTATCATTATTGATGATTTATTTTTGTGTTTTGATTATCTATCTGTAGGTTTGTTGGTGGATTCTATCTAGACAAGTAATTGGCGTTCATCCTTCATCGCTAAGCAAGAGTGCAATTCAACAACCTCATTTTCTTTTAGCAGGTTCCACTCTTCTCAAATTTAATTTCATGGTTGATTCGATTCCTCCGGTCAAAATATGTCATTTACGCATAGAATTAGGAGAGTTTTTTTTTTTTTTTTTTTTTAATAGTACTCTGCATTAATATACTCCGTACTTGCAAATAAATTATTTATTCTACTCAGTGATAAAAGAGTCTGAGGTAAACACAATTGGAAAAATGTTGACCCGGCCCGTTTAGCATTTCCTTTGGTCCGACCCGTTTCGTATGTGACCCGTTGTGCATGTGACCCATTCTGGCCCTAACTCGACCCAAGCATAGATCTACTCACAAACACTCGCAAACATAGAGAGGAAAATGTTGAAGAAGGTGGTGATTGATGTAACGGAAGCCAAGAAGCAGATATTATTCTCAGTTCCCATGATACTGACCAATGTGTTTTACTATCTAATTCCAATGGTTTCGGTTATGTTTGCTGGTCATCTACAGTTGGCTGGATCTACACTTGCCCATTCTTGGGCTACTGTCACTGGTTTTGCTTTCATGGTTAGATTCTCTTATTTCTTTCTATAGCTTCTTTTAGTTGTTTTTCCATGAGTTATTCTTTTATTTTGCCATATTTTTATTTATAAAATCAAAGTTTAAATTTTTTTACTGTAATTTCTTATTATGTCATAAGATATTAAATATTCAAATAGAATCTGTAAATTTTTAAAATATTAAATTAGGAGAGAGAGTATAATGTAATTATTTTCTGGATGTTATTGGGCTACTTTTGTGATTGTAGATTGGCTTAAGTGGTGCCCTTGAGACACTATGTGGGCAAGGATTTGGTGCAAACTTGTACAAAATGCTAGGAATTTACCTCCAAGTTTCATGCATAATCTCATTCGTTTTTTGCATAGTCATATCCATAATATGGTGGTTTACGGAACCCATATTAAATTTTCTCCATCAAAGGCCTGGTATTTCAAAAGAAGCAGCGCTCTACCTGAGGTTTCTTATACCAGGAATATTTGCGTACGGCCTTTTACAAAACATCTAGAGGTTCCTACAAACACAATCTGTTGTTTTTCCCTTGGTTATTTTGTCTCTTGTTCCATTGCTCTTGCATTGTGGCCTTAATTATTTATTGGTTCATTTAACATCCCTTGGTTATAAGGGAGCGGCATTGGCTACCTCGTTGACATTTTGGCTATCAGTTATGCTTTTGATCATGTAAGTAAGTTGCGCTAAAAATTTGAGCGTACTTGGAAAGGGTTATCAAAAGAATCATTTTGCCATGTCTTTGCTTACTTGAAATTGGCATTACCTTCCGCTGCTATGGTTTGGTAAGATACATAGTGTTTCTCCTATTCCAGTTGCATACTTGCATTTAGAGTATTTCATTTCATTGTTTACCTTCTTTTTGAAATTTTAGTGTTGCTGGCTGGTCTCATGCCTAACTCTGAATCAACTACTTCTCTCATTGCAATCTGGTCGGTTCCTTTTTTTCTTAACTCCTGCTCCTATTGATTGTACCTCCATGAAAAGATTATTAAATATTTTAATGTCACATTTTCTAAACAGTGTTAATACACAAGCAATTGCTTTTATGGGTACTTACAGGTTAAGTGCAGCAGCAAGGTACTAATATAATCTAAAAATTCCTTAACTTTGTCCAAGATATGTTGTTTTTTGGACTTGTCTTATTTGATAAGAATTCTTAAAGATAAACCTTTTTCATCTTAGCACAAGAGTTTCAAACGAGCTTGGAGCTGGAAAAGCAAGTCAAGCAAAGCATGCAATGGGCGTAACTTTAAAATTATCAATTCTCTTGGTCGCTATGGTTCTTCTCGTTCTAGGTTTGGGACATGACATATGAGCAGGCCTCTTCAGTAGAAATGCTAGTATAATCGAAGCATTTGCTTCCATGACACCTCTACTATGCATTTCAATATTCGTGGACTCAGTTCAAGGAATACTATCAGGTGCAGGTGGTAGATTAATTATCACATTCTTGCATCAAACTTCTTCCTCGTAGTTTTCTTCATTGTTCATCAATTCTTATCTATTACGTTGTTTTCTGGGTATGAAACAGGGGTATGCAGGGGATGTGGTTGGCAGCACTTGGCCATGTACATAAATTTGGGAACATTCTATGTGATTGGTATGCTAATTGCGTACTTAGTTGCCTTCAAGGCTCATTTATATGCCAAGGTAATAATCATGCGATTAGCAACTTTATTTATCTTATTTTGACTAACTTTGTTAATGCACATTGAATAAATTTCCTACTGAAGCTCTCTCCCATTCGATTTTTTTTTTTTGGTGCAACTCTGTGATTTAGGGTCTTTGGATTGGCTTGATCTGCGGCCTCCTTGTTCAATCTGCTTCAGTTTTTCTGATGACTCGACCCCGTAAATGGACAGCATTTGAGCTCTCTCCCAGTGGCACTGGAAATTCAGTTCTAGACTTCCAATCTAGTTAGTGTAGCTAGGAGCATTATGTACTAACTGATCCTTGCACAAAGTACAACATAGATGATCTACAGTGTTGAATTAGCAACCACCCGATGGGCTGATGTTACGGAAGGGTTATCGAATGTGATAATGCATTTTGAACCAATCTTTAAAAAAAATGAAGGCTCGTGTCATTTGATTATTCTAGGGCCCCTTACTCTAAAAGTTCTAAAATTGTGAAAAATGCAGCTTCTCCCACTTGTTTTCAGCTTTGGACTTGAAGGACAGGAAGTTGAGGATTTCTCCCACATGTACTTCTAACTGGGACTGTGCAAAAGGACATCAATACACGACACAGCATCAGTTCTTAGGCCAAGCAGACGACCAGTTTAAAGCTCAAGAACACACTTTCTACAAGCTAGCCATTAATCACCATTTAAAGAGTTTCAGATAACAATTGACTCAAGCTTGGATGTGGAATCAGTGAGAAAGGCGTGGGAAGAAGCGCGCAAGCAAGAAATCGCCACGTAGCATGCTTACTCTCTTAATCTCTATTCCAGTGCTTATAACTGGGAATGACCAAGGCGGGAGCACAGTCTTCGCTTGGCACTTTTTCCGTGAAATGGGCCGCAGGCCAAACCGCGAACAATAAAAATTTTTAGACACAAGCATGATAAGAGCACCCAAATGACTCACCAATTTAACACGAGGCACAACATGAAACATGCTATTATTTATTATTATTTACTACTGTTATTATTAATAGTAATAGTATTATTTCTATTACAATTAATAATAATAATATTAATACTATTATTATTAATAATAATACTATTATACTTCTAATATAATTTAAATTATCTAATTTTTTATGATTTTATTACATATTTTATTTTTATTTTTTATTAAAAAATTGACTAACACGAGGCACACCAGGTCATGGGTCCCGAATTTTAAAAAAGGTAACACATTAACCAGCGCACCGAGGACACACCGATTTGCAATTTGCAAGGACCACCTCATGAAGCGGCAGGGATTTATTGGTAGTTCTGCTTTTAAACCAGGCCAAGTTGTGGGTCCATGTGGTTCACAAAATCTTTTTTCTTTTCCTCATTTATATTGCACGATTATTCTTCTCCACGTAAATAATACACGGTCTTGAACACATATCAGAGTTGCTATATGCCTATATCTAATCCAAACAATTACTTAACAGAAGTTTCCTTGTATTCCCTCCAAATAAAACCCGAAGTTGGAACTTTATAGAGGGATTGTATGAAAAACCTGTCTATCTGAAGCAAGTGGAGTTCTGCCTTCTTGAAACAAATGCGTAGGTTTCATGTTTATTGTACCCCAATCGCAGGATGCAGAGAAATCAAATTGGGTATTTAACATGGTTCATGGCTAATTCAGAAACATAAAGATTGGAAAATCTTGCGAAATATTTCTGTCAAAGCTCTAAGAGAGGAACCAAATGAAGGCACAAAAGGGTTACCAAGTCAGAGCTGGGACCCGGGCTGGGAGATCGAGGTGCCATTTGAGCAGCAACCGGTATGTATGCCCCAATAAGCTATTACACTTGTAGTAGTCTTGAGTGTGTTTCCTGTCTCTTCAATACCTGAAATCAATAGAAACCTAATTAGCTTTCACATTGTTTGTCCCCTGATTCAACACTTAAATCAAATCCTCAGATTTCGCATACATGAAAAATGTAAATAGGACACACAAAATTGATTAAAGTTTTTAATCCGTTATTCTGTATAGGTCCAACAACTTCATTTTGATTTCTGATCTGTGGGGATGGTGCATTAAACCACCTGTGATCTCCACCTTACTCTGCTGACAATTGATAAGAGGTGGTAGGATCAATCAATTCGAAATAAGTGAAAATATAGGTGTATATGCACTATGTTCTATGTGCACTTACATTTGTCATACAGTTCAATGAGTACACATCTTTGAAGGAATCAACCTTGTATTCATGGGCTGAGTTGAGTCCACCTTCCTTTTTCCAGCGGCTTGGAGGTCTGTGGTTAACAGCTTTTACAATTCTAGGGATGCCAGTTGCAGCTGCTAGCTTCAATCCTTCAAAGGTATGCTCTAGATTAATCCATGGAAACATAGAAATGAATGCAGGAAGTTGAATAGCTCATGAATAAAGAATACAAGCAAGAAAACTAAAGATGATGGTTGAACTTGAAAAAAAATTTCCCAACATAAAGAAGTTTTTTGGCCTCTGATAGATTCAACAACAAACCATAGAGCACAAGCAATCAGGGATTTCACACTCTCAATTTTCATTCAGCACTCATCTTTGTGAGTGGGACATCAAAAATGCTCTTGTAAAAGGAGTGTAGAACTAAGTTCGGGGTACCAACATTCTAAATAATATTTAAGAAACTACAGGAGCATAGAAACTCAAATTCTGAAGTCCGCATAATGGATTCTGCCAACTTGGATTCTTCATCAGGTAGTCCAAAATTGCTCATTTGTTCCTTTCACCCTGCTGCAGAACCTCTGAGATTTTTATTAGCTTCAGGAACAGGAACTCTATTTCTGGTGTCACTAATAGTCCTGAGGATCTATCTGGTATTTTTGTAGAGCAATCAAGTATTCAGTCATAAAATGCAGTGCACTTGCACATAAAATCCTATATTTTCAAATTGATGCTGGCTAGCAAATTGTAGGGATGGAGCTATGTAGGTTATAGGCTTTTATCAGCAGTGGTACCCTATGAAGAGAGTGGATGGTATGATGGACAAATGTGGGTGAAGCCACCAGAGGTCAGAATTAATTCACTTCTGCAGCTTGGCTTGAAAGACCCTAGAACTCTCTTTTGTAATTAGTCATGCTTGTGACAAATATATGTCATTCAGGTTCTAGCTCGTGACAGGCTGCTGGGATCTTACAAGGTAAAAATTGCATTCCATTCTTAATTTGCATGCTGAAAAGTATTTCTTGAGAACATTACCAAGGAGCTCAGCAGGATGAAAAAGAAAACGATAAGAGATATTCAAAGACATCTAGCCAAAAGCATTAGGAAAAAAAATCAAGAGGAAGCTCCTCAGCATATTATATGCTAAGGGACTAAAGTTTTTGTGGGACCTATAGGTGAAACCATTAATCAAAATGTTGAAGCAAACACTGGTTGGAACCAGGGCACTGCTTGTATCAGGAGTCCTGCTATTCATCTTTGCCACACCAGTACAAAATTATTTTCAGGCCGCTTTCACCATAAAACAGATCTATCCGGATGTTCCAACTGAAAATGTCGATACAAAGTTTAATAATATAAGGTGCATACTATTATAAGAATACTTTTCAGTTCTACAATCATATTTATTCAAGCAACCTATCAATCTAATTATTTTTCACTTTAAACATTTATCCTCCAGAAAGGAGGAATTGTTGAGGTTGCCAATGGAGGTCATAGAAGATGACAACCTAGCAGCAGCTGCTGCAGAGGCAGCTGATGGAAGGCCAGTTTACTGCAGAGACAGGTATTACAGAGCATTAGCGGGTGGACAATATTGCAAATGGGAGGATCTACTAAGATAAAATAAAGGACTATACTGTACTTGTTAATTTTAGGTTATCAATGTTTAACATTGATTGTTATGGGATTGGTACACTAAATCAAGAGTTTGTTTCACTATCTCCAACAGATGATTAAGTTGTGTGATTAAGTTGTGTCATGTGATGTGTGCAATGAAGGATCGATCTGAATGAAAGGGCACCTGAGCAGGATTAATATATATACACAAGAACAGAAGAACATATTTCTGAACATAATACAAGTGGTAAGGGATAACAGACAACTAATTTTTTAACAATCGGATTTTCAGATCCGACTTCATAACACCCCCTTCCCCAAAAGGAAGAAAGCAGAACCGCAAAGAAAAAGTGTAAATCATTTTTTTTTTTTTTTGAGGAAAGAAAAAGAGTAATTTTGTGATAAGGAAAGTGACAAAGACCTTTGGTCAACTAGCATGAGGTGCACATGTCCAATGCCCCAGCACTGCATATTTCTGAAAGATCTCTCTGAGAAATATGGAACCGTGGAGAGCAAAGCCCCTAGGCCAGAGCCTCGTCTGGGGAATTGTTGACTGTGGTACTATGAGTACTATGGTTTAACTGATCAGTTGTTCAACAAAGTGAAACTAGTCATACCTTATCCCCAAATTTCAAAAAACATGAAAGTAGAATTCATACCAATAGCTAGTCCTTCATAACCATAATATTTACTTGAAATTGTGGGCCTTAGCAAACTCTAAAGGTCTGGCAGCATGAGCTTACTATAAGAAAGAACCTTTTCCAAGATGGACGCCAACACTCCCAACACTAAATTTTTTTAGGCAATCAGTTTCTCATTTTCTAGTTAAGTTGTTATGTCCAACCTTTCTTTAGCCTGTATTCCATGATAGAAATAAATATAACCATAATGTAACAATTAACAAGCTCAATACTTCACCTCCCAAGGAGCCCCCATTTGTAACCAGCAGAGGAGCTGAAGAGCTAAATTAAGCACAAGCATCTTTAGCATCAATTTAGGAACAGTGCAGCAGTCATACAGACCGTTGATCAAAAAGGATAACAGCACAACCTCCAAAAACTTAACGAGTGAAAACCCCAGAAGCTGCTGAACTCCATATTGACAGGTTTGATGTAGAGGAAAAAGAATGATTATTCCCCTAAACAAGTTTCTTGCACCAATGAAACATTTTGACTACTTTTCCTTCAGCAATGTCCCAGAAAGTTTTCTTTGTCCGCCTTGCATTTTCTATATCAAGAGTCCTATATGCAAGAGCAAGCAAATATACTGCAGGGTGGAGTCTCCTGCAGGCAAAAGGAGGGTGAAGTACGTTCAAAAGTTAAAAATGGACCTAAACATAACCTTATCATTTAATACCAATATACAAAAAATTTGAAATACATATCCTATTCATGAAAGCAAAAATAGTACGGCAATGACAAAAGTTCACTTACTCTTCACATTCTTGATGAGCGTTAGAGCAATCCCAATATCTTTGTGATGGAACAGTCTTGCTTTTCCTATCCCGACCATATGTTTCCACATACCAACCACCAATATCATGCATGCTAGAACGTGGCTCAAACAGCCAAAACCTGCAAGGAAAAAGACGTGGTCAACAACTATATGACTATTGAAATTAAACAATGACTCACTACACATGTTGTCAAGAAACCTAGAGGGCCCTAGACCCTCATATTTGAAGAGTCAAATGAGGCTACTCCAATACTTCACCATAATGTGGCATGCTAATACAAGTTAAAAGCACACTGCTCCCAAATGATTACTGATAATTCAGAAGAATGAAGTCCTTATATTATGTATATAACGCCTGTTTTAAAAAGAGCAACCAGGGGTTATTACACACAGGGTATTTGGTTTGAAGACGAAGTTGTTCTGCACACCCAATAGAAGTTATAGTACTTCTTATGTTTAAGTAAATATCTTATCCCATAACACCATCACCATCAATCTTCATACTCTAGGGCTGGGTAGAGGAAACCTATTTATACCTCACCAACTAAAAGGGGATTGTAACTCTGTAATCACTGACACCCCCAATTATAGAGAGGAAGTAAAATCGATCACTAAGTTTAGATTTAACTTCATTTATGACCAAATAGAGGAAGAAACTTACTTGCTGGGTGGCAACTGAGCCCTGGTGCATCTACACTCACAAATTGAAAATTCATCTCCCAACTGAAACCAGTGCATGTGTTTCACCTAAAAAAATACCTTAAGTTACCAAATTTCACACAATGCAGGTCAAGATTGCCCTTACTTAAGCAACATTAATGATCAACCAGGACAAGACATCAAAAGCAAGCAAACTTACAAGCAATACAACAAGAATACATTTTAGGTTACGAATTCAAAGTTAGATACTATTTAGTACAACCATCAATATCTCTTCCGCTAGAAATTCAAAGATGATGCGGAAAGCATGAATTCATGACTAATTGAACAGCTTCCACGAACATTGTACAACCACACATGTACAATGGCCAGAGTTAATATCCACGTAAAGATGGTGACACATGTCTTAAACCTCTGTATTTAGGAGGTACATGGAACAAGGGTGAAGAGATACTCATTAATTCTTAACCATAAGGAAACCATATGCATAGTGCTAGATTACGTATATAATTCGACTAATTGTGTTGCATATATATTCTCTTGTATATTTTAGAAGACTATTGATTGTATTCCGATCTTGTAATTTGTATGTATACCTATGAGTAAATCAGAAAGAAGATACAGAATGATAGTTCTTCATGGTTAAGACTTTTCACAAACAAAATTTAACAAAAAAGGAGCTCATAGTAAAGAAAGAGAAAAGGAAACCTAGCCAGACCAACCAGTGGTGTCCTGTGCTTGAGAATCACATGAGTTTTTGAACCGCTACTATTGAATACATAGCAGGAGCTCTCGTCAGGATTGGTTCCTAGCCCAGTTATTGTTCCTAAGAGGACCTTCGAATTTGAACCATACAGGGTACTTTTATTCAACTGGCAACGGCTGACATGCACGGATTCCTGCTGTGAACTAAGAAAAACATGTATCTTATCTTGGGAACCTTCCTTGTCAATCTCACCACAGAAGTCTTTAGCACAAGCAGTATCTTTTGGAGGAACTCTAGTTGCCATAGCAATGAACCTTCCACAAACATGCAACTCCAAGTCCTTGTATGCATCCAATGCATGATCATTGATACCTTTCATATGGTCTAGAGACACTTCAGCAGCTGCTTTGTAGACAGAATCTGTTTGACAGCCCAAATTGGCAGCAGATTGACACAAATCTATATCCATAAGTCGAGTAGTCAGTTCTTTAAAAAAAACATCAGATAATTCAGGAACATCATCAGCAATGCGGACAATTCCAAAAAGATCACGCCCTGAAACTAAGTGTAGCACCTCAGGTGTCTCACATGAAGACCTCTCCTCAGCTTCAAAACGATCAGGAAGAAGGTCCAAAGATAGAATTTCTGGACCAAAATAAGCATAATGTAGGGCTGAATAAAATTCTCTTTGAAGCACATCAAAATAACCTGTACCAGATGGCAAACTTCTCTCTAACAATATATCTTTTACAGCATATCTATACCACTTCAACCATTCAACAACCTCCATTTGCTTTGTTGTAGCCACATATGAGTCATAAATGTGATAATTAGAACCTTCTCTTGAATGTAAATGCTCAATGTGTCTTGTAGTCAGCAAATACTGATCATAAAGGGCTCGCTTAGTAGGCTCCGACAGAATCTGCAACAAGATGATGTGCAAGTCACAAATCCCAATTCCCTAGTACGTGAGAGAACATAATCTGCCAAATATCTACCATGAAATAGTATAGATTCGATCACTTTAGCCAGCTTATACACTATAATTACCATTACAAGCAGCCAGACTAGATAGTGCAGCCTATTCTTAAAGGAGTTACAAATATAAAGACAATGCACCAATGTTGACTAGTAAGGCTTAACCCAACAGAATAGAGGTGGTAAAGAAAGCTCAATCATATAGCAACAAAGGTTGTAGAGGATACTTCACAAGTCGAGGCCAAACAATTGAGAGCTTCATACAAAGTTAACGAAACTGCACGAAACCTTTGAATTACCAAAAATCAACAAAAGCAAATTAAAAGGCATGATTGTTGGAGGTTTCAAATTTTGACAACATCTAGAATGAAACCCCAGGCTTGTTATTAACGCCTCCTCTACTCCTCTGCCTACCTCAAAACCGATAAGCGCTAAACGCATTTACAATATTACATTCCCCTAAAATTGCACTCAGCTCCATAACAATCTAACTTACTCCCTTCTAACCTTCCTAATTTCATAAGCAATGGATGGATATTGGTGAGACATAGCAAATACATCAAACAACTTATATAATCACCAATATAGCATGTACTATCACTACAAAAAAACAAACTCGTTACGTTTTCCTGTACCGTCAAGTCAACAACACATTGCAACAATCAGAATTCAGACCATCAAAATTAACACTAAATCAACAAATACAAATACTAATGCAGCGAAAAATCAATAACGACATATGCGTGACGAGAGATGACCTCATAAGCAGCGAGAATTTGGATGAAACGTTTCGAATCGACTGCATCAGTATCAGAGGAAGATACAAGATCAGGGTGCGTTTCTTTCGCCAGCTTCCTGAAAGACGCCTTGATTTCTGCAAACGAGCTATTCTCCGGAACTCCAAGGACCTCATATGCGTTCTCGGTGCCGGAGAACTCGGAGTGAGTCGACTCCGCGCTGGTACCGAACCTCCGATTCATGTGACTTGGGTAAATGAACAGCATGACATACCTTGCCTTCTCTACGGGGCTAAATTCCAGTGGTTGAGAGCGAAAATTTGATCGGTGACACAGCGCGGTGAAGAAAGCCATTTCTTAATGTTTCTGGAGATGGTTTTTTTTTTTTTTTTTTTTTTTTGGACATCCCGGAGATGGTGTTATCGCGGAAAGAAACCACATTATTGGAACGGAACAGTTATCGGTTGATTTATTTATTGTTACAGTTTATAAGATTAGGCCCAAAAAAAGTGGTCATTGTGTGATTGAGGCTCGCATTCTTCGGTTTATTTGGGCTTTTAGAGTTTGAATGACACAACCCCAAAACACAATCAAGTGTATATTTAAAAGTTGGTACAATATATTTTGCTTATTTGCTTAATAATCTTGATTTCAATTCTTTTCTCCATTCTAACATTAGGAATGAAATTAGAAACTAGAAAGTACATCATGACGTATTGATAAAAAAATTCTTTGCTTTGTTTTTATGTAGCTAGTATGAACTACTCTATTTGGATGGAATCTCGCATAGTTCAATCTAATTTCGATTTAGCGGGCTTGACCTTTAGGGAATGAGGAAGGGGGATAACAAGGGGATCTCCTCTTGATTGGAGTTTGGAAAGATACAAAACTTACCAGTAGCAATCTTAGGTTGGTTGACAGATTGATAATAGATATACCTTATGCTAAGTATATGATTTTTCAGAATCTTTCACATAATTTTTTCTATGTAAAGAAATCCGTAATCGGAAAGATGATAGCTGGTATAGACGGGATTTAATCTTAGGGTCTTTACTATTACCCTTTAATACCTTAACCAATTAAATTATTCATCTATCTTTCATATAGTACTTTGTCATAAACTCATAATAACCAATTGGTTAGTCTAATAAATTCCCACAACTCACTAACATAACAAACTAACTTTTCAATTAATCATTAGGGAATTATGAACAAAAGTGAGTTGCTAAATTTAGCGCAATGGCCTAGTTTCTTTTACCTCTTCGTTACCTTATTAAAATAAGTAAATTGTAAATAGGCTCTAGTTATATGTCAAGCATTGCATGACATCACAACTGTGTGTCGACATCAAGCATACAATATTTCATGTATACAGTGTATACACATAATTGGAGGCTATAGATGAAGAAGAGGACCAGAACTCAACTCACTAACTAAAATTGAAAACATACCATAAATAGGGTAACCTGTAACTTTTAAAACTGTAAAATTCGATTATCCAACCACCAGTGCAGTACCTTCCTCTTTATCTTTAACCATCGCCAATAATTTTGCCAACTTTCTGGATTTTTTAATAATGTGTATTAAGATAATGTAATATGAACACAAAGAAATACGAGTAACTTTGAATACTGAAGCATCACTCCCCAACCCCCCATTAGTTACGGCCAAACATCATATTCAGGGTACAATAATAGCATTAACGCCATATAGTATTGCGTATCTTGCCAAAAAATTGCTCCTAAAGGAATACGTGTAAGAATTGAGTTCTTCCGGGGTGTGTGGTCCTACACTCCTACAGCACTCCTCTAGAGTCCTAGATACTGCTCTACTAGACTGCTACTGGTAAGGCCTTGGATTGAGGAAAATAGATTGAAAGGGTGATAAAAGTAAAAAATAATGAGAAGGTAAATAGAGGTGTTGAATCTAGTGATAAAGGATAAGGTGAAAAGGAAAATATTATAGTGGTTATATGAGGAAAAAGAAGAAATTGGGAGATTGATTATTATTCTCATTGTGGTGGTCATAACTATTTTGGGGGTGTGGTGTGTATTTATTACTCCTCAAATAAGGGTATTAGTTCCCCTTTTATTACAATACTAACACCATATTTACCTTATAAACCACCTCCACTAACCTTATTTTTCACTACTTTGACTTTTATTATCTCTTAGTGTATTACCTCTAATTCAAGCATGCCCAGTGCCAACAAAACATGAAGTACGACGCTAACTAAACATGAGAATTTGGATTTGGAGCTTTGAATTCCAGGTCTTGCTTTTTGGACATATGTTCTTTTTCTCCACTATTCGTGAACTACGGAGTACCTACTACCTATCGGGTCTCGTGTAGGCTTCCACATATAGAGGCTGCCCTTTTCGTTTTTAAACGATGTACTACGTATGTTTTGTTAGTACAGACTACATACTAATTAACTCTGATAAAGTATTGCATTATAATGATAAGTAGCTTAAACAGAGAATCATCGAGGGAGTTAGGGCACAAGGTTTATTTGGATAAGTTAGAAGATCAAAGTAAGCTGAGAAATTCGGTAGCAGTTCATACTTGAACTAGCTGCTCCATCGACCTTAAGTACGTACTAATTCATTATTTTGTTAACTTTAATAACTTGGTGTAATTGAATCATTTTATAAATATTGATGGTGACTTTTTTGGTTGGAAAGAGAGTTACAACTTACGTATGATATTAATGTAAGTGTAATTCGTTTATTCGATCACTAATTTTGGATATCACTATTAAATATTTAACCATCTAAATTACGAATTAGTTAACATTTACTGTGTTAATGGTAATTGGTATTTGTTTTTATCTTACAATTCCCTCATTTTTTTTATTTTATTGCTGCATGACATTATATAGTTTGTAGATCATATCCCTCTAATACATTAATGTATGAGAAAAAGAACACTTGAATACCCTCGATTGAGCCACGCATCACCAAATTAAGGGGGGAGGATATCATTTTCCTTGTTCGTTTTCCAATCTGGCAATGACGACGTTTTTGGCAAAAGAGACAATAAGAGGGAGCTAAACATAAATAATAATGAAGCTAAACCCGTGAACTTAAACTCAAGGACAAGGAGATTTCAACTTTTTGCATAATTCGCTCAACATCAGGGATCTTATAAAGTGCAGCAGCGAGTGATGACCACCGAAAGCTTACCAATATGGATATTGTTTTCGTCCATCGTGGACCTGATCATCCATCCATCCATCATACATTCAGACAGTTGTATGGGAAAAATATCTCCCATTCCAATAAATGATTCTACACTATTCACTTCGTATTATAGTGAACAAAGTTTTTGTCACATGGACCCTTTAAGGCTTAAGCTAATTACTCTTGTGACATGATGAAATAGCCATTTAGCACTCTCACTGTTTACAAAATCATAACCTCGTTACCTTGGGAGTTAGAACAATTCAATTGTTTTTTTTTTACACAAAACAATTCAATTGTTACTTTACGTAGTTGCTTGAAATTTTTTATTGAACAATAGAAGAATTTATTCAAACATAGTTAACTACTCCTTCAATCCAAATTGCTTTAAACTTTAAATAATCATAGTATACTATACATATAATGTTGTAAACAATACTACAAAATAATAATGTTTGAAGTATGATACCGGTGGATTTGCACAGAACCACTGGGCTAACAGAACACCCACAAAAGTAATTAGAAGCTTAATGATCACTCATTAAAGACTCAACCCAGCCCAGCTCGGCACGACATGGCGTGCGCGTGTTGGTTGGATTCCTAAGCTCTTCCTCCTTCCACAAAAGTGGGTAACCCTTGGGTCACACCCAAGTGAGTGACCATACCTCTTTATAAAGAGGTTCAACTTTCTCTATCCCACCAATGTGGGACTCCTTAGTTTTCATAAGTTTTGTTTTCTATAAACTTCAACATATATGTTCCAACAATCCCCTACTTCGAATATTTAAAAACATTATCGAGTAGTTTCTTAACATATATATAGATTATGCATAAACAAAAGTGTCTTTTGACTTGAACTTTTGCGTGGTGTGTACAATTCAGATTCAATTAGGGCAACTCTTAGTTTTGAACCCTATCTCTAGCAATTTACCACGCACAATCTATTATGGGTGTTGTCTTTAGACCCGTGCAATTGTAGCCATGCACGTCTATCCCTGTATAGTGAAATCTCTAGAAATGTTTGCCACAAAACATTTCACAGAAAGCGGCCTCACTCCCACATTCACATAGGTGAGTATATCAAGAGTACTCCCGTAGCTCAGTACTCTACTCCAAGTGGAGTATAGATCTCATTAAGAGTTTCTATTAATTCATCCTTATTAGCTTCAAGAATTTATGCTTCTAATCTCATAGCATAATCTACATATATCACTCCATAATATGTTAATACCCGTTGAACTTATTTCTTGGGATCTCCAATCTATAAGTTGGGTTACCATTATGTGTGACTCATCTTAGTGGAAAAGCCCCATTCTTTTAGAAAAATTATGGACTTTCTCTCTAGCTAATCCTTTCGTCAAAGGATCTGCTAGATTATTCTCGGTTCGTACATGATCCACTCTACATCACCGATTGTGAGGTATTCTCTCACAGTGTTTCACAGTGTTGTGCGTACGACGTATTTGTCATCTCTTACCGTTGTAACAATAGACAACTTTAGCAATAGCCACGGTACTATCACAATGGGTCAAAATAGCTGGCAATGGTTTTTCCTATAAAGGAATCTCACCTAGCAGGCCTCTTAACCAACCTGCTTCTTCACTGCTGTAGCAAGTGCTATCATTTATGACTCCATAGTTGACTGAGCCAAAATAGTCTGTTTCTTAGACTTCCAAGATACAGCTCCACCAGCTATAGTGAAGATATATCCACTAGTAGCTTTCGAGTCATCTGATAAGGTGTTTCAGTCAACATCACTATACCCTTCGATAACAGCTGGAAACCTCTCATAATGTGTAATCCTATGTTCAAGGTTCTTTTTAGATACCTTATGCCCCTCTCAATAGCATGCCAATGCTCTATACCAGGACAACTAGTAAACCTGCCAAGTAATCCCACGACATAGGCAATGTCGAGTCTAGTACAATCAATGGCATACCGAAGACTGCCAATGATGCTCGCATATTATGACTTCCTTATTGCATCACAAGTATTCTTAAATAATTTTACACTAGAATTGTAAGGAGTACATGTAGGTTTACAATCATAATAACCATATTTCTTTAGAATTTTCTCAATATAATGAGATTGATCTAAAAAAATTTCATTTCCAGACTTGGTAATCTTGACTCTAAGGATTACACTCGCTTCCCCTAAGTCTTTCATATCAAACTCCGAACTCAACAATGACTTCACATTATTCTCAGCGTGAATATTCAAACCAAATATTAAGAAGTCATCAACATATAAACAAATGATAGTGCAAATATCATTCTCAAACTTAATATATATGCACTTATCACTACCATTGATCTTAAAATCATGCGAAAAGACTAAGTTATCAAATCTTTCATGCCATTTCTTATGAGATTGTTTAAGACCATATAGAGATCTATCCAACTAACATACCTTGTGTTCCTGCCATGGGATCACAAATCCTTCTAGTTGTTCCATGTAGATTTCCTCTTCTAGCTCACTATTCAGAAATGTTGTTTTAACATCCATCTGATGCACTAAAAGATTATGAAAATCATCAAGAGATATTCGTACTCTTATAGATGTTATTCTAGTAACATGTGAATAAGTGTCAAAGAAATCTATATTCTCCCTTTATCTATAGCCTTTAGCTACAAAACAAACTTTGTACTTATCAACTGAGCCATCAACCTTCAATTTCCTTTTTAGAATCCACTTGCAACCAATTATTTTACACCCTAGTGGTAAATCCACTAAATGCCAAGTCCGATTGTATACAAGGGAGTCCATCTCATCATTTACATCTTATTGCCATAAATCTGCATCTACTGAGGTGAAGGATCCTCATCTACATTAAGCACAACAAAATCAGGGTCAAAATCTTTAGACACCTTAGCTCATTTGCTTCTCCTTGCTTCAGGTTCAAGCTCCGAACTAGAAAGTCTAGTTCTGATTTATCATCACTGCAACCTAAAATTATTTATCTAAAATCATTCCTTTAGAAGTAATTTTATGAGCAATTTTCTAAAGTTCATGAGATTGTACCTTTACTAATTTATCTTGAGTCATTTGGAACTTAAGATACTTGCTTACAACATATTTCTTAGCTCTAGTTTCCTCGGTGTCGTACTTCTTTTGAAGCAATTCTCACAAATCTTTTGCAAATTTTTCTATATTGTAATAATCATACAGATTATCACTCAGACCGTTAAGTATATAATTTTTTCACATTAAATCATTTTCGTTCCATGCTTCAATTTCCTTTTGGATTCTGTCCTTCTCAACAGCATCGAAATCATGAATAAGTACTGGTCTGAAAATGACCAGAACGGAGTGTACTTTTTTAACAATAAAAAAATATGTCATTTTTTGTTTCCACCTTTTGAAGTGTGCACCTTCGAAACGAAATGGTTTGTTAAGATCAGCATACATAGTTAGGTCCTCAGTAGACATGAGTACGAGTAAGGAAGAAAAGGATGTTATAAAATTGTTGTAAACAATACTGCAAAATAACAAGAACAATATTACCGGGAATAGACTGAGTCGCGGATTATGTCGCTTTCTTTAGAACATTCACAATACTGCCTTTAGGAAGTGCAAGCAGCTCATTGACCACCGGATGCTCTCTAGGATAAAACAGTCTTTGAAGTATGATACCGATGGATTTGCACAGAATCATTGGGCTAACAGAACACCCACAAAAGAAACACTACTGCTCGATTTTTTTGGGAGAGCATAAAAGAAGAACAACGAAGAGAGTTTTTGTGGTGTATTGTAATGGTGAACATAAGGCTGTATATATAGCCAAACCATGAAGCCAAAAAACGTTAAGTAATTAGAAGCTTCATGATCACTCATTAAAGACCCAACCCAACCCAGCCCGGCACGGCGTGCGCGTGTGTTGGTTGGATTTCTAAGTCCTTCCTCCTTCCACAAAAGTGGGTTACCCTTGGGTCACACCAAAGTGAGTGATCATACCTCTTTTTAAAGAGGTTCAACTTTCTCTATCCCACCAATGTGGGACTCCTTAGTTTTCATAGCTTTGTTTTTTTATAACCTTCAACATATATGTTCTAACATATACTCACATACATATCTCATGATTCCTTTCAATTTTTTCTCTCATCAACTACATCCAACCAAAAATAAACATATAGAAATGGGACAATCTATAAAAAAACGTAGAGAGTATCTACTTAAAAATACTTTGTAAAAAGTCAAAACTTTAATAATGCTAGTGAACATACTCTATCAATAAAGATATTTTATATCTGCACAAATTATAATTTCAACACAATACGCCTTATAACAAGATTTAAAAAATAACAATATATTCATATAATCAATGTCTACCTTTAACCTTTAAATTTTATATATTTTTTTGGGTGTTTTCTATAACCAAATAAATTTAACCGATTTTATAAAATAGATTTATCTCTTTGTAGATCATTTGCCTTAATACATGCAAAAGGGTATGGTTAAGTACGGACAAACTAAAACAATAAGTCATAATATTAGTTATAGAAACCAAACACCTCAAAAGCTCCCAAAGAAAAGGTTCACATTAAAACTTATGAAGAATGACAAAGCAACCGTAAATTCGAAGTGCACCAGGGTGCATAGGACGCATCGTGCACTTGTCCTACGTGGCAAGGTGTCACATGCAACTGAGAGAAGTGGCATGGGGAAGTGGAAATGTTGAGGCAACCGAGGGAGAAAAAAGTA
Organism: Dysphania ambrosioides; assembly: GCA_026401315.1. Classification (NCBI taxonomy): domain Eukaryota; kingdom Viridiplantae; phylum Streptophyta; class Magnoliopsida; order Caryophyllales; family Amaranthaceae; genus Dysphania; species Dysphania ambrosioides. Next base: position 5,298,077 of record CM048658.1, on the reverse strand, counting down.
GAAATACATGGCAATGGGACCAAATTTTGCTGGCATTTTATTTTCACATGCAACCCGGGGAATGATTACAAATATTTTTGAATTTGAATAAAAAATTTCATATGACTTTACATGTAATAAATGTAGATGTATTAGGAAAATGTATATCAGACATTGTTGTAATGTACATAGTGTATTAAACTATGTACATTGCGTGAATTGATTACATGGGACATTATTTTAATGTACGTTAAACATATGATAAATGTAGATGTATTAGAAAAATATACATTAGACATGATTGTAATGTACATAGTGTATTATAAACATGAACATTGCGTGAATTGGTTACATGGGCAAAGCTGGTGCATCAAATTTGTTACATTTTTAGATGATGAATTAGTATGTATATTACGTTTAATTATGAATAATAGGGTTTACGATGAATATTTTCAAGAATGGTTTGCGTTTTTTATAGGCTTTTACGAATATTGCATTTGCTGTGTTATTTAATGTAAACGGGGCATGGTTGTAATGTACATAATGTATATAGTTTTTATCTATGTTATTTTGTGCAATAGGGTTCATAGATGCTGTTGATTATGAGCTTATGTACAAAAAAATAAAGTTTGATGATGAAGCTCATAAATTATATAGTAGTTATGCATTCAAGCATGGGTTTAGCACACATAAAGGGAATATAGAGATGAGGGCTGATATATAAGCATAGCAATGTATATTTTAATATGAATGTATGTTCATTAAATATTAGTATTATGTATATTTCTCAATGATTACAAGTATCTGAAGGCCAAAAATATATATCTTAGTCAAACAAGGTCATTGGTGTAGAAAATGTATGTGTACATTTTTAAATTCATATATGTACATTTTTTTACTTCATATATGTACATTTCATGACTGATAAATATATATTTCATGACCCATATATTTACATTTCTTGACTGAAAAATGTACATTTCGTAATTGATACTTGTATATTTCATGACTGATACATGTACATTTCATAAATGGGAAACAAGGTCATTGGTCTAAGAATTGAATGTGTGCCTTTTTTTTTATTTTTATATGTACTTTTTAAAATTCATACATGTACATTTTATGATTCATTATTGCACATTTCATAACTAGTACATGTACATTTCATGGCTCATAGATTTAAATTTTATGAATGACACATGTACATTTCACTATTGAGATATGTACATTTTATGACTTGTATATGTACATGTAACGATTGATACATGTACGTTTTACTATTGAGATAAGTATATTTTATGTCTTGTACATGTACATATCATGTGTGGAATGCATTTCATATGTGGATTACATTACTATAGTTATATGTACATTTCATATGTTTAATGGTAATGGCAAAATTCCAAGTTAACAAAAAAAAAAATTTAGAAATACATACTTCTTCTTAGATTAGCCCATAATTGTAATAGAGTAATTGAAGAATTAAAATCAGATTTGGAGAAAAATGGATGACTTCAATGGAGTTCAGTGGAATGTTTTGACTGTGGTTCTTTTTTTTTTTTTTTGGTTTGAAGTTTGAGTTATGGAGTGAAGGAAAATATTTAGTGTTTCAAAAATGGGAAATGAGAAAGTCTATTAGTAGGGTTATTATAACTTCCCTTCCTCGTAAAAGTAGGGTGTCAGTTGCAGAAGTATAGACTGACAGATGATGGGTTGAGTTCCCAATGACTCCACTTATATCTGGCTTTATGTTATAAATTGACATTTTTCATGTACATTTCCAATATACTTCATTCACATTTTGGTCTGTGTTTTATTCATTGCAGCTTGCGTTTAGGACCGGGTGTACCATATCCGGAGGATTCAGTGTTCATACATTGCAAAACAATACGGTGAAGAATATAAAAATAATGTAATACGAAAGAATTGCCAATCTTTTCAGGGAATTCCTATTTTGGATGGTTAACCCTCGTCATTTCCAGCTCTCCTTATCACAATCTCGCCATTCCCTGTCTTGGCATTTGGTTAAAAGCAATCCGCCTACTATTACCATATTTACCAATCATAGAAACACTTGCTCCCTCTGTCTTCACCGTAATCAAAACAGAATCTCGAGAATTACAACAAAATTTAGATATATAATAATAACAATAATTTACAGAAGGGATAACACGTGACCAAAGCTGATGCTAGCCAGTGCACTCTGCTCCAGTGCTCCACAGTCCACACTTTCTTGCTTGCTTTGTCTCTCCTTTTGTCTTCTCATTCCATCATACTTCCACTCTTTATAAACCCCTCACTCTCCCACTCCTTTCAGCTCAACTTATTTTTTCATAATTTTTTTACAACCCTAACTTAGAAATTAAACAAAATGAGGTCGCTAATTGTTCAACAAATTATGAAGCTTTTGCTGTTCCTGGTCTTCTGCCACGTCTCTATGTCGGCGTCGGAGAAGAAGACGTACATTGTTCACATGGCGAAGTCGGGCATGCCGGCAACCTTCGACCACCATTTGCAGTGGTATGAATCTTCTCTCCGGGAGGTGTCCGACACGGCTGAGATGATGTATACGTACACCAACGCTGCGCATGGGTATGCCACACGCTTGACTGAAGCTGAGGCTGAGTCTCTCTCCTCTCAGCCCGGGATATTGTCGGTTCTGCCCGACACTCGGTACGAGTTACACACTACTCGAACGCCGTCGTTTCTTGGACTCGACCGTACTCCGGACGCGTTTCTTGAGTCAGACTCGGCGAGTGACGTTATTATTGGTGTGTTGGACACGGGTGTTTGGCCGGAGAGTAAGAGTTTTGATGACAAAGGGATGGGACCCGTGCCTAGCACATGGCGTGGCGCGTGCCAGACAGGGACTAACTTCAGTGCGTCAAATTGCAACCGGAAGCTCATCGGCGCCCAGTTCTTCTCACAGGGTTACGAGGCTGTGGTTGGGTCCTTTGATGAATCACACGAATCTAAGTCACCACGTGATGACGATGGGCATGGGACCCACACGGCGAGTACAGCCGCTGGATCACCTGTTGAAGGGGCCAGCCTCTTAGGGTACGCTCCTGGTACGGCCCGAGGAATGGCCCCCAAGGCCAGGTTAGCAGTGTATAAGGTACGAGTCCAAAATTCGAACTTAAACTAATTTGCTTTTGAAGTCATTTTAGTAGGAATATTTGTTGAAAAAAATCTTTTTAAGTCTCAGTTTTGTGAAAAACAACCTTAATTTTTGTTCGAATTTCGGTCATTGACTACATTTTCTGGAGTTGGCCTACTTTACTTCCCTCATATCCAGTTTCCCCAAAATTCCCACCCTTTTTCCCCAAAAATTCCCTCCTTTTTCATCGTCAAATGCAACCGATTCAGCGTAATAAATCCCACACTTTCATCCAAACCAAGTTGCGTTCTTCACTATAATGGCTGCTAGGCCAGTTTCGGAGAGAGAGAACATATAAACTTACTATTTTTGGGTTGCTATAAATCAACTCCTCAGTGAATTGAAGTCTGCCGTGGTAGAATGCTAGAGTCGATGAGGGGGAGATGAATAATTATTGCATACATTGGGTTTGGCTTGGCCCGCAGATTGCAGAGGAGAATGGAACGAAAGGATGGGAATTTGGGGGGAAAGGGGGTCACGTGCAAGGAGTGTGGTAGTCAACGCCGGCAAAATATAGTCAATGGCTAGAATATGAGCAAAGGTTTCACAAAAACTGACATTTAAAAGGTTGTAATTGACAATTTTTCTTTTGTGTTTCCTTTATATAAGCTGTCATCTTTAATCTTCTCATTTTGTAAAACAAACTTTGCTTATATTACGGAGAAGACCTATATAGTAATGATTTCTGATTAGTTTTAACCTGATGTTATCGGAATTTAAGTGATGGATATTGTAAAGATCTAGTATGTGGTGATTTTAGTGAAGACGTGTACTTAAGTATGAGAAATTAGAGAAAATATAGTTGAGTTAGTGGTTGAATTTGTTGTTTGTATATGAATTGACAAAGAATAGTGCAATGGGGTACTAAAAATATTTGTTACTGAACTAATATGGGAGAGATTTTGAAGGTGTGCTGGGCAGGGGGATGTTTCAGCTCAGACATTCTAAAAGCCATTGACAAGGCAATCGAGGATAACGTGAATGTTCTTTCACTATCATTGGGAGGAGGAATGTCAGATTATTATAGGGATAGCGTGGCCATCGGAGCATTTGCGGCAATGGAGCGTGGAATTTTGGTGTCGTGCTCTGCGGGGAATGCAGGGCCAACTGCCTTTAGCCTGTCAAATGTTGCACCGTGGATAACTACTGTAGGGGCTGGTACCCTGGACCGGGACTTCCCTGCATCTGCTAGTCTTAGTAATGGGAAGAAGTACCCCGGAGTTTCGCTCTTCCGTGGAGCTGCCCTGCCTCAAGGCCTTCTTCCCGTTGTCTATGCAGGTACATTTTTTTGCAAATAGCCTGAATTTTTCTGCCTTATTGTTTATAATACTTAAAATGTTTAGTACTCTGTACAATAATTTTGAGGACTTGTTTTTGCTAAACGATTACACATGACCAAACTATGGTACATGTGAACAAAAATAATAGTTGGTGGTATGGTGGGGATAAGACGATTTTAAAACGAAATTGAATAAAACTTAACCCTTCTGAATTATGGGAACTGATATTTTGATTTTCCTGAATCGCTCAACCGGTTACTAGCTCATGAAGTTGATTAATTCTGGATTAGTATTAATCAAAAGTGATCTCAACCCATTTGAATTTGATGCATTTGTTAAATTTATAACTTCACCCATTCCATGATTGCGAGGATGGATTCCAATGGCAAGCTTGTATATGGGACATGAAATTGAGGTGCTCCGCAATCTTAAAATACTCTGTAGTTTTGATGGTAAATGTGAAGTATTGGCAAGTCAAATTACTTAAATAATAGTTTGTCTATTTTTCTTCATTTGTATATGACATATCAAAAGTTTCAAGTCTTTGTAGTGTTATCCAGGTTCAATTTCTTTTATCTGGAATGACATTGGTTAGAAAATGCTACTAAATCCAAAGAAAAGTAAGTCAGCTTCATTGCTACAAACATTTCAAAAATTCACAATCCTGAGTTTTTTTTTTTTTTTCGAAAAAAACCTTTGCCATGGATTTCTGGATGTAAGGTTTTGCCACGGATTTCAGTGTGTAAGTTTTGCCATGGACAGTCTTGGGGACATTTAGGAGGGAGGTTGAGCTGCTGAGTAAGCGAGTAGCTATCTACAATATTGTATCTCTAAGAAAAATGCCACCCTCTGGTTGTTAGTTGCATCATCGATTCAAACCTCACAATTAACGTGACTACTGAATTCAGATGGAGGGAGTAACAAATTTATCGAACCCCACAGCAACATTACTTTTATGACTATGGTTTTAAGAATCAGTCTACCTTAATTTTAAGGAGCTTTTGTCCATATCAAGAGACTATACGCATGTACTACCTAGAGCAATTTGGTACTCTGGATGTTCATTTGCATGGCTACAAATAGTTAAAATGATAGGGTAGAAATTTGCGGCTTAGATTTTTATGCTTATTCATATTGTTATTCACGACTTCTGCAATATTACTGACACTGACAGTGTAACTTATGGGCAAAATGTGAACTCTGATATTATTGTAGGAAATGCAAGCAACGTCACTAGTGGCCATCTATGCATGACTGGAACATTAATTCCAGAGAAGGTGAAGGGTAAGATTGTTTTGTGTGACCGCGGGGTCAATGCAAGGGTCCAGAAGGGTGCGGTGGTCAAAGCTGCCGGCGGTCTTGGCATGATTTTAGCAAATACCGAGGCAAATGGGGAGGAGTTGGTTGCTGATGCGCATTTATTGCCAGCCACAGCTGTGGGCCAGAAGAGTGGAGATGCAATAAGGGACTACGTGATTTCAGACTCGAACCCAACTGCCACTATCCAATTTGAGGGAACAAAAGTGGGTGTTCAACCATCCCCTGTGGTGGCTGCCTTCAGTTCCCGGGGCCCAAATGGGATTACTCCCGACATCCTAAAGCCTGATATGATCGCGCCAGGAGTCAACATTTTAGCCGGGTGGTCAGGGGCCTTGGCACCAACTGGAGTGGCCTCCGACCCAAGGCGGGTTCAGTTTAACATTATATCTGGGACATCGATGTCTTGTCCTCATGTAAGCGGTCTTGCAGGGATTTTGAAGGGAGTGCATCCTGATTGGAGCCCTGCAGCCATCAAATCTGCTTTGATGACTACGGCTTATGTTTCCTACAAAAATGGGCAGAGGCTGCAGGATGTAGCTACTGGGAAGCCGTCCACACCACTAGATCATGGGGCTGGACACGTGGACCCCATATCAGCCCTAAATCCAGGGCTCGTGTATGATCTCATGACCGACGATTACATTGGTTTCCTTTGTGCACTGAAGTACACCCCGTCACAAATAAACTTGGTTACTAGGAGAAATTTCACCTGTGACACAGACAAGAATTACAGCTTTTCAGATTTTAATTACCCTTCATTTGCAGTCTCATTTAAAACCACCTCAGCAACCGATGCAGCCAGCGGTTCAAGCAGTGGGCCAATCATGGTGAAGTACACACGTACTTTAACCAATGTAGGCCCATCCGGTTTGTATAAGGTGGCTGTTACTTCGCAGACATCAGAGGTCAAGATTTCAGTGGAGCCAGAGGTTCTGAGCTTCAGTAAGGTAAACGAGAAGAAATCATACACTGTAACTTTTTCATCGGGACCAATGCCTTCAGATACAAACAGATTTGCTAGGCTTGAATGGTCTGATGGGAAGCATGTAGTTGGCAGCCCGATTGCATTTAGTTGGTCATGATAAACCTTCTTAATACGAAGGGAAATATGCTTGGTGTATCGGGTTATGTCAATTCACACTAAAAGATGGGGAGTATGGTAGAGAATTCTGCATGTTTGGATCTCAGAGTGACAAGTTACTAGAATAATTGGTGCTTACAAAAACTGCATTACTATAGGGAAGAAAGTCAAGAAACATTCATTTAACAGGCGGTGCTGCCTCCAAATTGCAGGCATGAATTCGGGGCTATTAGTTTAACTTAAAAAAAACAAAAAGACGTTTTAATTGTTGTACCACTGAAGAGTGAAGGAAAAAGATCATGTACTTCAAGATAAGAACAAATCAAAACAATCATGTAAACTATAGTTTACTCTTTCTGTCTTTTTTATTTTCTATAATTTTACTTTTAAAATTGAGGTTAAAAAAATTTGATTATAAATTATAATTATATATTAACAAATAATATATTTAAGTGGAATCTTGTTGGTTGTATTTTCAATGTAAAATTTTTTTGAATATAAATTTTTTATATATTTTTTTACTGATTTGGAGAAAAAAAAAATCTATGGATGGAGTAATATTCACTGAAGTTTTTTGACAGATATAGAGAAAACTAGAAATTGTTTCTGGGTTCATGTTTACAGGTTGGCAGTTTTGGCTTTTTGATCATTACGGATCTGCTTGATAGGTAAATTTGGGGTTATGTGGTGGTAGTTTGATCCTGAATCCCACTATCTTTACGGTATATAATTATGCAAGTGAATTGCTAATGTGCAAGTAGTGTGGCCTATGTGGGGGTTCAATCTTGTTATGTTTTGTGTTCTAATTCTTCTGACGGACTGATACCATACTCAAAGTTGACAAAATTATTAATCTCGTTTTTCTCATTAATTGTCACATATTATAGTAATTTGATTCAGTAAGAGAGCAATTAAATCTGAGCACAACTATAGAGTAACTGTGCTAGCCATCTTTTTTGATTTGCAGCCTGCATTAAAGTAGTGGAGCGCTGTTTACCGCCCCAAATATACTCAAGCCGCCTCCTAAATGACGATTTTGCCCTTTGACTCATTTTTAATAAAATCGAACATCGTACACTTTAATTTTTATTTCTCACTTCACTTTCTCGTAAAAACGTAACAATAACAAAATTTCACTAAATTTCCAGACCACTAGTTGTCGACCTTCGCGGTGGCCGGAAAATCGATCTTTAGTTGACGGAAACCGCTTTTCGGGACGTCAAAAACGACCGAAAATATGGATGGGCCGTTGTCGACAACGTTGCAGGTAAAAATCTTAATTCGAGATCGGAAAAGGGGAATAACGGTCATGCCGATGGGCAGGCCGTTTAATAAAACCGGCCAGTCCAAGGGCTAACCGTCTAAAAAAAATGGCCAGCCCAAGGGCTAGCCATCCAAGAAAAACGACACCCCCTTGGGCTAGCCGTTTTTTTTAAACGGCTAGCCCACGGGCATTCTTTTATTTTTATAGGTTCCAACAGAAGATTTTGGCGACGATGGTATTAATTATTACCCTTAACATATTACTAACTTAACTGAACATATTCCTAACTTCTAATTTCCATAATTTTCCTAACTTCAAATTTTCCTAACTTTTTTAACTTAACATAACATATTCCATAATTTCTAACTTATAATTTTCCGAAACTCAATTTGATTTCTATTATTAATACTCCTAATTATTAATTATTTATAATTATAATCTAAAACTACCTAAACTATTAATTAACAATAATAATATTTAAATAATAATTAACTAACAAAATTAACAACAATAATTAATAATTAAACAATAATTAACAAACAAATAATTAACAATAATAATTTTAAAAAAAAATTCCGGCGGGGGCCAAGACGTCTAATTTTTCCGGCAAGCCCTAGGGCTAGCCGTCTAAATTTTTTGGCTTGCCCTAGGGGTTGTCGGAAATTTTAGACGGCCCGTCCTAGGGCTTGCCGGAAAAATTAGACGGCTTGCCCTAGGGGTGGCCGGAAATTTTAGACAGCATCCCACCGGCGATTTAAAAAAAACGTTAAAAACTTACCTTTACACATGGTGGTCCTCCTCCCTCTACGGTGGATGCAATATCTTTTCCGGGACGACGACTCATTTCCGGCGATTCTCTGTGGCGGTGAGTGGCGGCACGACAACTTCCAGTTAGCGTCGGCGGTTTCCGGTTGGCAGCATGTTATCCGGGGAAGGACAGTTACAGAGAGATAGAGAGCTAGGGAGAGGAAAACAATTGCAAAGTGGTTACATCTCAAATGACCTGACCTCTTTTAGTTTTTTACTGGACTGAGGGTCATTTTACTTGAAGTCCAACATCAATAGTCCAACATGGAAATCTTGAAGTAATGTTTGTTAAATTTTGTGTGGAAATTAATTTTGTGACAAGCACCTCATGGTCAAGGGAAATTAGTAAGTGCTTGTCAGATACATTGTATTAATTAGTGGACTCCATATTTATTGGAAGGATTAGTATCATCAATCATGTGATACACAATTGATCAAAGATCAAATCATATAATATAGATGTGCTATTGAGATTATTGTCTTTAAGGAAAGAACACGTGGTATAAAATTTGTGATTTTTTAATAAACAATTGGAATGTAATGGTATTGATTCATTATCATATACTTGTTTAATTGTTTTATAGGTAAGAAGTTACTCAATCTTGCAATATTACTTCATTTATATTATCTAGCTACCATAAAACTGATTTGCCTGTTTAAGTTTATTTTTGTAAAATTTTACTTATGTTATTGAAATATTTAAAATAAGCTGAGAAAAAAAAAACACACAGTTAAAAAAAATACCCTAGTTCATGCAACTCCTCTTCCTTTCTCCTTAGTAGGTAATTTGGCCGTTTCCTTGCTCGCTCAATTCCCACCTCTAAATATCAAACCCCTTGAGCAATAAAATGGTGAGAATAGGATAGGACTTAATTTTTCAATATCTCATAATAAACATGGGAAATTTGAGGTCGAAATATAAAACTCTCATTTCCACCCCTCAGATCCCAAAAGGCAAACACTACCCCATAGATGGAGTCACATCTGTAGTCCCATCAGCATATGAGTATAGGAAATGCTAAAGGTCCAGGCCACCAGCTATGGTTTACCAAGTACGGAGTCAATAATGTGCAATTTGTTGCTTTCCAACTCAAAAACCAATAAGAGATATCTCAACAGTGTAGTGGGCTAGTGGCTGAACCCACCCATTCAATTGCATATTGAACTTTAGTGAAGGCCCAAAAAGTCTTACAGTTTCACATGCCAGGATTGCCAGCTGACCAGCCCTTTCATTCATTATCATCGTTCTTCATTCCCATGAGGGTGCATGGTTAGTTATATTTTTAGTCGGTCGGTGGGTCCCATAGGATTCCATAGCATAACCTGATAAATTGAACACTCCGCTGTCGATAGTCTATCTCAATACTTGATCAGTTGATCTCCTAGACTCCTACTTTGTTTTTTTTTTTTGGGCAAACAAGAACACGAGCCCAAACAAACTACCGGAATATTTTTTTTTCTTTTCTTGCGAGTGATATTTAGGAGCTGACGTCAATTATGTTTACATTTCCCTGCATTCTAAATACACGTGAGGCATTTATTTAACTTGCCCTTATCTGTATCTAGTCTTATTTATATACGTATGTATGATGGAAGTCAAAAAGGTAAGTGAATAAAAGAATTATGCATGTTCACGTATATGCCATGCAAATATGCCATGAATTTGTTCCTATATACAATTGTTTTCTAAACGTATATACATGTGTACGTATGTAGTTGATGTAGTTGCAATCCTATACAACAGTTCACATGCTCATGCTTATCCCATTTTATCTAACGTCTAATAAGTTTGTTATTAGTGGATTACGTTTAAATATTTTTCAGGTATAACAATTCAAATTTAAATTGGTTCCTTAAATAAAGAAGTTTGTTATGCCATGGACTTTGAATCATTTGAATACATTCAAAACTTTTTCAAGATAAGTTTGAATAAATTGGTCTTCCTAATTTTATGGAGTTGAATCAAGTGTGTCAAAGATATGCTGAGTTGAACAAGTTGTTGGACGTGCCTATATGGAAGAACTTCAGTCAACAATAACTCCTTAACCGAAATTCAAATAATAAGGACGTTCTGTTACATTTCAAAACGTCAAACTGGTCTTCAAGAGCGAAAAATGTGGAACTGCTTTGAAATGGTCAGTCAAGACCCTGAAGCAACGACATTTTGAATAAATCAGTTATGAAGCCTATCCGTTGCACATATGACTCTATAAATAGAGTGAAGCTGAAGCATTGAAGACAACAAGAGACTTCCAACGAAATACATATTCAAGCTACAGCAAATAACTTTCCTCTCTAGTACTTACTCTTTATTGTAATTTAGAATTGAGAGAAAAGAATACAAAGTATATCTTGTGAGTGAAAAAGAAATATCAAAAGAGAGATATATCTTGAGTAGTAACTATAATACTCAAAGGTTCAAAAAAAGAAATGAGATTTTTATTTCTAGGAATTGAGACGCTAGAGTGTAGCTAGGGAAAGCTACGATATAGAAGATTGAGTGATAATCTTCGAAGGTGGCTTTAGGTCTCTAAAGGAGGAAATAAAAGTTGTTAAATCCTTAGAAAACCTTAGGCGGAGACGTAGGCACATTGCCGAACTTCGTAACAAACAATCGTCCCCTTTACTTATTGCATTTACATATCGTTTTGCTTTACTCAATTCATTTATCTCGTAATAGCCTATTCAGGTCAAAAGCCTGAAACATACTTCAAGCCCTTGAAACCTGTTTTTATTATTTTCCGCATCTCAAAACCCGTTTCAAAGCCTTGAAAACCTAAATTTGTAAAACGAACATACTCTATTCACCCCCCCCCCCTCCCTCTAGAGTTAATTGATCATATCCTGTCACCTATTGATTCTTCATTATCTTTAATATATTAACAGTTATTATTATCTTACCTTGTTAGTTTTGCAGAATTTTTATTTCCTAAATTTTATTTGGGCCTTTTTATCTTAAATATTTTGGTTAGTCCATTAATTAATTTTGTTATATTCCTAATAATCTTATTTGAAGTTAAATTTCTATATCTAATAAGTTTTCCTAAAATTCCAAATGCTCAAAGTTCTATTTTATGGTTCACGTGAATCCTTATCCTTTTACATAGGAGCATTGTTCCTCATTTTATGGAAAGCAAGAATTAACCAAAATATGCTACTGATATGCGTGGAAACACAACAAATTCCACTTTTGTGTTTTCTTGTTTTGTGGACACTTTTTTGTGCTGAAATTGTCTTCCTCATTTCATGGGAAAGCATGCTCTTTTTACTATTCATCTTTTGCTGTCAACTATTTGGTGCTCTACAATCTCATGAAACTCCATTTAAATAGGGAGATATTGTTGTTGAAGATATTCTTGAGTCCTAGTAACAAATTTCAAGAAACAATCTCATGAAGCCATATTTGAACTTCTTCAAACTATCATCCTCAACAATCGTTCAACATGAAGACTTTATGGTTACAATAGTTATTTGAAGCAGTCAAATGGCATAACAATATTTTTTGAAGCTTCAACAAAATTTTAAAAAGTGAACGACTATCATATGCGTCCAAGTACATCTTCATGAGCCGTTGGTTTCTCTATAAATAGAGGTTGAAGTTTAAAGAAAAATTAACAAGCCTACTCGTGTGAAATTCTATCAAGCTCAGCAAAATATTTTTTTCTCTAACTCTTCATTCTTTATTGTATTTTAGATTGAGAGAAAACAAAAGAAAAAGTATATCAAGTGTTTATAAGAGTGTGATAAAAAGAAATAGTGATATACTTAGAGTAAATTTATAATACTCAAAAGAATTGAAAAAGTGAGATATCTTTTTATTTTTAGGATTCGAGACGTTAAGGTGTAGCAAGGGAAACTACGGAGTAGAAGATTGGTGTGAGATATTTTAGGGTTGCTTTAAGTCTCTAAAGGAAGAAATAAAAGAAGTTAAATCTTACGGGTTGGACAACCTAGGCGAAGACATAAGCAAATTGCCAAATTTCGTAACAAATTCTCGTGCCTTGTCTCTCTTATTTATTTGCTTTTCATACTTACATTTTTATCTATTTTGTTTAAATTGTTAAAATAGCTACAGCGAAGTCAAAGTTCAAAAACAGCCTTTGAAACGTATTTCAAGGCCTTGATATTCAATCGGTCTCAAAGTTTCAATTCCACCCTTAAAAGCCATCTTAAGGCTTTGAGATCCCAATCGCGAAAAACAGTCATACTCTATTCAACCCCCCTTTAAGAGTATATTCGATCCTATTTTTGTCTCCTATTGATTCTTCAATAATAATCAAGGTGGAGACTTCAAACTCCCCCTTGATGAAAGTAAAAAAAAGATGGTCATATCAAGTGCATATGCAATGATATTATTTTATTATAATATGCATGAGTTGTATGGTTTACTAAAGCAAAGCAAAAGTAAATTCTATCTACTGATGATCCTATATTCTTCTCCTATTGATTCTTCATATACAACTCTACAATATCCTTACGTTTTGAGTCCTAGTGGAATGAGGTTTTAAAACGTGGGTATTAGTTGTAACGTGAGTAAATTCTAGAAGGTAAAACAATTTCTGGAAGCACTACCACACTAGATCCAAACTAAGTGCATTGGACTAGGGCTCTTGCACAAAAACTTGACACGTGAAGTAAATACAACACCACAAAAATTGAGTAATTAACGATGAGGGAAAACCTTAGTAACACAAGCCTAACTATGGTCCCTTTGCCATAAATTTACAAGAGCACGCCTAAATAAGAGGTAGAAAGCATCACAAATTACTAACTAAAGAAGGCTTAGAGAGTTTGATATGGATAAAATAGCAACAACCAACAAAGTAGTGAGAAGAAACAATCAGAGGAAGCAAAGAAGTTAGAGGAGCAGCCAATTGAGACAAGTCCATATGTGCAGTACAAACATTTGGAAGACTACAACCAACAAGGTAATATTAATATCAAAGTTCGAGATCAGCAACAAACGGATACAACGCAACCCTCTAATATTGCTAAAGCACAATAAGGATATGAATTTCCAGCGTTGCCTAAGGAAGAGGCCAGACCTCTCCAATTATCAACGATAATGTATAAGAGGTCATGCGTCCAATGTTAGGAAAGCCCTCCGAAGTCACAGAGGAAGCTCCCCAAATAACCGAAGAGCATGTTCTAAATGTTGCACAACCCGTGCAAAGGTCTAGTAGAACCATTAAGCCAACATAAGATATGTAGAACTCCTACTGACAAATAATTTTGAGATAATACACCTGAGGAACCTACTACCTATAAGCAAGCCTTAGCGAGCACACTCTAATAAATGGCTTAAGGTCATGAAGTCCGAAAATAAATACATGTCTGATAATCAAGTTTTGAACTTGTTTGATTTGCTCGAAGGGGTAAAACCCATAGGTTACAAATGAGTTTTCAAGTTGAAAATAGACAACGATGGAAATACTTAGTTTCCAAAGCAAGACTGGTTGCTAAGGGTTTCAAAAAAATTCATGGTATACTTTGATGAAACATTCTCACAAGTAGCAATGCTTATAAGTCAGAAAACTTATGTAGATAAGGTCATGAATAAGTTCAATATGGAAAACTCTAAAAGAAGTTTCATTCCCATGCAACATGGCTTATCACTTAGCAAGACTCAGTGTCCAAAGATGGTTGATAAAATTAAGCGAATGAGTATCATGCCTTATACATCTGTAATAGACTCGACCATGTATGCAATGAAACGTACTAGGCTAGATGTTTCATATGATTAAAGTGTATGTAACATATATCAGGCTAATCTTGGTGATGTATACTAGACTACAACTAAGAATATTGTGAGGTACTTAAGAAGGAATAAGGATTGTTTCTTTGTTTATGGGGGTGATAGGGAGTTGATTGTTAAGGGCTATATAAATGTGAGTTTCTAAACAGATAAAGATGACTTATAATCGCAATCTCTTTTCAAATATTTGTCTGAATAGAGGTGCAGTGAGCTGAAAGAGTTCAAACAAAACAATGTAGCAGATTCTAAAACAAAAACTAAGTATTTAGTGACAGTTAGGACAGCAAAAGAAGTTGTTTGGATATAGAAGTTCCACACTGAATTTGGAGTTGTGCCTAGTATTTAGGAAGGAATAAATTTGCTATGCGATAACGATGGTTTGATTGCTCAAGCTAAAAAAGCAATGTCTAATCATAAATCATGTGCTCAAAAAGTATTGTATTATTCGGGAGTCAGTCTAACGAAAGGATGTTAATGTTTGTAAAGTTAATAGTGATCAGATTACTATGCTACCCAAGGCCACATGGAAGAGAAGCCCAGGCGCAAAGGCACTGACGTACCATCTGGTGGCGAGCCTGCAGGCTCAGCCATCGACGTCATCAATCAGCAAGATGTTCCATAAAATGCTATCTTACATTACTTTATCTTTCCAACATTGTAAGACTTTTGTACACGTTTTGCTGTTCTACGAACTTAATTACGTTTATTGCATACGTTGGATGAAATATCCATGCTCTATGTTCGTTGACTGTCAAAATGTGTGTTCGCTTTTTTGTTGCAAATATGAATGATACATTGACTGTTGTATTGGTGACGTGGACAACTATTGACATTGTAGTGTAGCAGAGCTGATTCAAAATATAGTAACCTCGTACGAGTTCGAGCCGAGTTTCATTTTTACCTCGCACAAGCAACTAATCAAGTAAACCCAGCCTAGCCCAACTGTTGGGCTCATATCATGGACTGTATCGAATAATGCTTGTTTCATGCATTTTAGTTTTAAGCCCGACTAATACAGTAACACCTCACCAACGCTATGTGAATATTTAAATATTTTGGTCCCGTGAGATTTTGCCCTTGGCCTTTTCCCTTGCCCTATACAACATCTGAAAACTATTCAATAATTAATTTTTTTTGAAATAGAAACGTAGTTTGACGCTATAGTTTTTTCATTAAAAAAACCTAGTTGTTGAACCTAACTGGTCTAGTACGTGTTCTGTTCAATTGCTTTTCACATCGTATCTTATATTAATCTTATTTTTTAAAGTCCAAATCTTCAAGTATTACGTGCACTTCCTCAGCTAACCTTGATAAATAGAGTATCATTTATTTTTCAAAAATATTGTATATATAAGATATAATAAAGTTATTGTATCCCCAATAAACGTGATCATTTAAAATAACAAAAGTTATACTTCAAAATTAATAAAGATTGATATATATTGTCATCACTTTTGTTATATTAAATAATCATTTCTACTAGAGACACAATAAAATTAATTTGTCCCTTGTGTAGATAATACTTGACATTTATTTTTTCCGTTCACTTTTTATTTCAATTGTGTAATGTTGGCAATACATGTTAAACCAAGTGATTTTCTTTATTTCACGCGTCAGTAACATTAACAACATTTAAAAATGAACATATCCTTGGATCATAATTATGGATATGACTCTTCAAATCCAAGAGATGAATGTACATAAGTAAGTCAGATTTTTTAAATTTTTAAACTAGCTCACAAAATCATTCAAATATTTTTGAAGAGTTAAACTAATTATCTGAATAAAAAATATTGATGAAGATTAGACCTGCATTGGGTCGGGTTAGAGCCAGAATGAGTCACCTAAAACACAGGTATGGTTGGATTAAAGAAGATGTGAAACGGGCTAAGTTAGACCGAATCGGTTCAAAGAGAGTATATTTATATCTATAGAGGGTGATAATGTGTGTATATCACCTTCAATTTTTTTTATAGTGAACTATTGAAAAACAAGTACGAAACATTCATTACTTAATAGTGTTTAATACCCTTGAAAATTATTGACCCGACTTGACTCTTTGTATACCCATTAAAACATGATAGTTTAAAAGACCGATTCATTTAAATTCATAATTAATTAGACTCTATGATAAATCGTTTAAAAATCCTTAATGGGACCCTTCTATATAAACAGCTCTAAAGAAGATAGGACATAGGAGCAATAATACATTCTTTTCCTTGTCCTCGGGGCAAAGGCATGCATCAAGAGAGGAAAAAGAAAGAAAAGGCAAGACGAACCCCATGGCAGGACTCACAAGCCGTCCATGAAAGCTTAGCTGCCTGCTTAGCTTGTATCAAAAGACCAACCAACCACAGATTCCGAATACCATACACTGGACCATTCCTCTAACGTCACGTTTTCTTTTTTCTTTTGTGCAATCGCATCACTCCTTCAATGGAAAAATGGCCACACGAATATTTTGTTGCAATCAACTATCTGTTATGTGCAATATCGTCCTCTTATATATGCCTTCATCTGTAGTTCGGCATTGAATTTGTTAGCTTCTATATTACTCTCTCAGATTCTGACAGCTCAATGTAACCCTTTCATGGGGCTAAGATATTTTCTAATGGAAAAGCATTCTACTTAATTACCAATTTTTATAATAAATGGAGGTTACTCTTATAATGTCGTCTTATTGAAAGTTATTCGGATAGAAGGTTAATATCACTAGTAAATTATTGTATAGTATACGAGAGTTTGATCATTACTAGGCTCACTGATTTTGGCAATTTACGAGGCCTCCCTTATCATTCGTCACGAATTTACGATGATTAGATTACGACATTAAACCTCTAGTGAGTACGAGTAGTACACTATTCTTGTTCACTTAGATCACTTAATTTCAATTGAGCTCTAATGTTTCAAGTTGTATCCAAACTCTTAGTTTCTCTGTTCAGGCTTTACTCATATAAAATATGGTGACTTTGAACTTTGCTCGTTAGTTATGACCAATTAACTTGCATAATACAACGTGAGGTTGTGTAATTTTGCCGTTCGAGAAACATAATTAGATCAGTCAAAAATAAATAAGGGTTCTTCACTTCTACAATAATTCAATAAGCAAACATTACCAAAGAATACATATATATTCCCTTTATTTCTAATTTTTTTGACTCATTTGACTTTTTACGATTTTTAAGACAAATACAACTTAAACATTTTTATTTTTAAATTTATAAAATTTCACTTAAATATATTATTTTTTATAATATAATAAAAAATTATGATTAAATTTTTTAAATTTAAATTTTATAAATAAAAATTTTCGCCACTTACAACTTCAGTCTTGTGAAAGAGATACGTAGTGTAAAACTTGGGCCATTAGCAACCAATAACTTGTCTGAACTCGTAAACCACAATCGCTGAAATTGTCCAGTTGTCCCCATACCCTTATCCACGTGTCCAACTTTATTTCTTTCATAAAATTTCAAATCATACGTTATACCAATATATATATTGATTTGAATTCTAGCTCATCTAGTGGCCGGCAAATTTTGCTCTGGGTTTTCGTCATTCTCTTGTACCAAAGAAATGTCACACTGTTAAGTACCATCCTTCTTCCTCTAACTCTAATATTCTATTCTCCCAAAGTTTGTGCTATCCTCCCTATAAGCGTCCCTTCTGTTCTGTTCTCTCTCCTTTCTTTTTATAGAAAGGAA
Organism: Dysphania ambrosioides; assembly: GCA_026401315.1. NCBI lineage: Eukaryota > Viridiplantae > Streptophyta > Magnoliopsida > Caryophyllales > Amaranthaceae > Dysphania > Dysphania ambrosioides. Next base: position 5,279,727 of record CM048658.1, on the reverse strand, counting down.
TAATCTTTTTCTAACTTCTTGGGTGAAAAACATGTCATCATTCCAAGAAGCTGAAAATTTTCAAACCCAACAATATTGGGAAGATATTGACTGTTGCAATGAAGAGGAACCAGAATTTGAAGAAGCGTTGTCTCTTTCTGATCTTCCGATCACTACAGGAATAGAAGAAGACGGGACAAAAGTAGAGAACGAAAGTGAGTGCGAGAATTTGGAATTCGACTTCGATTTCGGCTCGATGGCCGGGTCAATAAGCGCATTGGATGATGAAATGTGTGCAGCTGATGAGGTCTTCTCTGGCGGACAAATGCTGCCTTACCGCAACTCGGTCAGCTCGATGTCCGGGTTGCGGAGTGTGTCGAGGTCCGAGTCAATAGACCGTCGGGGATTTGGGTTTAGAAGCTGTAGCAGCAGAAGTAGCAGCGTCAGAAGTGGTTGTAGTACCTGTAGTTCTAACAATACGGCTACCAGTGCCAAAACTGTTCCCTTGGTGTCAAAGTCCAAAGTTGCTCAAAACCTATCCCAGTCGTACCCGAGCCCAAAACCTAAAATTTTAGGCACGGGTTCAAGCTTTGCATCTTATGCTAGTAACGCTACACCCATTGGCAAAAAATCGAAGATGTGGGAAGTCTTAAAGCTAGGATTGGTTAGAACACCGGAAATTGAGCTACAAGATCTCAAGCTACGCCACCACCGTACAAATGATTTTGATATGAAATTCACAATTCATCGCAACAATAGTATCGGTAGCAGTTGCAGTAGTAGTGGTCATAAAGCCAGAAACAACAACATTGACCGTGCTCGTAAATCCTGCTCTGCTGATGGCCATAGAATTAGTGAATTCGTGTTGGAGATGCAGAAGAGGAAGAATCAGTTATCAAAGATGAATAATGGAAGTAATAGTGGGTTTTTTAAGAGTTGCAAATGCGCCTTTGGGGCAATCGAACCAATGCCTATCAGATCAAGTAATGGTTATAAGAGTGGTTATTTTGAAAGTAACAAGTTTAGAAGCAGCCAAAATACTACACCTGCATCTGCAAATCAAGACAAGAATGTCGTACAAAGGGAACATCAGCTGATAGAAGAACAGCAACAACAGCAAAATGAACAGCAGCGGCAGCAGAGGAGAAACAGCCAAATCCGACAAGGGAAGCAGGTCATGTCACATCATCATCGTACATTTGAATGGTTAAAGAATCTTTCTCGTGCAAGAGTTCTCAATAATTCTAAATTTTAGGGAAAACTCTAGTTCAAGAAATTTATCAGATTCTACCACCAGGCCATTACACATGCCATTTTTTTATTTTATTTTGCCATGTTTATTTATTTAGCAATCAGGTTCGGAGATGTACAATGGAGTACTAATAATCATATACTTCGTATATTTTTTTGCTTAAAGTTTTTTTGTCTTTAGTAAATGTATGATTAGTTTGACAAGTAGGGCAATATTATGATTATATCAAGAGCTTGTGTTGAGGTGTGGACGACAACGTCTACATAAATGATTAGATATATTTGCAAATCTTGGTTGCAATTTGCAAAAGGTGGATCAAGGTTAATTTTTTCTTTGGAAAAGATGTAGGAAAGAAGGATTAAGATGAGTAAATCGCACCTTTCTCAACCTTTTTCACACGCACCTTAGAAGAAAGAACGAACCTTGAATGAAAATTGGAAGCAAAAGCACGCCTGAATCTGATTCCAATATAATGTGGGAAGCTGGTTGATAGGTGTGTCGCGCACCTAACAAAAATAAAAATCTAACTAATCCTCCTAACTATGTAGTAGGGTAAGTCAGGGTCGATCCCACAAGGAAACGACAGTCCAACTAATCAACTTTGGTAAAATTAGATGAGTAAGAGAACAGAGCGATTATACTATTATTAACTAATAAAAATATGAACTAAAGACATCTAGGACTAGGTATTCCCGCTAATATGAATTAACATAAGATAAATCCCTACCCCAAATAATCATATTATAATATTCAAAAGGAAAGATGCGCCCTTTACAATACCAATAGTTTCTTTCGATCAACTTATCGGCTTCCCTAATATACAATCATGCCTATTTTCATGGAATCATGTATATTAAAGACATTAAACATGGCACCCTAACTTTCTAACAATCCATTCTACCTATTTTCATGGAGAATTTCATGTGCTTATTGAATTAATCACAACCATCTAAATTCAACTGTCGTTGACAAATAGATATTAAGTTTAAATCAATACCAAATTAAGTCTAACCTAGTATTAATCATAAAATAGCACAACTCAACAAGCAAGAACATAATATAATCGAATTAGGGATTGAGATAAATTCATATATCAAATCATATTAGGGTTCAACCTAAACCTAGATTATAAAACTACTTAAACATGATAATTAAATAAACAAAACAATGAATAAGAGAAGACATAGTAAGAGATTAAAGAAGAGAAAAGCATACTTGAATTAGATTGATAGAAAATGTAAATCACGAAAGCTTTTCTTCCATAGTAGCAAAGGAGAAAACTAAGAACCAAAAGTGAAAACCCTCAAAACATAAACTAATGAACCCCTCCCCCCCCCCCCCCCCCCCCCCCCCCCCCCCCTGGAAAAACTAAAACTCTAAAACTATATATAATAAAAATTAAGAATCATGAAAACTAAAAACTCGCCCCCATATCAAAAGTGGCGTGTAAATTGTTGGCCCAAAGGAGTCCTAAAGCATAGCAAATACTAAGACCTAGCTAGTACTAGTCACTAGGTTTTTGGACTTCAAAAATAATCCTCTCAAGTGGGCGCCAAGGTGTTGCGGTGCGAGGTGAAGCACCACCATTGAGGTGCGATGTATGCTGCAAAATTCATCATTTTGCTAGCCAAATTTCATTTGCCGCACCTCACATGAAAAGAGCAACGTCTAGCCAGAGCCATGTTGCAATAGATCTTCAAAAATCTTTAGACAAGGCTACTAAAACGCATATAATTCCAACATGAGTCAAGCACGATATCATGAGAGCTTTTATTACATTAAAATCCTACAAAACAAAAGTAACCATATCCGAGAAGAGTAATATCGAAATATATGAAATGAATGCTCGTAAAAGAAGAAAATATGGAGGAAAATTGATAAAATAAGATCGATTAAGGCATTAAAATAATGAACAATATCGTGTTATTACTAGTGGAAAACTTAAAAGATACACATCCTTTAAGGTGAAAAGTGACAAGAAACCAATTTTTTCTAGCTCAGTGGCTTTCATTTTTCTTAAAAGCAATGACAAGGAGAGCTTAACTTCTTGAGAAAACTCTTGATTTATTCAGCTTCAATTATGATTCGGTTCCATAACCTAAAGGGCCTATTTATACAAAATATTAGACTCCTAAATGAACTATACTAGGACTCTTAATAAACACTAGGACTTCTAATATGACTCAACTAGGACACTGGATACACGAACCAGATTAGATCTTATTAGGATCAGATTTTGGCTAAATCTAATCTAACCTTATCCTAACTCTTTTAACTCTAACTAACTTTATCCTATCTTATCTTATGTCCCTAAATATCCGAAACAACCTTGTCTTTTATTCTAATATTTTCGAATCATCTAACAAAAGCCTAATAATCCAAAAATCTCAATAAACATGTTCTAACTAATTTTGGACTTATTTAAATATCTAATACAACATGGAACCAAATTATGCCCCAATACAAATGGGAACCCATTAAATTAGGCCAAAAAACAAAATGCTTAATATATAAAAAACCCTTTCAAGTGAAAGGTAAAAATATGCAAGCCAAATCTGGACTCAAAATAATAAAGTCTAATAATTTAAAACGGCCCATGCACATCCTCATAAAGGAAATTTTGGAAACAATTTTCTTACATCAAACAACCAGAATCTCGTGTATGATTAATCATAAATAAATTTAAGAAGTTAGTTATACCTTAATAGCATGTTTTCAATTAGCACTTTGGACGAATTAGAAGACTAATAACCTCAAGTGTAATTCCTCTACATAGTCCATATAAACTCAAATTACAAAAAATTGGGTTCATAAATTCCTTTTTAATGGAGATTCTCTATGCGTTTCGAATTTATATGGCTTAAATGACAATGTCAGAGATAATTGGAATTTTAATCGTTTACTCTATACTTTTTGGTAATAATGTTATAGATTTTTTATCTACTTCAAGTACATAGATCCTATTTTGAGTATGAGAACTAGCATAAAACATCGTATCCAAATAGAAGGAACAATAATTATTCTTTATTATAAATAAAAATCCCTTTAGTATCCAAAATTGAAATAAAAACAATGTTATTTCTTAATGCATGAACATAATAATAATTAAGTTCTAAAACTTGTCTGAGTATAAAGATAAACTATAAGTGCATACAACTAAAGCAAGAACTCTTGTGCCATTCTTGACTCATAGTTATACCTCATCCTTAGCCAAAATTCTACTTTTTTTAAGTCCCTTCATATTTGAACAAAAATGATAACCACAACTGATATCTAATACCCAAGAACAAGACATTTCTAAATGAATGTATAACAAAAATACCCAAAGTGGAAGCTACAATTTCCTTTTTCTTATCTTTTAGGAATTTAATTAGGGCATTTCGTTTTCCAGTGGCTTATACCATTGTAGTTGAAACATATTGCATCTGAAGCAACCTTTGGCTGGCAGCCTCAATAGGTTTGTAATTAGCAACTTTATGGCCTTTTTCTTTGACCTAATGCTTATTCACCCCATTTTCCTTAAACACCTTTCTCTTTTGAATTATAAGAACCTTATTAGGATCACTAGAGAGGTTCTCCTCTTTTATCACTAACTTCCCATGCAATTTAGCAAGAGTTTTGTCTCTCCAAAATTCAACTTAAATTATTTGAATCTACTATGCAACCAGTAGAGAATAATGTCAGTAGTCAACTCTTGGCTATAAGCGAAACTAAACTTAAGTCACGACTTAACGCTTTTATCTTCATATTTATAAGACAAAAAATTATGAAAACTTAATTTTCTATTAATTTACATTTTTATGCATCCAACAAAATTCCATTCTAATATATTATTTCCTAAAATATGATGAAATTTATGGTCAAACTTTTTAATTAAACTTTGACGTACTCTACAAATAGAAATGAGGCAAAAATAAAAAGGACTAAGGTGGTAATAATTATTATATTGTGATTCCTAATAAAAGTGATATCAACCTATAGATTTTATACATTCTAATGGTTGTAAATAAACCTCACCATAAAAAAGAGTTCTCATTTTAAGAGATTTTCCATAGGAATCTCATTCATATACTTACTACGTCCCTATTCGTTTGCTCTATTTCTATTTTTGAGTCAATTTAAAACATTTGACAACAAATGCTACATTTTAATTTTGAGGTAGCCAAAATTTCAAAAACTTTGTTCACACATATTAATTATATTATAACAAATAATATATCAAAGTATGATATTGTTAGATGCATCTGATCAATGTAATTTATTTGTTATCAAACTTTCATAATTTTTTATTTTACGAATTTAGAGAAAAGAAAACGTTTAAAATTATGTCTTAAAAATTGTGAAAAGTTGTATATATCAAATAGACAAGGATGAATAGAATATATATTCTCCAAAAATACTCAATTATATGTATTTGAATTTTGGTGAGAATGGTGACACAATAAAAGGACATAGGCGTGCTGAATTGCTGATTGAACGGGACAATTTCTTACTGTGCCCTTGGCCTTAGTCCTTAGTCCTTAGAGAGGTGGTGGTGGTGGTGTCATGATTAAAGTGTGACAGAAGAGTTTTTTGGATGCTTTTTGGTGGTCTACGAAAAGGGCCTCTCGTGACATAGTCACATAGGACAGTAGTGCAAGTGCTGTAGAAAAGCCAAGTCACACTGTAAAATAGAACAACGGCGTGGATTACCAAAGTAGAATTTAGCAAAGACAATAATATATGCATTTATTGTAAGAAACCATAGAAGTTTACTTTATGAGAAAGAATGCATGAGTTCGGATTCAATCATTAAAATGGTATCCTAAATGTGTGTAAAAGGTGAGAAATGCTTTATACAATCACCATAACCTGCCTATAGTACCTGCCAGGCCACACTCAATCTTCCATATCATAGGATGCCCAACTGCCAGCAGCTTAAAAAATGTTTTCTACTGTTAATACCTTCTTTTTTATCAAATGTTTACGGGAAAATTATATAATTTCATGTTCGGGCAGTGAAAGGTTCATTATGTTTGCCTCTATTTATTCTTGTATAAGTTCAAAATGAGACCAACGAGTATAAGTGTATGGAAGTTGAAGTATACTGTCATCGATAATACATGCTCATTGGCGGATGATTCATTTGTCATGATTTTTGCTAGCGACAAACCTACGTATTGATAATGATTAACTCCAATAAGCATGTGCTATATGCCTATATATACATAGATACAAGGTTATTTAAATAAACAACTACTCTAATATTCAATACCAACAAAATTACTTTAGGAACCATCCTTATATGTGTCGTATTACTTTTGCTTCCACTTCTGTCTCCAAGTTTACAACCGTTGATATCATTTTAATGAAAATCGGGAGTCAAGTTGGGTTTATATGAGGAAAAATAGAGCTATAGAAAACTCAATCAAGCTACTTCAAAAAATAACTAAAGTGATGGCAAAAAAAACATTTATATTATGATATAAGATTGAAAATAGATGAATGTTATCCTTTATTAACTAAAATACTATTCTACATTTATTATTACACTTATATTTTCTCCATACATTGATGTACTAAATTACGGTTGGTAATTGTTGATATTAGATATATACATAGTCATTTTAGTAGTATAAATAGAGATGCAATTATTGTTCATTGTGAAATACATAAATTACATTAATAAAATTCATTCTCTATAATATAATTTTGCAAGTTTGTATCCATCTTATTTCATAATACGTTATCAGCATGGATTTTTTCCTTGGTAAACTTAGACCTATTCATACACATAGAGAAAATTTTTCCAAAAGGGATTTTGAGAAGTATGCCCATTTTGGGATCCTCTATATCATAACTTGAAAAAAAAAATAAAAAAAAATGCTATTTTTGTCAAAGTAGAAAATGATTTACGCAAAATTATATTTTCGAATCTTTTACTTGTAAGTCATGTTTTGTATTGCTACTATCATTTTTGAAGATAACACTGCTTTGTATCACACAATTACCGAGGGGATAAATCAAAGGTGATATGACTCAACATATATCACCAAAACTGTTTTTCACTCATGGTCTTCGGAGAATGTTCAACAAATTCAATCATGTGAGAAATTACTTGATTTGTATACCAAATCCCATTCAAATAGTATATTTGAGCATATAGTTCACAAAATTGAAACGTTGTTTTCATGACATATGTTAAATTTAGGCGGAATATTATATATAATGCACTATTTTTCACATGTAGTATTTCTAAATATATAATGAAATGATACTTTTTTTCCCTAGTTGTGTATTATCCCGTCGAATTTTACCTAGTAAGGTTTTTAATGACATGACTTATACCCTGTATGAGGTGGGGCATTCAACAGGAGTGTTATGATACAAGAATGAATATAAGTGAATGACATCCTTTGTTAATAAAATATTATTCTACATTTATTACATGTATTATCTTCATTTATAATTGGTAATTGTTGACATTAGACTTACATGCATAGTAAATAGAGCTGTCAAATTTAGACTCGACCAGATAAGTTACCCGAAACAAACCTAATTATGACTCGAAAAGTGAAACCCGAAAATTGACCAAACCCGACCTGAAGTCAACCCGAAAATAATTTGACCCGATATTCGAAGACCCGAACCCGATCCGTGTTCGACCTGTTAGGGACCCGACCCTTTACATAATCGACCCGTTACAGACCTAACCCAAAGAGAACCCAAAACTGATTGAATCCGATATATAACAGATATGACTCGATTTATAACAAACTGTGACCCGAATTTACTCAATATGTTAACAATCTGAATATATGTGAATGTGACCTAATCTTGCCCAACCTATTTTTTACCCAATTTCTAATAACCTTGAAACCAAACATTTTCATTAATGACCCGATGCGAACCCGATAAAGTCTAATTGGATTTCAACCGAAATCAAGGCGACCCATTACCATAATCGATTTGACCCGAAATCTATCTGAACTTGAAATAACCCGCTATAACCCATTTAGGAACCGACCCAATTTTACCTGAACCTACCTTGACCCGAACCGAATATAACCTAACCTAAACCCAAGCAAACAAAAACCGCTTTAACGCAACCCGACCTGATAGACAAAATTGACTCGACTTAACTCAAATCGATAAGAAATGACCCGCATTGTGTAATTGTTCTTTATCATAAACACAAGTTAAATAGTAAGACTCATTCTCATATTCTCTATAGTTTTTATTGGCTCGTGCCCTTTTATCTTATTTCATAACAATTTACGCATATGATTGTATGGACACACCGACCCTTCATTAAACACGAACTGATTAGACTATATCCATAACTGACATTAATTTAACAGCTCTATCAAATCCGTTTATTTATAATGGGCCTTAATATCTAGCCCACGTCCATTCTCACGCCCGACCTAAAAGCAGCATGCCACTTCCCCTTCTTTTCGTTTCAACTGGGAGAAGACGAAATTCTTCGCTCACGGGATACCGCCAAACAGAAATGTGAGGGAGACGAGAAGCGAAAGGCTTCGGTTTCAATTACACTCTGCGGAATGCAAGGAGGAAACCAGGTTTCCAATTACTCTTACAATTCTGTATTTTTATCACATAGTAAATTATGAACGTGTCCTTGAAAGCTTCAATTTTGTCTGAAATCTCTCTGATTAATGTTTGAAATTGAGGTATTACTTAATGATTTGATGTCTGATTATATAATGGTACGTAGTTAATAAGGTGATTAATTGAGTAAATCATGAAGCGGAAACGTAGGATGTAGACTTGGGTTGTACTTGCACCATTTTTATGACTTCCTGCTTGTTGACTAAAATAGCAACATTACTTGTTCAAGACTTCAAGTTAAACAATTAACATGACGTTTTAGTGTTGCTTGATGTTATAACTTAAAATTTAGGTCTACTTGGGGTTACCCAATCTAGGAGGAGTAGCAACACGAGGAATTCAGCACAAGATAAATTCTTGAACAAGGAAGCTAGGGAGTGAGTCATACTAAGGAACTCTACACCTTAGAGGATATGGATTCAAGGAACTCATTCATTCCACCGAAATTTCTCTTTGCAAAATCAAGAGAATTATGTCACAAGGCTGCTCTTTTTTGACGATCAAATCATCACAAATATGATAAAAGTTTCTGAAGCTCAGCAAGCTAGCCCCTGCAAGAACCAATAACACCGGACGTGTTGATGTTAAAATCTGGGACTGGGACGCGGTGGTGACCTCACTTCATGATCTCCTCTAGGCCGGAGAATCCAATGGAGAAGAAATTAGGGGAATTTGGACTCAAGAGGAGGACTCCGCTCGAAGCATTGTCCTTCACGTTGCAAATTTGACGTGAGTAGGTTTTGATGAAATGTGGGCTCTAGACCTCATTATGCCAAAGCTTGCAAAAGCATTGGCGAAGGAGAAGTGGTTTATATGGTAGCCTTAGGAGGATGTTTGATTCTAGCTCCAATGGAAGACTTTGGCTGCTAGGTATGTCCGACATGGATAGATGACCAAACCACAAGGAGATAGGATAAGCAAAAATTATGTGCAACTATTGGAGTCTTATGGCGTTACTGCGTTAGTAAACCGCTATAAAGTATGTTTCAAAATATACAAAGCAGATGGCAACAACATAAACTCTAAAGTATGTAGATGACTACTACATATACCTCTCCCTTATAGTTATATTTGGATCAACTATTTTTCTTTATTATCTTTTTCAATGATTACAAAGTATGGACATTTTTCTTAATCAAACCCATGAAACAATAATATACCCCTGCAAGTTATTCGATCAACCCAGCTGTTAGCCCAGAACCCAAGTGCTCCTCATATGCTATTTCATTATTCCAGATTCTGAACACGTTGAAGATGGTAGTGGTCTGTGATCTAGTGAAGGGCACCGAAATACAGAGTCGACGATAAGCCAAATAGAAAGGGGTGTGGTGTCTGTCTCTGGTGTATGTACCGTGTTATACGACATTATTGGACAAAGATTTTTATTATATTTTTTTTACAGGTATATTAGGGTTTGGGTTTGTGCACGTATTCTCTATGTGGTTTTTCTTATGATTTTATTGGAAAATTAATTGTCCTTCTAGTTGTTAGCAATTGGCATGTTTGATATGATGTACTCCATTGTTTTCAACATTTAGATGTTTGGCTTTAGAAATTGACGCAGTGTGTAATCTAAAGAACAAGTGTTGGGCATTCCAAATTAGTAGCTACCTACAATTGTATATAATAGGTACATATAATTTAAGTGCATGGTGATGTGCTGTTGCTATATGTTTGTTCTTTTCATGAATTTTCAAGCTTCTTTTGTTCTTTTATCGAATTTTAACGCTTCATTTATCCTTTAACTAGGTTCATGTTTTTATTTTAAAAAATTTTAAAGAGAAAAAGTTTTGTGATTTAAGAGAGGAAAAACCCTATAATTTTAGAGAGAAAACTCTAAAATTTGATAAATTTTTGAGGTAAATACTTTTTCTCCATCACTAATGGATAGAGAAAGTTTGAATTTCGGTAAGTTCAAGAGAGAAATTTTCAAACCTAGTTTTGAGAATGAAGAGAGATTGAAACTTTTTCTTCTATTAGCCAATCTTCATATCTTGGTAGAATGACGAGGTAATTTATAATTTTCAATTTTTTTTCTAATTTTTGTTGAATTTGCTGGTATCATTTTGAAAATTTAAATAAAATTGTTCTTCGGTATACATTTTAATTTTGCACTTTTATGTTATTAATTTTATTTATATGAAATTTTATTTATATATATTTTTATTTTTTAGTGAATTGTTCTTTTGATTTTCAGTATTATTTTCTAAATTTTTTTATTGTTCTTCTAATTTGTTTTTATTATTCTTATGATTTTCAATGAGCAGTTCTTTTGAATTTCAATGATTTATTTTTCATAAAATTCTTATTGTTCTTTTGATTTTTTGTTGCATTGTTCTTTTAAATTTTTTAATTTTTCTTTTTATATTTGGTGAATTATTCTCTTGAAATTTTTTTGTTATTCTGAATCGCTCTTATTGTTCTTTTTGATTTTTCGTGAGTTTTTCTTTGAAAGTTTTATTATTTATCTGATTTATTCTTATTGTTTTCTTGATTGGTCTATAGTTTTTATGAAATTTCTATTATTCCTTGATTTGTTTTGATCTTTTTTTGGATCTTTGATGGATGTTCGTTTGAAAGTTTTTGATGTTCTTCTAAGTTATTCTTATTGTTCTTTTAAAATGTTCTTAGCATTTTTTGTTTTTGTTTAACTTGTCTTTTGAAAGTTTTTATTTCATATTGTTCTTTTGATTTTGGGTTAACTATTTTTTAAAAATCTTATTGTTGTTTTGATTTGTTTTAATATTATTGTTCTTTTGAAAACTTTTGTTGTTGTTTTAATCTGTTCTTATTTTTTTTTTAAATGTTCTTCTTATTCTTTTGTTTTGTGTAAATTATTTTTTTGACCTATTATTTTAAATATCCTTGTTGTAATTCTAAAATATGTTTTTATAGCTATTTTGTTTAAGCAAAAAAACATTGAAAGTTTTTATTGCTTTTTGAATGTTCTTACATTGCATTCTTAGTCTTATGATTTGATAATATTCTTTTCATAATTCATCTTTACTCTCAAAAGATAAAAAAATATTTCTCTTCGTGTTTTTCGTTTCACCTTTATTATTCTTTTGGTCCATATATATGTTCATTGTTTCACCTTTATTATTCTTTTGGTTCATATATATGTTCATTTGGATAAAAAAATATATGCACATATCCCTATATACTGTCCACTATTCTACACATGGGTACAAAATAACTAGCTCTCTAATATACACAATTGTGTGACTCGAATGTGCACACTTATGCTAGTGTAAATAACACGACCATGCAAAAATGTTTGAAAAATTGCTAATTTAGTATCTTACTTACGTGGCTTAATAATAAAGAATACTTGTAATAAATTCTTTTATTTCTATCAATTTGATTAATTGATAATATTATTTCAGTGTATTTGGTTAATTGGTAATTTTATCCCTATCCATCCACAAATTCTCTATCACCAATTCACCATCATAATTCCAATTTCCACCTATCACTCCTGTATTTAGTCCGCAAACATTGACCTTTCACTCTTTAGTCCTTTACTCCCTTTCAAGCTGTACACTGAGACACTCTCGTTCTAATTAGTCGTGAGCTGTCCATTTAAATTTCAGACCCATGATCTCAGTCGCACACTCTCACACACCATTAATTCCGTGTCAACAAATGGACTAATTTTTATTTTTGACTTTTTTTTAAAAAAGAAATTCGAAAATTAACCCTGAGCAAATATTTCAAAATATGACATTCGTTTGTAAACCGCTGTCAATGACAACGGTTTTAATATTAACTTTATGGGATTTGAATTTACCAATTACACTTAGTAAATTTCATTTCCCCATCATCAAAAAATTTTTAAACACCAAAGGTAAAACTGCTGCCAAGAACAGTGATTTTACCTTTAAGTAAAACCGTTGACCTTGACAGCGGTTTTACACCAAGTAAATTCAAGTCCCATAAAGTCAATATATTGAATCGCTATCAGTGACAGCGTTTTACAAAAGACGGTCATATTTCGAAATACTTTCGGGTGAGGGTTAGTTTTCGATTTTTTTTAAAAAGAAGGTAAAAAAAAAATAAAAAATTTGCCCAACAAATGCACCCAATATATCCCTCAATCTATCAAAAACCAAAGGTTGCCAACAAAAAAAAAATTCTATCAAAAACCAAAGGTTGCCTTTGTCTCCTGTGGCTATAAATTCTACTCGTCACCACTCTCTCAAAGTCTCCCATATCTAACTTCACACATTAAAGTTATCCATTTTCGTTCGCTGCGAAGATCTCTTTCACATGCAGCAAACCCAAAAATAAAAAATAAAAAAGAAAAGAGAATGGGAATAGTGGAAGAAGCGCATAATGTGAAAATAGTAGGCTCGGGTACGCAAGTAATAGTACTAGGTCATGGATTTGGGACAGACCAATCAGTTTGGAAACATTTGCTTCCTTATTTAGTTGATAATTATAAGGTAGTTCTGTATGACAATATGGGAGCTGGTACTACCAATCCTGATTACTTTGATTTTGAAAGGTACTCTGTTCTGGAGGGTTATGCTTATGATTTGCTAGCCATTTTAGAGGAATTCAAGTTGTCGTCTTGTATTTTTGTGGGTCACTCTGTTTCTGCTATTGTTGGTGCCATTGCTTCCATTATGCGCCCTGATCTTTTCTCTAAGATCATTCTTATCTCTGCATCTCCAAGGTGCGTACTTTTGCTTTTTCTTCATGCTACTCGTTGAATAACGTGTACTGATTCCTTGCCATTCTAAATTTGTCACTGATTATGATACCTTCATACATCTATCTTTATTAATCCCATCTTTGATTGATTAGAATTAACGTAAACTTGCACATGGAAGTTGGAACTACTGTGAACACTCAAATATTATTTGGAATTATTATGAGAATACGACTTGTATAATAGGGAATATTAGGTCTTAGTTTTAATGTTGGGTTACTAGGAAAGAAAAAGGGGCTAAAAATTTGGATTATTCGACTGCTTTTTTCAAAACAAAAGCGAAATTGGATAATTTTGCGTATATGAATAATGTTCTTTACAAGTATCCATCAATAATTCACCTAAGATTGTGATATCTTGAATTTACTTCTTTGATGATTATGGCTATTTTTTTATAACAAAAACACTCAATTTTCTCTCTCATTGTACACTCAATTTGGAGTATTAGGATGTTGTTGTACTATGTCGTAGAAAGTGAAGTGATTCTTTGGCAAGTGATGGGCGAAGAATCTATGTAGGGGACTCTGCCTTATGGGCTAGACCACTGTGTTTTTATGCTTGTTCTTGTTTGTTGTATGTCAATTTCCTTCTATTTTTCTCTGGCTTTGGTTCTCGGGTTGATCTAACCACAACTTGTTAAATGAGGCTACATTTGATTGCTTGAGATTGAGCATAGTTGGAAATCTGAATCCCTTTATTATGATTGATTGGGTGAAAAACATTTTTACCATAAAATGATTCTAGAATTCTGCTGCACGGATAAATATATTCCATCGAACTATACACAGCGTACAATTAGACCATGAAGTGTGCTTGGAAAGTGTTATGTACTATGTCACAGCCCATAATCAGACCATAGAGTATATATCTATGAGTTTATTTTCTCATATAAGCTGATATTTCTCGAAAGGAACCTCATTTGAGTTCAAAGGATCACTTTTGTTTATGGGTGAGTGTTTTAAGATTCCCAAAATGGAGAGTGGTTTTGGAATAAAAACATCTTGGATTGGACTTTTAGGGAATTTTTCAAGGGGGTTTGCTTAACATGTAACATATAAGATCAGTAATATACATAAGGCTTCGTGATAAAACTACTGAGGAGGCCAAAATCGAGGCTTTGCTCAGCTTATGGAATTACCATTGCTCGATCATTGTCCTTGCTCTAGGATGAAATCTGGTCATTCGAGTGTACAAAAGTTTCTTGAATGCTGATTATGAAAAGTTCTTTTGAATAATTTCTTGTTATTTCCTACTTTATCCAAGTGTTCAAACCTTCTACTTGGTATGAATTCCGTTTTCACTGCAAATGAATTGCAAAAACAAGGTCCAGTTCCTCTTAATTATTGGGATGATCGAAGTGATAAAGCCTGGGGTCCTAGATAGTGACACAATATAATTCATCACATGGCTTGTCTGCATACTGACTCCTTTCTTCATCTGATCGCCAATAATATTCCAGGTACTTGAACGATGTTGACTACTACGGAGGGTTTGAGCAACAAGATTTAGACCAACTATTTGAGGCAATGCAGTCCAACTATAAGGCCTGGTGCTCGGGTTTTGCCCCATTAGCAGTGGGCGGGGACATGGACTCAGTGGCTGTCCAAGAGTTCAGCCGGACTTTATTCAACATGAGGCCCGACATTGCCCTTACCGTTGCCCAAACCATTTTCCAGAGCGACTTTAGGCACCTGCTTTGTCATGTGACTGTTCCATGCCACATTATTCAGAGCATCAAGGACTTGGCTGTTCCTGTTGTCGTATCTGAGTACCTCCATCAGAACCTAGGAGGAGACTCCATTGTTGAGGTCATGTCATCGGAAGGTCATCTTCCTCAGTTGAGCTCCCCTGATACCGTGATCCCTGTGCTCTTACGACACATACGCAGTGATATTGCTGTCTAATCTTAATTTGGTCTGAGCTTTGTTTAGTTCCTGGTTTGTATGTTTTACGTAATCAGGTCAAATAACTGAAAACATGTTTGATTTTCGTGCAACTGTATCATATCATGTCTCAACTATGAGGGGCATACATAATGAATATTTAGCTATTGATGTCAAATTTGTATTTTGTCCATATGATTGATTACATGAGTGTACTCGTGTGGTAGTATTTCATTGATTTTTCATTTGATAAAGATCATTGTATCATATTTGACATTTGATCTGCCAAAATATTTAGGCCCTTTCAACCTTGTGGCCATTTTATGTGTGAATCTCTAAACATCGCATTTAGAAGTTTTCTTACAAAAAAATACAGAATCATATAAAGTGGACGGTTTCTCTATGGAGAAATGGAGGTGGCATATGTTTGTACTTTTATGTTAAAAAATAATTAGTATTTTTGTATAATAATTAGTATATAATTAATAATAATTAGTATTCGAATTCAAAATGTTAGTATTTTATAGTTAGTAATTATTATTAATTATCATGTTTAATTGTAATTATTATTAATTATCATGTTTAATTGTAATTATTATACATATTTATTTTGGAATTAATGATTATTATTGATACATGTAATATATTTAATATGATTATTAATCATATTTGTTTAGGAATCAATAATTAAATTGTTAAAAAAATTATTATAAAATTTAGAATTTAAATAATTAGTATTAATAAATAATAATAATATTTGTTTAACAAAATAAAAATAATTAATTCATTTTAATGTATTCAATATTAATTAGTAAGTATGGAAAAGTTTACTTAATTGGAAATCATAATTTCCCTTTTAAAGGCCTTTTTGGAAAAATTAGTAGAACAAATCCCCTATGAAAATTTGACCGGTCGTAAATCTCGAAAAAATACATAATTTGAAAAAAAAATCGCATTGTTTGAAGCTCCGTAGCTAAAGTTATGTCCCCTTCGAAATTCGTTAAGTAGATTTCATCCTAATCCACTAATCGAAAACAAACGACTTAGCGACTTTACAGGTGTATACATGAGACCAAAATAAGGGGTTTTAAGAATAAAATACGTCAATGAAACACATAGGCTAGAAGTTACGTCCTCCCGAGAGTAAAAGAGAGAGTGAGTAGTAAAAGAAAGTGAAAAAAGATAAATAAAGGTCGTATGTAATAAGGGCAAATTTGATAAAAGACATACAGAATACGAGTGATAGGTAAATAATTAACGGGCAATCTTTAACAATACCCTTTGAGGGGCAGGTAGTTTCCCGGTTGATAAGACTCATGGGCTCACTATAGATCAAATGCAGATATGAAATAACTTAGTTAGAAGATGTTGGAATTTTCGTTAGTCATAAATACATCAACATATACAATGAGTCGATGATTCCAATCTTTAACAAGGAGTTTTTGACGCATAGGCAAGTGATGACTACAAAGTTCAAAATAAATTGTTGCTTTGTATCACATCTATATTTTTTTTCCAAAAATTCTTTGCAGTATATTTTATACTTTGTACCATGCACAGGTTGTACATAAAAAAAAAAAAAAAAAAAAAAAAAAAAAAAAAAAAAAAACAAAAGAAGGATGGATATTTGCTCGGCCTTACTATATAACCGCACTTGAAGTACCTAGACTAAATACTAACTGGTACATATCAATTGGGGTGATGGGTCCAGCTGAGCCGGTGAGATGCCGTTATCTTATGCAGCTGGAGAGGTGGGTCTAGCCGAGTTTATTGTGGCTATGACTCTTATGACCCTGTACTTCGCGTTCTCTTGTTTTCATACCTATCAACATGTGGACGAATTTTTTAAGAGCATTTGAATAGGTTGTATACAATTATTTCACATCGATCATAAATAAAGCTTGTTCTTGCTCATGGAGACGAATGTTAATCATTTCAAAAAAAAATAAAAAATGGAGACGAATGTTAATTCGTTCATTCCATTTTGGCAATTTGGCGTACGTGATACATTTACACATGTAGTCATGTTGGTAGGACTTCTTCGACAACGTCTCAAACACCTGTTATCCAGTTGCTAACTTCTACAGCCTTGAATGCACATAATAAGAGCTTAGTGCGCCATTGTTATTTTTCCTTTATAGGCTGGACATCTTTCACATTTTTTATATATTTGTTACTTCGTATATTATTTTTCCAAGGAATGCTGAAATAAATTAATGTCCCCAATAATCCTAAACAATCATGTACTACGTACATTGACATCTTACATGAAAAAAGTGAAGGAAAAAAAAAAAAAAAAAAAACTGAAAAAACCAAGACATAAGGTACTAAGCTTGTTCCAATGTTTATGGGTACTGTTAAGGTATTACCACAAATTAGTTAAATTTGTACTTGAAATAGAAGATTGTAGATGGCATGATATTTAATCCAATTCTATAATATATTTTTAAAGGCAACTTATATTTTTCCTTCAGAGTTCGCATAATAGAATTCTCCAAAATTGGGAGAAGCTTCTTTAACCTATTAACTTAGAGATAGCCTGTATCAATATATAATTTATTTATGTATTTTTTAGATCGCAGTAAAACCTTACCACATTCTATAATTGCTTATGATTACTTCTATGAGATTATATTATCACATTTTTGACTAGACCTGTAAATCATGTTGTGCCCATGCCACCATGGTCGTGCCTGGTGCGCTTGCCCTTTAAGAGTATCGTGTCGTGTCTGTGTCCTAAAAATCATGTCTATGGCCCGTTGTGTTGTGTTGAGTCAGCTCATATTTTTATTTTTAAGTACTCAATAGTTAGAAATTAACTAATTTTGGACAATTGTACTTAATTTAGAAAAAATAATTTCGGATAATTGTAAAATAATCAAATATATTAATTTTGGACAATCATAATACAATTAGACATTAGGAAAAATTAACGAAATAAATCTAAAAAAGAGCTTCATTAATTAATATAAATAAAAGTGGGCCATGCTTGGTGGGCCATGCCTCGTAGGCTAGAATTTTATTTTTATAATTTAGGGAGTACATAGATGAAGATGTTACCGGGTAAGATAGAAAATGAGCTATAAGAGATAATGAACAATTTTTAGTCAAATGAGTAACTTTAGAGAAAAAAAAATATTTTGAATCAAATGAGCCACTTTAGAGAAAATAAATATTATAAATTAACTAGGTATTTAAGCATTTAAAATTATTTTAGAAAAAAGTATGAATTTAGGGGTATATTTGTCCAACAATGTATTTATTTATTCTTAATTTAGTAATAATCCTTATAAGTTTGAGATTATTTGAGTACCTGATTTGAAGGACTTGTGTGGTTAAGGAGTCAACATCGATTGATTGTCATATAAAAATTGATTTAATTTACCTAAATACATGTGTTCGAATTTTTTTTATACTCTAAATTTCTCATTTCATAGTAAACATTAATTTTTTTCTCTTTAACAAATGAATATGAAAATTATCTCTCATTTATCAAATGAACATATTAATCATTTGCAATTTTTTTTTAAAAAATACAAAGTTATTCATTTTCACCTAAAATTATTCATTTGATTTCATAATGCTCATTTCTCAAAATCTGTTCATTTTGACTCAATATTGTTCATTTTCTCTAAAATTGCTCATTTTACTCATGTGAGCACATATCTTTTATCCTCTATGTACTCCCGGGTCTAGGATAAGCTACAGGTGAGCCACCTATGTGCTCGGGTTGGGCTCATGCCAAAATCTCGCAGTTCTATCGGTGGCACGACCTAACCTGGCTTTTTATGCCTTGTGTCGGACCATACCAACAGGGCATGCTTGAGCCGCAACGTGCCACCCCGTGTCCACCTTTATTTTAGACTATTCCGTTAAATTTTTTTTCACAAAAGAGAATTCCAATTATAATCTTGAGTAGCATTTCTAATTATTGATTTTTAAGTGATGGATTGAAGCTTTAATAAGTTATCTTCTTTTTGAAATAGGCTAGTTGGTCCATTTTACGAAAATTAAAACAGACCAACAAAAGAACACAGTCCAAATTTTGTTGGGCTTGAGGATGTAGCCAATAGTGAGCTTATACTACTTTCGCTAGTTTTTCTGATCGCTTTTTCCACATTGAAGAAGCGTTTACCCGAAATCCATCTCTCTTTGTGTCTCTCAACCCTCGGAGTTCCGCCAGTATTCTCCAATCCAGGTAATCTTGTCTCTCCCTCTCGCTTCGTTTATCAGTAAAACGTTTCGGTATTGCGTTGATCTAAATTAGGGTTTTGTTGAATTGTCAAAATCTCATTACGTTTTCCAATTTTTTATGAGCATGGGTTTCTGATGTTAATTTTATCTTCGTTGATTGCGCTTTCTCCATGTCATTTTTTCAATTGATATAATTAATATTTTTGTTATGAGTAAATCAAATATGTTTTTGGTATGAAATCGCCAAAAGTTTGAGCAAGAACCACAAAAAAAATGAGTATATCAAGTATCAAAATTAGTGTTAAAACTCATTCCGATTGACTGGAAGAGTTGAAATATGGGAAGATTTGAAATGGGAATTGGTCAATGAGACTAGCAGTTTTTCCCCTTTTCCCGAAAGCATAAGAAGTAGCATATGTGAATGTGGGGAGGATTGTTTATTAGAGAGATTAATTATTTGATGCTTTTGATTTTATCGTTGCGTAGCTGCTAGATTCTGTAGGAAGACAATTTATTATGTATGCGCTTAGTTCATTCAGTGCCATGATCTCTAAATATCTCGCTGGTTGGTATGATATCGTAACTACTGGTTCGCCCCTTTTACTTTTTTTCTTTAGTGCCTTCTCTGCAATGAGTTTGTGTCATCCAGTAAGTGGATGTCTTCATTCTTGAGGGTCGTGTATTGATGTAAGCTCTGTACGATTACATTTGTTTAGCACAATATGTTTTCTTTTGAAAAAAATGTCAATATATATACACATTGAAGTTAGATTGTAGGATGTGAATTTTGTTATCATTCACTCTGGTGAATGGCCATACTAAAAGCTGTCCAATTCACTTTCCCAATGTGTTGAAATTTTTTCTACTTATTAACGTGTGGTATGTGTGAAACTGCTTAAAAGATTCCCTAATTTCAATTATGAGCATAATTCCACCAATACTCCATCTGTTCCACCATTCTTTGATTTTCCTTGACCAGGAAATCCTTCTGTCCTGTTATTTGTGTTAACTCTGTTCAGATCAAATGGCCAAGTATTTCTTCTATGTTAGTGTTGTCTTCATTTTTCTTCTCATTTTGTTCTTTCACATGATTGACTTACTTGGTTTGTGGCACCGTGAGCTCTGAAGCTATGCTCATGATATCTTGTTTACTGCTACAGCTACATTAACTACTAGAAAAACAATTCCCGTTGTTACAAAATCTTGATAGGTTTAGATGTATGCAGATTTACCCTTCCAAAGCCTCACTTGGTTAGTAAATGTTGTAAAACATGCAAACCTTTGTCGTCCTGTATTATAATAAACTGCTCAACAGTCAACGCTGAATATTACTTGGAGTCATTTTACCACACCATCACAGAAAGATTGTTAGTGTAATGGATGGTACTGTAGATGTGCTGGTGGGTGGTGGCTTGTAGCATATGTGATTGCTATTTTAATTGTTCATAATTCAGATTACTGTGATTTTTATATAGGTGATATAGCTTATTAAGCTTTTTTCTTAGAGCTGGCTGCAACATGAGATAGATTAAGTATTAAAAGTTGGATATTGGAGGTGATTTCTTAGTGTTGATGTTGAAAGAGGTAGTATGTTGGAGGGAGTAAAATCTATTTTTGTGGATTGAGTTTGTTTCTCTTGTAAGCTTAAAAATTTTAGGGCATGTTATTGATGGTGGACTATAGGTTTTCTCATGGCGTATGATTGACCATTTGACGCTAGTTTCTGAGAGTTTTGTAGACTATTTTCTTGTTGTCCCTATAACTTTAATGAAATAAATGGGGTTGACTGTTTTCTGTGGTTACTGTTGTTGATGTTTTATACTACTATGGCTTTTCTCATTTTCTTTGGAATTGTCATGGCCCTTTTAAGTTTCCATCAGTCATTGCCTTGTAATTGCTTGATTTCTAAAAGAGGATCTTGCTGAAGTTCACTTCCTCTCTTTGGCATGCAGGATGGCAGAGCAAGAGCCTCCATTTTTCTCAAGGGAGAAGCTTATCGAGAAGCAGAAGTTTTTCCAAAGCATCCAAAAGCATACTTATCTAAAGGGACCCCTTGATAAAGTCACCTCGGTTGCCATTCCTGCTGCGCTAGCTGCTACATCGTTGTTCCTGATTGTGAGTCATTTCTTCCTTTGTTTCTTCTCTGAGGGTACTTTATTGTCTAGTCTTCAATTCTTACTTTTGGCTCTATGCTTTTCATGTCTTGCTCTTCAGGGTAAAGGGATCTACAACATGTCTCATGGAATTGGGAAGAAAGAATGATAGGCTATATTTCGCTTATCACCAGCTAATAGGATTGGCTATGACTTGATGAACTTGTAATTTTGTTTTCATTTCAAAATTTTAGTGGCTGCCTTTTTGTCAATAATATGTAATAATTGTATTACTGCTGTTGAATGCTGGATTTTTGTATTTTGCTTTTACGTTGTTGAAAGTCTGCTCCCCTTGATTTTGAAAGGCAATGCTTTTTCGCTTCTTGTGTTGGTTCTGGTTTCGGGGAAAAATTCTTTGAACTTTTGGCGTGGTTCATTAGTAGTCTGCTTTGGTTACAAAATGTGTTGGAAATTTTTGGGAGTTGGCTTCGGCAACTTTGCCCTTGGAAAAGAGTAAATTACTCCGCGTGTACGTAAACCATCTGTAATTTGTTTTGGTGAAATATTTAAGTACTTGTCTTCAAAAAAAAAAAAAAGGAAGAAGAGGGTGATGGGTTGAATAAGTGAGTCTGTATTTCTTACCAGATTTCGTTTATACTTGAGACTAAGGGAGCTGTCCCTTATTTTACATAATAACTTTTCTCTCCATAGATGATTTTTTTGTACAATATTGAGGTGACTCCTATTCCATATCAAATGGTTTGTAAAACTCGACGATATTCTTGTGGTATAATATAAAGTAAACTGAACTTCGTGTAAAAACCCACAAACAAAATGCCGCGAGATTGCGAAGAACTGCTCGTCTGCTCTTATCAACTTAAAAGAACCGTCCGCCTCAAGGAGCTTACCAAACACCAACCTCAACATTTCATCACAAATTTATAATTATCTTACTATGGCCCACCATTCACGCGTTGATGTGGTGGGCTGCTAGCTTAGATTCAGTTCCTTAGGTCCGTTAGGCCCACACAAAAAAGTTTTCTTTTTTTAAAAAAAACACCTAAAAATTACGAACTCAAATTCGACGCCCTCGAACCATTTTTACTTGATCCCTTTACCCACTTCAACTCACTTCCATTTTTATTAATATAATTTTTTATTTTGAAAGTAATACAATCCTCTCTAATTTTCTCCAATTTTTGCAAATGAATATATTAATATATGCAGCAAGAAAGTGAGAGAAGAAGATAATCTGTTGCTCAGAAATCAAGCAATCGTCAATGGCGCCTGGAATCTCCGAGAGAGTGGAGCTGGCGAAGCTCTGCAGATCTCGGAACTGGTCCAAAGCCATTCGCATTCTCGACTCTCTCCTCGCTCGTTCTTCCACCATCCAAGACCTCTGGTTCTCCTCTTCCTCTTTGCTCGATTTCACTGTCTTCGTTTTTTTTCATTTTTTTGTTAATTTTATCAATTATATTTTGTGCGATTTCTAACAAAGTCATTTTTTCGCTGTTTTTTGACCATTAATTGTTTGGAAATCAGCAATCGAGCGTTCTGTTATAGTCAATTGGAGCTTCATAAGCATGTGATTAAGGATTGCGATCGTGCGCTTGAGCTCGATCCTTGTCTTCTTCAAGCTTTCATTCTTAAAGGTCAGCTTCCGATTTATTATTATTATTATTATTATTATTATTATTATTATTATGGTGTGATGATTCCAGTAGTATTGCAATCGAGTTAGTTTCTTGTTAAATGATGAATCAATTCTGGTTATAATTATTTAGAGCGTCATTAATTATGCTGATTATTATTCCGTATAAGATATTTTGAGGATTAAAAAAGTTATCTTTAGTATCGAGGACTTAATTGACTAGTTTAGAATCTGTTTCTTAAGATTATGGCATTTAGCTCTGACCACAAGTTATACTACGTGTATCATATACTTTGTAATGGTTATAAATCGGAACACATTCTAAGAGCCAATAATTTTTTGGCACGATGAAGGCTGCTCCTGGACCCCTTGCTGTGAGCCTGTCACATAGTAGCTGCTATCGTTATAATTGAGAGAAGGTAATCAAGATGTTTACCTTTTGTGGAATGACTTACCGATGTTACTGCAAATGGGGAGAGGATAGGGATAGGATAAGTTGATTTTTTAGTGTTTATGTGGGATGCTTTATAAAAGTATAGCACAAGAGAGTAGGTAAATAACAAATTTCTGTGAGCTCACTCATTTTTGAATGCTAAGGAACTGACAGTTTCTTCCAAAATAAAAACTTCAAAAAAGACTACCATGCACTTTTAATTCTAAGGGAGGGGCAAGGTTTAAGCTTGTAAGGTGTACTTTAGAGAAAAGAGAGGAAAAGGAAAACTTCTTAGTGCGAAATTCTTCGCAGAAAATTTGTTGAAATTTTCATGGAAAGATCACAGAAGGATAGGATATACATTTTCCGAGGGCCCATGAAATATGAAAATGAGTTTCTGCGTCCTACTATGAGGGCTTTATAGGATATTTGGAAAGCTATATTGCCTTTGTATGTAGTAAATATTTGGATTACAAATAATGAGAATCCTGAGTGCTTTCTCGAATCTACATACTAATTATCCCTAACTTTATCTTCTTTATCTCATTCACTATGCCAGTGGGCTTTTTCACTTGCCACCTATCCTAAGGGTCAGTGATAGCTAGCATCCATGAGTATGAACTAAGATGTTATTTCCATGGGAGGGTTCCCTACTCAATAATGTGTAGCACTTTTTAAACCCGAATATACTGATAAGTATGCAAGGGTTGTTAGGTTGTCGCTCCGAAGCGCCACACCAAATATGAGTGTGGTGAGAAATAAGCAATATCATTTAGGTTCTAAAAATACGAGTGGGAGGAGTTTGGAGATTAAGTTTTGATTTGCATCTTAAAATGTAGTGTCACTTATAGAAAAGTTAGTTGAGCTAGTGAAAGTAATGAAGAAAAAATATTAACATTAGTAAACAATGTTGTTGAGGTATATATAAAGGGAGATAAGGTTTTGAAGGAGAAGGTTTTTTGTAAATGAGATATTGTACATATTGTGAGTGCATATAGATGAAGTGGTACTAGAAATCCCGATAAGTTTTTTGTCGAAGGAGACTTGAATGGTCATTTAGGGATGAGTCGTTATGAATATGAAAATGTGTATAGAGGTTTCGACTATGGAATAAGAATTGATGAATGGGAAATCATCATTCATTTTGCATAGTCTTTTGATTTGTTTTTAGCTAATACTTGTCCAATAAACGGGATTCCCATTTGGTGATTTTTTGGAGTGGACTGTGTTGGCAAGGTGGATAGATAAAAGTAATTTCTTGATTGTAAGGTGATTCTAAACGAGAGTGGAGTCCCTTAATATGGACTGTTGGTTTTGGATATTTGCATCAACTCAACCAAGGGAGAAGTTGATTAGATGGTGGAGTTTAATGAGCGCCCAATGGTTGTGGTATAAAGATAATTAAAGATGTCGATTGGGCTTTGGAGGAGGGCCCTGACTTCACTCGGCTAAAGATGAAGACATGAATTTTTAAAGTAGCAAGGGTGGTACTTAGAATTAAGCAAAAATCACTGGTGCACAAGGACATAATATGATGAAATGAGGACATTAAAGTATTGGTTAAGAAAAAGAAGAAATAATGTAATTTGGATGTGGTTAACTCTAGAGATGAAGAAACTATAGCTAGAGGTAGGCAAATTAAATTTAAGGTAAAAGAAGCAATTCGAGAGGCTAAAAACAAGGTGCAAAAGTATGTTTACAATAAATTGAATTTTAAGGAAGGAGAAATGGAGATATATAAGATAGCCAAGAGTAGGTTAATGTTTGTTTAGGATCTTTATATGGTTAAGTGTGTAAAGGATAAATACCCAAGGATTCTTGGCTGTGACGAGATTAAAGGAAGATGGAGGAAATATTTTGACGAGTTGTTTAATAAAAGTCAAGGGGTTGTATAGGGATACAACTATTTTTAATGAAGTTAACTTTGAGTATATGAGGAGGTTACAAAAAATGGAAGTGGAGGAGGCATTGAAGAGAATGACATTAAAGAAGGTTGTTGGTTCAAATGGCATTCCTAGTAAGATTTGGAAATACTCAAGTAATCTTGGTTTTTTGTGGTTAACAAACTTTCTTCAATTGGAGGACAAATAAGATGCCACAAAATTGGAGGAGAAGATGGATGTGCGTATTTATATGAACAAAGGAAATACTCAAATGTGTTCATACTATTGAGGAATAAAGCTTATCTGTCACACTATAAAATGATAGAATAGAGTGATTAGACAAAGATTAAGAAAGTGTGCTTATCTACCGCATAAGCTATCTACCTTATTAGGCAAAATATGAAACGTTATTGTGCATAGAAAAAAGATTTACACATAGTGTTCACTGATTTAGAGAAGGGCTATGACAAGGTACCAAAAAAGTACTTTGATTGGATAAAATGATATGGATAAAATGAGTTTGAAGATGTGTCTCTAAATAGGAGAGAATAAAGGAGGAGTTATTTTATGGATGATCACGTGAGATAATTTCTTGATTAATGTAGCCGACTCCATCTTTTTGGAATTAAGACTTGACTTTGTTGTTGTTGTATCTCATCCATTGCATCTTAGAATCTCGAACTCCTCCATCACTAACAGGATTATTTTTAATTTTGTGATGCAAGTATGTAACGCTCTTTAATTCCCAAAAGTTAAGGGATTGGATATGAGAGAAATTTGTTCCATCCACGGGATTTATTAGAGAGACGCTATGATTGGCCTTACTCCTATAAAGATCCTTAACATACTTTTGTATATGATGAAGGAAGATTCTAGATGGCATAATTCATCTTAGAGAAAATTAAGGAATAATCAAGGTTTATAAACTGATATCAAGCAACCAACTCTGCCTGAATAATTAGAGATTAAACATTATGAAACTTCTCTAGATATTTGAAAGATTAGTTAATCTTTATGCAGTTAGTCCTAGCCCCACAAGTCAACATACAAACTCTACATTAGAAATTTGAGAGAGATCCGTAATTAAGGGGAAGAGAGAAATAGAAATGATTATACAGTGGATGCAAAAAGGTTGATGGAAAAACTTTACTAGTTTATTTTCTAATTAACAGGCATCACCTCTTTTCCTTCATGTTGGTGAGGTGTTTCTGGGATTTTTGAAATAGGGGTTTGTTGGTATTATGTTAAAAGTTCAGGCATTCAAGCAACCTTAATTAATTCGCTTTCTGTCTTTATTTTCTCTTTTTAATCCATCATGCCCCTGTTGTATCCTTGAACGTTGTTGTAATTAGTAACTCCTATGACCTGAACTGATGTAAAATCTTTGATTATATAAGTGTTGTGTTCCAACAATATTTGTTTATTCTAAAATGTAGGTCAAGCTTATTCTGCCATGGGAAGAAAAGAGGATGCCGTGCTAATCTGGAAGCAAGGTTATGACCTTGCTCTCAATCAATCAGCTGATATAAAACAGTTGTTAGAATTGGAAGAGTTCCTAGTAAAAGAATCTGCAAATGAAAATATCAATCAAGAAGAGCATTCTTCTGTGTCAACTGCACCTTCTCCAGTCTCAGAAGGACATAGTATATGTGAAACTGAAACTGCAAAGAACCCGAATAAATTGAGGAACGACTCTGAAACTAGCAGTGATTCCGACCATATATCTGAGGTCCAGAGCAAATTGGTTCATGAATCTCGCGGGCAAAATGGGTCAGTAGAAAAGGTTAAGGAAACAAAAAAATTTGAAAGCAAACCGAATGGTACTTATAAAAAATTGAGCAGTGAGTTGGAGTCGCTCAACAAACC
The DNA here is from genome assembly GCA_026401315.1 of Dysphania ambrosioides. NCBI lineage: Eukaryota > Viridiplantae > Streptophyta > Magnoliopsida > Caryophyllales > Amaranthaceae > Dysphania > Dysphania ambrosioides. The sequence continues at coordinate 5,252,168 of CM048658.1, read as the reverse complement.
TAGTGAAGAACCACGCAATAAAGTCAACACTTCTAAGGTTTCCATCAAGTTAAATTGTAAGAATTCTGAAGAACTGGAGTGGAATGATTCTGTCAAGAAGAACCAGAAAGTTTGTGTTGCTCAGATTTCAAAAACAAAATCCATAAGCTTAGACTTTCGATTATCTAGAGGGATAGCAGAGGTATGTTTTTTCTCTTCCCATTGTTATTGTCATAAGACTATGCCACTGCACTGCTGGCTAGCTGTCAAAATGTTTTGATGTCTGGCCACAGTAGTAAGATTGAGTTCCATCTCTAGTAAATGCTCTTACCCTCTCTTTTCCCAATGTAATTGTCATCGTAACACCTAGGGATATAGTATATTCTATGAAATTACCAATTACATCTACTGTTCATTAATTCCATTTGTACTTGGATTGATCATTTAGGACTTGTTTGCTTTATTCAACATTCTTGCAGGTTAATGAGGGAAGGTACACGTATGCTATATCAATTTTTGACCAGGTAAGAAATTAGCTCTATTGCCTTTACACTGTTGTGCCTTCCCTGTAAAGGGGTTAGGCCTGCTGTTATTTTGTCCAAAGCTTATTTACACAACTTTTTTCTCTGCTGCAGATATTGAAAGAGGATCCTAATTACCCAGAGGCATTGATTGGAAGAGGGACGGCATATGCTTTCCAACGAGAACTTGATGCAGCAATTGCTGATTTCACCAAGGTATTAATTATACTGCTGTGTATTTTGAACCTTAAATTTCTTGCTGATGTGACCTCTTCCAAATTTTTGTTTAGGCTATAGAGACAAACCCATCCGCTGGTGAGGCATGGAAACGTAGAGGCCAAGCTCGAGCTGCTTTAGGAGACTCTGCTGGGGTGAGATAGAATGCAAGATTCTGTTTTTCTATTGTAATTTGATGATAAAAGGCTTAACTATTGTTCTGTTTAATACCTTTTCACCCCAGAAAAAAGTTCAGAATTCTGTTTCTCTTCATTTATAATCAAGAATTATGGTGATTTGTTTAGGAGTTTATTGGATTTGAACCAGAATTCCTTGTCTTTGTACAGTCGAAGTCGCTCACCTTAGGGTATGAAATATGGGAGTTTCCTTGCACAGAGTCAGTTCTTTTGTACGATCAAGTTGCAAAGTTCATTTCTGCTTTCTTCTTTAAGAAAAATATTTTGGTCTAACGCTAAACAGTTGATATTGATTACAACTCTTTGGTTGGCAGAGAGTAAATTGTTGTTAAAAGTTCTTCCATGAAGTTTTTTCATGTTCTCTATGAGAGTAAGTTTTCCGACAGGTTTAATGTACGAAATGTTCATAAATGCAGGCAATTGATGACTTGTCCAAGGCATTGGAGTTTGAACCGAATTCTTCTGATATACTGCATGAGAGGGGTAAGTTGGTCAAAAAACATTTAATTCACTTGCTTCCTGTCTCTGTAACTTTTCTTTCCTTTCATATCTTTCCCGTAACTCTGTTGGTCTGATCCCCTCATAGTTTCAGTGTGCTTACCCTCGTCTTTTATTTGGATACCCTCTTTACTGACCTTTCAGTTCAGGTGTTGATTTTTTATATGTTTTATTGTCATATTAAATATAAGGGTGGTCTATAGACTAGTGTTAGAATGAAAGATGGTGTTTGGATAGATGACTTCCTAAAATATTCCATTATTCAACTTCTAAAGGGGGCTATTGTTTAGAATTTTTTCCTGGTAGGTTAACATTTATGTTTTCGTTAGTGATGGAATTGAATAGAGATAAATTTTTATATGAAGCTGCGGAATAACGCTGGACCTTCTGTTTTTTACATGTAGACTGCAGCAGGTTCCCATTTGATTATTATTCCAAGAGTTATATTCGTTTGGAAGTATATGAGGCCTTTTCTGAGGGCTTTTTTTTTCTATTTAAACTAGAAACCACTTCTTAGATTTCTTGCTTTTTTCTAGCTCTTTTTTACATTTATTATTTTAATAGTTTTTAAAAGCTCTTCATTGCTCAGAGTAAACAACCATTGCTGTTTCAAATAGACAGCTGTCTGATGTATATTTATTTTGTTGTTTAGGTATTGTCAATTTTAAGTTCAAGGATTTTGGCGCTGCTGTGCAAGACCTTTCGACATGTGTCAAACTTGATCCGGGCAACAAATCTGCATACACTTATTTGGTGAGTCATTCACATTTTGATACGTGGATTTTGGATAGCAAAAATATGCATGTCTGCTTTCATTCTTCTTCAAATATATGCATGTCTGTCTTCTTTCTTCTTCTCTTTGTAACTGACGATAGTATCATATCATAAGGGTCTATCCTTATCATCGATTGGGGATTACAAGAGAGCAGAGGAGTCACATATGAAAGCACTTCAATATGACCGTGATTTTCTCGAGGCTTGGACTCATCTAACCCAGGTTCTGTTTACTAACTTCCCACTTACTTTCACATCCTTCTTTATTTAAATTGCTCCTTAAGCTGGGTTTTGTTATCTGTAGACTTGATAGTCATCATAATTGCTCGGTTCTTGTTCTGAGCATTCAAACTTTGAATTGACTTCAAATAAAAACCTATCCCTTTCTTTTTGGTTACAGTACAGCTGTAATTATTTTAAAATGAAGTTATTTATAACTTTGATGTATTCTGTTAGATGCTACAGTATGACAAATTAACTAGATTGGTAGTTTAAGTATTCAAGGTGCTAACTAACAAAAATACTTATTGAAACTGCAACTAAAAGTTCTTGTATCTTTTGTTTTATATTAGAATACGAAATTTATTTCCAATAAGTTCATGGCTGCATCAACTAATCAATTTGTTATGTGTTTGGTTTGTCTTATCCAACTTCACATTGTCTTTCTTAGAGGCACTAAATTTGATTGAATTATAAAAGTCAGATATAATAAGTTTAGCTGGTTTGTATCTGTTCATGCTTGCAGCTTTATCAAGATCTGGCAAATACAGAGAAGGCTTTTGAATGTCTCATACGGGCTCTAGAGATTGATGGGAGGTAATGTTGGCAAAAGTTTATCTGTCCCTGGCTTAATGTGGTTAAGGATGTATGATAATCCCTTCTCATTTGAACATTTATTCCTCTCGTCATGATTTGTCTATTCTGTTGTGTTGTTTTATAAAAAATTTCCATGCATTTTGGCCTGTTTAGGTATGCAAAAGCGTATTACTTGCGTGGACTGCTTTATCATGGAATGGGAGACCACAGGTATAGCCTTATCACCAATTCAAGTAAAAAGGTTTTGGGGTTTTAAGGGGGAAGGAACTACTGAACTCAAGAAAAGGGAAACAAACACCCCTGAATCATTACTCTGTGCCCTTAATATACCCTTATATCAGGCTATATATTGTGCTGAATAAAAAAACTATGATCTTACTGGTCTATATCTCTAGTATTGGTGCATATATGGGGAAATATAATAAGACATGGTATTTCTTTTATTTTTTTTCTTTTTTTCTTTGTTATGTTTGAGAGAGAAAGAGACCTGTCACATCATCTTCAAGTTATGTTGGATATAGTGCTTATCCATCCTTTAGTTGCTCTTCTGCAAAGGGAGCTCAAATGAGAGGCTTGAAATAGTGAAAACCATAATATTTCGAAATTAACTTTCTACTGGTTGTTTGTATTTAGCTTCGATGGGCGATTTTCTTCTGCCTTCTTCTTTACTGAATGTTCATTTTCTCTTACTGACAAATGGATGGAACTCTTCGGAAACAGGAATGCCATCAAGGATATATCCATGGCACTTAGTGTTGAGAACTCAAATGTGGAGTGTCTGTATTTACGAGCATCCTGTCACCATGCCTTAGGACAATTCAAAGAAGCGGTATAAAGATTATGTCCCTACTTCCATCCTACCATTAATTTCATTTCAAAGAGTATTATTCATAGTTACTACTCCATACTATTTAATCAATTATACCAGGTCAAAGACTATGATGCTGCTTTGGATTTAGAATTAGACTCTATGGAGAAATTTGTGCTTCAGTGCCTTGCTTTTTACCAGGTAATTGGTAGTATAGTAATAAAGTTTAATAAAATATTGCTATAGCTGAGGTGTTACCTCAGTATTCTGATTGTCATCAATGGAAAAAACTTGCATTTTACTCAGAAATGTTTACAACTTCACTTATCCAACCACTGTGGTCTATTTTTCCCCAATGGTTTATAGTTTTATACTTAACTACCTTTGGTGAACCACATTAAAATAGCCAAGACTCTTGATATTTTGGTAAAAACCGGTGTAGAAAAAATGGATTTCTTTGACGAGATGAAGGAATCTTCAATAATAAATGGACTGGCATATATCTTGTATGCCATAACTATTACCATAAATGTTCCCTCAATGTTTTGAGTGCAAGAATAACCACCATCTGTCGGACTGCCCACACTTTGTGAGGTTCTTAGTCAGTCTGTAATTATGTAAAGTTTAATTTTCTTGTGTTCCACTGCTGCTACTCACTACTTATTCCTGTACTGAATGTTTGTATTAAGGACAAGTATTCTCTTTTTACTGTTAAAGGGGGAAAGACTCCCAAAGGAAAACCGAGTTACATTTTTTTCTTAGAATGATTCATGCTCCTTCATGAACTAGTTAGAAAATGGTTTAACATTATTGAAATGCTCAATATGCTTGAGCTTGACTCTTTCTTAAACTGATTTAGTTTAAGTTTCTCCTTTTTGTTCATGCAGAAAGAAATAGCACTTTACACAGCATCAAAACTCAGCAGTGAGTTTTGTTGGTTTGACATTGATGGCGACATTGATCCCCTTTTTAAGGTGATAATCTACTATAGGCATTATATTTTCTAGTTTCTGAACTTAAGTTAATATTTTTCTACTTTTGTCTGCTTTTGTTTTTTTTTTTTGTATTCTCTTTGAAAATTATTGTCTATTGTAGAAGCCATTACACTGGAGTAGGTTGTATATATACTTCATATCTTATATTGGGAAGTTCTTTATTCTTTTGTGAGTAATCAAATTTACTTTTCTCCTGGACATATGAAAGCCTTTCTCATATAGTTGTGTAAGGTTTGAGAATTTGCATAAGATCGTAAGTGTAAAGTTTCCCTTTTACTATCTGAAAGTGGAAGGCTTGTATTACTTGATTTGGTGATTTAAAAGTTAGAACTTTTTCCAATTGATCAATTACTGTTCTAAATGACCTGATGACTGTATCCTCCATATTTGTGACTGCAACTCTGGATTGTAATTTTGACTAAGATTTTCTCGTTTATCATTCAGTGATAAGGTGAGTTATGATAATTTTATGGACTGCTGATATCCTACACTCCTACATTAGGTGACCAGTGACATTGACCCCTCACTTAGCATCAAGATATTTTTTTTACATGGTATCATGTATGGACTACTAGTTTACTCTTATAAAGTGTGTAGGCCCGTACTAGATTTCTAGTTTCCTGCATTCATGTTAGTCATCCTGTTCAAGAGTAGCAATATTTAATACTGATCATAGTATTTGTTGCCAAACTCAGGAGTACTGGTGCAAAAGATTGCACCCCAAGGATGTATGTGAAAAGGTCTATAGGCAACCTACATTGCGGGACTCCCTGAAAAAGGGTAAGCTCAGGAAGCAAGATTTGGCTATGACAAAACAGAAGACTGCTCTTATGCATGCTGCAGACTCCATTGGACAAAAGATTCAATACAACTCTGCAGGCTTCTTGCCCAATAGGCGTCAGGTATTTCTATTTTAGTGCTGATGTGAGATAATTTGACTTTTCTCATTTTGGATATTTTAGCTAATTTCTCTAGTGCTTATTCCAACTTTGAATCTTGTTTTACTTTTACTTTGATTGATGAGAACGTTCAAATTTTGAAGTACCACCATTGTTGCCCTGTCATTCCCCCCCCCCCCCCCCCCCCCTACCCTATAATGAGTTGTTCCATTGTTTTCTCTTGGCATGAGATGCAGAACCCCTTAATTGTAGGATGATTGACATCTCCTTGTGCTTGGGGCTCCACATGTTTGTGTGAAACTTGGTGGTTCTAAATCTTATGAATATTTATGAAAAATTTGCTCCTCTTTGCTCTTCCTTGGAGATTATTGACTAGTCTTAATAATATCTAGCATCGAATGGCGGGATTGGCTGCTATTGAAATAGCTCAAAAAGTTTCAAGGGCCTGGCGAGCTTTGCAAGCAGAGTTGAAGAATGCTGGTAAAGGTACCGGAAAATATGGTAGGAGAGCTCGGAGAAAGGAAAATATGAATATGCATAGTCAGAACAGAGGTGGTCCTGGTTGTAGTACTAGTAGCTTGTCAGACACTTCAACTTCATATGGCGTATTTGAAGATAAGCCATCTGCTCGAGCTATGATGTCATGGCAAGATGTATATTCCTTGGCTGTAAAGTGGAGACAAATCTCAGAACCCTGTGATCCAGTTGTGTGGATTAACAAGTTGAGGTAATAAGCATCTCTTACAACAGCAGATTGATGGGTGCACTTCAACTCACTGCATGTTTTTGTGTAGCACTACTGCTAGCTATTCCATGATATGTTGTCACATCGCCCCCTTCCCCATTACTCCAGCAGTGAACAGTCAGGAAATTTATGGTTGGGGGTTGGGAGGGAGGTGGGGGAGGGTCGCTGGCTTTTAGAGTTATATGACCCGAACTCAAGCTAATTGAAACAAACCATTCTAGTGTGATAATTATATGATATGATAATAGTTGTTACCTACTTCTAAGTGTGCAAACCAAAGGTTATTGACATTTAGTCTAATATACTAGCATTGGGAGAATTAAATGGAAGGGATAATAGTAATTTAGATGAGAAAAAAAAAATTGTGTTGGTGAAGGAACCAGCAATGTTAGTATCTGGTGAAAGGCAAAAAAAATTCGTAATTGTGGTGGTGGTGTGTTGGTGTTAGACTTCCCTTGAATGGTTAAAAAGCATGTAATTCACCATTTAAACAGATCTCATGACAGAATTATAAGTGCAAAAAGTTTGAATCTCAGGTCAGCAAGGTGAAATTAGTGAAACATTGGGCACCAAAGTGGAATTTTTCCTAATAGTTTCTACGTTGAAAGTAGTGCTTAAAAGTGGTAGTATTGGTCTTTAATTGTAGGGACATGATGGTCTGTGCTTAATGCTAGTGGTTCGTAGGATTCCTTTGTTATTACTAATCTGTTAGTGGATTCCACATTGTAGTTGTGGTGCTAGTTTGTAGCTATGTGGCTATCTCCTAAAATAATTTTCTCTCTTCAATTATTGACTATAACAGAAAAAACCTAAAAAAGTGAGAAAAAAATACATATATTTAATGAACAATTATGATTTCTCGTTGTATACTTGCTTGTAAGGTCCATTATCTTTCTCTTGCACAGTTTTTAGATGGAAATTTATAATTATAGGAATAGCTATAGACTTTGGCTAATATAGAACACAGAATAGGATAATTGACCTTTTAAATTTGTAAATGAAAATTATTGAATTGTTTACCTTTTATGACTTCTGAAGACTGACAAATTTGAAGTTAAACTCTTGGTCGTGTACCTTTTATAATCAAATATTCGTAATCTCATTGTAGAATCCAGCTCCCACCTTTTGGATATGGAAACTGATGATTTTTTTTTTTGCCTTTCAGTGAAGAGTTCAATGCTGGTTTTGGGTCTCATACTCCACTTATCCTAGGACAAGCTAGAGTTGTTCGCTATTTCCCTAACTTTCACAGGTAATATGGTGCCCTTTTTCCTGTTTATATAGATTGAAGCCTTCAGTGACCTGTTTGATTTTCTGTACCGCAGAACATTAAATGCTGCCAAGGCTGCAATAAAGGAAAAGAAGTATGCATGCAGCAAGGCTGATGCTGTTATCAACTTATCTGATAACAGCAAATTGCAAGATGTAAAAGAAATACCTTCCATCTTACTTTTTGTCTCCTTCCACAGTGTCATTATTTTGTCCACCGTATATGTTAATTGCGTTATTGCTATTACTTTGTCTGGAAGTCTTTCTGCTCTATGTGCCAATTGACAAACATTAAACTAGCACATTTGATATTTCAAATTCTTAGAATGAAATAAATAATAAATTGGCATTTAATAAGACTAGTGATGACAACAAACACAATTTTGAATTAACAATTGGTGGGATGTGGCTCTACCAAGTGTCTGAGATACATACAAATGAATAAAATCACTTGGCCAAATATGGTGCCAATCATTCATTTTAATATGCGAACATAGTGCCAATCACTAGGCCAAATTTAATATGCTAATATGTCTCATTGGATCTGTTTTCTATTGTTCATTCATTATAAATTTTAATTGTTCATTCACATGAGCTTGCTGCTTGATGCCTTCTCATCATTTATTTCAAACTTTGTAATTTCATCCTTTAGTAAATTTTGTCAATTATCTTCAGATTATGCTTGCGGATTCCTGCTCTGATCTACACAAAACTGTTGGTGAGGACTTCTGGGTGTCTACATGGTGCAATAGTATGGCATTTGAAGGGTAAAGTATATGTTTGAGATTTTTATCTGACTTCAGCCCATTTATCTCTGTGAACACCTGAATTTGTAGAATTATTGATCCTTTCTTCGTGTTAGCTTCATTGATGTTGAGGATAAGGAAGCTATATTAATTAAATTCATGATCAATCTAACTTACTTCTTGTTGTTTGTCACTCTCAGAAAGCAGTTGGAGGGGACAAGAATCACACTTTTGAAATCGTATGATTCAAGTTCTTTGATTTGCATTATTAGTTTGGTAATTCTCTACATTTTTTCTTTGAAACAAGCTGCTGCAAACACTTATTTAGCCTATATGCATTGTCCTTTTAGGGGAGAACGTGGATTTGATTTTGCAATAAGAACGCCTTGTACACCTGCTAGGTGGAACGAGTTTGATACAGAAATGGCAATGGCATGGGAGGTTTGTAATTTTGCATATTAATTGTTACGAGTCCCTGACATTTTTATATTCTGATTCTTCCTGGTTCAACCTTGCTTTTGGATTTGTTTCTATCCTACATATAAAAGCCTCTTCGTGGTAATTTTCATTCATGGGAAAGAACTATCTTTTAGCTCGAGAGGTAATATTGCTCCATTTTTCATTGAATCATCTAGCTTGTCGCTGCTCAAGATTTTGACAAATTAATGCTATGTGTTAAACTATTAGGCAAACACATTAAAACTCACTGTAAGATCTTATCACATACAACGCCACATTTAGAGGCTCAAGATTCAAACTGGTCTAGCTCAATTAAATGTGGCTTGCTACTATTGAATTAACGTTCAGAGCAATACCTGTTTTGTACTATCATGTTTTCTCTTTTCTCAAGACTTTGAGAGCAACATCAATTGTATTTGTAGCTTCTATTGATCCAGATGCAGAGGATCTAAATATTGTGTTTGCAGGCTTTGTGCAATGCTTATTGTGGGGAGGCATATGGGTCTACTGATTACAATGCCCTTGAAAATGTCAGAGATGCAATTTTGAGGATGACATACTACTGGTATAATATCTTTTATGTCTTGCTTATTGGCGTTCCATTCTGCATGTTCAAGTGGTGATGCTGTATTTCCCATTGTAAAGTAGTTCATCATTTTGGGGGGTATGTTAATATCATATGCTTGTCTGCCCCTTGTTGAAGGTCAGGGTATGCTTTCCAAGGGTTATCCTGGGGTAAAATTTGTACTCCTTGGTGATACTAGGGCTATGGCTTTCTTGTGCTCTTTCAATTTTCTATTTTCCTTACTGATATCTGAATGATAAGGAGTGTCTTTATTAAGCACAATCTAGCTTTCTCACTATATGCAAACAGAAAAACAATCCCATGTGTTCACTATTTATTAGTCTTTTTCGGAAAAAGATTGTGTCATATACAAATCATCTACACTAACCATCCCTAGAGAAAACTTCCTCTTTGACCTTAGCATAGATTACAGATATTAAGAAATCCCACTTGACAGGAGCTGTTTTTTTGTGGGCTCATTTACCCCCTCATAAATGTGTGACTTGGAACTCAAAATTTGTTGCACCCAAAGATTCTATTTACATGATGGAAATTGGTAAATGCTTAAAAGTGGATTTTTTGAACTTAACACCCTCTAGAAAAAAGAATCACTCCTTTTAAACAAACTGCTAGTTCTTCAGTAAATTGATTAATGGACAAAGGGAGTAAAGATTATGGAGTATTTAACTGATAGTTCTTCTCCAAATGAACATGGCTTTGCAGGTATAATTTCATGCCACTATCAAGAGGTTCTGCTGTGGTTGGATTTGTAGTCTTGCTAGGTTTGTATCTTGCCGCAAATATGGAGTTCTCGGGGAGTATTCCGGAAGGAATGCAAGTTGACTGGGAAGCTATTCTTACCTTCGATCCTGACTCCTTTGTGGAGTCTGTGAAGAAATGGTTGTATCCCAATCTTATGGTGACAACATCTTGGAAAGATTACCCAGATGTTGCATCAACCCTTACAACTACTGGTTCAGTAATAGCTGCACTCAGCGCTTACAATAACTGAAGTCTTCTGATATGCGAAGAGGTAAACAAAATGGAGCACTTACTCTTCTCCCTTTAAATCGTCGCCTTTCCTAATTGTTTGATTTCTTAGAGAAGACTCAAATGAGCCTGACGAGGTCGTTCATTTATTACTTGATTCTGCTGTTATTTTATGGATACCGTAATCTCTTTGTATAGATTTGGAGAATAGTTTTGTTCCTTTGATTATAACTTGAAAGTTTTCTTCAAAATATGTTGTGCAAGGGTCATTTTGATGACGTTCACTATTCTAATTGTTTCATGCAGTGAAAATGCTGGTGGTAACATGGATCCTTATGGCAGCTGAAGGAGCCGTGATTAAGATTGATGTAATACACACATGTGCCATCTCATTCTTTTTAACTGTTGTACATTAGTTTTTCTGAAATTTATTATATGCACCAACACTACCATGTAATAAGATGTACCATCTCGTAAGAGCATGTAAGTTAAAAATTATGACGGGGTGCACTTAGTGCTAGGTTTACATGGGTGCACCATAGATGGTTTATAGTTTTTCTTATTTGATTTGTAATATTCTCAGATACACCATTTACCCCACTGAATTTGGTGTTTAGTTTTTAGGGATAGTGATAGTTTGTTTCAGGGTGGAATGTTATATATTCCTCCAAATTTCCTGAACCTGTGTATCTTAGCCTGGCAGAGACAACGAGAGTATTGCATACTCCGTATAAGCTATGTATAGAAAATTCAGTGGTCTTTCTTGAAAAAACTTGCGTTGCAAACAATTCAAATATTTATGATATAGTGCATCCATGATTTCTAGATCTAGTAAAGTAGCTTTTCGAAGTGACAAGCAACTTATCGGTAAATCCAGAATCACCAGTATATCAGCCATAATAGTTTGAAAGTTGAATTGTCATTATTACTTTACACTTGCTTATAAGGCAATAACTGCATTCTGTGTTCAATTAAAAAAGTCTTTTGATGTAAAATTATCTGCTTTGTATAATTTCAAAGTCAAGTAAAACTTTAGCTATCTTGCCTTATGTCAACTGCTCTTCCCTTAAGATATAAATAGGTTTTGAACTAAGCATTATAGTACATATGATATCCAAAGGCCTTGAAAACGAGATTAGAAATCAATTAAAAGGTACCTAAATAGATTGAATTTTATATTTATAGTCAAAATAGATAAATAAATCACTTGTAGAGCGTAACAAGGCCTTATAAAATCTTTGTTAAGTATATTAAGAAGTTCCTTCATCGGATCCAAAATTGGTCAATTAATAGAATTTTGAAAGTAATAATATATCATTTTGAGATATTTTCGAAAAATTTTCAAAATTAAATTTAAGATATTGGTGCCTCCTATTATCATATAAGGAGGTTTTGGACATATCATTATCTTATTTTCTATTTTTGAATGTCCTAAAAATGAGTTTAAAATCCAAGTGTAAAATTATGGAAATTTATTGAATTAGATTATTAGAGCGAAACAAGATGATTCTAATCACTCTAAGATAGAGATGGACAGTGGGTTAAACTAGCTTGATCAGCCCGGTCCAAAAGTGACCTGACCCACTTAAAATATGGGCTGGTTACAAATTGAAAACCCCAAGCCCACCCTAACACTAGCAGTGGTGGAATCACACCAGAATTTGCCACTTTTTCTGCAAACTTGGGCATGTTCATGGCGTATGAGCCAATAATATGAGCTGCATAATATGGTGATGTAGATTTTTTTATCTCTAAGAAGCCAATCTTTGTGATTAAAACCTTCGAGAATAAAGTATGCCATGCAATGTAAAATTCTGAGGGAAGGGCATTCTAGATCACTTGGTTGGTTCATGCTAAGTTCCTAAGACTCCTAAACACCGAAACATGTTCAGGGCCATCTATGAAGGGCATTTCTTTGAAACATTTGGAAAGATTTTTTTCTTCTAAAAGGAGAGCTTGGTTCATTTATGGCACAATAGAAACAATAAGATAGAAATATGGAGATGGGATATGCTTGAAGGATAGAAATATGGAGAGGATTATTTGGGATTAATTGAGCTTTGAAGTAGATGTATCATTATTGGTGTTTATATTTTCTTCTAAACTATGTTTCTTTGAATTAGATAATCTGGTATAGCAAGATATAAGCTGAACTAAATGCCCCTCATACATTTGGAATTAATTTAAAGAAAGGCATAGTAATGTCAGCATCCTAACGAGGTAGCTCGAGAGTTTCGCTAGTTTAATCATGTAGACAAATTGTTGACTCAACCATGACATAGCTACAACTCTTAAAAAATATTGTTAGGTGTTGGTGTTGCTCACGCTATTCACAAATGACCTCCATAAGTCCATAAGGTATTTCATTACATCTACTCATCAACAGACCAACAACCCCCATGAGGAGTCAAACCTGCTCATAGAAAGAGTACGTGTAAGAAATGAGGACTATTGGTTATGTTGTTCTTAATTCTCTCTTCTTAACTCCATGGCCTACCTGTTTATAATACCCCTATACCTTGTATAATTAGAGTGTCCATCCTATAATTGGGAGTAATGTACACACCCTACTCTCATATACATTTGGGAGTGAAGAAGATGGAAGGGTATAACATTACACCTGAGTTTATTGCACCAAAAAACAAAATTACACCTGAGTTTAAGAGAGAAATGTAGTATGAAATTAGATAGAAGATATTTTATGGTGGCTTAATGTTGCGATGCAAATTTTTATAAATTGTTGAGCTAAAAAAAATTAAACCGTTCTAATGGAAGGACTGCTCAATAAAGGCGCTTTGGTGTACGGAAGAAAATCAATGGCCGGGCGGACCAAGTATAAGGAATGAGGCTATACTATAGCCTACTTGTGTTTTAATATTGAAATACTTAAATTCTAGGACAGAGTATGTCAAGAAGTTTTGTTTTTAATAGCAATAACACTTCTTAGGCAGCTATCCATTTACCAAATGCTTAGCAGTTTAGAAACTCTTTTCTCAGTTTTTCGTCTACTTTGGCTGTCGTTATTGAAAGATTATCCTAATTTCAAGAATCAAATAATGTAACGAGTTAACCCCCGATTTAAATTAAAGAAAAACCAGAAATTGCCTGACGAGTTCTTGAGTGTGACAAGGAAATTAGCTGCACATACCAATCTATCATGAGTGTTATGATGACTCCCATATGCATGCTAAGGGATTTCAAACATTGCAGCTTCGTTTCCACCTTTGCTTTCTTCCAATCACTAACCTTATGTCACTAAGCTAATATGACAAAAAAAAACTTAGTTAATCAGTATCTTTCCCACTCAAATCAAATGATAAATTTCACAAAAACTCTTTAAAATTGCCAAAAGATAAGTTTCCAAGTACAATTGGGATAATGGGATTGTCTCGAGAAAATACGGCTGCCTGCCATACTCGATTAGTAAAGGTTTAAAGGGAAGAAAAATGGGCTAAACGTATGCTTCACTTTAGCTTTAATCCATTGGAAATCAAAGCCAAAGAATACTCTTCAGCTTCTTTAGGCAATATCCCAAGTAAAGAATGCGGATCTTAGATCTAAGTTTGGCAGTTCTAATCATGCCATCAGTCTAAACCAAGTGCTACTGGTTCAAAGCGTGATAATTAATTGATTTTTTAACCAAATTGTTTTCGAGGATATGAATAAAGCAGGTTTTAGGGGAGAATGTTTATCGCTAATAATCGAAGATTTGCCTCAGTAAAACAGTAAAAGCAGTGCCAGGTAGTGATGACTGATAAGAACATTTCACCAGTCAGCCATTAGAACTCTGCACGCCTATGTATTTGGGATACAAATTTAAGAACATATTATATTGCTAAACAAGATGTTTAACTGTTTGGTACATTGTACGTCACTTGTGCCAACGGCAAATGTTTGGTTAACCCCCGACCTGCCCTTGAGAAAGAGGACGAGAAGGAGAAAGAAGGCCATCAAACAATTTGAAAATGGCAGGTGGTTATAGTGAAAAAACTGCTAACCCTTGGTGTCAATGTATTAGTCCTTAACAAAGACATGAAGATGATATTGGTGCAAAATTTCAAGTTAGCTTATCATATACGTTGATATGCTCTCAACTATACCTTCAGTTGAAAACTGAATCTCAATCTCCGATAGCCAGTGTTGAAAACTTGCTTGCAGAGTTCAAATTGTTACATAGGTTGAGATTCCATATTTAGTCACAAAATCGAGCTTAGATAAGGTTAGCAAAGCACTTGATATAAAAACTTGACTAATGATCTCCTGGATTTGAACAGAAAAACAAGATCTAAACATATCTTGAATTCCTAAAACTAGATTATTGTCAGGAAAAGACACAAACACCTTAATAGCAAATATATCAAAAGGCAAAACAAAACCTTGCAACAGATGCTTAAACCCATAACAATCAAAAGGGCACACCGGCACATCTAATCCAAAGACTATGCAGCTCGATTTTATACTAGATACTAAAAACTAGATACTATGCAGACAGCTTCCTCACTTACTCAGTTATCATTTCTTGCTAAGAAGTGTGGAGTGATCAATTTTGTGACCTCAAGAAATCCCACACGTTCCTGTCCAGCAAATATTTTCTTCAGCTTCTCGTCACATATAATGACTTTCTTGTTGCTTGGATCCTAAACATGAGACAAAATTCACACATTACTAAAAGGTTTTAATACATTGTGAATCATAATTACTCCCAACAGGAAGCAGTTAGAAGTTATGATCCAAACAACTCACAAGAAAACAATTAACAAACGTGTACGGGTTCTGTTAGGTTATTCAGTAATTCTATCAGAGAAAGATATACGGAGCAATAGCTTAAAGAAACTAACTATAAGAATAAAATGCAATTGCCATCCAAGCAGCATTATCCCTCTTTTTTTTTCTCCATTCACAGCAACTTCTGTAAGTACGTTGCCAAAAAAAAAAAAAAGAAACACCTGTACATAAGAACTTTCAATTCATGGTTTATCAATTTATTACTCCTTATAAACAACACCAAAGAAAAGAATACATGAAAGAGGAGTGTCTTCATGCTAATTCTTTGATTGCACAACTCAGATACGATTCATTTTTACTTTGCCAAAATTAATGAAAGCTAAAAAGGGACCACATTTAAACAAACAAGAAAAGGCAGACTAACTCAAGCTTATATCCAATTTATTCTTGAATAACCAAGCTTGAGGTTGATTCTGGATAAAGCATTGCTTCGTAATTCCTAAGAAACAAAGGGAACTAAATAACTCATATGACTGCAATGTGTACCCATTGTTTAAGAACCATTCATCATCGGAAACCATATAATCTCACTTCTCTAAAGGAGGAAGGCAGTAAGCCACCACTACTACTTTACTTTGTGATTATCTGGTAGTTTCCCCAATAAACATACTGAGTCAAAGAACGTACCGAAATATACTCATGATAAAAACATGAAAAGTACAATTTTACAAACTACAAACATATCGAGAAGTGACAACTTTTTCCGGCCATTCTAATATGACCTGTTGTATGACTTGTACCTGGATGCAGAAAGTCTCCCTCTGCTCATGAATCATATACGACTTGATCAATATTTGATTTCACAATCAGATGACATATTATGAGGTCAAAACCAGCCAAAACATCCTTAAAAATCAGCATTCAAATGACATTTAACAACAAACAAACCGAATACGAAGGGAGCAACAACACTATAGGTGCTAGAAAACTTCAATAACCAACATTGATAGACAAATTTCATATACTTCGTAATAAAATTTTCACCTCAACTAATACATAAACCCCTTTGGCCCTTTTACCATTCAATTTGAACCGTTTATTGCCTAATACGTAACATATTTTCCATAGGAACCCCACATCAGACTATTAGAACTTGACATTCATACTATTAAAATGGAGGAGGCTCGTGTAGTCTTATCCCGTACTGTATCAAAATTGGATGAAAAATTGGCATAACTTCAAATACAAATAAATACAGACATACAGTAAATAAGAACATAAAAAACTAACCAAACATGTCAACGTTGGAATATACAGTAATTACACAACCAGTGAATACTATACAACTCCGTATATCAATATATCTCTGCTATTTTAGCCCTAACATATAATAAATAATAATAGTAATAAAATCATAAAAATTCTACAAGTCAAACCGATATACAAATTAGTCAGATAAGCGCAAGGTCTTAAAGTGTAAATTCCAGAAAATTATGAAAGAAATGCATAAAATTACAAAAGAAGCGGAAATAAAAAGGGGAAACCTGAAGATTGTTGTCTTTGATGTACTTCCAGATGACCTTAAGAACTTGGGTTCTGGCAATTTCAGGAGCACCCACAAACTCTTTAAGTTCATCAGAAATCTGTCTGGGCTTCGTTATTCCTCTCGGCTTCCTTGTCACACAAGCCGCCACTCCTCCCAATTTCCGACTCGGGAAATACACCGCCGTCGCAGGAATGTTCACCGGTGACCCTACAAAAACCGACGGATTCGTGGACCCGAACATTACCGACCTCATTCCACACCCTGTAGCAACTGCCATTCTCTCTCTCTCTTTCTCTTCTCCTTTCTGCTTTGTGTGTTTTCTTCTAAATTTTTGGTTCAAGAGTGAGTGCGCTCTTTTGCTTCTACTCCTTCCTTGGATAATGTTTTTGATTTTTAAACATTCTTGGGGGAGTCTCTTCATTTATATACGTTGATCTTCCTACAGCTTATCCTGGCCCTTGGTTTGATGGATTTCTGTCTTTTTTGAAATAGGATGAAGAGACTATTGCTGGATTTGGGACAATGGGCTAGCCTTATATTATTGCTATCGGAATTAACAAGATCATGGGCTAGCCTTATATATTATTGCTATAGGGTTTAGGGTTTAACCACATCATGGGCCTCAAGAGGCTTGTTCATGACTCATGGGTCTTCTTCAAGCCTAATTGTGATCTACATGGTCATTTTACCCAAGTCATTCGTGAAAAATGTTTAATTGAACTCAAACATAGTATCAAAAAGACTTATTTATTTCCGGAAAAAAAATACTTATTTATTAGTATACTCTATACTAAGTTGCATGATCAAGTTTAACTAATACTCCCTACGTATCACTAAAATTGCCCCATTTTTATCTAAGTGAAAGTTCAAAAAGTTTGAATATAAATTCATATAATGTTATAAGAAATAATATATTCAAGTGGGATCCTGTTGGATGCATCTCAATACAAATTTTTGAAATATCAAGTTTTCATAATTTTTTTCCTTACGGATTTAGAAATAAAAACGTCTAAAGTCATATCTTGGAGACAACGAAAAGTCAAATGAAGTAAACTTAGTGGGATGGAGGGAGTATATTACTAACTTCGTCAAGTCAAAGTTTAAAAAGTTTGACTACAAATTCTCATCATACTATTAAAAATATTATAGTTTAAGTAGGATATTGTTGAATACATCTCAATGATATTTTTTTAAATATCAAGTTTTATAATTTTTAGTCTAACGGAATAGGAGATAAAAGCACAGTAGTAATGCACAAAATGATTAAAACTTCAAACAAGCATCAGAATGAGAGTGAGACACATAGTCGTTATCTTTTTAGGACTTATGGCCAAGTT
Source organism: Dysphania ambrosioides (assembly GCA_026401315.1). NCBI lineage: Eukaryota > Viridiplantae > Streptophyta > Magnoliopsida > Caryophyllales > Amaranthaceae > Dysphania > Dysphania ambrosioides. Next base: position 5,234,083 of record CM048658.1, on the reverse strand, counting down.
AAGTTATTCCCGGAAGTTTAGCACAATTGCACAAAGGGGGTAGACTTTGAAGTTAAGAACCTGCAGGTTAACATAACTTTATCTTTTTGGTAACTTTTATATACCAATACCTTTTATTCTTCGTTCCGAAGTTCATGACAAAGCGCTCTTTCTTCAACCTGAAGTCATAAAGAAAAATAATAAGCCACAATGTGTGCTAAATGATAGGCTAAAACATTAAAACCTCAACCTTTTTTCTATATGTTTTAAAGGATTCGTTTGCTGTCCCACATATTGGATTCTAAATTACTTTTATCCAATCACGTTATTCCAAATTTACAATAATCATGGCTACTTAGTTATTGTACCCTGTATTATCTTAAGAGAATAATTTCTGCTTTTTTACTTTCTTCTCTTATTTGATGCAAAGTGTAAAGTCAGGATTTTTTTTTTTTAAAAAAAAAAACAAATAGTAGTACGCAGTGCAGTAGATTTTAAGTCAACGTAATACAGAAGACTAGAAACTCTAACTTCAAGTCATGAAGTCACCAAAATAAACCAAATTAAAGTACATTTTCACTAAAATCACATATAGGCCCTATTTTCATCACCTTAAAAAACAATATTCAACAAAAAAAATATTTTATTCTGTAAAATTTAGATCTATTTTACATAAGTCAATTTTTATCTGCACAAATCAGCTTTAATCAAAATAAGTTCAGTAAAATCAAGAATTTAATGAGTAAAATTTTGTTTTAGTCAATTATAATATTTGGTCGTATATTTTAATGGTAATAATTGTGTATATTTTATTGGTAATAATTGTGGTTCATGAATTATGATAATTGATGGTTTTATGACAATGCAATAATAAAACAAAAGTGTAAGTTAAAATATAAGTTAGGACATGATTTTATGCTGTTTATGTGACGACTTTTAAATGTCACTACCTAAATCTTATAAGCTTGTAAAATTTTCAAAACTTTTTTGAAAAATGAAGTATAATAACTTTGACCCTATTCGTTTAAATTATAAATTAACACAAGCAAATTATATCCTAAAATAAAGTGGGGGCAAATTACCGTTGTACATGATATTTTCTCACCGCATGAATTGAAGGTAGAACATATCCAAAACATAAATAAATCAAAGTTGTTAGATTTGATGTGCAAGCACCATCTTTTGGTAGCAACAAAGACATTTGGGTGGCAAAATCTTACATTACACTACCGTATTTATAAACCATTGATTATATCATTACTTATATGATTCCTTATAAGAATAATGTGTGGATTTTAGATTTGCATGGCAAAATTTTAGATTTTAGATTTTTCTCAAATGATGAATATGTGGTTTGGTTGTATCTTTAACGTTATAAGGGTATAATGTTGTAGTGATAAATAAATTTTTAAAAAAATATTTGGTGAGTATGTTGATGATATAAATAATAATCATTATAACAACAACGACAATAACAATAATAATGATAACAATAACAATAACAATAACAACGTTAAAAAAAACAACCGCGGCAACAATAATAGTAATTAGGATAAATTTGTTACTTGGTAAAATATCAGTGAAAATCAATTTGAATTAGTAAAAACCTATTTAGTAAAATTAGTTTCAAATGAAAAAAAATCAGTTGTAATTTGTAAAATAATTTTATTTCAGTAAAAACTAGGTAAAGAAAACGGAGCTATAGTAAGATGTAAAATCTTATATTATTATTTAAGAGCATGAATGAATGTAAGGCCTCCAAATTACAAGCTAAACATTTTCGGTGCTTTGGGTGAAAAAATTTAAATTAAATTAAAAATATTGCTTTGAGTAACTACTTAATCATAGGTTTGGATGAAAATAAATTTTAAAATTTTAACTTTGAGATATTAAAAAAAAAACATATATAATTGTTTAGAAAATTTCAACACCTATGTTTACTTTCCTCTCTTGCACACTCTCACTTTCTCCAGTTCTCAACAAATTCACATCTCTCCCTCCCAAGTCCCAACTCCTCTCAACACTTTGATGTGACGAAATAACTCACGCTACAGATCTCTTTCTTCATTAAAACAAGTACCACAATTTCACGAAATATTGCTTTTACATCATATCATTGCATATTTAGATGTGAATCTCATTTTGCTTTACTTATTTTTATGAGATTATGATTTTTTTTTCTTGCTAATTTATTGAGAATTTCACTATTATCCATTTGTCGAAGAATTCTCGGTCTTCTCCTTCACGTCAACTTTCGACCTCTCTCGCTATCACTCCTCAGGGTCCTCTCTCATCATCTTCAATTAATTTTTTTTTCCATAATTTCTTTTTTTTTTCAAATTTTGGATTTTCTCTAAAGTTTTATGGAATTTACGTTGCAGGATAAGAGTGAAAGGTTATATTATAGGAGAAGTAACGTTTTTATTTTTATGCACGCTTGAAAAATTCTGCTCTTTTTAGTTTGAGATGATTTATAAACTAAGCTTCCTATTTTGTTTGTGATTTTACGTGTAAGAAGTTGTACTTTTATGCAAGTGGATGAAGATGTAAAATTGAGAATTTCATAGAAATATATAACATCATTATTATATGTTTTGTTGAATTTCTTAATAATTTTGCTTAAAAAAAGTTAGACTTTTGTATTTAGTTGTTGGAGTTAAAGGTGAAAATATAAACTGTTAAATTCCTAAATCAATTTATTTTATTTCAAGTAATATTTTTTAAATGCTTTCTTTTTTGCTTGGTTTTGTACAAGAAGCATAATTTCATGCTTGTGAATGCTGAACATGAAGTTGAAATTTTAAAGTATTTGATTAAGTCAATGCTAATTTTGGATTCTAAGTTAAACTGTTTTGTATTGAAAAAAGTTATTATTATTTTTAAAAAAAAAGTTATTATTAATTTAAAATAAAACTTTATAATGTGTACCTTCTTATCTTAAGAATCTTATCAAAATCATTGTCATAACTTTAGATATATGTATTGTAATATATATTTAAAATATATAAAGTATATAATATAACTTCGGATGTCCTCACCATGTCTCTTCAATATTTTATTTATGTCAAATATTTTTTAGGTACATCCGCACATCTTTAAGAAACTCGGTAAAAAAAAAATACTCTGTTTGTGAGTGAAACTTAATAATAACTCTCAAATGTCTTAAGATTGGTAAAAACTACATAGACTGATTAGACTTATAATTATTCATAGTTGGGAAAACCGTGAGAACAAATTTGGGATGATTATAATTTGAGATTAGTAAAATCTCCATTGATTGGCCGAACTAATGGTCATTCAGAGTTAGGAAAATCGCATTTTGTGATGTTTTATGGGAAGACATCTCGTATCTAGGATTAATGCTGTTAATTTTTCAAAAAATTTAAATATTGTTTTTTTCTTATTGGACCAAAAATAAATAGTTATAGAAGGACCTTTCCTTTCATTTTTTTTCAGGCGAAGGGGAACTTTGTAAACGACCTACACACCTTGGACATAGTGGCTTTAAAAGAGGCACTTCAACGTCTTGCCATTAATTTTAGCTAGCCTCTACGTAAACCCATTTTGTTAATCTCTGAATATCATCTATTAATCCATATCTATCACATGTATAAAATAAGTATTTTGTACATTATTTGACCACATTATCCTTAGAGAAAATTGTTCCTGCAAAACTAATACAAAACTATACAAATCTTCCTCCATGGTATAACTGTCCAAAGTGTATGGTTTCTTCATGATAAAATAATACATTTTGGATGGTTCAATAAATTTGTATTTTATATGTTAAAAAATAATTTGTATTTACATAACAATTAGTATGTAATTAATAATAATTGGTATTCATGAATATTTTATAATTAGTAATTAATATTAATTACCATGTTTAATTATAATTATTATACATACTTATTTAGAAATATCATAAAATAATTAATACTAGCATGTTCCCGTACAATAGCACGGTAAATCAAATCATGTCATGACCATTTATAAATACATTAATAGTGATCGGGTTATTGGAGTTACCTGAATTTAGGAAGCAATTTGACGTGAGTTATTTGAAACTACTATATTCCATGTATATGCAACCTAGTCTGAAACTGAAACATGTGTTTAAATTTAAAAAATAGTTGTTGAAGCATTCAGAGCACGACAATTTAATTACAATTACCATATAATGCTGATGTTGTAAATATGGATAATTATTCTCTTTAATCCTGCCTTTATGATGGAACTTTGTGTAAATGTAGTTTTGTTTTCGATCCTTAGCCGCTTAGCCAAAGATACAATGGCTTTATTATTTATATTTTGTATTTTGTTAGATTTTCAAGTTATTTGTTGCTATTTTGCTTTTTTATTTTGCCAAGCTTAGAATTTTTAATTTTGTGTCTTGGAAAAAATTATGCTTAATTGATTACCTAGGTTAAAATAGACTCTCTATATATTATCAGTTTAAATTTCCTTTTAACATCTTTCTTTTTATCTACATTAGAAGAATGAGAAGAGGCTAATAGTGTAGATTACAATGAAGAAATTAACTTAACAAATTAAAGCAAAAATTATCCTTTTCGTATATCATCACATATAAATTTAAGCTACATTTTATGTTAACAACTTGAAATCATCCAATTAATTAATTTTTAATTTTTTTTATTCAAACTACATTTTATATTAACAATCAGACTTCTTCCGCTTTATTTACTAAATATTACTATCATGCTATTGCATGAATACATGTAAAATTTGTCATTTATTTATTTGGAAGATGTTATACTTTTCTTAAATGATGTTTTCAATACTAGAATTTCGTATGGTACTTCGTATAATATTAGCCCGTACATCCTGTATACGTACTGTTACTTCTGGAACGTTGGGCAACGGTTATATTAGTCGCCAACACAAATGATAAGCTATGTCAAAAGAAAAATAAAATTAAAAAATAACAACGCAAATAATACGAGTACTTTTTGAAAGAGATTGGGGAACCACTGGACAGTACAAAGACAGTGCAACACAGTCACCTCATCTTAGCTTTTAGGCCATCCTACTGCGTTTGTTTTTCAATTTTTTTTTGGTCAAAATACGAGTGCTTGAAATCAAATAAAATCCTAACAAGCTAGCAAAAGCCTAAATGCCAGCCATTTGCTAAATACAAAGTTACATTACGTGTACAAATATGATTTGACGTTCAAACAGCTGTCCCCTATTAATCATTAATCACCAGCTTGGCTCCAGCTTTGCAAACCTTGCCCCATTCTACTATCAAAGTATCAACCGAATCCTCACAAAATTAGAAACTCTAATCACAGTTAGGGTGTAAAATTTTTTTTCTGAAAAATATTTTCTTTATTTTACATTATTTAATTTAGAGTGAAATATAAAATGTAAAATTTGGAATATAAATTTATGTTATGCCCTATTAAACTAAAACTGAGAGTAAATTTTTGCAATCTCTTTACTTGTTACTAAATACTAACAAAATTACAATGGGCTTCGTCATCCTTCCCTTTATTTTCTATACATTGTACTCCGTAGTAGATTAATTAATTTCCCTGACTACTTTCCCAGTTTCCCTCGCATGTGATTCCCCATTTTATATTTTATTGAACTCCCATACATAAAAGTTTACAAATATTATTATTGGGCTCTCTTAGTCTCTTATATTTTAGCTTTTGTTATTTGTGTTTTGACAAAGTAAAATATCATTAAAAGAGAGTCAAATACATGCACTCCTTCCTAAAAAACTAAATTACATAGACCATGAATTGAGATCTAGCCAATAAAAATGACCTCATCACTTCAAAGGCGTATCACTAAATTAACAATATATATTTTATGCATACGAAATAAAATAATTTCAATATAACAAAAATTACCTATAAACACAACATATCTCAATTTTCATTAATTTTAAAAGTAACTTTTATTATATTAAGGAGTAATTTTTATTAAAATATAATAACCTTATTTTATCTCGTGTGCATACAAGACTTTGTATTAACTATTTAATGACGAGTGAAGTAGCCAACCGTCTTATATTAGCCTCCCTTCTCTATCATTATATATGACAATTAGTTCCAACAAATTCATATACCCCGAAGTACTTGGTTTAAATGTTTAGTCTATTGGTTGAACTGTAGGTTTGAAGCAATCTTAGTTTTTCTACTGAATGAAGGAATTGTGTCAAATAATAAACTAATGACCAAGAAGCTTCGACTTATTACAATCAAATCATTTGATCACATGAATAATGGACTAAAAGTTTATTTTAAAACTCCAAACGCGAATATTTCACCACCTACTCTTCGTAGCTTGAACCCCAAACGAAGCAAGGCCAGCCCGCCGTATTCCGGGCAAATAGTAGACGCGGCTACGTCCAGGCCAGACTTCCCCCCACCGCCACACAACAAAATTGCTATTGTTTGGTATACCTGTTTATCACATGCACCTCAACCACATCTTGTAATTGTATTAATGAATTAATCATAATCTCCCATGCCCTTCACTTTCATAACCGACACAATCACAGCTTATATTCTCTCGTTTCTTTTCTTTCTCACGCATGGGTCCCACCCCCTTTTTTCCTTTTTTTTTTTTTTTACAAAACAAACGGCTATTTATTCACTCTCTTCTCCCACAATTCCACCAATCTATTCTCTCACAGTCACACTCAGGGTTCTCTTGTAAACAATGGCTATCATTAGAATTATTTCCCTTGCATTATTCTTGTTGGTTGTCACTCACGCCACAGCACAAGCTCCAGCGGCTTCCCCCACCAAATCCTCGGCTCCAACCGCCGATGCCCCTGCTAAAGCTGCCGATTCACCCACTCCGGCCGCTCCTGTTCCTATAAAGCCCAAATCACCAGCCCCTGTAAAAGCTCCGGCTGCAGCTCCTCCAGCTGATACCCCAGCTGAGGCTCCCACTCCAGCCGTTAAAGCCCCGGCTAAAGCGCCAGCCAAATCCCCTGCTAAAGCTCCAGCCAAGGCTCCTGCTAAAGCGCCAGCCAAGGCTCCTGCTAAAGCCCCCGAGAGTTCACCGCCACCTTCTCCACCATCTCCCCCACCAGAAACTCCAGCTCCAACTCCAGCCCCTGAGGCGGCTCCACCTGCTGTTGAGGTTCCAGCACCGGCACCTACTGAGAAGCATCACACCCCGCCTCCATACCACTGCAAGTTCAAGAACAAGAAGCATTGTAAGAAGCACCACGCGGCGACCCCAGCACCAGCTCCGGCTGAGCTGCTAAGCCCTCCTGCGCCACCAGCTGAGGCTCCTGGACCTAACAGCTTTGATGATTACGCTCCCAGCCCTTCCGAGGATGATTCTTCGGTAAGCCTACTACATAAAACATCAATTATTGTTTAAAAAAGCATAATAGTTTGCTCCAGTAAAAATAGTTCATCACTAGCCAGTTGATTGAATTCACTAAAGTAATTAAAATCAAAAGGGATCAAATTATACTTATACTCTTATAGTCAATAAGATCGTATATTATTACTATTTTAGAAAATTTGACAATTTGAACAGTCTAAAGCTATGGCAATAGAATATTTAGTACATAGTAATACATGCAAATAGAAATTACTCCGTATTTAAGGAGTTTAATAAAAATAATACGGAGTAGGTATAGATGAAAGTTACGAGTACTTTTACAATGTGAGTATAAAACAAACATATAGGGAATATTATAAAAACGTGTGATGGAGAGACGACTCCTAGACCGTGCATGAATGCCATGAAATGTGAATCACGGTGGGAGCTAGTGTCGGTTAAGGGAAAGATAAAGCTGTTCCGCAGAATATGGTCTAAAGCATACTTCTTTTGTTTTTTTTTTCACTGGCCACTTATTTATAAAAAGATAAAGGATAAATATAACAGTCGTAATTATAATTTATTAAAAACTATCTTCAATTTTCTTCAGTACACGGCCTATACTCATTTTATACAGATACAGTTATACATGTAAAATTAGTAAATTTTTCGTCTATTAATATTTTGTACGCAAATACATACCAAGTTGATCCATAATGACCTTTGCTTCACTTTAAAATATGTCTCCATTAGAAAGAGTGGGTAGAGTCATGAGTTATGAGTCACGAAGTAGAATATGTGGACGTTCATTATCAAGCTAGTAGCAAACATATAGCCGTTGGTCCAGATCAACATATAAATTCTTATCTTTTTTAAAATTTTCAACTTCTAAGATGTATAGTTACAGCAGCAAATGATTCCGTGTTAAAGTGCTTGAATGATATTGTTTGATTATTGATTAATACTTCGTAGTTTAATTTGTAGATGATTAAAGACGAGCCAAAATAGACTTTGCAAAAATATATACTCCGTATCTTTTTGTGAGACCTGAGGTTTGTGGAGTTTTTATTTTTGACATTCCAAAGAGTGAGTGAGTCAGGGAGTGAGGAACTGTGAAGTGATGTGGAGTTTGTCATCCCAGCAAATCGACCCTAGTTTTCATAAGTTCAAAACCCTAGGTGATGAAAACAAAGTCAATGATTGATTGATTGCACCAAATTAGTTAGTACTCACCGATTAATTACACCGTTGTTGATTAAACAAGTGGCTTATTCATTATTAGTGGCAATATAATATTGAAGTGTGTTTGGTGAATAATTATGGTATTTAATTTCCGAATTTTGGCAGAATGGAGAGAAGATCACATGGGCGACTAAATTGGTGGTCAGCTTAGCATTCGGATGCGCTGCTGTGCTTCTTTTCTAAACTTGCTTGAAGCTGTAGTTTCTTCTTCCTCTCCTCTCTCTCTCTTTTTTGTGTTACTGGATTATTATTAATTTATTCATTTACTGGCTCATGTCCAACTGATGTCACGGGATCGTAATTATACAACTTGAACCAGATACATTGATTGTATTATTTTTAAATTTTATGGAGCTTATAATATACAAACATCTATTTAATCCAGATCTACTCATCTACCTAATCCCCCATGTGTATTTTGTTCGTTTCTGTCTAGTAACCTGCTTTCACTTATTCCAAGGGATGCTTCTAAGACCACTTTCATTAATGGACAAAAATTTTCTTCATTCCTATCTCTCTAACCACTTTCTTCTTCTTCTACATCACTTGTATGAAATTCACCCCACCAATCAGTAAGGTAGTTCCTGCAGCTAGGGGGTGTCATACCTTGTAAAACATCGTCGAAAACAAGAGAACGGTATAAAATATTAAGATCATTGCATGAACCTAAACATGTAAGAACCACTAGCTGCAGCAGTTGTCTCCTCGTCATCAACTCTAACTCTCTTACCACTACCACAACTATCAGGATCAGAAGCTTGGGTAACCTGGACCCTTTCTTACTTCGACGTAGCCCACCTCAGTTTTTCTTCCCATTTATTGTACTTTCTCAACAACTCCCAAACATTCTCAAACATAAAATTTTTCTTATGAGAATTACGAAAAAGAACATGGGCAGTTCGAATTTCATCTACCTCGTTCATGCCGCTCCCCTTTAATCGCTAAGATTCTTCGTAGCAAGCAACCCACTTCATGGTGTCTTGTGACAATCTTCTCCAACGATTCTCCATCATTTTGATTGCTCGTTGTGGCAGTTCATGTGGTCTGTTGGCCCGAGCTAACTCGTAGGATGCATACACTTGTTTCTAAAAGTCGCATGCTTTTTGGCTAGTACCGATAATGTTGTTGGTGCAATGCAACATGTAGCTTGAAATCAAAGTCTCATCCTCTCTAACAGACCAATTTGACTTGGTTGACACAAAATTTTGTGGAGGTGGAGTTGGATTGAAGGACAACAGATGCGATATAATCAGCTCCAATGGGTATTATGGTGAATTCGGAACATTTTCTTCACCGTCTTCATCTTCATTTTCGTCATATTGACTGTTGTTTCTCTCGTACATGGGTGTAGAGGTTGGATTATTATTTCCAGAAGCTTGAATATAACTTTGGTAATTTTGTGGAGGGATTTGTTGTGGAATATTTTGAGATAAATTAGATGAATTCCCTCCCATTCTTTGCATAAAAAGATTAAAATTAGAATGATTTATGAAATCATCATCAAAACCATAAACATTTTTAGAAAAATTAGGATTCATATTTTTTTTCTTTTTTTTTAAGATTTTTTTACTTACCAAACTTGCAGTAATAATAATACTTATAATAGTAGTAATAATAACAATTATAATAATAATAAGAAGAAAAAGAACAACAACAAAAACAACAAGAATAAGAATAATAATGTTGATCTTAAGTAAATATTGCAAAGAAATATGAAATTAATAATAATAATAATAATAATAATAATCAAAGTTAAGCAATTTAGAGGTATGAAGGAGAAAAGAAAAGTTGTGCAAAACTATATCAATATGGATGTCTATTTATAGATCACAAAAATTCATGACCGTTGGTACAATTTTTATTTTTATTTTTATAAAGTATATTTCAAGAAAATAGCCGTTGAAAATATAACCGTTGTAATTAAACAGATTATTCTGATTGGTCAGTTATTGACACTTGACAGCTTTTAATTGGACAACTTTACTTCCTCACTTGATGAGGAAAATCAGATTCCCTCATTGCATGAGGAAAATTTCCTCACTAATGGAGTGAGCATTTTTCCCCATGTGTCAGTTTCCTCATGCTTGAAGAAAAATCTGACCATTGATGGGAATGCTCTAACTGTGAATTGTATGCTCTTTCCAGAAGCTGTCACTCTTCTTATGTTTTATTAAGTTCGTTTCAAGGTTGTAGTTATGGACTTAATGATATGGAATAGTCCTACCACAGTACTTAATATATTTAGAAATATGACAATTAAATCAGAAAGAATATAGAGAATTTCATAGGTCAAGGATTTCGTACATAAGAAACCACCCAATTTCTTCTAAAAATATGAATAAAATGATAAAAGAATAACACTGTATAGCAAATTTTTTTTAACAAAAACTGTAGGGGGGTGTTCATAACCAGGTACTCGGTATACTAGATAGTTCAAAACTCGCCCTATGACCCGACCCGATTAAAGCGGGTACCCGCTTAAATCGGGTCGGGTCATAGGGTTTTCGGTTTTACAAGAAACAAATTCGCATGCCTTTGAATGTAGTTTTGTAACTTTGCTTCATTTCATTACTATTATTAAGCTTTCGTTTCGGTAGCATCATACATTTGCATATAAGGTATTTCACAATGCTTGGAGACTGATCTAGAAATGCAATTGCAGGCATATCATGATTTATCATAGCTGCCACTGAGTTGATACATTATGATCATAAAATGCAATTTTTTTTACAGTAAATTAGTAATCCATTCCTAACGCACTACAATATCTTCAAGCAAATGCTACAGATTTTATTTTTGCAATATCAAAAATTCATAATTCAAGCAAATGCTACAGACTTTATTTTTGCAATCCTAAATATTACAAATAATAGAAATAATACACTACAATATCTTAAAAATCCCGCCAAACCAAAACATAGTAGCCTACTATCGACAACTCGACAAGTAATTGAGCCATTTTGTGCACGACAAAATTTCCTTCCCTATGGATATGACTCCGGCTACAACATTAATTTAGAGAACAATGTCAAAAGAAAACTTCATCTCATCACATGATCTTATACTTCAAAAGAAAACCCAAAAAAATACAGCGAAGCACAAGAATGAAAGCTAGTACAAAATCATATAGAAACTATCAAATCTAAACAAAAACAAAATCATATATAAACATGGGAGACAAGAGGCGAGAACTCCGGCGAGAGTGTGAGAGACTGAGAGACTGAGAGGCAAGAGGGCGAGGGTGAGAAGTAAGAGGAACTGAGGGGATGGCTGTGAGAGTGTGAGGGGTTGATGGCTGAGAGCCTGCGAAGCATTGAAAACCCTAAGAACTAAGGATAAAACAGTAAACAACAAAAAAATTAATTAAAAAATATATATATCCGATTATAGTTTTATATGGCCCATGACCCGACCCGATTATTCTATTTTTACCGGGTCGGGTACCCGACCTGAAAAACACAAATTTTTTTTTTAAAACCCGACAGTTTATTGTCAGGTCAGCCGGGTCGGGTAGTTTTGAACACCCCTAGTGTATAAGAAGTTACTAGGGTTATCAGTTGTGGATTTAAAATATGCTTAATTTGAGACAATGTGATTAGGAGTATCATTTTTGAACTGAAGGACATGAGTTAGCCGTTGCATATTTGCATATTGCACACTTCAGTCCATATCTGTGAATCAATTAGCTAAATGGCTGAAATACTCCCTGACATATAGCCATCTAGCTGATTTAACTTACGTCACAGATGGGTCAAGTAAAATGTAGTTCAGCCCAAAGTATTTAATACTTGTACTAGTGTAGTAGGTTATTTCAAAAGTAATTGGGCCTAATACCTATCAATTTTATAGCAAAGCTCTGACCCGTCTGAAAATTTCCTAGCTCAAAATGGCATCAACAATCAAAGAAACTCTAGTGTGTTGATTTTGATTTTTCTTTTTGGTACTCTATTACAAACATCAAGCATCCTCTTCTGTCCGACTATCGATCATTAATACTTGCATGTGCTCTCTCTATGTAATAAAATCACGATTTAAATATATCTATTATCTTCAATAACTATTTATGGTGAAAATTACTAGTTTATTTTATTTCTTAGTTTTTTTTTACTTGAATGATGTTTCTAGTAGATTAGTGGTAAAATATTTGATATAAACTAATATGAGAGATTACGGGTCAATATCTTATGAGATATAGTAAAATCATGTCTATAAAATATACCTAATATTGAAAATCAATGTCTCGTGAGATATACCAAAATGTTTATTTGGACTGTCACAATTCATGAGCAAATGATAAGCTCTTTTGCTTCGACATGAATTTGATCATGAAAAACTCTTATTAACATAACATATACTATACACATATGTCGATATATAGCTTTTTCTAGTTGTGAATGTATGGTAAACACTTTCAAACCTAGATCAAACCCAAACACCATCATCATAAGACAAAATAAATAATCAAAGAATCAAACCCAAAATATCCTTATCTTACCCATACCACTATAGGAGTCGACAACCCTTAGATTCACACTACAACGTTTGTTGATACATATACATTAACGTTGAGAACACCAAATGTCAAAAAAAAAAAAAAAAACACGTTGAGAACAAATTAACCAAGTGGTCCTTATTCCTTAACTCCTTGTATTTATGTCATGATGCATGTGTGAAATAAATCTATGGAACTTTCATCAAGAACTTCCTATATTCCACGTCATTCCATAGGGTAATGAAAAATGAAAACTTATTCGAAAAAACAATAGATACAAGCAATTATTAGGACCACAGTCAACCATCTCGCCAGTATGACAAATCGTATCCAAGTGGAACCCATATCACAATGCGACTTGAATTATTAATACAAAATGGGATCTCTTTGCATATCATGGAGATTTGAAGGCTATTAAGACTTGGATTTCACGTATAAGTGATATATATTTTTTTTAAATGTTAATCCTTCTTTTCAATTTGGGTTATGTTATAAAGCTGTGATTAATCAAGTATTTATATCATTCATCTGTGCTCACTTTTTTTTTTGTTCGTCAATATTTAAGCAAAGCTAGTCAAGTAATCCAGCACAATCATATTTTGATATCCCGTAATTAATTATTATTTTTTTTTTTTTTGCTAAAACGAACTTAACTTACTTGAAAAATATTTTTGATGACTGTAAGAGTTGTCTTCAATTAGGATATTACCCATTCATAAAGATTATATATAAATTATAATAATCTAAAAGCAAAATTATTAAATGTCAAAGAGAGGCATTATTAGTAACATTTAAGTAATAAATAGCATATAATTACATAAAATTATATGGAATATGGGTGTATTGTTGGGTTCGTCATTCCGATTAAGCGTAAGACAAGAGTACAAAACCAATTTTCACATTGATTCAATATACGACACCACTTCATAATAAATCAATCTTTTACAAAATCACATGGTTAAATCTTTTAAGGTAGACCCACACACCCACATAATCTAAAAAACTAAAATATTTCACAATTTACATGATTAGATTTTCTTTGGAGTTCTCTCCTCTTTAGAATAATAATAAAAAAAACACATGTCTAAATAATCCAAATATCATATATAATTTAGAAGCCTCACATTTATCGTTTCTCTTAAATAATATATAGGATAAGATAAAACACTTCTAATATGAAATTAATATATTGACACTTTTAAACAAATGTCTAGACCAATCAAATTCATGGGATTTTTTAACAGATTTGGACGGCCGAGCCGTACAATAATTTAGAGAGAGAAAACACAGTTGTGCAAATAATATTACAATCATTCTAAGTCTTCAAGTGTTTCACATTCTTTGCCAAAAAATAAAAAAAAGTGTTCCACATGTTTTAATCTCCCACTGCTTTGTTTTCCCCCATTTTCTTCTTAAACATGCTCCAAAATTCCATGAAATATTTATCCTGAAAAAATTCAGGTCTTACTAAAAGTCCCCAGTACTATTAAAATTTCATTTTGTCCTGGCTCTTTTAATGTTCATTCGTTGACACGAGCTTTTGAAAAGCCACTCTGCTTACCCCTCACTCTTCACACGTCCAACTTTCATCCTCCATTTTCCCAATCTTTCAAGATTCAGCTTCAGATTTAGATTCAGATTCAGATTCAATTCCTCTATCAAGCAAGAACAAACACTCCATTAATTCAATGGAAAGCTTGGAGTCAAGGTTCTATTTTGCTCTGTTTTTTTTTGTGTTTGTTTCTTTTTATGCTTTAAAATTAGTAAAATTTGCATGTTGCTCTTTATACTATTAATTGAAGAGGTTTGACTCAGATTTCACAATAGTTTTTTTTTTAGATGCTCTCAGTTGAAGTTTGGATTCAGTTTAAGGAATTATATATATATATATATATATATATATATATATATATATATATATATATATATATATATATATATTTAACATTTTCCTCAGAGGTTTATTTCACAATTTCTATATTTTTAAAAAAAATTCCTTCAAAATTTTGGTTACTTTGGGAGGCGGTGGAAATTTGTGATCGAAATAGTCAAACCAAAGAGTGAGATCTACTTAAAGTTAGAAAGTAAAGAATACGCTGATCAGTTTTGTGTATATACACTTTAATTTTAAAACATTATGGAAATCGGATTATAAAAAGTATACTGGAAATAGGACTATCATTTAAAAATGATAACCACTCATAATTCATTCAGTAAAACTGTAAAAATCTGATTAATTAGTAGTTGAATACTTAATTAGCATATGAATACTCTGCCGGGTTTCGCTTATGTGGCACATATGGTGATTGTTATAAGCTATCAATATTGCTTTACAAGCAGTAAAAATGAATATTCATAAGGCAATTAATAATGATTGTTGACTAAAGAACTATGTCAAATTTGGTTCAAGTTGAATGTCATTGCCGGCTGTGAATAAGACGGTGGGAATGTGGTAAATAGAAGCCGTAAATAGAGTAGTAATTTTCAGTGTTCCGTTGTTAGTTTTCAAAAACATATGAACGTTACAAATATTACTATCCTTTATTCTACAGAAAAAGGTGTCTGTCTATGTCCAAAAAAAAAAAAAAAAAGGTGACTGTACCGAATGGGAAGAATAGTGATAACTTTTGGAAATAAAAATTAGAATATTGCCACTGTCCTCTGTATGCTTCTAGGAAAATGACTTGAACTTTGTTTGAACAAACATGCTAAAGGTTTTTGATTACTCCATTTTCTTTTGCGAATTCGATTATTTTGTTGTGGTTTTAGGTATGTTGATAGTTGCAAAAGGCACAAGGTGCTGCCTAATCCTGCTATTCTCGGTTCTCTTTCCAAGGTATGTTTTGACTAAATGAGTATTTGAGTTAGTTCCTAATTCTTTGCTCTATTTGATTTCTCGCGGTTTTTAAAATACGATTTTAAACTTTTTTTTTTCCAAACTCGTAATACAAAAAATTATGAAAACTTGATATTCTAAAAATTCATATTGAAATGTATTCAACAAGATCTCATTTCAATGTATTTATAATATGATGAAAATTTGTAGTTAAATTTTAGCAAAAATTAAGAAACGGAGGGAATAGTCAACATCTTGGAGACTTCTTATCTTTTACAAATGCTGGTCTCTTGCTATTTAGATGTATTTAGGGGTATACGGATAATTCTTCGTCTTGAAACTTAAACTTTGTTGTAAGCTAAATGGTGTATACAGATTAATTTCGACAGCTGAATATAGAACTCTTGAGCATCAGGTTATTTGTAAGTCTACATATAAAAGTGCAACGGCACATTTAGAGCGTGTTTGATAATAATGTTTTTTAAGGGTGAAAATGAAATAAAAAAAAACCATTTTATTATCTAGTGTTTGTTATGAAAGATGGAGTTTATCCAATTTATCCAATCCAATTCCTAAGGTTATACATTACACCCACTTGTTACCTTTTCCAAAGTTATGGTAACAAAAATCCTTATCCTCCTCAATCCCAATTTATTTGAAGTGTTTCCTTTCCTTAATTTTACCGAACAACTAATACTGGTAATATTTAACAGAATCCTTTTCTCTTCTTCTTTGTTTCCATCATTCATTCGAAAACATGCTCTTATACTTTAGATTATCCCATGTCATAAAATTTCCTGTCGAAAACGTTACTAATAAACTGTGCCACATTAGATTGCTTTGCTTTGATTAAATTGACATATACTAACTCCATAGATGCAAATTTGGCTATCCTACATATGCAGGCTGCGCGCCAGAAATCTTTTCAAAGGCGAAGTTGCCTCATGGTTGTCCTAGACCTTCTGAATGATACTGATTTCTCACCTCTTATTGAAATGATCAACTCAATGTGCTCTTCCAGTGTTGACGCTGTTAACATATACAATGAATCATCCTGCATTCTTAATGAAGACCAGGTTCTCTCATTGATGTGTGCGGCCAACCAAAAACTGCATACAGTTAGTTTTCACGATTTGCCATTTACAAAGCGCTTCTTGAGGTTTGTTGTGCTGGATCTGAGAACTATTTATCATGTGTGATTATGTCCGAAGTTTCACTCCATACCGCTACAAAACTAAACTGATATTTTTATTGGTCAAAATTGATATTTGCTCTAGTGTTTTTTTTTTTTTTTTTTTTTTTTCCTTTTTATTGTCCAAAAAAAAAAAAAAAAATCTTATGCAGCTACTGACTGATAAAAAATTCAAATTAATTGAAGTCAAATCTCAGACTTTTCTCCTCAAAATTTGGTTTCCCATATTTTTTTAATATGATTAAACTTCAATCTCTGGTTTTTCCTCCATAAAATAAAAAAAAAATCTAGCTTGTAAAGTAATAAGGCTTCATGCATAGGAAAATTTTGGTTAACTGGTGATTTACACGAGTTTTATGTCGTTAGGTATCTATTTCGTAGCGGATTGTGCTGTCAAGTTTTGAAGTTGAGCTCATCTAATCTTCAGAAGCTTGACATGGTTGGGAACTTTGTTCAATTACGGAAACTCAATTTGGACTTCTGCATCTCACTAACTACCTTACACAAAGACTGTTTCTCTCACATGCCCAACTTAAAGCATCTGTCAATGTGTGAAACAAGAATTGCTAATCTTTGGACCACTACTGTTTCCCTCGCTAAGCTACCTTCTCTTGTAGAACTTAGATTTCAGAACTGTTTGTGCTGTGAAGACACTGGCCCATGCACTGCATATTCCACTAATAAATATGGTTGTCATGTCAGCAATGATATTTTTTCATCCGAACAGACAAATACATATTCTAATCATCTACAAATTATGGGCAAATTAGATTTATCATCTGGTCCCTATTCTTGTTTGAAAAAGGTAAGTATAATTTATGTGTAACAATTGTAGATTAACGTTACATGTTAATTTTTCCTGACTTGGCTTACCATATATTTTTTCAGAATTTTCATGATGAATCCGTTGTACAAGATGGGTATGACTTTGACCTCAATGAAGACTTCAAAGTTGTTCCTGCAAAGAAGTACATTTCACACCATCCATCACCTATATGCTTTGAGAAACTTTACAGGGAGTTTCTGATTGCTTCCTTATTACGTTTAGAGGTTTTAGACAATATACCCATTGGTAAGAAGGACCAAAAACTGGCTCAGGAGATGTATTCAACATATTTTGAGTACTTGCCCTATAAAAGACATGCAGAAGAGAGAGTTACCCGCATCCTTCAAAATCGTGAAATTGCATCTACAGGAACCCCCGTTAAGTCAAAGCAATCATCTGTTCATAGGAAGAGTCAGGATAGTTTCTCAAGGTCTCTCTGTGCAGCCAAGCTAGGTGCCTCTCCATGGCCTCTTTTACATCCTCTCTCTACCGTTACCTGCATTGCAAATGAAGAGAGTAGAAGGTTCCGTCCTAGGCAATTCGAATATCATCCTTCTGACTCTAGCCTTATGGCTTTCGGAACTTTGGATGGAGAAGTGTTGGTGATCAACCATGAGAACGGCAAGAAGATTTCTTACATACCATCCTTGGGAGCAAAGAATAGCATTTTGGGACTCTGTTGGCTTAAGAATTACCCCTTTAAGGTATGCCACACGTTTGTAAAGAGCACACACATGCACTCATTTTGCATTTTATCATGATCTTTCTGGCATTGAGTTTTTCTTTTCTAGGCATCAAATTCTAGCACTGTTATACTGGCATAAATTACACAGGCAATATGAGTTTTGAAAAAGCAGGGAGAAAGAAGTGGAAGAGTGGGTGTGAAACCCTATTTTATAGAAAAAATATACTGGAAAAAGTGTGTTCATATTATGGGACCTCCAAGTATTACCGATTTTAGTGAACTAATTGTCAGTACTTTTACAATTTGAAAATAGCGCTGACAATACGAGGTATAGGGAATATAAATTTATCTCCAGTTTCTAATTTCTTTTTCATATATCCTGCTTGTGTTTCTTGCTTATGCTTATACGATGAGCTAAATTCTGGTTTTTTGAATGATCAGGTACTCGCTGGTTCTGATAATGGTATGTTGAGAGTGTATGACATCAGTAACACTTTTGCGAATGGTGCGGATTCCTGTAATGTTAGTAATTTTACCACCTCTGACAAGTTAGAGCAGTTAACTTCAGTTCATATCAACTCAACAGATGAACTGGTTCTGGTGAGTGGTTATACCAGAAACATAGCAGTATATGATATGGTTACAGGAAAGCGCTCACATTATTTCAGTGATCTGCATCAAGAGCCCATCAATGTTGCCAAATTTTCCCATCGTTCACCCTTTATGTTTGCAACTTCATCATTCGACCATGATGTGAAAATGTGGGATATTAGGCAGAGAATGGTCCAACCTTGTTACACAGCTACTAGCTCAAGAGGCAATGTGATGGTGTGCTTCTCCCCCGATGACCACTATCTACTTGTATCAGCTGTTGATAATGAGGTAGCTTCTTCATAATATCATTATAAGTTTTTGCTATCAGTAGCTTCTTATTTGTTTCTTCATAATATCAATTGATATTACCATATTAGTTTTTGCTATCGGTCTTTGTCTAAACTTATTTGTACTATTGACTCTCATTTCTCCGCACTTGATAGAACTCACTTTTCCTGAAAGTCTATGCTGAGGTGAAAAGAACAATACCAGTAATCTTTCGAAATTACTCAGGTCAAACAACTTTTGTCTGCTGATGGGAGACTGCACACAGATTTTGGTATTGATTCAAGTGGAAGTTCACATAACTATACGCGTTCATATTACCTGAACGGGAGTGACTACATTATCACAGGAAGTTCTGATGAGCATGTTGTTCGCATTTGCTGTGCTCAGACAGGAAGGCGACTGAGAGATGTTTATTTTGAGGTAACTCCTAAATTTCATCTCAGGAAGGCGATTAAGATTTCAAAGCACGAAAATGCTCCATTCATCAGAAGTTCATAGTTGTAATAGTTTCTCAAATATTAAATGATTTACAATAGGATTTACTAAACCCTGATACACTCTTTGTAAGTTTAGTGTTGGAGATATTATACAAAAAACGCTGTGAGGGAATTTTTGTAAAGTCATGTGCTCATCAATACATAATTGTGAGAGATTTGGAATATGATTATGTGACAACTACTTCAAGGTGGAGAGACTTCTTATAACAATGAAGAGAGTTTTAGTTTTATATCCCTATATTCTTAATTTCTTTCCTGGATTATCTGCAGGGAAATGGCTCAGACAAAGCAATGTTTATACAGTCCTTGAGGAGTGATCCTTTCAGGGTAAACCTCCTCTTTTCCCTCTCAAAGTTTATTTATTTATTTATTTTTTTTGACATCCCGCTCTCAAAGTTTTTTAAGACAAACTAATTAAGATAGAGAATATAAGCGGCCTATTGAGAGTATTGATGTTTATAAATTTGTTAATTTGACATAATTCTTTTCATGTTGTAAATGGCAGCCATTTAACTTTAGTATCTTAGCATCTTATGCGCAATCAAACTCCAAATGTGAAGTAGTCAAGGTAAATTTGTCAATCCAAGTTTTCTCCTGCTTTCATTAGATCTGGTGATGCATGGCCTGTATGTTGTAAGCATTTGTAACTTATACTATCCTGCCTTCTCTGGCAGGTAAATTTGCTCTCATCAAGTGAGGATGGTGATGAAGATTCTTATGTACAGCAGATATTCCCGTCTCTTAGCTTTGGTGGTTGATCATCTTATGTTAATACGTATAAATGTGTGTGTGTATTATTTATGTACCTAGGTAAGAAAGTATTCATTGGCTTAAGCTCATCTACTACACAGGTAGGTCGTGGGTTGCTCAGTTTGTATATTGTATTACCACTGGGCCTCCACGTCTCAGGTTCAGACCAAATATTCATCGAGGGAGTGAGATAGATTGTGTTTAAAGTGTGAGGAATTGAGGATGATATTGTACTATACACAATACATTTACCATTTTTTTTGAAGAAAACCCACAAATCATGTGCAATAAATCTGCGGACATCAGTGAATTGATAATATAGGATAGCATATACTGTAAAAGCAGCACCTCTTTCGCTGCAGTTGTAGACTTGTTTCTAAATGGAAATTCCCACTGAATTACAAGTCACTCATTGTCTCACAGGTTGTTCGCTAAATCCACTAGTCTATATTATAAAACCATTAAACCAGGTCACTCAAGTCTATTTTTTGTTAACTTGGAGAGTAAAAACACTGATAAGGGAGGGATTATGGGTTTGACGTACTCCAGTCTAATTGTCAGGCAATTACTCCGAGCATCAAAAAATTGTACCCTAAAAGATAAAGCATATACTAAAGCCTAAAAAACCTTCAGAACACAGAATTATGATAGCAACTTCCGCAATAACTGCCGTAGCTCAACTACAGAGGTGCATGGCACTTTTCTAAGCCCATTTCTGCTATGAAGACGCTTCAAGTCTTCAAGTTCGGAGTAAGTTACACTATTTGTTCGTATATCGAGACACATTCATATTCCAACCTACGTGCATCATATCGGTGCATTATTATTCTCCTTACATTTAATGTTTGTTGCACTAAAAAATTTGGCAGCACGAACGCATCCCGTCTACATCAGCTGTTACCCTTGCTATTTGCATTAAAAAAACAATCAATTTTCACCGAGCAATTACAAAATTCCAAATAACAGAAGGACGACATAGGACCACCCTTCTCAGTAAGCATTCTATGTGCTGCCATGTAAGGCTTGTGATCATGCCGTGGAAGCCTACGGCCATTTCAATTCACACCGAACTAAGAAATGATGCTACGAAGTTCATGAAAGTATTTTGGAGGTTTCTATGGCTTAATTACAGCTTTCAAACATTAGTCTCAAATAGAATTACATGGAATATTGTGCTTTGAAAATACCAAAATATGATAATACAAACACTTCAATTAGATGGCGTGTGCAATATTCAATACTCAGATAATGCTTGAACACATATACTTGAAGTATACGTAGTATAAGTTGATATAGTGTTTGATTTTCTAAATCATTTACTCATACAGTCATACTTGGCCCTTCTGTCATACACCAAAACACAAACATTGTCAAGAAGCGTGATGCAGAAATGCCTTACACATTGGCAGTACAAAGTGCACAAGCCAGTGCGTGAGACAGCTATCCCACTGTCATGTTTGTTTGTTGTACACATCTTATTGTAGGATAAATTTAGGCCCTTCAAAATACAGCCAATTTAGGTCATGTGCAAAAGACTAGTTTAAACTCCCTCATAGAGTCCATAGTATGCCATGTGCTTTGTGTTTATCTTTTAACTTGCCTGATCATACCATTATCTCTCAGCTAGTCAGCTATATATACCCAAGCAAAGAGACATCAAAGTGTTTCAACTCCAAATTCAGTAACTAACTCAAAGTCTTAGTTATTAGATAAAGTTGCAAAGATATCAAAAGAAAGATGAAGCAGATGGTTGCAACTCTGACAATTGTTTCCCTTGTTCTTGTCTCATCTTTTGTTCATCCATCCTTTGCTCTCGCTGATGCAACCAAGCCTAACACAAGTAATTTTCTCATCGAGTACTATGTGCTGAATTTTTCATGTTGTATTTCTTTGAAAAAAAATTTGCTCATGAATTTTTGTATATTAACCTTTTTTTTTTTTTGAGAAAATTGTATATTAACCTAGTGTGTTTGAGTTTAACCACTTTTGGTTAAATTGGTTTCAGTTCATCAACTAAGCAATAAAAGTATTTTACTACCCAATTCCTAAGTCATTTAGTAGTGTATTAAAGTAGACTTAATTCAAAGACAATTTTCTTCTTTTTTGGCCAATAATTGTAATAATCATATAGAGTTTTATATGGTTAGTGATGATAATAAAATAAAAAAAGAAAACATTATTTAAGTACTTATACATTACAAAAAAATTATGAATCAAGAAAAGTTGAAAAAACACAGTCTGCTCTGTATCAACAAACTTAACCTCAAAATTAGTGAAAGCTACAGTAAGACAAAAATTTAAAAAGAAATTTAGGGACTTTGATGGGTTATATATGGATTTATAAAGCCATAAACATGCATTGGATTTAAAAAGCAGTAAACATACGTTATACTCCTTAATCAACTGTATACTTGTTTCCTTCTTCTACCTAGCTCCATTTATAGTACATCCGAACTTATTATTCGAGTGTCATATAATTGTTGGTGTTATCAGATCAATCCTGACTAGTTTGCAAGATCTAGTTCAAGTTGTAAGTTGTAACCTTAAAAAGAAAGAGTGGGGTTTAATAAAGATGAAGTGCGTTGATTGGTTTGATTTGTCAGAATTTCTGTTCATCTCCATTTATCAAACTAGGCTAAAAGCTCAAATTTTGTTGATATTGAGTTGCAGGTTTGGATTGTGGTTCAAAGTGTAAAGTCAGATGCAGTAAAGCAGGACATGAGGGCTGTATGAGATTCTGCCAAATTTGCTGCCAGAGGTGCAATTGTGTTCCATCAGGGACCTATGGAAATAAACACGAATGCCCTTGCTACAGAGACATGAGGAACTCCAAGGGCAACCCCAAATGCCCTTAAAGATTTGTTACTACTTACAAAAGACTGTGTCCGGAAATAAGTCACTGTGCTGGTATCACTTAAGTTATATAAGGACATAGCTAGGCCAGTATGCTTATAAGTGAAATATGTATGGTAGATTGGTAAGTTTCAGTCGAAACATCGAAATAAATGTTCCGGTGTCATAAGGACGTCATTTCAAGCATTTGGAAAATAATGCTTTTATGTATTAATGAAAACCTGTAACATTAGGTACAACATCATTCTCTTATCAAAAGTTCATTTTCACTATGATATAGCCGATTGCCTAATACGTAGGCAAAATCAGTTAGGGATAATTTTTGACATTAGTACCTTTTACTTAAACTTGTCCAAGTCGTACTACAATTTTCTCATTAAGGATAATTAGGAGATTTCGCCTACAAGTTGTTGCATAACTAGACAGAAGGCCTTAAGGTGTCGTGTAAAAATTTCTTCAGCATTCTCTAATAGACGGGCATGTGTTCTTTTGAGTCACTTGATCTATTCATCGTTTTCATTCATCCTACATATCCCCACCTAAGTATCTCAAAGCCTTTCAACTCCAACCAGTGAATAACTCAAAGCCTCAACAATTGTAAGTACAACTGCAATAACCAAAAGAAATCTAAGAAAGTGAAGCTTGTTATCGCAACTTTGTCAATTGTTTTCCTTGCTCTTGTCTCATCTTTTGTTCATCCAAACATGGCTTTTGCTGATTCAACCAAGCCTAACTTATGTAAGTCGTTTAATTTACTCATCAAGTACTACATGCTTGATTTAACTATTTGAGTTACCCTCACAGGACTGGTTTAGATAAGTGAAGGGTGTTTCATGCCTAGGTTTAATATTTCAGGGTTTTTTTCCCTCTTCATTGAGCTGTAAAAATTTTGTTGAACTCTGGAATACAGATGTGGACTGTGGCACCAAGTGTGGGGGTGAGATACAGGAAATCAGGATATGACCTCTGTATGAGAATTTTGCCAAGTATGCTGCCAGAAGTGCAACTGTGTTCCATCAGTAACCTATGGCGACAAACATGAGTGTCCTTGCTACAGGGACATGAATAGCTCTAAGGGCAACTCCAAGTGTCCCTAGGCATTTTAGAAGAAAATCTGAACTCACCACTCACCCCCTCCATACGGAACTTATTGTCATTACTAATAAATAATATGATAACTATATCCGGACATACGCTAATATAGCTTCAAGAGTAGTCACTCGCCGATCGGTAGTCCAAGCCTCAAAAACACAAAAAACTCACGATCTCTATCCCAATATGGCAAAATAAAACACGCACTTAATTCACTGATGCAATGGGAAAACACACTTCAAAAGCTCAAAATAAATATTTGAAGCTATTGCTGCCACACCCAAATCAAAAACTGTACCAGCTACCCTGTAACCATACACAGACTTGAAAATTACAAAAGGAATGTACCTGAACGAAAAGTTTCATAACAGCGGTAGAAGAAGCATTCTGCATACTAATGATTTGATGTATTAGAAATTAAGAGTTTATCTACAAAATAAAGACTGGCAATAGAACGTCTAACTTCTATAGGCATTTTGTGTTAAGTGAGGGGCTGTTAATTTGGCATTGAAGAAAACCTGTATATTTGTTTTAGCATGCTCGTAAATAATAAAATGGTACAACCAAATCCGTGGTAGAAATAAAATAAGAGTTACTTGTTATCCGTTTATAATGGCTGGAGTTCTTGCTCAGGAACAACGGTATCACTGTCAACAGGCTTGTATTGGATTGCTGTTTGCTGCCTCCATTTCCGAATAAATAAAATTCCATAAATCGATGTTCCCAACATCAATGAGACAATAACTGCCATGACAACCAGCAGGTAATGTTGATGCCACCAACTCCTGCATCAGAAGAATTAGTGTTATGGAGAGTAATATTAACACAAAAACAACTTGGAAAGAAAGAACAAAGTTCCCCTACAAGCAAAAAGTATATGCACATTTTTTGTTCCATCATCTATTTACACTCTAAGCAGTGACCTTATGGGCCAAAAGGAAATTAGGGCATTGATTTGATCACATTAGCACTCAATATTTCAATGTGAAACAAAAATTAGGGGAAAAATCAACACTAGAATTCAAAGATCTAGAAGAATAACTTGACATGTAAAAGCAAAACTAGTCCGGATTCTCTGACGTTAACTATAACTGTTTGGATTATTAAAAAAAAATCCCAGAGCAGAAAAACATACATGCATCTTGAATATTGAATGTGCAAAGGTATGGGACTCGAGGAGAATGGTAACCAGCAAGTCAGAGATGTTACAGAAAGTAAAATAATGAATTATACCTTTTCATAGGTGGCTCAACCTTCCAATTAACCAATCTATAACTGCCGAAGGTGTCTGGAAGTTGGACAGTATGCTCTGCAATATGAGCAATTATATGCTGCACAGATAAAGTAGTAAGTTAAAATATGAAATCTTCTCTCCAGCTTCCTTCACTATTAAACTTTTTCATCAAACACAACGTACCATTGCAGTTGTGTTTGCTATGTACTTGGCAGATCTTTCTGGATAGATGCCCCATGTAGTTAAGGAACCATTACCCAGTGAAGTCAGATTAAGTAAATGAACCTGGAGAAACCAACAGCTATTTAACTAACAGATTGAGCTAACAAACATAAGTGAGATGCTGTTTCCATTTAAATATGCCCTCTTGTACTCCCAGGCTCCTATTATGAGAGCACCTTGTGAAGGAAAGCAAGATGAAATTTTTGGACTACAAATGACATTTCCTGCATATAAAATTCAAGATGCAAAGCGATCTAGTTCTAAACGGACAAGTGCAGTTAAGAAAATTTAAAAACACACAATATCCTTTGGTAGTATTATTATAGTAATATCTTCTTCCCAACTTACTTGAGATACATCAACTCCTAGCTCTTGAGCAATGAGACCAGATAGCTCTGTAACACGAGGCTTCAAGTCTGAGTCTTTGATGCTCAAAGACATATCAAATGTTATGAAGCCAACTTCTATCTCTCCTGAAAGTAAGAAGTCGATGAAAAGAAACATCATTAGACCTATAAATATAAGAAATAAATAGTTTACATATTTAGCTCAATTACCCCAAATACTACGGATTAATACACTTAGCAGTAGAAAGAAATGGCACAACGCAATGCAAGAGAAACTTTTTTATCAGATATCAATCACCTAGAAGCACATGCAAAGTGTACAAAATCTCTTTCAGAATCACAGTTAATGGCTCCTAACACACAGAACCTACTCTTCATTCTTAAAAGAAATTAAAAAAACCACACAATGACATTCAAATAAAATCGACCTTTTAACACATCCTACTATAGCTTAATGAAGATTTGTTTCAGCAAAAACAACTACTTGAAGTCTAGGGTAGGATTGAATTTGCAGCTCTAAGTCGTTTTCAAATTACCATAATAAACATAAGGGGTTTATAAAATTGAACAAGATTATTATCATGTCAATTTTTCAACCCAATGGGCTTTTAGATGAAAAGTATACTTAATATCTCCTTTGTGCAGCAAATTGAAACTTAACTCATGTAATAAAGTAAGAAATTTTTCAATATCTCATGCAAATGCTATGTAACATAGAATCCCATTCCTCGTGTATGGAAGATCTTTGTCTCCTTCACATTGGTGCACTTGGAACGCATAAAAAAGAATGCCTTGTCAGGCAATATGTTCTATATCAGAGGAAGTACGTCTAACAGAGATGCTATCAATTCTGAATTTCTAGCTATCAAATACATCACCAAAAGAATTAAGTAGTCCCTTTTTTTTGTTAAACATCAGATAGCCATCATAAACCCTAAATTTTGTCTCCTTGAGCAATATTATTGTTGCAAGTATTTTCAGATGTTTACTGCTTCAACCTGCTTCTCTAATCTCAGAAGATGATAAGGTAGACATTTGAATGAGTAACTTTTCATGCAATATAATTCTTCAATCTCAAACCACAACAAAAAAGGAACCCATAATAAATGTACCT
This sequence comes from Dysphania ambrosioides, assembly GCA_026401315.1. Classification (NCBI taxonomy): domain Eukaryota; kingdom Viridiplantae; phylum Streptophyta; class Magnoliopsida; order Caryophyllales; family Amaranthaceae; genus Dysphania; species Dysphania ambrosioides. Next base: position 5,206,526 of record CM048658.1, on the reverse strand, counting down.
GGAATAACATAACTAGGTGCTCCATTTGGTGCTGATGAAGGCGACAGTTCAGGATGAGAAACCTCCTTACTTGATAGTTCAGGAGCGGGTGTGGGTGCAGGTTTGTGCGCAGGTGTGGGTGCGGGTGTTTGTGTAGGTGCTGATGAAGTATCAGACACACGAAGTCTCTCCCATAACTCGGAACAATTTGTCTTCCAAAATCCAACTTTCAAGTTTTCACGGTCATATGTCACGAGGGTATTTCGAACAACAATTCCTACATTTTGAATAAGTAAAAAGATAACTTAAACATGCAACCCCAAAAAACAAAGATTATGCAATCAATAGATCAGATAATTAGGTAAGCACACTATACCTCCTAAAAGTGTTGTGGGGTCTTTTCCATTCTGAAAAACTCCGAGGCAATATGCACCCAACACCTTCGAATGCTAAATTAAAAAAAAAAATACGAAAAATGTGAGCAAGAGATTAAGCTAAATCCAGATCACAAGCCTGACAATGCCACACCCAACCTACTAAATAAAATATGAAGAAATTCAATGCATAAAATGAAAGTTGTCAAGAAAAAAAAAAAAAAAACTAAATCACCTTAAATAAATAGTTTTCAGGTGATAGTGAATACTTTTGACCATTTTCAAAGACCATATCAACTGAAGGGAATGCCTTTGAAAGTTCTGAAAAATTACTGCAAGAATACAAGCGTGACAGAAGTTATGTAAATGGACAAAATGTCAACTGCTAAATCCTCCTATGAATCCTAGATGCCAAGCATTACCTTCCAGCACCAGAAAAGCAAACATCATTATAGTTGGGGTCAGGTCCACGGATTTGCTTAAGGCCATGGAGTTCATTAGTTATCTGCATTAACAGCATGCATAAATGTTATAGACATTCACTGTGGCAAAACATAATGAATTCTATGGGATAAATAGAAAAGAAAAATCAAAGCATTACTGAAGCTTCTTACAAGCCAGAATTAGCCACTTATGCAGATAAAACTAAAACAGAAGGAAAGGGGGAGGGTCATCAAGGCGTTTAGTAGCTCTCAATCTGTCCAGCACAGAATACAAATTTGATACTGAAAATCACTTTTGTGCAGAACTGTGGCCCACTTATACTTCGTTTCGAATCAAAATCTAAACCTTTATTTTACCAGAGAAATAGCGAATAAATAACCAAAGTCACTTCTCTCTCTGTCATTCTAGTTTAATGTTCAAATACTCGAGTTGCAGCAATGAAAATCCATTCTGCAATCTTATAATTTAGGACTAATAGTTGTGACAATAATCATGCATTAAAAGAGAAGTCATTCATAAATCAAATCTTACAGCACGTTTGAATGCCACAAATGCTGCTTCAGGTAAATAGGCATATGTTGTACCACTATCCAGAACAGTTCCATGTTTTCCATCAAAAACCTTTGAATTAACAGGCAGTTTCTTCCCAGCAACATGTAACTCCTTCAGCTCGACATTGTAATAAGGACTGTAGGCATCCAGAAACTAGAGTAAATGTGTCAGATGTTAAGGAAAATAAATAGAGGCTTCATACAAAAAGCCAATCCTTCCTGCTCATACCTACGGTCGGGATCAGAATGGCTGAAGACCATGTCAGAGGGAGGCAATACTGAACCAAGAATCATAGCACCCCCACCAATATCCATCCCACCATAACAAAGTGAGAAGGAATCACCAATTACACTTTTATCAACTAGCTGGTCAACAATGCTTAGATCACCCCTACCCAAACCCATAATGCCGTCAGCATGCTGACTGTATAGGTCACCAGTTTCCGCATTCTCACAACCAAAAACTGCACGTTGAGGTTTAAGCTCACTCTGGTTGCCAAATGATACAATATCTTCACCAAGGACACCACTACTGGAACTCATTTCAGCATACTGTCTCTCATATGTACACTGAGCATTTTCAGCATCACATGTACAATCAGGATTGCATTTTACAGGATGATAGGAAGATGAAAGATCTGGCTGGAACTTCGGGTCCTAAGAAAAGAATCAGAAAGTAAGGGGCAACACAAAGAATTGGCAATAAACAGGTCAAGGGGATAAATTAACAGACAAAGTTCATCACACCATAGCAAAAATGGATAAAAAAAAAACCCGTGGGATTGCCTAGATTTTTCATATAGAAAGCTGAAAGCATGCACATGAATGACAAGAATAAACTTTTAAAGATTGCAGCACCCAAGCATACAAATCAACATGTTGTTTATTATATACTCCTAATAAAGAATGCATGGATATAACAAGGAGATACCTTGGGAGAACACAATACCCATGCATGCATTTCAAATGTGAACAAAGCAAACTAGCATTGTATCTGATTTTAAAAAATTGGCAAAGTAAATGCATACTCTGATTTCCTTTTACCTTGAGTCATTATGTCCAATTAATGTTAACCATCACTCCAATACATTCGGTCCAACATCAACTAACTTCAATAAAATATGTCTGAATCCAAAATAACTAACCCCAAAATTTAAATCTTTTCGCAAGTATGGTAATACAAGGCAACTCATTTCCCAAGAAGGGAATTAGACTCAATCTTCCTCCAAGCATGGATATTCCAAAATCCACCCTTGCAAACTTTAAGATCAATGAATTGTTTTCTAGAGCTCGTATCCATATATAAAACATTCACAAGTAACAACAAAGCTAAGCCTAAATCTCAAAAAGATGGAATCAACTACATAAAGCAAGAGTCTATCTCATGTGATTATTTACAAAATTCTCATCCTCCATATTTAGAGCAATAGCTTCTTGCAAATTCATTTTTTCATTTCTTTTTTAACTCCATCCAAATCGTCTTTGGTTAGCCTCAATCGTGTTTAAGGTCTCCATTAAACCAACTCTCCACCTTCGTGTGTATCAATTATACCTTAACCTATCTCAATATCTACTACTCCAACTTTATTTTGGATTCTAACAAATCACTAAATAAGCCATATAATTTTCTAGATTTTAACCTGTATGAATAAGTTATAGATAAGTAAAATCATGTAATTATCAGTTTACAGTTTCTGTCCTCTTCCTAATCAGTACCTAAACCAGATTTTAATGCCAGATTACACTCCAACAATTAACCACTCTTAATCAAGAACACGCCAACATTATTCCAGAATTCAATTTACATACTAAATCCAGACTCAGCCAGTGGAAGAGCACATTGTGATATATCCAAGAAGCTTGACTAGCAAGTTTATTTTCATTGTTCATTTTATTCACTCATATGAATCTCTCCTCTTTTTTATTTTTTTAATTGCTTAAAAAGAGTTCTTGTACTTCATAGTGCATTGCTTCTAAAACACACTAAACCAGTACAAAGTATGTAGTAGAGAAAGCCTTGCCAGATCCACCAACCGGCAGGTCGGCACCAACAAATTTCATCCAAATCCTGCTAAACTGCTCCAATTATATTGCTCACATTCACAATATATCATCAACATTATGTATAATAATTATCAAGAAATCACATTTCAAATTAAATTATAATCAAGTAATCAAAAGAAAAGAAAAGTCAAATTAAATACATTAAAATCAGAAAAAAGAATGAAAGTAAGATACCTGATGATTGCCACATTGATCACAATCAGAGCAAGGCACATAAGTGACAGTACTTCCTGTATCTACAATCAACGCGAATTCTTGCGCAGGAGTTCCTATATATAGCCGAGTCGTATAATACCTAAATAAAAAAATTCTCTAAATAGATGACTACAAAAAATATGATTGAAGTACAAATTTAGGGAAGAAATACATAGTACGTACCCGTTAGAGAGGAGATCATCGAAGAGATTCATGCGCGCATTAATAGGGATACGTCGAGCTTGTAGATGACGCCGGAGTTTAGGGTTAGGTATTCTTCGAGACAGTGAGAGAGGCAGTACTATAGGCGAACCACGGTGATTAAGTTTAATGGAGGTGGTGTTGATGGCAGAGGTTAACCGGAACGAGGATGTGAGGATATAGAATAGGAGGACGGTAGCGGCAGATAGGACGCTTCGCTTTGTCATTGCGAGTTGAGTCAGGGGACTCCGGCGAGATTGAGTGAAAAGCGGGAGGAGATGTTGACCGACTCAGGGGAGGGTCGGGATGGTTAAATAATTAAATATGAAGAAACAGGGAGATTTATTTGGAATTTAGGGCGGTTGTGACTTGTGGGTTCATATAAAAAGTTGGGTGATTGACAATTTGACATTTGACGCAATTTTTTTTTTTTTTTTTTTTTTTTGAAATATATCTAATCAAGTGGTTTATTCATTAATCCAAAGTAGTGCACTAGTGCAGTGCAAGATTTGAAGATGTGATTGGCTAATGAGCAACGAGACTAAGGAGTTAGTGAAAAGAACTACTACTGCACCCTAAGAGAGAATTTTTTAATAGTATAATTAATTTATTAATAAATCGTCACATGACCTTCATCTAAACTATAATTATTGAGTAGATTTTGCATTACAATGCATCTCTAACACATGTTTCTAAAGTCTTTTTGGATAGACAATTTGACCATATTTTGAAGATTTTATTTATGTTTATAAAGATATTTTTTATCTGATTCATTTGTTAGCATTTGAAAAATTAAAATCTTTTGCAATTTCGTATTTATCCTTATCAACAAATAAATTTCACAATTACCCATCACATCTATAATCCTCTATATTAATATAAAAAGAACCACCTCTCGAAAGAAATAAGAAAAATCCATTTCTTTTAAGGGAGAAAATTTTCTCATAGAAGGAGGAAGTATTTATAGTATCCTTATTGAAAATAAAGAACATGTTGGAGTAATATTCAAGCTAGAAAAAAAATAACAATTACTCCCTTTGTCCCTAAATGTTTAATCCATTTAGGACAAATATTAATAAATAGAGGGAGTATGACTTTTTTATTGGTGGAAATCGATGGAAACCCCTTCAAACTTAAATGTTGGGGGCTAGGGTTTGAGAGAGAAGAGGAACGGAAAAGAATATAAGAAAATAATTTATATAATGATAACAAATACCTATTGATAAACCACCAAAAATTTATGTAGAGAGTTTTTATAAAATGATGAGTTAGAGTTCATCAATTTGAAAAATGAACCTAAAAATAACTAATTTGAACAAGAGGAACAATCACAACCTAATATGACATTGTGCATGTTATGAATAATCTTAGGGAAAAACTCTATAGTCTTCTTTTTTATTTTTATTTTTAGTGCATTTGATAAGAAAAAAGTTTAGACTTTAAAATATATGAAGACATTTTTACCATGACAAATATTTAATTTCACACTTGTTAACATAAATTGAGTAAGAATAAGATCTAAAAAATATTTACTCCATATACTAAGATAAGGAAAGTGGAAGCGTTTGGAAAGTCATCAAAATACTGAGCCAATAAAACGAAAGTTTAAAGGGGATCTTGATCCCCCCAAAAAAAAAAAGGAAAATCCAAAACATATAAAGAAAAACCTCATATGATGATATAACTTAATTGAAACTTAATAATCAAATTCACTTCATGTTAGAAAGTATGCACTTTTGCGTACAAACTCCTTCCACGTGGAAATTAAGCATCGTGAAAATGCTGGAGCTATATAAAAAATTAAAAATCAACAATATCAAGAAATAAATTTTAAAACTCAACTTCTCAATAAAGAAGTTGCAAATACTACTTTCGTCCATAACTAGCCTTATTTGACTTTTCACGATCCAAAACACAATTTAAAACGTTTTTATTTCATAATTCGTAAGACACAATTTGTTTTTTATCTAAGTTTAATCCGTAAGATAAAACGTTTTAAATTATGTCTTGGATATCGTGAAAAGTCAAAACAATGTTGTAGAGAAAAGAACGATAATAGAAATCAAAACAACAATAATAGAAATCAAAACAATAAATAAAATAATAGAGAATAAAGTAATAAAAAGTACCTAAGTCTTGATTAATGGGGAAAATAAAACTAGAGTTTTTCACCATAGAAGAAAGAAAGGAAAAACTACTATGTTGTAGAGAAAAGAAAAACTAGAATAATAAAACATTCAGAAAAATAATAATGCATACAAATAAAATAATAAGTCTCTACTGTGTTTTTAATTTTACTAAACTCTTCTTAAACAAAAAGATAGGATGACTAAACTAAATATTAGGGCCGAATTAGAAGTTTAATCCGATTATAACTCAGATTCGCTGCTATTGTGTTCCTGTGCTATTGTCAATTTGTGGATCCAAGAACTCAAGAGTGAATGGCTTAACTAACTTAGAAGTCAAATTTGGATTCCTGTCCTAGTATTTACTATATTGTACACTTTACACATAGTCATATGAGTAACACCTTTTACAAAAATAAATAAATAATTCCAAATCCGTAAGATAAAAAATTATAAAAATTTAATTTATTAAATTTATATTGAGATGAATCAAATAAGATCCCACTTGAATATATTATTTATTATAATATTATTAAAATTTATAGTCAAAATCTTAATATTGACTCTAAAAATGAAAATAATTTTAATAAATTGTTTGCTATGTAGTCTATAGTGTATTAGTGTTTTTTTTTTTCATATTAGAACTTATTTATTCAAAGTACTCAACAAAATGGCATTATTGAGTCAAAAGTTTTAAGGTGAAGAAATTAAGGCCATAGAACCTTGAACAAGATGTTAAACCTTGCTTAGGCTTATCATAGCCTCGTTGGTTTTGCGAGTTACTAGACTTTTAACCTTTAGCTTATTCCACTTTAAAAAAAAAAAAAAAAAAAAAACTTTGGCTTAGAGCTTTACATTTTTTTTTTATGTTTCTTATATGTTATTCAAATGAGTAAAATTTGAAATTAAGAAAAACAAAGAACACAAATAAATAAGGAGTAAAAGGCAAAATGATTGAGTTACACCTTAATTGGCTAGTTAGTCTGCCACGTAAGACATGTAAGACACGCACTTCCCAATCTACCATGTTGATCAAGGTTTTTCAATGATTGATGGATGACATGTTCGCGTGTTCACCACTTCCCTTCTCACTTCCTGAGTTCCTTCCAGTCAAGACATGAGCACAAGCAAGATTGTCAAGCTGCACTAGTAATATATCTGATTATGCAAGGACCAAATTTTGCTGCAAACGCCGAAACAAAATTTCCCCTGCAATCTGAAATGATTCCACCTCCTCTAGCGAAATCAAGAGATCCCTTTGCATCTCCATCAATATTTAAAGCATACTAATCTCAGTTTGGAGCTTTCCAAACCCTTAAAATATAATCTCCTTTTTTCCTTCTTGAATAAGCATCTCCATCTGATCTTCCAGGAATACTTTTCTATATCTCATCAAATCGGACTTGCAGAAATACCCCTACTGTTATCAACAGGAATATCAGTTCTACTACCAAATACAAAATTGTTTCTCTAATTCCAAATCCACCAATTAGCTACACTGCAATACGTTGGCCGTAATCAAAACATTCTCGAAAATTTTGAGGGTGCAGCAGTCCAACAAGCCAACAGTGTGACACGTAGATTAGCAGAGTGGGCACGGGGCAGGGCTTTTTGCCATCATGGATAGGGTGACAGACTGAAAGATCCTAAACGGTTGTACGGCTCGTCAATGGCCTCAAATTTTAAACGTGAGTGCAACTAAAACCGAACGTTTTACATAGGGGATTACTAAATATCGCCCGCGAATTACCAGGGATCGCCTACATTTTCATCATAAAATGACCTTTTTGCCCTTACTATTTTTTTTTTTAAAAAAAAAAGGATAAATAAGTTAATTTCATCAGTCACTATAACATTGTAATTCTGTAAAATTGTTTTTCACTATAGTAAGGTGTATTTGACATTCAAAACATTCAAAACTCACAATTAGAGAAGGTGTACGTGACGAATTAAGGTGTACTTGACATTAACTGTGGGAAATTGATAATGTCGGACCAACTGAGAACGCCTTCACCCGAAAATCAGGTAAAAGTTCGGATTTTACTTGAGAAATTGGTCGTATTATCGTGGTGGGGCGTCTTGGGAAGACGTCACTGACCATGGTGGGGCGTCTTGGGAAGACGTCACGGACCATGGTGGGGCGTCTTCCGAAGACGCCACCGACCATGGTGGGGCGTCTTCCCCAGACACCTCAATTTTTTTATTTTTTTTTTTTATTTCTAATATTTCCAATCTTGTTCTTTTAGGATAATAATGAAGATTACGGTGGAGATGAAATTGATTATAGTGGTATTTTTGAACATGATGATTTTGCAACATCGGAATTGGCAATTGAATGGGCTAAAAATGTTGCAATTCAATCCGGTTTTTGTTTGACGACTTCAACATGGAAAACGCAAAGAGATGGTCGATATGATAAATTGTTGAAATGTGATCGTTCTTCGAAGAAAGTTGATCGAGATTTGACAACAGCCGTGAGGTTCGACACAAAGAGGAAAGGTTGTGGTTGCTTGTTTAAGATTAAGGTTTGTCAGAGTCGAGATCTTAGCGGTTGGCACATTGTTGGTGCTTCGAAATGGGGTAAACACAACCATGAGTTGGTTGTGTATCCACAAGGACATCGACAGATTAGCGGCATTAGTCCTGGTGCGAAGAAAGTTGTGCACGAGATGACTGAGGCACAAGTGAGACCGGCTAAAATACTGGCAACTTTGTTGGAGAAATATCCAGAAGATAATCCAAATAAAAGACATGTGTACAATGAAAGAGATAAGATAAGGAGAGAAAAGTCAGAAGGAAGGAACCCAATTCAGCAATTGCTATATCAAGCAATCAAGTATAATTACTTACATTGGTTTAAGAGTGATGAAGCCACTGATATTGTGACCCATGTCTTCTTGGTGCACCCAATGTCTGCTGATTTGTTACGCACGTATCCGTATGTAATCCTTATAGATTCTACGTACAAGACAAACAAGTACAAGTATCCTTTAGTGGAGATAATTGGGATGACTCCGGGGAACATGAACTTCGTGATTGGTTATGCGATCATGAAAGATGAAACAGAGTCAAGTTATCGGTGGGTGTTGGAGAAGCTGAAGAATTATGTTGGTCCTGAGGTGCACCCGAGTTCTATAGTAACCGATTGCGAGGGTGGTCTTTTTGCCCCGATTAGGGATTTATTCCCTAATTCCGCACATTTACTTTGCACGTGGCATATCAATAAGTGTGTGTTGAATAAAGCTTACCATTGCATGGGAAAGAATAAGGTTTCAGCTGAAAAATTCCAGAAGGGACGTTGGAGGCAAGTCATGTATGCTACTACGCAAGAGCAGTATGAGGATAATGTTCAGTTCATGATGGATTGCTATAGCTGGTGTCCTCCACTTTTACAATACGTTACGCAACAATGGATTCCTCATAAAGAGAAATTTTGTGCTATACTGGACGAATCAGGTCCTTCATTTTGGGAACACTACAACTTGCAGAGTCGAGAGTGCCCACAATGCACTAAAGGACTGGCTTAACTCTTCCACGTCGGCTCTTGACATGTTATTCGAGCGTGTTAACAAGGCGATTGAGACCCAAGTCAACGGTATTAAACAATGTTTGGAGGACTCCAGACGAAGACATGGCACGTTATATCGAGGTCGACTGTACCAGAATCTCCATGGTCGCACTTCCCATCATTGTCTGAGCTTGCTGGAACAAGAAAAGAGTAGGATGAGTGCTTTAAGTGACGAGATTGACATTAGATGCGGGTGTGCACTGAAGACAACCCATGGGATTCCGTGCGCTTGCACAATATCGCGAATCATTCAGTCGGGCGAGAGTTTTTACCTAGATCAAATTCATCCTTTCTGGAGATCGCTTATCATTGGTGAAGTTGTGGACCCTAATATCGTAGATCGATCCACGCAAGACACAGCACGTTTTGATGAACTTACAGGCCAAGTGCGAGCTAGTCATCCCTCGTTTGTACGTGATGCCACTCTACTTTTGCATGGTATGCTCCACCCAGATGAGTCGGAGATTAGAGAACCCGAGGGTACGACCATTACCAAAGGTCGACCTCGGCGTGATTTCAGTGCTTTGGAGTACATGGAGAGAAATGCTGCTCGGGGTCGGGGTCGGGGTCGTGGTCGAGGTCGGAGTCGTGGTCGAGGTCGGAGTCGATCTTCTAGCAGTACTCAGACTATGGGTCGTGCGAGCTTATCATGTGTTTAGGTTTTCAAATGTATCATTTTGAATAGAATTATGAACATGTATCATGTACCATTTTGAAATGTATTTAGGAGTAATTTGATGGAAATCCTACGGAAATTTTGACAGAGTTTCCTCTGTAAAGTGAGCTACCAAGTGACGACAACAGTAAAATTAACCTGTTCCAACACAATCCACCAGCAACAATAATACACACACAATCCCACCACAACAAAATATCCAACAAAATAACTACAAATCAATAAAAATGTATCAAATTCCATAAGAAACACGTCAAGACTCATCATCGGCATCTTGCATAGTCAACGATCGGTTCCACATGTCAATAATATTATCCCACCGAGTGCAAGCGGCCTTTGCCTTCTCGGTAGGCATCAAATCTCTAACTTCCAAAAAACTGGACGTTGCTTCAATCGCCATGTTCATCCACTGCACATAGAAGTAGAAACAATTATAAGAGACAAAAATTAATAACTGAGAATTATAAGAGTAAGTGACTTACAGCATCGGTTGCAGTTCGTGGTGGAACTCGGTCTCTTCTGAATTCAGACCCGTCATTTGCTACAAGGCGAGGATGTGACTTCGATTCGAACCATGTCATGTACGAGTCATCACAAATGGAAGGAACCTCAGTACGCGCCAAATCACCTAAGAAAAGTCTTGCACCCCTCGGGAACTGAACCCACAAGTTCTCCACCACAGATATAGGCCACTCCACCTTATACTCGGCCGATACTTCTGGACGATAAGCGAACACAGGCTTGGGAGCGGGAGATGGAATGACCTGTACATACCCGAGCTGTCGCAAACATCGGTCGGGCATGTAAGGCTCAATAATGTCCCGATACTGTAAGAGACCGAGGAATGCAGTCCTTGGTACCTTCGTAGCAGGGTCTCGAAAGTAAGGCAACCACTCAACCTGCAAAGCAAACGATTACCAGTCATACGTCAAGTAAACCAAAATAAGAATATAGAGACAAGGATAACTAACCTCTGACGCAGTCATATTATCAAGCTGCCGACGAATCACCCTCAGTCGCTCTGTAGAATTAGTAACCATGCGGACATTCCAACATCCGGCACGAGGATACCCTTCGTCAATGGGAATGCGGTCTCTATGAGGACGAAAGGCAGGAAAATACTCATATATCCATGCCTGAAATAGAGTAAGACAACCAGTGAGTTGCTTACAATCAGTACGGCTGGCTATTCCAAGCTGATGGTATAAGAATGCTAGAGTAGCCGATCCCCATGAGTATGTTCCCATAGTACTGGGTTCCCTCGCCTCTACTATATCCCGTGGCCTTACCCTACAACCACTCTTATCAAGGAACAAACAACATCCAAGGCGTAGAAGAAAATAGGCACTGAGTTGGTTGTTCAAATGCCTAGGTGGATCCACCTTCCTACACAAATCATCGACTGCCTTGATATTCAGTCCACCTCCTTGCCAATATTTACGAGCATCCAGTGTTTCAATGCTCACAGCAAGTAACTCAGCACAATAAGTCTTCAGATCCCCAACATCTGGTTTTTCACTTACTAATTTACCCTCTACAGGGAGCCTAAGTATCTCATGCACATCGTGCAATAAAATCGTCATCTCTCCAAAAGGGAAGTGAAATGAGTTGGTGTCAGGCTGCCAACGCTCTATGAAAGCTGATAAAAGGGTAGCATCAATATGGTTGAACATGGCCCAAGGCAGGTGGGACACTCCAGTGTTATCTAAGCGTGCACAAAGAGGTGAACCATAAGCCATCCATGATTCATACCAAGTTCGCAAATTTGCGCACGCTCTATCTCTGTTCTGGCATTTTAAAATACCAACACATGATGAAGATTCCCTCTCCTTACCATCCCATATGCGCCTAGCAATGTGACCCAAAAAACTAGGAATAACACTCCCATCAACCGGCCCACCAGAAACCGCCTGTTTCACAACCCATGAATCATCAACCTTCGTCTTCTTCCGGCTTTGACCAGAAATAGAAGAGGTAGTTGTACCAGAAGTACTAACGAACCGGCCACCCTTACCCTTACGAACAGTAATTTCTCGATCGGCTCGATCACCCTCTAATTCAACCTCTAATTCATCTATATAATCATCTCCATCTTCCTCGAAAATGTTTTCATCATCATTCCAACTATCAACACTTTCTTCTTCGTCCTCCATACCTACTGACTGCTCGTATCGAGTAGATACCCTCTCCCTTCGAGCCGAGGCAGACACACCACGAGTACGTGGATGCCTTGGACCCGAATCATCCTCTAAGTGTTGTCTAATCATGTGAGCAGGTATCGATTTCCCTTTTCCTGGTCGGTAACTCGATTCCTAATTACATCAAATAAAATGACATAATCATAATACTATATCCTAATCATACATTTCAAAATAAATCAATTACCATAATTAATATAATAATTATTACACAATTAATATATATCTAAATATACATTTATACTTAATTAATTCACGTAGTTAGTATAATAATTATAATTATATATACTAAACATATATTTTGTACTTAGGTAATTAACATAATAATTATAACTAATATATCTAAAACTTATATTTTAGCTAATTAACATAATTAATATAATAATTATAATAATATATCATAAACTTATATTTTAACTAATTAATATAATAATTATAATTAATTAATTAATTAATTAAATGCATTAGTAATTAACAAATAAATTTTAAAAAAAATTTACATCACCTACGTTCCGGGGATGGTGGCGGCGGTGGGCGGCGACGGCGACGGCGGCCACCGCCGCCACCATCCCCGGCGCATGCGAAATAAAAAAAAAAATTTTTTTACCTCACCCACCGGAAAACCGGTCGCCGCCGCCACCGCCGGTGCCGCCGTCGCAAGAGGTGTCGGCCGCCTCAACACTTCTTTGCCGGGTCTTCGGGACATGATGTTTGAAATGAGAATTTGTAAATTTTGTTTGGAGAAGATGATGAATGAATGGTGTTTTGTAGAAATGAGTTTGATTTAGATGATATAATGTACTAAGGGTGAAATGGTAATTTCATTTGAAAATTTGCGGGCGATGTCCTGTAATTGCGGGCGATGTTTAGCAATCCAGTTACATAATAGTATATATACACAACTGTATTGGCTGAAATGCCAACAATTTGCAAGATGTTGTTTATGCACCACAGACCAACAGAGTCAACCTTATTAATTTATTTATTCTTAATGAACAAAAAACACTTTTGCTCCACTTTCTCACAGGTACAGACAGAAGCTTTCTGTTGGTTGCCAAATATGGGCCGTGCACTTTCAGCAAGCCTTGCCGTATATAAGTATATTGTAGCATTTTACACATTATACATCTTGCTGATGACTACATGTATTACAAATTTGCTTATATATAGGGAGCTGCTAATTAAAACTCCCTTCTTTTTTTATCCTAAGAATCAAGGAAGCCCATGCTATCAAGTCTCAGGTGATACACCTTTGCTTACTTCATATGGCATAGATATACAACAGGGGCCAATATTTTTGTTTCCTTACCTTCGAGAAAAGAAAAATAATAGATGCCACTTCCTTTAGATTTGTACAATGATGGCCCTCCAATATCTAAAGTAGATTATGAAAATTGACCTAGTCACAATCTGAAAGATGGAACGCAATTGGAATCCCTTTGTCTTTTTCAGCCCTTGGCTGATCAATGTTTGCGGTGCACAGAATGACATTAGTTTACAAGGGTCAGAACATTCTTTGACTTACGGGAGTCAAACCAGGATGAGAAGGCAATACTCTTCCAAATCAGGTATATGACAAATGTGATATATGCAGCTGTGAAAGCACATACTACGGCGCCAAACAGAAATCCTCTTGCTTCCCCAGAAAAAAATTCCACAATCAAATACCCATTGATCACAATCACCAGGGCTGCTACTAGCCAAGCCATTGTCTGTAAACAGAAATACAAATGGAAAGCTACATAATTAGCTTTTGCGCATCCAACAGTTTGGTGAAGATCTCTCACAAAAGCTTCTTAATAATCTGACATGTTTCTGTGAGACAAAATTATCAACCTAGAAATAGTTATGATGTTATGAGGCAAGTACTGGTGCAACATCCAACAGTTTTGTGAAAATGATGCTATTGAACTGTTATGTTCCCTTCTCCGATTCGTTCCATCCTCGTCCGTGTCTAGCTCACTTATGCTGGGAAAATGTTGTGTCAGGATGCCTTGAGTTTGACACAACCGAAAACTATCATAGGACTCAAAAGGTTTAACTGCTGTTTCAGTGAGCCCATGTCTAGACTCTAGAGAATATGCTACCCCAGATGGCAGGAGGTAGCAGGACAAAACTTGAGAAAACGAATAATTGTTCTAACTGAAGTATTGTATCACATATAGCAAATCTAAATGGAAAACAAGCATAAAAGTCGTCTAAGCATGTCTAGCCAGTATAGCAAAAAAAGACATGTAAAAACGTGCAAGCTTAGTAAAGTTAGATTAAGCATACCTTGAGAACGGGGCCAATTCTAAAATCACCCATGATTTCCTCCTTGGAAACCAAGTAAAGGAGTGGAATGACAGCAAAAGGTATCTGGATAGACTGTAGCACATTTAGCCATTCATTTAGGACATCTAGCATATCATCGGATGTGTCAAATATTAGAGCAACGACAATAGTCGGAATAATTGCACAACTTCGTGTGATCAATGCCCTTATCCATTTCTTCAGCCGGAGGTTTAAAAACCCACCCATGATGAATTGCCCGGCATATGTGCCAGTTAAGGTGCTACTTTGGCCCGCCGCCAACAAACCAATGGCCCATATATATAATATTGGAAACAACCCTCCCCCATACTTTTCTTGCAGATAATAACCAGCATTTACAAGGCCTATAGTCTCTGCCTCTGGTGTGCCGTAGAATGACTTAGCAAAAACAGCCATGACAAAGAGATTGATGATGAAAGAGACAATGAGGGCAAGAGTGGACTCAATCGAATAGTAATTGAGAGCCTCTTGAACTCGCCCTCGCTTGGTTTTGTCAATATCTCTAGATTGTACCAAGGCAGAATGCAAGAATACATTATGAGGCATGATTATGCATCCCACAACACCTACAGCTTGCTGTATTGTTTTCGAGCTCAGCTTTGGAACTAGAATACCTGCAAGAATCAAAGGCATTAGACCACTTAGCAAAGATCTCGGAAATAAATTCCACCAACTCAGGAGACTGTTTAGAGGAATGTCTCAATCAAGGGGGGAATCGCTCACCAGTAAGGAGCTCTGAACCCCTGGGCTCTGTATCACGAAACATCCACGCGAAAGAGAAACCCATTGTTGCAATAAGGAGAGCGAAAACTGCTTCAAGTTTCCTTACACCATAGCTTTCGAGAAATAGAAACAGAAAACTGAAATAAAAAGTGTAATTAAACCCATCAGCACCTGTACTGAGCTCGAAAGAATGACCCCTACGGTATCTAGTAAGTTATACACATATACACTACACTGAGTATGAAAGATCAGCCCCTACGCCCTCCTCTATCTTGTCACACATTCTGATGATTAGCAAGCCAAGCCATGAAAACTCAGGCCAAATATTCAAATCTTTGGTGTCTTCTCAAAGACTTTAACTGAAGTACTACTACAAGCAACAGGTCTCCACCCAGCCAAGTAGAATCCATTGCGTTCATGAGAAGGCTAGCCAGAATCTAGTTAACTAGTAGAGAAAATTTTCCTTGCACAGAAATTTCTGATCAGCTTACTGTAACTTCCTACACAAAATCATTAAAATTCCATTACACTTTTTTTTGTCGAAAGGCGACATGTCTATTATAAACCCCGCCCACACTAAAGTTTTGGTGGTATCATGCACCACCTAGAACTGTAAGTAATAAAGTCTATGAAACAACATCCTAAGACTTTAATTAATTAACTATGCCTCACCTACAATGTTAAGTCTAATAAAAATTGTATTAACAAGCCTAACCCACAATGTTAAGTCTGTATATAATGTGCAAAATAATTATACATTAATGACAATTAACGAACATTAAGTTTAGCAACTATTTGGCTGGACAAAAAAACTGACCCGCCCCACGTTTTTGTCATTTATTTCGTTATTCAGGAAAAATATGGTTCAAATATCCAAGGCGCTAACTTGAACTTGACAACACCGATTTAATCCCACATTCCCACCCATTAAAAATAAATAATAATCAATCAGCCTACGTGAAAACGAGTTAGCTACATATTCGTAGTCTCCTTTGGAATTCATTTTATTCACATTCACGTCAAAAACGTGGTTTGTACAAATAATTTGACACTAGGAATCAACTACGGAGAGTGTTACCAGTCAGAGGCAGTAATGAGAACTCCGCTCCACAGGGGCAAGTAACCATGACTCAAAATCTTAAGAGCGATAGCACTTCCAATAACTTCCTGAATATCCGACCCGATTAAGGCCAACTCCGCCATGATCCACAAAAGATACCTGGCCCAATTCGGGTATTCATCGTGACAGTGCTCAGCCAAGTGTCGTCCCGTGACAACACCAAGACGTGCTGAGAGGAGCTGGATCAGGAGGCCCATAGCAGTGGCCCAAAGCAGAAGCCATAGAAGAGAGTAGCCGGCAATCGCACCGGCCTGCAAGTCACCTTCCAAGTTTCCAGGGTCTAAGAAAGCTATGCTCATCAGAAACCCAGGTCCTGTGAATAACCAGAGCTTCTTCCATGAAAACGGCGGCGTTTTGGAGTGGTCGAATGCGGCGTCTTTTTCATTGATTCCTACAACGTGAACTTTCTCGGTTGGTTGGAAGTCCCCCTCATCTTGGATTAGTTCGTTGGTGGCGGCGGAGAGCAGTGGCTCACGTGGGTCTCCCATTTTTAGAGAGAGAAAAAGGTCTCCTTTAGAGGGAGTAGAGAGATAACACGAGTTGAAGAGAATATATAGATGCGGGAAAAGAAAGGGAAGTAAGCCAGAATTCCAGACTTTGTTTGGTGTTGGTAAGTTGTGAAGTTGGAAGTGGAAAAGTGACCTTGTTTGGTACTTGGAGAAGTGGAGTCTTCCACGTTACTATGCTAAGATTGCTAACCGCTACGTCTTTTCAATCTCGTCTCAAAGTGGATGTCATAGACGTCAAAGTCGGGTGTGAAAATACAACCATTTACCGTAAACAACTGGATCATCGGAACCGTTAATTATGATCATCGGAACCGTTAATAATTAATGGTTATGGTTATCGAACCGTTAATAATTAATAGTTATGGTTATGAAATTTCTTTAACGAACCATCAATAACTGATAATATTATTTTTAATTAAAAAAACACTCAAACCTAAAACTCTAGAAGCTAAAAAGCCTAAAAATAAAGCCTAAAACTCAAATCTCATAAAAAGCCTCTGAGTCAGCAGATCTCATTTTCTTCCAAAGTCCCAATTCAAAGTTCAAACCGATTTGCTTCAACACTCCAAGTATGCACTCAAATCCCATTTCTGTTGTTCGATTGTTCATATTTCCCCCACATTTTTTTGTAGAGTTATAAAACCATCAAACACTTAAAAAATTTGATTAAGCATTAAGCTATGGTTACTTGGTGTCTTGGTGCTGCTATGCTATCTTGCTGCTGTTGGAGTACTTGTTGAGGTGCTGCTGGTGTGGCTGTTGTTGTGGACCAGAGGTGCTACTGGCGTGGCTGCTGCTGTTGGGAGCTTGGGAGTCTGCTGGAGTGGAGTGGCAGTAGGCGATGCCTTCTGGTGGAAGTGTGGAAGTTAAGTCTACTGTCTGCTGCCATCAATGCCATATTGGGAGTATGCTTTGAGGCTTTGATTGTTTATTTTATTTCAATTAAACTTCTTTGAATTCAAAATTGTATGTTAAAGAATTTATGACATGTATTGTAAATCTGTTGTAAACCTGTAATCTAGCACTTAACACTTAACAAGTTAATTTCATAAGTTAGCAAGAGCCAAAGAACAACGATGGATAAATGAATTAAACGGTTAGCAGTTAACCGCTAAACGTACCGTTAAATAACGCTAACCGGTCCGTTACTGGTACGGTTACGGTTAACCATTTTCAATAACCGTTATAACGGTTAACCGTACCTTTAAAACTTAATAGTACGGTTAACCGATAATGAACACCCCTAGTCATCGTCACATCATGTCATCATCTTATGTAGCATGTTAATTGTCTTATTGAACAGTCGATATATTTTTTTTGGTTATTTTACTCTTACAGTGTTGTGTTTAGCAATTACGGAGTACATAATAATAGATAATAGGTTTTATTATCTATGTGTTTAGTATATGTTTTGATTTTTTGGACCCTTGTATTTACCTATTTATACATCACTAATGAAAAATCTCCAACTAAGGGAGAATTATACAATTCTACATGGTATCATATTCAACGTAGGTATCGCAATTAAATTTAAATTATATAAGTTTAGATAAAATATTGATGAGGACAATATCAAAATTAAGATATTAATCCACATAAACTCTCACTAAATTGATTTTTTTAGGTTCTAATTTTTTTTGGCATAAATAAGGTAAAATTTGAAATGAGAGATAAAGTAACATGAAGCAGGACCACTGAAAAATAAAGGGTACAACGAAAGATGTATAAAGTATGAGAAATTAAGATGACGATAACCTTAAAATTCTAGTAAGGTATCATCCAATTTCGTTGCAAATTTAACAAGTATACTTAAAATATTATCAAATTTTGAAATTTGTGACTATTGTCCACTTTATAAATTTGGATGGATAAGAACATGAATTACTTGTACTTAAGTGTAATTAGTACTCCATATTATAGAGGGAAAATGAGCACCCTTATCAATAGGCAAAAAAATTCCTTGTTAATGGGCAAAAGTACAAAACTTTTAGTCCAATCCTCCACATCAAGGGGCAGATATTTAGTCATTCGTGGGCAACTCCACAATAACCCAATAATTGGGCAGAAATTAGAATTTGGCCGTGTGAAAGTGACCCATGTAGTTTAGATTTTTGTTACGTTTATATTTCAATTATTTTTTTTAGACCGAATTAATTTATAAAAGATTACTAAAATTCATAATCTTTGTGGTCCATAAATTGACATCTATTTTTATATTTTGGTATAAAAAATTGGTTTTTTCTCTCTAAAAGTGATGGTTTTTTTCTCTCACGTTATTTAATGGCATTATATGTTAAGTTCCAACGGGTCTATGTATCGAGACACCATTGTCTCTTTTTAAGGCCTCTTTCCTTACATAAGACCATATACTTTCTTCTAACCGATGCTATAATTCTAATACATTTGATTACACTCCTAATGGGGTTAAGCAAGTCACTTAACTCAGCTAAATCTTCTTATGCCGAGAGGTTCATAATATGAGCACAACAACGAATATGTAAAAGCTCTCCACTGTTCAACAATTTTAAGCTAGGTTCCGATATTAAATAATCTCTACATTTTATATTTGCTGAAGCATTATCTAGGAAAAGGGAAAAAAAACTTTATCAAACAATTGAAAGGTCTTAAGGTATCCTATTATCCTTAAGACCTTAAGGTTGTAATCGGTATGTCTCTCCTCCATAGTCTCAAATAAAATGATACAATTTTTAATATATCATGATAAGTACATTTATTTGTACTTTTCGGTGTTGATTCAAACTCCTTTTGGATAAGTTTTAGGTAATTTCGGGTTTATTTA
Source organism: Dysphania ambrosioides (assembly GCA_026401315.1). NCBI lineage: Eukaryota > Viridiplantae > Streptophyta > Magnoliopsida > Caryophyllales > Amaranthaceae > Dysphania > Dysphania ambrosioides. The sequence goes on along the minus strand of CM048658.1, from coordinate 5,186,685 downwards.
ACCGAATTTATGCTAAAAGTCCCTAATTATATTTCGGCTTTAATCATATCGATTATTGCTAATTTTTAAGGCTTTTTAGTATAAATGTGTTTCAATAACAAAAATATAATGAAGCTAGCGTTAATTTAATGGTGGAAATTGGGCCAAGAAAAGAAAAAGAAGTTAGCCCAAAAAAAAAAAAGAGTGAATGACGCACGAAAACCAAGAAGAAAAAAAGGATTGATGTGAAGTACTCCAAAACTTCACGGCAAACTCAAGGGAATTTTTCCTTTTTGTTCTCTTTTACTTTTCTTTTATTTTTATTTTTATTTTGTTATTTTTTCTGAAATTTGGAATTAGTTTTTAATTAAAAATTAGGTTAGTTTATGTTAGGGTTTTTTGGTTTAACTCTTGAGGAGTTTCTATTATTCTACATTCTAGTATTCTAGGTTTTGGCTTTTCTTCTTCCTCTCTTCTTCCTCTTATTCTCTTTTTCTAGGTTTTAGTTTTATGGTTTAATTTATGTAATTCTCCCTCAAAAACTTTGTTTCTCTTGAATAATCAAATTTTATTCTTAGTTCATCATCAATTTAATTCTCAAGTAAGTTTCTTCTATTCTTTTCTTTAGTTCATTATATTTTGTTGCTTATTTACTCATGTCTCTTGTTATTTAATTTAATCTACTTATAGTTTTATGATTTTTATATCTATGCTTGATTTCATTATTGTTCATATGTCTTTAATTATGATTAGTGAGTAATTTCTTTTCTAGGATGTTAATATATGAACCCTAGCATGTATTAAGTGGATTCTTATATCAATTCAATGTCAAATTAAGGTTGGTTTATTAGGTTGTTAAAATTGATCATTAGGTTAAATTCATTGGTTTAATTAATCAAGAAGCGATGGCTAAGATTAATTATTTCCTTTGTCTTAATGATATTTGTTAATTAATCAAGAAGCGAGAGCTGAGATTAAGAGGGCTACACCTAATACAATTAGACTAATCAAGAAGCAAAAGTTGAGGTTAGGATAATTGAAGGGTTGTTTGATTTGATCATTGATGTTGGTGTATTTGATGAAGGTTAAGGCATGTTAGTGGGGATGTATTAATATCCTAGGCTTTTCTCTTATCGATATCACATTTTAATCTTTGCAATCTTAGTTATTAGTTTCACTAAACAACTCCTTTCTAGCGTAATCTAATAAAATTGAGCTAAATTGACCCTATATTAGCTTCCTAGAGGACGACCCGTAATTGTACTGCAATAGCCTTGCACTTGCGGTTATAATTAGTGACTAAAAAGTAGTCCTCATATCACTTATCATTTATCCAATGGGCAGTTACACAAAGAAAAGGTTCACCGAAACAAGAGATCCATGTATCACTAGTAAAGCTAATACGATCGTTAAAATTGTGAAACATTTCTATTAATTAAACTATTTCTATATTTGTAATAAGCAGTTGGGTATGGTGTTTAAGTGTGTTCCTAGGGACACGTTTATAAGCGGGTTGTAAAGAGGTTCTAGCGAAATGTTCGAAATTCGGACTTTCACCATGGCTAAACGGTAATTCATCCGCAATTATAAAGTTAGCTAATTCATCAATCATCCTATCTTTATTATACATAAAAGGCATATCTCTTCCTAGCATGAAACCCATATACCCGTGTAATTGTGTCTGACTTGACGATTCAGCTGCGCCTGCGGATTCAGCCATGTACTCCGGTCAAGTGACGGGATAATGTCCCGTCCCATAACCGGCCTTCCATGAACATGAAGCTATTGGCTTCTTCCCTTGTTTCTTGCGTATGAAGCAGTAGCACGTGAATTTCTTCCCTTTGAAAAAGCGTTGGTCATTGGAACCTTCTCGAAAAATGGGAAAATATGTGAAGATTTCTTTCTACAGTGAGTAGACTCGGGTACTCCACCTTCATCATCATCTTCACCTTCATTTCATATCAAGTTAAGCAAAAAACTAACATTATTAGTTTATTAACTAACTAATTAACATTATCAACCTAATATAACATAATCAACTAATCTAACTAATCTAAAATAACTACTCAATTTAACTTAAACATTATCAACTAATTAAACATCAACATCTTAATATAACACAATCAACTAATCTAACATAACTAATCAATTTAACTAATCTTAACATAATCTAATCAACTAATATAACATAACTAATCTTAATATAATATAATCAACTAATCTAACATAACTAATTGATTAAAACTAAATAAACTAATCTTACTAAACTAATAAATTTAAATTAAATCAATTTACTTAAACTAATCAAACAAAATTAATCATTTTACTTAAATCAATTTATTATCATCTAATTAAACTAATCTAATTAAATAAACTAATTAAACTAATCAATGTAGTTAAACTAACTTCATCAACTTAATATTACATAATCAATTTAAAACAATTTTAACTAATTAAACTAATCAACTTAACTTAAATAAATTTATAATCTAACTAAATTAATTAATTTACTTAAACTAATCTAACTAAATTAATCAATTTACTTAAACAAATTAAAGTAATCAAACTAAATAAACTAATTAAACTAATTAATTTACTTAAACTAACATCATCAACTTAATATAATATAATCAATTTAAAATAGTTTACTTATATTAATTAAACTAATTTAACTAAATTAGTCAATTTAACTAAATTAATCAATTTATTCAATTCAATTTACTTAAACTTATTTATCATCTTCAACCTAATGTGCTTAATCTAACATCATCAACTATTCAAATAATTCAACAATATCAACATAATTTACTTCATTAATATAATCAACCAATTACACTATTTAAGATAATAAATATAATTTAACTAATTTAACTACTTTAACTAAATCTACTTAATTAGCATCATTAACATAATCTATACTTTTACATAATCAACATATCAACTTAATCTACATATAATCATCAACTAATATATCATTATCAACTAATTAAACATTATAAACTTAATTAATCTATCTAATTAAACTAACTGGTTTTCATATTAACATTAATTAATTAGAAGTTTAAGAGTTACCTTGACCAATAGAAGGAGGCGGACGCATCTCTGAAGTTGGAGTTTGAGGAACTTGACCAGCAGGAATACTGATAAGGTGTTCCTCGAAATTTTGAGCAAAATTTACGGAATCATCGTACGAGCTATTAATGCTGAGTTTATCTTTTGAAGTCATTTCTTTTTTGAAATGTAGTAGTAAATAAGTAAATTAAGGATAAAAAACCAACTAATTAAGATAACTAATAAAGATTAAGAGAGTACTTAAGAAGAAGATTAGTAGTAATAAGTAAGCTAATTGTATTTAGTAGTAATTGAGAGATTGAGAGAATGAGAGTTTGAGAGATTGAGAGTGAATTTTTGAGGATTAAAAAACCGAATTGCTCGGTTTTATATTGGGTGATCATCAACGACTAATTAAAGGCTAGTTTTCGGCGAATTGACCAGGTCGGTCCGGTTTGAATTGTAACCGAATCGAATAGGGTTAGAGTTGAGAATTCCGGATTCGTTTTCATCCTACTAAGAAACCAGGCCGAATATGGCTTGGCCTAGTTCATGGGCGGGTCGGGTTGGGGTTGGGCAGGGCTGAACCGACCCAGTGGCCACCTCTAGGTTCAGGTGGCAAATCTCAACCCAAAATAAATCAGGTTACTTGAACCTAATCTAACCTATTGCCACCTCTAGTTTGACAATATCCACTATGCAACATACATAATGCATTTGAACATATTGTATGTAAAAGTTTATTTTTGAGAAAAATGTTATTCCTAATTTAATTTTCAAGGATGAAAATAAGGAGTTAAAAGTGAAAAGTTAAAGAACAATAAGCATCATTATTATTTATCGCGTATGCTTTTGACATGTTTTTTCAAATTAATATCATACTGGAAAATTTATCGAATGCTTTTATGCAATTTTTGGAACTTGTAAATAGCAATATTCCACTTTTAATGATTACTTTTATCCCTTAAGTGCTTACCTTTTTTTTAGTAATTATGAAGTAACTATGAGGTAACTACCAATCGCTCTTAGCTTCTTACGAATTACGAGTAATTTCTACCACGTCATAGAGATTTTATCCTCGTATTTCATAATTAAGAATAATATCAAAACCAAACAGAAAAATTCAAATTTTTACTTGAAAAACTAATACATAGAGTTGTGAACACTGAACAGACTAGATACAAGGAAATCTACTGTGAACACTACAAGTATTTTATTTGATTATTCTACTTCACCCATGACCCATCAAGCACAGGTCCACATTCAACATCAGCCCTCGGCCCACCAGAAACGACATGACGCATTTCAATGGCCCTGAAGGGAGCATTTTTGTGGGCTCCAATGCGGCAAAGAAGGGCTAAAATGGGCCGAAACTACTCTAGAGTCCAGCAACTCCACAATGGGCATGACATTTACACACCTAGGTGCTTTATACTGATTGATAGAAGCTCCTCTAGATATAGCATAGTCCATCAACTCCTCAAATGTTCCATTCTTTACCACTCGGATCTCAAGCGGTCCAATCGATCGGTCAGCAACACGGCATTGACGGTAAACCGAGTTGAGGGCCTCCTCCATGGCTAGACAACATTGGCCCATTACATCACGACCCGGTCCATTTGTAGGATCTTTAGTTAAAAGCTCCCAATAGATGACATAATGCCCTGGAATAGTCTTGGTGTCTGCATAGCTTGTGTACTCAGCAATGCTTGTGTTGAGGGGTTGGAGCAATGAAGATGCACTCTCAATTGCTTTTTGCAACTCTGACTCGTCCGTCTTATCCGAGTCGATACTGAGTAGCACATTTTTCCTCCTAAGGAACTTGAATTGTGGGGCTGAGTTGTAGAACCCTGTAACGTATAGCACATCACCAACTCGGTACCTATGCAATGTGAAGAATAGAAAGAAAAGGTAATCAAAATGCTGCACAAAAACATGATTTTTTCAAAAGATTACTACTCTAAGTCTGCCAGTATATAACACTGAATCGCATAAGCAAAAACTACAATATTAGCCAAGACTGTAGAGGTGAAGTACCTGTATAATCCTGATTGCGTGGAGACTACAAGCTCGTACTCCTTTCCAACCTCAACATCAGCCAAGTTCACAAGCCGAGGCGTCGAGTTGTCCTCAAGTGGGATGAACTCAAAGTACGCCATGTTAGGCAATATGGTGTAGGAAACCTCCGAGGGTGCACACATGGGGTTCAAATTGAGTCCAAAGAAACACTCCGAGGAAGCGTACATAGTACATACCTTAGGTAGCCCACCACTATAGTAGTCCAATGTAGGTATATATTGGGCCATGGCACCCGTCACAATCACCTCTAAGTACTTCGTATTGGGCCAAATCCTCTTAATAATACCCTCCCAATTCTCATCCTCACATGCTTGGTTAATGAACTCTGCAAGCTCCGGGTCAGGCCTCACGATCTTACTCATGCAGGCCCGTATGCTAGAGTTCGTGATATTTGAGTTTAGGGTACCGGTGGAAATATCGTGGCAAAGGTCGGAGTAGTGGACTTGGAGGAAGCGGATGGCCCGGAGGAGACCGGAGGCAAAGACGGCCCCCACACGGAGAACCTGGTGGCGCTCGTAAAGCCCACACAACATCTGGGTGTACATGGACTGGAAAGAGTCAGGGCAAAGTACGGCCTCGTTAGGGCTTGTATAAACATTGTAAGGATCATAGGGTCGGTTCTTGAAATGGTCACTCTTGTAGTAGCTTGTGAGAACTGGACGTGCAACTAGACCTCCTGAAGTCTTTGTTTCAGCCTTGATGAATAGGAAGTAGAGGCCTTTCCCTTTGTCTAGGCCCGGCATGTATCTGCTCGTACAAAATTAAACATTAGCTGTTGTGGTTAAAAACTCAGTACCAGCTTGAATAATGAAATATTTTTGTTGTACACCTCCGGTAGTTCCAAGTACTACTAGTACTTTTTTTGGTAACTAAGAGTGGAGTTGGAATTATACTCCATATTACATCCCTAACTCATTATTAATGCATTCGTTTTGAGATAGAGTTGAAAAACAAAACAAAGGAAATGATGACATTTGTATAGAGATTATTAATTGACGAATTCATGTGTTATTTTGTAGGAAGCTTCGACATATATGGAGTACCAGCAAACAAAAACAAACAAAGGAAAGAGGTTGAAATTGCACCGAAAGAGAAGAAGTAAAAGTTGTTATAAAAAAATCACGTGAATCATATTAAAAATTTTTAGAATGGTATATACAGCTGTCTCTTTTCGGTAAAATCGAAAGTAAAAATTAAAAAAGAACGATTCTTCTAGCTCTTTAAGAGGCCACTGCACTTCTAACTTCTAACGGAGTTATAAAATGTTCCTGCGAGGGTGTTTATATAGATTGCATTACGTATGTAAAGTAAAGTTTCATGTAATACTCCGACTAGATTGTGTAATATACGAATTGAAGTACTTGAGACAATTATATACGGTTGAATGAATAAGTTACTGCAAATTGAACAAGTGGAAAAGAAATTACTGGTTCATAACAGGCATCAGAAGGCTGTAAAGCAGCTGCCTCCTGTCCATCTCCTCTGCAGTTGTTGGCATCAGTTTTCGCTCTCCTGCTGAAGTTCCCGAGCTGCAATCACCCAATTTACCAATACTATGTTATATAACCGCCTTTTTTCTTTACATTATTCTGTATATTATTAAGGTCAGACCATTTACATGTTTTAGTACATAACTTATTGCGATTAACTTGGTAGATTTCAAAATCTATCTGCTCATGTTGCATGTTAAAAAAAATATAGTCTAAACATACCAAATTATTGATATTATATTATGTAATGCGAAATCTTAACAGTTAACGACATATAGTACGTTACTTTGTTTTTGTATGGAGCCAGCAAGGTTTTAGACTAGTGGTAATATTACCCGGATTGTGGAGTAAAATACTTTTGACATTGAAGCTTATGTAAATTAAAACCATATCTTATAATATAAAAAATAAGAAATACCTAGTGAGAAATTCAGTAATGGGTTGAGCACAAAGAATAGGGGAGAAATCCCCATTAGCAATACGTTGAATATCAGGCTGAATATCCTCGTACGTGACCACCGGAACCTTGCTCTTGAAGATTTCAAGGTCAACACAGCCCTTCAGTCCATGTCGTTTCAAGTACTCCGTTTCAGCGTTTCGGCTCAGAATCTGAGCCAAAACCTTTCTTTGCACCTCGTCGCAATGACTCGTCACCTCCTCGATGAACTGCAATGCCGCCACGTCTTTCTCTCTTCCAGACATTGTGTATGGTAGTAAAAATGATGGATATAGGAAGATAAAAATGAACAAGTCTAGATGAAAGTTTGTGCAAATATAATGTGCAATAGTATTGCAGACAGGGTAAGGAATAAGGTAAGGAAGCTCTTGTTAATGTTGGATGTGAGTATGGAAGAATGAATGGGGCAGTTTATATAGAGGACAGAATATGGAGCAACGTTGGCAAAGGGACGTCATGGTACACGTCAAAAGTTGCCACAATGAAGAGGAATAAGTAACTTGTGTTACTTGTGAGCTGTGGCTCTTGAGTCTTGACAAAATTACGTCGTACTTCCATCTTATTTACATTGACATACATTTTGGTTGGTTCATATTAGACTTCTATCACAATTCACAACAGTAGGCAATGAAGACTTTTGGGCTGTAGTCAATCCAAATGACCAGAGTTGATTGAGAAGATTTGGTTTCGTATTAAAGCATTAAATTTATTGTAAACTTAATTATATCATCTAAATTTACAATAAGTGCATAAACAGGCCGTTCATAAATTTTTAGTTTCAAATTGACGATGCATTAAAACAAGTGTGGCGTATTGTTATTTTTGTAATTTTAAATTTATACAAAAGCTAACAATATAAATTTGAAAATTATAACGTGCGACTTTATCACACGACTTAAAAAAACTATCCGTATAGATGATTTATTTATTTTCGATTAAAAAACTATTTAGATAATGCATTAATGTGATTATCCTAACGCCTAACCATGACTAGTAATCGGAAATCGTCAAGATACGAATCTTCTATAAGTTCCAAAATTCAAATCCTTGACCTATGGTATTGAGTGTTGTACTAAAAAATGTTTCAATCGCCCTTGTTTTTATTTCGGATTCCGTGCAATATACTTGAACCGGACATGTACATGTTTGTTTCTCACATTACTTAATGCAAATATTGCCGGGCTAGAAGGGGTGCATAAGGGCCCACTGACTGTAATGTCGGGGAACATGTAGGGCCGTTGAAGGGGTCAAGTCAGACGGGTGAAAGGGTTGGGAGGACCATGGAGCTATCAGAAGATGAGAGTAGTGACTAGTGAGGCTGCTGACCATGGATAACGACGGCCTGCCGGCGGAAACGGCACAAAAAACAGGCTTCGTCATGGAACTATTCAGGTATGCGGATGCCATCTGTCTTTTGTATCGAATATTAATTATCCGAATATTCAATTGAAGGTAATTACCCTATTCCTTCAAATTTGATTATTTCAAAATATATTGACATTATTATTAATGTCATTATTAATTAATAGAAACAATTAATTTCAGTCGGATCGTTTTCATTGTTCTTAAAAATTGTCATACACCCCTTCTAAGACTTTAAATGTAGATTAAAACGAATTTAATCATAATAAATAAATAAAAAAAACTTCATCCTTTATTTCGATGCGAAAAATAAATTTGTATTCTGTATCGACCATAACGCTAATTTTCACAACCTTCATAAACATAAGATTAATTTGCCTAAATTTTTTGTTTTTTCAGAGAAAACAAGTAGTACAATAAAACAAAATAAAAAGCCATGCAAAATTTCATCTTTTTAGAGTGAGATAAGGCAAGGCCATGCAAAAGCTGTGAGTGACAGAGTGGAAGCTTTTTTTTTTTCCCTGATAGACTGTGCAGAGTGTTGAAATGTGTTAGGATAAAGTTCAGTAGTCACGATGTGTGATACTGTTCTTCATAGACCCATGCAACTATGGCAAGATAGAAAACATTGAACCTGAAAATGGAAACCGACTGATCGAAAGGATACATTTAAACAACCAGCACAAAGTGACCATTTTTGTAAGTGGGATAGCCTTTTTCACTTCCCATACTTTCAAGTTTCATTTTTCAACCAACATCTTCAAAGTATAAAGTAATGTTTGCCTTTAAATGTCCAAGCCAAGCTCCGTAATTTTTTTTTTTTTTTTTAAACTTGCATGTGTTAGGTTGCTTTAGCATTGGAGCAGTTAACTTACAATGATTCAAAATCCAAATTGACTTGATCAAAAGTAGGAATTTTCATTATGCCTTGGCTTGTTTTTTATTAAAAAAAAAAAAAAATTATTCATTGAGTTAATAAGTTTGGATGTACTCGATCTCACAAGGGAAGAAGAAGGAGAAGGATTGATTATTGGAGACCTAGCTTTGATTTAGGGGAGAGGAAAATTGCAAGAAGCTTAGATTGATGGTGTTACTTCATATTGTAAAAGTGGTCTAATAATGCGATAATATTGTGTACAAATCTAGCCAAACAATTTCAAAAAGTTTAATAAACATGAGAAAAACAGTGATCAAATTTGGACCCCTCAAATGATAACAACCTTGCTTGGGGCAGTACATTACAAGAATGTATAGTAATTAATTTATTTTTGTTTGATTTTGATATAAGCTTTTAATTAAAATTAGAGTTGAAAAATAATATATGGCCAACATTATGCTGTTTTCGGTAAAAGTACTTTTTATAAACACGATTTGTTCTCGATAACCTTTAATTCGAAGAACAATTGTAAGATAATAGAATATTATATTTCATCTGGGTAAAATGGTTTAGGCTTTGATATGCTTAAAGATTATCTTGCAACAACTTCGACCTAGAAAGTTCATGTCTCGTTGCCATATAAACTATGTAGTTCAATCGCAATGTATCAATAATCTAGGTGTTATCTTAGAAAAATTCCTAATTTATACTTGATATAAATATATCAGGGGTATTTTTATAATTTTATTTTTATATTTGATATCATAATATCTATATCGTATATATGTTTTTTGGTATTTTTATACCTTATGTAGTTCTACATCTGATATAATAATAATTATATCTAATATAATTATATATATATATATGATATTTCAATATCCTAATATAATTTATATTAGGTATGAATTAAGAAAATAAGAATCACGGTGTGCCGATAAATCTGAAGTTCTTTATGCAAGTTATATGTGGCTTTGACCCAAAAATTTACTGGAGATGAATTGTTCCTTGCAAGTAATAACAAGTTGAAAACAGATAGTCAAGCAGCATGAATCTAGCTTGCTAAGTTCAAGTACTTTTGGTTGAAAATTATTCCATGTTTCTGATATTTTCGTATCACGTAAGCGGGCAGTTTCTACAGCTAATCTACCTAGACAGCTTGACCAAATTATTAAAATATTTTAGGCCTATGTTTAGTGCTGGCAACTTTCAAAAGATTCCTGCTAAATGGTACGTACATAACTATATTACGAGTATCAAGTTTTTCAACTTAAAACAACGACATTCATAGCTGCCAGAGGTAGCATTTGAATTGTAAAACTAGATGTGTCTCAATATTACAAGGCACATAAATAAATGATAAATATATGATGTTTGTCATGCGTAGCTAGTTATTAGATTACTATAAAAATAACCTCAACCAATACTTATGGTCTCCTACTTACTGAGCTTAAGCCGCCGCTAATGACAGATGATTAGATATTACAGAGTATAGACACAGAGTAATACACTTAACAAAAGCGATAGGATAATTAACTCTAATTTTAAAAGAGGAAATCCCGGTCGTTTGTGGCTGCATTTTCTAAGCACTTAAAGATGAAAAGTCATAATACTAGAAGTTTCAGTTACTAGTGAATACAGGATACCGTGTACTACGTGGTAAACGTTACTCTGTGTATGCCATTGTTTAAACTATTGAAATAGCAACGTTGATATTACCATATTTTTAAGAAAATTTTAGGGAAAATAATGATGAACAGATGTTAAGTTCAAGTTTGGGTACATAATAATAAAAGAAAGGGAATGGGGGAAAAAAAATGACAGTGTTTATAACCATGAGTACAACTTTTTTATTTGTTGTTGTACTTTTGAGTTTTGATATTTAACTTACCCATGTATTTTGTTCAAGGTAAACGAACTGAGTTTTATAATGAATGGTTTTCTAGAGTAACGTGCCAGAAGTTATTGGATTCAGTACGCTGAATGCCTGCATTCATGAGGACATTGCGAATCATTCTTAGGGTGAGATAAATTTTGCAATCAAGCTGGCTCCCTCTCTTTGTAATATAGCTTAAAGTCTTGGTTCCTACAAGTTTCGGGTGATGCAATTTACATAAGACGTAATTACTGATTCTGGCTGCAAAGATTTGCAATAATTTAAGGGAATGGGGGTCTCAACCGTTTAAGAAAATTAACGGTCTTGAAATAGACATCACATTGCAGAGGATACAAAATTTGGACTAGCTTTGTCAGGAACCAGCTTAAAGGCCTCGCTGTACAAGATTTAAATACCAATTAATTAATTAATTTTCTACGAGTTATTATTGTACTTTATTATATCCGAATTTATTTTGTTTGAACTTATTTTTTCGAAAGTTTTTGTTCGTTACTTTGTCTAAATATATTTTAATTTTGCTCAGTTTAGTTCATTTTATCGAAACTTATTATATTTTGGTTGAAGTTATTTAATTTTTGTTAAATACGTGAAAATAAGTTATAAAGTATACATGTTTAAAAGAGGTCTTCCATCCTATTCTTGTCTGCTTTGTTTTTTCTCACGAGATCTTATTTTTTTTCTATACGTGAGCCAGTTGACTAAGAAAGTTTCCTCTCCAATAATGTTTGGTAGTGGATACTATAGAGAAGTGTCTCGTGACCTCGTCCTTGGGTTTTTTTTTTCCCCAGAAAAATTAAAACAGCATGGGTTATGTGGAATTTTCCTTCTTTCAAGGGAATTGTTTTTTTATAAAAAAAAAATGTGTTGTAAATCATGTAATGATGTATTTTGTCACATAAGGTCGGATTCTGCAAAGACTTGGAACCTTCCCAGGGATTCCACAAAAACATACATTATGTCAACCAAAGTTTGTATGGGCTGCCTATTTAATCATGCTTTTGGTAGACAAATCCATAAATTAAAGCAAAATTGAGAGAATTAAACAAACATTAAAGCTAAAAGAAGAATGAAGTTTTACATCGAGAAGCAAAATTACCAAGAACGTGCGTGCAACCTCTTACAGTCTTACACAACCCATCGCTCATTCGCTCCATCTTTAAGTCCTGAATTTCGAAAGCATTTATTAGCCATCATCGTAAGCACAAAAATTATTTTTCAAAGAATCTTTGACTACTCAAATCATGTGGAACATGTGACAGAGTTCTTTTTCCAAGTACGGAGTAGGAATTACCAAGTTGCTTTACTCGGTCCAGTCTCGAGCTGACATCACACTTACTCATTTCGAGCTCACTCAAACGGTTCGAGCTTGACCAGCGTTGAGTGGCTCGCGAACAAGCGAGGCTTCATTGTCACACTTATTCATATCATCTGTTAAAATCACACTCCAATCATGAAAATGCTATATTAAATCTTGTCTTAGTGTTCTAACTCGTACATGTCTGATATGCGGAGAAATAATCTAGGATGAAAATGTACCAACAAAATTTGAAGAAAAATAAAATTCCTTTTCTTGGCCAGTAACCCGCAGGTCTGTGAAACAATGGTTCTAAGCTTCATGTATTGTTCAACCTTACCTCTGTCTAATTGTCACATAACAATTTAAATTATCTTATATATATATATTTTTTAAGGCAAGACAAAATTGGTGCAAAAGGGATTTGATCTCAAGCCTTAATACTATCCTCCAAGAGTTTAATCAACTGTAACTAACATACTTCCAGTAGCTGATCACTATAATCAGCTAGATAATAGATTGGTGGGAAAAGGAACTTCAATTCCTGCTGGGTGACTTCAGAAAATGTTTCTCCCACCATGAGCCAATCAACTTTTTAACGTGTTGCTTTGAAAAATCTATATAAGGTTAAAACGGTTGTATTGGTGCTGGAGATCACCCCAACCAACCTTATGAAAGAAAAGCTAGCAAAGAAGACAACATTAACGTACAAATGACTAACACCAGGATCATAAGCTAAGATTCAAATCAATCTCGTTAAGATTCACCAGTTGCGTGCTAAGCTGCTGTTTTTGAATGTGAAAACTCCCAGGCCAAACCAAAGCTGTCAACCCTTCTCTGGGATCACAGGGAACACCACTCCATGTGGTTCCAAACCTGTTGTCGAACTCATTAAATCGAGCAGCACTCAACATTGAGCTCTCTTTGCTTGCAGACTTGTGAATGAGTGCATGAGGCTGAATCCCAAGAGACCTAACCACACGAATATTGCACAGAGGTGACCCAGACTCGATTTCTTTCATCAATAGCCTATGCCTCCTGGCTTCATCCCTCTCTCTCTTGTGTGCATTTTGGTGCCCACCGAGTGCTTGTGAGTTGAAGAAAGTCCTGTGACAATAATTGCAGTTAAAAGTTTTAATTGTACCGCCACCTCTTGATTTTAAAGTGGCAGAGTCAGAATTTGCCTCATCTGTACTAAAGCTTAGGCTTAACCAATCCCCTAGCCCATCATTGATCTCACATTGAGAGCTGATTTCATCATTGTTTATGGTCTGGTTTTGATCATCTTCCCTCTCCAAAACCATTTTGGATTCGACAATTTTCTTTTTTCTGGCAGAGTCTAGGACAAGACACGGACTCTTATATAGGAGTAGGAAAGCTGAGGAATCTATCCAAGTGCGAAAGCGTACTTCTCTATTAAGATATACATGATTTCTTGATTATCTGATCTTTTAGAGCAGCACTTTTTACGTCAGGATTATGGTTCCATCAACTTTATCTTTCTAAAGTTGGACGATAATTAATGAAGAACAAGATTCTTTGGTGGTTGCCCTGGTTGGGATAATGGGATGGTGGGTGTTACTGCAGTTGATCAGGATTCTTCTTTCCAAGGAGAAAGATGTGTTAACCAGGTCGCAAAAAGCAACTTTCTTCTAAATACGATCCTTGAAATGTGAGGTGGTCCAGAACATAGCAATTATGTCTGAGTATCCAACTTGGAAGCATGGGATAAAATGAAGAGTTAAAATAACGTAAGCCTTTTGTAAGCAAAACCTTTATATAAAAAAATACCAACATGGTATAAAAAATGACATACCCTATGCTAAATATAAGAGGTAGAACTCCAAGATGGTATACAGGATTGCAGAGATCAGTTAGCAATGCAGATGATTCATGGCTGTGATTCACAGGATCTTATTTAGAAAGATCTCAAGTCTTAGACACTCGACACTCCAACAAGGGTATGAATTCTTTACCCAACACCTCAACGCACTTTTTTTGGACGGCTCTCCCCCCTGAGCGGGCCAAAAGTTCAAGACAGCTCTTTTTTGGTCAATCGGAGTATGGCGTGGTGGGCAGCCGGAGTGAAAGGAAGGGAATGAGCGGAATAAGTAAGAAAGAAGAATAAAGAGTATAAGGTTCAATGTGAATTAAGGAATAAATAAGGGCAAAATGTAAGGGACGGTTTGGGATGGTAAATAGCGCTCCACGTTTCCTCACCCACACTTCAACTATAAAGAAGGTATAAAACGACTAATACTCATGCCCGCCTTTTTAGCTGACATCTTATATTTAGTGATCTCTTAAAGTATTGATCTATAGCTAACACTTCTGAACATTTAATCACGTACAGTTGTACATTTTGAAAAATATACTATGTATCCAAGAGACCACGAGACCACGAGTCATGAAGCTGTACCACATTTCACTACTTAACGTTTCAAATTTTCTACAACTCAGCAAGCAAGCAAGGTCGATAAGGTGTAACATGTGCAGTATAAAACTGAAAAAAAGACCGCCATTCTTTCCCATTTGGAGTCTCCAAAGTCCAAAATACCAACTTGTGGATGTGGCAGGTAATGTGGAACAATAATTTACAGACCAACAAGAATTATCTAATTGTCTTTCACAGTGATCACATCTCACAGTAGCATGATAAGATATACGAAGCATCCATGCACAGCACGGTGGTCACCATATTTCACATGTTGATGATAACAAGACGCTCAATATGATTCCAAGGACATGGAAACTGAAACTGGTGTCTTTAAGACGATGCAACTAGAGTCCAGCACCCAAACCCATCTTATCACTATCGCCATTCCTTTCAGTAAAAAATAAAAGAAAAAAAAGCATCCCAAAGCTAAACTGGTTTAAGACATATGTAGTAACTCACAGCTGCTATCTCCAGAAATCTATCCCGATGGAGGGATAGGACTAAATCCATCCTACGATCTGCTTGTCATTTAGAACAAGATGGCAACAGTTGCCCCAGACATGAAATACTGAAATCTTGAACCAGTGCATACAGAGAAAGGTATAGGCAAGTCCCAGGTAAAATAGTTTAAAGGCAAGCAGCAAAAAGTACTCATCACAAGAAAGACTATATGGGATATCATCAATTCCTTCAATGAAATCAACAAAATAAATCCCCTATTCAAAGTATTGACAACATGATTATTTATATAAGGTTCCAAGTAAATCTAACTTGATCTTCATCAGTTATTAACGTTAACTTTCCAACAGAGCAAAAAAGATGATGAAACCTACTTCTGAAGACTGATGGAGTCTACATACTCCAAACCACAGTACTCCATGTACCACTTTCACCATCAAATTGAGAGAATTCCTTTTTTTCTGTAGCATGTCAGAGGCAATTTAAGTACCTAAAACATTTAAAAACAACAAATCAACAATAAAGCAAATGAGCCATGCTGCACGCACACACACCAAAACACATGCATTAAAGAGTAATGAGACATCATCATCTGGAAGACTGGAATATTAGCTGAAGAAAAAAAAATTAAGACGTAAATTCAAAATGCAAAAGCACGAAAGATCATGTGGCATCACGATTAAAGCTTAAGGTGATCATAGCTGTTTATCCTAATCAAAGAGACTATGATCCCACAAAATATTGAGCTGAAGCATTTTCAAACTCATGTATACATTCAATGACTAAGTTATCTCCCTAAGCCCTAAGCCCAAAAACCTTGAGCAATGACTTAAAAGAAGACACCATTGTAATAAAAAAAAACCATATACACAATTTTAGTATCCATCCTCCTAATGATTAAAAAAGCTTGCATGGAAACATAATCAACAAGCTTACATGGAGTTAAGTAACCAAGCAAACTCACATGTAATATTCTCCTGCTGTGCTAGTCAGGGTGGCTAAGCATAGTCATAATTATAGTGCCAACTTAATGAAGTTTTTTTTGGAGGGAGATGGAGCTCAATATAGGCTACTCAATCTAAACTTCAATCATGTTTTCAAATTGTATTTCTTCATTTCATTGTTGCTTGGTACTTTTACCAGGAGTTGTGTATTTCAAAGTTTACTAGTGATCCAAGGATTAATGTCATATCTACTCAAACAGAAAGCCCGCAACAAAATCAAAGAGTATTACAAAGACAATGCCAAAATATAAAGGACATAAAGTTTAAGGGTTGGTTACACAAGCACACCCTCTTTTTCCATAAGAAGCACCCCCACACATTATTTGTGACAAAGTTTGAGCAAACCATTGTAAACTCTTGCCACCAAAAAATCATGTTGCCTTATATACATGTACCACATATGTTTAAAATGAAGTATTTCAAATCGTGTCCTTACTAGAGCAAAATGGCAAGGCAAACAATACAATAGCCTTCACTGAGGCAGGCAAACAAAGAAGTCAAATTCATATAGTTTCATGATTGAAAGTTCATAATCGATCAAGACTGGACTTTGACATCATGTAGAATCATAAGTCAATAACACATAAAAATGGGGACGAACTTCCCATGAGACAGAATAGTCAGACCACTCACAAGACCAAGAAAAATTCTATCCCAAAACTCATCGGGCATTTGATAAGTTATCCCTGAAGCACCTAATGTGGTCAATATTTATTACTTCTCCAATATGAGAACTCACATGTACACACACACACATAAAGTTTAATGATAACAATAATATGGAATGTAGTATATGTCCTTAGGCGTTACAAAATGTGAAATCCATCCAATTATATCTCTCTACCAATAGATTTCCTATATCGAAATCTAATCGACAACATTGCTTCAAAAAAATTTACCCCAAAAAACACTCGTTAATCATAGCTATGCATATCACTTGTTAGTGGAAAATTACTTATAAAACCATTGAGAAATAGGTTCCCAATTATACGAAGTATACTCATCAACAAAAGGGACAAGAGAGAGAGCAAGCAACGGAGAAAAGAAAATACAGGTACACATATCCTGTCATTATTATCAATGTTCAAATTCAGACGACTATTGGGTTGACAAATGTAAATCAACCCAAAACACACATTTGTCATTATTCTCCATTTTTATTTGATTCTTCTCTCATTCCTATTAACTGAGCTAGAGCTCCTTAAAGACACGCCTCCTTACAAGAAAGGAGAGAAGAACATCAAACACATTTTAGCACCCCAAAAAAGCCCTGACCTAGCACGCCTAAGCTCCAGAAACCACTCTATCTATCACGCATCACTCTACTTTAAGTAAAGCTACAAGATGTCTCTAAGTATTTATCCACAGCCATCACACTGTCCTCCAATCAACACAAGAAAACACATCCATAAAGCGGAGATCTTAAAGCTGGCGGTAAACCATGTACATAAAATGTATAATTCTAGGCAACTCAATCAAATCCAAGCACTCTACCTGTATAATGTATGGAATGAACCAAGTTTATCCAATTACAAGTACAATCTACATTATACCAAATTAACCTAACATCTGAAAATTCACTAGTAAAACACAATTTGACAAGCGATTCTAGGCTTTCAGAATCGAAGCAAACAATGTCTACGCACATCATAAAAGTGAAGAAGATGAATTGTAGTAAAAGATATTTCTAAATTAATATGATTTGCAAAAAAAAGAAGTGAGCGAGGGGAAGAGAGAGAGAAGATAGAAAATTACCCTGAGACAACTCGCAGCAAGCCCTCGCGTCGACTGAAATGTGAGACGTCAATCGGGCGTCGGCCACCACGTTATGCATCGGCATCAGCGATTGAGTGCATCCCAATACATCGAAGCTCCTAAACAATAGCAAAATTTAATTATAATATTATTTCGAAGAAATAGAGATGAAAAGATTGGGAGAAAATTGAATTGGAAAGACCTAGGGTTTGCGAAGGAGAGGCGGCGAGAAGTGCGGGCGGAATTGGGGAGAAACGATGAAGGAGGACGGCGAACGGCGGAGGAAGGGCGGATGGAGGGAGATCTGGCTGCGTTTAGGAATGACCTCGAGAAGGATCCACTTCGCCACGCCATTCTCGTTTCTTTGCTTTCTCTCTCTCAAAGTTGAGTGCTGAAAGTCATTTGGGTTTTACTGAAGTGGAGTAGGGTTTTAAGGGGGCTTTGCGCCTATTTTCATATTTCACTTAAACGACAACGTTTCACCTACCAAATTATTATCATTAACAAAGGGCTCCACTTAGTTTAAGTGTTTAACGAACGCCATGTCTTCCTCTCCCTTGTTCTTCACATCCTACCATCACAATCACCATCCCCTACCACCACCCTCCTCAACCAGCACGGGCATGCGCAATGATCAAAGAAATCTCTAGAAGAAGGTAGAAGAGATTACCAAGTTGTTAAAAGCTCATGGGCACTCCCTTAAGACGGAGACTGTATTACGTGATGGGGGGAAAGGGAGAAAGAGCTATCATTGGGAGTGCATAGTGAGAGACTTGCTATTGCCTTTGGCTTATCAGTACTTCTCCTGGAACTGCAATCAAGATTGTCACGTAGCTACGAAGCTGATCTCAAAGATTACAGGACGTAGGATAGTTGTGAGGGATTGGAACTGATTTCACGTACCACTTCCAAAATGGCATCTGTTCAGGGATTATTGGTACTGATTTCACGTACCGCTTCCAATGAAAAGAATAAGAAGAAATAAGATACAACGCATGAGATTCCGCATAAAAAAAATAATCACTTTAACGATGAAAATGATTATATGAGTTAAAAAATTCACTAAATTGCGACATATACATTTAATATTATGTAAGAGTCTCCAAAATTGAACTCACTTAGACATCTGTTCATGGGGATTATTGGTATTGATTTCACGTACCACTTCCAATGAAAAGAATAAGATGCAACACATGAGATTTCACGTAAAAAAATCATTATAACGATGAAAAGGATTATATGAGTTTAAAAAAATCACTAAATTGCAACATATAAATTTAATATTATGTAAGAGTCTCCAAAATTGAACTCAATTAGCTTTCATAGCAAACAGGTCCTATGTAAGAATATGACTAAACGAACATTAATTTGGTAAAACTTCAGCAATCACAAGAGAAATCCAAAAAGCCCACATTCCCAAATCCTAACTGACACAAATGCAAAGACAGGTAGGATACATGGGAAAAGGTAAAATTTTATGAAAATCTCAAGCTCTAAACCAAACCAGAGACAGCAACAGTGTGCAGTGTGGGGGATTGCGGTGTCTCCAGAGATTTAAAAGGATCATAAGCTTCGATCAAGTGTAATTTGTATAAATGTCATTGAATTACTGTTGTCAAATAACGTTATTGTACATTGTAGACCAGATCTACAGCACTAATGAGCAGCTAATCCTACCCAACTACAATTAATTCCAAGTACATTCTACTAAACAAAAAGGTTAAAAGCCTGGCAACTTATAGTTCTCATGCATGTTCCGACAGCTACATTCTGAAATCCAGAACGCATACAGTATTGTTGGCAAAACATGCGGCAATCTTGTCGCCTTCCTTATTCCAACATACTTCAAATATGCCCCCATTTCCAGAGTATGTCTTTACAATCTTCCCTTGTTTTAGGGACCACACGTGCAAAGATCTATCTAAAGACCCGCTAGCCAAATATTCACCATCCGGACTGAATGCAAGAGAGTACACAGCTTCCCTGTAGATGGAACAAGATCAGGCTTCATAAATAAAACATTAGAACCTACTCCGTATTTAAAAAGAGAAGAATCATAACAAGGGTCACACAGATGACAGAAGACTTTAAATTCGGGAAAGGCATGCCCATATTTAGGCTAAACAAGTAATTGGGAATTTCTGTTACACTTTTCACCTTAGGGTAGTGTTGCCCCATAATGTTCAGGTGGTTTCAATACAGTTGTCACCATACTTAGGATAAGTTGATTCTGGAAAATTCAAGACCCTGATTTGGATTTGACTGGAGATATAAAATCTAACACAACCTCTTCTTGGGTAAGTCTAGACAATACAGCATCATGTATCAGACAGCAGATTGCTATTGTGGTCACAATAGTTTCCTATTTCATAAGTTGTATTATCTTCACACCTTCCATTTAGAGCAACGCTTCGATATTCAATAGGTTAGCTTATTTGTTATTTATCTTAAATTCTAAACCTTCCCCGAAAAAATGAATTCGTAATTCGGAAATTCCTGCCACCTGGGTAAAAGATGGTAACACCCATAGGTGAAAAGTGAACTAAGCAAAAAAAAAATCATTCACTTAAAAAAAGGTTGTCTCCGTTTCCATCTCCCTCTTCCTTGTAGTGAGAGGCAAAACATTAAATGATTAACAATTTTCACAAAACTAATACTATCAGCAAAATAGCAATCAATTACAGAAGTATTCAAACAGGACAACTTCCCAGATAAACTACTTACCTGTGACCATTCAAGCTATGCAATAGTTTTCCAAGTTCTACATCCCATACTTTCACAGTGGAGTCAAAAGATGCACTGCAAAAACAAGTGGATAAATAAACAATACAGCTGGTGAATTTGCAATCTTCCATCCAGCTAAAGACTAGGAATTGATTTGAGAAATCATTCACATAGATAAGGAAATTGAGAATTACCCTCTGTTAAGCACAAAAAAAGTCATAAAAGATCCTACTAGAAAATACAAGTCCATAACAGAGCCATGATTGCATTGAATTTGGCTACATATAAATTTCATTTTCCACCCCAAAAAAAGCACATAAGATAAAAGATTTTACTATCTCTTCTTTCAAGCATTGGCCAAGGTCAACCTTGGTAACAGAGTAGCCACCAACAATTAGGAGTAGGACATAACAATTCAAAAGATGATTATCACAACATGACATGCTATAGAATAAATGAGCATGAATTATTTTTTAAAAAACAAGTCATCAACATGCATCAGTGGACGGAATTTGTACATTCTAGCTACATGCTATTCTTAAAGGATTGAGACTCAATACAGCCATAGGTCAACATAAAACATACATGTATCAACATGCTTTAGTGGACAGAAATACATTCTAGCTACATGCTATTAAGAACTGAGACTAATAGGTGAACATAAAACGTACAGTAGGCCACATACCAATGACAACATAAAGCCATTGAGATTCATCAACCAAAAATCAAAACTGAACTAAAAACATCCTTGAGATTTCTATCATCATTTAAAAAAAAAACGCTTTTTGATTTTTGACTCAGATCAGTACAAATTTTTAGCCATATATACAAACAGCAGTGCAATAAAGGTGACAAAAGAATAATAAAGATGATCAAAAGTTATAAGTCAACATCAGAACCATACTTGGCTATCCATGAATAACTAATTGCCCCAGAATCAGTGACGAAGAATATTACCTGGCCAGAACCAATTGCTGATTGGGATTGTTTGTTCCCAAACCAGTAGGGCTCCACCTTATAGTGTATATCTCCTGCAAAACAACAATATATTTTAGAATTGATGCAGCCATATGTTTCCAAAATAGAAAAGAAAATTTAAAAAATCTCAAAGCAAACCTTTGAATGATCTCTTAAGTTGTGAACAAAACCATCCTGCTTCATACTCCATACCTGAACCGTCATTTCACATACAATATTTTATAACTCAACATAATATAAAAGAATATATAAAAAGGCAAAGCACACAACATTTTGACAAAAATGCAGACAAAACTTCATGGAAAAGGGAGAGAATAAAGGTTGACATATAAACTATGTTTGCATTCAAGATTCTGAAGCTACATGGGGTAAATCTTGAACTAAAAATACCAATTATTAATTTTTAAAAAGAAGTGAATTCAAAATGAAACATATGGAAGATCTCAAATACCTATGCTAATCCACTATTTGTTACAACCTGTCAACCCATATCCCATAAGTATGGTGGAACTCCCCATTGTGGAATCAGGATTTGGTAATGTCTATATGTATACAGGCTTCACCCCAACCTGTCACAAACTCTTGTCCAGACAACTCCAAACTCTCCTTTTTCATTTTCCCCTAAAATTTGCTGCAGCCAGCTGACATTTTATCCCATATCAGAAGAAGTCTGATTTTGCCCAAAGTTACGTGATGATCACGGCGATATCAGCTCAGCTTTGTGAGCCACCATTAAGGAATATGGCTAAGAGCAAGACTTTCAAGTTGCAATTCTACCCACAATTTTTTTCTACTTTTCAACCAACCAACCACTGTGAGTGGTTTCTTTAGTTATAAACAGAAGTCACCTTCTATACCGAAAACACATAGAAAGTACTCTTTTTTTAAAGGAGGTACTCCTCAATCTAAGGAAACATGTTATCCTCCAAACAAGTTCATGACAAAGAACGATCATAGCATCAATCAAACCACTAACACCACCCAGCTCAGCACATAATCAGGCATGCATATGGTCAGCAGAGACACAGAGTACAGTGGCTCACACAAACCTACAACCAAAATAACAGAGAGGGGCTATTTCTGCCAGACTCTGAATTATATAGGCGTCTACTTCCTCGCTAATTACACAAATAAAAGAATGGTTTAAGCCAAATACACAAAGTGTCAAGCTAAAGACTCTACAGTTTAAAATAATACAGCATTTCCCATCTACAGAACATGGGTGCGCATGAATGCATGATAGCTTATAGAAATGAGAACAGTATCTTGTTCTTAGCTTCCACTGAATTCAAACAAAGTAATGACTTTATGCCATTCAGGACAGAGTACCTTTTCTTTCTAGTACCCAACCCTACAGATAGAAAGCCAAAAAGGATATCTAAAAGTAACTGGTTTCTATTTTGTGCCTGATGGGCAAATTCCTAGCTTGAAATGGTCCCTTATTCTCCCATACCTAAACCAATAGATGTGCGCTAATTTTCATTTGTTCCTTGACTCATATACAAATTGCAAAAATCAGTAATAATATAATCAGCTAGACAAATAAAATTCCAAAACAACCACCACTAACAGTTAAAAAAAAAAAGTGAGGATATGGGGTGGTTCATAGGTATATATTCTATCCCCTTATCCTGACCCACAAGATCTTAATAAGCTCTAATATCTTCATTAAGCAGCCAAGATCAAAATCCCTGTTCACCATTCACAACTACTTAAGAAGACCATTCCAACAGACGAGAAAATTCTTTTTGTACAAAAAAAAAGTCAAAGTAGGAAATGCAAAGAGAAAAAAAAAAAGATCCTATACATTACATTAGAACAGCTATTCATAAAATATCTAAAAATTTCTGAAAACCGCTCACCAAGCTATTCAGATCAATTTATCAAATTATCATTCCTTTTTCTTAAATAAAAATTAATCACGTTGTCATTCCTAAAAAAAAACTAATCTCCTACATTTTACAGAATTAACAAACACAAGTAATGAAGGAATCAGTATTGAGAACACAGAAAATTATAAAAATGAATCAGGCATTGAGCTATAAATATTTTATAGAACCGTAGCCAATAGAAAGAAACTAAGGAACCTTTGCAGTGCTATCATCCGAGCAAGAGGCCAATAATGTCCCAGTTGGGTCCCATTTGACACAGTTAACTTCACCCTGCAATTGTAAAAAAATATTACCAACAGCTTTAACATCATGTAGCACAACTCTATAAACAGCAAAGAAATCAATGAACACATTTCTTAATTGCATCCAAACCCGCATAACCCTGCACCCTCGCCCTCCATCCCCCAAGAAAGGGTAAAGAGGTGGGTAACCATGAACAACAATCTGAGCCAATTCACTCTAGACAATCGATCATATTTTTCATCCTGACAACCATTTTCAGATATACCAAGATTGGCAAAAACAACTAAATTCACACCAAATTCTGGATTGTCAATCTCAGTAGCTATAACAAAAAGCATGGACAAAAACTGAGAAAAATTCAAAACTCTATAATCACAAGACCAGACTAAAACCAGACAAAAAAATGCAAGAATGCATGGAACGTAATGTACACGTGTGACATATCTAGTAATCTTACCATACAAGAGATAACAGAACATATTGGCAATGCAAGGCGAATACAACAGTCAAAAGGAAAACAAACCTGATGGCCTGCAAAGGTTTTGACAGGACTGTTTTCCCCAACTTTGCATACATATATCATGGTATCTGTAGAACTTGTTGCAAAAGATACATTATTCCGCCAGTCAACATCCAAAGTCGGGCCTACGGAGAAAAAGCGGTTGAGCACAAAACACATAAAATTATTGTAAATACTGAAAATTCCAAAGAACAGTAAATATTATACCGTTAAATAAAATCACCTGAATGAAACTCAAACTCTTGCTTTGGCTCTTCTGCCTTCACATCCCACACAATGGCTGTTTTATCACAGCTACCCGTAAGAAGGTAATCACCCTTCTTGTTCCATTTTAAAGAAAATATTGGCCCCTTGTGTCTACTTAATGTACTCTTCAGGTTGCCTGGACATCAAAAGAAAGAAGCTATATTATCCAAAAAACAATCTACTGACACATGTCATGAAATCATCCTGATCAGAAGATACAATCTTCCACAATTATCGTGGTCATAAGAAATCTTTTAAATAATCAATTGCTAACCAAAACAAAAACAATCACATATGATTCAGCTGGATTTATTCAAAACTAAACCCACAAGTCTTATATAAAAACCCAGCAAGACAAAAAAAACCAACAATATTCAGTTAGTGGTCACCGAGCTTCAGCAAAATTGTGGAGGCCAGAATTCAAGGCTATTAGCCAGATAAGAGCTGAAGCCTCTAAAGTTTTACCTTTTCAGTAATTACATGGCAAAACACTAGATACAGACATACCATTTGTGTTCCAAATTCTTGCCTGGCCATCATAAGATCCTGTAGCAAGAAGGGTACCCTCCACCTGCAAAGTTGACAGCAGAAAAGAAACTTAAAACAAAGATAATGCAACCATGAACCTGAATATTCATACAAAAGAAGGGAACAAATATGAATTTTCTACCTATCAGCCGGATATGTAACAAGAACAAGCAACACATTACAATTTGTAAGACAAAATGCACAAATCAACTTTTCCTGTCCCTCACATTATATGTTTACTTACACCCTAGTGACCTGAGCGAACTTTATTGCTATGCAATATACCTAATGATGCACAACTAAAAGACAAAAATGGCATACACGAAGCAGTTCACAAAATAACTCTAATACAACTTACATTCCAATCCAGAGTAGTAACGTCTTTGCTTTTCTCATTTGTTTTCCCCTTAACATGCTTCAACACCACAACGCTGTCCTGTGGTCCAGAACCCTTCTCAGACATTGTCCAAATCCGAGCTGTTGAATCCCCAGAACTAAGACAAACAAAAAATTAAGAGTCAAGTTACCTAAAAGAAGCAGTCTGTTAGCTACTACCATATTGGTGGTAGACTACAAGTTAAGCAAGATATGTTTACCTATAAAGACTAAGGGGATCCACATAATACAGTGCACTCAAATAATTAATAGCCAGCAGAATCCAATATTATTTTTCATGAACAACTATCTAGAAAATAGTATAGACTGCAAACACTCAAAATGTGGGAAGGACTATTCAGAGATCCAAGTCCTGAGCAACTAAAATCAAAATAAAAGCCAACAGAATTTCTGTTCTAATGCTGGATATGACGACATCTCTTTTGCAATAAAAAATACTTGATGCGTTATTTATTTTGACATCTAGAGTACAAAAAGTTAAATCAAAAACTAAATTGTGGTAAACAGGCTCAATAATAAAAACCAAACAGGAGCCATAATAAGAAAATGGTCAAGAAAATAAACAATTGAAGACAAGCTTAGGCACAATCATTTGAGTTGGAAAAGTACTCACCCAGACGCAAGAAGTGAACCAGTAGGGCTCCATGCACAAGCACAAACCTAGACAATATACAAATCCAAACAAGTACATCAATGTCATCATATTTGATCTACCAAGAGTAGTAAATAAATTGTGGTTGCCTAAAGGCAGAAAGAGATAGTGTGTTATGAAACCTCAGATGTGTGACCCTCTAATATGGTAACATCAGAAGAAGAAATTTCACACCCTACAGAGGGCGAAGATGGAGAGATATCCATGGGATCGGTATCTGTAACCATGCACAAAATTAGCTATAATTGATCAGTAAGCCAAATATTTAAACCCAAAAGCATAACATAGAAGGAAAACATGGGCAAAGATAAGCACGAAATTCAAGGCACAGACGATCATTGTCAGAAGTTAGCACCACATCACAAAAGCTTCACCATGTCTCATATACATAATTTAGTATAGTATGTTAATCTAGCTACAAACATGTACGTCAGCCCAGTGATGGATACAGCTTAAGAGTATGCAAGTGCATACCCTGGCTGTTTAGTTAAAAAAATTATATAAAACATCCTTAAAGCATGTAAATGAGTTTGGATTGCTGGGTATAGGAGGATGTCTATAGAGTAAATGCCTTAATGAATTTTCTGTTAGAAATATAACATCCCATTTTATCGCTTCTAACTTCTTTTTTTTCCTTCATCATTTATTGATGATATTGGTGGTCATCATTCAACATATGCTTTTTCAAATGTCACAATTTCCTATTCTAACTATTTCATGTCAGTTAATTTTTAATGCCTTCATATACAGAGTATTATATATGCATTTTATAATTGAGTATAGTACAATATGGAGTTCCCTTTCGATTCTAACTTTTTGTTTAAATAAATCTAGAAAAATTTAAATCATAAAGAATTTTCTTTGATTTTGTAGGTTACTTTTTAAGATTAGTTTTGGATAATTAAACTGTTCAAATAAGAACATAGCACGTGCCAGACGATATATTCTACTTGAACTCACCCTTTATGTTTCAATCAGAGAATAAGTACACACATGAAAAATGTCTCATTTTAACAGCTAACTATCCACTCACACACCATCAACTCACAGTAAACTATCCTTAATAACATTCAATTAACCATAACAAAACAGGGATTATCAGTTGACCATCTCAAAGAATTTCATTCAATTGCATCTTCTCGGTAACTAAGTAGAATTAATTTCCAATAAAGGGGACATGAAATAGCAACCATTTACCAAGGGTATTCGTAAAGATAGTTGACCTATATTTCTTCAATGAAACATACTTAGCACATTAAAATAAAATATACCAGGACAATTTCCATTATCTTCATTTTTGATGGCAGGCATCTCTTTTAGCTCAACCTCTGTTTCCATATAAGCAGGCACATATTGTATCTTGTGTTTTTCTCCCTCCTCTTTAATAGTGATTTCTTCCCTTTCTTTACCAGTTTTATCGTCCCTTTCTTTTCCAGCTTTGTCTTCCCTCTCTTTCCCAATTTCATCCTCCCTCTCTTTTCCTGCTTTATCTTCCCTCTCTTTCCCAGATTTTTCATCTCTCTCTCTTCCGAATTTTTCTTCATTCTCTTTCCCAACTTGTTCTTCCCTTTCCTTCCCGGATTTTTCTTCCCTCTCTTTTCCAGATTTTTCTTCCCTCTCCTTTACAGCTTTTCCATCCTTTTCCCTTGCAGCTTTTTCATCCTTTTCTCTTGCAGCTTTTTCATCCTTCTCTCTAGCAGCTTTTTCATCCTTCTCCCTTGCAGCTTTTTCATCCTTCTCTTTCGAAGATTTTTCATCCTTTTCTCTTGTTGCTTTTTCCTCTTTCTCTCTCATAGCTTTTTCCTCTTTCTCTCTCGTAGCTTTTTCCTCTTTCTCTTTTCCCTCTCCGTCCTTAACATGATCTTTCTCCCTATCTAGCCTCCTACTATCTCTTCCTCGCTTTCGTTCTCTATCTCGGTTTTCAGATTCTTTCTCCTTATCCTTCCGTGAACTTCTCCTCTTTTCTTTAACCATTCGGCGTAATTCATTCACATCCTTAGTTATAAGATCCATAGGTTGTATAAATGAAAAATCTTCATCCATATCTGCATCACTCTGCCAACACAAAAGATCAAACAGCCAATGTCTACATCAAAATTCTGTAAAGCACAATCAGTCCAACAAGTGAAAGATGAGGGGCATGAATTTGCTAACGTTATTCAAGTTAGCTTCCATTTCCAAGAACTGTAGCCCTTTCTGCACAAAGGTAATCAGAGCAGCCGGAGGAACTAAATTGCCATCAATTGGGCATTTATTGATTCCGGCCTCATATCCTAAAGCAAACGCGGAATGCGTAAACCCTGAAACGGGAAATGCACCAAAATCATGTATGAGTACTTTTAAAAGAAAAGCGAAGATCATTAAATTACACATCACTAGAATAGAAAATGGTTGTAAAATAAACATATGCAACATGACAAGAACCACTTCATCCATCATTAGAGCCTCTGGAACACACACAATTCAATATAAAAGATAGGAATATAGAAACTGGTACCAAACAGAAAGAGAAGCATATTCCGTCAAAGGAAATGGGGTCCATCTTATGTATCTATCGCCATTCATCATTCCAATGAATCGATCAAGTAGAAAACAATCATTAATCCCATATATTAACAAAGACTAGGATTATTTGATTACAAACTAATATTGATTTCATCATTTGCACTGTCAAGAGATATCTACATGTATAAAAATGGACAATAGATGGTCAAACAATCTTAAAAGCAGCAACATATAGATATAATGAAAAGCAAAAACACACAAAAGAGATACAAGATTTAGAAAGAAGCAGGAGAATACACACCTTACAAAAACTTCTACCTTAACCGCATATTCTCAGCATCCAGAAATCTAGACTAAGAATGAGAAGTGAAGAGCCACAATCTAATTTCTAAAGTCGTCGCTTTTGTGAGTTATTAATTGAAGCCACAATCTACTTTCTAAAGACATCTCTTTTGCGAGTTATTAAAGGACCAAATCTAACCCAATGCATAAAATGGCTCATCACCTAGATTTTTTTATAAAAAAAAAAAAAAAAAAAAAAGCACTTACCCCTAGCACCTAGACGCCTTTTAATGGCTTAGCATGACCACCACCCCTGGAAGATTCTACTGACTACCTCTTAAATTGATCTTAGAAGCAATCAATTGGTCAGATACGAATAATATAACAAGGTTCATGTTCTATTTGCAAACCAGCAAAATCTCACATCTTGATACACAAAATTTCAATGAAGAATCAGAGAAAGATGACTAGATCTAAGGAATTGGTCATTCAGATTGTGTTCAATATGGAATAACACAATTGACGTAATAAGCAGTTCAGTTTCTTTTCATATTTAAGCTATTAAATAAAAGTTATATTTTGGAGTCCATTGGTCTTTTATACAGATCAAATGCAAACAGTTACAATAATCTTTGAATTTGGTTACGTTCAGAACCTTGTGTTAGACTCTGAAATCTTCTCCAGTACAGTTCAAATTTAGTTCAAATTGGAACATCCATTAATCTTGACAAGTCTAAGTAGAGATCATAGCAATTTTACCTATAACAACCCCATCCTACTCTTCTAACAATATTGCAAACCGGTAGTATTAACTCAAGTACTCAACACCCATAAAATTTATAAACTAAGCTAGCTCCAAAGTGAGCACTCTTGTATACGATAGATACAACAATCTAGATAACTGGTGATCAGTCTTCCCATTGCACAGATATAAGAGGCATTCAATTATTTCAGCCACCACTGTGTTATATAAAGCTCACATGATGCCACCAAAACAAAAATATAGGAAAAGATGTAAATCAACCAGTGCACCTAAGAAGGCACATCTCTCGTAATGAGCATCATAATAGAAATTATAGCTTGCAATGAGACCGTACAAGAATCATATAGACTTCAATCTTTTCACTCAACTAGCACAAGCAATCAATTTTCCCAGCCAACAAGTCATACAACGATTGATATTCAGGAGGCATATAGGAACAGTCAATATCTATGACAAAGGAATTGTGCAAGATTTCCTATGACGAATTTAAGCAAAACAATACTATATGACGTGTAAGCATGTTAGGTGGCAGAAAAATACTAACTTAAAGACATCAAAGACTTCGATGAAAGAGAAGATGCTGTGATTGGCAAGTCGCGAACATACGATATTAGCTTGGATCTGAAGATACAAGAAATGCATTTTACAATTTATTCATAAGGCTTCCCTAGGAGCTTTCTTTGCTCACATGAGGTACCTCAAGAAAGCTTTAATCTTTATCAATAGTGATGCTAGCACAATAGTCTGTCATAATTTGATTTGTGCCATTATGCCCATCAATCACCCAAGTTTTTTGATAATACAGAGGGATTAGACTAATAACAACTGCTTCCATCCCTAAAACTGATGTACCGGAACTCGCACATAGTTGCACATCTGAACAACCTTATCCTATACTATTCCTTCACCATTCTAATTATCTAATCTTGATAAATTCTCCCCAACTGAAGCCGAGCAAAACACCCAATAACAAAGGGAAGCCTTATTTCAGAAGCTCCACTGTACAATAAATCGTCCAAAAGCTTCCTAATCTAAACAACCTATCCTGT
Source organism: Dysphania ambrosioides (assembly GCA_026401315.1). Taxonomy (NCBI): domain Eukaryota; kingdom Viridiplantae; phylum Streptophyta; class Magnoliopsida; order Caryophyllales; family Amaranthaceae; genus Dysphania; species Dysphania ambrosioides. Next base: position 5,155,766 of record CM048658.1, on the reverse strand, counting down.
CTCCTACACAAACTTCTAATTTTTTACTGTAAAATTTACAGTCCCTAACACCAAACTTACCAGACCGTAAATTCAGAATGCATAACCTTGAAAATTATTTTCAGACCCTCTAATCAATAATTTAACCTAACAAAAAGTAGAGAAATCATAAACTACAAATCTGAAGAAACAACAACAAAACAATTCCATTATATTCGCAATCACACAAAACCCTAATTTTAAAACCACGAAATAAAATCAACACCAATGCCAACATAAATTCACAAAAGCAGCAAATTTCATCAAATCATTGGAATCACGGAATAATTTCAATAAAATGATTAAAAAGGAGTAAATTAGAATAATTAAATAGAGTTAGAAAAGGAAAGGAGGGCGGGGGGAACAAACCTGATTCTTGGAGATAACGGAAAATCAAATAGTTCAATTCAACGGAAGTTATAGATGTCATCGTCAATGAATTCGCCAGAGACAGAGGAATCAGACGGTCATGAGTGTATGTAAGTGTGTGCGTTGGACAGCTTAATTTACAGGAAAAGACGTTGCGGAGTTCGAAGTTTGGATTGAAGTTTGATTAATGAATGTGTGACAGTATTCAAGATTTTTTTTTTTTATTTGTGTCTAGTAAATTTTTTCCCGTATCTGCATTTTTTTTATGTTTCCTTATTTTTTTTTTTTTAGATTTTATGTTTCCCCATTTTTTTTTAAGATTTTACTAGTATATAAGTCTGTAAAATATGAATTTAGTAAATTTTTATTATTTATTTTAAAAAAGGTTGATAATTGACAAATAATGTCTAAACCTAAATTATATTATAAACAAACTTATAGCACAAATAAAAAAAAGTTGAAAACATGATGATTAATCAAAACTCTATATCATTTTCATCGTATGACACTAATTAATAAAGTAGAAGAAAATAGGATGATTAATCAAAAAATTATGATATCTTATATTATTATTTTATAGACACAGTAAATGTAATGGATAATGTTAGATTGAAGTTTGGAGCTAAGACAAAGGTTTAGGTGATATTCAATGACACATAAAATATTCCTCTATACAATTTCAATATCAAGGATTTTGACATTGTCCCAAACAATTTCAATAGAGATCACCCTAGGCATATTGGTATGAAATGGAAATATCATAACATTATTTTTTTAATTTTGTCACATCAATATTAACTAAACTATTACACATATGTTATAGGATTTGTGGTATATGTTTCTCAAGTGCGACTGGTGGGCCAAGGAAGACAAACACCAGTATGAGATGGGTTACTCTGCAACACACAATAAGAGTTTTGTTTCTTAAAATTTATTTACAGAACTTCTCCTGTATTATACATATTACGAAAAATCCTATAATATTATTTATATTTTTAATGCAGAAAAGAAACAATACGACTTACATTATGAGATAGATTTGCAACTAATCAAGGAAACCAAATATTCCATGAAATAAATCAAGTACATGAGTTGACTACATCTTTAGTTACTATAGGGTTTTATAATGGTGAGATCCAGTATTTTAAAACATCATACCATTATTATTCTATATAATGAAATTAAAATTTTTACAACACGCTTTCAATATAGGATTATATCTATCTACTATTGAGAGAACACGATTGTTCATTAACCTAGATGTAAAACATGCTGAAGATTCACAAGGCTGATAAGATTATTTATTTCATTTACAAAATAAGATAATTACTTTACTACAATAACTCTAACTCATCAATATAAAAGCAAGTACGCTGATGATGAATAACAATAAAAACATATTACTTTCACCTAGTCAAAGGTCAATAACATATTTAGTATGGAGATGTTATTCCAAGCAAAAAGAATATACTTGGATCAATATTAAGTTACATTCAATGTTAGAAAATAAAAATTATTCAACTGTTATTACTATCTTTCTGCATGAGTCAAAACCTTCTAGCTATTTTTTATTTCAATATGTTAAATATTTCGGGATATGTGCGATAATATTAAGTATTGACACGAGCTTGCCAATTTGGTATGATTCATGTGCACGACACTTAGTGAGGGTTGATAAATGCCAAAAATGTCGCTTGTCATGCAATGACATGAGCCAAAATATATATAAAATACAATATTTTAATAGATTTCTTAAAGTAAAATGTTAAGTTCATATTTTTTTCTTCACAAATTTAGAATACCTACAAAAATTGGAGACAGAAAGGCAACAAAGTGTATTACGCTATTTGACAAAGAGGTAGAGATTGTTATGGGTTGTAAAGCTTTCTATATTAAAACATTTGCTGATAATGTAAGTCTATAATTTACAGAGTTTATTAAGAAAAATACAAAAACTAGCTAAAATTTATTTCATTATTAGGAACATGGACACACCTTCATAGAAGAAAAAACACACAAGCGTCTAATGAATTTGTTCACATTCCTACTACATGCTCCAACAGAAGAAAATGATGAAGTAAGAGTTGCAGCAATTTTTCATAACAAATGGGAGGAAGATTTTTTTATCTTGAGTATTATATGAACAACTGAAAATCATCAATTAAAACATTTGTATGTTTTTAATTTAGTTGACATTGTATGTTAATAATCCAACTTATTCAGTTTCATTTACAAATTTTATTACCATGTTATTGTATGGGCACACATATACAAATTTAAACAATGCATGCACAACATTTATAATTTTGCAAATCTATATAAGATCTTAATTATAAAAAAATGGTTAAATTACTTTATAAATATAATTGATTAATATAATTATGAGGAGAAAGTTATGAGACTAATGGGAGTAACTACATATTTTTTGAAAAAAAGAAGGGTATTATGGTCCATTGAAATATCGTACTCTAAAAATGCTCGATTTAGAATTTGCTCGTACCATGTTAATTATTAATCTTAAATAATAATATAGGATATTTCCTTATTTTAATTGTATCTAATATTTTTTTAATTTTTTTAAAAATAATTGTATCCATGTACATAACTTTCTGTTAACTTTCCATTACTTTATACAACTAATGAATTTAATGTTCTTTTAATATTTAAATAAAATACTATTCTGTATAAATTAACAGTTAATCAGTGAAAGCAGTGTTAGAAATTTTTTAAAACACAAGGTATATTGAGATAAAAAAAAATTGGAGGGTACCATTAAATTTTTTTAAAAAATACGGGGTATTAGTGAGAATTTTTCCCATTTAACTTTTTCTATGTTTTTATGATGAGCCTATTTAACCAACACATAAAATGAAAAAGGTAGGTTAAGTCTACATGAGGGTTGTCTAAAAATATGGTCAGAGATTTAATCTAATTTGGATTAAATCTGGGTTGAGAGTGTCAATGCGTCCATGCCATGTATAAACCAATTAAGCGTTGAGTCATTGACATGCCAAACAAAAAGTCATAACACGATAATCAAATTTTTGTTTTGCATAAAAAACTACGATAATTTTATTTAACATGAACTTTCGACATCATATATGCTTAAAATCTATGATAGCTTATGCAATATCATACTGACCACTATTGTATGTTTCATATATTTGTGCTAGTTAGCAATACTAGGAGGCACAAATATCCAACAAGTGTTACGTTAGATCCGACTAAAAGTAGATGTAATTAGCAATACCTTCATGGCCAAAGATAAGATAGGTGATCTTGCTTTTTTTTTTTTTTTTAAAATTTTTGATCTAGTCATGTGATGTTGTTCCTCTTAGGATGGTCTAGTTGCAATTGGGTTATTGAGATGATGTTTTTAGAATTGTTTGGGAACATTATTCTAATGTCCTACAAGCATATCAAAATGACAAGAAATAAGAGCACACCAATAATATTCTTTACAAGTAATATCAAACTTGCTAAAATGATATAATTGTGTTACAAAAATTACATTAAAAGTACTTATTTCAAAATTATTTGATTTAAAATTTACACATAATAAACAATAAATCTGTTAAATATATATCATTTTCTCTATATCATATTACAAATTTACAAACACATACAACATAAAAAAATGATAAACCCACTTATATTACAACATAAAAAATGATAAAACAAGTATATAATTAATGTTTAGCCTTCGAAACCCTTTCAAATTGGATTAATTGATTAGTTGTACTGTGTTGACATTTGTTGAGTACTCGAGAACCTTCGAATTCTCAGAGGGCACAACGGCATCAACTTCCTTCATCTCCATCTCCGTTTCCGTTCATCAACAATCAAGAGAGATATCTGTATGTTTCAGATTTCTCAATTTAAATCGCTGTTCTCTAATTCTAATTCATCAACTTGTAAATTACTACAGTTGACTTTTTATTTTTATTTTTTATAAAGTATCTCTTTATTGATGGAGTAATTATTATTCTGTAATCTGTCCTGGAGCGTTGTGGGATTAATCGATGTTCTGCTTTCCTTTGACTTGTAACTATTTAATCATACTAAGACGTAGCTAGCTTTATTCACTTAAAATCTGTTTTCTCTACCCCTTTTAACTCCATATTTTTCCTTTAGGAGTCCGCATGCTTACTGCTTTTACCTTAATATGCTTTACTTTTTTTGCAGTTCCTATCTATGAATGTGTTGTCCTGAGAACACGAACACGAACATGCTATATGTAGGTAATGTTTTATAGAACTCTAATATTTATCTAGTAAAGTTTAAAAAATTTGAATAACAATTATGTTATAAGAAATAATATATTCAAGTAAATCTTATTAGATATTATCTCTATTTATGTAAGAAAGCTCTAATTCACTATTTAGTGTCAAAGTTTAAATTTTCATCATATTATAAAAAATAATATATTTAAGTGGGATATTGTTAGACACATCTCAATGAAATTTTTTGAAATATCAAGTTTTCATAATATTGTCTTATGGATTTGGAGATAAAAATGTCAAAATAAGACGGTCTTTTAGAGACATAGGGAGTACACTTTAATGCAATTATCAAATTTTCATAATTTTTTATTTTATGAATTTGAAGATAAAAGTGTTTTAAGATTTATGTTAAAGGTCAAATGGGGCAAAAACTAATAGCATTAAGCATAGCCATAATTCTAATTCCTCATAAATGCTTTCTTCAAAGCAATAAATGAATATTGCGAGAATCTCACGTCTTAAATATTTATTTTTCAGGATGAAGATGATGGATTGGATCAGAGTAGCAAGCCACGATGATGCCCTGTTAAAATTTGCATTTGCATGCATATGCCCTTGTCTCATATTGATCTTTGTATTCTTAGCTCAAAGAAATAGAAGACTACTTAACCTTCCTCCAAGTCCACCAGGTCTTCCATTTATAGGTCATCTACACCTTCTGAAAGAACCAATCCACACAACCTTGCTGAAAATTTCCCAAAAGTATGGCCCCATAATATCTCTAAGATTTGGAGTGCGCCTTGTTGTATTAGTCAACTCCCCATCTGCTGTAGAAGAATGCTTTTCAAAGAATGATATCATTTTTGCCAATCGTCCTCTTCTTCTTATGGGAAAGTACCTTGGCTATAACTTTAACACAATGGTTACTGCCCCGTATGGTGAGCATTGGCGTAACCTTCGCAAGATAAGTTTACTTGAATTTCTGTCAACAAACCGACTGAGCATGTCTGCTGGCATCAGGAGAGATGAAATCAAGCATATGCTTAAGAAAATGTATGAAAATTCGAGTGTAGGCTATGCCAAGTTGGAGCTGAAATCGTTGTTTCGAGTTCTTGTTTTCAATATGTTAATGAGAATGCTTGCTGGGAAGAGATACTTAGGTGAAGGTAGGGTGGATTTTGAAGAGGCAAAGAGGTTTACTGACATAATCAGGGAGGTTGTGGAGTTTGCTGGTGCTTCGAATCCTGCAGATTTTCTGCCAGTACTGAGATGGATTGATTATGGTGGATATATAAAGAAGATCAAAGTACTTGCAAAAAAGACCGATGCGTTCTTACAAGGTCTCATTGATGAGCATAGGGAGGGGGTACCCAACCCAGAAGATGAAGAAACTATGATAGACCGTCTGCTTTCATTGCAGGAATCAGATCCAGAATACTACAATGATGAGACTATCAAAGGGCTTATATTAGTGAGTTCCTTCTTCCTCTTTATCTTAATTGGATTTCATCTAGTTTTCGCATAGTCCCCGTAATCTCCAAAAGGAGGATACATTGCTTGTTTTTATCTCCATTAAGAAAAGGGAGAAATGAACTCAAAAGGTCACAAGTCTCAAAACTAATGACGATGGGTAATTTAGGAACTGAAATTCCTGGGCAAGGTTGAGGAACAATGGCTAGACAGGCAAGTGATTACAATGGCCAGCTTTACCAGAGCGTTGAACATCTAGCTGGATAATTAAGCTTCAAACTTGAATCTCTTTCTAACTCTCCATTGCTAGAGTACTGAATGCTATTCAGTTATTAAGATCATACGAAGTAGAAATATGTTTAAGGATACTGACTACTGAGACTACCAGAAGTCCAGTAATTTCCTGTAATAGGAAAAAGTTAGATATCATTACTTGCTTTCTTATTCTTCATCTTTATATCCATAGTTCATTTTCTTTTGGTGATAGTGAGGGAATGGAATCATGGAAGCAAAACAGCAGGTATGCAGTGTCTTTCTTTTGTTCACTTAGTCAGAAATATCAAGAGTCAAATGCTTAGGCTCATAGAATAGAGAAAACAGATCTTATGAAACGATTTCAAGCCTCAAAAATGAATCTTCATTTCCTTCTCTGTTGGAGGAGAAATACTAATAGGATTCTATAAGTCATCCTATCATTAATATATCCACTTTGTTTCACCCTGGCCTAACATCCTTCTCTATGAAAATTTATCATTGTCACTTTCTTATATGCAGACTTTACTTGTTGCCGGGACAGACACTTCTTCAACAACAATGGAGTGGGCATTGTCACTGCTGCTTAGCAATCCTAATGTATTGGACAAGCTTAAGTCTGAAATAGATAGTCAAGTCGGACAAGATCGTTTGGTTGATGAGTTGGACCTTCCTAGAATACCGTATCTTCAAAATGTCATCCTAGAGTCACTACGGATGTTCCCTGCAGTCCCACTTCTTCTACCACACCTGTCATCCCAGAAATGTCAAATAGGTGGATTTGATGTACCTCAGGGGACCATGTTACTGGTCAATGCATGGGCCATTCATCGTGATCCAAATCTGTGGGATAAGCCCACGGAATTTAATCCAGAGCGTTTTCAGACGGCAGTTGTTGATCAGTACAAGTTTCTGCCTTTTGGCACAGGAAGAAGGGCGTGCCCTGGGGCTACCTTGGGAAACCGAATGGTGGGTTTGGTTTTAGGATCACTGATTCAGTGTTTTGATTGGAGAAGGGTCCGGGACGATGAAGAAGATATGATGGAAGGACGAGGGCTTAACATGTCAAAGGCACAGCCTCTTGAGGCCATGTGTAGAGCACTGCCAGTAATGAACAAAATCCTTTGATCTCATAACTATGCTACCTGCTAAGTTAACCAGAGTTTAAAGTCTTCACAGATTTCTAGAATTGTAAATTAATATAACTTATAAGGAGTATTAGACATAGTTACAATTGCTTGTAAATAACAGAAGTTGTGGATTGTATAAGTTTTTATTGCCAAATATATCTTTTGATTTCATACAGTAGTGTCGTAGTGATACAATATATTTTAAGATTATGTAGTTGTTTAATCTAAGTATGTTTTAGTTTTAAAATGAAATTATATGTAACATGAGTTGAGACAAACGTCTATTAGTATTTGTCTTAAAAAATGTAGAATGTATAGCTTGTTAGTTGTTATTACCATTTTTGTCTATTTTGAATTAGCATAGTACTCCGTATTTACACACATTTTTAGCGTGTCTATAATATGCTCTCGAAATTTCAAACACAGGGTTTGGGCCGCGAATTAACACGAAAATCGAAAATTTAGAACTTGGGCGCGGAGGTGGTTCGATTATACATGGATCTTTTTTTGTTTTTGAGTGCCTGAGCTTGAAAATCAAATAATCGAATAACGAACAGTGAGTGTGGGCGTGGGTGAGCGGGGAACGCGAGTGGAGAGTTAGATGGGAAGCTCCAACACCGGTGGTAAGGATGATTCCGGCTGCAACGGCGGCGGTAGCGACGCCTCAAACGGCGGTATTCCGGATCCTAAGCCCAGCCTTTACAGCGAAGGCGAGAAAGTCCTAGCTTATCACGGTCCTCGCATCTACGAAGCCAAGGTCTCTCATTCTCCTGTCAATTTGCGCCTATGCTTTACTGAATTTGTATTCTTGATTTTTTGAACTCGCTTTATTTTATTGAAACCAGTCTGTATGTGCTAAAGAAGTTTTACAATGTGGGTTTGATTTGTGAGAAATGGAAATTCGGAGCACTTGGAATGTGTGTGTTACGGTTTAGGTTATGAGCGATTAGGGTTTGTAGTGCTCAGGAAATTTAGGAGAAATTTGTATATCGACATCAGGTTAGCTTGAGTTTTCGGATTTATGATGATTTCTATTAAAATTCGAGTTTATTATCGTGGCTCTTTGAATCGATTGAGAATTTGACTGCCTGTCTGTCTGATGTAAATTATGAAGTTTTCAGTTTTTTTGGATAGTTGATATAGATATATTTTATCATTTGTAAAATGCGGATGAATTCGCTTACTTGTAACTGTAAACATTGCATTGATGCCAATAGAATATATATGTTAATCTGTACCCTATAGGATTAGAGAAAGGCTACCTACATCTGTGTCCTTCGTCTGTGATTGGACAAAGGATGGGATCTGACTGAATTTTCATTGTGATTGTATTTATGATGTGTACTAGTTTTATTATTTTGCTCTGCATAAGTGTTCTGTGATTTTTATTATTTTTCTATGCATAAATGTTCTGTGATTTTTCAGATTCAAAAGGCCGAATTTCGTAAGAAAGAGTGGCGTTGTTTTGTTCATTACCTTGTAAGTACTCATTTCCTCCGTTTCATTTGTTGATTTTTTGAGGACTCTTTCCATTGTTGATTATGCGTTATGCAGTTCACAGAAACCGCTCTTTACTTAAGTAATTTGGGACTTGGAATTGCCTCAAAAACTTTGCTGCTTGTTCTTTTTTTTTTTTTTTTTTTTTTTGAGCTGTTAATCTTTGTATACACTGAATATTTAGTCATGTCAAAATAACTGAATAATACTCGTATCTTTCTCATTGCAGGGCTGGAACAAAAAGTAAGTAGCTCTATTGAAACCTATTGATCTGAAGGTTCTGTTGGTTTTGTTTTGTTGTCCTCTTTTGAATCCCTTAGTCACATGAAGTAAAAATAAAGTCATCTTGATTCATAAGGTTCATAAATCCTAGTTCAGTTAAAACTACTTTCATGCAGTTCTAGTTTTGGATCTAATAGTAATTTCTAATTCATAGTGGTGGTAATTTGTTTCCATTTTTTTGATGTATAACTTAAAGACTTTGGCCTTGATCCAACTTTCATCCATTGAGAGTTGCAATAATGGTCATTCTTGCTGTACTGTTGTTATTGGTCTAAATCTGATACTTTTCTAGATCGTTTGAGGGATTTTAGTATAGATTTATTACATATTATGCACTTGTTTGCAACAGTTGGGATGAGTGGGTTGGCATGGATCGTTTGATGAAAATTACGGATGAAAATATTCAAAAACAACTGGCTCTGGAGAAGAATCAAGGTGCAGACAAGCATCATAGATCTGGACGTTCTGCGCAGACAAAGCCAAAAAGCTCCACTGGTTAGTTCCCTCCCTACAAGTAAATGTTGATTCTGTTTATGCAAATTGACCATATCTTTTTTATGCACGCCTTTTCTATTTGTTGAAGGTCCGTTTGAAGTTGATCTTTGTCTAATTAAAAATTGAAGTTCTTTCAAATATCAGTAAGTATTTCATGAATATGTCACCTTCAAGCATTTGTGATAGTAAGGACCTCTATGTTTCAGATTTGTCATGCAACCGGTTTACTGATCACCTAATTAATTGCAATTCTTGTAATCTGCTATTGTTGAGTATCTGGCTAAATGGCTTATAAGTTTTGAGCTTAATTTAAATCATGCAGTTATGTTAGCTGTTTTAGGAGTCGCTTTTCTGCTTTCCAACACTTGATTGAACTTCTTTATAGTTTGTAGAGTTCCTGGACAACTTGCTCACCATGTTTATGGTCATAATTACACCACCTTTTTACAGACCATACTTGTTGCTTTTGATGAGAACCCTAGGATCTCTATTGTGAAGATGATGCAGATAATGGAATATTTTGTGGCATACTTTGTAGTGCTTATTACAGCGTATGGGACTTTGATAAATTTTAAGATCTGCTTTAAGGTTATGCATACTGTTTTTGGGAGTGCTATTTTTTTATAAAGTTTTAGGGTGTTACCTAGAAATATTGTCTACCTTGCAAAGGGTTGAAATAATTTTGTTCTAGTCTTCTGATAGCTTGCTAACATGTATCCTTTTTGTTAAGTTATTTCAACTAACCTCTGAGAGCAGTTTTATTGGACCTGCGGAGGTCATACTTCTGCATGCTTGGTAGATATTTTGTTTAGTATTGTGCTTGATTGCTTATATGCAATTTTAAGTTCTCAAAAAACCTTGATTTCTTATTGGTTCTATATAATTTTTGATTTTAGATGCAAAAGTGGACAAAGAGGACATCAAGAACAATGGTAATATTGATAGCTTTTAGTACATAAATTAGTTTATATATATTGAAACATTATTATTTTGTCCATCCAAACTGGTTTAGAATTTTAATTATATATCTTCTCAATATTCTTTATTTTTTTTTTACCATTTTTGTGATTTAGGGAGGAGTAAATGACAATTTGATATATACCCCTACTAAGACAAATGCTAGCTGTAAAGAAATGAAGGTCTTGATTATGTTATGACTTATGAACAGTTGGTACATTCGTTTACCCAACTCCGTCTTGATCAGTCTGGAGCACAGAAGACCTTTGCTTCTAAGTAGTTTTAGGTATTTTGCTGTAATGAGCCTAATATTGCCCTGGCCCTTCTATATTTCTTATAACAGTATTGCTCTCTGTGCTCTGATTGATTCTTTAAATATCTGGAACATCAAGATTTGCCAGAACCTGTGTAACATAGGTTATTCTTTGTATGGAAGTATGGTGTTAAGTTGATTACAGTATAAACTTTAAAGACCTGATGCAATGGGTTCTTTAATCTATCCTTGATGTTCCAACTTTGTTACTATGTTTTATTGGCAAAGTGGTGAGTCAACAAGATATTTTTCAAACAAGAGAGCTTGGATTGGCGCACAATTTTTCAAAAGTTGTATTGCAAGTTTCTGCTAGAATGGGAAAAGAAACACTTTGTCATGCCTGTCTGATTTTTTCCCTAAATCTGTGTCATCGATATACTCAAGTAGTTCTTGTGAACAAATAATGTCTTTTCTTGAGTAAATCATGTCATGTGATCTGTTTGCAAAGCACCTTCTCTGCCTGTTTCAGTCCTCACATTATTTTGGAAATTAGTCCTCCCCTTTCTCTGCTCATTTATAGATTATCTGCTTGCGTGTTTCATTTCTCATAAAAGTTTCCACCAAAGTACTTATGGACTATTTGGTCGATGCTTATAAATGGTGGTAATGGTAATGACTCTATATGTAATTTTTAGAGGAAAGCCCCATGCCAATTGCCAATATCCATGGTGATGAGATTTCATACCCAAGTACCACTTGGTTTTCTTCATAAATCTTCATTATCATCTATTATCACTTTAGAGGTGGAGTTGAGTGGTAATGGAAATTTATTAAAAAAATCACATGTTTGGGGATGGTAAAGAACATGGAATTTTCTCATAAAATTTACACACAAATTCATTACCACCATTTGTGACCATTTACTAAACAGGCCGTTCAATTTTCAACCAAATCTCCTTTGGCAGCATAGATAAAGGGATTTGCAATGTATTGTTCTTGTAAATCAATGATATCGGCTGTGGAGGAGCTCTAGATAGTGATTACTGATAAGATCTAAACAGGGGAAGAAGCATAGATTTACTGTAAATCATCATATTGCACGGAGGACTGCTTATGAGCATTAGATTCAACCTCTACCCCCACAAAGTTATAGGAATAACATTGGTATTAGTACATGGTTATTGCTGATAGTTTGGATCAAGAAATGGGAAAAAATAGGAATCACTACAAGCCAAAAACTCCTCTGGTGCTATAAGAAATCTCCATTTCATTCTGCTACTGAATTTCTATTTTGCCACCTCTGAGTTGTCTTTACTCTTTTGATGCTTCTTTATAGACTTTGAAGCTTGTAGGCTTTGTACTGTGTAATATGATCTTTAGTATTAATTGTTGAGTAGACACTTTTACCCATTTCTTTAGAAGTAAAATATCTTGATCATAATATTTATCTCTAATTTGCAATTTTCTGCAGTGGCAAAAGGGAAAAAGAGGAAGGGTGATGAGGTTTGATTCCATCAAAGCTAGCTACTTATATACATGAATATTTTAGAATGATGTTGAGCTGGTTTGCTTATATTCCCTTTTGAAGATGATTTAATTTGGCACAATTTTTGTTTGAAAATTCTAGCAGTACTTTTGGCTGGTTTTAGTTATTATCCTCCTAGATTTTCAAGTTCTGTATGTTTGGAGTTGGCCGATTACTACCATCCATTTTCAATGTCACACAGTTGGTTTACTTCTAGTAGTGTGAGAGTTAAATGGTACTTTTATCCCTCTTGCTCTTCAACTCATTCCCTTGTCTAGTATACTTCTTCACTATTTTTTCTTATTCTAGATATTTTTTGCTCTCATTTTCTTACATTTGAATTTGTATAGTATACCAGTCCTGAGATTTTAGGAAAGCTGTTTTTTTAATCTTCTTTTTGTTATCACTTTGGACCTTGGGGAATCAGTATGATATCTGTTTTATACTGTTGTCATTTCATCCATAGTAATATGATGTCAAAATTTGCATTGTAGGTTCATTTTTTTTCTCCCTGGGATCACCCTTTGTATTTAACTGGGTTTACCTTTTTTTAAATGAAAGCTGTTGTTTCAGTGTCTTTTTCATATTTTACTGAATGATTTTCTCTGATTTTTGAATTTGATGGATACTGTTTCATATTTTCTAGAAGGAAAGCATTTGTGCAGAAAAGTTTGTGAAGATCCAGATCCCATCAACATTGAAGAAGCTGTTGGTTGATGATTGGGAATATGTGACACAAAAAGACAAGGTATGGTGACACAAAAGTAATATCCTCCACCTTGAAGTATGTCACTTGTACAATTTAGGGATGTCTATAAAATTGTTATGTTTCCTAAAAGGGTATGAGGGTAGGATTGTAATTATGTAACTTGATGCCTCTAGCTTGGTTGTACTTAAATACCTGCACAGCTGCACTGCCCTGATTCACCCAATAATTAGGTATAGGGAGAGGGTTAGGGTGTTTGGTTTAATTTCTTAATTTGGGAGTATGAGACAGTATGGAACTTTTTTCCTATGGAGAGGAAATGATGGATTATAGAATAAAAAATAAAAAAAAAAGAAGAAAGGATATTGCGTTTACTCTTTTCTGTCTTTGATCAGGAGGAGACCTTGTGGGTATTTTTTGGTTTAAGTGCAATAGTTGTATCTGTTTCAGATGACCTTCTAGCTTCCCTAGTAGAATTAGGGTATGTTGGTATTGGTTTTATCACTTTTCCTTGTGCTAGAATTAGGGTATGTTGGTATTGGTTTTATCACTTTTCCTTGCTCATGAATGGGCCTAGCACATCATTTAATCACTGTTTTAGGAACATCATGAAACTGAGCCCTTTTTGTTTTGGGGGGGAGGGGTGTTGAAGTTTGACGAATCCATCTTTTGTGGTAGTTTACCCACCCGTCCAAGGTGGTGGTAGCACTAGAATCAAGAACCAAGTCTCATTGAGTGCTAACACCTACTAACACTGTGAAGTCTGATCTCATGTTTAAGATTTTAGAGTATGGCATTTTTACTCCTCCTTGCTAGCCTTGTAAAATTGCGAGAGGTAGGCTAAATCTGGTGGTCTGACCTTTTTTCTTTCTTAATTTATACAGTTTTACCATTACCCAACCACAATTTGTGTCCTGCTTACCTAGTTCTGAGTCTTCTGACAACATGATCTCAATTTTATCTATCTCGCAAGTGCTTTTGCAGTCCTCTGATTTGTTCATAGCTGACCTAGTTTTCTGTGCAAACCAGTGACTTTTATTCTCTTAACCATTCATGTCCAAAATCCTGCATGTCTATCTATGACAGCATGTATCCATTTGTCATTTCTCTTAGCTTTTCTGTAACTGCTTCAAATTTGTGGTAGTTTCATATGATGAATGTTAACCTCAAATCTGCATGGAAGCTTTGGACAATCCACTTCATCTGTCCTTTTTTTTATCCCTCTTTCTGTGGAGTTGTCTCTCTGTTTCTTTTGTGAGTGAGTCATATGAGTGTCATAATCTGGTATATATTAATTTGTTTGAATCATTTTTTTGCTATAATATGTACTCATTTCTTCTCAACCATTGGCTGATGTTTGCCTTATTTGATTAATTGGTTGATTTACCTTAATAACCTTGCAGCTTGTTAAACTGCCTCGCTCTCCAAATGTGGATGATGTATTAAAGAAGTATCTTGAATATAGAACAAGAAAAGATGGCACGTAAGTTGTTACAGGTGTCTAACTTTCTGAGTTATTTTTTTTATTTCCGTGGATAATGTTTCTGGTGCTGGATAGAATTCTTATTCTCATATGTGTGTGTTTGTATGCAGTTTTTTTAAAATGAAAGTGTGTGTGTGTGCAGTTTCTTTACATGAAAATGTCTGTGTGTGCAGTTTCTTTACATGAAAATGTGTGTGTGTGTGTGCAGTTTCTTGACATGAAAATGTGTCTCTGTGTGTGTGTGTGTGTGTACAGTTTCGTTATATAACTGTGTGTGTGTATGTATGCGCGTGCAGTTTCTTCACATGTAAGTGTGTGTTTGTATGCGTGTATATGGTTGTTGATCAACTCTAATGCGAGAGGTGAACCCAAGAATCCCCAAGCAATGTAAACAACTCTCACAATGATATTGTGTACGTTTTCTCTTCTTGATTATGAATGAAACTGTACAAGCTAGATTCACTATTGACTATGCATAGCACCCTTCAACCAATAGTTTCTTGTCCAAAGAAAGTATAGGGGATACATCAGAGAACCTAGAATGTTTTGCATAATATTTGCCCCCTATTTTACAACTTTAAGTACCAAGGTCTTTAAGGAGTTTGGAATTGAACCATGATGAACTCCTATGCTCTTTAATATATGCCCATGCCAGTGTTTCCATTTGGTATAAATGAACCAAGATACAAACATCTCATTTTTTTTTAATTCATAACCTTGCAGCTTGCTCGCTCTTGTTCAAATATGTGCAGTTTCAGTAAACCTGAAATAATAAATATTTTTTATGTTGGCCACTGGGCCTATCCATCCTGTACTAGTTGTCTAGTTACACTGTAGATTCGTAGTGCTTCATCAGTGAAGTTCCTGAGCTTAATATTTGTAATTTCTTTTCTTTTGTAGTATGAATGATTCAACTGCTGAAATTTTGAATGGATTACGTTGTTATTTTGACAAAGCATTGCCATTGACGCTTTTGTACAAAAGGGAAAGGCAGCAGTATCATGAGGCTGTAACTAATAATGCATCTCCATCAACTGTATACGGTGCAGAGCATCTACTACGTTTATTTGGTATGCATAACCTTGAATGCTTTTATCTTATCAATCTCAGACATGCATTGATCTGGCAATATAACTATTGCTTCAAATCAAAGTTTTGAGCTCAATTGTCCCAAACTGTTCTTTGATAATTGAATTTCTGGTGGTGATAGAAACTAGGAAATAAACTTGCATTTTTTTACAAATTAGGTAAGGAGAACTTTCCCTACCAAGCCGGAACTCTGCATGGGTCAACTCGGCCTGGGTTAGCGGGTGGGAAACAAACTTGCATAGGTTTTTGTTTGTTTCTCAAAATGAAATGCAAAATGGAAAGATAGGCAGTTTCTATAAGAGAATTTGTTCCAACATATTATTATACTGTGGTGGTATCCATTGCAGAATTCACTTATAGATTTGGTTGGTGGGGGTTCTACTTCATTAACCATTGAACTTGAGGAAGTGTGGAGGAAGAATGCAATGATGTTTCTTTCCTTCACTGCAGTAAATTATTGGGTTTGCGTACATGGTTTATATATATATATATATATAGGCCCCTCTTGTCTCCCCTTTTACACTTGTTAATCGTGATGAATATGGTGGTGTTCTGTTGGATTAATTGAACCAACTGGGGACATTTGATGCCCTTCATATATATTCTCTCATGACTTGTATCTTGAAAGAAAAAGTGCTTTCATGCTGCTGTCATTATTGAAACTTTTTTTTAGTAGTTTTATGCAGAATAAGTTTGCTATTAGATCTTTTGCACTTCTAATAGAGACTATTTTTGCAGTCAAATTACCGGAGCTGTTAGCTTATGTAAATATGGAAGAGGAGACATTAACTCGCTTGCAACAAATATTAGTTGATTTTCTCAGGTATGTAAAATGTCCTCCTGGTCCTGGCTCACCGTCACTACCTTCCACAGCAGGTTCTATATTAATTGGCTTTTGTGTTCAGATATTTGCAGAAGAATCAAAGTACCTTCTTTCTCTCTGTTTATGATGGTTCCAGAGATGCAGAAGGAACAATTAAGGGTAAAGAAAATTGAGGCTGCCCTGAATCCATATGATTTGGTGCTCTGAAATTTTGGGCTCCCATTTTGGAAGATCAGAAGCACAAGGAGATTCTTCTGCTTAGCAAACTAGGTATAACACTTTATGTATTGTCATGTATTGTACCAATGTCATATAATCTTTCTTGTATACATGTACTTGTAAGTTTTTCCTGTTTGAATATCTCAGCTAGTTCTTGCCTGTCCAGGCATTCTTTGTACTTGATATTTTTGTAGAGTTGACGTGAGTTCATGAAATGTAATTAAAAAGCTCCTTTGTGGAGTATTACGAAACAAGCAACCAGTAATTTCTTCTCTTTTTCTTGAGGGGAAACAAGTATCAATAATCGTCCAATTGATAACCATATCTGTACTTTTGTGTACGAGTTTGGAATTATTACTCCATTATTTGCAAGTCTTGTATATTGCGTTAACAAATTGAATACAGCAATTAGTACGGAAGAATTGATTTTGACACCGACGACTACAAGAATTAGAAACCAAAGATCTTAGTAATTGGCAAGTGAATAAAAATTATAATTAAAGGGAATTGTTAATATAACAATTTAATAAGGGGTCTGTTATTTACCGCTACGAAATTATTCGAGTTGTCCCCATATTTACTATATCCCCCCCCCCCCCCATTCACTTTCCATCTTTACCCAACAATCCTTAAATTAACACTAATTAATTGATTGACCATGCAACTTAACAATAATAATTAACACTAATTAACATGATTAAAACAAAATAACATGATCTTAACTAATTAACACTAATTTATTGACAATAATTAACGTTGATTAATTGACAATACTAAGTAATTAACAAAAGGGGAGTGTCGTATCTCAAAAAAAAAAAAGTGGGGGCTAGCCGTCTTACTTTTCCGGCAAGCCTCGGGGCTAGTCGTCTAAAATTTCCGGCAAGCCGGAAAATTGGGCTTGCCGAAAAAGTAAGACGGCTAGCCGCAATTTTTTTTATTTTTTATTTTTAGGAGTATGTTAGGTTTGGAAAAAAAGTTAGTTTATTTGAAGTTAGGAAAATTTTAAGTAAGTTGTTTAAGTTATAAATATTTCAAGTTAGGAAAATATTATAATTTAGGAATATTAACTTAGTTAGGAATATTTTAAGTTAGGAATATTAACTTAAGTTATTAAATGTAAATTTTAAAAATATTATATTTAAAATATGAAAATAATAACTTTTATATTATGAAATTATAGTAAGGTTCGTTTTTGATTCGTTTTTATGAGAAAGTGAAGTAGAAAATAAGAATTGAAATGTAAGATGTTCGATTTTATTTAAAATGTGTCAAAGGGAAAAATCGTCAATTAGGGGGGCGGTTCGACCAATTTCGGGGCGGCGCTTAGCGCTCCACTTTAATAATTATCAAGTTGCTCTAAAGTATGATTATGCCCCTCCCTCCTTACACTCTCCCTTCCTCCTCTCTTCCCAGTTCCCACCCCCCTAACCTCCCTTAATCGCTATGCCACTAGTGTCTTCAATCACCATTCAACCACCATGTCTCGCCACGTCGAAGGGGAGAAATGGAGAACGTCGGCTAACCCCCTGAAACGTTTGTATTCCTTCGTCAAAAATATTTTAAAAAATTATAAAATGTGGGTATTAGGTAACATGGTTGTTGCCAAAATATTCTAAAGGAATCTATAAATCAAATCAATATTTTCAAAATATAATAATCATTTTAATAATCCTAAATTATTATAAGCGATAACAGTTCTAAATACTAATTAATAACTATTAAAATACTAATAACTCTACTAAATTTGTTAATAATCATAATAACACTAATAATAATTAATGAAAATATTTAAATAGTATTAGCAATAATAACTATAATAACAATAAGAACCATATTTAAACAATAATTATATAGAGGTGTTGAGTAAGGCATATCCTCTAGGTCCAAATGTATTTGTTAGACACATTTCTCCTTCCGAGAGGATTTCTGACTCAGTTGCTCCCCCAAGGATGACCGTATTTTTTAGAAAAATATAATCGAGAACAAGACGTGATCTGGTTATCCATGTTATCATCAAGTATTGTTGTGGTCATGATGGTGGAGGTGGTAGTAATTGATGGCGACGATGGTTAGTATTTGTAGGTGGTTGATGGTAGTGGTGGCATTAAGAAGGTCAGCCAATGTGGAAGCTAGTGGTCAAGAGGAGAGGAGGATGGAATGCTAGAGTATTACTTTAAGGTAGTTATAAGGGCAAAAACTGTCTTTTTATTTGAGCGAAATTTTGGCAAATAGCACTCCACATTTTAAAAAGATGAAATAAGTCAAATATCGCATCAAAATTGTTATCTTTTTAATTACTTTTCAATAAAAATTATATGTTATCTACTCCCTCATTTCCTAAAAATTGTCTCAATCCACTATTTAGAATCAAAGTCTAAAAATCATATTATACAAAATAATATATTCAAGTAGAAACTTGTTGAATTCATTTCAATGTAAATTTTTAAAATATCAAATTTTCATAATTTTTTGCCTTACAGATTTATTAGAGACCGTAAAATATAAATTGAGGCAATTTTTTAGGAAAAGATAGAATAGTGTTTGTTTTTCATTATTGATGGGCGTGATAATATTGATTGTTTCATTTATAGTCTATACTACGGAGAATCATCCAATTCAGTCATTCAGACATTTAATCGTGTAAATGTCCTAGCGACTACTACAGGAATGGCCCTACAAGGCTACAACTCTACAAGGCAAGTCTGCGCAAATAGATGTGCACATCAGAAGCACATAGTGTGGTCTCCATTGCAACATCTCCTGACCTCCTCCTTCTTCTCTGACTTCCTCTTCAATTCTCAGCTCCCACTCCTTGTTCTTCCTCAAGCTCTCAAATTGACTTCTACATCCCACATATTTTTGTTGCTCAAATTGTTTGAAAACTATGCGTCTTCTCCATTATTGAAAACCCTCTTTCTATCTATTCTCTACTGAATCCACCAATCAATGGATACTCTCTCACTCCCCCTTTCTAAAGGCCTTCAATTCTTCAATCAAAACCCTAATTTCCGCCCTAAATCCCACCATCTCTTCCTCTCCTCAACAATTCGTCGTACTTCCTACTATCCTCTCCTTAATCACCCTTCATTCTCCTCCAGGTTCTGCAATTGTGTGGTGAAGTCCGCTTCATCTCACCATCATCATCATACACATGATCATCATAATCACCATGATCATGACCATCATCATCATCACCACCATCATCACGGAGGAGGAGGTGAGGTGAAGTTTAGCAAGGCGCAGGAGAGAGTGCTTCGATTGGCGAAGGCGGTTGGGTGGGTGGACCTAGCCAATTTCTTAAGGGAGAACATGAAGTTGTGTTGCTGCGCAATGGGCTTGTTTCTAGCTGCCGCTGTTTCTCCTTACTTCCTTCCTAAACCTGTTATCAAGCCCGTGCAAAACGCCTTCATTTGCCTCGCTTTTCCTCTCGTTGGGGTAGTCAATCCATTCTCCTTCTTCTTATTTGCAACCTTTTCCTACAATTGAGGCTTATGAATTGATGAAATGATATTTCACTTCGAAATTTTGAATTGAAAATTGTTGTTGATAGTGCAATGACATCCGATTGTTGAGATTTCTGACCTTGCTCGGATGTCTGTAATAACTATTAGTTAACTCGTGGTTACGACATTGAATAGCCTGGACTGACGGAGTTGCCTTTAGGATGACAGTAGTAATGATGTCATTATGATTTTTAAGTTGTTACTATTGAGTATTGACTGGATTTGTGTAGCTTATCTTACCACTGTCTCTAGCCAGTCCTGATGATTGGTTTACACTGTAAAGAGATGCAGTGAGTGTACTACTCGCAGTTTTGTTTTCCTTCAGAAAGATTAGCTCTGCTATTTTCAAGTTAATTTTTTCCTGGTCGCAGATTACTGACTTTGGAGTAACTTTGGTTGGTATAATTTTGGTGTAATGCCCTTTTACTGACTTGGGTACCTCGTTTCATTTGCGTAGCTCTGATATCTGTTCCTTTGTTGACCTTGGAATATGGAACCTTAAATATTCAATCTTGAGTTCAACTGTGCGTCACTGTTATCAACTACATTGGAACAACATGAGCACTCCTTCCTACTATAAGTAGATATCACCTGTTTCTGTGGAAGAGGGTTTTGCCGTGGACCTGTGGTTGATGAGATTCCGCTGTATAAATCTTTTTAACTGTAAAAACTAGGAATAATTAAAAGAATAAGTGAACCCTGGCAAACTTCAAAACAATTACAGGAACCTTTTACCTCCCCTGATTTCAAATTCGGTATTTCAAATCTTCTTCTTCGTGTCATTCTCTTCTATACAAATTAAGTAGCTCTTAGTGTATGTAAATATTTTTTGGTTTTGTCACAAATCATTGAAAAATAAGTTATTCCTTGGTTTATGTTTGTCAGGTGTCTGCATCACTTGATGCTCTTATTGATATCTCTGGTGGAAAAGTCAACATTCATGTCCTCATGGCTTTTGCTGCCTTTGCATCGATATTTATGGGGAACCCCTTGGAAGGTGGGCTGCTCATTGCTATGTTTAATTTGGCTCATATAGGTATATTACACATTCCCTAAACTCTAATTGCAATTGCATCCCAATTGAAATCAACTCTCCGGAATGCTCATTTGTCTTATTCTAAATGCAGCTGAAGAATACTTTACAAGTCGCTCAATGGTTGATGTCAGAGAGCTGAAGGAGACTTATCCAGATTCTGCTCTTGTGCTGGATGTGGACAAGAATGAGACTCCTAACTTCTCTTCTTTATCCTACAAGAAGGTTCCTGTGACTGAGATTACAGTTGGCTCTTTTGTATTGGTTCAAGCTGGTGAGGTATACCAAGTTGGCAATGATGTATATATTCCTCATATGCATCGTAATATTTCTGTATCCAATTGTTAGATACATTGAGGAACCGAGTAATGGCTATTTCTTTGAGCTGATGTATAGTGCTGTAGAATATAGCAATATGTCTATTCTAGCAATTTGTTGATAACAATGCATTGTGCTGCTCACATTTTTCTTTTGGAAATGAGATATTTATAAGTGCTTAAAGGATTAGTTTATTTGTATAAGAAAGTTAAAGCATTCTGAAAATTTTCATTAATACCTACGTAGATGAAGTGATTTGAAAAGCAGCCAAAAGAAATACAAACCTAACACAATTCATTCCTACGACAATTATGTAAAAATTTGGTCATAAGGTAGTATGTTAGTCATTATTCATACACTTACACTGGTGGTTCTTAAGCATACATAATATTCCTCTTTTTTTTTTGGAATTTAAGAATTTTTATACTTGCTAATATTGGAATGCTGGAACATGGAGTTGATAATGTGCCCAGCCTAACTTGAATTTGAGTGCATGACTGGTGTAAACAAGCCGAGCAGAGATGAGCTTGGCTCAAAAATCTTGTTAGCTGTGCATACTTTTTGCAAAGGCTCCCCCCTTACAATTAGTGAGAATTTGTGTTCTATACTTTTTTCTGATCGTCATTTTTGTTATTGTATTCTCTACTTTGCATTATATTGTGTTGGAAAGAGGTTATGCAGCTTAGAGAGAAAGAGAGGTACAAATTTGTTTGTTTGTGAGACATGTGCGTTTGCAGGTTTGTCAGATCTTGTCCTTTTTGACAATGTCCTGCAGCTATAGAGGTTTAAAGTCTGATAAAATATTTACTTATTATAGCTAGTTAAGGAAGAGACAAGGGAAAGATCCATCAATGGAAAAGAGTTTCCTAATTATTTTATTATTTTCAAAGCAACAGCATAGTAGACTTCCATCATTCTATTGTGCTCTACTGATTGCTTGGACTTCTGGATTTAGAGAAACTACCACCATCATGGTCCTGCTCTGACAGTTGCATGTAATGAAAGTTTGCTGCTTCAATTTCATTTCGTTGTTTAGGGATGATGAAATGAAGGAAAACTATTTTTTAGCACATTGGACGGCTTGGGCTGTATATACCACATAGTATATAGTAAAAACAGGGAATTAAAAACCTAAAGTGATGAAATGGCATACGAAAATAGTTCCTTGTCTTGGTGGTAGTGATATGGAAAATAGAAATAGAAGTCTCTGTTGCAGAACTTTTCCATAACAATGAAAGAGAATGTTTAAAGTGTTTTTATTTACTTGCTTTTTGTGTAAAGCGCGGGACGGCTGTTTAAAAAAAGAGTGTGTCAGAGAAGGGAACACATTTCCATTTGATTGTCGTTTAATAATAGTTATAGATTAGCAGCCTACCGGTTCATGAATATAGAGAAATCATCCTGTTTATTGTTTGGAAGCTATATGTTTGATATAATATGTATATAAATTCGAGCCAATGTGAATACTCTTTGATGACTGTTGGATTGTTTGAATGATCTCCAAATAACTCTTTTCCTGTTTATCTGAACTATGGATTTCATATTAAATAAGATATGAATTTAGGAAGTGCTGATAAGACTTGTTGCTTTTTTGTTAGTTTGTACCTGTGGACTCTGTAGTATCGCAAGGAAGGTCAACTATAACCATAGAGCACTTGACAGGGGAGGTAAAACCTGTAGAAAGAGGTGTTGCAGACAGTATCCCTGGCGGTGCGAGGAACTTGGATGGCATGCTTATAGTAAAGGTACTGCTTTAACTTTCTTTTAAATTATCTTCTTCTCAGTAAATTTATATATGTTCTGTAAGCAACTATTACAGGATACGGTCTGTTTTATAGGAATTTTCCTGCAATAATTTAGGTATGAAATGATCAACTTTAAAACGTCTATCTTGAGCCGAGTATCATTCTGCTATGTTTCCCCTTCTTTTTATTGGTGTGTGTGGGTGTTTGTTCGCCCCGGGGGGGGGGGGGGGGGTCCTCAAAGTTCGAACATTGGTGTGGGGTGGGGGTCCCCACAAAATTCGAATATTGGTGGTGTGAGAAAACCACTCTTGTGCTTATCGGTGGGATATTCCCTACGGACATCTCCTGTTATGTAATGATGAACGAAGACTAGTTAATTTGGTTCCTTTACTCGATTTTACCTTTTATGTTTTGTTGTTATGTTGATTTATGGTGACATTGATTGTAGGAAGTGAGGGGACATGAAATATTGCTTGAACCCCTAATAGGATCAGTTTCTGAACTGAAGCTGTCAATTTAACAAAGTTTAATATTAGAAATTTAGGTTGAAAAATATTATTATATATTTTGTAGAGCTAGGCCATCCAAATTTTAACTTTTAAAACCAAAAGGTACTGTATGGGATTTTGTAGGTAGGAGGGTAAAAAAATCTATGGGGAACCCCTTAGAAAACCCCTTTAAAAAAGTACTTTGATGTAATAGACACTCAGTTGCTTATTTGATCAAGGATCTGATGGAACATGCTCTTTACCATATTAGGAGTGTTTAAAATTGTACGGTATGATTGAGAGGCTACCCCACTTCCACTTCCTCCTTCCCAAAATAAAAATCAATAAAGAAAAAGTAGTGGCAGTAGTGCAAATCTAAGATTCTGTCCCCTTTCCCCTCCCTTGCATTTATTATTGTTTGCTTCATACTGTATTGTCCACCTCACTCAAAAGATTTAAATCAGGTTTTGAAAACATGGAAGGACTCTATGTTAAGCAGAATAGTCCAGTTGACTGAAGAAGCTCATCAGAATAAACCAAAGCTTCAGAGATGGCTTGATGAATTTGGTGAACAATACAGTAAAGTGGTTATGGTTCTATCAGTTGTCGTTGCTCTCCTAGGACCTCTTGTTTTCAAATGGCCATTTTTCAATACAGCAGGTAATATAGACAAAATGTATGCACAGAGATTGAACTTTTCTGATGATTTTAGTGCTCAGAATGTCAATAAATGTAGTATACGAATTGATAGTTTTTTATAGGAAGTTTTTTTCTTATATATTTTGATTTGTCTGAGTGGCCTAATTTCTTTAATAGTTTTCCTCAAAACATGGATACTAAGCTGACACCTTATGTTACCTGTATCTAATAGTGGTCCCCCAATTGTCCATGTAATTCATGTGCATTCATGTACAAATTCTCCGTAATGCGTAGGTTCAATGAGATGATAAATGATAGCTTCAAATTGACCTGGAAGATTCAATAAACGCTTCTTATGACCTTATAAATGATCTTTGAATGGAGTCATTTATTCAATAAAGGTGTTATATGTATTTCACTTATATAACTCTAATACTGCATTCATAATTTTAGCTATATCAACTTCTTTCATGATTTTCTTTAATTGTTTCTGTTGATGAATTCATTTTATAGGTTGCAGAGGATCTATTTACAGAGCTTTGGGACTTATGGTTGCAGCATCTCCATGTGCCTTGGCTGTAGCTCCATTAGCTTATGCTACGGCAATCAGTGCTTGTGCTAGGAAGGTAGTATAAAAGTTTTAATGCTGGTCAAGAAATAAATTTTTTTTATTGCATGTTATCAATGGATTTCTAGTGTGCTTTGCTTACTATTCAGGTTGCTGCAATTTTAATTTAAATTCCAAATTGCATCACTTCCTGACAAAATCCTCTCTGTTTTGATGGATTTTATTCATTATCATGATATGGAAAAATTATTGATATGATGGATGCAGAAATAGAATTTAGTGATGCATATAACCTATTGAGCTATGAGTGAAAATGAAGCCTCTAACTACGCATTTTCTTTCGCAAAAACTATTCCTTATACTCCCTTCACCATTCAACCGAAACTATATCGAGTATGAGCCTCCTATTCTATATTGCTGGCAACCCTCCAGTGAGCAATGTCAGCAATGAAGAGCACAAATTTCCATTCCTCCAGCTCTTTTCTTTCTGGGAATGTAGTTTACTCTTATATCAATCTCATTGTTTCTTAATGTTGACTTAATAGTCGGCATCCTTTTTGTTAATCCTGACTTAAATTTTTAGAACAGAGAAGGGCAGTAATTGGCAAAATCATGTATATCTTAGACACATCTGAACCATTACATTTGGGTGTGGCATTGGTGTTCATATTTTGGTCTAGTTGCTTGTTATGATGAGTAATTGCCATATATTAGTCATCTGGAAAGAGAGACTAAGAGGACTTACAGAAGTGTGTATAACAACCTGTCAATAAATAAAGTAAGTCCACCATACGTGGAAAAGGAGGTTCCTTTAAAGGTGTGTTGGTTGAGGTTTGGCTTGGAGATTGTTACTTTTTAGAGGGAAAAAAAATATTGCTTGAGCCTTCATTTAGTAGCCATAATCATAAAGAGCTTGGTTTCGCTTGGAGCTCACAAAGGGTGAGTTCGAGCTTGCTGTGGCTTAATCCCTTACAGCTTTTAAATTTCCATCTAAAACTTGAATATATCGCGAGAGGGAATTTTTCAATTGCTACCCTTGGTATTGCTCTTTTTGAAATTATTTAATGTTCTACTCTCCCCTAAATATATTTCACACCTTGCAGTTCAATTTCAAATTTTATCAAGTTTGACTTTATTGAATATACTTCTCTGTATTATTTTTATATGAGATCCCTTTAAAGTTGTTTGTATAAATATTTTTTATAGTACTATTACGCTTTTGAGGATATTTATTACTCCCTCTATTTGTCATGTCTGGAATTTGTATAGTTTCCAGTGCACACATTTAATAAATATTCTTGACACATAAAATAAATAAACTTGATATTATGAAACTACACTTTGAGATGAATCAAACTAGACCCACATCAGTATTATTTTTCTTATGCACCTTTCAAAGATGTTTCCAATATCATCAGAAACTTTTAAGATTCCAAACATGGCAAACATTTAGAAACAGAGAGGAGAGGTATAATATTCATATAGTAATGATCAATTATTTATCTTGGAGACAATGAAAAGGCAAGTGTGAAATATGTTTAGGGACATAGGTGTGCCTTTTTTTGCCTTCTTATGCACAACCCTAAGGGCTATATTTATCAATTGCCTTGAATTTAAGCTAAAAGTTAACCTAGTTTTTCATTTATCATCATTAGAGTGGTCACTGCCCACATTAGTTAATTTAGATTATGGTGATCAATTGAGGGTTGAGAGCCGACCCATCTTTTTGGGATTAAGGGCTTGGCTTTGTTGATGTTGATCAATTGAGGGTTGAATCAATTAAAGGTGATCAATTAAAAGGTTAGTGTCATAGAAGGTAGTTATTTTAAGCCCTACCACCAACAAACATGTACCAGGAATTTCCAATGTTTTGTTTAATTGATTGTATAGACTGTTAGGAAAAGTAAGGAAGTGACACCATAGTTTTATTTTTGAAAGTCTTACTTGTGGAACACAAATATTGGAAATCAGATGCTAAGGAAGTTAATAGCAACTTTTCAAAAGACCACATCAGTTGGAATGAGGAGAGATTCTTCCACGTAGACAGAGTCAATAAATTTTTGTTATGAACCGAACTTCATGCTATTTTATGGATTCAGCTATTTAAAGCTCAAGAGCAACAAATATGTTCAGTAACATTGCATCTGCTTCTTTCCTTGCGCAATACAATTCATTGGAAATTTGGCATCCTTCCATCCCTGTTTTTCTTCTTTGGCCTCCACTTCTTTGATCAGAAAAGGTTTCTTATAACTTAACACTCTGAGGGGAGTATGTAACTTTAATTTATCTTTCAGATGGTATATGATAGTTGTATCAATCCCTCATAACAACCAATAAATTAACTTCCATCACTCAAGAAACTTTCTGTCTTTTAGGGTATACTACTGAAAGGTGGCCATGTGTTGGATGCTCTAGCTTCTTGCCACACTATTGCATTTGATAAAACTGGAACACTGACGACTGGGGAGCTGAAGTGTAAGGCAATTGAAAAAATTCATGGACATTATATTGGTGAGGATAAATTTGAATCTGGTGCATGCTGTATTCCCACATGTGAAAAAGAAGCTTTGGCTGTTGCTGCTGCCATTGAAAAGGGAACAACTCATCCTATTGGAAGGTATGAAGCTCTTAAACTATCTGTGCCTAGTACCAGTATAACTTCTTTCTTTGTAATATTCTCTTTTTTCTCTACGTGTAAAAAACAGTTTGCTCTAATGGTGTAGCTGCACCAACTTAATAGATCTTTTTTTAAAAATTCAGTGTGAATGATTCCTCTTTGTTTTCCTAGTGCAAGAATCCTATACTTGCTAATTAACTGTGTAAATTTCTTTTGAGCTGGCAGTGTTCTATAAATTCTTCCTGTTTATCAAAAAATGCTACTCCCTCCATTCTTTTGTGTTGTTCCTTTTTGAATCTTTTTGTGAGACAAAAAGAGTGAAAGTAAGAAAATAAAAAAGGGAAGAGGTACATTAATAGTTCAGGTGTCCCATCCTTCTTTTGGTTCATGTGCTTGGTTTTGTTGTTTGCTCTACACCTTTACCCTATTAATTTTTTTCCTGATTGATTCTGCCATTATTTACCATTTCTACTTGAGTTTTTCTTGTGCAGAGCTATTGTTGATTATAGTATGGGCCAAGACCTACCTACCGTCACTGTTGAAAATTTTGAATCTGTGCCAGGAAGAGGTCTTTTGGCCATGGTATCTGGCAATGAGGTAATGAATTCTGTGTCTGTACATCTGGCATACTTCTTGAATTTCTTCATTGAACCCCTCCTCATTGCTTATTCAACACTTAGATTTTAGCAGAATTCCATTTTACTAAATGTCTCTCTAGGTTATTGTGTCAATTTGTTGATTGAATTTTACTAATTTGTAGTCAGGAGTAGGAAGAGGTGAACCAGTAAAAGCAACTTTGGGTTCTGTGGATTATATTGTTTCACTTTGCAAAACAGAAGATGAATCACGAAAGATTAAGGAAGCTGTGAGCACCTCAGCCTATGGAAATGACTTTGTTCATGCTGCTCTTTCAGTGGATGAAAAGGTAATTTTAACTTTAAAGATTTGTTTTTATTAGCATTGAATTAAGATGGTAAATGGGTTGCAGCTTGGCACTTCCAAAAGGCAATATATCTACTGTTTTGCATCCTTATTGGCTCTGGCACTATATGCTCCTTTTGAGTATATGTGAATCTTTATTTTATGTATCACTGTATAAAGATATAGAATCTGGTGGTCACCAAATTACCTGCAGGGAAACAGTTAAGTGCTTGGTAGGCAAACACCCTAGTCATATTTGTTTTCTTAGTTATTTGAAGATCGCATTTAATTGTAGTTGACGTAAGGGTTCTTGTGCTTGTGTACTCACTCTCCCTCTTGACTTTCTGCTAGACATAATGTTTGTGACTGGCTTGACCTGGGGGTTCTCTTTTCAGCAATGTTATGAGAGGTAGGAGAGGAACTTTGTGTTTTTGCAAATCTTACATGATCGTTACCATTAATGAAGTCTCTTCTGTGCTCTTGTTCTCTGCCCCTCTAGCCTTTCTGGTAAGCAAAATGGATGTGGCAGGATTGGCCTGAGGATTTTCTGTGGTGGTCAAATTAGGGAGAGTGTTGGTACTTTTTGCATCATAGATATTTCTTACCATAAATGATTTCTGCTCAGAAATATTGGCACGGTGAATCATTTTATTTTTACATCTTTTTTTATTTTTTATCTTTTATTTATTATTATTGAATTTTTTTTTGGGGGGGGAGAGGAGGGGGAGGCTTTTTGTGCTGTCTCTTATGCGATGTAATTGGAAGGTTAGAAGATACTAGAGTATAAGGTACGCTATCTGTGTTGTCTCATATAATGAAACTTTCTTGAACTTTCAGATCACATTGTTCCATTTTGAGGATGAACCACGACCTGGAGTTGCTGATGTCATTGGATGGTTGCGAGATCAAGAGAAGTTCCGGGTGATGATGTTAACTGGTGATCATGAATCAAGTGCACTAAGAGTTGCAAATGCTGTGGGCATCATTGAAGTGCACTGTAGCTTGAAGCCTGAAGAAAAACTCAATCATGTAGTGCGTACATCACGAGAAACGGGTGAGCATAATGCTGGATTCTCTATGGCAATGGGCTCTAAAATTTTGCAGTGTGAAAGTGCTTGCTTGAAAGTGCCTTACTCTTCAAGCCAATGCTCATTTTGCTCTTTGATCTTTATTGCTGATTCACCATCATCCTTTCTTTGCATCCAAAACTGTTTTTCACTCAAACATCCATGAGCTTGCTTGATAGATGATTTTTTATGTTTGCTGTGACTGAGTATTTGTCTCCTTTCGCTGTGAGTAATCATATTTCTTGGGAATGATATGTGCTAGTATAGAAATGCAACCAGAGTAGCAGTCTTCAAAGAATCATCTTTTGTTCCGTTCTGTAAAATTTCCTGATTCCATCCTTGACTTCGTGTTAAACACAGGTGAAGGCCTTATAATGGTTGGAGATGGTATTAATGATGCCCCTGCGTTAGCAGCTGCTGCTGTCAGTATAGTTCTTGCTCAACGTGCTAGTGCCACAGCCATAGCTGTTTCAGATGTTCTTCTTTTGCAAGATAATATTTCAGGAGTTCCATTCTGTATAGCCAAAGCTCGTCAAACTACTTCCCTGGTTTGGGCACCATTCCTGCTGTGCTTTAGCTACTTTTCTTTCAGTCCATTTATCACTAGTTTTATTTGTATCTGTTTCTTGTAGGTCAAGCAAAATGTAGCCCTTGCCCTATCTGCTATTATTTTAGCCTCGCTACCGTCTGTTTTAGGATTTCTTCCACTTTGGCTGACAGTAAGAAGAAACTCTGCGATAACAAAATTTTGGTTTCTTGTACTTTTTTAATTAGCTATAATTCTGATCCTTGGATTTTATATGCAGGTTCTTCTGCATGAGGGAGGCACTCTTCTAGTTTGTGTCAACTCAGTCCGTGCCCTGAATGATCCCTCTTGTTCTTTGAAGCAAGATCTTCATCACCTACTTGATAGTTGTAAAGCTGCTACTAAGCAAATACAGCAAGAAGTCCCAAATTCAGGCACCATTCAAGCAGCACATCTACAATGAGGTGCTCTCTTGCCTTCTGCCATATTGAAGCTCCCCATATGGTGTGAATGCTGATTTACTGGCAAATACAGCAAGAAGTCCCCAATTGAGGCACCATGCAAAAAGCACGTGTACAATGAGGTGCACTCTTGCCTTCTGCCGTATTGAAGCTCCTCGTGAATGCTGATTTACTATAGTATTTTTGTACATCAATTATCCATTGAAAATATAATCTAGGATTAGGTTAGCATTATCTCCTCTGACCCTGCTGTCTCCTTTTGTAAAGTCTAATATACAAGACTCCTAAAGAGATCATCCTTCTTTCCAAGCGACCTGCTCCTGTTTGATTCTAACCCTGGAAGCCATGAAATGGCAAACTTTGCTGTGCTTCATAAGTAGCTCCAGCCTCAAACTAGTTGGCTTTTGAATGCAAATACTCGAGAATATATATACAAATCCTGAAATCCATGCTTATAGAGTTCTAGCCTTTGGAGTTAATTTTTGGTAATGTGAATTGCAGCAACTCCCTCCTGCAAACTGCAAAGCCCTTCACCAAGCCAGACTGTTGTATCCATAATTTTAGTTGCAATCAGTGTTTTTGAGTTTTACCACAGATGATTTTTTACTGTTGGAATATTACCAGGGAGAATGTAGTAATCAAGGTGAATCTGATCTTAAGCAGTGGATGACAGTGAGTCTGGAATTGGACACGCATATTCCATTACCAACTACTTAAAACGTCATTTCCGTTGTTGGGAATTGAAAGGTTCACATCAAAAAACGGCGATAGCTTTGCTGGTGTGGTTTAGTAGTTTTGGCCGTTTACCTAGTCTTATTCGTCTTCATGTCAGCATCAAAATAAGTGTTTTTTTTATAAAGTTTGATTTTGTGCGTTCCACATTTCAAATGGGAGGATGTTAGTTGAGCATTAATTGCGAGCTTTCATTCCAAAGTCCAACTCTTGTGTTCTTCTTTGTTGTGTCTTTTGGTAGACCTTCAATGCCCTTAATTCCCATAAGCTCACTAGCCTGTATATAAGTATATTGTGTGGTTTTCATGCAACTAGAGATATCTTATGTGTTACCGTCGGTACAACTGTATGTGTAACTCTTTGTCTGTCATATACTCATATGTACCCTCTCTTACCACTCCTGATCCCAGAAGATCATTGCCTAGTTTATAACCAATGTTCTCTAAATATATAAACAACGAATAGGCTAACCCAATAACCTCACTCTAATTTTGCAATTGTTAAGAAGAAATTTAGTTGCGAATTGACCTCAAAGCAAGTTTATGAAATACCATTTGAAATATCTCAAGGAAGGTGGAAATTATTATTTAATTTTACTGAATTTAATTTGTTTCGTTGAAGCTTATATAAAATATTTCAATAAGTTGGAGAAAATAGAGTCTAATTCATATATAATACGCTCTAAATCTTCATAATTATGTAGATATACCTTACAACTTAACAGTTAACCAAATAACTTAAAATAATGCTCCGGAGAAACGATCTTATCCATCTTGTTTCTTGAGTGCATCTAAACATAGAAATGTGGGATCATAATCCTATGAGGTCGTCAATTCTTTAACTCTCTTGCAACGCCATGTAATTTGTCTTGATCTAAGTCGTCTATTTAAAGTATTCAATTCAAAGGGCACATCACTATCACACATAGCTGTTTTTTGGTTGTCACACACTTTGATATTTTCTTTCAATTTTTCAATAGCCACAGTGCTTCCCGCTTGTAGTATTATGCAAAGTGGTTATGCTCCTATTTCTTCTTTAAGGGGTATTGCTTTCAGATTGGATCATCCCCATAAATAAAGTGTAATCCAACTGAAAGTAAGGTAACACTGATTATCACGACACATTCCAATTGAATATTCCCTACATTTTTATATCACCTATACAACCGTAACTTAAAATAAGTAAGAAAAAAAATATAATGTCATATGTCCAAAAATTCAGGTTATATATATATGTAACTGGGCATCATTAATTCATTATAAATTGATAAGATAATTACTACATATGCAATGCAACTATAATTTTGGACAGAATTACTAAATCATACTCCGTATCTTGTTTTTGGATCCCAAAATTGCAATTAACCTTTACTATACTTCATGGGGGTACATAAATTAAGATCACTTCCCCCACAAAATTAAACAGAAACGTTGGAAATTGGTCACCCTAACATTTGTCCTTTGCGAAGAAAGTAAGATCAATCATTCTAACAAAGTACACTTAACCACGGACTAGCAGTAGGGCTCAGTTCAAAACCAATGCAACGAATTTTGCATGCATATTTTTCCGAGTTGAATTCTTCCTTTGAATTTTTGTCATTAAAAAATAAGAATTTTGGATTGTTGTAGAATAACCCAACTGAATAACGGAGTTAAAATACCGAATCCAACTAACTGATTACCGTTTGTGATTTTATTATTTCTAGTCTCTGATTGATTTATTTATTTCTAGTCTCTGATCGAATTTAATTATTTAAATTAGAAATAGTAAAAAAAAAAATTAGAACAAATTAACAAGGAAAATGTAAAAACTTCTTTTTTTTCCCTTTTTTTGAGGGGTGCTTTGGTTAGAAATTTAGAACCAAAACTTTTATGATCATCATAATCTTGTTCATCATCTCCTCTCATCTAATTTTGAACCACATTTCTTCTCCTGTACACTAACATCTCAAAAACTACAACATTTTCCAGAGTAGAGAGAGACAGTTCATCAAATTTCACAAAATTTGGTCATTTGTTTTTATTGTCTCAATCTCTCTATTCGTCATCTTCGTCTTCTTCAACAAGTTTCCTTTCATTCGCTACTCAATCTTTCCGATTCCAATCCTACTCATCGCAGCTCTCATCACTCCGTCGGCCGCTTGCGAACAGAATCCGCCATGATTGAATCCTCCGATTGCGTTGTTGCTACTGATGTCTAACCCTTCCATATATGTCCTCACCTCCTTCTTTATCATCTCCTGCATCACAGCCAAAAACTCTTGGCTGAAAGCTGACGGCGGCGGTGGCGGTGGCGGTGGCGATGGAGAAGGAGGCAGCATCGCCTGTGTAAATACCGGAGAACTCGCTTGGAATACATGGATCGGAGAGTTAGTGATCATCGGTTCATGATCTGAGTTGGAAACCTCACAGGAATCCGATCCAGGTAGCGACAAACTCAGATCAGTCGCCGGCGAAATCGG
This sequence comes from Dysphania ambrosioides, assembly GCA_026401315.1. NCBI lineage: Eukaryota > Viridiplantae > Streptophyta > Magnoliopsida > Caryophyllales > Amaranthaceae > Dysphania > Dysphania ambrosioides. The sequence goes on along the minus strand of CM048658.1, from coordinate 5,121,896 downwards.
TGGTGGAGGCGGCGGCGGAGTAACGCTCACCGGGCCTGGAATCGGAAGCGGTCGGAACACGTGAGAACCTGAGTCACTCGCGTCGGACGATCCAGGACTTCCTGGATTATTATTATTAAGGCTCAAACCTGAGACATTCTTGAGAATGACATCAGCGCCTTCGCTCATGGCACGCTTCAACGGCGGCGGAAAATCGCCGGGAAAATCATCCGAAGCCGGCGATACCATGGCGGAGCACTTCCTCTTCAAGGTGGAATTCCAGTGGTTTTTGATAGCGTTGTCAGTGCGGCCACTGAGAAGCCTAGCAATGGTGGCCCACTTGTTCCCAAACCTAGCGTGGGCCCGGATGATGGTATCGTCTTCCTCCGGTGTGAAAGCGCGGTGCTCAACCTGAGGAGAGAGCTGGTTACACCAGCGTAAACGGCACGACTTCCCAGAACGGCCCGGAATTGATTTACTAATCAAAGTCCAATTCCTTGGGCCGTGCTTCTGGACTAGCCTTGTTAAGGCGTCGTCTTCCTCTGGGCTCCAAGGCCCTTTTATCCGGTCCACTTCTTTCCGGTTCATTCTAACCGAATTATTGTCACTGCTGCAACAGGTATTCATACTACTCTCTTTTATTTGTTTTGGTTTTGTTTGGTTTGGATATTGAGACAGTTCGAGACTTGTGAGTTTTATATACAGAATACAGAGTATGTGGGAGGAGGAGAGAGAATGGAACGTGGAAGGGAGGGGTAAGGGAGCTGATTTATACTCCTAACCGATACGAAGTTGGGAGAGGATACGAAGGGCTGACAGCTTTAGCCGGTTTGGGAGAGAGACTTCGAAAGTCAGGCCAACGCTAATCACCGCTTTCTAGCAAGTAAGCGGTTAGTTGGTTGGAGGGTAGGGACTGGACGGAGCAAGTTTGGGATACAGCTGTAATATTAGACACGCGTCAATCTCATCTTGCACTGATTTGTATAACACCCACGCTTTTTTTCTAGTTTTTTAAACATTAATTCAAGTGTTTTTAAAGGGAGCCACTTCACACTCTGCAGCCTCATCATTGTTCCTATACGCCACGTAACTTGAACCCGTTTCTTTCAATTGTTAGGAGCGTTTTTCGGTTTCTCTGGTCTCATTTTTAGGCCTACATTTTAAACCAATCCCTTACGCTCTTCCTAATTGCTATACGTCCCTACTCCCTAATCCCTATGCTTAATTAATCCAGCTACTTAGCCATCTTTATCACTCTTATAAACATTTGAAACACTTCCATTGTGTGCAATTTGTTGAATTCTGAATATTTAATTAATTCGTCTCATCCAATCTTAATTTACGTGTATTTAAAACGATAAGTGTAATAAAAAATATTGAGATGAATTTAACAAAACCTTACGTAATGATGTGACTAGTCAAAGACTCAAAGCGTAATTTATAAATAGTGTCGAAATTTATACACCTTAATTAAAAAGAAACTTAAGAGGTATTGATTACCAGAAACTAAACTTTTATAAAATATCATTCTAAACTATAATAGCTAGTTTAAACTATTGTTTGAGTCAATAGTGATTTTACCTACTCATGGCACTATGAACAACTTGAATAAAATTGTTGTTGATGTCTTTGATGACACACCGAAAGTCTAGACTAATGGCCAGACACTTTTGTTTTATCTTACGTAGATGAAAAGTGAGATATTTGTTATCCTAACCAACTATACGGAGAAGCTACCTTTTATTATACTTCCAAGTTCCATCCATTGCATAATGAAAGGTGCCTATTTTGATTATATATTTTTTAGATAACTAAGTCTCAAATAATAGACATAAAAAATGTTGTTTGCAATTTCTGGGAAACTTGTAATTATCAAAATTGATTTTGAAAAATATGATCCTTATTGGTTAAGATTTATAACACTTGGTTAAATATTTTTGGTATTGCATCGTGATTTTTTTATACAATTGAAAGGATATTAAAAATCAAACTTAAATTGTATAAACTTAATTTATCAAAACTTTACCGCTAATTATAATGATATTTATAATAGATGGTCTTTGAATTTCACTTTTTTTTCAAGGTTGTCCACTGGATTCATCATTAAATGTCCCGACCACATTTAGATCTGAATTGGATCGTACACTTGACTTGTAATGTGTGAGTCTCCTAATGGAATTTTTGCATGCGGTGAACTCTAATATCAAACTGCTTACTACTTAGTCCAACCTGGCCTATATTAGTTAAATTTCACTTTCAATAGTTTCTCGTTCGATTATCCTAGTATCCTACTCTTCCACTTTTTCGTTTTGAAAAAACAATATGGAGTAGTACAATGAATTAAGCAAAATTGCAAAAACATATATGGTGTACTTAAAAGACAGTTGTTGTGAGACAAAAATACTTATATTATCCTCTGGAGGTCGATGAAGAAACCGGCATGGTCGAAAACTCGGATATACAGAACACTTTGCACAAGCTTGATAAATTCAGTAGTATAACTCGTCACAACTCCTAAAGAAAGATTCGACTCTGTATATTCTCTCTTGGCCATTTTGGTTGGCTAGGACGTAAGGCCTCAACTGCAGTCAACTTTGACTTGCTTAGGGACAACCTGGACCCCAATTCTCATGACCATTTTGATTTCACTGCTTTATTATCCTTATAAATTATTCTTTTCATTCTAATTTTTTTGAAACAAGGAATATATCTTGAATACTTAAGATTTACTTCACTTTTATTTTTGAAAAAAAAAAGTCAGTAAATTATCAGTTTCAAAATAACTTAGATTTCAATTTTCAACAACTATTTATGGAGTCATTTTTTCTAGTCACTAGTGTAAATATTTGTATTTTATAAAGTTACATATGAATAGAAATCTTTTATGATACAATTTAAAACACTTTCTTTCAATTGGTCATTATTAAGGAGTACTCCATATCATATTAATAACCTCTCTATTTATTTCATTTTTTCCAATTTAAGTAAATAAAACTTGCCCTGGTTTTCAGAATTTAGTCCTTAATCCCTGTAACTCTTTATTTACCTCTCCATCTTTCGTACTACTCCGTAATACGTTAAACTCTCCATCTCCTTTTAAGATATACTCTTCCATCTTTACATCAAAAGGGGTGCAAAGAAAAAGGCTAAAATACTTACTGATGGTCAGATTGCCTCTTTGCCGTCAAAATTTGCAATTAGAAACGGAAGGCCTCCTTTTCTTTTCTTTTTTTCTATAATATTTCTTCTAATTTTAGGTACAAATATCATTTATTTTGCATGAACTTTATGGGATTTTGAGTTCTTACGGGCAAGTTTTTTCTGAAAATGTGCGGGTTTCATATTGAGGATTATGCTTGATATTTTTACAGTGTTAGATTTGTTCATTTCTTCTTTTTTTATGTTGGTGTTTGATTGGTTTTTAGAAATAAATTTTGCATGGTTTTTTGGTACATTCTCAACACCTAATAAATGGATAATTAATACGTGTCTTTTATAATGCACTAGTTTCTTATAATGTTAAAAAGTTATTAATTATTTTCAACTATTCTACTTATATTTTATCATTCTTACATTGTCTATGCTTTACTCATTCTCTCTGTTTAATTAACTTGCAAAACAAATGTACAACAATTAACCAACTAAAACACCTAAGAGATAAAGCAACTACAACATAAAATGTTGAATTGGAACAATTAGCCAACAGAAAAGATGAGTCATAAAGCTTAATTGTTGGGGTGAAAAACCAACATTTTGCAAATAATATGAGTTGATCAACTAGTCATATGTTACATACATAAGTGGGTAATTGATATTTATTTACTATGAGTTTATCGGATTGTTTGCATTGGCAATAGTGAACTTAAACAATATAATTATAATTAGAAAGTTTTTGGTAGCAAGAGAATGTTTGTGCTTGATACCAATTGTGAACATATTTATATATTTTTTCAACATCACCTCGTGTTTTTACCTGCAAACCAAAATTACATCATAATATAAATAATTAACTTTTTTTCCCCCCTTAATGAAGCATGGAGTAAATATCATGGTTAATAAATTCTATTTTCAATGAACCTTGTTATATGATATCTCATCTATCCCAAACGCATTCAAGCATGATATCAAATCAATAATATACATCGAATGAATAAAATGAAATAAACTCACTTATTCATAATGATCCTACAAATTACATATATTGAAATAGTTTAACAAAAAGAAATTTTAATTTTAAATTTCCATGCCAGAAAATACTCACAAAATCAAGCACTTGCGAGAGTACCTCTCCATATTTTGTACTTCCTATGAAATTAATTTTTTTATATTTTTTTGACAAGGCAGAAGTATAGAAAGAAAACATTATAGTCCTCTCCTAGCTAGGGTGTGAGCTTTGGAAACAAGTGTTCATATAAGGTGGCTATGAAGAAAAATAAATCATCGTCTGCATAAAATATATAAAACCTTCTCGATTACAATTTTATGCATAATATGAAAATATAGGGGAAAGAAATATGAATTAATCAAGTTGGTTTTAGCATTAAAAAGCTTTTTTTTTTCTAAAAAAAAAAAAAGACGAAGCAGACACAAAATCAATTTAATTAAGAAAAAATACGTAAAAAAGAAAAAGAAAAAAGGTGATGTCATGAGTGAGAGTTCTTGAGCTTGACAATGCCAGGTTGTAAAAAGTAACGGGCAAATGGCCCACTTCCACCTGGCAGTCACCATAAAAGCCTACACAACTCTCCAAAACGGTCTCTTAATTACCGGTTCCTATTGTACGGAATTGCACCTTCAAGCGACCTTCCTTCTAACTCCCCCACCCCCTTCCAAGTTCTAACCTTCTGCCTTCCACGCCATTTCTTTATAGTCTTCTTCCCTAATTTTTTTACTCTTTATGAAACGCTAGGTCTATTCCAATTTTAAAAACTTATGTAACAGCAATTGTTTAACAGTTTCAAAGAGGTCCAGATTAAAAAAATATACGATGTAATGTAGATAATTGTCAAAATAAGAGTAGGATAGATCCTTATTTCACATGTAGACATATAGTTATGCTGCCTTTTACCTACATGGCCATATGATATTTGAGCAACTTCCTTCATAACTTACCTCAAATCACTTCTATCAAACAATAATTTACCCCTAAAACAACACAACTAAGAATTACGAAATATTAGAACTTATCTTATACTAGGAAAATTATTCGTTTCTCCCTCCTTGACTTTTGTTGAAATCATTAAAAGAAAAGATTTGAGGCGATACATGAGAGCTTACTTAAATTGAGATATATTTGGTAATTAGCCCGTATTATGCAATCGTGGGTAATTGTTGCGGGTGATTAGATCAAAGATAGAGAAGAATAAACTAAGCCAACAAAGGATGTGTTTGAATGTAACGATGTGAGGTATGTGCATTAAATGAGAGATACGGGATCTGGGATTTCTGTTAGTATCTTTCACTGTACGGTGTACCTATTACCTAATTCTCACAGAAATACGTTACTATATACTAGTCCATACTATAATTGAGTATGAGGCCTAAATTTTAAATTGTTCGGTACTAGACATTGTCAGTGTCGCTTTAATTCAACAATTTTCATTATAGGCCTTAGCGTCATTCCTATCTTTTTTGACTTCCACTCTCCGTCGGTGCATGCATGCCTTCCCTAATCTGCCTTTAATTTGTTTGATCAACTACCTCTCTTTGCTTCCTTATTTGTTGGTAACTAATTGTGGCAAAAAAAAAAAAAAAAAGGTGAGGGTAATTACTAATTAGATCGTGTTCATTTTGTACTTAATGATGTACTAGTTAATTAGACATGCTCTTGACAGATTTGGAAGAATATTGACAATTAATTAACTACTACATACTAGTTAAAAAAAAAAAAAAAAAACTTGGTGAATTGGGATGTTAGACCACATGGTGATCCTTATGCACATACAACGCTATACATTTGCCTCTTATGGAAGAAACTAATCTCGTTCAGCTTGAAAAGTACTGGAACGGGGAACTACAAGGAATAGTGCGACTTGATTCATTTTGGGTTACGTTCGAGATTTAATTGTCTCCTCTTGAGGGTGCTAAAATCTGAAACAGTCTGGTAACAAGGAGTAAACACTTATCAATTAGATTCCTCTACCTACCCTCATCTTTAACCAGTATTATTAGGGCAGTGTCCTACATATTAGCAGTATTCCAGATTTTAAGTAGATTTTATAGGTTCACCAAGTCAGGTTCAGAGTATCAGATAAGATTTGTAAAAGTTAAACATTATTCTATATTGTTTTGGTTGATTGATTAGCTGTCGTGATCCTTCCAGAAGTGAAGGCATGAAGCGAGATATTTATGCCAATGTTATTGCGTGGTTTTGCCAATTATGGGTCGGAGTATTCTAGTTTGGAAAAATGAGGTTCGGATACTCATTGAGACATGAAGGGTATTTTATGAAGATACTCCGTATCATAGAACAATTACTCACTCATGGATACCTACCGTTCTTCGCGGTGGCTAAGAGGATGCACTATATATAAAAAGAAAAATGAAAATTATATAAAGTTACTATACTAATAAAAAGAGTCATTATAAGTGGAAAAAAAATTTATTTGGTCATTATGAGCTAAAAATAAGACACTATGTGTACATAAAATAACATTACGCTGAATTTAGGAGATAAATAGTCAAGATGTATTTTTATCCTTCTCATTTTAAGTACCAAATATATATAAGTTGAATTTTATGGAGTATCTCATTTCTAAATAAGATTCACACATTATACCCACTAGACGTCGCCATCGACCACTTAAAATATAATTGAATATTTCAATTTTATAATTTCCCTACACAATATAAGGGGGTTTAACTACTGAATTTTCGTGCTCGTATAATCCGACCATCATCCACATGTACAATTTTCAATAATTTCAAAAAGCCAAGTCTGAGATCTCTTTCTATCTTACACCCCTCCCGACGTTGATTATCCACTTATGTACTCACTTCACTAATTTAAGTGTTTGAAGTACTGTTTGATTGGAGAGTGTTCTTTTCATACGGAAGATTATTAAGCGTTACATTCATGTTTAATTTTGTTGGTAGACTTAATATTATTTTGGATATTAATTATCCATATGGGTAGAGAGTAAGTAGTCAATTTTGCAAGGAATATATATCTATAAAAGATTTTGAATTTTGCTAGCTTGTATAAAGTATAAACTCAAACTCAAACTCTATCCGTATTCATTACATTAATCACTGATTCATCAATTATTTACCCTTGCTTGCTCTATAAAACTATAGGGGTGAGTTCATGTGTAAACCTCTCCTTATATAGGAACCCTTTAGCAAATAAGAATCCATCTTACACCATTCAATCTCCAAATCCAATAGATGAGCTTTTACTGGAATAGAATGACAAAAGTTTAAATATTAATAAAACTTACACACATCTTTGATTTAAAAATAAAATATAATTGACACACATTTTCCTACTTTTTGAAATACATTAGACAAAACCCACTTTTTGCAAAACCCCAAGAAAAAACTACTTAGTTTCTCGTACACTTTACATATTCTAACATCAATTTAATTGTACTTTCTCCAAAACATTTGTTTTAAACTTCCGTTCGATTGTTTTAAATGTATGTTATATTGTTTTGAACTTCTCTTCAAATGTTCTACACTTTTGTTCGAATGTTTTAAACTTTTATTTTATTTTTCTAAAGTTCTGTTCTATTGTTCTAAACGTCTGTTTTATTGTTTTAATAATGTTTTAAACTTATGTTATATTATTCTTAACTTTTGTTCTAATGTTCTAAACTTTTGTTCTAATGTTCTAAATTTTTGCTCTAATGTTCTAAACTTCTGTTATAAACTATTGTTCTAATGTTTAAACTTCTGTTATATTGTTCTAAACTTTTGTTCTAATGTTTAAAACTTTTATTTTAATGTTCTAGACTTCTGTTTTATTGTTTTGGACTATTGTCTTAATAATGTTTTAAACTTATGTTATATTATTCTTAACTTTTGTTCTAATGTTCTAAACTTTTGCTCTAATGTTCTAAACTTCTGTTATAAACTACTGTTCTAATGTTTAAACTTCTGTTATATTCTTCTAAACTTTTGTTCCAATGCTCAAAACTTCTGTTTAATTGTTCAAAACTTCTATTATGTTGTTCTAAAGATTGACAAGTATGTTCTAAATATTTATTATATTGTTCTAAGGTATAATACTAATGTTCAAAGGTTTAATACTAGTGTTATAATGTGTAATTATGATGTTTTGAACATTAGAATATAAATTTAGAACAATAGAATAAAAGTTTAGAACATTTGAATAATAGTTTAGAATAATAGAACATGAGTTTAGAACAATTGAGCTGAAGTTTAGAACAATAAGACGAAATTTTAGAACATTATAACAATAATTTAGAACAATAATTTAGAACAATAAAATAGAAGTTTATAACATTAGAACAATAGAACAAACGTTTTAAATGATTGAACAAATTTTTATAACAATAGAACAAGAATTTAGAATATTAGAACAAAAGTTTATAACATTAGAATATAAGTTAGATTAAAGAAAAGTTTCAATAAATTACACTTTTACAATAAAAAAAGTTAAAACATCTTGAGTCATTAGGTCTTTTAATCAACAGTGGAAGATGAATTTTTATATACACAAGAGTTCTCATATAGTAATAGGGTTTCACATGATATCATATTATTATTATTTGAAGTATCCTTTTTACTTATTTATTTTTCGTAATTTACTCGTGATGGATTTGCCAGATTCTACTCCTTGGGGTAAACTTCGAAAGGATGCTTCTGAATTTAATCCATCTTCTCGCATAATTTACCCCATTCGAGGCTGAAGCTAACGTCCAATAATTGTGTAAAATATTAACCGCGTCCAATAAAATGAAGTTATCCATGCGCAGCTCTTGTTTATGTCACGTGGATCTAAAGTCCGCAACGTACACTCGCGTCAGTCCTTCGTGGACGGAAGACTGGACGGTGTGAGTAGCGTGAGATCGCTTTCATTTTTTGTTTTGTAGGATTTTTTTTAGAAATAAATAAATAAATAAAATGGAATAAACAAAATATGTAACTCGGCTGAGGAAAGGGAAAGGAAGGGAGTTAGGACGCAGGAATCCAACACATGGTTCTCGTTAATCCTCATCTAACTGCCACGCGTGTGTTATTGGCCCTCACTCTTGTTTTTGAAACTTCAACCTCAGACAGAGGCGTCCAGCTGGGTTGTCTGTTTTTATCGTGGGCCCCTTTTATCTTATATGATATACAACTACTTCCCAATAATATCCAACTACTTCACAATAAACAATACGGAGTAACAAAAATCAACTTGTAATAGGCATTATTTTTTTTTTTAAAAAAGGAGTTCAACACTGTCAATTTGTCATCACTGATCCCTTAATTCCGGTATAGTTTTGTAATGGGCTAGGAACCATCCTGGATGATAAGACCAAATAGGACTCGGTTTCGGTCTTGACCCATTTCGTTACCTAAAATAAAATAATTTACTCAATTTTGAGCTATGTTTAGTTCTACAACACTAATATTGTATGGAATCAATTTCCAGAATTTATCTTAATGATCTTTTTAAAACTTAAATTAGGGCTTTGTTCGATTCTAGTACAATAATTTTTTATGGATTAATTTACAGTATTTGGAATAAGACAAAATAAGTTAATAGAATGAGTTGTCACATTTTTGACATATACAATGGAGTAACATATATTTTGTAGTCTATATTGCACAGCTTTCGCTTTTAGTAGGAATATTTTTAATTCAATACTTTTAAGAGTCAGCTTGTTCTAAATCAGGTATCTCTTATCAGCTCATTCAATGGCCAGAGAAAAAGCTCCTCTATCATACTCATAACAGTAATAGTCTTGAATTTTGCTAGTCAAGGTGGTTTTTGTTTATGAAAAATGCAAATTATAATGGGTGCTTTATAAATAACAGACTCAAAATACTAATCTCAAGTATATTAATTTATACAAGCTACATACAATATTCTTTTGGGCGATAAGTTATACTCATTTCATTTCTTTTTATCCTTCTCATTTGTTAGATGTCAAAATAAATTTAAATTTTAAATATTTTTAAATCTATATTATAAAAAGTTGATATTTGAAAAATATACATTAAGACAAATCTTTTAAAATCCTATATGATTATGCTTTTTCTTATATATTAGAAAGATTTTTTTATTAAAATTTTGATTATAAAATCTATATATAATTTGCCAGGCTTTCACTTTGATTACAATTTGTTTGACGTTAACCAAATAAAAAAATGTGAAGATCCTAGTAATAGAATAGAATTGTTGGAAAGTAGAAAGAGAAGTAGAGAAGGGATGGGCGCACAAGTGCACGAGGGGTTGGCAAAATGCAATAAAGCAATACTACGTAGAGTAGAGTGGTGGGGAAATTCTGGGTTAGGCGGAAAGGTACTACGGGAATGAAAGCATTGTACGCCTACTATTGCGATGCGCGAATCCAGGCATTCCTTTTTTTATTTCTTTTTTCTCTTTCGAGACTGTCATTGAAAAATAAAAGAAAGATAGTCAGGGGCTTGTTTGTTTTTGTTCCCAACAGTTTAATATTAAAGCCTATTCTTTATGAACGAAGCATTCCTCTCAGTTGAATGAAATTTATGGAAGTCAGGAATAAACTATTATTTTATATGCGTTTTAGCTGGCATCTTTTGTCGTTTTCCTTCTCATTTTCACCGGCCTTTATTGTAGGAAATAACTAGCCCATTTTTTTTATTGTTACAAATTTAATCATAGTTTAATGGCAATTTCCCAAAATCGCCTCCTGTTTTTTGGGCTTGACAGTCCATCCTTGTCGTAAAATCCAGTCTCACAATTTTTACTACTTCGTATGATCATATCTAAGTGTTTGTTTGATTGCATTTGGGAAAATAAAAATGTTTGTGAATTTCAAAAGAGGGTGTTTATTTAGTCGACAGAAAAAGTAAAAAACCTAGTAATTTTTAATTTTATGATTAATAGATTTGATCATGAAGTTGCTTTTGATCAATCAAAATTTTTATAATTTGATATCTTGGGTGAAAATATAAAATTTTTCCTATACAAAATGCTTTTAATTTTTTTAAATTATAAACTAACATAAAATAAGATGAAATTTGTGAGAAATTATACCATGATCACTAAACACAAAATGAGAAATAATTTTCTGAGAGTTTTAAATTTCTGAATTTCAGCTAACCTACAGGGAAACTCGTACCCCATGGCAACCAAACCAAACAATTAGACATATAATATTTTCTACAAAATTCAAAGTAGTATGGAGTAATAATTTCAGCCAAATAAATACCATGGTGAAGCCAAAATTATAATAAATACTCTGAATGTTACATTCCCGTTCCCTAGTCTAAGTTTTCATAATTGAGTATATGCCATAATTTAGTGCTATAACTATATACGGAGTCCCCCCCACCCAACCCCCAAATCAAATATTATAAGGTTAAGATCGAATTAAATGGAGAGGCCCGTTTGTAAAAAAAGTCTAATCAATAATGGATTTTATGGGTCGATCTATTAAATGATCATGTTTTATTGGGTCAAGTCGGGTCAATAATGAGCTACTAGTTTCCAAAACGTTTAAATACATTTAAGTAATGATTATTTCCACGTACTTGCCGATGATTCACTACCAAAGATTGGAGGTGGTACGTGTAAACTATCACCCTCTATAGATAAAAATTATACTCTCATTGAATGACCTGACTCGACCCGTTATGTATCTCCTTTGACCCGGCCCAATCTGTTCAGCATCTCATTTGGTTCGCCCCGATTCATTTTGCATAGACCTATCCCGGTCCTAACCCGACCCGATAAACAACTCTAGGGCCGGATTATGTTGAGAAAAATTGTTAAGGCCTTGTCTAACTTTAATCAAAACTGACAAAATATGTAAGGAATTTCAAAACATATTTTAACTTTTAATTTATGGACTCTTTTAAATATTTTTTTAACTTTATTTAATTTAGGATATTTAGCTCACCATAGTCAAAACATTTTCACTTATTTTCGCACCGCTATCTAATTCATCACCTCTTTATTTCCTTGTAACTTTCCATTCAATTTATTATTTTATTATTATTTCTTTACAATTTTCCGCTAGACTTAATTTTGTTTTTATTATTCTTTCTTTTATCTTTTATCCCTCTATATGTTTTATAATTCATATTTTTTTTACAACTTTTCATTCAACTTTTTCCCCTCTATACTCTCCAATCAGCTAGCTTCCTTTTTCCTTGTTTGTTACGCAAAACTCCAAATGTAGCCATTCTTTCGGAATGGATGAAAATTTGCGTAATTACATTGAAGTTTAAACGAACAAGCAGTACTATATAAATGCAAGCGGAATGAACGGATGATATGCATAATCGCAGAGCACTTGATAATATAATTAGCTATATTATTTATGACTCCATATATACCGTGTGATGGCAAGGGGAGTAGTTAGCAAGCCCCTTTCAAATAATTTCACCAACAATAACTAACATTCACAAGATTAGACAAGCGAAAATCCTCAAAATGGACTTTAGCTTTCAATGAGGGGAAAAATGAGAGCGTTAGATCATTTAAAATCAAAGTGACGATATTCAACCTTAAATTCACCTACAAAACAATGGTTAGAGAAAAGATTGACACTAAAAGTTATCGTGTCAACTATTCAATATAATGAAAGTTATCGTCTACACAATATTTGTCAACCTTTATCAACTTTAAGGAGTAACTCCGTGTCCCATATATATACAATAATTTTTAAAAGATTGAACCTACTCAAGCTCAAGGGTATGGAAAAATATCAAAGTAGTTCTTTAAATTTATAAGATTTGAGTTCCATTGCATTTTTGGTAATGTAAGGGAACTCAAATTTGAACACTTACTAATTTTTTAAAGGATGCGCATCATATGAATAATTTTTTAAGGGTAAATTTTGTTAAGAATTGAATAATCACTGATACATAGTTCTCATCCATAAACGATGAATGATGGTGAAGACATATAAGGTTGACAGAGTTAGGTGAAGTATGACCCAAATTAAGATTTCGATTATATAGTTTATAAGATATGCTTAACTGTATTAGACAGAAATAAAGGGAAGTTGTGATTATCCAAAAGTTCGGTACCACGTACCAGTACTTGGTGCTGCTTAAAAGAGATCTACAAAAGCTGTGTTTTCATTTTAATATCATTCTCCAACTGACTGCTACCGAACTTCAAGACACTGCCTTTTGTTTTGTTTTAGTTTCGTCAAGTCAGCAACTTGTTGCTTTGACATCAATCTTCTTCATACTAAGTTGTTGCCTTTTTAAAGTCTTCTTTAAGTGTACCAAGAAAATAAGACTACAAAGTAATAAATAAAAAAATGGACTAATGATCACTACCTAAATTATATTCTGCAGCTTCTCTAATGATTATACATTTGTTTTTGTTTTTTAAAAGTTTTTGCTTCTTCAATATTTACAATACGTTTTTATTACGGGGTGACTTTAAATATTATTGTCTCTAATTATTAATAAGTTAAAATTATAAAATGTTAATACTTTAAAAACAAATCGATACGATTCTTATAAGATTTCATTTGAGTATTTTTTTCGACGTACAAGTTATTATAAATGATTAATTAAAAAAATAATGTGTGAATAATATAAAAGTCTACGTATAAGTATTCGTTTAGGGAAAAAGTGCAACAAAATGGGGACGATTAACTAGCTTGTTTTATCTATCATGTTTCTATTCTTTTCAGAATATGGATAGCATTAAGTAAACATATAATATTATTTCAGAATCCGGATACTACTAAGCAAACATACAATATTATCTCTATTTGCATATGGTTAGATGGCAGCTCTCTATTGTACATACTTTATACAAACACTTTAATGTAACTTTTCCAACGGAGAAAACCCACACACAAAGTACGTACTTCAATCCGTAAACGAACAAAGTACTCCGATCCGCATAAACCAGCACATTGTTTCCAACGTTGAGATTGAGGTCAGAAGCCGACAGAATTATTTATATGAAAGTGAAACTTTCAATGATAATTTTAGTAATTCTAGATTGATATATAGCAGTATTGTTCATTGCTATCCTCAAATGTTTGGTGTCACCAAAATGAACATGCGATAATAGATGAACCAAGTGATAAGACAAATAAAAGAGATGATCTAGCTAGTTATTGTACTGGCATAATTTTAGTTGATTGGAATTTATTTTGCTTTTATATTTTACTCAATAAAAAAATTATTTGCTAAACTAAGCTAGAGCCTTGATCAGCTAGCTAGGAAGGTACCAGCTGCACCGCGATTTAGTTAACTTTCACAAGGGTGTAGTTGGAGCAATGGAATAAAGGGTTTAATTTTAATAAGTAGGGTCTCGTAAATAATATAAAATTATTGTTCCGAACCTATTAAGTGCGTCATATAGCTTTATTTGTTTTATAATATGCTTTTCATTGTCCAAAGTCCAATACAATGTAGATGACATGCATGCAATCGTCAATTTCATTAAATTACTTAATTAGCTTGTTCAAAGTATTAGTTTTTGGGGAGCGATTACTCTTGGTAAATTTTTTGAAGGAATAGCTAGCTGAAATCTAGAAAGGACATACTAAGTAAGCGAGTTTCAGAATTGACAAAATAACAAATTGGTGGGTGATAATTGAGCAAGATAAGTCGCTGGTAAACAGCATGCATATATAAGCTAGCAGATAGTGAACGTTGATTCCTGAATTTTATGCTCTCCCACGGACCGCATACACACTACAAGTATTGATCTCTAACATTCAGTTAAGTATAGATAATCATGAAGACGGATATAACCTAATTACTTTTTTTAGATAATAACTTAAGAGTCATGTTTGTGTTAAAACGAAATGGTTGCCTGGTATTATTATTGTTATTATTATTTTGTTACTCCCAAAACAAACATAAAAAAAAAAAAACAAAAAACAAAATTAAACTAAACAAGCTGTTAAAAAGATGGTTGCCTGGTATTATTTGCATCAACCGTAGCCTTTTTTTCAAATAAAAATATCTTGAGAATATAAACTGAAGAATTATCAAAGAACGAGCGACTTGATCATCAATAACTTGTTATTTTAGACAATTACAAAGACCATGTAGTAAGGAAACAAAAATTATATAGAAGACTTGAATTCATATTTGTATACTACCTCCGATTTTTAAAAGATGCAACTTTTACTACTTTTGGATGCTTATTATTAGTTGCAACATTGTTATATTTTACCATTTTTAGTAAATTTTTGTATATGAAATACCAACATTACCCTTCATTAAAAACTTAAATTTTGCATTGGAGTCTATAAAAAGTTATGAAATACCAACATGACCCTCCACTTTAGTAATACTTTAAACATCATTTACAAATTTTGCATTGGAGTCCGTAAAACCTATGTTTGTTGCATCTAATAAAAACCGGAGGTAGTATATATAATGCTTGAAAGGTCATTATTAATAATTGGCAGGCTGGTTGGTACTATGTGGTCCTTTGAAATGAATTACATAATGCATTATAGTTGTTACTCTCGAGGAATAGTAATGATAACTACACCGCATGTGAATATCACATAGCATAGCATGATCTTGATCGAATTGATTGAGAATTTATTTATGTCAATATGTACATGTCATGTCAAATTGCGATTCGAGAGAAAAAGAAACAACCAACACTAGTTCTACTACTAAATGAACGGAGGAAGTATATATCGTCTCATTGTAATGTATAATGTATTCCCGATTATAAAAAATAACAAGTTCAATTAATTACTTTGTACATAGGTTTGAATCCGACAGCCTTTTTACTGGGCGTAATTCTTTCATAACCCATGTTTCATTGTGTTCTATCCTCTAATTTCCTTCTACATCGCTTCTCTCCGACCAAGGGAGGAGGGTGTTTCATGGCTGTAGGAGCTGCCAGTAGAAGCTACGTTAACTTGTACAACACCAACTCAAAATCATCATCAACCCCTACATTTGCCAAGTCAGATACAACATTATCTACACCAAGAACACTAGCTAGTCTTCATGGGCTTAGAAGTGAACTCTATGGTTTACGTCACGCGATATGATTAAAGAACTCTACGGTTTCAGGTTGTACTTTTTCCAACCTTTCTTCCCATTAGGATAACCAACAACTACACATTCCCTGATGCCAGGAGCCTTGTGAATGTGAGAAAAACATAGACAGTTGAAAACCTATAAAGCATCAAAATCAGGTGATTCCACCTTAAATATAGGTCATGGCCACACTAGTTTAGAAGGAAGAGGGTCCACTTTTCATAATTTCAAGAGGTTCCTACTTTAAATATTATGGCAATTTAGGGAGAAACTTTTATATAATAAACATCTTTATCTTTTTTTATTAATATGAAATACTCACTAATTTTAGAACTTCCATATCTCCCCTTGTGACATCTTTTTATTTTATATACTTATATGTAATATTACATAGGAATAAAGTTTTTTTTTTTTCTCCCCCAGTATGAGATTCATTTTCATTTGGTCCAAAATATTTAGTATTGGTCCAGCTCAAATACTGTGGCAAGTACGGTCATTTGGAGCTTGATCTGATGGAATCTCAGTAACATAAACACCAGCTTGCTCTTGTTTTTCCCGGGGTTTTGTTTTGTCTTTTCAACTCCTAGTCCTCTATAATTTTACTAAACGGGTCATCTTTTATCATTCAGTAGACATATATTGCACATGTCATGCTTCCAAAAGTACGTTGTATTGTCGTCGTAGTCTTGATAAGCATTTGACTTAAATGAATGATAAAGAATAACACTTTGAATTATATTGATATATCTTCGAAATATTATATTTCGGTTCTTAAAATAAAAACTAATTGCGAGTTGAATAAGTTGTGATGTGGATGGAGGATGATGAAATGGGTGTTGAGAAGAGCTTTTCTTAATTTTGGATTAGTAAAGCGTATACATATAATTTTAGCTTGTCTCAAATGGGGTATTCTCCAGAAAATTACTTTGATACTTAAGTCAATAAATGCAGTTTGAGATGATTATGTACCTTATCCTATTGCCATAAATGAATTATTTTGCGATATCTGTTGGACTGACCATGACTTAGGCAATTGGGTCTTATCCCTTCTTATATCATGAACTCGTGTAGCAAGTGACTTGTTGACCATAAATTTCTGAACAAATCTAGATGACTTTTGGTCCACAATCCCATAGCATGCTCATTCAAATTATATTTGAGCTTTTAGCTTTTGAAAAAATTTACTCGAGTACTAGTTAGTAGACCTATGCATTGGGTCGGGTGATGGCCGGGATGGGTCACAAGTAAAATGGGGTCGAGTCGGGCCAAAAGAAGATGCAAAACAGGTCAGGTCAAAGAAGATATATAACGGGCCGAGTTGGACCGGACCATCCAAAAAGAGTATAATTTTTATTTATAGAGAGTGATAGTTTACATGTATCACCTCCAATCTTTGGTAGTGTACCATCATCCATCGGCAAGTAAGTGAAAATAATTCATTAGCTGATAGTGTTTAAAAGTCTTGGAAACTATTGATAATGACCCGACTTAACCCATTAAAGACCCAATAGAAGATGAGACTTTAAGAGAACAACCCATTATTGATTAGACCTTTTTATAAACGGACCGATAAATGGCCTTTAACAAATTACAGTTTTTATAGATATCAATTAATTTAATTAATTAAAATTTTAAGAGCAGTACTAAGGCTTATAGTAATAATACGTGTATTATCAGTTATTCACTTACTCTCCATTATTCGCCCCTCTCTTTACAACGAAATAAAAAGAAGCAAACTGCAGCCACTATTATGGTGGGGGTGGGCTATAAGAGAGGCAGAAGGTCTCTCAACCGTTGGCCTTTTTTTATTTTTTTATTATAATTCAAACATTTCACCATTGTGGATTTGTGGTCACAATCTTTGTGGTCCTCCGGATTAGGTCACCTTCTCACTCCCATTTCTTCTGGAGTTTGTTGTTTCGCATATAATTACAACTTCAACTGCTTGTTTTTGATGATCATTGATAAAAGCAGCTTCTCCTCTATTTTGGAGTATTCATTTCTAACTTAATTTGAACACACCTTTCTCCTCTATTTTGGAATTTGGATATATGTCGTGATGGGGGTGTCATCCAATAATATAGGTACTACGTCTAGGCTCTCGATTGATCCCATCATTGAAGACTACCCTTTGTTTTCCGAATTAACAGTCATATTTATCTTACTTCAACATCATTATAGGCCTATAGCTTTCGTCTTACTCTTACTGCTTGATTACCCACCCAAATTCATGAAAAAGAGTTATAGTGTACTGTCAACAATGGTCCAAAGTTATTCTATCAATACTCTATTTTAATGCGATTGTCTTAACATATAAACCAAATTATTAGATATTATCAAAAATTCTCCAATTTTAAAATAAAAACATAAAATGCCTCGTAAAATCATACGATAAGATTTGGAGTCAATTATTCCGTTTTATTCAATTTTCAATGGACACTGTATTGAAAATGAGTTTGTAACCCAATAACAAAAATTTTCAAAAAACGAGCAAAATAGGTTTTTAAAGTCATAGTAGATGATTTGAATCATTCGTCAAACCCCGAACCATTCGCCCCACACTCTGCATCGATGAATCTGCATCTATCTCAGCAATAAACCTTGTAAACACCGAATCTTCCCAAATTCGTCTCGACTGAGGGCATAAAAACAACGCATGAGCTACACTTTCCACGTCTTCATCGCATCTAGGGCACTTACTATCTTCACTGACATGTCTACGATGCAGCAAGTCCTTGACCGCTAAACCGTTTGAGCTGTAAGGAACACGAGAGTTTTTTAGAATTGCAACGAAGATGGAGGCGACATAGTAAGGAAATTTGCTCATTACACGGCAGATTACAAGAAGTACATTTCAGAGGTACATGTCCCGTGCAGTAAAACAGAGGTAACGGGTGGAGCTTCATGGTCTACTCCTCCAACTGGCTTTATAAAGGTGAATTGTGATGCTGTAATTTTTGAGGCAGGTGGAGTGGGTTTGGGTGTTGTGATTAGAGATGAGAAGGGAGCTATCCTAGCATTAAAGAGCAGGAGAGTGTCGAAGGATTGGGAAGTGAAGATTGTAGAGGCGGCAACAGTATTGATGGGGGTGTTCTTGGCAAAGCAGAGTGGAGCAACGAGGATTATGGTGGAATGTGACGCAGTGGGAGTATCGTCAAAAATTAGAGGTGTTTCAAATGGACTAAGTTATGTGTTTATATTTACTGATGAAATTAGAGAACTAGGAAAGAGTTTTAAGTGTTTTCAATGCAAGCATAATAGGAGAGGGGGCAATACCATCGCTCATGCTATAACCCGGTTAGTACCTCCGAATAGAAATGACATTGTATTGTTTTCAGATTTTCCACAGAGTATTCTCACTCTGGCGGAGTTTGATCTTCCTTAATGAATGTTTAGTTTCGGTTTTCAAAAAAAAAAAAGATGATTTGAATCATTTCTAAGGTCTAATGTGACCATTTGAGATCTTTGGTATACAAATGAAGGTGTTTCTTAATCAAGTCCGACATTGTTCGAAATGAACGAAATCTATAAGTTATTATATATAAATTTTGAGTATTTTTGAAAAACCACCAAGTTTGAAATAAAGGTATATGAAGCCTCATAGGTCACTAGTGGAAAAAACCTTATATTCTCTGGTTTTTTGCCCCGAAATAGATGTAACCAGAGCATATTCAAAATGAATTTATGCTCTCGATTTGAAACGGAGCATATTAAACACTTTATGCTCCGGTCCACTGAAAATCGGAGCATATAATAAGTGTTTTATGCTCCAGTTTTCAGTGAACCGGAGCATAAAACACCCATTATATGCTCCGGTTCACTGAAAACCGGAGCATAAAGTCTATATATATATATTGTTTAAAAATGCTGATATTGTTATTGGAAATATTATTCAATGCAAATATTAGAACAATGCAGCCACCCACCATAATATTAGAACAATACAAATATTATTCAACTACGAATAATATACAAAAATTTCTACAATAATTTATGGCAAATATAAATAGGGATCGTATACCAAAATCTAACTACTAAATACAGTTTTTGGCAAGAAATCGTGCAAACTTGTCTCTTATTTCTTTAATTTTGTCAATGGTGAAAGGCTCATCTCTTGATCTGTCGAAAACCTAAATGTAGCCACCATATAATAAAATAATATTAGATTACCAATCTCTATTACTTGTTCAATTCTTAGCATGAAGGATAAAAGCAAAAGTAACTCATTAATATTTCCTCAAAGTGAAATTTATATGGTTTGAAGCATATACATGAATATTTCCTCAAAGTTGCATCATGAACAAAATTTTATTAATTATAAAAGTTTTCGAAAAAATTCGGCAGAGTTTCCTCTGTAAAATGAACATTTTCCCAATTTTTAATCCAAAAAACTTGTTCAACACAATTCAACAATTCAACACACGACAACAATACAATGCCATACCACATCAATCTCTCGATTGATGCCGACCATACAATCCCATCCTCCATGGTCATAAACATCTACTTTACTTCATAGGACGACTTGCTTAATACGTATATATAAACAAATGTAAATAAAGGAATTAGATATACCTTTTCTACATCATCAACTCCCGTGGCAGAAGTGACTAAGTCATACATAAATCTCATCACATAATAGCCACAATCTACCCCATTTTGTTGTTGTGCGCACTAAGTGGAAATGAAATGAATATTCATGTCAAAATCAAAGTAAATCAAAGGTTAGGCTACCACAAAACATTTAAATTTCAAAAACATGTATCTTCACTGATTTCCATTTAGGAAATGTAGCTCTTGAATGTAATCCTAAACTTCCGCGTAATTTCTTCATTGCACTGCACTCGACAAGAAAAATTTAGGTCATATCAATGTGATATTAAAGTTAATAATCAAACTAAAACGCATTTGGTCAACTTAAAGATACCTAGTCAACAAGGATTTGATAAGTAAATGTTGAGGTGGTTATAGACACATAATCGAATTGATATACTGTGTGAGTCAAAGAACATATGACTAGGAGCAACCAATGTTTACTACAAACACGAATTTGAAGTCAATAAAGAGAAACATGATAACTTAGATAATGATATCAAAAGACATATATAGCATGTTGGGACTAAAACATACTCTTTAATCTACGGAGCCAAAATAAATTTGTTCCCATCTTTGATTGATTTTATCAAACTTTGTTCTATGTATTCCTTCACCTCGGGTTGGCTTGCCATGCATTGTGTGTCATAAATCTATTGTGGACATAACCACCCAACTTTCAATTTAGACTCGCATTCACTCAAATCCTCGTGAAGTGCACTAAACTCATAACAAATAAAATATGTTCGACTTGTACATAACCACCCAACTATGAAGTGCACAAAATGAGGAAATATAGTAGTGTAAGTATACATGATTCATACAATGCATACCTTTGGTTACAAAGTTTATGTTTCTTTAGGGATTTTATTATGTTACGAAACTTTATAATTATGTTTCATGAAAGATTAGTACAATGTAACAATTGTATTTTTGTAACAAAAAGAAAAAAAAAACAATTGTATTGGACATACAAAGTACATTTGCCATCCTACCTTTGATACCGTCAATATATATTATTATATTCTTTCAATTCTAAGAGGTTTGATGTGGTTTATTATTAATCATGGCAAATGTTAAGGTTTTATAGGAACATGGTAGGTGTCAGGTGTGTTCTTGTGGTAACGTTTTAATTAAACTAATTAAGCACACTAATTGGCAAGTTAAGTGTCTAATGGCTTTTCTTAAAAAGTAAGCATGGTGTAATTCTTGCTTCACAAGGTTATATGTACTACGTTACCGAATAATATACTATTTTGAAGTGACAATGTTAAATGCACTCCTGCTTCTTTCATTCTTATTCGTAATTAAATGTTAAGTTCTAAGCTATGATAGACATTTTAAATCTGTTTACACTTTAATGTTTTCCACATTGTAGGAAACATAACAAGCGCTTGAATCTTGGAATTATTGGAAGATACCATAACAACTTAGATGGGAGACCTTTAGCACCACGAGCCCCTTTACGCTTGTAACGCGACAACCCACAACGCGGACACTCTTCTAAGTTCTCATGTTCCTTCCATTACAATACACAATCATTCGGACAAGCATGTACCTTTTGGTACTCTAAGCCAAAAGGGCACATGAGCTTTTTGGCATAATATGTCGATTTTGGAAGTATATTTCCATCAGGAAACATTTCACCTAACACTTCCAATAAACTTGTGAAACTAGTATCACTCCAGTTAAACTTTGACCTAACATTAAAAAGTGTCAACACGGCTGTAAATTTGGTGAATTTTGTACATCCAGGGTAGAGAGGCTTCTCAGAGGCCTCTTTCAGCAAGTTAAAAACACGAGGACGTTTTCCTAACTCATCCTCGACCCCTTCCATCATCTCATCAACACAATTTATGTCATCATTTACATCATCCTCATCATACGCATACTCATTATTCTCCACCACATGAGCAACATCTTCTTCTTCATGGACATTCTGTAGAATATCATTTCCTTCGTAAACTCCCTCCTCACCATGCCAAACCCAAACATGATATTGAGGCCTAAATCCCCGCCGAAGTATATGCTCCCTAAGGATGTCAACGCTATCGACCTTTGATACATTGCCACACTTGACACACGGACAATAGAACCCGATTTCCCCTATCCTAGCTTGATGTTCGAAAGCAATACTAAAAAATTCCAAGACCCCATCCACAAATTCTGATGATTCAATGCTACCATACATCCACGAACGATTTTTTTCCATCCTTTGACTAATCAAGACTTACAAGTAATGAGTCAATCTTGAACGACTTCCTTGAAAATAAAAAGCATTTAGAAATAGTCTGGTTTACTAACAATACAATAGAAATATTCCTAAATAAATAAAATGGGGTAAAGAAGTGAAGAACTTCCATACTTATCTTTGAATACATGTTTTCAAAATTATCACAACCAAGTCAAACTAATTAATCACTTGCATACATTTCCCCCAACATTAAAAACACAGATTTTTCATCATGATGAATGTTGGTTTCACTTTCCCGTTTCCTGCTATTGAAATCTGATTCACAGTAGGTAAAAGAGGAACTTAGTACATGGGAGACCTGCATTATTTGGTTTTACAAAGCTATACACGAAATACGTTTTTAATGTTCACTAGATGACAATCGCTTTCATTTTATACCATGGCTGTATCATTTCTTAGCTTTTTCCTTTTTCTCTTCTTGTTTTTAAAGTGGGAGAGTAAAGGAAACCACGAGTTGTTTAGATAGTTTGTTTTTAATAATTTACTTTTAGGATGATACTTACAAATAAACAACTAGGCTCACAAATAGAAGCTCACAAATATTGCGTATAATAAGTTATCAACTATTATTAAGACGAACATTCATGATATATTGTTACAAAATTATCGTGATCGTCCCTTCATCACCATCAAGTCCATAGAAAATCATGAAAATGTACTTATATGTCAAATATATGACATTTGATCTCTTTTTAATATAATTTGATGCAAAACATCTAGCCACTTTGATTATATTCAAAGATATTATCCATCAACAAAACAAGTTTCTGAGAAAACTCCCCAAACTTCATGATCCTTTCCCTTGTATTCCATACTGGTTTCACAATAATAACCTTTCATGGAACTCTAATCAAAATTTCAGCACACTAGCATGACACTGTAATCCTAACTACATGTATTGCACACATTCCCGGGCTGTAATTGGCTGCGACAAAATATATAACAGTAATAGGGGCTATCAAAAGCGCACTTGACTACTCACAGTAAGTTGGACGATTAAATCAACATGGAAACTTCATGCCTTAGGTAATTTAATGGCAAATTGAGGAACATACCTTTAACAAATTGGTTGGATTCGTTGTTGTCATCATTCGATTTCAGTGTCAAATCAGAGGAGTTGCTGAAGGTTGAATGCAGTTATAGTGTTGATCGATTCGCAATGTCAAAGAAGCGGTTATGGTGTTGATCGAAGTGGGTTTTGGGTTGAAAAAGAATGCATGCACCGCGGGGAAAGGGTTTTGAAGAGAATTGAAGTAATAAGCTGCTGCGCTATCTATGAAATGTGTGCTAGGTTTAAAACTAGGTTATATGCTTCGGTTCTATTTAACCGGAGCCTTAAACGTCAGTATATGCGCCTTAAACATCAAGAACCGGAGCAGCTATTAACAAAAAAAAAACCCGAATCATCTTTATACTCTGGTTTTATTAAGAATCAGAGCATATAGCGTGTAGTATATATGATTTTTTCCACTAGTGGGTTCAATAAGGAGATTAAAATTTTTTGCCTTTTATCAGGCTCCAAAGGCTTGAAAATAAGTTTTATGATTAATTGATAAAAGTTTTTGGAAATCGATTAAAATATATGTTTAGAGTCAAATTGCATGATTACAATCACTCTTAGAGTTTAATATTTTTTTAAAAAAAGAGTTTAATAATTTTTTAAAATAAGAGTCTAATATTTTCAAATGAGACCAAAGGTAAGCATATCGAGGTATTTACTCATCGTATTTAGCATTATACAATATGATCAAATTTAGAGGAGATTTTTAACCAATTATTACTTATTATTTGATTTAAAAAGGTCTAAAAATGAGTTTACGACCTAATTGTAAAAGTTTTAGATATCAATTGAAATAGATGTTAGAGCCAAATTGGATAATTCTAGTAACACCAAGGGATAATATGACCCCATAAAATCCATTGTAAGCATATGAAAATGCTTTCTTACTGGGGTATTAAATTTTAAAAGTTATAACACGTTAATTTTGAGGTATTTTCGAAAAATTTTCAAAATTATTATTATATAATAAAAAAACCAGAGAGAGAATGATTTTTCTGTCAAAAACATTTCCTCTTTCTTTTTTTTTGTTTAAGAAAAATAATATCCTATTATATTATGATTTTGAAAATTATTACATAATTTGTGTTATTATAAGATTTAATTTGCTAGACTCTATTTCCTTTTTCTTTCTTTTATCAATTAAGGGCAACAATTTTTTTTTGATAAAATTATCTACCTTAATTAGATCTCTGATCTCTCATCAAACACATTAGAGTTCAAAATCTAGTTTATAGATTGTTTGGAGTTGGTTCAAAACATTTGACATTTTTTACAATATCAAACAAATGTCTTTAATTTTAGTTTTTCAAAATCATATTTTCCTAATAACATACTACAAACTCCAATTTAGTTTGAAATAAAAAGTATAGGATGCATTATGAGATCATATAAGGAGGTTCAAAAATAATCAATAACTAATCATCGATTTTCAAAGTCCATAAACATATTTAGGTCCCAATTACTAGAAAACACGTACCCCAAATCGTGCTATGGCCTCCTCAACCACATTAACCACACTTGTAGTTTATTTGTTCTTTTCTCTTAGGCTCCATTTAGTAGGGTGTAAAACCTATTTTACATTGTTTGGTTTGGAATAAAATATATGATGTAAAACTTGGAATGTAAATTCATTTTACACCCTATTGAAAACATTTCTCATCAAAACTGGGAGCAAAACAATTTTACATCTATTCACTTCAAAAAAAAGTACCAACTAAGAAATAACTCACGCATAGAGATGGGCATAGATCATGTTATTTCTGCCAAGAACCGTATCAGCTCGTGCCTGGCCTCTTGTCGTGCCGTGCCGTGCCGTGCCGTGCCATGACTAATTGTGGCTATGCCATGCTTTGTCGTGCTACCTTTCCCTAAAACTCGGTTCATGGCATAGCACAACCCATGTGCTTGGCGTGGCGTGTCGTGCTGGCGTAATTTTTTATCAAAAATAAGAATAAAGTATATAATAAAATTTTAAAAATAATTTTAGATAATTTAAATTAAATTTTAAGAATATAATAATATTAAAAATATTAATAATATTAATTATAGTAGTAATAATATTATTACCAATAATATTAAAAATATTAGTAATATTAGTTATAGTACCCTGAGACTCGTGCCAAATTGGCGTATCGCTCGAGTACTCGTGCTCAATTTTTTTGTTCGTGGCCTGGATTCGGCCCACTCCACAGATAGCACGCCACGACTGTGCTTGTATCTAGGGGTGTTCATAACCATATGCCCAGATTTTCGGGTACCCGCTTTTTCGGATAGTTTGAAAATTGGGTCATAGAGTACCCGACTTATTTCCTGAACTCCTTTCATTCTCACTTAGGTACCCGCTTAAACTATGTCGGGTCACATGGTTCTTGTTTAGCGGGTACCCGCTTAAATTGGGTTGGGTCACAGGGTACCTGATTGAAACCCTACTAAAACAATATAATCAAATTAAAAAAATATTTTGGGTATACGGGTACCCGATTACATTTTTTTATATGGCCCATGACTCGACCCGAGTACCTGATTCTTTACCGGATCGGGTACACGACTCAAAAAATCATTTTTTTTAAAAAATCCAACTATTTATTTGTGGGTCATTGGGTAATCGGGTTAGGTGGTTTTGAACATTGTGTCGTACCACACCAAAAACTTGTCTGCTCGGCCCGACCCATGCCTAACTCTATTCACGCATTCTTCATTTCTCATATTTTCGGTAGCCTTTCTCTTTACTCCACACTTTCTCTATCTTAAAATCTGGGGGAAAATCAACAATTTCTTTTCATCTTCTTCGAATATCATCTATTCAATACGTTTTCTTCGAATCTCATGTCTTGATTATTAAATCATCGTATTATATCATGAATTCGAACAAATATTATTCATTATAGTCGAAAATAAACAAAACCCTAGATTTTCCCCCCGATTCAATTGAACCATTTAAGTTTCTCATGAAATGTTGGTAATCAATAGTTTATTTGAAATTAGAGTAAGAATTTTCTTTCTGTTAGACTTTAAAATGTAAAAGTACAAACTATTACATTATAACTAGTTGATTGGTTTACTTGTTTGATTGCGAATACATTTACATGTTTGAAGGGTTTTTCTTATTTGATTGCAAATACTCTTTTATAGTTAGGTTACTGTCTTTTTATAGTGTTGAACCATATTTTTAGGGTTCTCTAGTTTTATGGTGATATTATATCGAATATAATACATTATTAATGGATCAGATAAATATATTATAAATTCAATAAAAAAAATATTTGTTATAGTATAATAAATTTAGCTAATGACAAACAACTAGAAAATACAACGGAAAAAGAGTTAAAAAATGACAAGAGAATACAATTAAAAAGTTAGTAGGAGTAATTGATTTTCAGTTCAACCAAACAATGGAAAATATTTTAATGTAAAATTATTTTTCATGCAACCAAACAATGAAAAAGTTTCATGAAAATGAATTTTCCACCATTAAAGTTTTTACTTGGAAAATTATTTTCAGTTAAAAATATTTTACGCCCTACTAAAGGGAGTCTTAGTGTATATAACAATTGTCTAGCAACAAGTTATCTAGTCAAACTTAATTAAATTATAAATTTATAGTCATGATTTCTATTCTTTATTGAGGAATACACAACAAATATATTGTTGAACTGTTTTGAGGAGGGAGTGATGACTGATGACTACTAAATTTGAGAAAACACTCAAAGCACATTTAACTTTATGGACAAAGATATCTACCTCGTTTAATGGCTTAGAGTGATGGAGAAGGAAAACTATAACTTTCCAATAGAGACCCAAACACTCGTTGTTATCTCATATCATCGTTTGGGAACATTTTCAAGCCCCTAGGAGGCCTGAATCTCATTGAAGAACATTAGAACATTAGTTCATGAATTGATCTTATCGACTTGTGGGTCATATCCAATTTCTTGCATATATTTTGATCTCATTTTCATGTATTGCAAAGCTAAAAACACCAACGGTAAATTTAATCTTTGATCTTGTGCTCCTAATCAAAAGTCTTAAGAATATTTTATGAAAAGGTTAAAATTGTACTACATTTTACAAGTCAATTTTGTTTTTAGAGAAATTGACAAAATCTTTTCTTGGATATAACCTTAAAAGCTTGTAGCTAAGCAAAAATTTACTGAATGTGTGTTGAAATTAAAATACAAGGCTAAGAATCACTATCAAGAAACCACTACATTTTCTCATTTTAAATGACGTGTAAGTATGTAACGACCCTTGACCGCAGGGGCCTATTTCTTACAAAGTATTTTCGTACAATTTTATTTCAAACATGTTTTATTCCAATGCGTGATAATTTTAGAACAATGTTTCTTCCTCTAAAAGTCTAAATGGGATCCATCTCTAATGCAAGTTAAGCCATCAAATTATTATTTTTCTCTGTTCACTTTTATATTAAAAAATGTATTGGATACATAACCTAAAAGGTAATGGAAAAGATAAAAAGGCGATAATGTGATAATGAGAAATAGTGAGAAGCATGAGCTAAATAAAAATTATCAATGCAAGTAGTGGATGTTTGTATTGAAACATATCTTCCAAGTATTTACCATTTTAAGATATATTCAGAATTCAATTGAGGAAGTAATCGAATTCTTATCCCTTTATTATATTTTATTTTGAGTCAGAGGTCAGAGGTCAGAGGTCTATTCCCATCAGTTGGTTTATTGTTCTTTGTTCAGTTGGGGCCAGTTAGTTAATGGTCATAACTCATAAGTGGGCTTAACCTTTGCGGCTTTGTGTCCCGTTCTTATTTTATTTATTTTTGGTATGATTAAGTTGGGTCCCAACGCAGACCAAGTCTAGAAATACTGATGGGCTATTGGCCCACTTATTGTTTTGTTTATCATATAAATATACATTTTAGTCAAAGAAAAATAATGTCCTGCGGCTTTAATTAATTTCTCACCCATAACACTTTATGTTTTATATTTCATTACCAAAGAATTTTTTTTTTATTTCTTACAACAAAGAAAGTTTATACAATTTTTTTCTTCATCTCCTGGCATTGGAATTGGAAATGATTACAGCGCAATGGTTTCTCTCCTCGTCACATATACATGAGCAAAATAATTATACAAGTATTTGTATCATATATCTATTTGAGTATTTTTCTCATACACTTAGACGAAACCTGAAACTAATCCAAATGCACGCGTAAGAATATAAGATGTTATGTAAATACTAATAAGAAGACGTTACACGTAGTTCCAATTCGGGCACGTTAAGCAAAACAAGATGCCAACGTAGCTGCAGTTTGGTGAAAAAGCTTGGCGCTGAACTCAAAAGAAGCTACAACTTGGTTGAAAATGAAGACACAATATTTGTCTTTATTCAAAAAGAATATATTTAGAAGAAAACAAAATAAATACTTTAAACCAACAAGAGGTCCATTAATCGCATTAATAATATGTTATGATGCAAAAATAAAGCATGTTTTTCTTAGTTTATAGCCATGCATGATTGATGTGATTGCCTCATTGTTGTTGAATTGGCTACCACTAACCACTTGATCTATTTAACAATTACTATTTTCTTATTTGGTGTTTTCTTGTCATAATGCCCTCTTTTCACTGCTCATGATCCTCATTTGAGACCATTGACAACTGAGAATCTTAATCATTTTACCTAATCCGCTAATCCTTTGAGGGGGGTTGTCGTTGTAGTGCGCTAGTCCTAAGCCCATTGAATTGGGGTCTATGATCTACGTCACATTATATTGATTTACTTATGAAAATGTTGGACTGTCTATCACATAGATTTGCTGGGGTTTTTTTTTTATATATTTATATTTATATGGATTTGCAGTTTTTTGTAATAGTATTATTGGCATCCATAAAGATGGTAGATAGTGAGATAATCAAGAATTAAAGCTATCCAACTTAATGTATTATTGCTTCAACCTGATTTTAGTTGTAATATTCTTCACCCTTTCTACTAAAGCTCGGAATCCTTGAAACTAGATTGTATTTTGATGGTAAAAAAAAATGTTGAAATGGTAAAATTACTGTACAGTATTCTGTAAATAAATAATATTTATTTTTAACCTTTTACCCCTTTTCTTTGTTACTCAATATGTTAAATATTGACACTGTTTAAAGAGTAGCTTACTGCGAAATACGAAGTACTCTGTATTAAAAGAAGGGTGTCCCTCAATCAAACCCTATGAATTCGTATTTACAAAGATATTAGTAAGATGAGCTTCACCTTTTCCCATCCATTCATCCCCCAAATAAAATGAATTGATATGAGAGGCATAAACCTATTATGAGACTTGTGTACAACGTAAGGCCCAAATTGGTCATAATTCATGAGAAAGTCAAAGTTCTGTTCTAGAAGGCCCAAAAGTTTCATCAAAATTAACAGTCAGCCCATTTAAACGCTGGTTCGTACCAATTTCGTTGCACGTGCCCAATTATCAGGCTTTCACGACAAGGACTTTTTTTAAAACTTTATTTTTAAACTTAATTTAACAATAAGTTTCCTATCCTGAAGCCTATGGAGTCAAGGCCAGGGTGGGAAGCCCATGGATCCAGAAGCCTATCCCCGAGACCCCGACCCACTTGTATGGGTTTATTGCTTTTAAATGTTGATGGTGTGTCAATTGTCTTGTTACTCTGTTAGTAATAACTTAAATGTTCGGCATGGTTCCATTAAATGTAGTTCATTAGCACATCATAATACATTATTTTTGCAATGCCAGAAGTAGTAAGTCAATGAAATTGCGACCTATTATTAGGTCAGTTGTTTGTTAGTAACTTAGTACTTGTACCGTTATACGAATTGCCTGTTACATTTTTACAGTGTAATGTAGCGCATTTACTTACAGTTCTGGCTATGGTTTGCCGCTTTAGAGTAGTAATGGCATGGAGGAGTGAGGAGTGGTTTAAATGGTGTAATTGGTAGGTTGTGTTTGACCAGTGCATTTTGGGTCAAATGTACAAAATATAGAGTAATGATCACATGTCATTATGTCTGAATTATGGTCCTTCTGTTCGTCTTTACCAGTTTTAGATACTTGCGTAATGGCACATTGCAGACTACGTGATATTATGGAATTTTTCATTACCAAAAAAGTAGAAATAGACCAAGGAATGGCTGGCACACAAGTACAGTACAAGCAGTGTCCTTAAATGACACGTAGGCCACATCTGGGTTGGAATCAATTATTACGACTCCACAACGATCTTTCACTGATGTAATTTTTTCATCACCCCTCTCCACCATGGGTTGGTTAGACGTATTTTTTTGATAATTTTGCAACTCCGGTATACAAGTTTAAGTTTATATGCACCTATTATTTATTTTATGGAATGATCAAGAATTAGTTCAGATATTGATTTTTTGGTTGCTCCATCTCTTTGAGTAACTTCATTGTCCAACACTGTCTAAATCATATTATCGCATGCCTAAAATAATGTTTGTATAAAGGTGAGGTCTACATATATCATAAGTCGTTTGCGATATAAAACTCATATATAATAATGTTCTTTGATGTGCTCCATTGCTTCAATGTCATTCTTAGCTTCAGGAAATCTTCAAGATTCAATAGTCCCATCTACTAATTTTTGTGGTCACTCTTGTTTTCCCCCCCTTTGTAAAACGTTGTAATATTTTTATTTTATGATTTTTCCATTCATAAGAAAATATGATTGATGAGAGAAACGGAGATTAGAGATAATGCAGGTGGTTTAAAATGCAAGATAAGTCTGGACTTGTTTGGAGATTGGAGAGGAAGTAAGCAAAAAGAAGAGCAGGAGGTGTTCATAAAAAAATTCCGAAAATAAATTAATTATTACCCACTTAAAGCATGACAAATGGCTTTCTAACCAGTTGAACCGGTTAATTAAAATTTGGAACCAATATGAGAGATATACTTGGGATTATTAAGAAATAACTCAAATTGGGATTAATATAGGAAAATATTTCAAACTTTGGATTTATGATAACAAATTTTCTCACGCAATATGATTATTATTCACAAGCTTAATTGGCTGCTTGTTTCAACTTTATACTTACAAGTTTGGGCATGTATACTTGTAAAGTAATTACATGACGAGATCCATATATATTTAATACGTGATTATTATTCGTAGGAGATAAAGTAATCCTGCATGCAATCTGTAACGATTGCTGAGTTGGAAGCTAGATTAACTCTTTGAGAATTGTACTAGCGGGTATGAAAGACGAATGAAGCGGTAGAGTTGACCTCTTCCTGTTCATTAATTGCATCATCCATTCACAACTAATTCTTTGGTTCTCCCAATGCAGTATAAATGTTGCCCAGATGAGATGCAAAATATGCAGCCGCTGAATCCTTAAAATTTCATTTTGCTGGATATACTGTCAGTGAAACTGTGAAAGACACAGACAACCTGTGAACCTGATAAACTTACAGATAGGGGACTTGTATTTTTTTTAAAACAGGCAGCTTTTTGTGAAAGGTTTTGATAGTATAGTTTAAATTAATATTATGATGATTTAATACATACGAGTATACACTATCAAAATAACTAGAAATATTATGATAGTGTAATTAAAATAACTATTAAGACTCATTTATAAACTAGAAATGTTTTTACTAAAGTTTTTTAGTCTTATTTTCTGAAGGATTTTGACTAAAATACTTTTTCATTTTCAACATATTTTAAAAAAATGAGAACGGTTCTCCTTAATATAAGACTTTCTTTAATTCGTTGGATTTATTCAACTATGCGTCTACACTTAATTACGCTGGATTGAACTTGTTCACAAGCACTAATCAAATTATATGAAGGCAACCACTTACATTTTACCCCCTCCGTCCCATTTTATTTGCCATATTTGACTTTTTACGGTATTCAAAACACAATTTAAAACGTTTTTTTTCTCTAAATTCATAAGACAATAAATTATGAAAACTTAATATTCTAAAAATTTATATTGAGATGCATCCAACAAGATTTCACTTAAATATTTTATTTATTATGTTATAATTAGAATTAATTGTAATTTTTTTTAAATTTGACTCTAAAAATAGAAATGAAACAAATAACATGAAACGGAGTGAGTAAATGATATATATCATAACCAAGTTGAGGAAAGTGTTCGAATCTAGCTGATTTATTGATCAAGTTTAGCAATCCTATTCTTGTTTAACTAGTCATTCTTTTGACTTAACAGACAAGCAAGCAAGCTTTGACCGTAAATTTATGTAAATATCAGTATATGTGTACCCCCCTTAATTCTCTGGTTTGTTATTGAACATTGTAGCTTCCCTCTGGATCTCGATTGCTGCTTCATGAAACCATATGTTTATACTTTAGGTGACCCCAAGAATAAACATCTGTATACCATATTCTATATATGTCCAGTTTTTCACCCCTTCATGTGGCGTTAGAGCTCGCGCCATCCCTATTCCATGTGCGGCATCATCTCAAAAGCCAGACACTTTGTTTGATTTCATACAATTCACATGTCAATATGACAAAGTCCACGTATTCGTGATAAAATAACCCATGCAACTTTTCTACGATGAATTTGTACAACTTATTCTGTGTCATCTTGCAGGTTATTATGTGCTAGGAATTTTATGATGCAACCCTGGAAAAGAGCACTAGCTGTATTATGATTAAGACAAGGCTGGAAGAAGAAGCGGCATATATATGGAATTAATAACCAGAGTAATGCATGCTTAAATGTCACAAATTAAAAGACTAGAGAATAAGCTAAATTGTAGTTTAATCAACGGGTAACAAACACGAAGAAATGGATTTACATAGTGGCGTTTACTTATTTCACAGGGACGACTTCGGCAATCGATGCAATTTCAGAGTGAAGACAAATAGTTATTCTATCAAAGTTTGCAAAGAGCAACAGAAGCGGGTCTGGTCGTCATCTCGAATAGGAGCAAATCACTTGCTCCCCACATTCTTGTATTCATATTCCCTATATTGTGAGTAAACTTACCCGGTTAGCCCTACACTGAACACTACTCTTTTAAGTCTTAATTGAGGACGTTCGGATTTTGATTTGTGACTTGTAACTTGTTTACTTTCTTCATTTGCTTGCCAGTGCCAAGAGCACAGTGCATAAGATGATGACATGAGCTTTTTGAGCTTTGACTGGTTTTTAAAGTAAGAATGATTTTTAAATATCATTAATTAATTTAACCCCTTGTATTATGCTTCCATTATTCATAAAAATTATTTTTTTTTAAAATTTAATTTAACCCCTTATACTGTACTTGCTCGATCTTGTTGAACATTTCATTTTGATATAGAACTTTTCTAGATTCACACTTCTATATGTTTAACTGATCAAATTTAGAACTTTTCTTTCTATTTTTCAATACTCTCCATCTCTTTCTTTCTTTTTCTATTTATTTATCTATCTATTTATATATATATATTTTTTTCTTTATATGAATGCGGATCTAGTGAGATACCCTTTGTTAATCAACATGTTTTTGCTTAAAGACGTTGTGCTTTTCTTTGCCACTTTGTTTTGGCATTGAAAACTTGGGAGAAAGATAAGATTGGACAAAAAAAAAAAAGAAGGAGGTTTGCCTAATCTTTTTCAGGTTTGGAAGTTTTTTTTTATGATACCTATTAAAGTGTTAAAGGATACTTTAAAAGTTACGACAAAATACTTTGGTCATTTAACTTAAAAGTTGCTATAAGAAAGCGCCTTTAAGATGATCGATTTTACTCTAATTATAATAGTAAGAGCTAATAATAATAATAATAATAATAATTGGTCTATAATATTATATCTTAATCTGTTACCTGCAGGTATCTGAAAAATATGTAAAAAACTGTATAAGACAACTAAGATTAACTGACCTAGCTAGGTTTCGTATCTAGCTTAGGTCTTCTCTATGAAAAAAAAGGTCACTTAGTTACATATTAATAGTACTCAGTAACGAAAAGCTGATAATGAAGATTCTTTAATCATAAGCATTTAGGGAAACAAATCAAGAAGGATGACGACTGATGACATATACTTTCTACCATTTTCCCCTTGTTTCTTTTGTTTTTGCTTTCCGTGACATACAGAATATATTCTCTTAATTGTACCATTTACTGATTTTTATAGAACAATTTTAAATATTAGAATCTTAATTACGGAGGAGTAACAGAGACTAATCAATGTTATGAAATCTTCGTTTCGTAACTCGAAGCTAGCTACATATATAATATATATGCTGTGTCATATGTCAAACAAGCTTCACAAATGATATGAAAAGAACATGTTCGATCGATGTGATCCATGAAAACAAGTGAGTTAGGGTTTCTTGCATTATCATAAAGGTGCATGTATAATACCTAGTAGTATACATTTTAAATCTATTCAGAACAGTTTGGGTTAAGTTAGATATTAAAAACTGAAATAAATAAATAAATAAGCTCATGCATATGAAATTCTAAAAGCATGATACCTCAGTTGGGGAGTAGCATCGTCCATCATGCGATATAGGTTTGCAAGTAAAATGATAAAGAACTCCTTGGCACATGATCAAACAGTGATCAACGGAATATTATGTTTAATATGAACAATTACTTACCAAAAATTTAAATCGGACGTCTCTTAGTAAGACCCATATCCCAAAAGCAGATATGGATTCACGGATCCGGGTCGAGTCCAATATCTGTTGCCAACTTGCCATCCCTAGTTTGGACCTTCATAAATTTAAATTTTCTTTCTACATATGAAATCCAATTTTTTTTTAAAATTTTTTTTATCCCAAATGTATATTGGCTTTAAGGTTTAATCAAGCAAAATATATGAGAGAGCAAATTTTTGATAGCACAAAAAGCGCCACTAAACAGTAACACACTTATTTTTAATTTATTTTTACTGTTTTAAAAAATTTCTTAAATTATTTAAATAAGAGTTGGGTATAGGAAAAAAATACAAGCTACTTTAGAAACAATGCTAATGTTTGATTTCAATACTTTAGAAAAATTGTCTTTATATGTGTTAACTATAAGATTCTATGAAAGCACCAAAGAAACATTATGATTTATTACATTGAAGAAGTGTTAAATACGATAATTTCTAACTAAAAAAGGAAAACAACTTCAAGGGAATAAATAGACGTAAGTTAAAATATGACACCTATGTTAGACATTCATAAATCATAATTTTATAAGGAGTGTATCGTATAATAAGGGCATACATAATAATACATAATAAGGGAATAAATAGTAGGAAAAAATATCATTACTTAACTAATTTGTATCTTACATCTAAGTATGATTGTCATGACAAATAAATTAGAAATATCAAATTCATAAATAATTTTTCTCACCAAATTTTTTTTGCAATCCCCTAAGTCACATACTTTGTAATGGCGCTTAATGAAGCAATTTTAGACGAGAGTTCAAGTAAAATGGCATCGTTGAGATATAATCTTGATTTCCTCTTTTTTTAAAAAAAAGTTCAAATACAATAACATAAAAGTTTAAGTCATGTACCTAACATTCGAGATATTATCTTAATTTTCTCTTTTTCTTAAAAAAAATTCATATACAATAACATAAAAGTTTAAGTCATATACCTAACATTTAAATTATATATTTGTAACTCAAAAATTATTATTTCCTTTATGAACTTGATTTTGCCAAAATTAATCGTGAATATTAAATCCACACTTCTCACTTGATTAGCCTATGACTATAATTACAACATTTAAGGTTTAAAGGAGGAAATTTGAAGAAATTTTTTTGACAACACATCACTAATACATTCCCTTACATTTTCTTTACATCATTCAAATATTGAACAAAGGATTCTAGGCATATTAACTTAGTTGGGTATTGGAGTGAGATTTTGAAATACGCCCCAAAAGCTAATTAACACCGTGTCTTTCTCTTTCAAGTTGTTCAATACATAGCTCATAAGTAAGATGTACCATTGAGTCATCTAGCAACCCTCCATGTAGAGGTGGCCATGGTGCCGAGCCGTTTGGGTTGGGAAAACTTGAACCAAGATCGGACTGGTCTAAGGCGCGGGCCGATCCGGGCTAGGGTTGGGGTTAGGGTTTTGCAATTCGTACCAAATTAAACCAAATTGAAAACCAAGTAGCAAACTGAATCAAACCGAATCGAATCTAATCAAATTGAATTCACGAATTGAACCGAATTCACGAACTGAATTGAACTGAATCAAACCGAATTCACGAACCAAATCAAATCGAATTTCACATAATGACATTAGAAATTAGAAGAAATGAATTGTTTTAAAAGTAATTAAATGTTTATATTCACGAATCACATTGATTTTTATAATGAATAAACTAAATTATATTCAACTAAACTAACATTAATTGACTTTTATAAACCAAATTATGTTCAACTAAACCAACATTAAAAAACTAAATCAAGATTCAACTAAAATAAAATTCATTGATTCATCTAAATTAAACTATATTCAACTAAACTAATATTCATATAAACTAAATTATGTTTAACTAACTATATTAAACTAAATAATATTCACTAATTTATATAAACTAAACTATATATAATTAAACTAAACTGACACTCATTGATTAATATAAACTAAACTATATTCAATTAAACTAGCATTTATATAAATTAAACTATACTTAATTAAACTAACATTCATATAACTAAAATAATATTTAATGAGTCATATAAACTAAAGTAAATTTAACTATATTAACATTCGTCGATTCATATAAACTAAACTAATATTCATATAAACTAAGTTATATTCAACTAAAATAGCATTAATTGATTCATAGAAATAAAACTAAAGTATATTCAAATAAACTAATATTCATATAAATTAAACTATATGCAAACCAACTAATATTCGTATAAATTAATTTATGTTCAACTAAACTAACATTTATATAAACTAAATTTTACAAAACTAAAAGATTTAGGCAGGCCGAATAGGGTTGGGCCGGTTCAACGGGCCAAACTGAATCGTGGGCCAAATTGAATTTTTTCTTG
Organism: Dysphania ambrosioides; assembly: GCA_026401315.1. NCBI lineage: Eukaryota > Viridiplantae > Streptophyta > Magnoliopsida > Caryophyllales > Amaranthaceae > Dysphania > Dysphania ambrosioides. Next base: position 5,083,870 of record CM048658.1, on the reverse strand, counting down.
AACCGAATCTAATAGAGTCAGGATTGGGAATACGGGATTCGGATTCAGCTCATTTTATAACGGGTTGAATCGAGCCGGTCTGGGTCGGGCTTTAACCGGGCTGGGCTGAACCGGCCCAGTGGCCACATCTACCTCCATGCAACACTCTCTTCGACCGTAACTTGTACACGAAGTTATCTATTCTAATTTTCGAATGTGAACTGACGTATAAACATAGTACATGATTAACTTTCCAAAGTAGATTATGAGATACTGTGGATTTCCTCTTTGCTGAAAGCGGGTTAGGGAAAAATAATGAAAAGGAAATATTATCTCTGATGATATCCAAAATTAGATGGTACTCCTTGTCTTGATTAGCCTACATGTGCAAATTAAACTTATTAATCCGATCGGCTGACTGAACTAATAGGAAAATAAACTCTTTAATTTAGCTCTTGTTTTTGAAATTAACTTTCTAACCTTTCTATTAATTATTTGGATACAGTAACCCATTCATTGGTACTTGAATAATATATCGTCAATGTAGACCTAATTGTACGAACTAATGAGAAAACTAAACTAACATTGACTAACCAATTCTGTAGAGTTCCTCCCTCAGCATGTGAGCAATGGACAACGACAACTTAGATCCGACCATGTCCATAATAGATGCTATAAGCTAGAAACCTACTTATAACATAAAACATACAAAGATCAATAAATTATGTGCTACACTGATTTTCTATTTTTATATAATTATCTCATCATTTAGAGTTTGCAGCCCTCTCATTGTTACACCATAAATAATGTGCTATTATTGATATACAAATATATCTCTACTTCTTTTTGTCGAATATATGATATGCTCTCTACTACTACTACTATTATTACTATTATTACTATTATTACTATTATTATTATTATTATTATAAATACGATTATTATGATTATTATTATACCGTTTATTGAATAATCAATTTATTATATGAAAGTCACAAAAAAGATTTAAAAATTATGATTATTATTTTTTTTATTTATTCCTCTTATATGGTCATTTAATTAGATTTTAATTTCGTATTGATATACGACATACGCAATCTTGGAGAGAAATTTGCATTGGCCATCTCGGAATAAACAAACATTACATTAGGTCGGCTCTATCGATCAACACAAGATGCAATGCACGATAAAATCAAGGGAGGTAGTCTAGAGCGTTGACAATGGAGTCAAAATCACAATAATAAAAAAAGTTGCAAAGTCATTCCTAAAATGTAAAGGAAATGAATACTAGGTTAAATCCACGGTCGTAAGTGGAAAATCGACTCAATACCTCCTAGGTTATGCCACTTCCAGCCTAAGAATTGGCTTATAGACCACATTAACATAACGAAACTAGCATAGGACCTAATTAGGCATATAAGGCTAGATAATATCTCGATATCATCCCCAACCATCGAATATGGTCCTTATAGTAGCCTACGCGTGGTGAGGACTGTAAGGCAACCAATAAACCTAAGAGAATAATAAACTATTTTAATTAACAAGATAAATTATATGTGTTGATAAACTAAAGTAGGGTATCCCGATCACCAAAATTAAGAAATCATCCTTAAACTACCAGATACTTCTTAATACCCCACTAATTAAGCTACTTTACACATGAACAAAAATAGTAAACCCACTTCCAAAAAATCTTCATTAATTCAAAAAGAATCAATAACACTCCCCCCCCCCCCCCCCCCAAAAAAAAAAAAAAAAAAAAAATCCAACAAACCCAATGCATCAAATTTACACCCAAAAAAGCGGGAAAAGTAAAAAATTGTACCTTGGTTGAGTAATTTTTTTAGGGGTTTCATTATAATCCATATTACTTTCCTTAAAAGTTGTAAATTTAATTACAAATTCAAAATTATTATCTACTATTTCTTTGATTAATTAGATTGTTTGTGCCAAATTTAATGACACAATCTAAGTCTTATCCTGAGTCTTTATCAAAGTTACCATCTTTCATTCCTAATTAAATCTGAAAAAAAAATTAAACTAAACCCCCAAAATTTCCAACAAAAAGCGTTGTTGTTTTGGTACCAAACCAATCTCTCACACAATTCAAATCAAACTCGATAAAGGATAATCTTTAAATCAATAAATTCAAAAAATCAAATTCCGATCATTTTACAATAAACTTACATATAAGAAGAGAAAAATTTAAATATGATTTTTTTACTTTGTTATATATAAGTTAAAATATATTTTTATGCAATTTTATAGATTCGCTTTTATAAAGTACGCTTTTTATAATCATATGTATTTATAGTCACAGATAATAAGGATGCGCTTAAAAGCCGGGCAAGAAGCAAACATAGGAAACAAAGGAATCAGCTAAAACAAATACGGAGTAATAAAGTGCGGTAAAGTAATGTGAGGTGTGTCGCAGACTCGCAGTGTGCTTGTTTTGTTCACAAAACAAATTCCACTCACTGACTCACATGGTCTCTCCTGCCAATCTGCCATCCCATAATGTATGTCACTTCCCTTGAAATATTCTACGGTTCTACCCCCATTCCCTTTACTTTATTTTTCTTGCTTAGGTTGTCTTAACAAGTTCGCAATCTATCTATAACCTCATAAACGTGGAATAATTGTCAACAGATGATGATGAGATGAGGGCTACAACAATCACCTCTGCCATACTACCACTACTTTCTATTTTACTCACCACTGCCATACATCACTCCTCTGGTCTCAATTCTGATGGTGTTCTCCTCCTTTCTTTCAAATACTCCGTCTTGGAAGATCCTCTAAACGTCTTTGAGACGTGGGACTTTAACGACAACACGCCGTGTCTATGGCGTGGCGTCAACTGTATCTTAGGCCAGGGGGACACTCCTCGTGTCGTCGGAGTGTCCCTTCCTGGATGTCAACTTTTAGCCACCTTACCGGTCGATCTCGGCCTCCTTGATCACCTCCAAACCCTCAATCTATCCTCCAACTCTATCAACGGCTCGATCCCTGACTCGCTCTTCAGTCTCCCTGACCTCCGTGTCCTCGACTTGTCTAATAATTTCATATCCGGAGAACTCCTGGATTCCGTCGGAGGGTTACGAAGTTTGGAGGTTCTTGACGTTTCCGAAAATGCCCTCGCTGGGAATATTCCGAGGAATCTTGGAATGTTGAGGAATCTAACCTCGGTATCGCTTAGAGGAAACTATTTTTCCGGGAGTATTCCGGGTAGGTTTGACCGGGTCCGATTCTTGGATTTATCCTCCAATTTATTAAACGGTTCGCTAACCATTGATTTAGTGGGTGAACAAATCCAGAATTTTAACCTTTCCTACAACCGAATATCCGGCGAAATTTCTCCAGTTTTCGGTTCCAAGATACCAGAAAATGCAACTCTTGATTTTTCATTTAATAATCTAACCGGTGAAATTCCGGATTCCCCGGTGTTTCTCTCTCAGGAGAAATATTCCTACGCCGGGAATCCGGATCTTTGCGGTCCCCCTTTAAGCAACACATGCCCGCTTCCATCAAGCCCAACAAGTCTGCCTCCGACCACCAGTCAGCCCATCCCACCTCCCGCCTTCGCCGCCATTCCCAAAACCTTTGCCAGCTCACCAGAAGTGGGCCTAAAACAGCAGAATGGGCCAAAAAAGAAGGATCATGGGCTTCGGCCTCATATAATAGCCGCCATTGTGGTTGGTGACTTGGCAGGGATTGCTATCCTTGCAATGGTTTTTCTCTACGCTTGTAAAAGAAAAACAAATACAAGTAAAACTACTAATGTCAAAGCTCTGAATAATAGAAGTGCGGCTTCGGCTGCAACAGTAGGTGGAGTGAGAAGTGAGAATTATTTGTCATCAAGTTCATCATCATCATCAGAGTCCAAAGGAATAGCCAAGTGGTCTTGTCTAAGGAAAGGTAAAAGCGACGACAATGATGAAGACGAAACCGACTCCGAATGTGGGTCGGAGGACAAACAAAGCGAGCCGCGTCACCAACAACAGGGGCAGCTAGTAACATTGGACGGACAGCTGGAGCTAGAGACGCTATTAAAAGCGTCAGCCTATATATTAGGAGCAAGTGGTACAAGCATAATGTACAAGGCAGTACTAGAAGACGGCACCGTTTTAGCAGTTAGGAGAGTCGGGGAGTCGAACAGTGTTGAGAAGTTGAAGGACTTTGAGGGGAATGTTCGAGCCATTGCCAAGTTGGTTCACCCCAATTTTGTCAAGGTTCGTGGTTTTTATTGGGGTTCCGATGAGAAGTTGATAATCTACGAGTATGTTTCCAATGGTAGTCTTGCCAACGCCCGTTACAGTGAGTACCTCTTTTCTCTTCGATTGTCTTTGTTTCATGCGTTGCGTACGTTCTGAATTTTCTTCTTCTTGTCTAGTTTTTTGCATTTCTTGAGCAACGTATCATGCATGGTGGCTGATTGAATTTTACTGTGGCTGAATATAAATGCCATCATACGAGTAATACATTTAGGTTCAAAATTCTTTCAGGATGTTTTTCTTTCTGGTGTTACCTAACTGCCCACTTTACTAAACTATAGGTCACATTCAAATCTAGTATCTAAAATTGACTATAGTATAGTGTTACGTATACCTTTTCAAAAAATTTAAAAATAAAATAGTGTTACTTATATAGAGCTCTATATATAAGTCAATATTTTTGGGGCATACAAAATGGCATTGTTTTACGAATTATATCTTACGAGTATTGTGAAGAGGCTTATGATCTAAAATCCCAAACGCAATTGTGATTTACTTGTATACCTTAAAATGGACAGGAACTTTCAATCTGAGACTTAAAGAAATAGACAATGAAATCATATTGTAGCCAGTCCTTACAAAACGAGCTAAGTCTTCCGGTTGAATTCGTTATCCATCATAATTATACTCTACATACCACTTTAAGTAGGTAGAAATTTATAGGAATAATTGAATTTATTTGTTGGTTCACTAGTCGGTCGTCTATTGACTGTGGGTGTTGTTCTCATGTGTGTTTTGGAGCCTAGACTTAATCGAGCAAGAGCAATAAAGAAATAAAATACGGAGTTGCTTGATCTTTAGGATGAGTGGGGTGGTGGAGTAGTTGTAACGGAAGCCTTTCAAGATTTTAAATGCCCAAAACAGTCAAATTAAATGTGCCAATTCAATGCTCACAACCCTCTTTTAATTTTATCTTCCAAGTGTTAACTCTGGCAGTTTCATTTGGTCCCGTGCATAACTTAAAAAAAATATCATTTTATCAACAAACTTCACTGGTTTCTGTACGTCTTCGATCTGTTTCCAGGTTCACACTTCACTGGCACATTTACTCTTATTGGGGGGCTTAATTAATAGTAGCATACCATTGCCTGGTATTTGATATTTCATTTCTTTTGTATTGTGTTTTTCGTTTTATATTTCATGTTTGTGTTGGTACGTCATGTCCATTTTGACTTCATTATTGGAGTAGTGGAGAAGTTACTATTGTGAACAAAAGATATTAATTGAGTGGGGTCCTTAGACTTAACTCCTTTGTTCCCATACACTGTGCATGCACTTTGGTTTCATACTGATAATAGTCTTTTCAATTAATTTCGATAATAAGCCAAATCATGACCCAAAATTGGAAACTTCTAGTCACTCGATCGGATAATTTGGTCGCAGAATCCAAAGTGGTGAATTACAGTCATTGTATTGTGCAAGACATTTAGATTAGTTGAATCATGATAGATTATCACACCTGGCCTGTAAGCTAAGGTCAGGAGCAATTAGAAAGTCTTAATTATTGAAAGTTACGTAGAGGAAACAAGTCGCCATCAAGATCCTAATCGACCCATTTAAATTATTAATACCTATGAGAATTTGCCAAAGATTATACACATATCAAGGTCGTTCATTCATGTATTTTATTGATACTTTGAGTTGATCAGTGTAATTATATCAACTGCTTGTCTATAATTATTTGGCTCGCCAATGAGAAAGGAAAAGTAGTTGTAGTTGACTTTAAACTTACGTAACTTCATTGATTGCAAGATTTAGCAAGCCTTAGGTTCTTCTAGAGCTATTTGTTTAATTACGTATTATGTGGACTAATGTTTGATCTTTTCTTGACAGGGAAAACTGGCTCTTCACCCTGCCACATACCATGGGGCGTTCGGCTCAGAATAGCTAAAGGGATAGCCCGTGGGCTTAATTATATCCATGAAAAGAAGCACGCTCATGGCAACCTCAAGCCCAATAACATACTCCTCGATTCAGAAATGGAGCCCAAGATTAGTGATTTTGGCCTAGAAAGACTCTCAATGGGTCATTTCGGGTTTATTCCCGGTGGATCGACCCGTCATTTTGGTAGCAAAAGATCCACCGCCTCAAAAGACAGCTTCCCAGACTGCTCAGTGGGAGCCACTCCAAGCCCGAGTACAAGCTCCATTGGGTCTGTTTCGCCTTACCACCCGCCCGAATCATTACGGAGCCTAAAACCAAGCCCCAAGTGGGATGTCTACTCATTTGGTGTGATACTACTTGAGTTGCTAACAGGAAAGGTTGTGATATCGGATGAATTCGGGCCGCCCGTCTTAGCCGAATTGGCAGTTGGGCTGGAGGATAGAACTCGGATGCTCCGGATGGCTGACCCGACAATCCGGGGTGACTTGGAAGGTAAAGAGGAGGCTTTGCTAAGTTGCTTAAAGTTAGGGTACAATTGTATTTCACATGTTCCACAAAAGAGACCCTCTATGAAAGAAGCCCTCCATGTTCTAGAAAAGATAACTACTGCTCCTTCAACTCCTCCGTCGTCCTCGTCGTCATCATCATCTTACTATCATGGTCCCTAGATTTTCCACTAATGTATGGCTGACCTCACTTGATCCATACCAAAGCATTGTAGATTATCAAGAGATAAAATTAAAAGTTACGTTGTATGTATGACTTTTTGTTCATTCTTTTTGCCTTTTGTTCATCTTTTCATCAGATAGATTCTTTTACTTCTAATGGTCTGCCTTTCGGCTATTGGGTGGAGCTGTTCGTTTCTGCTGTAACTATCAGCTTTATCTAGCACGTAGCAGCATTATTAGATCCTCTTGCGTGATGCCACTGAGCACTTTTATTTTCCCTGGCCTCCTGGACTGCGGTATGTTATTCGATAGAAAGAAATTATCGAGTCTAGATCCTACTTTCTTTGATTAAGAAAAGACCCTGAAATCCGACTTCTCACTCGCATGCCTATTAACCCAAGTAATTGCTAGTTTGCTATGTGCATCATTTTATACCGTCAATCCCATAAACAAAATTCACACCCTAATACTTTACAGTTCTATGTCGAAAAAAGTCGCCACTTTGATATTGTTATTAAGGCTTTTGACGTAAAATATACGTATACATTCAATCTCCAAACTCCTTATATTAGTCAAAATCTGTAGAAATAAATGTTTAGCATTGAAGTAAATTATTTTATCACGCTTATTTACTAATATAACCTTATAAGACCAATTATATGAAAGTATTTTCTTAGTGGTTTCTTAATTATCCAAAATGATTGAATTTGGACAGTTATTACACCGTGTTAGAGCTACTTAAGAAAACTCTCCCAAATTAAAATATACGTATTATGTGCCTCTTAGAGTCTATAAAAGGAGGCTTGGAATCTTTTATGGCATTTTATTCACTCTAGAGGACCTAAATACGAGTTTATGACCTAGTTGTGAAAGTTTTAAAATCTATTGTAATTATGTTTAAATTTAAGAGAGATGATTTCAATCAGTCCTAAGTCTTAAAATAACTTTGTAAGTCCCATGGTAATTGATAAGCATATGAAATAATTTCCTCATTAAATCCAAAATTTTTCAAAATGATCGAATTTTAAAAATATTTAAAAATTATCTATAATTAAAATAAAAGTATTACTTAAATTTGATATGTAAAGTACAAAGGATAGTTTAAAGTTTATGACCCAATGTCCCAATCATAGTGTCCTATAAAGGTTGGGTCAGAAGCATGTGGCGTCCTGGCTGAAAAGCCAGTGGATAGTTAAAAATTGGACAAACTCGAGAGAACCACTGATAACCTGGATGTCAATGCTGCTGACTTCTTTCAATTTCAAAGGCTCTCGGATGGTTCAGATATCCCTTTCAGGGGAATACCGTGTTACAGTGCCTAGTGTCGACTACTGCTGGGTCGAGCCCTGATGTCTCATTATATGCTCTACGGATGTCTTTTCTAGTACATAATACACGTGGAGATGTCTCAGATTTCATAAGTTTTGGTTTTTATTAAGCCTCTGAAGCTCGTAATTCATTTCATAGCCTTATCCTGTGTAAGCTTCAGTCCTCATGTATAACATCATACCTGAACGATTCGGACCTTGTAAGCGAAATGTTGAATATATCGTGGCTTGTTTCTCATAATTGATGTTTTTCTAGAGGTTTTCTCTTCCTCATACAAATATTTTTCTAGAGATTTAGAGTATTTGATTGATTATATTCATATTATGTATGGTTAAAATATTTGGCTATAGTGTCATGACTTAAACAAACATATGTATAAAATAGTTATATAATAAAAGTAAGGAAAAATGATTATATGAAAAGGCTTGGTTTATTGATTAAAAGGTGTCTTTTGATAGGTGAGTTTTGGTTGGGTTTCATTAAATTATAAATATATGAAAACACTCGTATGATGAAGGATGAATTAGAAGAAAAAATCATTTTTTCTTCTTTCCTTTTGGCATTGATAGTCTTATTTATCATCATCTCAAATACAAAAACTTGTCTTCATAATATTGTAATTTTACTACACGAAATTACAATTATTCTTCGTTTTATCTTGTAATTTCATATACCCTGAGTTGTAATATAAAGGGTCGAAATTATAATTTTGGAAAAGTGATCTCGTTCACTACACTAAAAAAATTTATTTCCCTATTATTTTTATACCCTATTTTTTTATAAATTCCCCCAACAGATCATACTGACAAACAATCTATCCTTACCTTATTTTTCAAGATTTTGTGATGGGGTTACAGTTGCCTGCACATTCTCAATTCTCTAAGTATTGCAAGAACAAAGCAAGAAGGGAGAAAGAAGCTCTTAAATCAAAGGCTTGACATGTCTCCATCCTGACTATTAAGAATAGTGTAATGCTCCGTGTTTTATGGACAGTGATTAAATGGGTTTCAGTATTGACTATATTATTATATTACTTGGACTCTTCTTTCACCATAAGTTTTAGTTTTGGATATATATCCTTGACATTTTATATAGATGGACTCAAAACAGCAATATACATTTTGAATCACCTCAGTGTATCATTTGGAATGTTTGTTACGAGTATCTAAAGCCAAGTGGATTGGATTACAGATCACGACGAGTTGACGACAAGTGTAGCATCACAGCATCAGTGCACTAATTTCAGAACTTGGTAAGGCAGAGCTCTGTTGTAAATAAAAGAATTTTTTCATTTTTAAACTTTTTTTTAAATAATTGTAAAAATAAGCTCTAAATAAAAATAATTTAAAAATAAGCTTATTTTGTTTCGGGTATAAATCGTTGCTGAAGGAAGCGATTTCAGTTCGATTTTATTTAAATGAAATCGCTGCTTGGGACAACGATTTTCAATTGGCAGAATTCTGAGTTTAAATTCAACCTATTGAAAATCGCTGTCTTTTAATGGGCAGAATTTCGAGAGTGGAAATCATTTTAATGAAAATACTGCTTTAGACAAAGATTTTGCTTTCCCTATTTCAGTAAAAAAGAAAAATCTTATTATTTTTTTTAATCACCGTATGGGACAATAGTTTTAATTAAACTATATATTTTTTTTGCTAGCTAAATTCTAACTGACCCAAAATCGCTGTCTGTGGCAGCGATTTTGCTTGAGTAAAATCCAATTTTACCCGAAACAAAATAAGTTTTTTTTTTTTTTTTTATATATATAGAGCTTATTTTTACAAATATTTTAAAAAAAAAAAAGCTTAAAGAAATTAGGAACCACATGTTCCCTTGTCCACAATTCTCCCCTGAAAACAAGCTCCCAAAGAAAGGCTAAAAATAATTGGACATAGAAAACATTATGTATTCACCAAATTTTGATATCTTAATCACCTATCCTTCAATCTTTGTTCGTTATTTTAACTTCAAAGCTTAAGGATGGTATGTCTTTGCGTCTCATGATCATAGCTATAATCCTATATATGACATTGCTAACATGATTTTATAGATTTGTACGAGTTCGGCAGGTTCAATTGTAATGCTAACATGATTTTTTGCTTATAATCAGAGTAACCAGCAAATCAATGAGCCACAAAACACAGCTGAGGTAATTGTAGAAACAATTGATCTGAGGGAATCAGCAGGGCATGGGCATGGGCAAGAACAAAGGTATATTCAGGTGATTCACCAGCTTCACCCTTCTGGAAAACCTGCCACTAGTGGCAGCGTTTTGACTGGGGCCGCTGGTGCTGTCGTTAACGCGCTCCGTTCAGCTAAGGAAGCCGTCTCTAAAAGTAGCAAGGATTAGAGCAAGTTCTTACTAGCTAAGGACATACAGAGTACTACATACGAATTATATGAGAAATTTTACACTTTTTGCCCCATTAGGTTATACTTTGTAGATTATGTCATTATGCTAAATTTAAGTACATTTACACATGAATTATTTGTTAGGTAATATCATCGTTAATGTGATTCAACTTCTCTCTTTGTCATCATCTCTTCTGTCTATTCAATAAACAGATTGAGGAATATTAGTCGGATGTGTAAACTTTCCAGATGCATCAAGAATTTAAACTGGATATAAGAGAACTAAAATCTTGCTTACGAATTAAACTGAATAGTTTATTTTCATTCAACATTTGAACACTTGTGCAAATGTTAATTCAAACAAATTTAACATTAGGATTTAAGTGATACTCCTCGTCAAAATCAGAGATACTCCAACTTCGAAAGTAGGATATTGCATGAATGACAACTAGATTAGTTCATTGGTAAAAGTCTTGGACGTGATATACAAGATTTGAGATTTGTAATCTAGTGTAATACCATATTTATTCTAATCATAAGTCAATCAATCCTATTTATCTTAATGCATAATTCAATTTTATAACAATTACTAGTCTATATTTAGAAATTGTCGTAAGATAAATTTTCTTTTCCCTTATCCTTGAACTCGATCTACCCTTAATTTTTCTTTTCATTTACAAGATATATTTCTCTCTACTTAGACACGTATTTATCTTATTAAAAAGTATGAGAAGTGTACCCTGAAGACCCTGAAGTCATACCAACAGGGAAGAGATAGTGCAAGGGTATTTCAAAAAGACCATACAAAGGGTATAACTTCTTACTTTTGGAGATGGAGTTCAAGTCTTATACTTCAATGTTAAGGAATAAGAAATTTAAGGATGCAGGCAAGAATTGTTCAAACTTAAGGACACCATATATATCAATTCGTAAACTAACAATACGACCATTCCCTTGTTAAATTATAGGCCGGCTACCTTCATATCATTTGACTCTAATAACGTGGACAATTAAGTGTCTCCTATTGGCTGAATGTTGTCAATCTATAGGCAGGTGCAAGTCATGCAATGCTTTCCCATGTTTTCATCAATAAAAAATAAAAGTAAAAAATTAATTCGAGAATGAGGAGTATATATGTACACACGTAGGTACATATATATTTGACAAGATAAAGCGTAGAGCCAAATTGACAAATTGAACCAAAAAAAAAAAAAAAAAGAACCTAATTCTCGTTGCCACCTTTTATCTCGTTTCTTGAATCGGATTCTTCTCTTTATAGTATGTAAGTTTCACTTTTAGATATACATTTCACATATATATATTTTTTTTGCAAGGTTAGAATTTTGTTGACATTTTAGAGGGGTTGTTGAAGTAGAGCAGGCTTACGCAAGGATGGGAGCGACGCTTTCGAAATTAGTAAAGATGATGTTTGCAAAGAAAGAGATGAGGACTTTGATGGTTGGTCTTGATGCTGCTGGCAAAACTACCATTCTTTACAAGCTCAAACTTGGTGAAGTTGTCACTACTATCCCTACTATTGGTATGTCTTTCTTTCTCGCTAACATTATATTAAAATTGACATTCAAATTTAGTTTCTTTCTTTGTATACTAGCATCGCTTCATGGTCGTGTACGTAGAAAGAAAGTCGAGAACACACAAACATAGATATCAAGATACGGTTTAAGTGTAGGAGTACGTGTTGTTCGAACTTTTTTATTTTTAAGCCAAAAAAAATTAAAAATTCAAAAAATAAGTTACTGTTTAAAATAATTTCAGAAATAAGCCAATTTTAGGTTCGGATAAAAACGCTGTCCAAGACAGCGTTATACTTGATGAAGAAACGCTACCTAGGGCAGCGACTTGCATGGGCTTGATTTTAGGGTAAAATACTGGGCCAAAAGAAATCGCTGCCTAGGGCAGCGTTACAATTCTATGAAAAACGCTGCCAAGGGCAACGTTTTTCTTTGGAATATTTTCAGAGTAAGTGCTGCAGAGGCCAGAGAATCAGTGCAGAGGAAATCGCTGCCTTACTCATTAATGAATCGCTGCCCGAGGCAGCGATTTTACTCATTAATAAAAAATTGCTGACTCTCAGTAAAAACGCTGCCCCGTTTTTCTTAATTAAAAAAAAATTAATAAAAAAAACTGGTCCTTAGAAATCTTTTACCTAAAACGCTGCCCCGGGCAGCGTTTTTCCCTGACCCAGAATTCACCCTAAAACCCAGCCCCATGCAAAACGCTGCCCTGGGTAGCGTTTTTTTTCAAGCTAAAACGCTGCCTTGGGTAGCGTTTTATTTCCGAACCTAAATTGGCTTATTTTTGAAATTATTTTAAACAGTAACTTATTTTTCGAATTTTTTAATTTTTTTGGCTCAAAAATAAAGTTTTACGTATAAATTTATGTGGGGTTTCGTTCTAATCAATTGTGCAACAATTAAAATAGCCCACTAGACTTTTTTTTTGTTTTATATAAAGTTGAAGCTGTAATAAGTCAGTATATGGATTAGTATTCAGCCACAAGTTAACTTTGTTAGTCGAATTAGGCTAATAATTTAGTAAACTGAAAAGGCCTACATTCATGACTTAGCCTACACAGTGGTAGGAGGCATTCAAGAATTTGACTGATTCGTTGTTTGTGTATGTTTTGGACAGGGTTTAATGTGGAAACTGTGGAGTACAAAAATGTTGGCTTCACCGTTTGGGATGTTGGTGGCCAAGATAAGGTACTCCTAACTTCCATTTAGAATAACCAGGTCAATGTCATGAATGGTTTTGCCCGAGTGATACTCACAAGTCACGAGTCATGATGATCCAAAGTATAACTAGTATTAGTAATTTTTACAGAAACGATTCAGTTTAATGTCATGGTATTGATGGTTCATTTTATCAGATAAGACCTATATTTATGAATAATGGACTAATGGACTTGAACATTTTCAATGGAAAGAACTACGAAGTACGGAGTTTTTGTTTATAGAAGAATCATATAAACATGCTTGATGTTTCGTGGGTTTAACACAACAGATCAGGCCTCTGTGGAGATACTACTATCAGAACACCCAAGGTCTTATCTTCGTAGTGGATAGTAATGACAGAGAGAGAATCGCAGAAGCCAGAGATGAGCTCCACAGGATGCTAAATGAGGTATGTCTCCAAGCTTAGTTTGTACGAAGTACTTCCCATCCCAAAAATAAATGATTAATTTGTACTTATGGGCTTTTCCAAATTGTTTGGCCCACTGGCCCAGTATCTATTTCTGTATAGGCCGTTGTTGGACTCTTCTGAACTGAGATTTTCACGTCTTAGATGTGCTAAGGCCCATTCATCCTTTTTTACATCATGATCCAAATTTTTGTTTTAACTGAGGTTTACGCCTTTGCTGCAGGATGAGCTGAGGGATGCAACTCTTTTGGTCTTTGCCAATAAGCAAGACCTTCCAAATGCAATGCCTGTTGCCGAGATCACTGAAAAACTCGGCCTCCACTCCCTTCGTCATCGTCGCTGGTAAATCTTTCGAACCCATTTGCAGACTTGTTACTTAAACTGCTCACTCCTTCCATTCCATATTATGTAATCACTTGACTTATAATTTGTTATTCTGAACAATACACTAGGGTAAACATTGCTGTGTTAGCGAAGGTAAATAGTAGAAGTTGTAAGGTTATGTACAAAATGTACCCAGATTAAAAATTGTAAACTTATAATTCTAGTCTGTAGTTTGGTATGAACATTTGACAAATAGTACTGCGTTGAGGCCTAATTCCGACAGATAACATGCAGTATATGTAAATTTTAAATGACAGGTATATACAGGCTGCTTGTGCAACCTCTGGTGAAGGGCTCTATGAAGGTCTAGATTGGCTTTCCAGCAATATATCTAGCAAGGCACGATATATTCATCTTCGATTTCCAATTGTTAATTTTGAATTACTGTTAACAATAATAATCATTTTGCTCATTACATTGGTTTTTCTGAATTGTGACTGCAGCCATGATAATATGATGATCTGCTAGCAAACAAGAGAGTTGAAGCGTTGTTGTTGATATCTGAAATAAGTTGGATTTTGTTTTAAAATTGAGTGTTAAGAGAGTTGAAGACCTGTAGTGTTGACATTGATCTTAGAAAGTCACAAGTATGAAGCTTTACTAGTCTATTTATTCACCATACATATTGGCATATTGTAAAGATGCAATTAACTTGAAACATTATATATAAACGTCATCCTTCAGTGTGCTTATTGATTTGAAAGATGTTTGTACATAGACCTTACTTTTGATTGTTACTCAACTTTTGGAATTTCAAAACTAAAATGATGAAAAATTAAGTGATACTCTATTGAACCCGCCTTATTTCGGATTGAAGTGAATAGTGTGCTCTATAATAATACTAGTCGTGCAGCACTATTTGAAGTTGGCTAGTATCATTTTCTTGTTTTAGAAAAGATATGCCTTTGGGAAATGTCCAACAATTCAGTAAACATATACTCACTTGATCAAAAGTATCACTGCTACCTATACTCTCCTAGGCAATACAAAATTTGCTAAGTTTCAACGAAACTGAAGTTGATAGTTGGACATGTGCAAAGCTAGTTAGCTACCCAAAACAAGGGGACCCATTGTCCTACATTTCTTAGGTAGAGGTTCAGATGATGGCATCAAAGGGGTTGACGATGAGTCGTTATTAGCGCTCTCACTAGAAACTATATCGAGAACATTAGTTGGACTTCTGCTTGCTGATATATTGTAACGCTTTCTCTTGTTTGCTTTCTCTTTGCTTGACAATTCTCGGATGAAATTGTAGCACTCTTCTACCTTACCCTGTCAACAACAAATTAGAGAAACTTATTGAGAAAACTTGATTAACAAGAGAGTTCCCATGAAAGAATAAAGTTGGGTGGGATTGATGCAGACCTTGTCAAGTCTTAAAATATCTATGATATCATTTTGATGTTCCAGAGTGCTCCATAGTCCAATTTCCTTCAGAGTTTGCACCATACTTGCTGCTGCCAAGACAGATGAAACATAGCACAAAGACCTGGCATCTGTACATACATGCAAGAATTGCAGTTGTTAGTACTCCCTGCCTTTTTATGTAAATAAAGGTTAAAGTTATGCCCACATATGTGAAGGACTAAGGAGTACGAATAGTAGTCGTAGTACTCCATACTCTACAGAAAAATATGGTATACGAAGTATTAAACCTAGTATTTTAGATGACAAAAAAATGTTGGTATAAGATTGAAGAGATTAGTTACATATGTTAGATACATCTAATCTCCGAATAATTGATGCTGAGTCCTTACCAAGAATGGCAGAGAGAATTAGGCTTTCACATCTGGCTAAAATTTTCCAATGAAAATGGGTCTTTAACTTGAGCTTCCTTATTAAATGGCCAATGTAAGAAAGTGGGGTTACTGCATTCATTTTCCAATCAAGTGTTGAAAGCACTAAGAGCTCCATTCTCTGAATTACCTTTGCTTCAAATATTAGCGAATGCTCTACCTACACCAAATATAACAAATTGTAAGAAAACTAGGGCAGACTATATCTTTCAGAAAAAAAAAAAAAAAAATCAAGTTCTCAACTAAACATTACCAATGAAAACAATCTTTTTAAAAGATATATTATCATAATTAAATATCTTAAAGATAATAACTTAACATAAATAATTCTAAAAATATTATTCTCTTACTAATATTAATATGAAAAATATATCACATATATTTTTTGATAATATTGATTATCTCATATCTATATGACATAACTTTGCCTTACTAATTAAGAGTACATGTGTTTTCATCTTTTATTTCTTCCTCCATTTAATAAGGTACACATCTTGTCATCTTATGTTTAATAACATAGACGTTCATTCTAAAAGTCTAAGGGGATGATTAGCATTTTGAAAATTTTGAACATATTACAATTTACAAGTCTATGATTGTTATGAAAACCCCTGCTCAAAGAATATCTTTAAAATAAATGTTAAATGGTTGCTAAATAAGAAACTTACCTGGAAATCTAAGAGAGAAGGAACACAAGTTTCTTCAAACTTGGAAGCCAAAGAAAGACAAGCTACAGCAGCAAGATGGATCATCCAAGGCCTCTCTCTTTGAAACCCAAAACTTAAAATAAACCTATCAAAGTAATTAACACCTAAAACCAGAGTCATTTTAGAGAATTCATGGTGAGAATTGGCTCCAATCATCCATTCCAAAGCCTCTTTTCTAGCTTCCATTAATGGAATATCAACTCCCAAATCACACTCATTGCAATAGACCTTTCCCTCTTTGGAAAACAGATGATTTAGTTGTTCTTCATCATCTTCACAACAAATAGAAGCAGAAGATGAAGAATCAAGTAAAGGTGATAAATTTGATGACCCAAATGCATCAGCATCATCATCATCATCATCATAATCCCAACATTTTTCTTCACAAAATAAGCAATCAAGAAAAAGAGAGGAGTTTAGAGAAAATGGTGGGTGTTCTTGCTCTGTTGTCTCGAAAGTGGTCATTTTGTTGGTGTTGTGGTGTATGTTTGAGAGTTGGAGAATTGGTCTTTATGTGAGCAAGAAGATTGGAGAGGAGGGTATCCATTACTGATGAAATGGCAGAGACAGATAGAGGAGGAAGAGGGGGCCCTGATAAAATTAAGTAATAGGGTGAGACTTTTTATCAACCTTGTCTTTTCCTCTGTTTTTTTTTTGGCTTTCTTCTCTGTTTTATCTCCTTTTTGTTCTTTTACGGTAGGTCTACATCTTGATTTTGTTTTACTTTTTCCTTTTAACTGTTAGGGTTTAAAGTCCAAGTTATGGTGTTTGTATTTGAAAATTACCTTAATCTATGCTTATAGATTTTTAAAATGTGTTTTGAGGTATCGGACTAATATCATAACTTAATTATTAGAGAAAGCAATATTTTAACGCTTTTTAATTTATTTTCGGAATTCTTCATTTACTTCTTTATTGCTAATGAAGATTTGAGAAAATGAGAGATTTTCAATTTCTCAATAGTGGATCACTAGACCATGAATACATGACACAAACCATACGAATTTGCATATATAAAATTACTTCATATAGGTTGATATGTGAAATTAAGTTTGGAAATAACAATTACCCATGTGAGTAAATAACTCTTTCATATATTCAATCTAGCTAAGTTGGACTCATACTTGTATCTAACAAATTGTATCATTTATTCAATATGTCGCATAAAATAGATAGTTTATCCGTGTGATTAAAGGAAATTGTAACAACCATGTTTAGTGTATGGGAGTTATGAATCCCATTATTTATGCCCATTGAATTGAGAAATAATAAAAGGGTGTAACTGCTCTTTGTAAGCAGTATAAATACAGGGATTTTAACTCTTGTCAAAATACTAGGTTACAAAAAAACGAACATAAAAACAGTCTCTATATTATTCGAAGTTCTGATTGATAGTGGTAAACCGACATTCCGACCGAGGCTAGAGACTCAAATTAGTTGCTTGTGGAGTCGTGGGAAGATTCGCATACGTCCGATCCTTACTTCCGGACCAAGGTTAGTCCTTGTATTTCTAACACTGATTAATAAATTATTATACTACGGAGTATATACAAATATAACCTATAAAGGAACAAAAGGGATTCTCAATAAACGAATACGCATTAAAGCTTCGGCTAATGTTAAGTGTTGGATGCTTGATTTCTATCCACAAGAGAGGCAGGCAATTCATGAAACCCAGCGCATTCTCATTTCAAATATTTGCGAAATCTGAAATCTGTTGGCAGTGGTGCAGACGTGCAGTGCAAATAGAGAGCATTGAATGAAGGCACGAAAGTTGCATGGCACTTTCTCTCCTGTCATAGATCTTTGCCAGAGTCTCAGCAACACAGAAACTAAGAATATACCCATAAATCTTTGTTCCGCTTATCTAAGCTTCATAATTGCTCATAACTCATAAGCTTCCATACATTGGGACCAAAGGCCCCTTCCAACTTGAAACAAGGTCAGGGTTTCCACTCATACTCCACATTTCTCTTGTGTCCGGGGGGAAGTTTATTTATTAAGCCTTGTCCAGCTAGTTTAAGTAATTTTTGGTAGATCTGTGCATTGGATTGAGTTAGGGTTGAAATAGGTCACATGTAATACGAGTCAGGCTGGGCTGGGTTAAAGAAGATGCAAAACATGACGGGCTAAAAAAGATACAAAACGAGTCGAGTCGAGCCTGACCATCCAAAGAAAGTATACTTTTTTTTTATAAAGGGTGATAGTTTACATGTATTGCATCCAATCTTTGGTAGTAACCATCGGAAAGTAAGTGGAAATAAAACATTACCTGATAATGTTTAAAAGTTTTGGAAACTATTGGTTTATTATTGACCCCCATTAACAACTCAATAAAACTTGACCTTTTAAGAAATCGACCCATTAGACCCGTTATTAATTAGATCTTTTTACAAATGGGTCAGTCAAGGCCCTTAACGAGGCCCCTCTCATTTGAACAGGTCTAATTTAGAGGTCTAATTGTGAATGACTAGAGTTATCAAATTATAAGTTGCAAAAAAAAAAAAAAAAAAAAAAAAAAAAAACCAATGCCAAAAGAATCAGAAGCATGGGTGAAGCTCGTCCCATGTTCTTCCTTTCAATCATACTCAACCAAGCAATCACTAAACTAAATCCTAGAGCCTCCATCACTTAAACAAACCTGGAAGAAGAGTAACATCTTTAAATCACTGCAGGGTTGAAAACACTGGGAAAGCACACCGGAATGCAGTGAGAGTGGATGAGATTTGGTCCTTTAAGCAGCGATATGAGAGGAGAGGAGAGGAGAAATGAGATCTGGGAAAATGGGGAAAAACACGAAATTGGGGGCAAAACACGAGAATGGTGGAAATGAGATTGTAAACTGAATTTAGGCACCTTAATGCGGACCTAACATTGAAGTCATATTTCGAAATAATTTCTAATGAGGTTATTTTTTGAATTATTTTTAAAAAATGTCAAAAAAAGTTAGCCTACTAATTGAGAGTACACATACACTAGTAGTAAGGGAGCAAGCGAGTGTAAAATCATAATTTCAACATTTATCAATCTCGTCTGTTCGGTGATTTGGGTCGTGATTTTTCCCATATTTTGGAGAGTTATTTTTCACACAAAATACTTGTGAGTTGATTTAAGCATTTTGTTTTATATTTCTTCCCATTATTGTGTTTGATTGTTGCTCAATTCCCGACACAAATTATATATGTGTAATCATTTATATATACTTTTATGTTAATATACAAAATCCAACAAGTGTGTAAATGAGCTGATAAAAGAGTTGTTTCAACATAATCATATGTAATTAAACTTGTGAATTGACCATCATATAGTGGGACTCCAAGAACTCTCTTACTATTGAGGCTTGTCAAGGTTAAAATTCACATTATAATAGAGTTTGGAATACTGGGTTTCCTAAAATTTAGAATATCATTCTCCATATCTATATGATGGTAGAATTGTCAAGATTTCCCACCCACGCGAATAACCCTCATGCTTTTCTGTTTTTTGTGTCACTAATCAAGTTACTATTTCAACTTATTCTATATACAAGAATCAAACCATGTCCAAGACTTAATAATTTTATAAACTAATAACCTTGGATAGGCTTCAAATTGAGCAAACAAATAAAATCATAATATGTCGTACGGTCGTACCCATGATTGTCACGAATCACGTTGCATAAAAATCTCATATCACTACATGACATTCCGCAGATAACTAGTTTTAGCAGTATTGATGAATGGTCTGCATCCTTAACTCTAGAGTTGCAAGCCTGTAACCTTATCTTGGAGGCACAAAGAAAACTAGTTTTGTTGTATTTGTTTGTCATTTACACTACTCATTAACATTGCATTGTAATGGGACTTAGCTTAAGACTCAGCTGACAGATAGAGATCGGCGGCCTACCTTAGCTTGAATTTTATTGCACATGAGTTTCGCTTGGCGCTGAGTCTGTTTTGGATCCTTGCCCAATTTTGATCTGTGAAGTTAGCTTAGATTTCCATTTAAGTATAGCGAGAACAATTGCAAAAGAGTAAAAGATGAATGGAGAGTATAGAACGCGTAGCCCTTACTTGAAATATGGATTAGAGTCATTGTTAATTGTAAATAGAAATTATACATGGACTATATTCAGTTTTTCCAAAATTTTATCCTTAGTTGTAACCGTGAAAGATTGGTACTATGTGACTACAAACAAGATCTTTAGTTCTTCATGTATCAAAGGAGTATTCTGACACTCTTGAAACACTCTAAAACAAAAAGATTGCTCTAAAACAGCTCCAGGTTCTAAAGGTATATACTTGAGAACATAAGTAAAGCTAGCTTTAATTAGAGCTATTCAAATGGGAGGAGACCCATTAAGAGTTCTTAATCGATCCGTTTTATAAAAGGATCTAGTCAATTATGGGCTTAAATGGGTCGATCTTTTAAAGGGTCATGTTTTAATGGGTCTCTAATTAATCAAATCGGATCAATAATGGGTCAATAGTTTCTAAAACTTTTGAACACTATCAAGTAATTAATGTTTTACACTTATTTGTCAATAGTTCACTGCCAAAAATTGAAACTGATACATGCACACTATCACCCTGCATAGATATTTATATACTCTCCTTGAACTGATCTGGCTTGACTCGATCAGTTTTGCATCTTTTTTGGCCTTTGCCCGACCCATTTCACATCTTTGGCCCCGCCCAGTCAATTTTGTATGTGACTCATCCCAGCTTTAACCCAACTCAATGCACAAATCTAGCTTTAATATTATAATACTAGGAATTGTTACTTAAAACCAAAGTGATTAAGTCAGTTTACTAGGTAAGCCATTAGAATTATCCAAATGTTTTGGTAGGGTATTTAGGAGCCCGACTTCTAGTGGTTTTTATTTAAAATTTTTGACATCAGCTAAACTTGTATTAAGAGAATCATAGTCATATATATACACACTTAACTACATAAACAGCAACTCCTAAGGGCAAAAGAAACTCATAAACAACATCCAATTCTAGAGGCATTGAAGCATTTACACCAAAGAGAAAACAAGAAATAGAAAGATTACATTTCAAAGTAGATGGGATTCGAATGGTCTTATCTCTTGAAGGATTGAACGCAGACGCTCGAATAGCAAAACAACTTTGTAGACACCTTGACCACCACCTGTAAAACAAAGGCAAATTGAAAGAAAACATACCCTTTAATCTTCATTCACGAAGCATTGTGATCGCCTGACCGAGAGAGAGGTGTTGAGTATATGACTTTTCTGGCATTCATGAGAGGCCGGGGCCATGAACAAGCAACGCGTAATTCTGAAATGAAAAAACTCAAAGAACCTATAGATGATAAACTGAAAACCTATTTCCTCTCTCAACACTTTGAAACGAAAAATGCTCAAAGAACCTTTTATTATAACACCTTTAAATATTCCCATTAAATTTACACTTCATATAAAAAAAAATTCTAAGGATATTTTTTAATTTTATTTTTATAACTGCGATTATAAATATTTATATTTAAAATACTTTTTTTATTTTTATATTTTATCAATTTTTATATCTGATATAATAATAGATATATCTAATATCTTAATATTTTGATATAATTATATCACTTATAAATTAGAAAAAAAAATCCTTAATATAATTTTCATATCACAAATTCGACTAATCTAATCCACTGAGTTTGTCCTAAAATAAGGTCTCCTGCTCCTCTTTCGGAAGGCCTTTATACACACAATTCAAGGTCATGTCACCCCAGAGATCTCCTCTTTCCTCCATACTGACAACATGCAGAGGATTGTTGAGTTCGATCCAAAAGTAAACCAACCTTTCCCTTCCAGCACCACATCTACAAAACCTCAAACTTCATAGTACCTACTAAACCTAATCCCAAACAAACAAAATAACCGACAACAAACCACACCAAGCAACTAACCATAAACAAGTGGCCACAACAGAAAATGTAGACAACACAACCATTCCTAGGGCTTTGAGTTTTCGACGGCTTGCGAGGGATACTTTTTGAAAAAGAAGTATATTGTTCTCTAAAAGATTTGGAGCTGGAAATTTAAGGTCGACTTTCTCTCAATGAAGTAAACTATCGACATTTTACTTCCTGTTGAATCCAAATCCTGTAATATTTCTTATGTTAAAAGTATTAAAATGACCCCTCTTCTTTAGATGGATAGAAACGGCCATGCAGATTATTATTATGATTTCTTATGTTTTCTTTCCATCGTTAACTAATCATCACGTTGATAGTTTTTGAACAATTAATAAGACGATTTAATCATGACCCTGTAATATTTAATAGAGCACTATTGGTATATTGTACAAATACGTGGTATCGTGGTTATATTTGACGTCAAATTTAACAAATCACTATTAAATTCATTTTCAGTGAATTATATTAATTAAAAAGAAAAATAATGTCCTGTGTTCAACTGAACTATATTTAAATGGATAATATTTTTGTCATTCAATGTCAGATTATAGACCTATCGGAAACAAGTCTTATTTGGGAAAATGTAATTGACTTATTGTTGACAAAGTAACAAATCTTCAAACAAAATTGGAGCTGAAAATTTCTCTGGGCCAAGAGTCGTAGTGGGCTTGGGGGTACTTAATTAGGCAATTACCCCAAAACTAACGATTGCATGCTGGTCTGGAATCCCACAACTTGGCCCAAACTAGGTTTATATAGGCTTATCTAGGTGGGTGGGGGAGTTTAAAGAGCCATCATTAATTTCTTAATTATTAGACCTACGTTTAAAGAGCCATCATGGTTTGAACTTTGCCGTTGATTCACCATTTTGAAATTTTGGAGGGAGGCAGAAGTGATACATCCTTAATCACATTGATTAGGAGTATAAAGAGGTTTATTTGTTGAATGTATCATTAATGAAGGACCATCGAAGGCGACAATAAGCCTTCTTGAAATCTATCTTTAGTGTCATGTAACATTTGTTCCCTTGCTTTCTCGTTATGGTATGTAAACACTATTGCATAATTACAATATTCTTTGTAATTTGCCTTCCTGAAATAAAGTTGGCATGAGAATTCAAGATCAAGATGCGGAGAAAGAGTTTGGTTTTGTTGACAATCACTTTATAAATGATTTTGCATGCCATATCACAAATCCCTGTATAGAACGAATTTGAGTGTCATTCATATTTGGAAGGAGGCTTTTGCCATGACCACATAAAATCAATCGTAGGAATAACTTCAATTCGAAACAAATAATCCTAAAACACACATAACTAAAACATGATTCACCCTAAGATGCATTAAAAACTTACTAAAATCATGAAAACCATAAACCACATGCCTGCCATATTTAATCATAACCAAAACGAAACATAAACACCAAATCGGAACACACCGAACCAAACAACAACTTTCTGATGATGAGTTTTGTGAATTTGAACAACATCAGAGCTGCTTAATATGAAATCAACAAGATTTCAAAAGTGTAAGGATGATTAAAGAAAGAGACTTGGATGAAAAAACAAACAAAAGAAAGAAGGTGTAAGGAAGATAAAAGGGATTAATTTGAGAGAGTGATGTTGTGTAGTGACGTAGATTTAGGGCTTTCAGAGAGGGAGAATGTGAGAGGTTAGAGATGATAATAAGGTTGCGTAATAGCGTAGAAAGCAAATTAGAGTTAGGTTAAGAAAGGAAATGCGAGCTTAGCACATGAGTCAAGATTTATAAGCTCAAAGAACCATACTTAGTGTATCCAAAGTACAAGATTTAAGAAGTTGTGTTTATGATCTAACTTTACCATAACAATAATTGAGGTAATTTTTTTGGGAAAGCCTAAAAAGAAAATTGAGGAAAAATGAAGGAAAGGAGGAAGGAGAAAATAAAGATAAAATTCAAAATTCAAAACAAAGATGAACAAGGGAACGGTGAAAGGCAGGGCAATAATGGTGTTAAAGACACGCTTGGTCAGGTGGTCGTCATTTCTTTCATCTGGGTTGTCTGGCCCATTATCCCCCCTTTTCCGAAGCCATCATCTGCCATCAAAAAGAATACAATAAGGAATAATAAATAAAATAATTAAAAAATATCAGATAAAACTGTGTATTTGAAATTTCAACTCTTTTCGTTAAGTAGAATTCATTCCCGTAGACACTTGAACTTTGATTCGCCCAATCCTCATGACTCACAACCCATTAGGGCCATCCTATTTATTTTATTATCGTACTTCCACCCAAATTCTAAAAAACAACACAAGTATGATTATTACAACTACAATTGCACATCTTCCGGATTAATTCTAATTTCTAACGTCTCTTCCTCATATTATCCCTCCTCTCGTCATCTTAGAGCCTGCCTCTCTCTCCTTAGAATCAAAAATAATAAAAATAATTATCCCTCCTCTCAAATTCCTCCTTCCTTTCCACCACCTCCTGCAACGGCGCGTGGATGGGCCAATCACCCTCCTTTCTCGGCAACTCACCCGAGTTAACTCGCCATCCTTCCCGTTCCTTCTCCTTCACTACTCGCTTCACCACCTCCACCCGCAGAAAACCCACCCCCATGTCACAACCACCTCCTCCTCCACCACCGCCTCCACCTCTTATCCCTCCCTCACACCCAACGGACCTCGGTGGGCCCACCGCAGCCGGCGATGCCATTTTCCCTGACTCCACATCAGGAATCCCCGACGAATGCCTGGCCCACATCTTCCAGTCTCTCTCATCCGGCGACCGCAAGCGCTGCTCCCTCGTCTGCAAGCGGTGGTTCAGCGTCGAAGGTCAAAGCCGTTGCCGCCTCTCTCTCAACGCCAACTCGGAGATCTCAACTCACCTGCCCGCCCTCTTCTCCCGATTCGACTCGGTTACAAAACTCGCACTCCGATGCGACCGTCGTTCCATCAGCATCAGCGACGACAATCTCATCCTCATCTCTCTCCGTTGTCGGAACCTCACTCGCCTCAAACTCCGGGGATGCCGCGAGCTCACTGACCTTGGGGTTGCCGCTTTCGCTCAAAACTGTAAGTCCCTCAAAAAACTCTCGTGTGGGTCCTGCGTTTTCGGGGCTAAGGGCCTCAACGCCGTCTTTGAACACTGCGTTTTGCTCGAAGAAATATCAATCAAGCGCCTCCGTGGGATTAATAACGACGGCGACGCAGACGCCGCGGCTGAGCCCATCGGCCCGGGCCTCGCTGCGAAGTCACTGAAGAGTATCTGCTTGAAGGAGCTCTATAATGGGCAGTTATTCGGGCCGTTGATTGTTGGATCCAAAAATCTGAAGACTTTGAAATTGATTCGGTGTTTGGGTGAGTGGGATAGGGTTTTGGAAATGATGGCGAATGATATCAATCGTAATAATAACAATAAATCAAGGTATAATTACAATTGTAATGATAATAATAATAATAATAGTAATTTATGTGGGTTGATTGAAATTCATCTTGAGAGGATTCAAGTTACTGACTTTGGGTTGTCTGCTATTTCTAACTGCGCTAGTTTGGAGATTTTGCATCTCGTTAAGACCCCTGAGTGTACTAACTTAGGGATTGTTTCGGTGGCGGAACGCTGTAAGTTGTTGAGGAAGGTTCACATTGATGGGTGGAGGACTAATAAGATTGGGGATGAGGGTTTGACTGCTTTAGGGAAGAATTGTGCTAATTTGCAGGAGCTTGTGTTGATTGGTATCAATCTTACGACCTCGAGTTTGGAGGCAGTTGCTTCTAATTGCCGGAATTTGGAGAGGTTGGCGCTTTGTAGTAGCGAGACTATTGGGGATGTGGAGATGTCGTGCATTGCTTCAAAATGCACAGCTTTGAAAAAGTTTTGCATTAAAAGCTGTCCCATTTCGGATAATGGATTGGAGGCATTGGCTTGGGGGTGCCCTAATTTGGTGAAGATTAAGGTTAAGAAGTGTAGGGATGTGACTCGGGAAGTGGTTGAGTGGTTGAGGGATAAGAGGGAATTGTTAATCATTAATTTGGACGCTGATGAAATTGAGGCTGTTGATGCAAGTGCTAGTGAAGCGGGTGGAGTTCAGGAGGATGGCGTGGATTTTCCAGTAGAGGAGACTGACGCATCTTCAGTTCAGGCTCCTGCTACTAGGGGTAATGGTCGTGGGTCTTTGTTTCGGACAAAGTTTAGCTTCTTCTTTGGTAGGAATATAGCAGCGTGTGCTTTGAGAAGGTGGTCAACCGGTAGCAGTGATACCAACGTTAATCAATGAACAATTCAAGGAGCAAAGCAATTCACAGAAAGAAGTTTAATTGATTTTCATTTCATCCTGCAATGGTATTTATATATGATGCTTTTATCTGCTTTCCTTTTATATGTAGTTACCTATGAAATTGTTCTTTCCAAATTCCAATTCAATGCAAAAGTGCAGAATTTGAGGTTGCAACATTTGTTTGGTAAGACGTGTTTCAGATATTCACTTTAGATGTGTACGTTCCATCTTATTTATGTACAAGCAATGTTTTCGCATGGTTAGCTACAACTCTCACTGCTGAGGTTCATTTGCCTTTGTCAGCTGATGAAATTCTGCATAAAACTTTGTTGAATCTTGTTGCAGTCTGTCTTAGCTGTTGTCTCTATGCTTTGTCAAGTGGGTTATGGTTTAGTTTGTTCACTTGTTGTCATTTGTGATAGATTAGACTATTAATGCTGAGGTTGCTAATTTGCTTGTGTGGTTTTGCGTTTGCGTTTAAGGCATGCTAGTGGAACTCATCAATTCAATTCAAGTAGGGTAAGGTCTCGATGTGGGTTTGGACGCATCACACTTATTT
This sequence comes from Dysphania ambrosioides, assembly GCA_026401315.1. Lineage (NCBI taxonomy): Eukaryota > Viridiplantae > Streptophyta > Magnoliopsida > Caryophyllales > Amaranthaceae > Dysphania > Dysphania ambrosioides. The sequence goes on along the minus strand of CM048658.1, from coordinate 5,056,601 downwards.
TAGACCAAAATTTTGGGAAAAAAAACTATAGGCGAGTCTCAGTTTTAACATAGGTTTGGGACAATTGACCATGCATAAATTTGTAGTTTTAGTTAGTGCATTCTGTTCGTTCAGGTGCACCTGATTGTCTCATGTCTGGAAAAACTGCCCTTTTTCAACTATATTTTGAAAGCTCACATGTGTTTTCTTGACTTCTACACTCAAATAGGTGTTAGGTAGTAATTAGCTTTCACTTGTGCTTCCTTCCGTGAGGTGCTTATCACTTTAATTTGGATATTTGTATAACACTATTCTGGATTTCCACATGTATTTCTTTTTCCCCTTGCGTGTACCTTCTTTGATTGTTTGTCTCTTTATACTATGATTGTTCGCTTAAGATTAACTGATGCAATGGAAGTTTCACAAGAAATACTTTTCTTAGGGTTCTTATCTTTTAGAGGGAGCTAGATGTTGCTGTATATGTATCAGTCGATCATTGTCCAAGATGCATGGATTATATGCGCGATTGGACGGTGGTTACTATAGATATTAAGCTCAACTAAGTAGATAATATTTGATACACTATTAGGAAAGAGAAGGTAGTTGAGCTAACATCTAGGTTAGAAGTTAAGTCCCCTTGTGATGAATGAACTTTGTATGTGACTGTATATTTGTATGTATAGTATGGTCATGAGACATCAATTGGTTGAAATATGACTTCCCTTTTCTGTGCTGGTGGACGCCAATAGATTAGAAATTTGAGCTGAATAATTAAGGAATTACTCGTGACTGCTCATGTCCCTATCACCGTATGACCCCCTATCCTATCTTATGATAATTTCAATCAACTTGCCTTAGTCTTTGAACTAATGAAACCATTGATGGTAAGTGATGCGGCCATCCCGGGTAGCCTGACTTTGTGAATCAGTGGACTTCAGAGTTGATCAAATTCCAACTTGGGTAGGACACAGGCGGGGCTTATTATCTATACTATGCCTGGAGGACTAGCCTGACAATTACAGGGGCATTAGAAAACCTTTCTCAGAGAGATGGAAGTATGGGACTATCATCTTTTGTATGGTCACAAGGCAAAGAAATTATAGTAGAGTCCTGGCCTAGTAGAGGCTAGATGGCTCTCACTATTCGAATGGCTCCTTGCCTGAAAACTGCTTTGACATGAGATTGCTGTAGAAATTGTGTAATACAGTTAGTGGCAGTTATATATATATATATATATATATATATATATATATATATATATATATATATATATATATATATATATACATACATACATACATACACTGTGTACTCCGATTCTCAGCTTATCTGATTGACTGATTGTTGCTTTTCCTAAATTTGGCAAGTCTCCAGAGTCTTAGGCCAACGATGGATTATCCTTTTGGAAGTGCATTTGTTTGCCCTGCTGGATTTTGATGCCTTTAACATAATATCTGGGGGTCAGAGAATTATTACAAATTTATAATATTAAATCATTAGTTTTCTGTCAAACTAACTTCCAGGAGTTGTCTTCCATCATGCATGAAGGGCTTAATAATTCATTATTTAGAAGCTGGGCATACATCTCTCAGCAGTTAAGAGCCCGGAAGTTTTTAATTGCTTACCTCTGTTGTGTTGTGCATTCATGAAGTCAATATTGTGCACTTTTGAAGTCATGATGTGCAAAAAGAGTTGCCAACAGATAAACGGGTAAACTATAGACCCGGTTATTTTTTTTTTTCTGCGATACATAGTGGTAGCGATTGGCCGGGTAGATTGATCTAAATTTGTATCTGATTCGTGTTTGTTGATAACTATGATAAATCAATCAAAATTGTCAGATTAAGTTTTTACGTCGAACTGCTTAATCTGCTTCAGTTGGATTCAAATTCAGCTATGAAATTTCGGTTACAGTTCAACTTAGGGCGAGTAGTCTCTTAAGAGTTATTTTAGCTCTAAAAATATGACAATATTCAATGATGTAATTGCCCAAGCTGTGGGTACGGGCCGTGTCGGCACATGAGCCGAGCAGACACGACATGCTTTTGGTATAACACGACATGAGTATGTGAGCAACACACCAATTTGACATGAGACAATGTTTATTAGTAGTAGTAGTATTTTTATTATTACTATAATTAATATTATTTTTTATTTTCTTATAATTAAAATTGAATTGAATTATCTAAAGTTACTTTTATTTTATTATGTACTTAATTTTATATTTGCTAAAAAAATTGGGTCAACACGAGACATGACACGCAAGACACGTGAGCTATGCCAAGCTATGAAACGAGTTTTTGAAAAAGATAATTGTACGATAAAAAGCTAGGCACGAGCACGACACGAGCTCGTCCAATTCTAGTTGCCTAATTGCCTCTGGCTTTAAGCGAAAATTGAACAGTGGTCCTAACTTCTGAAATCTGGAGAATTTAAAGACTAGAAAAGACCTGTATAGGAGGCTTTCGGTTGTTTTCCTCGTGTTCTTTTCTTTAACTGCGAGGTGGGGTAGGGTATCTATCATGCGAACACCGAGGTCGTCTAAATGACGCTTCTTTGAGTTTTTATTTTCTGCCTTTTGGAGTAACTTTGACATGTTCAACGTTTCAACCGAACTAAGAATAACTTGTTTTCAGTTTGACAATTATTAGGCCAAAACTATTCGTCCATGATGCGAATATGATATGAATTGTTGAGTCAAAGTCTAAAATTTCAGGCCTGAAAGTCTTAACTCTTTAAGCTTTGGCAACGGAATGTTGTTGAGATTTGGGTGTTGACTGTTGATTGCATCTAATTGATAGTATATCAGTATAACTATTCTGTCAAAATATGGATGTGGCCTGTGGGTTATAATTATAAATATGTTTGCCGATGCAAATGCAAATGCATTCCCATCCAGCCATACCAAACTACTACACTGCAGTACACATTTTTAGACGATTGGCACACAAGTTGCCTAAAAATATATCATGCAGTTGTTGTAGCTTTGTTGTGTACTAGCCAATACTTGACCAATGATTTTTTTCCATTAGTACAATAGTGCAATTCTCAAGCCTTTAGAGAATATAGAGATACCATCATACCAGTTGTTGTATAACATTAACTCAATCAATGGTTATGCAAAATTTGAAATACCTTTTGTTATTCAACGAATAAAGCGCTGTCTGTTCAAGTGTTTGCAAAAGAAAACTTTGATACTTGATATCCATCTTAGTGCTCTACCACCGACTCTGCGGAAGTCAAAGCCGCCAAATAAAGGATGGTGCAAGGCCCTATAGAAACCAACCTCAAAATTGTCTAAAATGACCAAATTTAGAATTATTATATAATTGAACATCTTCTTCATCAATCCACTTCGGAAATCACCATCAAAGTTCATCCAAAAGTGAGTGAAATTGAATGAGAACTTCAGAATTACTCGACTTGGATAAATTGGGTATCTGGTTTTCTTAGGGAGGTCGGGAGGGTCATGGGCTGCAAAGTTAACAACTAGGGGTGTCAGGTACCCTGAACACCTTTAGTCTTATGAGAAGCTTGGGAACCATCAAAGACCTAATATTTGGTCCCCAAAAATCCAGTACTAAAATACAAGTTTAGGACGCAAACAAAGGAGTATTGCAAATTATATGAAATGGTGATTAGAATTAGTATAAATGGTTTCAATCACTAATATGGACTAATCAGACCCTATAAGAACCCCAACCAGCTTATAAAGGCATTATTTGAAATTGTTGAAAACAATTGAATTTACAGGGTGATATTATAATTTTTGAGAAATATAAAAAAAATTCAAATTTGAAATAATGTTACCAAATGTTTTATCATACGAGAAGATTTAAAACCATTTATTTTCTTTATATGTGATCTAGAAATGCCTAAAAATAAGATTAGCCCCTAATTACAAGAGTTATTTTAATTAGTTGAATTGAGGATTCATTTTCATCCATATCAATCAAGCACGCTCCTTAGGTGCAATGAGATTGATAATGGTGTTAAAGACACACTTGGTCAGGTGTAGGGATGGCAACAGATATTGGACCCGATCTGAATCCGTGGATTCATATCCGTTTTAAAACGGATATGGGTCTTCAAAATTTAGACCCGACGGATCCGGGTCGGATACGGGTCGTATGACTTAAAAACGGATCCGGGTACGGTTCTAAAAATAATACGCGGATCCAAATCCGTTACCCGTTTTTTTATTTACTCATTTGTATTTGTTTGTATTGTTCAAAAGACATGTAAAAATTTAATTTTATTTATTTTTACTTTATTGTTTTGTAATATGTTAGTAGTTATATGAATTATATTCAAGTGTTAAACTTACATTTTTCGTTGGATTGTTGTCGTCGATGTAAAATGCATATTTATAAATTTGAAACTTATTTTTGTCGCAAAAAATAGACAAAATATATATGATCCGTTTTGGACTTGGATCCATTGAATCTGGATATGAATCCTTACTTTCCATACCCATCGGATCTGAATCTGGATATGGATTCATCCTTTAAAAACGGATCTAGATCTTTAAGGATTCGGTCCAAATCCGGTCCATTGCCATCCCTAAACAGGTGGTCGTGGTTTCTTTCATCTGGGTTGTCTGGCCCATTATCCCCCTTTTCCAAAGCCATCATCTGCCATCAACAAGAATATAATAAGGAATAATAAATTAATTAAAAAATATCAGATAAAACTGTGTATTTGAAATTTCAACTTTTTTCGTCAAGTAATTCATTCTCGTAGACCTTTGAACTTTGATTCCCCCAAACCTCATGAGTCACGAGTCACGAGTCACGAGTCACGAGTCACGACCCATTAGGGCCATTACTTTGTCTTCCTCGCATCCTATTTATTTTATTATCGTACTTCCACCCAAATTCTAAAAAACAACAAATTATGATTATTACAACTACAATTGCACATCTTCCGGATTAATTCTAATTTCTAACGTCTCTTCCTCATATTATCCGTCCTCTAGTCCTCTTATTGCCTTTCTCTCTCTCCTTACAGTCAAAATAATTATCCCTCCTTCCTTTCCACCACCTCTTGCAACGGCGCGTGGATGGGCCAATCACCCTCCTTTCTCGGCAACTCACCCGAGTTAACTCGCCATCCTTCCCGTTCCTTCTCCTTCACTACTCGCTTCACCACCTCCACCCGCAGAAAACCCACCCCCATGTCACAACCACCTCCTCCTCCACCACCACCTCCACCTCTTATCCCTCCCTCACACCCAACGGACCTCGGTGGGCCCACCGCAGCCGGCGATGCCATTTTCCCTGACTCCACATCAGGAATCCCCGACGAATGCCTGGCCCACATCTTCCAGTCTCTCTCATCCGGCGACCGCAAGCGCTGCTCCCTCGTCTGCAAGCGGTGGTTCAGCGTCGAAGGTCAAAGCCGTTGCCGCCTCTCTCTCAACGCCAACTCGGAGATCTCAACTCACCTGCCCGCCCTCTTCTCCCGATTCGACTCGGTTACAAAACTCGCACTCCGATGCGACCGTCGTTCCATCAGCATCAGCGACGACAATCTCATCCTCATCTCTCTCCGTTGTCGGAACCTCACTCGCCTCAAACTCCGGGGATGCCGCGAGCTCACTGACCTTGGGGTTGCCGCTTTCGCTCAAAACTGTAAGTCCCTCAAAAAACTCTCGTGTGGGTCCTGCGTTTTCGGGGCTAAGGGCCTCAACGCCGTCTTTGAACACTGCGTTTTGCTCGAAGAAATATCAATCAAGCGCCTCCGTGGGATTAACAACGACGGCGACGCAGACGCCGCGGCTGAGCCGATCGGCCCGGGCCTCGCTGCGAAGTCACTGAAGAGTATCTGCTTGAAGGAGCTCTATAATGGGCAGTTATTCGGGCCGTTGATTGTTGGATCCAAAAATCTGAAGACTTTGAAATTGATTCGGTGTTTGGGTGAGTGGGATAGGGTTTTGGAAATGATGGCGAATGATATCAATCCTAATAATAACACTAAATCAAGGTATAATTACAATTGTAATGATAATAATATTAATAATAGTAATTTGTGTGGGTTGATTGAAATTCATCTTGAGAGGATTCAAGTTACTGACTTTGGGTTGTCTGCTATTTCGAACTGCGCTAGTTTGGAGATTTTGCATCTCGTTAAGACCCCTGAGTGTACTAACTTAGGGATTGTTTCGGTGGCGGAGCGCTGTAAGTTGTTGAGGAAGGTTCACATTGATGGGTGGAGGACTAATAAGATTGGGGATGAGGGTTTGACTTCTTTAGGGAAGAATTGTGCTAATTTGCAGGAGCTTGTGTTGATTGGTATCAATCTTACGACCTTGAGTTTGGAGGCAGTTGCTTCTAATTGCCGGAATTTGGAGAGGTTGGCGCTTTGTAGTAGCGAGACTATTGGGGATGTGGAGATGTCGTGCATTGCTTCGAAATGCACAGCTTTGAAAAAGTTTTGCATTAAAAGCTGTCCCATTTCGGATAATGGGTTGGAGGCATTGGCTTGGGGGTGCCCTAATTTGGTGAAGATTAAGGTTAAGAAGTGTAGGGATGTGACTCGGGAAGTGGTTGAGTGGTTGAGGGATAAGAGGGAATTGTTAATCATTAATTTGGACGCTGATGAAATTGAGGCTGTTGATGCAAGTGCTAGTGAAGCGGGTGGAGTTCAGGAGGATGGCGTGGATTTTCCAGTAGAGGAGACTGACGCATCTTCAGTTCAGGCTCCTGCTACTAGGGGTAATGGTCGCGCGTATTTGTTTCGGACAAAGTTTAGCTTCTTCTTTGGTAAAAATATAGCAGCGTGTGCTTTGAGAAGGTGGTCAACCCGTAGCAGTGATACCAACGTTAATCAATGAACAATTCAAGGAGCTAAGCAATTCGCAGAAAAAAAGTTTAATTGATTTTCATTTCATCCTGCAATGGTTTTATATATGATGCTTTTACCTGCTTTCCTTTTATATGTAGTTACCTATGAAATTGTTCTTTCCAAATTCCAATTCAATGCAAAAGTGCAGAATTTGAGGTTGCAACATTTGTTTGGTAAGATGTGTTTCAGATATTCACTTTAGATATGTACGTTCCATCTTATTAATGTACAAGCAATGTTTTGGCATGGTTAGCTACAACTCTCACTGCTGAGGTTCATTTGCCTTTGTCAGCTGATGAAATTCTGCATAAAACTTTGTTTAATCTTGTTGTATTCTGTCGTAGCTGTTGTCTCTATGCTTTGTCAAGTGAGTTATGGTTTGGTTTGTTCACTCGTTGTCATTTGTGATAGAGTAGACTATTAATGCTGAGATGGTTGATTTGCTTGTGTGGTTTTGCGATTGCGTTTAAGGCATGCTAGTGGAACTCGTCAATTCAATTTAATTAGGGTAAGGTCCTCGACGTGGGTTTGGACGCATCACACTTATTTTAGACCAAAATTTTGGGAAAAAAAACTATAGTCGAGTCTCAGTCTTAACATAGGTTTGGGACAATTGACCATGCATAAACTTGTAGTTTTAGTTAGTGCATTCTGTTCACCTGATTGTCTCATGTCTGGAAAAACTGCCCTTTTTCAACTATATTTTGAAAGTTCACATGTGTTTTCTTGACTTCTGAACTCAAATAGGTGTTAGGTAGTAATTAGCTTTCACTTGTGCTTCCTTCCGTGAGGTGCTTATCACTTTAATTTGGATATTTGTACACTATTCTGGATTTCCACATGTATTTCTTTTTCCCCTTGCGTGTACCTTCTTTGATTGTTTGTCTCTTTATACTATGATTGTTCGCTTAAGATTAACTGATGCAATGGAAGTTTCACAAGAAATACTTTTCGTAGGGTTCTTATCTTTTAGAGGGAGCTAGATGTTGCTGTATATGTATCAGTCGATCATTGTCCAAGATTCATGGATTATATGCGCGATTGGACGGTGGTTAATATAGACATTAAGCTCAACTAAGTAGAAAATATTTGATACACTATTAGGAAAGAGAAGGTAGTTGAGCTAACATCTAGGTTAGAAGTTAAGTCCCCTTGTGATGAATTAACTTTGTATGTGATTGTATATTTGTTGTATGTATAGTGTGGTCATGGGACATCAATGGGTTGAATTATGACTTCCCTTTTCTGTGCCGGTGGACGCCAATAGATTGAATTATTAAGGAATTACTCATGACTGCTCATGTCCCTATTACCGTATGACCCCCTATCCTATCTTATGATAATTTCAATCAACTTGCCTTAGTCTTTGAACTAATGAAACCATTGATGGTAAGTGATGCGGCCATCCCGGGTAGCCTGACTTTGTGAATCAGTGGACTTCAGAGTTGATCAAATTCCAACTTGGGTAGGACACAGGCGGGGCTTATTATCTATACTATGCCTGGAGGACTAGCCTGACAATTACAGGGGCATTAGAAAACCTTTCTCAGAGAGATGGAAGTATGGGACTATCATCTTTTGTATGGTCACAAGGCAAAGAAATTATAGTAGAGTCCTGGCCTAGTAGAGGCTAGATGGCTCTCACTATTCGAATGGCTCCTTGCCTGAAAACTGCTTTGACATGAGATTGCTGTAGAAATTGTGTAATACAGTTAGTGGCAGTTATATATATATATATACATACATACACTGTGTACTCCGATTCTCAGCTTATCTGATTGACTGATTGTTGCTTTTCCTAAATTTGGCAAGTCTCCAGAGTCTTAGGCCAACGATGGATTATCCTTTTGGAAGTGCATTTGTTTGCCCTGCTGGATTTTGATGCCTTTAACATAATATCTGGGGGTCAGAGAATTATTACAAATTTATAATATTAAATCATTAGTTTTCTGTCAAACTAACTTCCAGGAGTTGTCTTCCATCATGCATGAAGGGCTTAATAATTCATTATTTAGAAGCTGGGCATACATCTCTCAGCAGTTAAGAGCCCGGAAGTTTTTAATTGCTTACCTCTGTTGTGTTGTGCATTCATGAAGTCAATATTGTGCACTTTTGAAGTCACGTTGTGCATTGTTGAAGTCATGATGTGCAAAAAGAGTTGCCAACAGATAAACGGGTAAACTATAGACCCGGTTATTTTTTTTTTTCTGCGATACATAGTGGTAGCGATTGGCCGGGTAGATTGATCTAAATTTGTATCTGATTCGTGTTTGTTGATAACTATGATAAATCAATCAAAATTGTCAGATTAAGTTTTTACGTCGAACTGCTTAATCTGCTTCAGTTGGATTCAAATTCAGCTATGAAATTTCGGTTACAGTTCAACTTAGGGCGAGTAGTCTCTTAAGAGTTATTTTAGCTCTAAAAATATGACAATATTCAATGATGTAATTGCCCAAGCTGTGGGTACGGGCCGTGTCGGCACATGAGCCGAGCAGACACGACATGCTTTTGGTATAACACGACATGAGTATGTGAGCAAAACACCAATTTGACATGAGACAATGTTTATTATTATTAGTAGTATTTTTATTATTACTATAATTAATATTATTTTTTATTTTCTTATAATTAAAATTGAATTGAATTATCTAAAGTTATTTTTATTTTATTATGTACTTAATTTTATATTTGCTAAAAAAATTGGGTCAACACGAGACATGACACGCAAGACACGTGAGCTATGCCAAGCTATGGAATGAGTTTTTGAAAAAGATACATTGTATGATAAAAAGCTAGACACGAGCACAACACGGGCTCATCCAATTCTAGTTGCCTAATTGCCTTTGGATTTAAGCGAAAATTGAACAGTGGTCCTAACCTCTGGAATCTGGAGAATATAAAGACTAGAAAAGACCTGTATAGGAGGCTTTCGGTTGTTTTCCTCGTGTTCTTTTCTTTAACTGCGAGGTGGGGGTAGGGTATCTATCATGCGAACACCGAGGTCGTCTAAATGACGCTTCTTTGAGTTTTTATTTTCTGCCTTTTGGAGTAACTTTGACATGTTCAACGTTTCAACCGAACTAAGAATAACTTGTTTTCAGTTTGACAATTATTAGGCCAAAACTATTCGTCCATGATGCGAATATGATATGAATTGTTGAGTCAAAGTCTAAAATTTCAGGCCTGAAAGTCTTAACTCTTTAAGCTTTGGCAACGGAATGTTGTTGAGATTTGGTTGTTGACTGTTGATTGCATCTAATTGACGGTATATCAGTATAACTATTCTATCAAAATATGGATGTGGCCTGTGGGTTATAATTATAAATATGTTTGCCGATGCAAATGAAAATGCATTCCCATCTAGCCATACCAAACTACTACAGTGCAGTACGCATTTTTAGATGATTGGCACACAAGTTGCCTAAAAATATACCATGCAGTTGTTGTAGCTTTGTTGTGTACTGGCCAATACTTGACCAATGATTTTTTTCCATTAGTACAATAGTGCAATTCTCAAGCCTTCAGAGAATATAGAGATACCATCATACCAGTTGTTGTATAACATTAACTCAATCAATGGTTATGCAAAATTTGATATACCTTTTGTTATTCAACGAATGAAGCGTTGTCTGTTGAAGTGTTTGCAAAAGAAAACTTTGATACTTGGTATCCATCTTAGTGTTCTATCACCGACTCTACCGGAAGTCAAAACCGCCAAATAAAGGATGGGTGCAAGGCTCTTTAGAAACCAACCTCAAAATTGTCTAAAATGACCAAATTTAGAATTATTATATAATTGAACATCTTTTTCATCAATCCACTTCGGAAATCACCATCAAAGTTCATCCAAAAGTGAGTGAAATTGAATGAGAACTTCAGAATTACTCGACTTGGATAAATTGGGTATCTGGTTTTCTTAGGGAGGTCGGGAGGGTCATGGGCTGCAAAGTTAATTACTAGGGGTGTCAGGTACCCTAAACACCTTTAGTCTTATGAGAAGCTTGGGAACCATCAAAGACCTAATATTTGGTCCCCAAAAATCCAGTACTAAAATACAAGTTTAGGACGCAAACAAAGGAGTACTGCAAATTATATGAAATGGTGATTAGAATTAGTATAGATGGTTTCAATCACTAATATGGACTAATAAGACCCTATAAGAACCCCAACCAGCTTATAAATGCATTATCTGAAATTGTTGAAAACAATTGAATTTACAGGGTGATATTATAATTTTTGAGAAATATAAAAAATTTCAAATTTGAAATAATGTTACCAAATGTTTTATCATATGAAGAGGTTTAAAACCTTTTTATTTTCTTTATATGTGATCCACGAAGGCCTAAAAATAAGATTAGCCCCTAATTATAAGAGTTATTGTAATTAGTTGAATTGAGTATTTATAGTTAAAATAAATTATTTCGAGCACTTCTAGAGCCCTACTATGACTGTAACACTTCGGTAATTCACTTTTTTGAAAAACAAAACCTTGAGAGAACTATTGTTGTGCGATCGTCACGTGTTCAAATGTTAAGGCTTTAAATAAGAATTTTGTAGCGAAAAACATAAAACTTTCAAATAAATCTTTAAAATTCCAAACTTAATCAAACATACAATCCTAAACCATTATGACCCTTATTAAAATATATAAAACACCTATCAAACCAAATCCAAACAGTTTCAAAATATCTAGAAAATGTTAAGTCTAACAAAGCAAGGAATATAAACTACTCCCTACTCATATCAGTAATGCATGCAAATCCCCGCAATAGCTATTAGAAATCTGCTTTCCAAAAGTACAAGTGTAAATATTGGATTATTATAGGGTTATTGAAAGGCAAAGGTCATGACCAAAAGATTACAAACAAAGAACATAATCAGCAAAGTTGAGTACATAAAGGTAACGAAAAAAAAATAAATGTAGCATTCCTACTCATATAAAACAATATTTTACTCAAATTAACTCATTAATTAATTAATTAATAATAAGGTTTTTTATGTTTAATCGCTTTCAAAGTATTCATCTTGAAAATTGAAAACAGAAGCATCAACTGCAATGACCTTAAATTCAATAGATAAACGTAGCTTTGGTGGTTCAACACTTGATCTAGATTTGCCAACACCATCTATCACAAGGTTAATGCTTCTATTTTGAGTTGGTTTTGTACTGTTGATTGACATCTGCTGAGTAATCTGTGTTACATTGGAAACTTGACTATGGGAAGCCCGTTCAGCCACTGAAGATCCAACCTGGTTAGCTCTGGAAGAGCCACCTTCTCCACCAATGTCAGAGAATACGTCATCTTTTTCTTTTTCAGATGATCCTTGTGTTTTGGTTGTGTAACAGTATAAGAATGTAGATAAACAAAGCAAAATTTCAAGAAACATTTTCTTGCATCTATAACAGGATTTCATGCTCATTTCAATACGAATTATAGGAAAAGAATTTCATACCGTTGAAGCGTGATTTCCACAAAGTAAAGAACAATTAACACTTTTATATGGAGATCCTTTGAACACCAAATGTTGCTCCTCTAGTGTTGGTCCACAAGTAACGATTGAATCCTCACGTATGCTAGTACGGAATAAGGAATGATTCCTTATTGCTTTTCTTGGTGATGGCAAAAGAGAGAATAAGAAGAGCCCTTTTTGAGAATAAAACTAAGTGTAGTGAAGTAGTACTTGCATTCTCTTCACCTTGTTTATTTATAAGTAACATTCTAATGTTACAAAATAAATTCATAAGTTCATACTTCACATAAGCATGACCATTTAGATTCTTAACCTCTTTTGCACTTTAATCCAATCATATACTTATATGTATGATTTTATAGGACTGGTTTATTAGTAGCCGTGCACTAATCAAATTAGTTCACAAATCATAGTCGATTTCTAGCAAAACACTATGATCACCTAAAATAACCGATTATAGTTATCTTTATAAATTTGTCCATGTTACACTTAATTTGTTACACTTGATCAAAGGACAATTTCCTTCAAACAACACTACATGTTGCTGGAGGAAGAATGCTCTAAGCTTGCATTAGGCGTTGTTTTAATGTTTGGCTTTGTACAAACATAACAATTACCACTAACTCTATTTCTTCCTACCAATTATATTTTGGGAAACACACAAAGTTTAACATAAAAAGCGCATATGTAAAACTGAAATAGAAGAGAAAAAGCAAAAATCAGTTTTTAGAAAAAAATAGTAACTAAAGAGACTCCACTAACCTTTCACCGACAATGCACAAACTTCTTTTCACATCAAAGACACATTAACTTGACTATTGCCTCAAGGACATCAACTCTGAAGCGATAGGAGATAAAAAAGAGAAGACAAGGTAGTCACACTGTGCGGCACAGGCATGTGCAAACCAATAGAAATCTCCATGCCGATCTTGATAGTGAATTTTGATATTACCTGCCAACTCTGTTAGACCCAGTTCTCCTGCTAAGGAGAGAGTACCTCTAGCAAGGCTTACTAGATGTTTTATGTTTCAAGTTTGCTAATTTTGTTGTCTTATGCAAGATTTTTCAAGAAAAAAAAGTTATTATACCCTCATATCTCGGATTATATAATGCTTACAAATAAAACAATCATATACGATATCTTTTCCTGAAATATGAAAGCTTTAAGGTTAGTAGTAGATTTCAAAATTAGAACTCTTTTCCTAGAACTATTTCTAGTTGGTGTAGGTTGAAGTTGGCGGAAAGTTCAACAGAGTTACCATTGTGATCAGAGATGGTGGCCTAAACCAATTAGGGCACTTGTGGAGTTGAAATCCTCTTACCATACACCTTATCCAGCATATAGTATCTCGTAATGATACATCATTATTTGATATGAATAAGATGTAGTCAGGGACATACATTTCAGGAAACATAACTGCGCCAAGGATTATCTCCTCTAGTCTTTCGAAATGTGTTCGACCTATTTAACATAGATCTGTAAGTAATGAAAAAAGGGTTATTATCTCGAAAGGTTCAAGGATGACCAAATAGAAGACACGCCAAAGTTTATATGTCGTATTTAAGTAGTGAACTACTTTAATACGACATATAAACTTTGGCATGTCTTCTATTTGACTTGGAAGAACAAGACCCTTTTCATGTGCATATCTTTTCCTACATTGCACCTATACAAATTCGGATAAGGATATCAATATGGGTATGAAAAACGGCAAAATTATTTAATTGCTAGTGAAATGTTGTACAAATATGAATCCGTGCTATGTAGATCTTTTCCAATTGAATAAGTCAAATGGATTCCTCAACTATTGGGTAAAACTGTGAAGACATAACTTACAATTTAGATTCAGGCTTCGTATATGCTTGGTGAAAACAGTTCAACTAAAAGCATATCCTCAAGTACAAAAGAAGACTAGAAAATTATTAGTCCTATTCTCCCTAGACTATCGTGAACTACAATTACATTGTGAACATCCACCTTCAACTAGAGGTGGCCACTTGGCTGGGCTGAACCGGCCCGACACCAATTCGGTCTGGGTTTCGGCCTATTTGGCTCGAACCACTAAAGGGCCGGTTCAGATTCAGTTCAGCCCGCCAGCAAGGTGGGCCGAATACGAATTTGATTTTCCAAACCCTGACCCTATTTGATTTGACCCACAAAAAAATTCGATTCGGCCCTGAACCAGCTCGACCTAGTGTATCGGCTCGCTCAAATCTTCTAATTTTGTAAAATTTAGTTTATTTAAATGTAGTTTAGTTGATATAATTATTAGTTTAGTTGAATAGAAATTAATTTATACGAATATTAGTTGATTTGCATATAGATTAATTTATATGAATGTTAGTTTATTTGAATATACTTTATCTTAATTCTTATGAATCAATGAATGTTAGTTTCGTTAATTATAGTTTAGTTTATAAGAATGTTAGTTTAGTTTATATGAATCAATAAATGTTAGTATAACTAATTTTAGTTTAGTTTATATGACTCAATAAATATTAGTTTAGTTATATGAATGTTAGTTTAATTGAGTATAGTTTAATGTTAGTTTATCTTATATGAATCAATGAATGTTAGTTTAGTTGAATTATATATGGTTTAGTTTATATGAATCAATGAATGTTAGTTTAGTTGAATATAGTTTAATTAATATGAATTAATAAATGTTAATTTAGTTAAATATAATTTAGTTTATATGAATCAATGAATGTTAGTTTAGTGGAATTGTATATAACTTAGTTTATATAAATCAATGAATGTTACTTTCGTTGAATATAGTTTTAATTTATATGAATTAGTGAATGTTAGTTTAGTTTATATAAATATTATTTTAGTTGAACATAATTTAATTTATATGAATGTTAGTTTAGTTAAAAATAATTTAATTTAGATGAAACAATTAATCTTAGTTTAGTTACGTTGAACATAGTTAGGTTTATAAAATCAATGAATGTTAGTTTAGTTGAATATAATTTAGTTTATTTATTATATAAATTAATAAATATTAGTTTAGTTGAATATAGTTTAATTTATATGAACAATATAAGTTTAGTTGAATATAGTTTATTTATATGAATCAATGAATGTTAGTTTAGTTGGATATAATTTAAATTATATGAATCGAATATGATAATGTCCTTTTGTGATTTTATGTAATATATGTAATTTATGTAAATACGTAATGAAAAAAGAAAAATATCGACAAAAGAAATACAAATGAATGTGACTTGTCGAATATAAAAGTTTACAACGAACGTCATTATGTGATTCGTGAATATAAATGTTTAATTACTTTCAAAACAATTTATTTCTTCTAATTTCTAAATGATATTATGTGAAATTTGGTTTGTCAATTTGGTTTGATTCGTGAATTCGATTCATTTCGGTTCGTCAATTCGGTTCGATTCGTAAATTCAATTCGATTTAGTACGAATCCAATTCCCTGACCCCAACCCAGCCCGGACCGACCTGTCCCTCTGATCAACCCGGCCTGTCCACTCGGCCCGGCCCTGTGGCCACCCCTACCCTCAACCATGTATAGGCACTTTGACAAAATAAGGAAGAAATCCCAAATTTTTTTGTCCCATTTCACTTTTTACGACTTTTAAGACACAGTTTCATATTAAAACAAAAAAAATATAAAAATTAGATACTTTAATAATTTATATTAAAATGTATCAAATATATGAAGATTTGTGGTCAAACTTTTTATAATTTTAATCCATAAATAAAAATTGGACAAAAATAAAGTAAAAACATAACTCACGTATTAATTATTAAAATGATACGGAGTATTTGTTTAATTTAAAAAAAAAAAAAAAAAAAAAAACCGTATTCTCCTCCGTATTCAGGATCCCATCTTCAACTCCTCGGTCCGCAGTCACAGTTTGTGATAGTGAATTCTTGGGATCCCTAATGATGGAAGCTGGCGGTGGAGAAACCCTAGCATCATCTGTCGGATCACGGTGGAGCTTCATGATATCACAGCGGTTCCAACACTTCCTTGACAAGACCTCTCCTCACATGCTCTACCGTTGGATCGCATTCTTCTTCATTGCTCTCGCTTACGCTCTTCGAGTTTACTTCGTTCAAGGCTTCTACATCGTCTCGTATGGTTTGGGAATTTACATTCTTAACCTCCTGATCGCCTTTCTCTCTCCTCAGGTGGACCCTGAGATCCAGGAACTCACTGATGGGCCCACCCTCCCCACTCGCGGCTCCGATGAGTTTCGCCCCTTTGTTCGCCGCCTTCCGGAGTTCAAATTCTGGTTTGTTCTCTCTCTCTATCCTTTTTTCAATTTTTTGAGTTTATAAAATGCATTTCAATTATACTTTTGATTCGATAGTTACGAGTGCAATTGATCGAGTACTCTATCTTGTTCGTGGCTGATATGAGATCTTGTGCATAACTCGTGTTTGAAAATTGATTAGGTTTAGTATAGCGTAGGTAATTCAGTTGATTTGAAATCTTGTGTAGTATAACTAGTTTTGATGAGGCGTGCACTGTTTTTGATGTGGATGTTTGATTTGTGCGTTTATGTCTATGTTTGATGGTTTGTAGATTTGCAGATAGATCGTTGAATGCGTATTTAGGGATTTGACGTCTGAACCCGAATTTTGGAACAGAAATGTTGTCCTTAGAATCTTTATTAGAGCATGCTCTGCCAAATATTAATCGGTTTTTATGTAGGAAATTAGGTGTGTTTTCTGGAATCCTGAAACGGTAGTTGCATGAGTGGAAGAACTAAGTATTTTGTAAGATTGCTGAGGTTAGACTTTGAAGATAATCTGGTCAAGGATTTTGTGCTGTGTGTTTTTGGTCTTGGAGGATTAGGGAAGGATAGAGGATGTTAATATCAAACATGTTGATATGGTGTATATATTTACTTGGAGGATTCGATTATGATTACGATTACATTCCCTCCAGGTCGCCAGGGATTGAGGTTAACTGTTTAGTAACTTGTAAGTGAGACTTTGAGGCGAGGTGAAACTCTATCTCAAGGAGCAAGTAGAGGATGTTTTGGAACTTTAATAGAGTGCAAGTAGCAATTTGAAGCTGAATTCTGTGTCTATATTGTATGATAGGACTTCTTCCTTATGCCAACAGGGAACAAGTGCTAACTTTGCTTTTGTGTGAAGAAATGGTAGAAAACATATAATAAGCAATCGTAGCATGTTATTGGATCTGTGGTTAGTCGATCTGGGTTCCCATTGTCGGTCATTGACTTTTTCCAGAGGCTTCTTTCCAACAAATTATCTTCTTATTATTTCAGATGTTTATGAATCATTCTTGCCAATTTCAAGTAAGAAAGACTTGAAAAGATAAAATTTGGGGATTATAGACTTTTAGTTGGACTAGGTATGGTGCTGATTATCCCAAAATGATCCTGCCCAGGTTGGGTGGGGCAAGGCTTAAATATGCTCGATGTTTGATGCAGAAATGAAATATTGTTGACTCAAATGAATTGAAGTGGTGTTTACATATTTGAATGACTGAATCTCTCTTTTGCTTCTGTGTAGGTACTCTCTAACAAAAGCCTTCTGCATAGCTTTTTCCATGACGTTTTCAAGTGTGTTTGACGTTCCTGTATTTTGGCCAATACTCCTTTTCTACTGGGTTGTTTTGTTCACACTCACCATGAGAAGACAAATACAACATATGATCAAATACAGATATGTGCCGTTCTCCTTTGGCAAAAAGGTTGTCTAATCTTTCTCTTAACTGCTAGCCTAATGTGATGTCTTTTCATTTCTTATTTTTCCCAAAAAAAAAAATTTCAAATTTTACTGGGATGCTAGCTTAATACTTGCTCTGTAAGTCTCAGCGCTATGATAAA
Source organism: Dysphania ambrosioides (assembly GCA_026401315.1). Lineage (NCBI taxonomy): Eukaryota > Viridiplantae > Streptophyta > Magnoliopsida > Caryophyllales > Amaranthaceae > Dysphania > Dysphania ambrosioides. Next base: position 5,038,463 of record CM048658.1, on the reverse strand, counting down.
AGGTCTGCTGCAGAAGAAAGCACTTCACTCGTCAGGGATTGATATTTCAGGTATGTGAAACTGTTTCTCCCTCTTAACAATAAGTGAGTTTTGTTTGAGGTTTTTTCTTTATGGTTGATATGATGATTTAATATATTTCCGAGGGGTAAAATTTGAACATATCTTTGATGTGGAGTGTCGTGATACTGTACATATTGGTTGAAATTTTCTATGATAGGGGGGATATTTTTTTGTTGTTTGTCATTTGCCTTTCCATTCAGATTTTCATCCTTTTTCTTAGAAAGGAAATGATTTTGCTGCTCAATGAACCACAGGACAGTTTTAGGAGTGGTAGCTACAGTTGTCCGTTGTTTGGCTCTAGCAATAGAGAGGATTCATTTTCATCCATATCAATCAAGCAAGCTCCTTAGGTGCAATGAGAAATGATCTGAATGAATGGAGGAGGATGTTAATGTTATTGCTTTCCTCTTGAAAGTACAATTTTTTATGGAGGAAACGTCGCAAGTTCCTTGTAGGCTCCAAATAGGAATCATGATTTCATTTCTATTTGAAAGCCTTCTAATGGTGACTGTTGATTTGATTAATTGGAGATGGAATGACACATCTTTGAGTATCCTTAATAGCCTCACCAACCTTGATGACGGTTCTTTTTAGATTACTGATTTATACCCTCCTTTGGGGTCGAATTCTAAACTAATTCATTGTGAAAATGTATGGATATGCTGCTGATTTGTGTTTTGCCCAGAATATGGCATGATAAGCTTGTGAAAGCATTGTACTCCTGTTACATTGGGTTCATGTTAGTAAAAATAAGATAGACATACTTTTTCTTAGGTTCAAACTTTATGGTTATTGATCATTATGCATGACCCAAACCGATCAATGGTGGGTTGGTTAGCTGAGAGTTTTTGTAGGGTGGGTATGATTTATGAAGTGGAAAAATACCAAGCCCAAAGTTCTAGTCTAAAGTTGTTAAAGCGTCCTCAGTTAGTTGAATAACCACTCTTAACAGGTTTTCTCGGATTAGACTTCTACTTCATGGAAGAGTATTTTACAGATGCTGAAAATCTTTTAAAAATAGGATTTCTATCTTGAGGTTATTGTTTCTGCCAAACATCCTCAAAAATGCAAGAATTTAACAATAAACCATGACGTAGTCCGATATCTTCAACTTGAAAATCATTTTAAGTATTTGTCTTAAGACTCAGGCTAAAGAGGTGACAAAGTGACAAACTACTTTTAGGCTAATGAGCTGAGAAACTAGGCGAAAGTTAGCTATAAGTTATCAAGTGACTATTTCCAGGCGGTGGATATTGACTCAAATTTATCGCTGGATCCGGGAAATTTTGCAGAAGTCAACAATCTTTATTTACAATCTGGTGGATATTGACTCAAATTGAATGCCTTTTTAAAAAAAAAAAAAAAAAATTCTCATTTTGATGCAAAATATTGAACTTCTTCAAAGAATATGCTTAATTTAATAATTTAAGATATGGACCTCAAATGCATTTTTATAATGGGAGTGAAATGTAACTTTTACAGTGGTAAATTAGTCTATTTGTCAACATTTCATCATTAGCATCACCTTAAGTATGTGTAACACGTTGAAATTGATCACTATTGAAGAGAGTAAATTCCACTAATTAACCAATTATCAGTTTATCAGTAATCTCTAACCAATAGTAGACGTATTGAAACCGTCCTTAAGGCTCCGTTTAGTAAGGTGTAAAACGTTTTCCCTGAAAACTGTTTTCCCATTTTACATTGTTTGGTTTGGAGTAAAATATATGATGTAAAACTTATAATGTAAATTCATTTTACACCCTATTGAAAACATTTTCCTTCAAAATTGGGAGTAAAATAATTTTACATCCATTGACTCCAAAAAAAATATCAACTAACAAACAACTCACACATTACCAACTCATTCATAGAGGTGGGCACGGGTCGTATCGTGCCCTTCATGGACCGTGTCAGCTCGTATCTGACCTCTTGTCGTGTTGTACCGTGCCTAATTGTAGTGGTGTCGTGGTGTGTCGTGATACCGTTCCCTAAAACTCGGCCAATGGCTAGCACGACCTACGTTCTTGGTGTACGGTGTCGTGCCTCGTACTGGCTAATTTTTTGACAAAAAATAAAGTATATAGTAGAATTGAAAAAAAATTTAGATATTATAAATTATATAAAAAGAATATAATAATATTAAAAATAATAATAATATTAATTGTAGTAATAATAATAATAATACTAATAATAGTATTAAATAATAATACTAATTAATAGCGTGTTTTGGGCCGTGCTTCGTGCTAAATTGGCGCGCTGCTCGCGTGCTAGTGCCTAAATTTTTTTTTTGTCATCTGCAGCATGTCGTGACATGACCGTGCTCATGTTGTACTGTGGCAAAAGTGTGCATGCCCGACTTGCGTGCCGGCCCGGCCCATGCTTAGCTCTATTCACGCATTCTTTATTTCTCATCGTTTCGGTAAACCCTCTTTCTCTCTCTGCTCCACACTTTTTCTCTATTAAAATTCGAGGTAAAATTCCACAATTTCTTTTCATTTTCTTCGAATATCATCAATTAAGAACATTTTTTTCGAATCTCGTGTCTTGATTATTAAATTATCATACTATATCAAGAATTTGAATAAATTTTATCCATTTTAGTCGAAAATAAAAAAAAAACCTAGATTTCTCCCCGATTCGATTGAACCATGAAAGTTTCTCATGAAATGTGGGCAATCAACAGTTTATTTGAAATTAGAGTAGAATTTTTCTTTTTGTTATAATTTAAAATGTAAAAGTACAAACTATTACATTACAACCGGTTAATTGGTTTACCTGTTTGATTGTGAATATATTTACCTGTTTGGTTGATTTGATTATTCGATAGTGAATACTCCTTTATAATTAGCTTAAGGTCTTTTTATAATGTTGAACAAAAATTTTTAGGGGTTTATGGTTTTATGGAGATAATCTGTATAATGTAATATGCTATTAATAGATTAGGAAAATATATTGTAGAATTTATATAAAAAAATATTTGTTATAGCATAACAAATTTAGCTAATGACAAACAACTAAAAAATACAACGGAAAAAAGTTAGAAAATTCCAAGAGAATACAATTAGAATATAAGAGTAATTGATTTTCAGTTCAACCAAACAACAAAAAATATTTAAATGTTAAATCATTTTCCATGCAACTAATCAACGGAAAAGTTCCATGAAAATGAGTTTTCCATCGTAAAAAGTTTTCCATGGAAAACCATTTTCAGTTGAAAACGTTTTACGCCCTACTAAACGGAGCCTAAATTCTGAAGAGAGTACATGCTTTTTTAAAAAAATGCTTTAGGGAGCGTATACATGTATTACATGTGGTCGAGCATTTAGAGTAGAAAGGAATGCCGATGAAGGAAACATGAAGGTAATTTTAGCCAGGAAAATTGCCTTTTATTGTCTTCAATTCAGGAAGAAAATGACTACAAATCCATAACAGTCCACATATGAACCAGGACCAATAAGGATACAGGAATTCAGGCAAACTCAATCACAAACCAGAATAAGGAAAGAGGGTGTATGTGTGTGGTGGTGGTAGAGAGAGTGAGAGAGAAGAAGGAAAGTAGCCTTCTTTAGGTTCAATTGGGGGGTTTGTAGTAGCCAAAAACAGAGTAGAAAGTCTGTCCTCCTGTAAGCAGCAATAAGAAAACAGCAGCTAGGAAAGAAATGACAGCCCAGGGATTGTAGAAGTACTTGTGCTTCAAGCTTGCACGCCAAGCATTCCACCTGTGGTCGTAGTACTTATTCACCTCTTCAGACACCTTGGCCAGATAACTATCATTTATATCGAAGACCACCTCCTGGCAAAGGTGGTTAAACATGTCAGCAACCTCAGCATCATTTCCTAGCCAATGTTCAAGTATCCCACAGTAGTGAAGGTAATTCACATCTTCTGCTGAGTCAATCAAGTTATCCATGAACACAACATAAGCCGTTATGTCGTTGGTGCAATCTAAGTGACTTTGCTCGAAGGCCACAAGGTTGAGGAATAATGCTTTTGTCCCATCGTGAACTATAAGTCGAGGAATATGAAAGACTCCGTTTTTGAACTTGATGTCCCAGAAACGGTCAGTCTTCCGCTTCTTGAACTTGATACCTGACTCCTTAAGGTCTGTGACACAGTGGATGAGCTGAGTCCTCCGGTGGTCAGCCACTAGGTTTCTCCTGGACCATTTCCTGAACCAATGCCTAGGAACTGCCTCGGGACCTTTCCTAAGAAGGCTCCTCCGAAACACATCAAGGCAATGCAGGCCAGCCTGGTCTGATAAAGGGTGGAAACCTACTGCGTTGTTGTGTAGAGATGATTTCAACTTAGTCATTTGCCTTGCGGTCAGTGGCTCATCAATTGGTGACAATGGATCAAAGAATATAATTGCTAACTCTGCAACGGTACTCTTCTGGTTAGGATCACCCAGTTGGAGGGCATTGAGCTTATCCAGGACAAAGAGAGGGATTTGATTCTCAATCATCATCATATCTCGTCTTATGGAATACATCATGCCCCTTATTGCGAAAATAGGATCATTCCTTTCATAACCGAGGTTCTCAAACCCCTCGGTATACCCCCTGAAGAACTCAAGAATGAAGCAACCATCAAGCACCATCATTTCCACAAAATCATTGCTTGTTAGACTCAACGGTCCCTCATAACAAGCCCGCACCCTGTCTTCTAATTCCTGCATTACCTCGATATAGAGTTTTATGCTCTGCCTCTTCCTCTTAAGCATGTAGTGTAGGGTTCGCCATTTGTTCGGTTCCATCGATTGGAGACTCTGCCTCCCACGATGGTAAGGACCTATGGAAACAACTTGTGGAACATAGGCTTTATCATCCCGTAACCCTTGTCCCCTCAAGAAATGTGGGATTCTGTAAATGCACACTTTGGACCATGAACCAGCAACATCGTCATTGCCGGCGCGCTCAAGTTTCTCCTTGATGGAGATGATCCATTCAGATTCTTGTGGATTTGCTGGTGATTGCATCCCCTCTTGCCTTCTGATCTCACCATTAACCACCACTTGAAGCGGCTCGGGAGAGAGTTGCAGCATCGCCAGCTGGTGTTGCAGTTGTTGATCTGATGTTCCAGCATTCTGGAGTTTTTCTCTGAGCTTGAGAGTTATTAGATACCAACTCAATAGATCTTTGTTGTAAACAGCTACCATTGTCTTATTTCTCTCCAATATCCAAACCAGAATAAACACTAAAAGACTCCTTTATTCTATTAGCATAAAAAAGGAGTTATACAGCATTAACTTCTTTTTGAAGTTACTTTTGCTGACCACACTCTTTGTTCCAGAATCTGTCTTAAAGTTCTTAGATAAAGAAACTTAACTGTATATTTTGAGATGGGGTTCAGGAGAAAGTGTCTGGAGAATTCATCGTTCTGACTGAGGTATATAGATCTGAAGGTGTGATCTGAGGTATCAATGGAAGATAAGACCAATTGTAATAACTGGAACCTTGAGGATTTATAGAGAAGTAATAAGGCTAATTTGATAATGCCTTAACAAGAAATTATCTGTGATGTGTGTTTATAAGATCAACTTCATTAGGCAATTAATGGAGGCTTATACGGAGATGTGTTCATCATGCAATGATCAAACACTCTTAGGGATCAGGCTTTTCAGTCAACTCTTGTGTATGTATAGGTAATTTCTTAATTTGTTACAAGTAATTAAAATGAGAATTTCGGATGATTCCGTCCTTTATATTACCAACATTTTAGGATAATAGTTTCTTATTCAATATTCTGCATTAAGAAAGTAGTTAATGCCGGACTCTGCACCTTTGCTGCGTATTTGACCATGAGATTATGATTGGATGAACCCTTCGGCCTTGGAAACTTGACTTCTTTTCCATTAAACTAAGTACAAGTAATTTTATATCTCAACAATTTTGCGATCTATTGATGCATATTATAATAGGATAAGAAAATAGGAGTAGATCAGTTGTGTTTCCAGACATAATTATCAATTAATTCTTCCTTTCTTCCTCAACAGCGGTGGGGTTGTTTTACAAGCTGGAAATAGTTTCTATACATTTGTCCCAATCAAAGGAAGGTGTATATGATTAAGACAGCAAAATGGGTCAATAATAATCAGCACTATATGTCACGTTTATGCATCAATAATACTCACCTATGGAAATCTATGCTACTATATTATCAAGAAGTTTAATCTTGAATGGAAATTTCTTCAAGCAACGTGATGGTGATTGTCTTCTCATAGTTGTTTTTTTTTTTTTTTTTAAAAAAAAGACAAGAAATCTCTCAAAAAGTTACTTCATAGTTCGCTCTTATTCATGAATTGATTGGATATTAAATGATCAATCACTTGGTGTAAGTATAGAAGGCTTTGTTTTGGAATCTATTACTCTACTTCTTTTAGTTATCCTTTCATTAATATTTCTACTCCCCTCCTTAAATGTATTTGTGAGAATTTTTTGGTTGTTTATGGCTCTAAACCACCTCTATTTTTAGATTCGAAAAAAATTCTAAAAAAACATAATTAATTGTGTATAGTTTTCAAATTTGAGACATTTTTTACTTTTTTAAACCTATAATGCTAACAACGTAACTTGGATTGATTTCTATGGGTCTCGAGGGACTCTAAAATGTCTTTTAAGTAATTGAAACCCTCTTTTATAATTCTAAATTTTTTTATTGTACCAATTTTTAAAATTTTTCTTATCAGATTCGTAACTAATTCATTAAACCTCTAGAGACTATATAATAGGCTAGATGAATTGTCTAGAACCACTTCATATGACCCTATAAAATATCTCATACCATTAGTCAAGTTTTGAATTTTTTTCAACAGTAAATTATTTATCTTCATATTTCAAATATTTTAACTTTTTTCTTATTGGATGAGATAATAACTTGATTTTTTTCCCATGTGCCTTATAGGACCCCCAGAGAAGAACTTAATGCCTTTGCTTGGCTTAGTTGTTGGTCTTTTGCCTCAGCTCTTGGCTAATGTCCATGTCCCTTGGCCTTCCTTGGTCCATGTTCATGCCCCTTGGTCTTCCATGGCCCTTCTTGGGCAGTTGGCCATGCATATACACTCTAGCCATCTAGGTCCTTTATTTAAGGAGCATGAATGATCAAATCAAGCAACCCTTCAATTATCCTAACCTTAGGTGTAGCCCTCTTAATCTCATCTCTCGCTTCTTGATTAATTAGCAAATATCATTAAGACAAAGGAAATAATTAATCTCAGCCGTCGCTTCTTGACTAATTAAACCAATGAATTTAACCTAATGATCAATTTTAACAACCTAATAAACCAACCTTAATTTGACATTGAGTTGATACTAGAATCCACTTAACACATGCTAGGGTTCATATATTAACATTCTAGATAGAAAACTACTCACTACTCACAATTAAAGCCATAGAAATAATAATAAAAGTAAGCATAAACATAAAAATCATAAGATTATAAAGAAAATTAAATTAAATAACAAAGAAGCATGAATAAATAAGCAAAAATATAATCAACTAAAGAAAAATAGAGAAAATTTACTTGAGATTCAAATTGATGATTAAATTAGGAAAAAAATTTGATTATTTAAGAGTAAACAATATTTTTGAGAGAGAAAAATCTAAACTAAACCCTAGAAAAAGAAAGAAGAGAGGAAGAAGAGGGGAGAAGGTGAAGAGGAAGAATAGGGGAGAAGGTGAAGAGGAGAAGAATAAAAACTAGAGAGTCTCCCTTAGCATAAACTAACCTAGTTTTTTAATTAGAGGCAAATTCCAAAATTCTAAAAAAATAAAATTAAAGAAAAAAATAAATAAATAAAAAAACAAATAAAACCTTCAAAAGCCTTTGATATCTCCCGTGGAGATTTCTTGTAGTCTTTGGACCCTTTTCCAATTCTCCTTGCCGTGCTAACTTGATTTACTTTTTTTTTTTTTTGACTCTTTTTGAGCTAATTTCTGCTTTGTCTTTTTTTGGCCCAAATTTCATCTAACAAATCAATACTCTACCATATATCCATTGATATACATTTATACTAAAAAAGTTTTAAAAATTAGCAATAATCAATATGATTAGAGTTAAACTATAATTATAGACTTTTAGCATAAATAAATCCAAGTAGACCCGAAATCACTCAAAACTCACCCATAAAAGAATTCGAATCAATACTGAAAAGTACAAATAAATGCACTTACAATTGCCAGTATTCTTTCTTGCAAATTGAACTTTTATTAGCGAAGGGAACTTCTGATATTTTCAGTTCATGCAAACTAAGCTTTTCAAAGAGATCTTTTGAGTTTGAGCAAAAACTAAATATTCCGTCTATTCTCAATTTTATTACTTTTAGTGAAATTTTAGTAAGATAAAAAACATGGCAATTTACATCATTACACGTGGTGTAAAGTACTCACTCTATTTTTTTTTGGCAAAAACTCCCTCCATTTTAAAAAGACCTTTCTAATTATTGTAGCTACACACACTAATTAATAATATTAAGTTAATATAAGTGAATTTTTCCATTTCACAATAGGAGAGAGAAACAATTGTAGAGATATAAGTAATATTAAATAGTTAAAATGGAGTAAAAAAAAATAAAGTATACAGAGGAAAAACTTTATGGAACCCACTTAGATAGAAAGAATGAAGATCTTTGCTAAAAGGAGGAAGTATATAATATTGGATTGGAAAACTCAGGTAAGTGCACAGACAACATAGAGTTGAGGTAGTTGTAACGAAGAATAGGAGAACTTCTAAGACCACCGAGCATTCGTGTATGAACAATGTAATAGAAAAGAGTGACCTTCCATTACTAAAAACTGAAAGTTGAACTTCTAAACCTTGCAACTACCTCTGCTTTTTTTTCCTCAGCAGATGCAATTTAACTTTAAGCAGTGTGCTATACACAAATCGAGGCAGCAATGTAGGATCCTATTAATACTAAAACTGGAAACAATAGTTAAGAAGTTAAGGTGGCTCTACAGGAGAGCTAATCAACAGCAATTCCCTTCATGAACTCAGCCGCATCCTTGAATGATTCCTTGCTTTTCATTCCTCACCCGCTGCTTACTTTGCCATCCTCGGTAACGAGAGCCAATAAAGGCTTGATGGGGTTCTGGGATTGTTTAACTGGGTAAGATGGCTGCATTACTATCCCACATTTGCCAGTGACATTACGGATATTGCGACGCATCCTAATGTAACCATCCTCTCCCCATTGATTGCCCCATGAGTTCCTGACTATCCAATAGTCTTCTCCGTTCTCTGTTCCATAGCCTACAACCACGACAGCATGGTCGAGCTTTGTCCCACAGTGACCATTAAATACACCCTGCAATCCAAGAAAAAACAAACAAAAAGTTGATCAAATCTTAGGCCAAAAAATAAGGGGAACAAGGTTGATCTCCAAGCAAAAAACTAGGAGAGCCAAAGTTTGAACCCTTCTTAGGCCACAGAGAAGATCTTCCCTTGCCTATGAAAACATTTTTCACGCCCAAAACTGATTTTCAGCTAAAAACATGGTGTATTTCTGTAACGTTTGCTCTATGACAGGATACAATGCAGACAAAAACATTTGTAAAATACTTACCGATTGGTAGAGCTGAAGAGTTCTCCCACCAGCCTCGATGGCAACGCTAACAGGCTGGTGAGCAACAGCTTTCTTCAAGGCTTTCTCGCTGTATGGCTGGACATTTTCATATCCATCAATGGTCACAACTTTGTTGTTCTTCTGTAAATTCAAGGGAAAAACGCATCAGCAAAGATAAACATTCCAAATTATGGACACAAAATAAAAGTAAGCCAAATCGACGTACCCTATTAAGATCACACTGGCTATCAACACCTTTGTAAGGGTAATCTTCGTCGGTGTCCAGGCCACCATTCTCAATGATGAATTGGAAGGCGTTGTCCATGAGACCACCATTGCAGCCCTGATCGACAACTTTGTCACAATCGACCAGCTCTTGTTCAGACAAGGAAGTCAGGTTTCCTGTCACAATTTGATTGATGGCTTCCACCGTAGCTATAGTTGAGAATGCCCAACAACTACCTGTTATAGCAGGGGCGTTCGTTATTTCTTCCCGTATACTCCGTATCATGTAATCTATGTTAATCAAAACAGGTTTGCAATTTTGTAAACTCGAAGAATTCAAGTAGATGCTTTTGGGCCTCCTGAACTCTTAAAATTCCTAAGATTCTAGGACAATTGGTCCAAAAGGGTAGGCCTGGCCCAAATTCACAGATGGATCATGGGCCTCCTACCTACTTTTGTGATTCCCCTCTTTTTTCTAATTGAATGTACTTCATAAAATGTTAATAAAAAAATAATACCGGTCAAATTCACAAGTTGTTTTTCCCAAAGAGATTAGACGAATAGTCTCATTAACAAACCAATATCCAAAGTGGCCTTACCTTCAAGGAATCACTTGTCCACTATCAAGTGACAACTACTTTGCTATGAAAAATATGCAACAATTGCACCCACAATTTGTATCCAATCGCCTAAATTATTGCTTAATCTTTGTTTAGGGAATCTAATTGTATAACCTTTTCGAAAGCAATACTATTAAAATTCTAGGGTCTAGACAAAAATCCAATCTTTTCTAAAAGTTTAAATATATACCGATATACGAAGTAAACATATATATATATATATATACTTAAATATGAGAAGAATAAGATTTAATATTTAATAATTTATACCGCATTGGCCTTGATCTTTGACGTGGTTAACAGCGCCAACCTTCCTCCAATCGACGGCCTTAGGCAACTTGTCACCTGGGCGAGGCCTGTAACGGTGGCTGACCTTCTCGATATGTTGTTTGGGGTTGTTGGGCCGGGTACCCAAGAACATGGCCCGGTACTCTTCATTAGTCAGATCAGCGAACTTGTTCAGCCCAACTTTGTAAGGTCGGTCCACTGAGTTATGCTCATCAATGAAATTCAAGTTATCCTTAAAAATCTCAAACCTCTTCTGATCATCTGGTATAAGCAACTCGTTTGGGGCCTTGCCGTGATGGGCCTGCCACTTTTGGTACAGGCCCATTACCTCTGCATCGGTCCGCCCCACCTTGGCTGGCGCTAGGGGTGAGAAGATGAAAGCAAAGAGGAGGATGATTGGCCTGATTGCTATGGTGGTTGACATGGCGGAGGCTGAAGGGAGTTTCAGGGTGGAGGACCGTAAACACAGGGTTTAATTGTTGGTTAAGAAAAGGATGTTTTTGAGGAGAGGTTTGAGTTATGAAAGGAAGGTATTAACGGAGGTTTATATAGGCAACTAGGCAAGTATCGTAATCCTATTGCTCAGTGTATGACCAGTTGGATATTTATTTATTATTTTTAGAATGAAAGGACTAAAGGAGGATATATGTCATACATTCATACGTCTTTGGTGTTATATAGTTATATGATATTTTATTATATTCATATAGATATATAACTTCAATATATTAAACTTTTATAATATTTATTTAAGTACAATATGAGATATTTACTATTAAAATTATACATTGATCAAGTGTGTAGTGGAAAAAAAAGTTATAACTTATAAATCGAAAATTTAGAAAATTTGTTTGTAATATATTCTCTCAGTTCTATTTATTTGCTTTATTTTATAAACTTATTTTATTAATTTTTAGTTGAGATAATTAATAAAAGAGAAATTTAATGAGACCATATATTATTATTATTATTATTATTATGAAAGTAGAGTTGGTTAATTAGTGGTCCAACTTTATTCAAAAAGGAAATAAGCAATCTTATGGAAATAATTTAAAATAAAATATGAGATAATATCTTTTGCGATGGATAGAAAGACCGTAAGAGTCGAATTTGTAGAACTTTGGGCAAAAGGGCATTTTAGTTTTCAATCGGTAAAACATGCCAAAAAGTTAAAAATGACTTATGCCTTATCTTAATTGTGAAGATAGAAACTGTTTTCCCATCCCAATTGAATCTTAACCTTGAAGTGTTTTTTCTTTATTGCATGTATACTTCCATTATGTTGGTTGGTTCTTGTATTGTAAAGTCGTATGAATAAAACAAAAAATTACAAATGAATGTACTATTTAGTAGTTTTATTATATCATTGGAACAAATGTTCGGCACTCACTTCACCACCAAAAAGCTTATTATATTCTCATACTTTTGTAAGATAAGAAAAAGGACGTTATTTTTCTATTGATACTAAAGAAATTATTCATTACTGATCAAATTTGTTCGAAATCACTTTAGTATTTTGCCATTCTTATACGATGTACTATATTTTATTCAGCGCACAATTAGTTATTGATCGTGAATTCGTGATAGATTTATTATGATTTATATTGGAACTCCACACATATTTTCTTTATAGTTCTTATTTAGCAATTGAATTCGTTACGAAATTAAAATCCCTACATCTTATCTATTCACACACTGCACCTTGTTTAAGGGGTAGAGTTCATATTACTCAGGGTAGTTCTCAAAGTCTATTATTATTAATTATTATCACTAAATTCCACCTCAACATTATATGACAATAAGAAGAGTAATCTTTTAATATTATATTCAGACATCATTCTTTTAATTTATAAGTGCGAGATACCATAAAATATGATATTTTTTTGGACTTTGGAACTTCAATGGTTGAAAACACCAACATCTTGGAATGAAATCTCAATGGCTCTATCATCCCTCCCCCATTGATCATCAGACCAAGTTGTCCATTGGGGACAAAAACATGAACAAGAAAGTTTAATTTTCTCTCAACAACGAAGAACTTCGTTAATGGTTGCTTTATTACAAATCGTCATGCTTTACTGGTAAGTGTTATTGTACCCCGTTGGAATTAGACCCTATAGAAGCACCTTGACAGAAATTTTGATTAATAATCTAATTAATATCAATTGTTATAACTCAAAAGTCAAAAGGGCTTGCTCCCTCGTGCACCAACCCTACTTCATACATAGTACATTGTTTTAATCTGTTGAATAATAACATTATCGTACCACATTTGATTTTCATGTATTCTAAAAGTGCATTTAGACAACTTGAGCAATGATGAAACTAATGCATATTTCTCATTTCTGTATGCAATTTGGTCAGTGGAAACATCTAGACTATAGGCATACCTAGATTATTTTCTATTTTTTCTAATGAAACTGACTAGGGAATACCAGACACATCCATTGGGAATTGTACGTACCAAGGCTGGTTTCCAGGGAAGGGGGCAGCACTGAAGTAGTGACGAGCTTTTGAATGTGAACTTGGACGATATTTTGGGGGAGATGAGAAGCTAACCGAGTTAACCGCTACGACTATAATATACGGTTTGGAATTTTGGAGGATTCTGAAATTTCAACTTGAAGGATGCAAAAGAAAGATAATTAGAGCATAGAGTTGGGTGAAATGGATGATTAGTGGTTTACAATAAATTCTGGGATTTCAGGCCCCTATCAACGTGACATCCGTTGCTCATTAGACAAAGAATGACCCATCAAATAAAGTATAAACTACTTCGTGTATGAAAAAAGTTGTCAAATAAAAAGGAATATTTCGTCTCCTGGGTTGATGCATGTTTAAGCATTGTTTATAGTAAAAATTTTATACTTTTAAGGGAAAGATTGACCAATTAGTATTAATTAAATTTATTAGGTATAAATAGTTGAAATTGGTCAAATTTTTTACAAATTTATTAATATAGATTATTAAATTTCCCCTTGTTTAAAAGATACAGTTTTATAGTATATATTTTATTTATTTCTTAATGTTTGTCTCATTCAGTAATTTTTTTATAAGAGTTTTTTAAATAAATTGAGACAAATGTTAAAAGATAAAGGGTGTAAAGTGACAAAATGTCAATCCGTTACGGCGTTATCATATGTCAATCCGTTGTGGCTCGTACAATACAGGAAAAGATTTGCGCGCTGTTAAGTTCTGCAACTGCAAATCTGCAACCCAACCTTTGGGGGACTAGATCCACAGATTTACTGCACCATCATCCCAACTTGCAAGCTTTTGGTTGCATCACTAAGCGTGCAGATTAGCATGAAATAGCACTCAATTACATGCCTTTTCTGTTTGACATAAAATTAAAACACCTAAATTATTTAAGAGCAACTAATTAATCCATTCATTCTTTTTTTTTCCTTTCTAATTTTTTTTGCACAGCTTCCACAAACATAAATTTTAACTATTTTCAATTGTGTATTTGCAAATATTATTAAAAGTTGATATTTAAAAAATGTATATTGAGACAAATCTCTTAGGATTTCATATGGTTATGTTTTTTCTTATATATTGAAAATAATTCATGGTCAAAATTTAGCTCTAAAATATTTATATTCCAAATGAGAAAAAACAAAAATAAACGGCAGGAGTATGTAACAAATCATAGATGGCTTGTGAAGTCACTAGGTGATTTAATTTCTAAACTATTGTTAATATTTTTAATTCCTTCATTAATTTGCCTTAGGCCCTCTCATACAAGAAGATCAATTTCAGAGTAATAATTACATTTTAGAATTAATAATACGACTAATAATACAATGAATACCTAGATATATTTTCACAATCTTAATTTAAATTCGCTCACCTTTTGCTTTTATCTGTTTTGCAAAATTTGCTAGATCTATGACATTTTTTAAGAAAATTTCGAAAATCTCAATATAATTTTGTTTATCGTAATGTTGGGCGGCAAATAAATTTCTGAAGAAGGATTTGGAGTTAACGTAATGTTATGGATTTCCTGCAATGCCATAGTACTGGTAAGTAAAACAACAAAGATCATGTCAGAAATTAGTTTCTTAATGAAAAAGAACACAAACCAATGACATTGTAGATACTTAATTAGGATCTCTTTCTTATGACACAATTATTTAAGTATATAAATTCACCAGTTCAGTTCAAACTAAAATAACTTTAATTTCACTGACATATTATTTTGATTCGAAAACTTCTTGTGTTTTATGAACATTAATATTACTTGAACTCATGCTCTATGAATCCAGAAATATGCTTAAACTCTTAATAAGCTTAAATGTGTATTTAGACTTAATCTAAAGTTATTAGATTAATAATTAGTTATTTATCATATTCAAGGTTTACTAAATCCATAATTTAAAATACTTTAAAACATGCCAAATGTAATAATATTGGATGCAAAGTTGTGCAAAATTGCTTGCCCGTTTAGCAAAATGATTGGGCGAAGCTCAATAGTTTTGCATGCACGCAAACCTTTGTGCAACATGCAAACCACATTGTGTGGCATACAACCTAACTGCAAACCACTTGTTCTTAAAGCTCTCTTAATCTACTCGAACTTTTTTCCTTTTATCTACAAATACTCCCTTATATCATTCTCCTAAATTCGTCTACCTTCCCCAACTATTATTTATCAACTATTATTAAGAATTCAACCAAGATTCAACCTTCAAAATCTTTAAGCAATTTCAAACCACGGTCTCTAAATAGGTCTACGATTGCAGCTTTTAATGTATAATCTCTTAGTGTTAAAAATCAATTTTAATTTACTTTATTTGTTATTTATTAATCTTTTTTATCGATCTTATAAAAATGAAAATATTAATGCTTCGTCAATATTTTCTTTTATTATTTTAACATAATTTATTGGCATGATTAATTTGATAATGCATAATCTAAAATTATTTCGTGCATAATCTACCCTATAATACATTAACACTGATATTATCTATTTATGTCATAAACTCGACCATAGTCTTAATGATGAGTAGTAGACAAAAGTTATGCTTATGCACACAATCATAAGGACTAACCAATATATAAATATCAATTCAACAAAAAATACAGAGTATAGAACTATAAATTACCTTCATATATAAGGTAGCAAAAAATATTACACTTAGCTTGCTTTGATCGTTGATAGTGTGTGAAAGTTAAACAATTTTTTTTTTTTGAAAAATGTTCATTGAATGTTATTATCACCTTATAAAAATAAGTTAAATCAATCATCAACTCCCTTCGTTACATAAAAATTTTCCTAATTATTATAGCTACACAAACCAAAGAAGTATAATATGTTAATGCAATTGGTTACTCCGTATGAGAGAAAAATAGTGGTAGAAATTTTAATAATATAAAGTAGTTAAAGTGATTTATGTGATGTGATACATGATAAAAAAAAAATGGAAATATTTAGTTGTCACAGGAGGAATAAAATAGAAATGAAAAGAATAATGTGGAACACTTAAATGAAAAGAACAAAGAACTTTATAAAGAGGCGAGAGTAATATTTTTGAGCGGATAAATTAACGTGAAGGTTGTCGAAATTCACAACTGAAACAACTGCGTACGACAAAACAAGATAAATAAAAATAATTTGATTATGGAACTAATAGTTCATGGAATTAGAAAACAAAACCCAAGCGTAATTTCTTCATTTATGCTAGTTAACTTAGCCTTGCTCCATAAAGAGTTTCTTCTAGGTTGTCTATTCGGTTCACTAAAACACTAAAAGTTGTGCTCTGGGAATAATTGGATGGTAAAAATACCATTAAGTTTTTTTTTTTTTTTTTCTTTTTTTTTGGGCAGAATTAGAGAATGAGCTATATGGATGCACAAGTGGATTTTTGTAGAGTGGGTGCATCATATTTTGAACTGGAAAATGCACACCCAACCAAGTTCCAATTTGAGCAGAGGGTGGGGTAACCGTTTTTTTAGGTAGTTGATATAAAATCTTAGCTCAGTTGATGATTTCCTCATATCCCTTTCCAGCAGTCTGTAAAAAATTTATGTTAACGCTTCCCCAATGGTGTTATGTAGGCGGCTGCTGGTTAAGTTGTCTGTCTTGTTAAGAAAACAACTGCAGTTGTTGCTCATTTCCCAGACACTGACTTCAATAAAGAAGCACTATCCAACTGTATTTTATGGATTATCTTCATCTCAATTGCTACTGTATGGGTTTCTTCCCTAATGATGGGTTTCTTCCCTAATGATGATGAGGTAGCTAAGTTCAAGAAGCAGCTTAAACAGTGATTTATTCAAGAATTGGGAACATTTTGAGTCTGTTTTTAATGCAATGAAATCAATCTTATGAATATTTTAATGGGTTTTATTGTTTAGATTATGGTTTAATTGAAATAATATGTTTCCAATTGTTGGGATTTTTGGAATAAAACACCCGCATTTGGACCTATTTTGAGACGTGGGTTTCTAAAATTAAGAGATTGTATGAAATGTTAGCAATGTAATTTCTAATTTTACTGCTAACATTGCAGTAAAATTATTTTGTCAAACTCTCTTAGATTAGATGAAGCAATGAGCATAAAATTCTTAAATTTTTTTGGGTTTTGTTCCTTACTTTATACCTTACTTATGCTTGGTGCTGAGAAAGCATATTCTTTGCAGTAGGAAATTTTATAGTAAGTTTTATAGTAATATGGTTGGATGTTGAGCACATTATTTATTTAATCTTTATTTAATTTCACTAATCCTTAGACATTCTGCAGTTTTCCCATCAATTTGTTGGACTTCTAATACTTGACATTTAACTCAAAGATTTATTTCTTTATCCTAGCTGATTAGATTAAACTAATGTTATTATTGAGGACAATCTTGGGTTACGTAAATAATTTACATATATTATGATTCTGTATGTCATTTGAGTAATTGTTTAGTCAACATTTGTTCTGTATTATATTCTTTTAATGCTACTTGATCTTGTTGAGTTGTATAAAGTGTCTTCAGGTTTCACAGTAGCTTGATTATGTGTGGTCTTGTCCTTATTTTGGCCTTTATATAGTATAGATTTATGAGTAGCTGATATGATTCATAAAGCTGGTTGCATGCATTTTACCAGGTGCCTCCAAAATGTGATATGATCTGGTTGCATGCATTTTACCAGGTGTACATATATTTATACGTGTACATACATTTTATAAGTTACTTCACCAATATATTATCCTCATTCTTCATGCGTCAATCTGACTACAATCGTCAATTTCTACCTTCCCCAAAACTTCCAAATCTCCTTCATATCTTTGTTATTCACGCTCGATAAACTGGTAAGTTTGATTTTATTCTGAACTTTTTTCCCTATGTTTTTTTTATTACTTATTGAAAGTTGTTGGATTTACATTTGTTCTAAGCATTTCATGACCGGTATGGTGTACATTCCTACATCTTTTTGTGTTTACCAATGAAGTGAGTGCATATCAAAAACTATTATGTTAACGTTGCACTTCATGCATATGAGCGTCTTAACTTCATTAGCATTTACATATTTCAATCACACCTAATTTGGCCAAATTAAACAAACCCCACACCACTATTAAGAAATAAATTGCACCGTCGGCTAATTATCTGGTAAACCCGTTGGAATATTTTAACGGGTTTTATTGTTTAGATTATGGTTTAATTGAAATAATATGTTTCCAATTGTTGGCATACTGTAAACCCTTGTTCAATTGAAGTGAGATTTTGATCTTGAGAGTAATGATTATGATGAGAAAGACTGTTTTTATATATAGTATAGATTTATTTTGGGTTCATGTATGCTTACCAGAACTCGGCTAGACGACTGATGGGTTTCTTCCCTAATGATGATGAGGTAGCTAAGTTCAAGAAGCAGCTTAAACAGTGATTTATTCAAGAATTGGGAACATTTTGAGTCTGTTTTTAATGCAATGAAATCAATCTTATGAATATTTTAATGGGTTTTATTGTTTAGATTATGGTTTAATTGAAATAATATGTTTCCAATTGTTGGGATTTTTGGAATAAAACACCCGCATTTGGACCTATTTTGAGACGTGGGTTTCTAAAATTAAGAGATTGTATGAAATGTTAGCAATGTAATTTCTAATTTTACTGCTAACATTGCAGTAAAATTATTTTGTCAAACTCTCTTAGATTAGATGAAGCAATGAGCATAAAATTCTTAAATTTTTTTGGGTTTTGTTCCTTACTTTATACCTTACTTATGCTTGGTGCTGAGAAAGCATATTCTTTGCAGTAGGAAATTTTATAGTAAGTTTTATAGTAATATGGTTGGATGTTGAGCACATTATTTATTTAATCTTTATTTAATTTCACTAATCCTTAGACATTCTGCAGTTTTCCCATCAATTTGTTGGACTTCTAATACTTGACATTTAACTCAAAGATTTATTTCTTTATCCTAGCTGATTAGATTAAACTAATGTTATTATTGAGGACAATCTTGGGTTACGTAAATAATTTACATATATTATGATTCTGTATGTCATTTGAGTAATTGTTTAGTCAACATTTGTTCTGTATTATATTCTTTTAATGCTACTTGATCTTGTTGAGTTGTATAAAGTGTCTTCAGGTTTCACAGTAGCTTGATTATGTGTGGTCTTGTCCTTATTTTGGCCTTTATATAGTATAGATTTATGAGTAGCTGATATGATTCATAAAGCTGGTTGCATGCATTTTACCAGGTGCCTCCAAAATGTGATATGATCTGGTTGCATGCATTTTACCAGGTGTACATATATTTATACGTGTACATACATTTTATAAGTTACTTCACCAATATATTATCCTCATTCTTCATGCGTCAATCTGACTACAATCGTCAATTTCTACCTTCCCCAAAACTTCCAAATCTCCTTCATATCTTTGTTATTCACGCTCGATAAACTGGTAAGTTTGATTTTATTCTGAACTTTTTTCCCTATGTTTTTTTTATTACTTATTGAAAGTTGTTGGATTTACATTTGTTCTAAGCATTTCATGACCGGTATGGTGTACATTCCTACATCTTTTTGTGTTTACCAATGAAGTGAGTGCATATCAAAAACTATTATGTTAACGTTGCACTTCATGCATATGAGCGTCTTAACTTCATTAGCATTTACATATTTCAATCACACCTAATTTGGCCAAATTAAACAAACCCCACACCACTATTAAGAAATAAATTGCACCGTCGGCTAATTATCTGGTAAACCCGTTGGAATATTTTAACGGGTTTTATTGTTTAGATTATGGTTTAATTGAAATAATATGTTTCCAATTGTTGGCATACTGTAAACCCTTGTTCAATTGAAGTGAGATTTTGATCTTGAGAGTAATGATTATGATGAGAAAGACTGTTTTTATATATAGTATAGATTTATTTTGGGTTCATGTATGCTTACCAGAACTCGGCTAGACGACTGATGGGTTTCTTCCCTAATGATGATGAGGTAGCTAAGTTCAAGAAGCAGCTTAAACAGTGATTTATTCAAGAATTGGGAACATTTTGAGTCTGTTTTTAATGCAATGAAATCAATCTTATGAATATTTTAATGGGTTTTATTGTTTAGATTATGGTTTAATTGAAATAATATGTTTCCAATTGTTGGGATTTTTGGAATAAAACACCCGCATTTGGACCTATTTTGAGACGTGGGTTTCTAAAATTAAGAGATTGTATGAAATGTTAGCAATGTAATTTCTAATTTTACTGCTAACATTGCAGTAAAATTATTTTGTCAAACTCTCTTAGATTAGATGAAGCAATGAGCATAAAATTCTTAAATTTTTTTGGGTTTTGTTCCTTACTTTATACCTTACTTATGCTTGGTGCTGAGAAAGCATATTCTTTGCAGTAGGAAATTTTATAGTAAGTTTTATAGTAATATGGTTGGATGTTGAGCACATTATTTATTTAATCTTTATTTAATTTCACTAATCCTTAGACATTCTGCAGTTTTCCCATCAATTTGTTGGACTTCTAATACTTGACATTTAACTCAAAGATTTATTTCTTTATCCTAGCTGATTAGATTAAACTAATGTTATTATTGAGGACAATCTTGGGTTACGTAATAATTTACATATATTATGATTCTGTATGTCATTTGAGTAATTGTTTAGTCAACATTTGTTCTGTATTATATTCTTTTAATGCTACTTGATCTTGTTGAGTTGTATAAAGTGTCTTCAGGTTTCACAGTAGCTTGATTATGTGTGGTCTTGTCCTTATTTTGGCCTTTATATAGTATAGATTTATGAGTAGCTGATATGATTCATAAAGCTGGTTGCATGCATTTTACCAGGTGCCTCCAAAATGTGATATGATCTGGTTGCATGCATTTTACCAGGTGTACATATATTTATACGTGTACATACATTTTATAAGTTACTTCACCAATATATTATCCTCATTCTTCATGCGTCAATCTGACTACAATCGTCAATTTCTACCTTCCCCAAAACTTCCAAATCTCCTTCATATCTTTGTTATTCACGCTCGATAAACTGGTAAGTTTGATTTTATTCTGAACTTTTTTCCCTATGTTTTTTTTATTACTTATTGAAAGTTGTTGGATTTACATTTGTTCTAAGCATTTCATGACCGGTATGGTGTACATTCCTACATCTTTTTGTGTTTACCAATGAAGTGAGTGCATATCAAAAACTATTATGTTAACGTTGCACTTCATGCATATGAGCGTCTTAACTTCATTAGCATTTACATATTTCAATCACACCTAATTTGGCCAAATTAAACAAACCCCACACCACTATTAAGAAATAAATTGCACCGTCGGCTAATTATCTGGTAAACCCGTTGGAATATTTTAACGGGTTTTATTGTTTAGATTATGGTTTAATTGAAATAATATGTTTCCAATTGTTGGCATACTGTAAACCCTTGTTCAATTGAAGTGAGATTTTGATCTTGAGAGTAATGATTATGATGAGAAAGACTGTTTTATATATAGTATAGATTTATTTTGGGTTCATGTATGCTTACCAGAACTCGGCTAGACGACTGATGGGTTTCTTCCCTAATGATGATGAGGTAGCTAAGTTCAAGAAGCAGCTTAAACAGTGATTTATTCAAGAATTGGGAACATTTTGAGTCTGTTTTTAATGCAATGAAATCAATCTTATGAATATTTTAATGGGTTTTATTGTTTAGATTATGGTTTAATTGAAATAATATGTTTCCAATTGTTGGGATTTTTGGAATAAAACACCCGCATTTGGACCTATTTTGAGACGTGGGTTTCTAAAATTAAGAGATTGTATGAAATGTTAGCAATGTAATTTCTAATTTTACTGCTAACATTGCAGTAAAATTATTTTGTCAAACTCTCTTAGATTAGATGAAGCAATGAGCATAAAATTCTTAAATTTTTTTGGGTTTTGTTCCTTACTTTATACCTTACTTATGCTTGGTGCTGAGAAAGCATATTCTTTGCAGTAGGAAATTTTATAGTAAGTTTTATAGTAATATGGTTGGATGTTGAGCACATTATTTATTTAATCTTTATTTAATTTCACTAATCCTTAGACATTCTGCAGTTTTCCCATCAATTTGTTGGACTTCTAATACTTGACATTTAACTCAAAGATTTATTTCTTTATCCTAGCTGATTAGATTAAACTAATGTTATTATTGAGGACAATCTTGGGTTACGTAAATAATTTACATATATTATGATTCTGTATGTCATTTGAGTAATTGTTTAGTCAACATTTGTTCTGTATTATATTCTTTTAATGCTACTTGATCTTGTTGAGTTGTATAAAGTGTCTTCAGGTTTCACAGTAGCTTGATTATGTGTGGTCTTGTCCTTATTTTGGCCTTTATATAGTATAGATTTATGAGTAGCTGATATGATTCATAAAGCTGGTTGCATGCATTTTACCAGGTGCCTCCAAAATGTGATATGATCTGGTTGCTAGGGGTGTGCAAAAAAACCGTAACCGTTAACCGTAACCGTTAACCGTAAATAACCGGGTCATGTTAACGGTTTTTTTACCGAACCGTTTACATTAACGGTTACGGTTACCGTACCGTTAACATTAACGGTTAACGGTTACGGTTACGGTTACGAAATTTCCTTAACGGTTAACCGTCGGTAACCGATAATTTTATTTTAAATTAAAAAAAAAAACTAAAACCTAAAACTAAAACCTAAGACTCAAAACCTAAAACTCAAATGCTACAGCCGGCGGCATCATCTTCCAAACATAAACATTTTCTTCCATTTTCACAAGTTCACACATATATCACGAACGTTGGTGGTGGACTGGCGGTGCTACTCGACGGTCGACGGTAGCCGGTAGGGGTGTCGCATATATAACAGATTAACAGGTATATTATACTCCATTATTCCGTAATTGGTATTTGGTAATTTGGTATGAATGCTTGTCTGCGTAAATCAACTCTTGTTGCTCAAATCCCTAGCAATTTTCCTCTTTTGGGTAACTCCAGTCTCCACCGTAAATCATTCTACAATATACAATCTACAATTTTCCTCAGACATTCTACAATCTACACATTAGACTCACCTACGCACGTCCCACTTAGTCACTGTGCTGCTGGGAGTGCTGGGAGTGTTGCTGCGGTGCTGTTGGAGTGCTGGGAGTGTTGCTGCGCCTGCTGGGAGTGTGCTACGGTGCTGTTGTCTAATGTCTACTGCTGTAGTGCTGTGTGTTGTGTGCTGTCTGATGGAGATGCTGCTGGGAGTGTTGTTGCGCCTGCTAGGAGTGCTTCTGTATGTTGTCTGCTGGCAGCAGCCTGGGAGTGTGCTAGTGTGCTACTGTGTTGGCATGGCTGGGACTCTAGGAGTGTTTCTTACTTTTTTTTTTTATTTCAATTAAACTTCTTTGTATTCAAAATCATATGTTAAAGAATTTATGACATGTAATGATTGTAATCATGTATTGTAAACTTGTTGTAAACCTAAAACTTGTAATCTAGCATTTAAGTTAATTTAATAAGTTAACAAGAGTCAAAGAAAAACAATGGAAAAATTAATTACGGTTAGCGGTTAACCGCTAACCGTACCGTTAAGTAACGGTAACCGGTTCACCGGTTACCGTTACTTAACGGTACGGTTACGGTTACCAATTTCTCATAACCGTTATAACGGTTACCGTACCGTTAAGCCTTAACGGTACGGTTAACCGTTAATGAACACCCCTACTGGTTGCATGCATTTTACCAGGTGTACATATATTTATACGTGTACATACATTTTATAAGTTACTTCACCAATATATTATCCTCATTCTTCATGCGTCAATCTGACTACAATCGTCAATTTCTACCTTCCCCAAAACTTCCAAATCTCCTTCATATCTTTGTTATTCACGCTCGATAAACTGGTAAGTTTGATTTTATTCTGAACTTTTTTCCCTATGTTTTTTTTATTACTTATTGAAAGTTGTTGGATTTACATTTGTTCTAAGCATTTCATGACCGGTATGGTGTACATTCCTACATCTTTTTGTGTTTACCAATGAAGTGAGTGCATATCAAAAACTATTATGTTAACGTTGCACTTCATGCATATGAGCGTCTTAACTTCATTAGCATTTACATATTTCAATCACACCTAATTTGGCCAAATTAAACAAACCCCACACCACTATTAAGAAATAAATTGCACCGTCGGCTAATTATCTGGTAAACCCGTTGGAATATTTTAACGGGTTTTATTGTTTAGATTATGGTTTAATTGAAATAATATGTTTCCAATTGTTGGCATACTGTAAACCCTTGTTCAATTGAAGTGAGATTTTGATCTTGAGAGTAATGATTATGATGAGAAAGACTGTTTTTATATATAGTATAGATTTATTTTGGGTTCATGTATGCTTACCAGAACTCGGCTAGACGACTGATGGGTTTCTTCCCTAATGATGATGAGGTAGCTAAGTTCAAGAAGCAGCTTAAACAGTGATTTATTCAAGAATTGGGAACATTTTGAGTCTGTTTTTAATGCAATGAAATCAATCTTATGAATATTTTAATGGGTTTTATTGTTTAGATTATGGTTTAATTGAAATAATATGTTTCCAATTGTTGGGATTTTTGGAATAAAACACCCGCATTTGGACCTATTTTGAGACGTGGGTTTCTAAAATTAAGAGATTGTATGAAATGTTAGCAATGTAATTTCTAATTTTACTGCTAACATTGCAGTAAAATTATTTTGTCAAACTCTCTTAGATTAGATGAAGCAATGAGCATAAAATTCTTAAATTTTTTTGGGTTTTGTTCCTTACTTTATACCTTACTTATGCTTGGTGCTGAGAAAGCATATTCTTTGCAGTAGGAAATTTTATAGTAAGTTTTATAGTAATATGGTTGGATGTTGAGCACATTATTTATTTAATCTTTATTTAATTTCACTAATCCTTAGACATTCTGCAGTTTTCCCATCAATTTGTTGGACTTCTAATACTTGACATTTAACTCAAAGATTTATTTCTTTATCCTAGCTGATTAGATTAAACTAATGTTATTATTGAGGACAATCTTGGGTTACGTAAATAATTTACATATATTATGATTCTGTATGTCATTTGAGTAATTGTTTAGTCAACATTTGTTCTGTATTATATTCTTTTAATGCTACTTGATCTTGTTGAGTTGTATAAAGTGTCTTCAGGTTTCACAGTAGCTTGATTATGTGTGGTCTTGTCCTTATTTTGGCCTTTATATAGTATAGATTTATGAGTAGCTGATATGATTCATAAAGCTGGTTGCATGCATTTTACCAGGTGCCTCCAAAATGTGATATGATCTGGTTGCATGCATTTTACCAGGTGTACATATATTTATACGTGTACATACATTTTATAAGTTACTTCACCAATATATTATCCTCATTCTTCATGCGTCAATCTGACTACAATCGTCAATTTCTACCTTCCCCAAAACTTCCAAATCTCCTTCATATCTTTGTTATTCACGCTCGATAAACTGGTAAGTTTGATTTTATTCTGAACTTTTTTCCCTATGTTTTTTTTATTACTTATTGAAAGTTGTTGGATTTACATTTGTTCTAAGCATTTCATGACCGGTATGGTGTACATTCCTACATCTTTTTGTGTTTACCAATGAAGTGAGTGCATATCAAAAACTATTATGTTAACGTTGCACTTCATGCATATGAGCGTCTTAACTTCATTAGCATTTACATATTTCAATCACACCTAATTTGGCCAAATTAAACAAACCCCACACCACTATTAAGAAATAAATTGCACCGTCGGCTAATTATCTGGTAAACCCGTTGGAATATTTTAACGGGTTTTATTGTTTAGATTATGGTTTAATTGAAATAATATGTTTCCAATTGTTGGCATACTGTAAACCCTTGTTCAATTGAAGTGAGATTTTGATCTTGAGAGTAATGATTATGATGAGAAAGACTGTTTTTATATATAGTATAGATTTATTTTGGGTTCATGTATGCTTACCAGAACTCGGCTAGACGACTGATGGGTTTCTTCCCTAATGATGATGAGGTAGCTAAGTTCAAGAAGCAGCTTAAACAGTGATTTATTCAAGAATTGGGAACATTTTGAGTCTGTTTTTAATGCAATGAAATCAATCTTATGAATATTTTAATGGGTTTTATTGTTTAGATTATGGTTTAATTGAAATAATATGTTTCCAATTGTTGGGATTTTTGGAATAAAACACCCGCATTTGGACCTATTTTGAGACGTGGGTTTCTAAAATTAAGAGATTGTATGAAATGTTAGCAATGTAATTTCTAATTTTACTGCTAACATTGCAGTAAAATTATTTTGTCAAACTCTCTTAGATTAGATGAAGCAATGAGCATAAAATTCTTAAATTTTTTTGGGTTTTGTTCCTTACTTTATACCTTACTTATGCTTGGTGCTGAGAAAGCATATTCTTTGCAGTAGGAAATTTTATAGTAAGTTTTATAGTAATATGGTTGGATGTTGAGCACATTATTTATTTAATCTTTATTTAATTTCACTAATCCTTAGACATTCTGCAGTTTTCCCATCAATTTGTTGGACTTCTAATACTTGACATTTAACTCAAAGATTTATTTCTTTATCCTAGCTGATTAGATTAAACTAATGTTATTATTGAGGACAATCTTGGGTTACGTAAATAATTTACATATATTATGATTCTGTATGTCATTTGAGTAATTGTTTAGTCAACATTTGTTCTGTATTATATTCTTTTAATGCTACTTGATCTTGTTGAGTTGTATAAAGTGTCTTCAGGTTTCACAGTAGCTTGATTATGTGTGGTCTTGTCCTTATTTTGGCCTTTATATAGTATAGATTTATGAGTAGCTGATATGATTCATAAAGCTGGTTGCATGCATTTTACCAGGTGCCTCCAAAATGTGATATGATCTGGTTGCATGCATTTTACCAGGTGTACATATATTTATACGTGTACATACATTTTATAAGTTACTTCACCAATATATTATCCTCATTCTTCATGCGTCAATCTGACTACAATCGTCAATTTCTACCTTCCCCAAAACTTCCAAATCTCCTTCATATCTTTGTTATTCACGCTCGATAAACTGGTAAGTTTGATTTTATTCTGAACTTTTTTCCCTATGTTTTTTTTATTACTTATTGAAAGTTGTTGGATTTACATTTGTTCTAAGCATTTCATGACCGGTATGGTGTACATTCCTACATCTTTTTGTGTTTACCAATGAAGTGAGTGCATATCAAAAACTATTATGTTAACGTTGCACTTCATGCATATGAGCGTCTTAACTTCATTAGCATTTACATATTTCAATCACACCTAATTTGGCCAAATTAAACAAACCCCACACCACTATTAAGAAATAAATTGCACCGTCGGCTAATTATCTGGTAAACCCGTTGGAATATTTTAACGGGTTTTATTGTTTAGATTATGGTTTAATTGAAATAATATGTTTCCAATTGTTGGCATACTGTAAACCCTTGTTCAATTGAAGTGAGATTTTGATCTTGAGAGTAATGATTATGATGAGAAAGACTGTTTTTATATATAGTATAGATTTATTTTGGGTTCATGTATGCTTACCAGAACTCGGCTAGACGACTGATGGGTTTCTTCCCTAATGATGATGAGGTAGCTAAGTTCAAGAAGCAGCTTAAACAGTGATTTATTCAAGAATTGGGAACATTTTGAGTCTGTTTTTAATGCAATGAAATCAATCTTATGAATATTTTAATGGGTTTTATTGTTTAGATTATGGTTTAATTGAAATAATATGTTTCCAATTGTTGGGATTTTTGGAATAAAACACCCGCATTTGGACCTATTTTGAGACGTGGGTTTCTAAAATTAAGAGATTGTATGAAATGTTAGCAATGTAATTTCTAATTTTACTGCTAACATTGCAGTAAAATTATTTTGTCAAACTCTCTTAGATTAGATGAAGCAATGAGCATAAAATTCTTAAATTTTTTTGGGTTTTGTTCCTTACTTTATACCTTACTTATGCTTGGTGCTGAGAAAGCATATTCTTTGCAGTAGGAAATTTTATAGTAAGTTTTATAGTAATATGGTTGGATGTTGAGCACATTATTTATTTAATCTTTATTTAATTTCACTAATCCTTAGACATTCTGCAGTTTTCCCATCAATTTGTTGGACTTCTAATACTTGACATTTAACTCAAAGATTTATTTCTTTATCCTAGCTGATTAGATTAAACTAATGTTATTATTGAGGACAATCTTGGGTTACGTAAATAATTTACATATATTATGATTCTGTATGTCATTTGAGTAATTGTTTAGTCAACATTTGTTCTGTATTATATTCTTTTAATGCTACTTGATCTTGTTGAGTTGTATAAAGTGTCTTCAGGTTTCACAGTAGCTTGATTATGTGTGGTCTTGTCCTTATTTTGGCCTTTATATAGTATAGATTTATGAGTAGCTGATATGATTCATAAAGCTGGTTGCATGCATTTTACCAGGTGCCTCCAAAATGTGATATGATCTGGTTGCATGCATTTTACCAGGTGTACATATATTTATACGTGTACATACATTTTATAAGTTACTTCACCAATATATTATCCTCATTCTTCATGCGTCAATCTGACTACAATCGTCAATTTCTACCTTCCCCAAAACTTCCAAATCTCCTTCATATCTTTGTTATTCACGCTCGATAAACTGGTAAGTTTGATTTTATTCTGAACTTTTTTCCCTATGTTTTTTTTATTACTTATTGAAAGTTGTTGGATTTACATTTGTTCTAAGCATTTCATGACCGGTATGGTGTACATTCCTACATCTTTTTGTGTTTACCAATGAAGTGAGTGCATATCAAAAACTATTATGTTAACGTTGCACTTCATGCATATGAGCGTCTTAACTTCATTAGCATTTACATATTTCAATCACACCTAATTTGGCCAAATTAAACAAACCCCACACCACTATTAAGAAATAAATTGCACCGTCGGCTAATTATCTGGTAAACCCGTTGGAATATTTTAACGGGTTTTATTGTTTAGATTATGGTTTAATTGAAATAATATGTTTCCAATTGTTGGCATACTGTAAACCCTTGTTCAATTGAAGTGAGATTTTGATCTTGAGAGTAATGATTATGATGAGAAAGACTGTTTTTATATATAGTATAGATTTATTTTGGGTTCATGTATGCTTACCAGAACTCGGCTAGACGACTGATGGGTTTCTTCCCTAATGATGATGAGGTAGCTAAGTTCAAGAAGCAGCTTAAACAGTGATTTATTCAAGAATTGGGAACATTTTGAGTCTGTTTTTAATGCAATGAAATCAATCTTATGAATATTTTAATGGGTTTTATTGTTTAGATTATGGTTTAATTGAAATAATATGTTTCCAATTGTTGGGATTTTTGGAATAAAACACCCGCATTTGGACCTATTTTGAGACGTGGGTTTCTAAAATTAAGAGATTGTATGAAATCTTAGCAATGTAATTTCTAATTTTACTGCTAACATTGCAGTAAAATTATTTTGTCAAACTCTCTTAGATTAGATGAAGCAATGAGCATAAAATTCTTAAATTTTTTTGGGTTTTGTTCCTTACTTTATACCTTACTTATGCTTGGTGCTGAGAAAGCATATTCTTTGCAGTAGGAAATTTTATAGTAAGTTTTATAGTAATATGGTTGGATGTTGAGCACATTATTTATTTAATCTTTATTTAATTTCACTAATCCTTAGACATTCTGCAGTTTTCCCATCAATTTGTTGGACTTCTAATACTTGACATTTAACTCAAAGATTTATTTCTTTATCCTAGCTGATTAGATTAAACTAATGTTATTATTGAGGACAATCTTGGGTTACGTAAATAATTTACATATATTATGATTCTGTATGTCATTTGAGTAATTGTTTAGTCAACATTTGTTCTGTATTATATTCTTTTAATGCTACTTGATCTTGTTGAGTTGTATAAAGTGTCTTCAGGTTTCACAGTAGCTTGATTATGTGTGGTCTTGTCCTTATTTTGGCCTTTATATAGTATAGATTTATGAGTAGCTGATATGATTCATAAAGCTGGTTGCATGCATTTTACCAGGTGCCTCCAAAATGTGATATGATCTGGTTGCATGCATTTTACCAGGTGTACATATATTTATACGTGTACATACATTTTATAAGTTACTTCACCAATATATTATCCTCATTCTTCATGCGTCAATCTGACTACAATCGTCAATTTCTACCTTCCCCAAAACTTCCAAATCTCCTTCATATCTTTGTTATTCACGCTCGATAAACTGGTAAGTTTGATTTTATTCTGAACTTTTTTCCCTATGTTTTTTTTATTACTTATTGAAAGTTGTTGGATTTACATTTGTTCTAAGCATTTCATGACCGGTATGGTGTACATTCCTACATCTTTTTGTGTTTACCAATGAAGTGAGTGCATATCAAAAACTATTATGTTAACGTTGCACTTCATGCATATGAGCGTCTTAACTTCATTAGCATTTACATATTTCAATCACACCTAATTTGGCCAAATTAAACAAAACCCACACCACTATTAAGAAATAAATTGAGCATTCAACCAAAAAGCAGAGTATATTCTACCAATTCTGATCTCAACATAATGTTCTATGGCTTGAACTATATCAAACCCAAATCACAGAACAAAAGGTTAAAACTTGAATTATTACAAAAGCCAACAAATTTATGCATATTTTGGGAAAAATAAGACAAGTAAATAAAAATTATTACACTTTAAAACATCTCCCAAAAGTATAATCCAAATTTTGGAAAAACAACACATGGCTCAAATAATTGCTTGAGCCGTCAAACAATGCTAAGGTTATAAGTATTCATAATATGGCACACTAAGAAACCATCTACATGCTTCGTAAGTGTCATTATATAGCCCATGGAAATTGTATTTAAAAAAGTACCAATTGCTCCATAAATTTATTTGGTGCTGTAGTTTGGTACACCCTTGTGCCTAAACTTCCTACTTAATATTAAAATATCTATACATAAAAAATAAATAAAAAGAAAAAGAAAAAAAAAGATGGGCAAAAAAGGATTAGGACATTGAAGTTGATGATTTAGGGCCAGCTGTGAAGTGGGATAGACCCAAGTTCCAGGGACCCAAGTTCACGTGCAAATCATGCTACCAAGTTAGCATCTCAGCCACGTGTCCAAAATGTCTGCTTTCTTAAAGTTAAAGATCTTACCAACACATGTCGTCATCTCAAAAACCAAATAAACTACACGAGGTTTCAACATTTTCTAGAAGCTTGTTGAAATTAAATTGCATCCTCAAATTTAATATCCTACATTTATTTATCTGAAATACCCCTCGGTTATAAATTTTCCACCTCATGATAGTTACTTCGCCTACGGATTTCGTCTTCCAGAATCCAGGTTTATGTCGTAGGAGACTGACTTGGAGTTTCAGGAAACATACAAAGTTTATTTTACAAAAAAAAAAAAATTCGTTAATTTGCTGTAACCAAATTGTAAGAATGTTATTATAACTCAGTGATGTTCGTAATAAAATTTAAATATTGACAATATTAATATTAACTACACATTTGATTCCAAGACTACATAACCTTATATTTTCGATGTGAATATAATAACATTTAATATTTCCTTTTTGGATTGTATAGGTTTTACCTTAAGGATTAGAGGACAATACTACAAAAAGGCAGCTAAAGTCGTAACACAAAGAGTACTTTATAACAGGTAAATGTTATTCATTTTTATACAAGTGTATATGTTCCGTAGTATTTATAAATACTATATGCATTAACATCGATTTCTATAATATACAACTAGGTGTAAGCAAAATGTTATATAATAAATGCATACAGAATTAAAATGTATGTACTCCCATCTCCTTCCATGTAAAATACGAAATACCACCGGTTACTTACCATGAATGTATGGCAAACTTCTTTCTTTTAACATGTTACTTTACTTAAGTTAACAAATTCTAATAAAAAAAATTTCTTTTAAATGAAAGGTATGAAAAGACCACCACAATACGCATATATTCTTCCTTTGCCAACAATTTGCAAGTATTGTGGGGCCAAAATCTTTAGAAATGAATCCGTTAATTTCTGTTGTAACCAAGGTGAAATTTGGTTAGCGTAGAGCCAAATGCCAGATAAACTACGTTACCTGTTCATGTCTCCAGAAACCATCTCTCAAAATTTCCGAAAGTATATAATTCTATACAATCGGCTATTTGCATTCACTTCTTTTGGAGTTAAGAAAGACAAGGAACTGGCTCAAAGGAATCGTGGTATATACACTTTCAAGGTTCAAGGACAGGTTTGCCATTATATTAATGACATACATCTAAATGATGAATATCCGAGATACCTTCAGCTATACTTTTATGATACAGACATAGAATTCCAACATCGACTACGAGCTTCTGATGACCTTGATCCAAGTGTTATCTATCTATTAATGGAATTAATGGAGTTAAATCCATATGCAAGATTTTTCCGGTCGCTTAAGGATTCCCAAATAAGCGAGACAAGTCAAATCATAATTCGATCTGACCCCGATCATGATCAACGTACCCACAACGCTCCTACTGTTTCACAAGTTGCTGCTATTTGGGTTGAAGATGGAGGGTTTTCAGGACCTCTTCAACGTGATATTGTTGTACGTTCATTTTTAGGCAAAAACCAGCGCATACTTCATTACCAAGGATGTTATGATCCTCTACAATACCCTATTATATTTCCCCATGGAGAAAGCGGATGGCATCAACACATATATAGGTACAAGAAAAAAACTCGAAAACAAGAGCGAAACCAGATACATCACCCAACTGAAATGGTTCTTCAAACAGTTGATGATCTCCTAGATGTTGCAGAACAAGGTATGTACTACAGCTTCTTCATACAAAATGGAATACATTAAATAGTGAAATTTTATTAACTTGTTATGCTTTCATGAACAAAATATACTACAGGACCTCGGTCATCAACTTCAGGTGGAAAAGTCTCTTGCCGAGAATATTACTGCTTTCGACTACAAATCAGAATAAAAGATACTTCATATTTGCTACGCTGTGGTCGTTTATTGCAACAATATATTGTTGACATGTATATTAAAATTGAGACGGCGCGTCTTGATTTCCTCCGACTCCATCAAGAAACAATCAGAGCTGAATATTACCAAGGAATAATGGATAGTATTGTTGCAGGAGTATGGCATGGCTCAAATGTTGGACATCGATTTATTCTTCCTCCTTCTTTTATCGGTGGACCACGAGATATGCGGCGAAGGTATCTTGATGCAATGGCCTTAGTTCAGCACTTTGGAAAACCTGATATTTTCTTAACTATGACGTGTAATCCATCATGGCCTGAAATTAAAGATGAATTACTTCCCCACGAAGAAGTGCAGAATAGATCTGATCTTATAGCATGAGTTTTTCATGCAAAGCTAATGGAGTTGAAAATAGATATTGTGAACAAGAAATTATTTGGGGAAGTTGCTGCATATATCTATGTTATTGAATTCCAAAAGCGAGGCTTACCTCATGCTCATTTTCTTATTATCCTAGATTCATCCTCCAAAATTAGATCTCCCGATCAATATGATGACCATGTGCGTGCTGAAATACCTAATCAAGTAGATAACCAACATCTTTATGATGTTGTATTGAAGCATATGATGCATGGTCCATGTGGAAAGGAGAATCCCAGGAATGTATGCATGAAGGACGGAAGGTGTACAAAACATTATCCTCGTAGCTTTGCGAACACAACGACAAATAGTCAAAATTCCTATCCCATATACAGGCGCCGCGATGATGGAAAGCAGTTTACTGTCCGAGGGGTAAGAGTTGATAATAAATGGGTAATTCCATATAATCCGTATTTGCTAGCAAAATATGATTGCCATATCAATGTTGAGATTTGCTCGACAATTAAGGCAGTCAAGTATCTGTACAAATATGTGTACAAAGGCCACGATCGTGTGTCGTTCGCTGTAGGAAGTTCTGCAAGAAACAACAACATTGCCGATGAGATTACAACTTTCCAAACAGCTCGATGGATATCACCGCCTGAAGCCGCATGGAGGATCTTTAGATTTCCTCTCAACAACATACATCCAAATGTTGTTTCACTGCAAATCCACCTACCAAATATGCAGACTGTAGTATTCTAGTCGGAATCTAATTTACAGAGTGTCCTAGATGATTCTGGAAGGAAAAGAACAATGCTTACTGAATTCTTTGCCCAGAATCGAGTTGATAGCTTTGCATGTACATTATTATATCAAGAATTTCCTCGACATTATACCTGGCATTCAAAAAAGAATGAAAAGTTCTGGAAAAGACGCGAAGCAGGTGCTGCAATTGGTCGATTAGTTTACGCGAACCCAATAGAGGGCGAACGTTACTACTTGCGTCTCCTACTTGCAAACGTCCGTGGATCTTTATCATTTGACGATTTGCTTACTGTCAACTACGTAAAATATAGCTCCTTCCAAGAAGCAGCATTTCACAGAGGTTTACTTGAATCCGATGACTCTATTGATCAATGCTTGCAAGAGGCAACTCGGATACAAATGCCGTCAGCATTGCGGCGATTGTTTGCGACTCTACTTGTGTATTGCAATCCTGAAAATCCCAGCTCACTGTGGAATAAGTACTATACACAACTTTCTAAAGATTTCAGTCGCACGTTCCCTTCAAGTGCACAGAAAGTCCGCAAAATGACAGTAAAATGTATTCGCTACCTTGTTGAGTCAATGGGAAAGAGTTTCGAGATCTTCAATTTCAGAACACATGATTTAGTAGAGGACAAAGATGAGCACCGGATGAAAGAAATTGATGAAGAGCTACGTATTCCCATAAGGGAAGAAGAGATAAGTGCTGTTGATTTGTTAAATAAAGAACAAAAAAAGGCTTACAATATTATTTATGATAGAATATTGCACAATAAGCCAGCATCTTATTTTGTTGATGGCCCTGCTGGTACAGGTAAAACCTTCCTTTACTCAACATTGCTTGCCAATGTAAGAGCAAAGGGTTTTATTACTCTAGCAGTGGCAACTTCAGGGATTGTTGCATCAAGCATGGCTGGTGGAAGAACAGCAAATTCCCGTTTCAAAATTCCTCTAGATGTTGGAGATAATCAGAGCCCCAACATTTCAAAGCAGAGCGCACTTGCAGAACTCATTCGTATCTCGCGACTTATAATATGGGATGAAGCCTCAATGGCTAGACGACAGACTATAGAATACTTTGACAGGCTACTACAGGACATTTGTTCATCAAACCGACTATTCGGGGGGAAAACCATTGTATTTGGAGGTGATTTCAGACAGGTATTGCCAGTAATACCAAAAGGAAGTTTACGGGAGGTTATTGACACCAGCTTTGTCATGTCTCCTCTCTGGGAAAAGTTACGAAAAATCCGCTTGACTGAAAATATGAGGGCGATTCACGATCCAGCTTTTTGTGATTTCGTATTAAACATCGGTAATGGGTCACCCCCTTTTGAAGATGGGAAGGACATAACATTTCCCTTGTCGTTCGTCGTCCCTTACAACAATGACCAGTCATCTATTTCTCTGTTGATTAGAAGTGTGTTTCTTGACGTGTCTAGAAATGATCAAAATGTTCTCCTTATGACGAAAAAAGCAATTTTAACTCCTAAGAATGAAGATACCGATAAAATAAACTCTATTATGGTGTTGCAACAACCAGGTGATGTATATGAATACAAGAGTTTTGATTCAGGAGTCGATGATTCAGCAGAGCAATACCCTCTTGAATTCCTCAATACTCTAAGCCCAGCAGGTCTTCCACCCCATCAACTACTTTTGAAGAAAAATAGTCCAGTTATTCTTCTACGCAATTTGGATCCAAGTTCTGGGTTATGCAATGGTACAAGGTTGATATGTAAGGCGTTCTATCCTAATGTTATTGATGCAGAAATTACTACCGGACATCACATAGGTGAACGTGTTTTCATACCACGTATACCACTAGAACCATCAATGGCAGATAAATACCCTTTCAGATTCAAGCGCAAACAATTTCCAGTTAAATTGAGTTTTGCGATGACAATAAACAAGTCTCAGGGACAAACGTTGGATCGAGTTGGCATATACTTACCACAACAAGTATATTCTCATGGCCAGTTATATGTAGCTCTATCTCGTGCAAAAAAAGGAAGCGATGTTATAATATCTATAAAGCCAAAAACTTCAGCACCCGACAACTGGAGGCAAACAAAAAATATTGTTTGCTATGAAATATTGAAGCAAGCTGGCATTTTGTAGAATAATTATGCAGATACACTTGTTTTGTAAACTAAAGACCATGGAATATAGTTTCATACTTTTTTGTAGATATTATATACTATATTATGAATCATTATTAACTACACTTTTTTTGTATATTTTTTTCCTTACCTCTTCATAACTACTATCTGCTATAAAATAATGAAGCAAAATTATATCCTGTAGAAACATACGCCTACCATTTATGCAAAAACACATGTTTTGTATGGAAGAAAATAAATTATAGCTTGCATTATTCATTTTTTGTGTACATTTTGTCTACTAAATTCAGAATTGTACTTACGTACGCCTTTATTCATTTTTCGTATTAGGTACTTAAATTTGCTACATTTGACATGTTGTAAATTTTTACTATTCTATTGAGAAGATAGACTACAATTCGCGTAATTTTATTTCATGTACATTTTGTGTATTAAATTTCCATAAATGATTATAGTTTTGCTGAAAATATTTTTTCTCAGGACAAGAATAAGTAAAATAGGCATGGCTCTTCAAAGAATAACACTTGGCAATTTGACAGAGCAGAGCAGAAACTTCACAACGATAGCCACTTTAGTACGCAAACATCCTCCTACAACTTCTCGCAGTGGATCCGCAAAGTTGCAGCAACTTATACTTGAAAATGAAGAGGTACGTTTTTACAATATAAAATCATTCACCTACTTGGTATAATAATATAACGATTTCAAGTTTTTGTTAATCAGATGTATTCTTACATTTTTGTAAGCAGAATATACAGATGAAAGCTGTTGTATTTGGAGAAGATATTGAACTGTTCAAGGATATTCTTGTCCAAGGAAGGGAATATGAAATAACAAATCCCACAATCACCCGAATCCCGGAAATGTTTAGAAGGAATAACCAAATTTACCAAATGATAATTAACTCAAGAACACATATAAAAGCAATAGGAGATGCATCTGAAACATCATCATTTCTTGTGCCTCTTACTCCAGTTGCAAATTACATTAGTAGAAATGATCGAATAGGTACTACACTGACCCTAATATCACATTAATGTCTAAAAATTTGGAAATTTCTAATTGAAAATTCTTTTGGCATTTAATTCTCTATATTGTTCTTTACTAGATATTATTGCTATAGCAATTCATGTGCATCCAAAAGATATGTTCCATAGACGAGACACAGGAATATCTTACTCAGTGCGCAGAAT
The DNA here is from genome assembly GCA_026401315.1 of Dysphania ambrosioides. Classification (NCBI taxonomy): domain Eukaryota; kingdom Viridiplantae; phylum Streptophyta; class Magnoliopsida; order Caryophyllales; family Amaranthaceae; genus Dysphania; species Dysphania ambrosioides. Next base: position 5,000,695 of record CM048658.1, on the reverse strand, counting down.
AGAATTGGTGGATTTTGAGTAAGAATTTTTCAACTAAATAATTCTATGCAAATTTGATTATAATATTGGTTATAACATAAAATTAGGTACTATGATAAAAATATTAGGTTACAACCTGTCCAATTATCGGTATGGAACACATTAGTTGACAACGAAGCTGAAGAAGTTGCTCAAATAATACATTCCCTGCCTATTGTAGAAGTTTCACGAGTTAAAGCATCTTCTTTCAAAGGTATGAAATACAAGTATATATATATGTAGGAATGTTTTTTCCTGTCTTTATTTACCATATAATATAATCTTGCAGGTGGAGTATTTAACACTACTTTCCCTTCTACAATTAAAATAAATCCCAACACTCCTGCTGCACAATTGCTTCGTGACTGGTAAATTATTCTACAAACTACTTGTAAATTATATATATATATATATATATATATATATATAATTATTATCTTAAATTGTAGGGCTGCAAACCATGCAGACGACATTGCTACTACACTAAGAAGATTCGTAACGGATCCAGGACAAAGTTCCCGACATATTGATTGGTCGATCCCAATTAATCTTATTCAAGACCAAAAGGTCTGTGAGAACTATAATAAATCACACCTATATCAATAACCTAATAAAATAATGACTCTTTAATACTAAACAAAATTTTTCACACCAGTCAGACACGACTGTGTGGATTGCAGGAAGAGTTACTAATATTACCAACAAGAATAGCGTCATATATACTGCTTGCAGCGTCTGTAACAGGAGAAGTGATGCCGCAAGAGATACTACTTTCACATGCACGTCTACTTCAAGGCCACATGTTGGAACATCTGAACCTCGGTTAGAAATCAAACGAACCCATAACATTAATACTATATATTTCACTCACAAATTTGCATAAAGTATTAACAACATTTGTAATTCAATATTAGGTGTGTTTTGCATCTTGATTTTGAAGATGCTAGCGGAAGCATACCAATTACCCTATTTGGCCATCTTGCTGAACAAGTTCTAAGTGCAGATGCTCACAAAATGGCTATACTATCTTCACAGGTATTACTAACTTGAATTCCGTAATTATATAAAATGGTTAATATAAAGTTTAACATCAAAGTGTATTTTTAGGATCGAAGGTCTTTTATTGATAATCGCATAAGAGAACTCCATGACAAGTCCTTTAGAATTGAATTGACCATATACACACTTGGAGAAGATTCTCAGCAACAACGTTGGAAAGCTAAGCGCGTTGTGAGTGACGAATCTTGATTTAGAAATGTATGCTATACACTAGCCGTCATTGTTCTAAATAAATTTATATTGTTGTAGAATATGTTCAATTTTATCGAATTACTACCCTTATAAGATTTGTTTTTGCTTATCTTAAAGTATGTTTCAAAAAAAAAAAACTTCCCTATAACATATGAAATGTTTTTTCCCCTCTAAGAATCATCTCCTACTATGATATCAATATACAATATTCTCTTAAATATTGTAAGCAAATATTTATGAAGTTCTTTTTTCTGTAACTACTACTTCTTAATATTAAATGTCCTTGCATAAACGACGATACATTATGTACATGACATGTTTACTTTTACAAACCACATGTAATCATAATAATGTAATATCTTTTTATTTGACATGTAGTTTTAAAGACGTCTACCTTCAGACACGTAACCCAAATGCATTCACATAAAACCACACGTATACTGTTGTCTCACAACAAAATAGTATTGTCTACATGACACATATACTGTTAAAAACAACACGTAGTCCTATTGATACAATATCTACTTATTTGACACGTATTTTACAATGCACCAACCTTTAGACACGTATATGAAATGCATACTTATCATGTATACATTTAATAGTCCTATAACTTCTCTATAAATATGATAACTCAATACATATTTTTACAATATACACTTACTAATTCTCAATGGAAGAACCGCGTCGAATAATAGAAGTAAACATCAAAATAATATTGTACGATGTACTAACACAATTAGGATTGCCAAAAGCAGAGTATGGAATTCATGCGGTAACAGATGATGAGATGAGAGCATATATCGATATACATGGTATTCCTAATACCTCAAGTGCTGTGAGGTTTATTGGAACGCCAGCTACTCGACTTGGTGCCTCACAACAAAATGCTGCTAGACAGGCCATCAAATTTCTCCAACAAATATACAACATCGACGTTGGAGATTATAATTATTACCAGCTAAAACTAGAAGAGCAAAATAATGAGCAACTGCTGCAGCAAATATCAACCAACTTGAGCAAACTTACACTGTAAATATGTTTAGAAATGTCTGTTTTATTATACTATATTATTCAATTTCATCCGTAATGTTCTCTTTTAATATATTGTAAATTATTATACGCAAAATAAAAAACTTTCGAGTATTTATATGATATATTAGTATAATTTTATATTTAACACACAAATAACCATAATAAGTCATGTTGGCTGCCGCGTGCGTAGCACGCGGTGGTCCAACTAGTTTTAATAAAAAAAAAAAGGATAAGAGAGTAAATAATCATTTCTAGTTTTCGCTTGTAGATAGGAATGACAATGGATTTGAGTCGGAGCGGATCCAACAAAATCCAAATCCGATCCGAAAAGTTTGCGTACCTTAATTTTGGATCCGAATCCGCAAACTTCGACTCCGATCTGTCAGACCTCTGAATCCGATCCGTCGGACCTTTGAATTTGATCCAAAATTTAATATTTCCTTACCTGTTTTTTTATTAATTTCATTACTAATACTTAAGTTCATTTATAATATACAAAGTAAATTAAAAAAAAATTACAACACAAGCAAATATCATGTTTTTTTTTGTGTTATTATATTAGGCTTTTTTAATACTAGCCTCGATACTACTAACTCGGATCAGACTATCGAATTTAGATCACAATCAGGTCAAATGTAATACAATATCCGAATCCAACCCATCTCCTACTCGGAGTCGGAGTTTTTTTTATCTAATTCAAAGTCGGAGTTTTTTTAATGGGTTAGGATCGGACTTTTTCCTTCGGATCGGATCAAACTCGGTTCGGATTCGGATTGAATTGTCATCTTACTGATAGAAAGGCTACATTAAACTTCTTTAAAAAAAAAAATCTTTTACTTTTTGCCCTTTTTGTGAGACAGCTTCTTACAGATAACAACAGGCTAAGCATCACTGCATAATTGTATTTAAACTCTTCATCATCACTCATTCATTGCAATTTGTAGGCCCAATGAAGGACTACTCACAATATGTAAATCTGTATATCAAGGATGGTGTGTATAGAATTGAAGGATGTATGAATACAAATATTTCCTACGCCAAGAAAGTAGATTGAATGGCTGTTATGCCATGCGAATGAAGACTAAGCACAATCAACCAAAATAAAAATAATAAAGCGGAAAGATGGGGGGAAATAATAAGACAAAGAATCAACCAAATGAGGGTAAAACTAAATACACACTATAAACCAACCCAATTTTAGCAAATCTTGATCTTGAACTTCTGCTTATATACTACGTTCGGTCTGCTTTCTGCAGGATCTCTCACCATGTACGAGGGCTGGGCATATCGGACTAACAAGAAAGGTATAATTAATGAGAGTATATCCCTGAAAAAGAAGGTAATTTACTTCTCTCCTGAATTTCTAGAAGAAAGTGTTTCTGCAACTCTAACTTCGCGTTTTTTCTTACTACGCGAACTTCTTTTTCTGGTTCGAGTTTTTGGAGCCCGCTTCACTGCATGCTCTTCGACAAAGTGCTGTTCAGTAGCTATCACCTTCTCATTTGCTGGGAGTTCAGGAGGAATTTCTGGCCATGGTGTATGCTTGGCAGGCACAGTTATCTCTAATGGAGTATCAATTACCCATCTGCAAGAAAAAAACAAACATCATCACCAGGATAATCAATCAACCTCTTCAAGAGCTTCGATGATCCCAGAGTGTATCTTATTTAATTGAAAAAAAGAACTGTAAATGTGTGGACAAGCAGACAGCCCCCACATATGCAAGTACACATCTCAAAGAATTGTTGTATGGTGCCAAGAGAGGTTTAGTAAATCACTGTTAACATCACATCTGATCAGAAATTATCTGAACTGTCCTCAAATAACACTTTGCTGCAAAACCAGTGTTCGATGCTCCATATATTTAAAACAAGGGAGCTTCACTTAAAAACATGTTGGCAAACCACATCACCAATCAGTTAATCTGATTAATCACTCATGGAGTCGTGTATATGCCGTATTTCCAGGAGCAATAGGGAGTTCAAAACCAATTCTCTCTATTGTCTGGATGCTCTGCAAAATCCCTACCAAGATATTGCAGCTTGGAAGAGCAAATATAAGGAGAAAACAGCAACGTAAACTAGCTAGAATTAAATAAGCTGTTAGGGGGTGTCCTAAGTATATGCATCACAGTTAAACAGGTCAGCACTCAAGAGAGGGAGAACTCCAAATACCAGGTATAAAAAGTATGCAATGCACATGGCAAAGACACTCGAGAAAGAAAAATAACTACTACTTTTCTCCAAGGCTTAACGCACACTTGCAAGCCCCTCCTGAGATCTATAATGAAAGGTACGCCGAAACACACCGTACCCACATACTCAATACGGGTACGTCTCCAAGATCCCGGTACGGCTCGGGTACGGGTGGTTGACTATGGGTACGGCGGGGTACGTATCGGATACGGCTGGGTTATACCCAACACGTATCCAATTGATTTGGGTTTCTTGCACAACCCATCAACCCAAAACAAAACCAATATAAGTTCAGCCCATCAAATTTCATATCTAGATTCATTTCTTTTTTTTTATAGTATTACAATAGAACTTAAATCTGAAAGTAATATATAGAACGTTTCCGTCATTTCATATAATCCCTCCAAATTTTCCCTCCAAACGTCAGTTTTTACCCATTTTCAATTGAGCTTTTAATTGACTACGCTTATTTTTTTAAAGGTAGTATTACAATGTTAGTATAGGTTGTGCAAGTTATAGATATAAGGCCTCCAAATTCTCATATAAGTCTAGCCCCTCCAAACGCCAGCTATTCTTAGTTTATAAATTATTTTATTTTTTTGTTGTACACATGCCGTACCTGTGTCTAGATTTTTTGAGTTTTGTCGTTTCTCGTACCGATATCCGTATTTGGATTCGTATTGGTGCAACATAACCTGAGATGACCAGCGTTTATACATTGAGAGACAGCTTTACTAACAACTAGGCTAATAGCTCATAAAGATAATTAATAGAGTTAGAGAAGAAAATTGTGACAATTGAACACAAGGAAGCTTTCCAAACAATGATACTAAAGTGGAAGGTCGTTCATGCTACAAAACAAACACCAAATTTACACTGTGAAACAATGCCAAGCTACTACAAGATAGTTCCCCGAGTGTCAAGGGAATGACAATCAGTGACCTATCAAAGTATCAAGACATCAAGCTTCTTGTGGCACACATGGTACACTTAAGACATGACATTAAAGGATGAGTTCTTTGTACTAAGTGTATATCTTTTAAGGTTTTTAAGGCAATCGAATAGAACAGTCCAAAATATGTACAAGGAGAATCTCATAAAAGATAAAATATCAGCACTACCAATCCCTAGACCCTCGCACTCAAGGAGACAAACCATGATCAAGCAGAATAATTACAAGCATAGGATATGAGCAGTCAAATTCCAAATGAAGTGGAAGATGCTTAACTTTCACATATTCCGTAAACTTGATCCACAATGAACAGACAACTAAATACATAAATATAAGAATCAAATTCTCAGATACACGACAACAATAACATATTTTGTTTAACCAGTCGCAATCCAGGATTTCTTTTCAGGGTATGCACAATTACTTGTACAATTTATCCAGGCTTCGGTTATAAAGAAAATGACTGGGTTTATAGAAATAAAAGACTAATTAATATAAAATGACTTGATATTATAAAAGGTGACACACAGATGGATTAACATTTAGAATCTAGGGAAAATTTGTCTTTAAGGGGAAAAAAAACTGAATATCGAACACACTATGCCTAAATATATACATACATCACCGAAATCATTGAATTACAAGGTAGGCACTATGCCTCAACACATGTCAACTTCATTCTATTTTTATCAATTGTATGTAGAATGTTGGAGAACACCAATAAGAACAGGTTTAGAGAGTTCCAAACTATATCATCCAGAACACCTACTCCCACACTGTTTATGATCAACCCAATAAAATGTCAAATGTGAAAGAGCAACTTTTGGTTCCCATTGGTGCGAAGAAGTAAAACTGTTAACATTTTTACTTTACTCCCACTCTGTTAACGTTTTTACTTTACTCGCCTGTTGGTTCCCATTGGGGCGAAGAAGTAAAACTGTCCCATGTAGGAAGATTACTATGAAGGACACTTGCATGCAAGGTTTATAGGCAACTCCTATTGTCATATGGTTTTAGGATGAAATCTCACTTGATTGTGTGTGGATCACCTCTCCTATTGTCTTGAGCTTTGACCCTTGGCCCAACACCACCTTTGAACAGGCTCTAGGGATCTTAATTCTACCCCTATTTACCAGGATTACTAAAAGAACACGCTCAAGTAGCCTCAAGATGTCTTTTGGCTTACGAAGTACTTGGTTCCACAAATGTGTATATATATATATATATATATATATATATATATATATATATATATATATATATATATATATATATATATGGGTACTTAAAGTGAGAAGAATGAGTGGTAAGATCTAACGCATTGAGATTTCACATAAGAAAGTTATTGTAATAATGAAAATGGTCACTATATATAAAAATAATAATAACTTGATCAATATATGGTAAAAGAGGATCACTGTGCGTATGTAAAATATCATACGTTGGAGCTAAGAGATGAAGGGTCAATATCTCTTCTCGTATTTTTCATTTTAACTTCTACGTGTGAACCTCCTCTAGACCATTTTTGCAGTTTCTTTAACCTCTTTAACAGCTGAACTCATAAACTACTCCATTTTACATCATAAAGAGATAATGCCTTGCCAGAAACGAATAATAACATTTCCCTTTGCAAGTTTCTGAGTCCCTTTGATGCTCCCCCATAACAAAACCATAGACATATATTACAATGCCTAGAGCATTACCAAATTCATGAAATCTTAAATCTTTAAGTGTTGGGACTACAAAAAACAGTTGAATCAGTAGCATGTTACCCAGAAAAAGAGTCTAATTAAAAGTCAAGAAAATAAATCACCCCAAACGCATACATCACAGCACCAACAACTAAGCCAAGCCTAATTACCAAAAGTGTAACATCAAACTAAATGTGTAAACAGATGCCCTTGTTTTGTGCCACATGATTTGTCGACGGACACACTTGGAACATTTTCCTGGTTCATTAATGAGAATCCACAACCAATACACTTGCAGGCTATTGAATATTTATTAAAAGACTGGAAAAATCAAGCAAAATAACTTGTTCTACATCCTCAAAAAAAAGTACGGAGTAATAGTCGGTCCATGTCAACAGGGCGACTCATTAGTTTATGGAGGACCTGTTACAATTTTAAGAGGTGACTACTAACGCCTCGGTTACTAGTGTGAGACCATTTCATTTAAGACTTCTCTTGCTTTGGACTTTCAATTCTTTAGGAAAGATTAAAATCAGTTTAATGGCTTCATTTCAACCCCCGCCAAGTGCCAACCTTTTAGATAATTAAAAAGGCTACAGCATTAAGCTACCTATTTTCTGATTTCATCTTTCCAACACCATTTCCTCCTAGTGGTGGTTATAGATAGAGAGTCTTGCAACTGAATCCTCCAGCTATAAAGTTCAACTACATTACCCTAACCTACTACAGCGAACTTCATTGTAGCATTGTTCACCAAACACAGGGCGTTGTTTCTATCAGCTATTGAGAAATGAAATTACAAGTCCAAATCAGCATCATAAAATCATTTTCTTGATAGTCACCAATTCAATTTACCAAATAGATTCCTCTCAATGGATCCAACATAAGTTGCTCCAAAATGGATAACAGCAATGCCGTTCAGAAGTACACGGCAATTGAGACAACCAATAATTGCAAGCTGATCTTAAATGGAGGGAAATCAAATTAGCACACACAAATGGTAAGTCAAGGCAGGGAGGGAAATCAAATCATAAGCAGCATTGTATGATTGCAAGAATGAAAAGCAAAGCAACTGACCCAGGAGGAAATTTGCTGTCGGCACGAGCTTCCACACGAAGCCACCAATTCAAAACCTTGCGGCCACAGCTTCCAAGGGGTTCTACCACAGACGGGTCCTTCAGCAGTGCTAGGGGGCTTTCTACACTCTCATCAACCAAAGTATCCAAATCCTTCATCCATTCCGGCTTGTCATCACTATCCTTCCACAACAACCTCGAATTCAACACAAACCCAGCCCACTCAACTTTCCTAGGTAAAACAGCCCCTACATCTCCGATGTAAACCGCACTCTTCTCAAGATAAGGCGTCGCATCAAAAGTGTGCCAACCATCTAAAATCTCAGACGAATTACACGCTGGACCCTGAATAGGCAACGAACTCTCCTCATTATCTACCTTCTGGGCTTGCAAAGGCTTGTTAGGATCATCTGAATGCACAAGAATCCCAACAGAAAGAGCCCCAACATTTTTCACTTTCTGCACCTCGTCAAAGAACTCCATACTATGCATATTGCTATCATCTGCAAAAACAACTATACCATCCAATTTTCGGTCTCTCACCAATCTGCCGTCATCACCAAATCAACCATCATCAAAATTCGTTCTAAAAAAATCTAACAAATACAATTAATGTTTTAACATAATATCATGAATCTATCCAATTACAAACTCCCTTAATACGATATATCAAAAAATGAGCATATCATTATATTCAACAATATAAATAAAATCAACATTAATCAAAAGATAAACAAAGTGAGATCAAAATTGAACAGCTCACTTCAATGCTTGTACTCTCATGAGATCCTCCATTTGAAAACGATCCGCCCATGAAACCGGCGTCGGGCGATTAAACCCAACATGAATAGTCCTCAAACCGGACTTGGCAATCAAGGTAGCAGTCTCATTAGTAGGACCACCAGCCTCGACGACGATCCAAACAACGTCGTAAGGAGAATTCATAAGAGAATGCATTACGCCGGTGAGATGAAGAGTCTGGAAAGTTCTGACATAAGTAGGAGTAACCACAATAAGAGTCCTAGGGTCCTTAACACCGTATTGCATCCTTTGCTCCTTCTGAACTCTCTCCAGAATCCGGTGAGCTCGCATCACTTCCTCCGGATTCGGGTGGGGCCATGGTCGGATCAAGATCCCGTGACGCCCAACTACAACTCGACTTGCAACCGTCCGATTCGCCGGAATCGGCGGCTGTAGAATCGCCGGGGATGGATGGGCTAGGGTTCGGAAAATGATGGAGGAAGAGGAAGAGTCGGGGGATGTAGAAGTAGGAGAGAAGAGAAGGAAGAAGACTAAGCGAGAAAAGCGGAAACCTAAGACAAGACTGATTAAGCAGCATAAACCGTGAAGGATAAGCCAAAATAGAGTTGCCGAAGATTTGATAGCACCGTCGACTCCTCCGCCGGTGTCGAGAGACCTGAAACTGTTGCTCCGGCGAGCCGCTTGCTGTTGCAGCAAAGAGAGCTGCTTCATTTTTTTTATTTTTAAATGGTTATTTTTGGTTTGAGGTTGAAAATGGGAAGGTTCAGCAATGGTGCGAGTGATGGAAGGTTGGAAGTTAGGGAGAGGAGTAGGAGTAGGAGAAGGTTGGGTGGGTGGGTGGGTGGGTGGGTAGAAGGAATCAATCCAAAGTAGCTTCAGATTTAAGGATAGATTTTGAGTTTGATTAGTGGTCACTTTACAGCACCTGCTGCTGCTGCTTCTGCTGTGCGGTTGTCTGTGCTAAAGAGATAACTGGAATGTTAAAATCAAACAGAAGGTGTTTTTGGACAAGGAAATCCGGATATGGGAGAAGATATCGGGCAAGCCAGAGGTTTCCCAGATTGTATTGAGGGTGCCCAAAATATGAGATGTTTATTCTACGTTTTTTTTTTTAAAAAAAATGAGCAATTAAAAATATTATAAAGGATTGGATGCACAACTAGTCAATTACCGAGTACACGCGAAAACTCGTTAGGCATTTCTTATTTTCTTGTGGTTGCTTATATTTGATAATATTCCTCGTCTAAAACAATACAGGCAGATTATAAAGTGTGTAATTACGTTTTATATGCTACTTGTCAATTTTAGTTACAAGATCAACCTTTAATTAGAAGACAATATGAAGAGTACCCATAATATTAGGAGTTACTAAACGAAACCCGCAAATACCCAGCTAAAGTCCACAAATATAATGTAATTTGACGGTTTTGTCCTTTTCATTTTTTCTTAATTTCCTCAACAGGGCTACAAAAACTCATAAACACTAGCCGAATCATGCTTCGGAATTCGGAATCGAAGGAGAACACGGAAGAGCCATCAACGACAGCGTAAAATTCGGTTAACGGTTAACCGTACCGTTATGCCTTAGTGGTACGGTTAACTTAACGGTACGATTAACCGTCATAACAGTTATTGAAAAATGATAACTGTAACCGTACCGTAAAGTACCGGTAACCGAAAAACGGTCAACCGGTAACTGATAAATGGTTAACCGGTAACTAATAAACGGTTAACTGGTATTTAACGGTATGGTTAACCACTAACCGTTTCATTTTATTTTTATAAACTAGTACACCTAATATTGTGAAACTACTTGTATGATTTCTTAGCTCATTTGGGTCATCTACAATAGTGATAACACATATTTACATAAGGTCTGAATAAAAAATGCATAGAAAAAACTTGTGACATTCATTCATGCTTTAGGATTTTAGGTTTAGTTTTTTTTTTTTAAATAATAATAACAGTTAATCGTTACAAAATTTTATTACCGTAACCGTAGCCATTAATTCTTAACGTTTCGGTAAAATAAACATTAATTACTGCTATTTTGCTCATTCGTAGTAGACGCCACTCCACTGGTTGTGGCTTTCAGACTCGACGCCACATCACTAATTTTTTTTTAAATAATTATATAAATAAAATAATAATAATAATAATATTTACTTAGTATTAATATTAGTACAAATATTAACTACTAATAATTAATATTAATTATAATATTGTTAACAATAATAATTAGTAATAATAATATTAATAGGTAATAAAACTAATTAATACCATGAATAATAATAATAATAATAATAATAATAATTTTGCTTAGTAACATAGTTGTTGTAATTGGTATTACTATTATGTATGTTTAGGTGTATTACGAGCTTCCTCAAATAAGTTTAGGAGTATTATTATGTATGTTTAGGAGTATTATGAGTAATAAAACTCCGTTGTATTTATTTTTTAGTATTTTTGAGTAATAAATTCTGTCTTGGGATGCTCCTTCAACTTGTAATAGACCAGTAGCTGATTTCGCGATAGCACATTTAGGGTTTCTAGTGCCACCGGTTCACTACATATAAAATCAACTACGCAAACCAATATAATTATTATTCATAGTATATACTTATTATTTAGACTATATAATTATTATGAGTATTGTATAATTCCTTTCCATATAATTATTGTATTGCAAAATTACTTTTTGTATTATTATTATTATGAGTACTGTAAAATGAACTGTCAAGTTATCGACATATCGTTTTCCAAACCTGTTAATTCAATTTCATAATAATAACAAACAACCAATCAACCAATTCTATACTACATCATTCATACTAACATAGTTCAAAAATCCAAAAACAAAAATTATCAAATCACTAAAATAAACCAAATACAAATTAACGTAATAAAAACACCTAAATACAAATTAACTAATTAAATATTATTATTATATAATTATTTTTAAAAAATTAGTGAGATGGCTTCCAGTCAACCAGTGGAGTGGCGTCCAGAACTGGTCGTGACTTTCAGTTTGGACAACACTCCACTGATAGTGGCTTCCAAACTTGACGCCACTCCACTGGTGGTGGCGCCTATTTTTGACGCCAGACACTATATCCGGTGACTTATCGAATTTTGCGGTGGCATCGACTTTTCCTTATTCTCCGAGGATTCCGAATTCCGAAGCATGATTCTGTTAGTATTTACGAGTTTTCGTAGTCCGATTGAGAAAATTCATAAAAAAATGAGGAAATGGCAAAACCATCAAATTGTGGTTACGTTTGTGGGCTTTAACTGGATATTTGCGGGCTTTGTTTAGCAATTCACTAATTTTATTGGCATAAGATTGTCAAGCTTTGATTTCACATACAATTTTCAACTTTATAAGCATGTTTTTTCAAAATTATATGATACGGAACATCATATAAACCGATAGGAAATATAAACAACTTACATGCACTAGCGAAGTAGGGTTTGGGATTGACATTTGGAAAGTTAATCTATCAAGATTCAAGAATACCAACAAGCTAAGTAGGCAAGTGCAAGGAGGAATTAGCATGGGGCATTGTTGGCTCGTTGATTTCCTAGCAAAGTTGTAATTAGGAATGTAGCTAGGAAATCCAACGTAGGCATCTTTATAACAAATCTTGTTTAGGCGCCCGTTTCTATCTTTATTCAGTCTCCTAATTTAATGTGGGTATAACTAAGAAGTTAGGCATATATTGGGTATGTACATCTAATTAGGATACTAGCCTTTATACAACAAGTTTAAATATCCTGGTTTACGAGGGATTTTTATTTACAGACAAGAATCAATACTTTAGGGTTTATTGTATTATTCTATAGGAACTTAATAAACCAATATTATTTGAGGGGAGAAAATGTACATTTTCATATAAGCAATTTTTTCTTTTATTTTTTTTTTTTCTATTTGTTCTACATTATATTTGCAGAGTTGATTTATAATCTTTTGTGGCACATTCTTTATAACACAAACTAACCAATATATAAAGATATATGGGGTATGTAATAAATTATTTCTATTTACAAACTCAAACACAATCACAATAACTTATATTAAACTATATCGCGTGGATAATTATACGAAATAGTATATTTATTATAAAGTATAGATTTATGATATGATTTAGTTTATAAAAATCGCTAAATATAATGTGTCTGCTAAAAGTGGATAGATTTATCAAATCTCATTTGAGATAAAGTGATTTATGTCGTGTAAACAATTAATAAGGGAAAGCAGGGCTTGGGGTAACCAAAAAGAACAACTTGCATGGCGTCACATATTCATATATTTAGAAAACTGGTTTATAAATTATGACTAACACTGATGGTATATTGGTATATTTTCTTTGTCAACTCTAAATCATATGTTCTAGATAGAAAATAATCAAATTTGTGATTTAAATTGATAGGATTCAACTACATTCTTGTCCAACGGGGCAACGTTGGATATTTTGTTGACGAATTGTTGAATTTGTGTTTAATATATAAACATTTCTAATGGTTCACCTCAAAAAATAAATAAAAAATAAAAAAAAATAGTAATGATCTGAATGACTGACTGGACTCACCACTAGTTTAGCTTGGTAATAATGGACTAAGAATGACGGAGTATCACTTTACTATCTCCACTGGACTTCTCTATTCGTACAGCCCAATAAGCATATAAGAGGTTTTAGAAACCTCATAACAAAAGAACTGGGCCCAATAAACGATTCTCTATTTAGTGGGTGGACTATCAAATGGGTCTTTAAACTGGCCACGATGGTAACATGTCCACCAATGTACTCCGTAGGCTAATGATGTTACGGTGTTACCTGCCTCCGACTTCCAAAGAATCATAATTTCCAATCTAAATTCTGTTCTCTTTAACATATACTTACTGTCACTCCGTACTTTGTATGTACCTATATTTTAACTTATTTTATCTATTTTCAACTTGTTATGTAGAAGATGTCAAATATATTGAAATATGTTTTATTTGCATCTGATGATTTATTGGTCGAACTTGTTAAGGGATCAATGTACATCCTCTAGGGTATATACGGAGTAGTTTGGTTTGATGATAATTGTTGGATTGACTTAAGATTTTTTCCAAGAGAGTTGTATATTTGTATAATTACATCACAATATCGTTGTTTGTATATCTAAATTTATACTCCATTATAACTCTATGAAATACAACAAAATAATATAGTAAGTTTTAACTATTATGGAGTATCATTTAGTACGCGTAACTTGCATATTATTCTATCTAACGTCTAAGTAAAGATTAGTACGAATTACTCCATATATAGTATTGGTAGTACATGACAACATATATGTCATACACAGTATATATTTAATTAAAGAAATGATACTTGATAGATCAATGATGAAAATAAAGGGCGTCAATTCTTGAAAATGGGAGGATTATTTTCTGTGCTTATTGGTAACCTTATAAAATTATTATTTAAAAGGAACGTAATAATCCGATAAGCATATTTCGTGGAGTTCATAATGGTGTAAAAGAAATGAGAGGGGTAGCTAATCTAAGCATGCAAGCTAACTCCAACACGTATTCTCCGCGCGCTTTTCCAAATTCGGCGGCATATAATATGCATCACAGTTTGAAATTTCACAGCTTTTGCTAATGCTTTGCCGTCTTTGACTTGAGGTTGTGACTGATGACCAGTCACCAGACCGAAAGAAATTTAACGAAGGTAAGATTTGTCATGTTTCTGGTGCATGGATCACGTGAACATAAGTCATATCTACACCACTTGAAGCTTGAGTACGTGAACATGTTTAGCGCACTTGACTACGTCTTTCACACATTTAATTAATCACGACTACCATGATACATTCTTCTTGTATTAATGATGACTTGAAACGCATTGTCCATATGAAACCAAGTACCATGGAGGCAAAAGATGACTAATTTAGCTCTACCCCCCCTAGCCTAATAAGACCCAAATACTAATTTGTGTTTGTAAACTACTTTGCACTCACTAATATATTTAATTCTATTAGTATCCTAATTAAGCTCAAACTATATTCTAATATTTTCAAGAAAATCATAGAATTTTGAGCGAAATCCACTTCATTTCTTCTCGCTATCAAAACAATAAACTTCGTATACAAAATGAGAAAATATGTATCACATACGGATTTATGTAGAAGCGTAATCGGGTAAGATAATTGTAGATCACTTACGGATTCATGAAAGTTAGTTTATCCTCATACAGGTTATACAAAGCAAACCAGATGTGGTAGCTCGTAAGTTATATTTATAACACGTATGGAGTAGCTCGTGAGTTCTATTTTACATAGTACTACTTTATATGGACATTGTAACACGAACTTAAGTACTTTATTTGTCCCTAATTTTTTTGCTCCATCTGACATTTCACGATTTAAAACGTTTTTTATTTTCAAATCCGTAACAAAAAACTAAAAAAACTAAATATTCTAAAAATTTATATGGAAATGCATCTAACAATATCTCACTTGAATATATTATTTCTTATAATATGATGATAAATTATGATCAAATTTTTTAAACTTTAACTCCATAAATTAAAGTTAAACAAAAATAAAAACAAAAAAAATTATATGCACACGAGATACAATATAGTTATTCTATCTCCGGTAAATATTACTTATCAATATAACATATGTCAATTTTAGCATTTTTAAAGTAGTTATTTTAAAGGATATTCTTATAAGAACTACGAAAAAAGCCATTCCGGCTAAGTGTTTTAACGGCCTCTAACACGAGAAAAGCAAAAGTCAACTATGTCATGCAACTAGTGATTTATGCCCTTGAACAGTGCATTCACTTTTTTGTTATGTCCACCAATTTGACAAGAGGTTCATGCGGGGCCATGGGTGAAATGATTTGTACAATATTCGGCTCTATGCCTCTAACAAATACGAGTAAAAGAACAATTTATTCTACATGTAGTTTACTAGTTTGTATATTTGTATTTAGTTTTAGGTTACGAATCATATTTCAAATGTTGCATGAATAATTATAATCACTCATAAAATTAACGAATAAATCACATTTAGCATGGAGTAGATTTTTCCTTAATTTTTTTTAACAAACTTCGTACTTCATAACATGAAAGATTATACAGTATATGTCTTGACCTTGTAGAGGTGTAGTTACGCACGTAAAGTCCAATAATCAAACTTTTTTTTTTTTTTTCATGTATGTGTTTTGAGGTTTATATGCAACAATTTTAAACATGGAGTATATGTAGCATTTGATTTATAGAGAGCCAGCCTCCATAAAGTTTACCCTATAAGTCTATAACTAAAACATTACGAAGTAAAAAAGCAGAACAAGTACACTCTATTTTATTTTTTCGATTTTTTATTTTTAAACCTAAAACCTTAGAATTATGTGGTGAGATTCTCATCAACTCCCATAGTTAAACATTAGCAATATATCTGTTTATACTAAGGGTCAAAGCAATTCGGATAAAAATCAACATTCAATTCATACCATACTGAATTCGTAAATTGGATTGGATTACTTTGTCATTTAGTTTGAATTGACTTGAGTAGATTCGAATCCAAATAAATTGAAAAAATTGAACTAATCTATTAAGTTGTACTATATTTTTGATCCACTCGGACATTTTGAATAACTAACCCTAGTTGTATGTAATAATTTGTGTGTGTTTTTTAAAAGGAATTATGTTGAAGTAATTTAATGACATATAATATTTTAAACTATTTGACATTGATTTTGAATCACTTAAGATCTATTGTGACTTATTAAAATATACAGTTTAGTGAAAAAAGTTAGCCCAATATTAGGTACAAAAATATTTTAAATTTCAGTTTAAATTCAAATAAACCAACATTATTTTGATTGGATTATATTGGTTCAAATTGTAAACAATTGGATTAAATTGAATTCAATTTGATGTATAATTCAACCCTACTATATAGTACTCTCTCCATCCCTAAAAGAACGATCCAATCCACTATTTGGAGTCAAAGTTTAAAAAGTTTGACCACAAATAATTACCATGTTATAAGAAATAATATATTCGAGTAAGATTTTGTTGGATGCATTTCAATATAAATTTTTAAAATATCAAGTTTTTTATAATTTTTTGTTTTATAAATTTAAAGATAAAAATGTTTAAAGTCATATATTATAGACCATAAATATCAAATAAGGGCAGTTTTTCAAAGACTCAAGGAGTATATGCTTGAGATACAACTCCTCCTAAAATGTGAATAAAAAAAAAAAAGAAGAAATGACCAGTTTTAGTCAACATGCAGTCTCCCACCCCACAAAGCTTTGTCGTTACTTCCTTCGTTACATCTGGATAAAAATATTTCAAATTTAGTGGATCCCGCCACAAGAACATTAGTCAAAGACCCGACAAATCTTGTCAGCAATCAGATTAGTACAAAACCAAAAAGAAACACGAACAATTAACATTAGGCCACATAAACATAATACGAGTATCAGAATAGACAAGTAGCTGTTGCAGCAGTACACTACTCTGAAAAAGTATTCGATATTCACACTCAAGATTTGCACAAACATTTGGTGCAGATAATTATACTCTTGATTACCTTTTACTCCATCATAAACATTTAAACAACAGGATCAATTACTTGCTCCGTACAGCTTAGTCTCTTCCATATAAAATTTTACATCTCCCTTCATTTTGATCATTCTTTAAGATACTTTTTCTTTCCCTTTAGTCAATGGTTACTGGGAATAAGTACAATTTTCAAATTCTTTTTACTTATCAATTAATTTAATTCAACATATAAAGTTACTAAACTGTTAATTGAGAAATTAAATTGATTCTTGTGTTGGAAGATTCAAAACAAATGTAACATTGTGTTTTTTCATATACTAATCACTCGTTTCGATTTTATGAATCCCTTAATTTCTAATATTATAAAATTGGAAAAAAAAAACATAGGATATGATTTCATAAACAAGGATTATTATTAATGTATTAAGTTAGTGGAGTCTAGACATAATTTGCCATGCAACAAAAACAGACATTTCAAAATAAGATGAGTAAAACTAGTCCCTTTAGGTGAAAAAAACTCCAAATTATATGTTAAAGTCTTAACCCTAAAATAAATATTCATTTTGTTTCTATTTGTTTGCTATGTTTTCATTTTTAGAGTTAAAGTTTAAAAATTTTGATCATAAATTCTAACTATATTATAACAAATAATACATCAAATTAAAATTTTATTAGATTTATTTCAATGTAAATTTTTAAAATATTAAACTTTTATAATTTTATTTTTTAAAAAAAATTTTGAATTAAAAGACGAAAAACAAACAAATATGGCCAGATTAAATAATGGTGAACTGATCTACTACATATATATAAAATGATAAACTACAGAGTATAAAGACTAAAGTCGCTGAAAGATCAAAGATAAATAATGACAATATTAGTACCCGAAGGAAGACATAAGGGGTATAAATCGTACCTAAGTTTGACAAAGCCAAATCAAAATAGGTCTTAAAGTATGAGGTCAGTCATCAAACACTAGACCCCTCCTCTGTCCTCTCTTCCCTTTCTTTCTCTCTCTCATTCTTTTTTCATAGCCGATGGCATCTAATTTGACCTAAAACTTAGGACTAAGAGATATCATCATGCATTCATAAAAGAAAAGAAACTTCATCCATCAAACCCCTCCTTTTTTTAACCATCAATCAACAACAAAGTGAAAGGGTACGTACTCTCCCCTCCCTATACAAATAAACGTTACCTTCTCTCTCTCTCTCTCTCTCTTTTTTTTTTTGTGTGTGTGATATCACAGATCTCCTTTTTTTTTTTTTTTTTTTTTTTAAATGGTCCTTCCAAAATGGCAGTAGATCTCATGCGCTTCGGCTCTTCGTGTTCTTCTTCACCATCTCCCTTTAATTTCTCCCTTTCTCTCAACTCTTCTTCTCATCACATGGAAGAAGCCATAGCTAGTGAAACAGCTGCCGGCCTTCAAAGTGTCCACAACTTCCTCCAACTTCTCTCCCTTAAAAAAGACCCCCAGTCACCTCCCACCACTTTACCCCCTCATAAAACTGACGACGGTATGGAGATTGATTTGAACTGCCAAGCGGTGGCCGACGACGCCGTTTTAAGGTTTAAGAAGGTTATTTCTCTACTGGGTCGGGCTAGGACGGGCCATGCCAGGTTCCGTCGGGCTCCGGTTGTCGTCCAGAAGCCGCATCAGAACGGCGTCGTTCTATGCCCTGAACCTCTCCAACAAGTGCCGCCTCCGATGATGACGCTAAGCGGCGGGTATGATCACCGAGCGGCAGCACCGAAAGCTACGATCAATTTCTCGTACTTGTCTCCGGTTATATCAGCGGGTAGCTCCGTCAAGGAAACGTTGACCGGTGAGGTGGAAAATAAGCAGGATATTTTGATGAATCACTCAACAACTCCTAGTGCTTGTACTGCAGCTACAACGACTACAACGACGTCGTTTCAGATGACGAATTACTCCGGGGTGGTTTCGTCGGTGGGAAGACCGCCCCTCTCACATACGTCGTCGTTTAAAATGAGGAAGTGCTATTCCGAGAATGGGAAGTGTGGTGGACCCTCGGGTCGTTGTCACTGTTCTAAGAAGAGGTACTTTACTTATACGTATAATTATGGCTTGTGCTTTATATATATACTTTGGAAAGAATTCAAAAAATTAGTTTACATATTACATTTAAGTGAAGTAATGAAAGTGAAATTGGTGGACCAAATGGAAGTAGGAAAATGAGGCTAAAGAGGATAGTGAGAGTACCGGCTATTAGCGCGAAATTGGCAGACATACCACCAGATGATTACTCTTGGAGAAAGTATGGCCAAAAACCTATCAAAGGTTCTCCTCATCCAAGGTACACTCCTACCTTCTTTTTCTTCTTCTCACTTCTCTCCCTTTCTTTTTTTTTTTTTTTTTTTACTTTAGGCTTCTTATTATTTCATTTTTATTCAGGTCTTCGACCGTTTGTTTTTATTATACAACTTATATTATTATTGCATGCCATACCATAGTAATTACTTCTTGTAATAATAAATTATGTGGGCAAAGCTCATTTTTGGCGAGACTAAAACAAGGGATCGGGGAACTATTTGGTCAAACCACAATATACTTGGTGCTTTTATTTTAATTTACTTACTCGTGAGTCGTGATACAAAATGTACAATATTCATAATTGGATTCTTGGATGGGAGGATATGTGGATAGCCACAAAACCACAAACAAAAAAAAAAAAAAATTATGGAAATATGTAACGCTTACTTATTGGTATCCAATGTTACTTTATTGTATCAAAAGTTGTACTCATCGTTTCCCCACAAATATTGGCGTTTAAAAATAATGTGGGTAAAGCTGAAGCATTACAATTGCAAAAAGGTTGTAAATTCAGGATGTATTGTCTATTTTCTATTTTCTATTTTCATGAATATGGAGAGAAAAACGAGAACATACAAGCGTAGTTAGTCACTGCGAGCTGCCTTTTATATTTCTATCTTTAAATCTTTGTAGTTTTCTTTAAAATGTGAATATTTTTTAATTGCATTCTCCATTTGATTTCATGCAAACAAAATAAAAACATGACTATTCATTCTTTATGGGTAGTACATTAATAGATTTTATGAATCTAATTGACCAGAAAAAAAATAAAAAAATCACGTGCTTCTTCAGCACTCCATTTGTCAACCAATTTTTTTTGACTTATTTAGAGGACAAACAACTTGGACTCTATGGGGGAAAGAAAGAAACAGAGAGATCAGAGAAAAATGTAGTTCTCTGTAATAATCATTCCTTCTAATCAAACTAGCTTTAGAACATTCAATTGGATACCCGTTGGTGTAGTTGGAGTCCAAATTGGCTGCGATCGTAATACTTGGAGTACGCACAAAAGTCTGACCAACCACATACACCTTCTCATCTGAAATATGACGGGTCTAACCCTTATTATTGATTGACACAAACGCATTGAATTTTAGCTGTAACTTGTTTACCCATGCATCATGCATAATTCCACGCTGTTCTTCTGAATTACGTTACTCAACTTGACATTTGGTGTACTCCACACGGTTAGTCAACTTTGAAGGGCTTCAGGCCCACCCTGTATACTGAAAGTCACATATTTCGTAATATTGAAATTAATTAAGCTGTTCTAATTCATGGTTGTGGTTTATGATTAGGTTTTTCTACTACACGCTACTACAGAGTACTTAATATTATTAATGAAGTGGCTTGTGGAAGGAATAGATTTCACTTTACTTTCATTAGAGGTCTATTTATAAAGCATTGACATTTGGCATATCCTCAATTATTACGAGGGATGATTTCCATTACCAAGTGTTCTCAAGTAGCGGGCTATAAGCATGAAATTTTTATCAAAGTTTTAGGTATTATTATGCGACAACTAAATATTGATTGAGAAGGAAATTACGTACAAAAACATTCAACATCTTGGTTTTCCTTTGTGTGTTTCTGCTGTTTGAAGGATCTTATGTTTATTTTGAAAGCTAGTTGTTAAGTTGTAGAGCCTGATTCTTTTTATTCAATCTCTGTATTTATAAATATCCAGTATATATATGAAAAACCCTATCTGTATGGATGGCCGTTGTTCACTCAGTTTACTATTTCTCTGCTGTGTTTGATATTTGAGTTTTTCATTCCCAACACTAGTTAATAAAATCCTAAAAAAGCAACCACCATAGGTGATAAAACATGAGACATACTTGGTATTACAAGTTAGTATTAGAGCATTAACATTTTTTCCATTTTTGTGAATCACAGAGGATATTACAAGTGCAGTACAGTGAGAGGGTGCCCTGCGAGGAAACATGTAGAGAGGGCCTTGGATGATCCAAATATGCTGGTGGTAACCTACGAAGGGGAGCACAACCACTCTCTATCCGTCGTCGAAACATCCAGCCTCATCCTAGAGTCTTCTTAATGAACATTTGATTGAAGTCATCTAGTTTAGCTTATCTTGGAGTAGTCATTAATCGAAAAAGAAAGTCTTTTAAGCCTAGTGAAGATTATTATTACATCCATGCATGCTAGGAAAAGCTTGCTAATACCTCGAAGGAGATCTTGGTCTTAGTGGGTTAGTTTATTATTAAGTATGTAATACTCATCTTAATTGATTGATTACTTCTTTTTTGTACACATCTGCATGCATGAGAAACTTCAAGCATAATATATATACAAAATTAAGATGGTGGGTTTGGTAGGAGATTCTAATTAATGGAGCAGAAAAGTATGGCTAGCCTTCTTGTCATGTTTTTCATTCTTTTATTTATTTTTCTACTTCTATACGGCTATTTCTTGACTTGTAGCAAACTTAGCTCGAAGTCGCGTTTATCTGATTATAGTACGGATTACAATATTACTAGAACTCAAGGATATGAGGATGGAAATGGGCTAGCAGTATTGACAACTTATCGGACGTAGCCGGTTTGACCATAGATAGGTGTTTCTTTCTCAAAATCTTTCGTGTTCGTTGAGTTGTTGACTATCATGTTATTGTATAACTTTAAAAAGTTTTTAATTTGCTCAAGCTGGCTACGGTCTTACCAAAAATGTTTACTTCTTTTCCAATCAAATTTAAAATTCTAACTTGTTGAGATTAGCATTTTGGTCAAGTTGTCAGCATCTCAAATTCTCAATCTGATTTTTGACTTTAGTTAAGTATTAGTGGATGTTAATTAATTTAGTTGTTTAAAGTAAGTTTTTGAGAGTGGTATATGAAACCTGAAATCAAATTCCGTCGAATACAAGCTTTATATGGTTATTGGAGTGTTAAACTTTTTCTAGGATTTTTCGCCATTTTCTTATCGCTTTATACTGTAAAGGGTTGAATGTAGATAGGTTATCATCTATCAGACGGACCATTAGTACACGTCTTTATATGGTTATTGGCGTGAGTCACTGTGCTCCTCCTAAGGCAAGCTGGAATCAACGGTAAAACACTAAAATCATAGTATATGAAGAAAATGAGGCACTTGGGGTGATGAAGTCAAAAAGAAGAGGCTACTGGGCTACTGGCTACATCGTTGGGGTTGATTTCTTTTGCTTTCAAGATTGTGTTTGATGTCTTTTGTTATGGCTTTAGATAACGTTAAACATGTTGTCAAATGATTGCCCTAAAAAGTTCGATTAGCTTCCCTAATACTTTCTTTTTAAAATTGAAATTCTCATACTGGATGGGTTTTCAAGATTCTTCGTCGGACTATGATTGTATTTAAAGGAGTGCAAAAAAAAAAAAAATGATTAATCGGGTTAATGAAATATACTAACTATAAGTAGTTCGGTTAACCATTAATTGTCTAATTTCAAGAACTAAAATAACTAAACAAGTGTTCAAACAAAAAACCTAACTGTAAAGCTAATTGAAATACTACAACACAGACATTTCTCACCCCCAAATCGCCCCCACAAATCATATCACTTCCCTCAAATCATATACTACTTCAGAACCTGCAGATTAAAACACAGAGAATTAAATAAAAGCATAAAAATAATTATACTTCGACAATTTCATATTAGATTATGAGTCTGAATTTTCGGATTGTGCAATTGAATAACTGGAATAAAAACACACACACACACACTTGCTTGCACATATATTGTTATGAAGGTATCGAAGCTCTATTGAAGGGATGATGGCCAAAAATTGCTTAAGAATGTTGAAGATCTGACGAAGGCAATGCTCAAAGGTAGAGAGTAGTTTCATTGAGGTGGAGGCTGCTTGTGAGTTGTGGACAATTTATGCGACTTAGGTACTGAATGAGTATTATGTTTATATATTGATTTTTTCAACGGTTAAGCAATGGTTAACCATTAACACAAAATGGCAACCATGACTGTTATCTTAACTATTAAACGTCAATTGTTAAAATGAAAATGTTACGCGGTAAATAGTTAACAATCAGGCCATGCTTGGATCGATGGAGATAGATTAAGGAAGGATAAAAGTCAAACTCATGAAAAATAAAGGTAAATAGAAGTGATAAAAAGGGGATGAGATAAAAAAAATATTATAGTTGTGCTATGAGGAAGAAGAAGGAATTGGGAGATTGATTATTACCTTCATTATAGTGGTAATAACTACTATAAGTTGTAGTGTGTATCTATTACCCCTCAAATGAGGGTATTAATTTATCTTTCATCAAAATACTAACATTATATTTATTTTACAAATCACTTTCACTAACCTTATTTTTCATTAATTTGACTTTTATTACACCCCTAGACTAGAAAAAAACAACAAGCATTCAAATAAAGGTGTCAAGCGCGGAAGGACCTCATTCAAAAAACGGTTGAGAACGGAGAATTGGTAGAACTCAAGGAAATAGGGGTAGAAGATTTTTAGTTAATTGTGTAAAAACCTATTATAATTGTATTGATAATGGAGTAAAAATCAATAGAATCTTTTTTTTTTTCTTTTTCAAATATGCTAAGTCTCTACTAATATTAGATACGGTATATTTGTGACCATCGATTTTAAACATATCATATATACGAAGTCTCAAATTCACTTTAAAGTAATCCATTTTATAATAGAACTATTAGTTTATAAACTTCATACCATGTTTTTTTTAAAATCCTCAATTCTCAAATTCTAAACACTTTATTTTTAGTTATTTGTTTTTATTAAAAGAAATCTTTAATAAATCACTCACCATATATATCAATAACTTCCTCCAAAAAATGGATTTTCCTTTTAATTTCAACCACTAATCCAAAACTTTAATTTTGTGACTAGTTTTTGTGCTTGTTGAATTGAAACTACTTAAAATTATTTGATAATTTAAGGACTAAAGGTTGGTCTAATATGCTGAATTGGTGATTAATGATTGTTGGGCTTCCTCTTGTGCCCTCTAAAATCGCAAATAGGATAGTGCACCCGGGTGCACGATGCGCATCGTGCACCCTGGGTAAAACGCAAGAGAAGCAATATGAAACGCAGAGGGTTTTCTGGAGGTGAATGGTAGTGGAGTACAGGTCAGCAATTTGTGGCAGTAGGGTAACGTGCTTTGTGTATGTAGTTGGTAAGTGTGAGAAGATATACTTGGTAAACGTGAAAAGCAAAGATTTTTTTGCAGTATTCACTGTAGGAGGTGCTGTGCACTACTGTTTTGCATTGGGAATCATGAAACGAGGCTAAGATGAATGTCACAATTATACGAGTGAAAACTACGTAGTTATCCAATGAACATGTAGTTGAACATCACTGAACATTATGTAATAAGCAATGAACATTTGAATTAGTTCAATATAATTAACTGGAAGTTTAAACAATGAACATTTTATAACGAGTCACTGAACATTTAGTTGAGAGGGACTGAACATTTAGTAGCATGCAGTGAACATTTGTTTTACTTCACAGGAAGAGTTAAAAAAAAGCATTAATTTGTAATGATTATGTATTGGCATTTGATTAATTTAATATTTCAATTATTGTTACGTATGAGGAATTATGTAATATATTTAATGATTGCAATATATTTAATTTTTAATATTGTGTACGCTATGCCAATGATCATACTAGCCTAGAAGAATGAACATTATGGCATTATTGACTGAACATACTAGTACAAACAAATGAACATACTAGTATAAACCAATGAACATTTTCATTACTAGTACAAACAAATGAACATACTAGTATAAACCAATGAACATACTCTTGTAAACCAATGAACATACTAGTGTAAACGAATGAACATTTACGTTTTTTGTTTGAATGAACGTTACATACCAGCACAAAAATCTAAGAGATTGCATTGGGAAGGCGCATTTTTTTGTAATGATGATGCGTGCGCGTTTTCTTGGCAGATATCTTTTGAATATCTACTTTATTATTTTAGATTTTCCAACGTTGCTTTTGGCACTGTAAATTTTGTATATTATTTATATGTGGTCTACAAAAGGCGCATTTTTTTATCTATGTGAATGAACTACAATGGCTTCTTCGATTCCCTTGGGTGAAGACGTTGATGATATATCTGTGGAGGAATGTCGAAGTGGTAATATTGAATTAAGTGGAGGTATATATTTAGCATATTTATGCATAATGTTCATTTATAATACAAATTATCATATATTTTAGAAATGATTTGTATTATTTTTGAGGTTTATGTTGATATTTTACAAATGAATTGTATTGTTTTTGAGGTTTTTGTTGATTTAATTATGTGTATTGTGGATTTTATAAAGTAATTAGCATATTTATGCATATTGTTAAATTAGCTTAGTTAATGTTGATTTAATTAGCAATATTAAGTTTATTTATTTTTGTAATTAATTTTGGTAAGAGTCAGAGAGAATACACTTTTACGCAATCATTGAATATTATAAGCACTGAATATTATTAATTTCAGTGATATTGTTGATTTTTGAGGTTTATGTTGATATTTTACAAATGAATTGTATTGTTTTTGAGGTTTTTGTTGATTTAATTATGTGTATTGTGGATTTTATAAAGTAATTAGCATATTTATGCATATTGTTAAATTAGCTTAGTTAATGTTGATTTAATTAGCAATATTAAGTTTATTTATTTTTGTAATTAATTTTGGTAAGAGTCAGAGAGAATACACTTTTACGCAATCATTGAATATTATAAGCACTGAATATTATTAATTTCAGTGATATTGTTGATTTTTGTAGTTAATTTGACTGAACATCAACTTTTATGCAGTGAACAATTGTACCCCTTTTGTTTACTTCCCAGAAAGAGTTAAAAAAAGCATTAATTTTTAATGATTATGTATTGGGATTTGGTTAATTTCATCTTTCAATTATTGTGTACGTAAATGGACCTATTGTAATATTGGGATTTAGAATTGTGATATATTTTTTAATATTTGTCCAGGCTATGCCAATGAACATACCAGGCTAAACGAATGAACATTCTAGTATTATCGAATGAACATACGAGGACAAACCAATGAACATACTAGTTTTATGCACTGAACAATTGAACTAGATAGGCTAAACATGAAGACATTTGTACACCTTGATAAAAGGTATTGAACATTTAGTTTAAAAAAGCACCTGAGGGCACTGAATATTAGGTCATTATCACTGAACATTAAGGAATCGGGCACTGAACATGTAGGGTAAAACAGTGAACATTAGGTTTAATGTGTGTTATTTGCAGTTAATATTAGGTTCAATGTTTGTGTTTTTGCAGAGTGTTTTATAGAGTCCACAGAGTCTGAGCTTATGTACAAAGAAGTAAAATCTGATGAAGAAGCGTACGAATTATATAACAATTATTCATTTAAGCATGGGTTTGGCACTCGGAAAGGAAAAATGGAGATGAGGGCCGATAAAAAGACTACACGACTGCGGATATTTGTATGCTCCCAAGCTGGGTTTAAGAAAAGTAGGGACTTATCGGTTTATCAGAAAAGGGATGTTAGAACTGGGTGCAAGGCATTTATTCAGTTTGATGTTCATAAGGAATCGGGTTTATTTATAGTAACAAAGCATTACATGGTTCATAATCACAGTAGGGTCCCCATGTCACAACGACATTTAATAAGATCGCACAGGAAGGTGTCTGATAATCAAATTGCAATGCTGAGCAACTTCGCCGGGAGTGGAATACCTATTGCTGATGCTGTCCGTGTTTTGAGGAACGAGGCAGGAGGTGAAGCTAATCTTGGATTTCTTGCTAGGGATGCTTATGATGCGTTGAAAGGGCAGAAAAAGGCGAAATATGATGGTTGTGATGCAAAGGGATTAATTAAATACTTTAAGGAAAGGAGTAGCAACGAGGTTGACTTTTTCTACGATTTTGACGTGGATGAGGAAGGTCATCTAGAGTCTTTCTTTTTTAGGGATGGTCGTATGAGAGTAGATTATGACGTATTTGGCGATTTATTACTTCATGACACGACTTACCGCACGAATAAATATGACATGATTTGTGGCCCTTTTGTTGGAATGAACCATCAAAACAAGAATGTGATGTTTGGCATTGGATTCATACTGAATGAGAAGTGGGAGTCTTTTGAGTGGTTATTTAGGACATTTTTGAGATCCATGGGTGGGAAGCATCCGATTACTATTATGACCGATCAAGCACAATCAATGGCTAGAGCTATAAAGATTGTGTTCCCAAACACGCGTCATCGTTTATGTACGTGGCATATCGGGGAGAATGCTAAAAAGAATATTAAGGGATTGAGGTCTATGGAGGGTTTCAATGATATATTCAACATTGTTTTAAAATACACTGATACGGTATCTGAATTCGAGCACTACTGGTCAAGGTAGTATGTATAGCATAAGCGAGGTTTCCATTATGTTCATTGGTAATCAATATTTTGGTCATTAATACCGAGTACAGTGTGCATTGGAATTTATAATATGTATTTTTGGAAGTTCCTGTTGAATGAGTTTTAGTATGTTCAGGAAGAGTTGTTAGTGAACATATCTTAAATTCCAACGAACATCTACTTAATCTCACTGAACATCTACTTAAACTCATTGAACAAGTCCTTCATTCCAATGAACATCTATTTAGTACATCTCACCTACCACTCAGCTTACTCCACTAAACATTTAGAGTATTAGAGTATTGCACTGATCTTTTTTTCATTTCTACTGACCATGTACTTAATACCACTGAACATTTGGTCATGTTCACTGAACATACGCATAATGCCATGAAATAATTACAAATTGAGCCGACCACTCAGGTTACTCCACTAAACATTTAGAGTATTGCACTGATCTTTTTTTCATTTCTACTGACCATGTACTTAATACCACTGAACATTTGGTCATGTTCACTGAACATACGCATAATGCCATGAAATAATTACAAATTGAGCCGACCACTCAGGTTACTCCACTAAACATTTAGAGTATTGCACTGATCTTTTATTCATTTCTACTGACCATCTACTTAATACCACTGAACATTTGGTCATGTTCACTGAACATACGCATAATTCCATGAAATAATTACATATTGAGCCGACCACTCGCATGATTGACCTAAACATGTTAATGACCATTTACGCCATATTGCTGAACATCTAATAAAAATCCAATGAACATGTATTCTATTGAACAGCGCAATTGATAAAATTCACTGACAATGTAGATAACTCCATTGTGCATTTACTTGATTTCACTGAACATGTTTGGCATTTCCACTGAACATTTGTATTGAATACCTCATTTATTATATACCAATGACCATGCAGCCTTTATGCACTGAACATGTTTTTTATTTGGCTGAACATTACGTGTAATTCTAATGCACGAAGTGTCAATTGTTTCATCTTGCAGCATGGTTACGAAGTTTGCGTGTTCCTCCAACAAATGGATTCAAAATCTATATCTTATCAAGGAGTTGTGGTGCCCTGCGTATTCCAAGGACTACTTCAGCGGAGGAGTACTGTCATCCCAAAGAAGTGAAAGCACTAATAGAGCTATCTCGAGGAGATTGCATAAAACTCACGGACTTTGTGATTTCTATAACTGTTTTGTTGGTGTGGTCGAAGAGTGGAGGAGTAATGAGAACATCGATGACTACAACAGCATTACTGGTAGCAGGCACTTGGTTTGGGCGGATGTGGGTATATTGGAGCATGCAAGGACGGTTTACACTATTCCCTTATACATCCAATTTGAGGATAATTTTGTCAATAGTGTTTCTTGTATTGCGAAAGTTATCCAAATGCAACCCCCAACTTATGAGTATCATGTGGGCCATCCGAAAAAGGACATTATAAAGCATACTGTTACATTCGATGATCGGCTAATGACAATTGATTGCACATGCAAGTATTTTTCCGAGGTTGGGCTTCTTTGTAAACATTCTCTTCGTGTTCTTCACCTAAACAATGTTACTTTTATACCA
Organism: Dysphania ambrosioides; assembly: GCA_026401315.1. Taxonomy (NCBI): domain Eukaryota; kingdom Viridiplantae; phylum Streptophyta; class Magnoliopsida; order Caryophyllales; family Amaranthaceae; genus Dysphania; species Dysphania ambrosioides. The sequence goes on along the minus strand of CM048658.1, from coordinate 4,970,813 downwards.
GAAAGATACATCCTAAGGAGGTGGACTAAGTCTGCTATGTGCACGAAGGTGGATGGTAACGTGGTTGAAGGGTCAGCTGCTACACCTTTTGGAATTTGGAGGTTATATAATTTACGATGTTTTACAAAGCTAGTTGATGCTGCTCAGTTTAATACGGCTGCTCGAGGAGCCGTAGAAAAGTGCTTAGCTGAGTGCAAGGAGAAGGTTGATTTCTACTTGAGTGGTATAACGGACAAGAGGGATAGTAATGAGTGTACCAATGAGGATAATGGTGTTTTAGAACCCACTGCATACGGTTCACAAATGCACGATGACCAACCCGTTCGTCGTGAGGAAGAGATAAAGGACCCAATAAAAAGAAGGAAAAAGGGTGGCAGAAATGATCGGCTTAAATCAACGCAGGAGAAGATTTATAACAGGCTCAAGGGCCGGAAACTTCAATCATGGAAAAGAAGGACGGGTAGGGCTGTTGATACGATGAAGACGAGGGCTACGCGTTCTATAAAGGTGCTGATCATTATGTTCACAACAACCAGAGACAATGAACACTATATTAAAAAACACACTAAGTGAACATACTTGAAGAGTCAAGGGGGAATGAACATGAGTGATATATACAATGACCATTAACTTCGAAATTACGTGCTAACTGTTACTATGGTTAAAAATGGCAGGATTATTTTCGTGTCCCTGTAGGGGATACTCTTGCTCATCCAGTGACTGCTGTCCAAGAACTTCAAAGTTTCCAGCACGATGAATATTTTGATGTCAATATCAGTCCCTTTTAGTGTTTTCATTCCAGGTTAAACAATTCTTACTTTTGGGTAATTAGTATGTTCACTAGGGATATATTACATGTTCATTATGGATACTACGTATATTCATTATGGGTATGTAATATGTTCATTTGAACTTTTATGGATATTTTGATGTCAATATCACTCCCTTTTAGTGTTTTCATTCCAGATTAAACAATTCTTACTCTTGGGTAATTAGTATGTTCACTAGGGATATATTACATGTTCATTATGGATACTACGTATATTCATTATGGGTATGTAATATGTTCATTTGAACTTTTATGGATAAATATTATGTGGGGATATTTTACATGTTCATTTTGGATATTCAGTATGTTCAGTATGGGTATGTAATATGTTCATTTGAACTGTATTTATAGATGTAATATGTAATCTGGGAAACCCAAAGGGAATGTTCATTACGAGTTATACTGAACACTTTTTATATAGATTCTGAACATAAAACCCAAAGGGAATGAACATTAGATACGTAAGTACTGAACTTAAAAAAAGAAGTGTGTATTCAAAAACAAAACCAACCGGAATGTAAATTGTGTAATAACATACATCTAGAAAATTTTAAACAATGTAATTTTACAATAACGATCATCAGAATGTTCTTTTCAAAGCTAGGTAACGAACATCGCCCCTTTTCTTGTTCAGATCATCGACAAGGATCTCATATGTGTAGCGCAAACGTAAACCTTTAAGTACTTCGAACTGCACGTTAATAATTGATAAGAAAGGATTGGTAAGTAAGGATTTCGACAAATGATAAATTGGAGAGTACCAAATTGAAAACAACTACTCACGTCAGTAGGACTCAGTCCACATTCCCACTTAGACTTCCCTTCGTAGGTTTCCATGTGTCGCATCACATATATGCCGCAGTCAACCTCATTTTCATTTGATCTCCATGGCATCTCAAGGTTCCTTACCTTGAAAGCGTTGAAATTTTTCTTACTGCCATTGTCTCTCATGTAGGTTGCCACAGCATTCAACTGTTGGTGAACAAATAGGATAATCATGGTCATTGAGAATCAGTCAATGTGCATTGAAGTTAAGAATATGTTCACTCTAAAGAAAGTGCATGTTCATTGGTAGTATGTAAAGTTCAGTTAAAATGAAGTGAATGTTCGGAACTAAATATATGGTCGGTAAAATATACAGAAAGTTTCATTTGGTAATATGTAAATGTTCAAGTGAAAATGAAGTAAATGTTCGAAATTGAGTATTTGTTCAGTGAAATGTACGTAATGTGCAGTGGCGAACTGTAAATGTTCAGTGAAATGAAGTTATTGTTCAGTAAAGTTCAGAACATATTCAGTGTAGTGGGAGATAACTAACCAGTTTACCGGGATGATCATGGTATTTGTTTTCGAACAAAACTCCATCCGGAAGAATTCTGTTGTCAAGAAGGTCTAAGAACTTGTTCTTGACGTTGACGCAGTACAAGTAGAAGTGACCCGACGCGTACGCTGGGAAGAAGATCTAAAACATTTGTTGAGTTATATTAATTGCCATGTAATTATCCATATTTAATTTGCGCATTTTCTATAATTATCAGCATAATGAAATAATATACCTGGTCGAAGGTCTTGAGGGGGGGTAACTTGCTGTCAGCCAAGTAATACTCGATGCTCTCTATGAACTGTGTCATTCTGAATTCCTCAGTCACAGTTTGACTTGTTTCATCATATGCATCGCTCATACACAGGACATTCTATTCACAAAAGGAGGATATGTTAGGGACAATTTTATATTATGCGAAATAATGATAAATGATGGAGCTTACAAAAGGATTATTCGGGAAGAAAATCCTCTTCTCCTTTCTGGCTGTGTTACGAGCATTGAGTATTGCGGCCCATGCGTCTATAATCTCTGTATAGATGTTCGCATCATTGGCCATCGACTTGAATTGATCCCGGGAGATAAATGTTTGGCCATCATCAAACAGTAACTCCCTAGTGCACATGTAACGAAGTGTTCAGTGAGTACTGTATAATATGTGTCCACATTTATGCAATGACTATTTTAGGAGTATTACTCGGGATCGAGATCTTCCGCGTATGCATAGTCACATAGTGCTTGTACTTCATCGTCATCACGATCAATCAAATTCGAATACTGCATGACGAATGGGGATAAGAGCGCTGCAGGTTTTCTCTTTCGCCTTTTCCTACAAGTGCAATGGACATATACTTAACTAATTTTAGAGAACGATTCATACCTTTCACTGAACATATACTTATGTTCACTGAACATACATTACCTTCCACTGAACATATACCACCTTCCACTGAACATATACTTCCTTGCAATGGACATAATTAACTTGACTGACCACTCACTTAATATCGACTGAACATTTACCTATACTTCACTGCACATTCCCTATTTTTCAATGAACATTTAACTATATTTCAATGAACATTTTACTATTATTTCACTGTGACATTTAATATATTCCGCTGTAGAACATATAATGATTCCACTGTAGAACATTTATTGTATTCCACTGTAGAACATTTATTGTATTCCACTGTAGAACATGTACTGAACATTTCACTATATTTCAATGAACATTTACTAATATTTCACTGAACATTTACTAATTTCGAGTGAACATATGGTTATTTCCTCTGAACATTTAATATCTTCAATTAACATTTACTATATTTTCATTGAACATTTAATGTTAGTTGTACTGAACACTTACTTACCTTTACTAATCATTTACTTCTTCTCGTTGAACATTTCATACCTCTCATTGAACATTTACTACATTCCATTGTAGAACATATACTTATTTCCAAGGAACGTTTACTATCTTGAACTTTACATATAATGAATATCGAGTGAACATATAGTTAGTTCCACTGAACATTTAATCTCTTTCCACTGAACATTTACCATATTGCGCTGGACATTTGGTACATAGTGCGCTGAACATTTGCTATATTCCAGTGAACATGTCCAAACTGCACTGAATATTAAGTTATTTTCACTAAACATTTGTTGCTCTTTTCTAAAACATTTACTTCTTCTTATTGAACATTTCATACCTTTCATTAAAGATTTCATTATTTTCACTGAACATTTAGTGTACTTCAACTGAACATATACAGATTTTAATTGAACATATTATTGCTTCAATGAACATTTACTGGTAATCAATAGTACCTTTGTTCAATAGCAGATTCTGCAATTTGTGCTTCTTGATCTTGGGGTTCTTCTTGGACAACATGGACTTGTTGTTCTTGGGGTTCTGCTCGGGCTTGTTCTTCAGGTTCTTCTTCAACATTTTGACTGAACATTGTCGTAACAGATATTAGTTTAAGTTCTAAACAATACTTCATTCCGGTAAGACGATATTTTACCTTTCATTCAGGTCTTGCATTAAGACTTCCTGATCATGGTGATCAGTTTCTTCAGCTTCAAATTGTGATGCAGTGGCTTCATCACTGAAATTAATATTGTTATGCATGTTTATAATCGTAGTGAACATTCTGCATATAACTAATGAACATGGAGATGAAAATACTGAACAATCCGTTGTACCTTGGGGGGACTACACATGCTTCATCCCAAATAGCCTTCCTCACGGCTTCATCAACCAATTCCCCAAACCACGACGCACCGTATACGTCATCATCCTGGCTAACGGGGAGGACATCAACTCTCCTCTGGCTCAGTTGATTGAGGTCTGGTGGAAGAATTGTTCCCGAGCATCGAGACCACATCGATGCAACGTCAACGAGGGTATTATCATTCAAAAGCCCTCCAGGGTAAAATTTCTTCCCGCCTTTCAAGACCTCGGTGAGATTGACAAAATCAGATGCCAACTTCTCCATTAGCGATCTCACGAGGTCGTTGAATTCCTGAATATAGAACCAGAGAAAAAATCACATAAAGGATGAATATTACACTAGAAATCAATGAACAATAAGTAGACAACAATGCACATTAAGAAAAGGATCATTGAACACTTTCTTGATATTCATTGCACATTTATAAAAGGAACAATGAACACCTACCTAAAATTAATGAACATGCAACTATAAACAAATGAACATTTTCCAATAAGTACTATCTTATTCTAGGGATTTTATACCTCGAAGGTGGTGGGTTGGGGTGGTTGTTGGTGTTGTTGCTGTGCTTGTTGTTGTTGTTGTTGTTGTTGCTGTTGCTACTGCTGCTGTTGTTGTTGCTGCTGTTCTTGTTGTTGTAGCTGTTGTTGCTGCTGTTGTTCTTGTTGTTGTTGTTGTTGCTGTTGTTCCTGTTGCTGTTGTTGTTGTTGTTCTTGTTGCTGCTGTTGCTGTTGTTCTTGCTATTGATCACCATCCAGCAAGTGGATAGGTATAGGCGCTTGTGGAGATTGTGGTTCCTCCATTCTGGTAAGCACACTGCCCTTACCAAAGCCATACCTCAGCTCAATGGCAAGCCTTTCCTTCACCAAAGGAGCTTTCCAGACTGTCGTTAATGGAAAAGCCCTTGGTACACAGTTACCAAATCTTTGAAGCCGATCAAAGTAGAATATCTGAACTTGAAGAGATATTAGAAGGAGTAAGTGCACTATGAATGGGGGAGCAGGATAGTGAGAATGTATTTTTGGTTTAGTAATTTACCGTCAAGAAGGGGAGGGGACCATTAAAAAACCTTGAAGGTTTACTCTTCCAAGTCATTGAAGCCTCAGCCAAGCTTCTTAATGTGTAGTTGCTCCAGTTGAACTCGCCTATGCGGTTCGTGTCATAAGAAGTGGTGAGAAACCTCACAAAGACTTGTTGGGAATTGGAGCTGGACTTCATGCAGGTGTTAACCGCAAGCACCAGAAAGCTCCTCTTCCAATTGTCGTCAAGAGGGACATCATCCATCATCAACCTCTTCACGACATCCTTCAAGGAGGGCAATTTCCCTCCATAGTATGCCTTAAACTCAAGCATGAGTTGCGATAGCCTCTCATCGTGGTTGGTAGCTTCCACGACTTTTTCCCCTGTCCTCGGGACCCCGTACACCAAGTGTACGTCTGTATCTTCGATGGCTACTGACCTGTTACGGTCAAGTAGAATGCAGGTCCCGTCTGAATCAAAGTTCCGGACAAGGTCAGCTGAGAACTCGGGGTTGTTGGTAGGCAAATCGAGGTGTAGTAATCCGGCAAACCCCATGCTTTTTATTGCCTCCAACTTGTCTTTTTTGTTGGCAAGGGCCTTGACAACGTTCTGGAGGGGGATGAGCGTTTGCCTTATGTTCAGTCGTACCGCTCCCTCCTTTGCCTCTGTCGTACTTGGAGCATCCACTGAGGGTTCTGGTGTGGAAGGCTTCGATTTCCCACTGCACACACGAATAAAAATGCAATGTACATTGTATTAGAAAGCGATGATCATTCAGTTCAGTAGAATTGAACATTATTTGCAGTATAGTTGATTAGTGAATGGGAATAACATTAACATTCACCTCTTCCTTCCTTTTTGTGGTATTGCAGTTGGCTCCAGCACGCGCTCAGTTACAACCTCCTCCGTTTGGGTTGGAATTACTTGTGCACTACAAACAAAGAGTTCGTCTGTTAGATTCAGTCGGAACATGCTACGTGGTCTGCTAAATAAAGTGAATGGTCAGTGGAATTAACAAAATGATCAGTGAAACGAATGGAATGTTCAGTGGAAATGTAAGATTGATCAGTGATACAAGTGTGATGTTCAGTGGTTTAGTCTAAATGGTCAGTGAAACATTCGGGATTGTTCAATGGAATTATTTGTATGATTACTGGAATTGGTTGAATGGTCAGCTGAAAATAAATAGTTGATTCTAACCTTTTCTTCTTCTTCCTCTTTGGAGTTTGTGCCTTCTCCCTTTCAGTTGCAACCTCTTCAGCTTGGGATGGCATTTGTTTCCCCCTGTAAACAACAAATGGTCATTGAGATTGATTTGTTTCCCCCTGCTCAGTTTCACTTGTATGGCATTTCAATCATTCGTTTAATTGTATTGATTCTAACCTTTTCTTCCCCTTGGAGTGCTTATCCGTAGTATTTTCAACCACGATGGGGGTCGGTGCTTCCACGGAAACTGGGGTTGGCATTTCCACCGCCAGTGGGATTGGTATCGACGGCTCACTACATATAATGAAACAATCAATGAATATTTATAAATTTTTGTCCCAAACAATCAATGAACATCTACACCGTTACAATGAACATTTACCTATGTGCCTTATCATCTACTATTATTTCCAAGTGACCATCTACTCGATTCCACTGATCATAACATTCATTTTCAATGAGCATTTACTAAATCATTTAGCCAAGTCTACTGCACATTTCCATTACATTCTGCTGTATACTAGTTTTTTGCAACCACCATCTTAATTGCATTCAATGATTATTCTAAAATGACCATGATTAAATATTCACTGAACTTTTACTTAAACATACTGACCATTTGATCTACTTCAACGATACTGAACATGTAATACAGTTCACTGAACATACAATACAGTCCACTGAACAACTAATATAGTCCACTAAACGTTATGGTAATTTCACTGAATATACAATATGGTTGACTGAGCAAATCCGTATTCTCAATGACCAACACGTTCTTCTGCACTGAACATTTGGTCAGTTTGAATGAACATTTAATTCAAACAACTGAACATGTTCAATGCGGAACTTAATACACCCAACTTCATTTTCAGTGAACATTTAATCATTTCCACTGATCATTTACAGATATTGAATGCACATCTTGTCACTTACAGTTACCTCTCACCTAATTTTATACAAAATAGTCACTGATCATTTACAGATATTAAATATTCACTGAACATTTAGTTACACATACTGACCACGAATGTTATCCTAATGACCATTTCATATATTTCGCTGACCATTTCATATGGTCTGGAAAACGATTCCAAACATGTAATACAGTCCACTGAACATGTAATACAGCCCACTGAACATGTAATACAGTCCACTAACCATGTTACATACTTTACTGAAAAACAGTGTACTCCACTAAACGTTATGGTAATATCACTGAATATACAATATGGTCCACTGACCAAATCCGTAATCTCAATGACCAACACGTTCTTCTGCACTGAACATTTGGTCAGTTTGGATGAACATTTAATTCAAACAACTGAACATGTTCAACGCGCAACTTAATACACCCAACTGCATTTTCAGTGAACATTTAATCATTTCCACTGATCATTTACAGATATTGAATGCACATCTTGTCACTTACACTTACCTCTCACCTAATTTTATACAAAAAGGTCACTGATCATTTACAGATATTAAATATTCACTGAGCATTTAGTTATACATACTGACCACGAATGTTAAACTAATGACCATTTTATATATTTCGCTGACCATTTTATATATGGTCTGGAAAACGATTATAAACATGTAATATAGTCCATTGAACATGTAATACAGTCCACTGAACATGTTGTACAGTCCACTGAACATGTAACATACTCCACTGAACAACAGTGTACTCCACTAAACGTTATGGTAACTTCACTGAATATACAATATGGTCACTGACCAAATCCTTAAACTCAATGACCAACACGTTCTTCCGCACTGAACATTTGGTCAGTTTGAATGAACATTTAATTCAAACAACTGAACATGTTCAACGCGCAACTTAATACACCCAACTGCATTATCAGTGAACATTTTAATCATTTCCACTGACCATTTATAGATATTGAATGCACATATTGTCACTTACACTTACCTTTCAACTAATTACATACAAAATTCAACCTCTACACAAATACAATCCATAAAAATACATTGTATAAAAAGAAAATTAGCAAAATGGGATTACTCTATGTTCCCGGCTATCTCTGCTATCTCCTCAAGCAAAGCCGGATCTACAACAGGTTCGTACATATATGTCTTCCTCTTCTTTGTCTTCTTGGCTTGCACTATGTTAATTAAGGGTTCCTCTTCATTAAGGTCGCCAACAAACCTTCAAATTGTACAAAATATTAGTTACCCAATACTCTAAATATGAAGAGAACGCCAAAAAAAATGTTGACCACTTACTTGTTCTTCGCATGAGACATATTTTGATGTTGATTTTGGAGTTTGGAGAGGGTCTTCAAGGTTTGCTCTGAGAGAAGAGGTGCAGTTAGTGGACGAGTTTGTAGGGAGAGAGAGAGTGGTGTGAGGGAAATATAATTTGAAACGGAAGATGAGAGCTTGAAGTGGATTGAAGGATGGAAGAAATGATGACAGTTTTATGGGGAATAAGCACCAGCCGAAGTCCGGGAAACGAGGCACGTCATGTCCTGCCAAGATATGACGGTTTCTGGGGGAAAAAATTTAAACCGCAAATGGTCAGTGAAAATATGCAAATGGTCAGTGGAGACGCTGACGTGTAAAGCTTGCTTCGTCCACTTGCTTCCCCCTTGCGTTTTGTACTATTTTGCTCTGCATTTCACCCGGGTGCACGATGCAACGTCCACTAACTCCTCTAAAATAGTGTGGACTCTAAAACACATACGGAGTAATCAGAATAGTACTACTTTCCTAATGTTATACTCCATACATCAATAAACCGCATTCGCTGCCGGATATGTGCTGCTGATGAGATTCTCCCTCCTCCGTCGCTACTACCATCACAGCCAACCTCCAAAACTATCATTCATGACTTCTCTCACAACTTCAGGCCCACCGCCACCACAGCCGCCAACGACGGCTCAAGAAGAGTGTCTTGACGACCTCCTCTGCTCTTCCGGCGCAACCCCACCAGATGAGAGAGAAGAGAAGGCGGCGGAAAGGTTATCCTCTTTGATCAAACCAATGGGTTACTTGAGAGGGGAGGCTCGGATAGAGAGGGCGTGGGCCCACTGGAAGAAATTAGGTCGCCCGAAGTTGATAGTTGCTCCCATGGTTGACTGCTCCGAGCTTCCTTTCAGGATGCTTTGCCGCAAGTATGGAGCTCAGGGTGCTTATACTCCAATGTTGCATTCTAGAATCTTTTCTGAAACCGAGAAGTATCGCTCTTCGGAGTTCACCACTTGCCAGGTTCCTTTCTAAATTAGGGTTTTAGCGAACTGTCCGACGTTTATTAATTAGGGTTTTGTTTCTTATTTGCTTGATAGTTGTTGAATTTTTTATACTTTGCTGCCTAGTTGCTGCACACACATTTATGTGTAATATGTTGCTCGAAAGAGTACATGATTGTTAACCTGGGGATTCATCGAAGAATTAGTTCGATTTGATGCAAGATACTGCTTGAGAGTTGAGATAATTGGTAGATTATAGCAGAAATTCATAAAATCATCGATGGGTTTTGACTTTGCTGAGTGAAATGACTACTGATTCGTGTACATCCTGTTATAATCATAATCATAACGTTTCTTTGATGATATACCATGGTTTACATCAGTCACTCTGTCATTTTTTTCAAATTTTCTTTCCTTAGTTAATGTGCACTTGGGAATACATGTAGGAGGACCGGCCGTTGTTTGTACAGTTCTGTGCGAATGATCCAGATGTTTTACTTGAAGCCGCTCGAATGGTGGAACCGTTTTGTGACTACGTTGATATCAATTTGGGGTAAGAATGATTGAACAAACACTGCTGGAGTGTTGGGTTTATTTAAAGTTGCAGAGTGATCATTCTGTGTCCTGTAAGGTTTATGCTTTCAATTTCAATACTTACGGCTGATAAATGCCATCATATGTTGCTAAAATATTATTAGGATTTTTCTGCTAAAAGAGTTTTATTATAAAACTTAACATGTCCTTGATGTAACATCTTTTGTGTGCTTTGTGTGCAGCTGTCCTCAGCGAATTGCTCGACGAGGTAATTACGGAGCCTTTCTGATGGATAAACTCCCTCTTGTAAAATCTTTAGTGGATAAATTAGCTCAAAACCTCGAGGTTCCTGTTTCTTGCAAGATTAGAATCTTCCCTGATTTACAAGATACAATTAACTATGCAAAAATGTTGGAGGAAGCTGGATGCTCTCTTCTAGCTGTTCATGGCCGAACTAGAGATCAGAAGGATCAGAAGAAAATTCGGGCTGACTGGAGTGCAATTAGGGAGGTCAGAAATGCTGTTAGGATTCCAGTTCTTGCCAATGGGAACATTAGACACATGGAGGATGTTTACAGTTGTTTGGAGGCTACAGGTGCTGAAGGGGTACTCTCAGCTGATGCGCTCCTTGAAAACCCAGCTCTCTTTGCTGGTTTTCGTACTCCGGAATGGGTAGATGAAGGTGAAGAAAATTGTAAAGATGGAAACATAGACCAGGCAGAACTGCTAGTTGAATATCTGAAACTTTGCGAAAAACACCCTGTCCCATGGAGGATTGTCAGAGCCCACGTCCACAAGATGCTGGGGGAGTGGTTTCGGATTCAACCGCAGGTGAGAGAAGATCTCAATGCACAATCAAGGCTTACATTTGAGTTCCTATATGGCTTGGTGGATCGACTTAGGGAGCTAAATGTTAAGATTCCACTTTATTTGAAGGACAGTACTAATACGTGATCCGATTTTGTCACCAAATTTCAAGGTGCGTATTTAATTTTTAAAGACGAAGAATCATCTTTATCATACAATGTGCCCTAGGAAGAACGTGGAAGCTCCAATTTTTGTGTAACATTAGTTTACATTCATTTGGTTTTGGTAATGCACATTTATTAGATTTTCACATAGCTTGCTCTATCTAATTATAGCATTGATCCTACTTACAAATGTTTAAACATATAAGATTGTTTTTCGTTCAAGATTCCTTTCAGTTAGACATGTATTCATTGACTTTGTATTTCACATCACCTCTCCATCTCAGAATGAAATTGTGAGATGACCCTGGCCATGGTTTTATTTTGCTGGCACTTGGCCTGAAGGGGTTTGGCTTTGGGCATACTGAGCACATTTTTTACTTTCATGTTTAGCAACTCAGGACACGAAACACTGTAGTAACAAGCCCAATGTAATCCCAGCCGTCCGACGGCTATGCCCTCTCCCGAGCAAGTTCTCCTGACCCAGAAGGCATGAATTTGTACTTCATATGCTCTTCATCCTTTTCCACCTCTTTGAACCTCTCGGGCCTGAACTCTTCACGTTCAATCTAGTACTTGGTATTGATATGTATGGCTCAGACGTTGACCAATAGCATAGAGCTACGTGGAATTGTATAGCCCCTTATGATGGACTTCTCTGATGATTCACAAGGGATCAAAAGTGGAGGTGCAGGGTATATCCTTAGAGTCTCATATATGATGCAAACGAAGATAAGGAAGATCGCTTTAGTCTGATTCTTCAATAAGTCGATCATATCCTATTTGTGAAGCGATCTCATGTCGTGCTTTCTTGAGAACTGGTGGATTGTGGAGCATGAGTGATAAAGCCCACTCAATAGTCCCTGCTTAAGTGTCTGTGCCCGTCAAACATAATACCTAAGTCACCATAAAAATGCTCGTAATTAGGGATCTTTTTTCAGCTACTAGAAAGTGGTATTATCCAAATATAAAGAGTGCAAGAAGCTGGATTGGATGTTTCAAATGTGACAACTTATTAAAAAATTTGTTGTGATATTTTCTAGTCTTTCATCAGCAGTTTGCAGAATAATTATCTTGTAACGTTACATGTTGCCTTCTGCTACATTCTTTTGTGTCATAGTATGGAGTCTAAGGTGTTGATCGTGTAAAAGGAGTAGGAGCAATCTTTCACTTCTTTGGCTACCAGGTGAGTAGCTGACGAGGTGGAATACCAGGGTTGATCTTCATCGGGTTTGTCATGGGGGACTATTATTAATGTCTACGAAACAGGTCATAATATTTCTATAAATGGAGCATTTGGATCTATTCATTATTCAAAGTCTGCAAATTGTGCTCCTAAATGAAAGCAGGTTGAGCATGTGGAATGTTTCAATATCCCTTGTTTTTTTTTTTTTGAGGAAAGGAGGGTGCGGGGAGAATATTGTAGCATCAATATATTTGATTTATCATATACTATATAGGTGGGAAGTTGGTAAAATGGTGATGTTTAGTGTTTATTCCAAGTCACCAAATCATGTGCATACTTTTGTATTTTTTCTTGCTAATATATCTCCTGATTGTTTCTGATGAAGGTAATTGTAAATTATATGGAGGATTTTAGAACATATTTAGAAAAAGTCTAATTGTACATGAGTAGCAGGACTGCATGACAGAGAAGAGAGGGCAGGAAGAGAACTCACTTGAAGAAGGCCTTTGATCATTTCATCCGTGTAAAACTCAGGCTCTGACTTCTGCAATGACGGCAGAACTTGAATTAGTGTCTTTTTTAACCTGTTTGATGAATTGCCTAAACCAGCAAAACTTGAATTCGTACAGTTTGTTTTTCATAAGCAAGCTGTTCTTAAACTTCTTTTCAGCCAAACCCTGAATTTCTCGTTCAATCTCCTCTTCACGCCGAAACCTCAACCATGGAATGTGAGCACGTCAACAATGGTAGAGTTACCTTCAACCGTCATGATCTCGTCTGTCGCTTCCCTAAACCTCTTCACTTCCTCTCCTTTATATCCTTCCTTTGACAAGACCCTCATCATTACTATCTGGGTCATCTGAAACAGAGCCTTTCGAATTTCCAGAGTCTGATTTTCTGTCCCATTCTTTACTGATCTGGCAAACCAGGGGCCTCTCCTCCCCAGAACGTTCCTGAGGAGAGCTGCAGATAATGGAAAGAGAAGATTTGTACAGTGTGTATTCCCCTAATACTCCGCCACAAATTTGATTGTAGCCGAATATTTCGCCGGTTATGAGACGAGGACGATTGGAAAGAATGATGTCGTTTTGGCTCAGGCAGTCGTCTTCTGCTGCGTCGGTGAAAAGACGTGTAGCACTTGCCTCTGAAACGGGGTGTGACTGGGCCAACCTTACCGGATATCTTGGTTAAGTGGGTCATTGAGGTGGTGGAGGTGGCTGAGAATAGGCAAAGATAACGAGGCTGGGTGCAAGTTTTTGGAATTTGCACACCATGTGTCCAAAAACATGTGGTGTGGCCAGTAAAGGAGAATATTATGAGTTCCAAGGTGAATTATTGTTTAATTTGTTGAGAAATTCTTGTTGCGTCTGGAAGTTTAAATTGTTGCTATTTGCATTGAGTATACATGACTAGAACTGGTTGTTGCTTGAATTAAGGACGATTGTTTGTTGAAATTTTTGTTTTAGTGGAAACTGGAGGCCAGGATATCTTTTCAATTCAATGTTAAAATTTCTTATTCAAACGTTGAACTATATGTTTTCCAAGATTATTGTGATCTAGCCGTATGAAATTCTTGACTATGTAGGAAATCTTGGCTGCTGGTTTGCCCACAGATGTGCGTTTGGATTTGTAGGATACAACCTTAACCTTTCTGTGATAGTGTAATATATGTGCGCATACTTGGAATTATTTATATGTTTGATATTAAGTAAGAATTTCAAGATACTCTACTTGTTTTAGGATCAAGAAGGTTGTGTCAGTGTCTTGTACTAGTAAGCTAGATTTTAAGTGATTTAACAACCCTTAATCAACGTTCATTATCGAATTTTTGACAAGAAGTCTATAGTTGAGACAAAATAAATTACTCCTTCCATCCCTATAAGAAAGTCCTAATTCACTATTTGAAGTCAAAGTTTGATTATAAATTCTTATCATGTTATTAGAAATAATATATTCAAGTGAGATTTTGTTGGATGCATCTCAATGTAGATTTTTAAAATATCTAGTTTTCATAATTTTTTGTCTTACGGATTTAGAGACAAAAACATCTAAAGTTGTGTTTTAGAGGTTGTAAAAGTCAAATGAGACTTTTTTTTAGGGACAGAGAGAGTATGAGAGTACAAGTTAGATAAAAAAAAAAAAAAAAGATATTAAGGGTATGAGAGACTTTTAAAAAAAGGTGAATACAAGAAAGAATTTTCTCAAATCAAACATGTGACATTCTCACATACAGATTTACATGAGAATAGAGGAATGATAAAGCAATGATTCTTTTATTACTTATGGGTTTAGAAGAGGATAACTGGATAAATGAATAATAATAGGGGAATGATAGTTTTATCTTACATCATTATACAAATGAGGTGGCCTAAACTTTCAAGATAAGAGCTTCTGAAGTTGAGTAATAATGAACTTTAGTCAAACTCGTGGCTTTTGCTTTTCATATAGTCAAAGTACTCATAGATTGTGCACGGTTAAAATTAAATCGCACTAAGGAAAAGAGGGATTGAAATAGAGCTACTCACATTCTTGACGTGAAAGTAGCAGCCCGGCATGCCTTTTTTCTCATACTTCAACCATTCTTTTTATCAAAGTCAGATGCCCTTATTTTGAGATCATGTGATTTCTATTATATTGATCTCACCATTATACTATAGTACTTGTAATAGAATAGGAATAAAATTACAAGAAAAATTATTTAAATATGAAGTTTACCGTGAGTTTTTTTTTTCTAAAATAACATACAAAGTTATGTATATATTCTACTTCATCCTTTTAAAATAGTCTTGTGTAATTTTGACTTAATTTAGTTCATCTAAAATTATTTATTCGATCTAGTCAGGTTTGATTTGATTATTTATATTTGATTTAACCTCAATTTTTTGATGATTTATATTTTTTAGAAATAAGAATCAAAATGGAAACTATGTTTATTATTATTTTGTTCATATAACAATAACGATAGTAATATGCTTATTATTATTATTATTATTACAATTAGAAAAGTATTACTTTATCAATGAAGAATAATAAAAACTTTAACTTTTATTATGATAATGATATTTTTATGGTAATAATAGTAATAATACTTATAAAATAATGTTTATATAATAATTATAATACTTATAATTTGAAGATAACGAAACAAAAATAAGATGGAGAATAAATGACAATAATATAAAAATGGCGACCAGATTTTTGAATATACTTGTGAAAGGTGTGCCGAATACCTCCAGTATCTTTTTTCGGGTTCCAAGAGGTGCCAAACTAAAAAAAAAAAAAAAAAAGAAGATAAATGTCGTTTTTCAAGAAATATCTAAAAGGCAAAAAACCAAAACAAGTGATCAAGTTGGGGTTTAAAATAGAATGATTTCAACTTTTCCCGTTTTCTTTGATAAGGTAGTTGTTGTGTGTACTTGTGTCAAAACATTAATAAAAACAAAGTTTTTATATTTTTTGATATGATCTAAATTTATTTTTCTGATTTGATTTAAAATAAGCGATAAATCTTTAAATAAGGTAAGCTAAATAGGGTTTTTGTATGATAAGGTAATATTCAAAAACAAGTTTGTGAAAAGTTGTCCATCAAGGTTGTGAATAGGGGTGTACATAAACGGTTAACCGTACCATTAAGCCTTAACGGTTATTGGAAAAGGCTAGCTGTAACCGTAACCGTATCGTTAAGTAACAGTAACCGATAAACGATTAACTGGTATTTAATAGTACATTTAACGGTTAACCACTAACCGTTTCATTCCATTTTTATGCACTTGTACACATAATATTGTGAAATTATTTGTATGAATTTTTAGCTCATTTGAGTCTTTTACAATAGTAATAACACATATTTATATAAGGTTTGATCAGATATAAAATTTTTGCCATATTCATTCATGTATTAGCCTTTTAAGTTTAGTTACAAAAAATTCATTACCATAATCGTAACCGTTAAGCTCAATAATCAGGCAATTGAGCACACAAGCTACTTGACACTTGGCAGTAGCATTGTAGCAATGGTGGTGACTTTTTGGGCAGTGATAATCAAGGTAGCAGTGAGTCAGCTAAGGTTGCTGATTTTTTATTTGCAGAGATTTTGCGACTCTATATGACTCCAATCCCTTTAAATCCCAATAAGGGTATTAGGCTATTAGCTAAGTGGTATTTTTATTGTCTTTAGGCTTATAAAATTGGTCAAATGGTTAAAAAAAGTGTTTGGTGATAGTGGTTTTTGGCTTTTAATCTAACTTTTAAGTCAAAAATAAAAAGTTAGTACTGACTTTATCATAATAATTTTTGGCTTTTTATTATTTATTATGATTATATTCCTAAATGTCTTCCAACCTTATTTACTTTTTACTTTTTTTATATTTACAATAATAAACATTAAATGAAAATAAAATAATAATAAAATAAATAAAATAATAAATACTATGATACTAATGATAATAATGGTAATAATAGTGGTAGTAATAATAATAGTAATGATAAATTTACTATTACTAGTAGTGATATTAATATTAATAATATTAATTAAACAAATTATAATTATCATTTCATTCAAAAAACAAATAATAATAGTAATAATAATAATACATATAATATAACTTCATAAATATAGATTTGATGATAATGGTCATTAATGGTAACATATAATTTAAATATATGAAAGACACATTACATAGATAATAAAATATATCAATATTTCAAAAAGTCAATATGAAATTTTAGGAAACGAGTTATTAAATGGTGAATAGTCAAATAACCAAGTTGAATAAGCAATTAAATGTGTATACAAAGTAGAGAATAATTTGCAATAAAGCGAAAATTGTCAAATTTCAGAAGTAGAGGCCATATGATAAAATAATAAGGAGTATCAGTAGTCACAAGTTATTTGTGTGTCAATGCTACTTGCTAATCAGCAAAGCACAGTGAGAAACTACAGAGTAGTTGTATGGACTAAACACAAAGCAGAAACCAAATGAAAATCCAGTTCCCAGTTCCCAGTTCCCAGTTCCCAGTTCCCAGTTCCCGCCCCCACGTGAGTCCTAAAGCCCTAAACAACAAAATAGAGTTGGAGCCAGCTGCTCTGCAGTCACCACATTTGGTTTTTCCTTCATCCCATACACTTCCAAGTTCCAACAACAAAACAACAATGTCCTATCACAATTCACACACAAAAATCCCCAACTCACAACATTAAGAACCTCTCTATTCCCTACTCCTTAGTAGACTACTGGTTGTACCCATTACTCTTGCTCCAGTCCCCCGTACTCGTCTTTCATCCTCCCTTCCATAGTTCCCATGGCCCTGCCCCTCTCCTGATCCGGTCATCCCTACCCTGGAATCACTCTAAACTGACTCTAACTCACAATGCACCCTCGCACTTATCTACCCCTCTTCCTGCTCCTGTCCTCCTTCCACACCCAGGCGGCCCTACCGCTCCCCCCTAACGACGCTGCCTCCCTCCTCACCTTTAAGTCCAAAGCAGACCTCGGTAACAAACTCCTTTTCACCCTCCACGAACACTTCGACTACTGCCACTGGCAAGGCGTCAAATGCCAACAAGGCCGCGTCGTCCGCTTCTCCCTCCCTAACTATGGCCTCCGCGGTACTTTCCCCCCCAACACACTTACCTCCTTGGACCAACTCCGCGTCCTCGTCCTCCGCAACAACTCCCTCTTCGGCCCTCTTCCACCCGACCTCCACACCCTCTCCAACCTCCGCTCTCTCCTCATCGACCACAATTCCTTCTCTTCCTCCCTCCCCCCTTCCCTCTTCTCCCTCTACAAACTCCGTGTCCTCGACCTCTCCTTTAACAACTTCTCCGGCACGCTCTCTCCTCTCATCCTCCGCCTCGACCGCCTCACTTCTCTCAAACTTCAGTTCAACCGCTTCCATGGTAGCCTCCCGGGGTTCAACCAGTCCGCTCTTGTCTTCTTCAATGTCTCCGGAAATAACTTCTCCGGGAAGATTCCCGATACTTCCACTCTCTCGCAGTTCGCCTCATCCGCCTTCACATTAAACCCTGATTTATGCGGCGATCTTATCAATAAACCCTGCGATTTTCGCTCTCCTTTCTTTGATCCTTCCTCCGCCACGAACCAGCCGTCGTCTACACCTCCTAAGTTTCCGGCCTCCTCTGATCAATCACAGTCTCTTCTCTCTCCTCCAACAACTAAATCGCACCGCAAAAGGACAGTGATGATCCTAGGGTTTTCCTTGGGAGGTCTCCTCTTAGTCTCTTCGTTGCTATTCATGTTACTGGCAGCGAGAAAGAAACCAACGGCGAGGCAGAAAGATAACGCTGGAAATTCTACTTCTGTTGGTACAGGCCACGTGATGACTGAACCGGAGGTGATTAGGGTCCGGTTTAATTCGCAGAGCAATGAATTGAAGGAGAAATGTGAAGAGTTGGTTGTCGGAGGAGGAATGGGCAGAAGGAGGTCAGAGAAGACAGGAAATCTGGTGTTTTGCAGTGGGGAATTCAGACTGTACACCTTAGAGCAGCTGATGAGAGGCTCGGCTGAGATGTTAGGAAGAGGAACAATGGGGACCACTTACAAGACTAAGCTGGATAATCAGCTCGTAGTGACCGTTAAAAGGCTTGATGCGATTAGGATGAGTGGTGTTAGTGGTGAGATGTTTGAGCGGCTTATGGAGGTTGTCGGGGCTATGCGACACCCAAATTTAGTTCCTGTTAGAGCTTATTTTCAAGCTAATGAAGAAAGGTTGATTATCTATGATCATCAGGCCAATGGCAGTGTGTTCAATCTTATACACGGTATCATCTTCAACCTCATCTCTGTTTTATTTCATTTCATATGCTTTTGTTACGCGTCATATGAAAAATGCAAAACTATGCTTTAATTTTATGCACAATACCACGAGCATGCGATGTAAAATATCCGACTAGGATCTTGGCTCAATAGTCAATATAGTTTTAATTTATTTAGTTTCACGAGGGTGACATTGTGACTTGAAATCGTGTCATGTCTACGGTGTACATGATTGTCTTCTGCGACCGTTACCTGCTTCATCCGTCCCACCATCTTTGAAAAGTTGGCTGACAAAGTGTAACAAGTTTAGCGTGATAATTTTAGTTAAAGAAAGATTTGTCCCACTGCAAAAAGTTTTAGTTTTTGTAGAGTTGGAAAGCGTTAACACGGGTGAATGGGATGTCTCATACTCTGTAACTTTGAAAGCTGAGAAGTATTCGTAAAAAATAATGGGGGTGATAAACTCGGAGAGGACTGACAATAGTGCTTCTAGCGTTTTGATTGGAAACTCGTGAATGTCACTGCCTTGTGCCGTTCGTCACGCTTCTCTTTTTGACTTGTTTTATCAACTGTATTGCGCGAGTTTTGATAAGGCATAAGAGTCTTTTTGTTATTCTACAATAAATTTGTACACCTTTTTATACCACAACTACATCAATTTTTGTACTACAAAAAATACTTGGTGCACAGTGCACTCAGTATCTTAGTGGAGTATGTTTGTCACACCGTGTGTTTATTTTGGGGCAACCACACCCATTTGAACGAAAGCTGGGGTGGGCTGGTTGTTAAGCAGGAAAAAGGAAGCTGGCTAGCATAAATCTTGTGAGAGAAGAGATTATTTTTTAGCTTAGTTATTCATTGCACTAATTTATTACAGAAATCAAAATGTTTTAGATTTTTACCGTTACATATTTTTTATGTTCTACATATGCGTATAAATATTTGTATGCTTAAATACTGCATTGTATTGAGTGTATTTTTCATGTTTGCATTATCAACCAAGTTGTAGAAAGTGAGGGTTGGTCTTTTTCTTTTGGTCATGGATTTATGGTTGTAGGTAGGGGTGCTTAATAAATGAGCTGAGTCTGAACAGTAGTGGGCTCGGTTCGGGCTCAAACTCATTAAGGATATGCTCGGCTGGGTTCGAGTACGAAGCTCGACAAACTTTTGAGATCAGGCTCGAGGTCGAGCTCAACAGTTGAATAGGAGCTCGGCTCGATAGCAAATTTTTAATTATAATTTGATTTTCAAAATAAAATATAAAAAAATGATACAATATATATATATATATATATTTAAAGATTTTAAAAATATTTATATATTAAATTTTATTGAGCTTGTTAACGAGCTTTCAAGTCAAGCAAGGACCTTGCTCGGTTTGATTTTAAGCCAAGCTTTATTTGATTGAGTTGAGCCCGAGCCGTACTCAAGTAGTTTGGTTTGTTAAGCATCTTTATTGTAGGTTTAAATAGTTGAACATATGATATATCTATCTTGCTTGAATCACCAGCCTGACATGATAAACCTTTATACCCATAGATCAATAATTTAATAAATTGATTGGAAAGAAAAGTCATACTTACGAGGTTGTTCTTGAACTTATTTCCAACACCCCCGTCAAGTTGGAGGGTAAGGGACACAGAGACATACAAGGCTAGATCTGTAGTCTGAAGCTCTCTCTTCCATTTCTTGTACTCAATTATGCTCAATTCTTGGCAAGTTGGGAGTGTTGTTCCACCATCCAACTTGAGGAGGGGTGTTGGAAGTAAATACTTGCCAATCTTTCACTTTCATTTCCATCATCTTTCCTGAAATTTGTTTGCTGATTAATGTGTGAAGAGTGAAGAGAGATAATTTCCTTTTGCTTTCATCAAAGCCCATACTTAGTCATTTTAGTAAATTTTTGATTGACTTTGATCTTCCTTTGTTACTAAGGGATGACTTGGGAATCTTGGTGGACGTACTATCTTATTTGAGAAGATTTTACAACCTTAAATTTAAAGTGATGTATGATAAATTTATGCATAAGCTATACTCCACATTTGTGTGCTTCTTTTGAGCCAAAAACTCGTTGGCTCCATTTATCATCATTTTTTGCTCCTATTGATGACTATAAGCTTCACATTCTTATCTTGGACTTAAGGAGCTTGCCTGATTTTCGTAGTTCTTTTTGGATTATTGGGAATGACACTTGTTTCTAAGATCGCTGACTAGATCAGAAGAAAGATACTCGGTCAGGCAATCCTATGCTTATGCCTAATCCACTCAGTCTATTTGAGGATCTTCTCTTTTACAAGTCTCCTGTTGTATGCTGTTCTCATAATTATGTTTATGGATTTTATAGCTATAAATTGTAGTTTTTAGAGATATGTAGTGATTTACTTTAAGTTTGTTTGGGGACTGTCTCTTTTGCTCTTCTTCATTTGTAGATTGATTCCTATTTATGACCTTATGAAGCTCGTTATCTGTTAAATTTGATTGGCGGAAATATTTAGGAAAGTGAAGTCTCTATGCTGGAGACTCATATAGTGAAAGGTCGAGTTCTGCCTTATATTATTAGGGAAAAGCTTGATGAAACTATTTGTGACGTTATGCTGGTAGACTGGTAGTTGTGATTTGATCATGAGTGGATTCGTTACATAGATGCTTATAACATATTAATATTATGAAGGAGTCCTATTATAAATTAAACTTCTTTGCTGAATCTGTTGGCCTTAATTTTTTTTCGCAAAATGTTGCTGATATGCACCTCGTCCTGAACGTGGTACTTGCCTGATCTGGTCTTCCTGAGATAGGCTTCTGATCGCTTTGTAGTTGTTTCTTTTCCTCTTCATTGTTTTGTTATATTAACTATGTAATTCTTCAGGTTCAAGATCAACACGAGCAAAACCTCTCCACTGGACATCTTGTTTAAAGATTGCTGAGGATGTAGCTCAAGGCCTTGCTTACATCCATCAAGATTCCAGACTCACCCATGGCAATCTCAAAGCCTCAAATGTCCTTCTAGGCACAGACTTTGAGGCGTGCATAACAGATTACTGTCTTTCTGCACTATCAGCATCTTCTGCCGATGAAGATCCCGATTCTGCAAGATACAAGGGTCCTGAAGCCCGAAATTCTGTCCAGAAAGCAACTCTTAAGACAGATGTTTATGCATTTGGTGTTCTTGTGCTTGAGCTTGTTTCAGGTAAACCGCCTTCTCACCATCCATTCCTTGCACCTCATGACATGCTTGATTGGGTGAAGTCTATGAGGGCTAATGACGATTGCTTTGAAGACAACCACCTTGCAATGCTTGTTGAGGTGGCTAGTTTATGCAGTTTGACATCTCCGGAACAAAGGCCTCCAATGTGGCAAGTTTTGAAAATGATACAGAAAATAAAGGCTAGTGTTGCCACAGATGATGCTGTGGATTCCACAACTAGATATTCATAGTGTTTTGTGATGCTGAGGACGGCAGACGGTAATTTTGACTGACTGCAAAAAAAAAGTGCATGTTCTTACTGACTGGTTGGACAACCACATTCGAGATTTTGGTCTTTCTGGATGTCATGGGTATGCAGAGTAAAGGCCTATTACAGAAGAAGGTTATGAGGTTATGACATTCTAAGGGATAGAGCAACGACAAGATCCAAAAATGGCTTAAAAATAGGGAATATCTTTACTTTTTGCCTTTTTGTGAGATGAGGATGAGTAGTCTCATTAATCCCAGTACTATTAAGTGAAATGATAGTCAACAATGGTGAGGTAAAAACCAGAAATGTCTATTTCAAAAAAAAAAAAAAAAAAAAAAAAAAAAAATACCAGAAATGTTACTAAGGAAAAGAACCAAAGGTTTGATGATGGGAGGTTTTTTTTTTAGTATAATATTACGAGCTGCTCCTTTGATGTGAGCTTCTGTCCAGCTTTCCTGTACTATCAATAGTTTATTTACTACTAGTTCTAAACTCTAAAATCTAAACTCTAAACTCTAAAAAAGACAGTGAAATTGGAATCCTTTTTGGGTTAACTCGGCCCGATTAACAGGCTAGATCCTAAGAGTGGGGGTGCAAGGTGAGTGATTCCACCACTTATTCCCCGAGTGCCCCTTAGTGATTAAAGGGTTTTAGGCTAAAATTAGCCTGATTGGTGGAGATTTATATAGAGCCTTAGAGCATGTTCGACGTTAGTTTCTGTATATGCCTATAAAATTTTAAATAGTTTTTGTACAGTGCTCAAGTTAGGTTGTCGAACACTAGCTAGATTGGGCCCATATTAGGGGAAACGTGATTCTATCACTAAGGTTGGAGCCTTGGAGGCCACCGGTGTTTGATGATGTCTACGGCCAATTTCGATTGATTTCTTATTTCCACATTTTGGATCAAAGAATCTCCAACGTTGGTCATGGTTGCTAATTAAGTTGAGTTATCTGTGAATGCAATCAAGATGAAATCAAGTCGACTTGACTCGTGACTTTAACGAGTCCAGCTAAGGTGTATTCGACTAAAAAGGTTGTGAGCAACTTGATTAATTTTATGTACTTATAAAAGAACAAGTTTCAAACCAATACTGTAATATTTTTTTTAAAAAAACATCTACTTAATTAACACTTTAGAAAATTAAGAGAGAGCTTTTATAAAATATAACCCAAGATGGTTAACCCATGAACATCTTTAATTGCTCATTTTTTACTCGATAGCACTGTTCACTATGTACTCTTGGGACTATAAAAAAAATTATATGTTAGGTTAGGGTAATGTGGGCCTAAAGCTATAATTAAATATTAAACTATTGTGATTTGAGCTTTAATTTGAGTAGATTGTTAATTAATTGATCTTATATCAAATTTAAATCGAGTATGAAAACTTGAGTTTGAGTCTAAGCTGAGCTTTAATTTTAGGCTTTTGAACTCAAATTGAACCATTTATTTCAAATTGAGTTAGAGCTTTAGGTTTTAATTTTGTGCTGATTTTACCAAATTCGAATTTGACTCAATTCATAAATTCCTGTAGACTCTAGTTATGTGCTTGAAGCGAATATCATTGTCAAATTTATTTTTAATTCAAAAAGTGGAATATTATTTTGTTTTTTGGTTATACGATACAAGGGAATATTAGTAGACATGAAGATAACAACTAGGCCATTGATCACGTGAATCCACAAAGTAGCGTAATTTCCACGCGAATGAGGCACCCCAAGTCTACTACTACCCGTCAAAATATTAAAAGTCTACGAAATTATGCTATCCACTAAAAAAAAGGTGGAATAAACGTAAATTATAAACGACTTCGAGGAGCTCAATTGCAACATGGTTAAAGAAAAACTAGTAGTTGCAATTCTTGCAACCATATCAATTGTACAATTATTTGTTGTAAGTAGAAGTGGGATCTCTAGTGACATAACTGGAAAAAATATAGTTCTATTGAATATTACTTGAAAACATTACATTGAATAGTTTAATCGGAAAATTTAAGATTGTGAGTTACCAAAAACTTGAGATTGCAAGTTATTCTTTCTTTCTTAAACGATGTCCTTTGTATTTCCATTTTTATTATCTACAATGCACTTCTTCAACTATTAATATATTTAATTTCATATTGATAAAAATTTACATTACGAATATTTATATCGTACATAATCTAACAATATCATATTTAAGTAATTAATTACGGTTAAATTTTATTAAATTTGAACCCATGGTTATAAGATGGAATAATTTTATGAAATGAAGAGGACATAACTTAAATTTTGAATCTGCCTATTTGCTTATATATTTAATACTTTAGTCATTATAAGATGAGGCTAGTTTTTAAGACGATAATAAATAATAATTCAACCGTAGCAAGTAGTGCCACACCAATAATAGAAGTAAAAGCTACCAATCTATGAAATATCAAATAAATGAGTGATTCGTATTAAATTTGATTAAACTTTATTCCTCACAAATTCATGATAGACGTATGTTTGTGATCTTAACCACGATGAGTGCGTATAATTTGTTTAAAAGCCCTATCTCAGTGCTAATATAGCCTATGAGTCATCTCAAGGAGCAAATTAAAATATAAGATCAAATATGAATAACCACAATTGATGCTTTTATTTGGCTCAGTGATAACAAATATATCTTATATCACAGTCATTTGCTGGCCGAACAATTAGAGATAATGATTGAAATGGCTCAATCTATCTAAAATATTTTGTGTAGATAAAATTAAAAAAAATGATGATTTATTTACCTAAGTAATCGTCTATCAATCTATCTAATTGTCATTATCGCGTCGACTCAACATATTCATTTTATAATGATCCATGATATTAGAAATAATACTAAAAAGAGCGTCAAAAGGAAAAAAAGTAATACTCAAACCACCTTCCGAATTTTAATTTTTAATTTTAAGTATTTCTTATATCACAAATAATAAAAAATTGAATTGGTTACCCATTGGGCTTCGAATTGACATACTCCGTAATTTGTTAAGAAAGAAATGTGGGCCGTACAAAGAAGAGACGGGTTGGTAATTAAAAAAAGGCGAAGCTTCGCAACATCCACCCCTCGTATAAAGCATTAGAAATTAGAAAATTGAAAGTCTCAAGCTAAATTTTAGGCCCCCCATTTTCCCCATTCTTCATTCTTCTCCAGAAGGAGAGAGATTGAGAGCTCAAACAGTATTGAAACAGTTGTAACCTAACATCCACTATGTCTGGCGGCATTGCTCGCGGTCGTCTCGCTGAAGAGCGTAAACAATGGCGCAAGAATCATCCCCATGTTTTTCCCTTTCCCTTTTTCCTCCCTTTTTTTTTTACTTTAATTTTTAAAATCCCTAATTTTCTTTGAGTTTGATTTTTAGGGTTTTGTCGCGAAGCCAGACACTCAACCAGATGGCTCGATGAATTTGCTGGTGTGGCAATGCGTCATCCCTGGCAAGGCTGGGGTACGAACCCTTGTTCTTCCTATTTTTTTCGCTTTTTTTTGTAAGATTATTTAAATTTTCAATTCTGTTTATATTTGAATTTTAATTTTGTGTTATATTATGTTGTTCTGCTGCTTGGTTAGTGAAATTAGAGAGATTTATGATTGTTGTTACTGATTTTTCTGTGATGTCTTCGCTGTTTTATTATGAAAATTGTAGTTCTGATTTATGGTTAAAGCTGTGAGTTTGTGCCTGTAATTGAGGAATAGATCAGTTGTTGACGGTTATCATAGGCTATTTTTCCGTTTAATTGCATGGAATACTAGATACATGAAGATTGTTATTTTACCGAAGTCATTTTGGTAGCCTTCAAGATGAGGACTTTTCTTCTAGGGTTTGGGAATGTGTATTTGATGACCTTTTATTGCCATTGATTCTCGAATACTAGGATGATGTTATGGAATCGAGAATTGAATCTTAGGAACGGTTACAGATCTCAAGGGAGGGAGGGCAGGAATTTTACTCTATGAAAAAGGACGAAGAAAGTAGATGTAGTGATTTCAGTGGATGAGTTTGGTGGTTGTTTTGGAGGAGACATATTTAGGTGGAAGAGAAAGTGCTTGTTTAGTGGTGTTGGAACTTGGAAACAGGAGTGAAAGAGATGGATTTGACCTTATATCTTACTAATTTCAGTTTATGACACTAGCGCGTAGGTTCTGTTAAGAGTTTGTATGTCTTGTTATTTGTGCTGAACTCTAAGTATCATGTTTGTGCTTGCTGCGTATCATTGCCTTACTCAGAATTTACCTTGTGAAATTTGGGTTTGCAGAGGATGGGCTTATCGATTGATGTTTTTGGACAGATATATAGTGAGGGAATGACGTTCTATTAAATGCAAGTTTAGGAGCGTTACAATGTTCGAAGGTGGAGAGTTCAACTTATTGGTGGCTGGGGCAATAAACTTTCCAAACAGATCTGCTCTTGTTAGATATTTGTGTTATTCAAATGTTAGACAAATATTGAATTCATTGGCTTGCTTTTATAGAAGTCATAGGTGCACCGTTTTTACTCCTAGTGAATTTTATTAATCATGAAGAAGGAATTAGAAGACTAGAAAAATCTTCTCACTCAAATGACAGAACTGGCTTTGTGACTAAACTGACAGAATTGGCTTTGTGACTCCGAAAGGGCATTTGTTTGTAAATCTTTGTTACTATTTCTTTCAAGAGAATCCATGAAATCACTTCTTGTTATTGACTAGATCACATCTTTTTCCTTCCTTTCTCAAAGCATTGTCAAGACAGGAGCCATTAACTAGTATGGACCTTGCCGGAAGCTTATTGAATCAATTTCTGAACTTGAAATGATATTTAATCCAGTATTCACCATTCCACCCTAGTATTTCCACTGGCCATTCATGCTGTTATCAGTTAAGATCTAGCTCTGGTGTGGTACTTTAGCTCCTTTACTTATTTCTTATTTGTAATTCCTCTCATAGTACTGTAGGAATATATTTAGTTTCTTAAGAAGGCTGGGTTACTGTCAGTTTTTCAAGTGGGCAGATAATAACAAAGTCTCATAAGAAGCTTAGGAGCTTGTATAACCTCAGTACCAGGCCAATGATTAGCCTTTCCCAACATTTGAGCTTGTAATAACTCACTACTAGGCCTTCAATTGAGATTTTTTTCTTTCTTTTTTATGGCATATACAGTCAACTTATCTTTGAGGTTATACTTCCCTTATACGCAAAAACATCAATTTTTTATTCAACTCCTTTGCTCTGGAAGTAAAAAAAGCTGTCCATGAAATACTTTTCTTTCATCTTCCTGTTCTACTTGTAAAAAGTGAACTTCAAATAATGTTATTGCCATCTGTATACATCTCATTGGCTGTTAATGTGCTATTTTGAAGATTATTTACTTGTCTAGAACTTACAAATTATGCCATTCTTTTTTTTGTTGTTGTTGTGTCAAGAGTCACTTTGTACTTTTTAAACTTCCATTATAACAGACTGACTGGGAAGGTGGCTACTATTTACTAACAATGTATTTCTATTGTCTAGGCTACTATCCATTAACAAGGTGGCTACTATCCATTGTTCACTTGTCTAGAACTCTAGATATGTTACAAATTGAGATATGCCATTCTTTCTTTTTGTTGTTGATGTGTCATGACTCGTTTTTTACTTGTTTAAACTTCCATTATAACAGACTGACTGGGAAGGAGGCTACTATCCATTAACAATGTATTTCTCTGAAGAGTACCCCAGCAAACCACCAAAGTGCAAGTTTCCTCCTGGTTTCTTCCACCCTAATGTTTACCCATCTGGGACGGTTTGCTTGTCCATTCTGAATGAAGATTGTGTGAGTATTGGTATTCTTGATCCTTGGAATGCTATTTTTCTTTTTAATTTCTGTTTGTGTATCAGGTTTAAAAATAAATGTGTTCCATATTAGGACTGGAGACCTGCAATTACAGTGAAGCAGATTCTTGTTGGAATTCAAGACTTGTTGGACCAGCCTAATGCTGCAGATCCTGCACAGACAGAAGGCTACCACCTATTTATACAGGTCTGTATTGTATCTTCTTCTTGCAGTCTGGTATTTTATTTTATGAAGTTCTGGATGTTTTCTTTGATAACTACACAAGTGGTTGTTAGGATTTAACTTGATGTGCATAATTTATTGGGTTTCATATCCACATATGTCCTTGTTGATGTTGTATCAATCTGTAATACATTTTTATTTCCCTAGACGTAAGCAGCAACAGATTGGCATTGCCAGGTCTGAAATGTAGTAGGAAGTAGGAACTTACAGTAGTATGCTTTGTGCATGCCTTAGTTGTCTGTTACATTAGCTGATTAAGCATAATAAGTTTTTACCCTGATTTAGTGATTTGCTTGCTGTTGATTGAGTGATCTTGATTTATGCTCATTATCAATGAAATCCAATCAAATAAGAGCTATTATTAATGCAGGATACGACAGAATACAAACGAAGGGTTCGTCAGCAGGCTAAACAGTACCCAGCAACCATTTGACGGTATTCACCGGTAAAGGATAGTTGGATAAATTGTAGTTGGGTCGTAAGAAATGATAATCACTATGCAAGAGCTACCTTTATATAAGCGTCATGCAAAAAATCTGACTTTTGTTCATATGTAGTGTCACTGGTAGCCCTTGTTCACGAACTTTGTTTGAACATTTGGTATCCGTTAGGTCAACTCTCAAACCTTTTACTATGGTGGATGCTGTTAGTTTGTGTGGTTGCCCATTGGATTCGAGGATATTGTTATATCCATGTTTTTAGTTGTGCTTAAACATGTTGATTCGTCTCTATTTGAAAGTGACAGCTTTTCACTCTTTTAAGTTTTATGCTTTTGTGTGCCCCCACCGACATTAATCTTTCCTTTTTCTGTCCATTGTTAATAGATGCTTAGGTGCATGGCCATGATAACTTTTTGTATGAAGTGCTTTCATACAATGTGAGTTGGTGATATATTCTATGCTATTGTTATCTATTAAAGCATCAAGCGCAATCTCTTTTAATATATTTTTGTGAAATCTAGACCGTCTTTGAATAGTGTTGTTTTCAAATTTCAACTTATCCAGGAAGGTCGGTAAGTCAGCATGAGACGAACCACTATCCTGCTTGAAAACCTACTCCCACTTTCCCCCTTTTACACTATCCTTTCTAGGCCCCGCACCACATTATTAAAAGTTCCGTGATTATCATTCATCCAATGAGATTGACCTTCAATTCCCAGGAAGGATTACCATGAGCAATTTTGCTTGTTTGTTTTTAGGGCCCCGTTACTAGATTAGGAAAAGTGAAGCAATTATTTCAAAAAAACTAAGGGTAGTAGAATAAATTTTACATTATAGAGGGAGCATGGTGATAAAGATTGTTGAGTTACATGATGAATCTATGAGTGGGGATCTGTCATCTATGTTACAAGTCCTTGTGGGTTGTGTCATCACTTGCTATCTGAATAATACCCACATCGAGCTGCATATACGGGGTTTAATTAACACATTTTGTTCGTGTGCTTCAGAAAACAGTGTTACCAGATTTTATGCAAACTCAAACAAATATTATTAAGATAGCAAGACTTCATACAACAAACGCATTCAAATCTTTAGTTTGAGTGTCTTGTTTTCAACTAACCAAGAAGGCCGATATGTTAGTTTGAGATGAACCACCAATTTGGATTAGCCCTTTTAAAAGTCTTACAAAGCTGCTTTGCCTGCTTCTTATCTATGCTGCTCCGTCTCCATCACCTGTCAGCGTTTGAACTGTCACCTCTACCTTCTCTGTCCTTGCAATGGCCGTTTCCAGATTCTTCTACTTGACACCCCTGGGTTACAACCCACAGCTACCCCACTCAATTGCTTGATAAACTGTGGCCATAATACGAGTTTTATGAATACAACCCGTACTAACTCCTAGTATAATGTTCCATCCACAATGTGTTACAAAGAACTATTGAGTTTGGCCTCCGCCATTGCATCTATGATACGGGCAAACTGATGTTGGCTTACGGACCCATCAAGGGACTTGAGATTTCTTTCATCTTAGTCTGCATCTTTTTGTACTTGCTTATGCGCGGCATGTAGCATAACTATATCATAGCAATATGAAGAGACAATGCTGCTAGTCATATTGAATGCACTTGGCACCAGGGATGGATTTCAGCGGTTAACTCAGTATTCACATGTCTAATGGTGAAACATGTCAGAAAACATGCAATCTAGCAGTGTTTCTCATATCAAATCTTCAGTTGGTTTACTAAGCTTAAAAATGCCTACATATAGCTTAGGTCTTATATCACTGGAGGCTCCGAGGTAATTGTGATGTAGCTATCAAGGCCAGTGGGGAGGTTAACATCAGGAAAGGTGACGGTATGGATTATAATGCGTAGATTGTTACCGATGGTTTGGAAAGAAGAGCGTAAGCTAGGGTGGTGATAATGAAGCATTCAATAATCAATACCGTGGGAATCCAAACTCTTGGCGTGGTCTGCCATAGGAATCCTGGGCTCCTGGTGTAAGGTGTTGGCCTTCTGAGGAAGATGATTTCCATGGTCTTCAGAATTTGAGCCCCCTTTTCTTAGGTGGAAGCCAATTTTGGCCAGTGTAAGTAGCAGTGGGAAATTTGCGACTACATGGTATTAATGTATTATAGGACAACTGGAGAGGACAAGTTTGAGAAGCATCACCAGTCACCAACAATAAAAAAAAGTACAAGTTTAAATCTCAATTGAAAACTGTGACTGGGAGTTTGTTGACTCTCACAAGTCACAATATAGAAGAGTTGCAATTTCTTGAGGCACGACGTATAGAAAATGCAAAGTGTTAACATAATAATACTCGTTATTTATTTATTTCCTAATATATAATTTTTTCGACATGATGAAATACTGCTCTAATAATTATAATTTCAAAATCAATTAGTTTCCTTAAATATTGGACCTGTCTTAAGTCTCTTAACATTGAATCTCATGTTTTAACCTCACGTCCATGTAATGTTAGGAAAATTTATGGCCATGTAATTTGAAACTCTTAATTTGAAAATTTTCACCTCAAGTCTTTTAACATGTAATGTTAGGAAAATTTATGGCCATGCTTGGGTCTGTTGATCTTAATTGTACTCTGTTTCTATGTCGCTGTGTATAAAAGATATAATATGGCTTCCAACCACTTGGTCATTGGGAATAGCTTGTTTGCTGCCCAAAATACAAGGTTGTATCCTGATTAAAGTTATTTGTATGAAAAACTCAATCAGTGCCATGGGATTCTGGAAGACTTGGGCAATTAGGCCCATGATACTCAGACTTGCTCTATAGGCCTGTATATCTGGTTGATTCGACATGATCTGTCATATGGGTTTGGACTCGAGACATTGGCTGAACTCAGGGTAGGACAATGTACACTTTATCTGAAATTGGACTTGCCTCCTCTAGTATTGGTATGGAGCTCAAAAGTAGGGTTTCATTGTCTAAAATTGGTCTAAAGCTGGTTGATCCAGGTCCAACTCTGGACTCACCTGATGCATATTGGTTTAGATTTTAGAGTCTAGTATTGGATAGTGGATACCCAGGCTTTTGGCTCACCCTGACGTAACATAATTGACAGTGTATCTTAAAGATCACATTTGAAAGTATGCACTTCCTAAGGTTGAAAATTTTTGCAGTTTTTACATTGATGACTTATTCTAGAGGATAGATATGTTTTTACCTTGAACATGATTTCTTCTTCATGCCTTTGTTATTACATTTAAAGCACTTTTCGTGTTATTTTCGTTGTCTGAGTTGATTTGAACTTTCACGCTTTGAAAGTTCTGACATAGCTGGGTTTTTCTCTCAACTTATTTTTTTTTTATTATGTACAGAGACATAGTTCAGCTTCCCATATCCCGCAAGATAATCCTCCATGTCCTACAATATTTGTTGGCAATTTAGGCCCTGATTCTTCAGAACAAGAGCTGACTCAACTTTTTTCAAGGTCTAAGCCATTGGCTTATTCTATTTGATTTGCTACTCTTCTCTTCTTTTTTCCTCCTTTGCTTTGGGTTTTATTATTGCTTTTCAATGCTGTATGTTCTTGCTACTTTTTTCCAGGTGTCGCGGATTCTTAAAGCTGAAGATTCAAGGCACATATGGGGCTCCTGTTGCGTTTGTTGACTTCCAGGTCTTCTAATTCTGTTGCTTATTTTACTTTGGACTTTATTTTGATATCCTTGGTGCTGCTTGAATGCTGGCTAGCTGTAGCTTGGGTTTTATGATATATTTATTTATATCGCTGTTTTCAATTTGTTTAGTCATTTCTAGTCAACATTGAATAAACGATATGCATCACGAGGCTTATGTATTGCAGAGAGTCTTAGGCTATTGTTGATCCACAGTCCATAGCTCTAGAGCATCCTTGAATTGCTTGGCAATGCTTTCAACTTTTAGATCCAGCCCTCGGGAGGTTATTGACCTTCGTTAAAGTCAAGGCATGATTTTCTATAGAGTGACTGCTTATTATAGGCCCCAACTAAAGGTTGAAATTCATGGATTTGAGGGGATCGTAAAGGTTTTTATGCTCAATACTTTGCTGCTATAAAAGTTATTTTGTCATAAATCTGCAGGTCCTTGGTGTCTCATTTTTGAGAAATAGAATTATTAGCTATTGACTATTGGTTCCTATCTTCGCTGAGTTAGCTCATTTTTGCTGCAGGATACTGCGTGCTCAACCGAGGCTTTGGGTCAATTGCAAGGGACAACCCTTATTTCTTCTTCAACTGGTGATGGCTTGCGTCTGGAGTATCCTTTTACTCCCTGTTGCAGTCTTTTGTTTTGTTTTCTTTTTAATTGCTTTATGAAAGAGTGTATTTACAATCCTTCTAGCCATTTTATGTTTTGCTTAACAAAATTCAGATTCGCTAAATCAAGGATGGGGATGCGAAGAAAGCCAAAGTAAATTGATGTTGAATAAACCATATATGGTAGAGATGATACAATATTTGCTTGTATGGTAACGCTATTGTTATGGGATATGTAGAACTTTTGTTTAAGCTAGAAAATTTTGGGTCTCCGTGAGCTTTATTTTGTTGCTTCTTGTGGCAATTTGGTTATTTAATATTATTTTTCCCTTATTGTTTTGAATTTCTTTAATATGTGTATAACCTTTGGGTAGACGTTTTAGTGGAGAAAGTACCCAATCAAGTTCAGATCGGAGAATCCTATTTAAGCTGGAGTGGGAACCAGAGTAAGAGCAAAAATATGAATCCCAATATGCAAGAAACTAGGCAGACCAAAAACAGTATAGAAGCCAAAGCAAAAGATATTCCTTGATTACAGATCTGAATACCTGTATACCGATTATAAATCCCAAACATTTTTGTGCCAGTGTATGAATAACGATTAAAAGTTAAAATACAATCATTCAATCAATCATAAACCAACCAATTCTATATTTCAAAGTAATTTTACATTTGTAAAACAAAAGGTCGGGGGAAAAATGCAAAGGATATCAGTATGTGCTGCTGCTAAGAGGTTCACTTATTTCAAGTAGTTCATTTATAAGGCCAGTAAATACCATGGAATCAGTCTCAATAGGCTTGAATTTTACAAGAGCTGAGGGGACTAAATCCTCTTGCTCGAGTGTCGATGCTCTCTCCTGCGGTGCAGGAAAACATGGGATCAGTCGCCGTTTGACTGGAACTGGATGTATTAACTCAAATTCCAATCCCTGTTGCTTCAGTGCCGAGCTCACAAACTCGTAGAGAGCGCTGGTCGGCTCCTTGGGTGAGAAAACACCTTGAAGAACCACCCCATCAGGAAACTGAACCCTGATGATAGTTCTTGTGTATCTCTTTCTAGTAGCTTGAGCTTGCTTTTCCTTGTAGGACTTGGGGATCAAAAGCTGAGAGTCGGCCATTTTCTTCTTCCTCATCTCGGCTTCTCTTCTCACCTCTTCAGAAGACAGGGTATAGAAAGAGTCCGGTAACACAATTCTTGCTGCAACACTTTCAGGAACTGAAAAGAAAACTTTGATTTGCCTATCAATGATCTTAGGCTCACTCACATCAACCTTCTCCACTTTTTCAGCCTTCTCATCTACCTTTTCTGAAGATGCAGACAAGCTTCCAGCAGGTTTTGCCTGCTCCATTAAGCTTACTGAGTCTTTCAGCATCAGAAGGCGCTCTTCTAAAGGCATATCCATCACAGCCCACATCTCATCTCCCTCTTCTTTCAGTTCAAACCCAACAACTTCCAGCAACTCAATGCCTCCTGTTACTTCACCAATGGCCTCCCTTATCTTGGGATTGCTCATCCTAATTCTCCGAAACTTGGGATTCTCCGGCTCCTTGACAATGTTTCTCAACAACTTCATTACAATATCAACAGAACCCTCAGACGGGTTTCCTGATAGATACAAACCAACACAACCTTCCAATTTGCTCGTCAACTCGGCCTGATTTTCATTACCATCCATTACCACTGAACCCGAATCTAACTCAGCACCATCAACACCAATACTATCATCATTAGCAGCATTCTTGCTAGTATTAGCTATACAAGATTCAATGTGCAATGACACCTCCTCTTCAGATGTAAAACCAGAACCACAAACGGGGCATTCTAGCACATTTAGCGAGTACCCATTCTTGTTTCTTTTCCCAGTTGTAATCAATGAATCAAATGGATCAAACCCGTCTTTATACGACCCAAATTGATTCGAATCCGGGTTTGAATTCGGATTTGAGGTGGGTTTAGGATCAGAAGTAGGTGCTTTCTGAGATAAAGACTTGGATTGAACAGAAGGTGGGTTAAGGTTCTTGTTTGGATTGACAGATTGTGAACCTGAAGAGGGGCGAATGATGTTTGGATTAGTGGGTCCAGAAGATGATGATGAAGATGAACCCAGAACTCTGCCTTGGCCTTTGAATTTGCCAGATGAAGAAGATGCCAACTGAGTGTTGACCTTCTTGAAGAAGCCCTTGAATTTGTCTTTCATATCATCCATATTTTTGATGTTATATTGTGCAAGAGCTAATCTTGGTAATCAAACAGACGCCCAATCGTTGCAGATTCAACAGGAAAACACAGATCTGTAAGATGAAAAAGATGGATAGTGTGCGAATGATAAGATGAAGAAGAATAGTAAAATGGGTCGCGATGCGTACAAATAGTTAGATACTCGTCCCAAAAACCATCCTCGCTAAGAAATTGGAATTCCGCGTACCCATAAATACGAGTTTACGATTCTGATTTAGGCCAGGATTTCGTTGACTACAAGACCTATGAAAACATCTTTTGAAACGTGCATATCAATTGATTTTCTAAGTATTTTTTGGGTCATTAATAGGGCATAAGAGATAAGGACCATCTATAACAACCAACTTTCAAATAAACTTTTGAGTCTTAAACAAGCCTTTTAATATTAAATATTAAAATTAAATGATTTCAAACTCGCTCTTATGATTCTACAACACACCAATTATTTTTTTAAAAATAGCTATAAAAATATTTGTTAATAACATTCAAAATTAGATAATTTTAGACAATTTCAAATCTTAGCATACCCTAAAAGTGATCATAACCATCTACTTTGACTCTAAACTTTTATGATGAATTTAAAATATTTTATTTAGATCATGAACTCATTATAAGGGCATTTGAAAATCAATTATTAGGCATTAGATGATTCTAAACCTCCTCATATGACATTACAAGACTTCGCAAAAACTCGATATTTTTACAAAAACTGCTAATAAACAATATACTATACCTACAAAATCCGTTCATTACAAATATTTCTAGACCCGATGAGACAACTTGATATGTTTACCACAAGTCTTATTATGACAAAGTAAGCAATAAGAGTGATTTAAACCTACTTTGACTCCTAATACCCATATGAATCGATTCCAAAAGTTTATTTAGGTCCGAACTCCCAATCTCATATTCAAGGGCCATGAAAATCAATCATTAGTAATTAAATAATTCCAAACCTCATATGATTCTATGAGGCACCATATATCATATGGCTGAATTAGCATTTGTATTCAAGAGGCTCAAAATCAATGTATTATGACCTAAATATAGACATTTTGGACAATTTTAGAACCAAGAGTAGTGACCTCCATCTACATGAAATTAATGGATTGAGCAATTAACTATACTAGAGTAACCTGCTGCTTACAATTAAAGGTGAGTATCGAGTCCAGCGACTGAAAATTAGCATTCATGCTAATTCGAAAAATTGATTTCATAACTATACTTCAAACGTGAAAATGGTCCCGTCAGCTCATTAAGAAGCAAACAAGCCACTCTGTAGCACTGATTCTGCAAGTACATTTGCTTAATTACATACATGGTCATACAATGGATGCATAAAAAAGGCTGTGGAGTTCATAGTAAACTTAAGCAGAACCA
Source organism: Dysphania ambrosioides (assembly GCA_026401315.1). Classification (NCBI taxonomy): domain Eukaryota; kingdom Viridiplantae; phylum Streptophyta; class Magnoliopsida; order Caryophyllales; family Amaranthaceae; genus Dysphania; species Dysphania ambrosioides. The sequence continues at coordinate 4,933,705 of CM048658.1, read as the reverse complement.
TCTGCAGCAGTACATGTACATGTAATGAACTTTTCATGATATGTACATTTGCTTTACAGTTTCAGGATGTTGTCAGTAATCTACAGTAATCTACCTTCCTGACGGCATCAGTCAACTTAACCTGAAATGAAGATTTCTTCTATAGCTGTATCTACGCTATTCCTGCAAAGAAATGATAGGAGTTCGGATTAAAATCTTGGCCAGAAAACTAGGATATAAAAAAAAATAATATTCAGGGGACCAAGCCAGCTGTAGCCAAAATTTTTTAGCCCTTTTTCGGCAAATTTATAGGCCGAAAAATGACAAACTTGCAAAACATAGTATAGAAAGCACATATTGTACCAAAATATTCCTGAAACCTGATCAAATACACCCATAAATGGGGTAGGCTAGTATGATCAGGCTCTATTCTTCATGGGAAGACAGCTATGTGCTAAGGGAATATAGGAGAGAATGTAATCTAATCAGGGATTTCTTGCAAATAGATATGAAATTGACAAAAGCGTCAAGCAAACAAGTTATCAACTACTCTAATTACCTTTCTGGATAGGAAGTGCATGTATAAGTTATCCCAGTATTTTAGAATTTCAGCATGATTTTCCATACTGAAGATGTATGTTTTCACGTAGGAAAAATGAGCTTCATGGAAGTTGAAACAACTTTTTTCTTAGCCAGGGCTGCTGCCAAATAATGACCTTGTAGGAACAGATGCTGGAAATTGCCCCGGAGACCATACACTCTCTACTTCCCTGGGTACTGAATCTCCATTTACATGGTCAGCCATTGGGGAATAAGGTTTTGTTACCTTTTTCAGGGGTCCCTGAATAACATTTGAAATGATTCATTATAAGATAGCCACTCCAACAGTCGACTATTTAATGAGAAAATATAAATCTAGTTGCTAGAGTGCTAAAATAGCTAACAGTATAAAGTTTTTATCAAGGAAGAAAATGCCAAATAAACCAACGATCAAGATCCTTTAAACTTTAATGCGGTTATAAAATTCACTAGAATCTTGTCAGTTTTGAGCAAGGGATTATAAATAGGACCTGTCCACAGAAAGGGATACCAACAAATAGATAACGCACTTTGCAGACTTCTGCAATTTATCTCAAGCAGGTAAATATGGGCAAACTAGAGCCCACATTAGCCCATTGGCTTGATGGCAACAAAATATCTTTGGATCCCTTGTAAAAATTTAGAAAAGATAAGTAAAGACTAAGGAGACAGTGAAAGGCTGTAAGAATCTGTTATTCATCCATGCAGATTACAGCAGAGAGGATTGGGCATTAATGCATTATCCTTCTCTTTCTTCCCAGTTCCCATCACAAAGTTCACTAATATTCAGTAGTCTGCTCTAATAAATAGAACATAGTTTGAGGGGAGATACAGTACTCTATTTTTTTTCATTCTCAGATATGAAGAAACAAAGTGCTACAAGGTGCTTGAAAATGAAAAGAAGTGGACATGAGACCACTATCATGACTTTATGATAGGTCAAATCCAGGGCACTGATGCTCTAGATGTGTCAGACTAAGGGCGTAATAATAGAGAAATAACCATGAGTTCATATTTTATTTTTCTGGGTACAACCTTTATATATTAAAGCAAGTAACATAAGGACCAGCGACCAAAAATAACTGACAGAGAGGAAGAAGATGTAAAATAGGGCAACTGGATACACATAAACTATCCTTACCTTTGACTGGTTAGGTCCATATGTACTCATAGCTTGATCAATTGCTGCATAAACCTTAAAAGCCTGATCAGAATCACGGTTGCATTTGACAATTCGAACTTGATCCTTGGTCTCTATTGATTTGGTTTTTAGGTATAGAATGACACGTGAGGGTGGTGCACTGGGTTGGTCTTTCTTTCCATGAGTTAACTCCATAGTTACCAGGTCATCCCAAAGCACATCCCACAAAACTGAACAAGGATCTTTGGCTGCGATAAATTTCCTTTGATGTGAAATAATGTTCAAAGGCTGCTGAAATTTGCAAAAAAGAAGTGTCAATAGTTCAGAATGTTGGGCAGTAGCAAGATATGCATCGGAAAGAAATGCCTCACGCAAATGTACACGTGCAAGATAAACAAGAATTGTCCATACTATACATTGCCCACTTACTTGCAGAAGTACAGCTCTACGATGGGTAACGATAAAGACTTTGCCTTTAGGAAGCATAAAATGGGCTTCATAGGCATCCGATAAAGCGAATTTTCCACGCACTTTGAACAAATCAACCTGGCCAAGAAAAGATCCTGATTCGGCCAGCTGAAGTATGACCTACATGATGAACACATAAAATATGTAAAGGCAATTATGTTTTAGGTGGTTGTTGAAAATAATGTCATAAAGTAATGTGAAAAGAATCATCTCTTGGAATGTATTCGAATCTATGCATAGAGGTGATCAATATTCTAATCGATTGTTAACAAAAAAAAAAAAGACTTTCCATTTGAATTTAAAACAAAATGCAAATCTTAACCACTAATTACCTGTCCTTGTGCTTTATATTCATTGTAAGGACGAAGCAGGTTATCACCACTTATTACACGTGGTAACCTCCTCCTTAGAAGTTGTTCTTCAGAAGTTAGAGCAGCTTGTAGCCTCATTCTCATTGCATTGGCACCCTCAGTAGCCTTTGAGAAAAAATCAAGCATACCACTAGCTGGTTGTAAGGGAACACCTATTATTCCTTTCCCAACACCTTGAAGGAAACCCTCAACACCTGATGATTTTGCACCCTCTATAGGCTTTGTTATGAGTCCTGTTACTCCTCTGAAAAGACTTTTTGCTAGTGCTCCACCGCCCTCCCTGACAACATCACCTAAGTCTCCGACTTTTTCCTGCAATAAATATAGGTTAGGATGGCTATTGTATGGACATGTGAGTCAAAAATTCATTACAAGATTAAGATAATTCGTCATATATGAACTTTACGAAGTCTCAGGAAGGAACACAGCATCTACTTCAGGGACTGTGAAAGCAAAAATATGAATGATTTGCAACAGCAAATATTTTTAGTAATTTTCAACTGTCTCAACTTCCTAATCTAAGCTTGTCTTTGTCAGATCTCACTAGGTTGACAAGATGACCCTTCAATTCTTCAACGGCTGCACTCGGTACCATTCTAAGCTAACAAGCTAGAATTATGGAGTTTCAAGACAACCCACAAAATAGAAACAAAGATTCTTAGTTTAGTCTCCATCATTAAATTGTAATACCACCCAGTCCATCAGTTTTCCTATTGCACCAAAAATTCGAAACTAACTCAATCCTACACGAGATTTACAGCAGCAATAAAACAGTGCAACACATTGACCAAAACCCGTAGTATTCCAAACATACTTGCAACGAAAAATAAAGGGTCCAGACATAAGCAAGAAACCTGTCTTTGTCGGCTTTGCATAAATTTCTTATCCATTGATAATGTTGCAATTCCTTTACTCATATGTTCCAGTGCACTGCTTGCATTTCCAAGTATATCAACACCAGAAAGTAGCTGAAGAGGTTGGCTAAGCAGATCCTTCTGAATATTTGAGGTTGCATTACTGATAATAGCACTTTGTCGCATAGATACATTTTCCACAAATCTCTGATGTATCCTCACCTAATTATTACAGTACAACACGTATTATAATTGCATTTTTATTCAAAAAGTTCTTATTAGACGAACAAACCACATCACAGACAGAAGAGTAAATCTGATACAAGTTTCCAGAAAGGACATGCTTAATACTTGAGTTGTGAGATGAAGGCATGGGTTATGGCTGTTATATCAAAACTTAAAAAAATGTGAAGAAAGTGCAACACTTAGCAGCCAACATTGTTAAAAAAATCAAAGAAAGAGATTTCTACTTAAGATGTCAAGCATTAAATAATAACAGCACTTTGTCTTCACAACTCACAGCAGAAAATAACAATGATGTCAAGGGTTTAGCTTATGAGAGAAATGTTAAAACTAATGAACAATGACCAACAAAAGCCAACAAGTAAGAAGATAATTCTTACTGGCATATTTTCCATATTTCCCAATGCTGTCATCAAGGATGCCCAGAAACCAAGCACACCCTTTGGTCGCTGAGTTGGTGACATAACCATTGATACTTTCAGTCGTACTTCCGACATGTCCAAAACTCTACAGTTTCATAAAGTTTCTTAAAGTTAGTAGCCACCAAAAAGGGAAGAAAACTCCAGTAATACAGTTCAAACCAGACTTCTCATACCCAATTTGGATAATTGGATCAATGGACACAGCATTTGTTTCTGCAGGATTTAACCTGTTAAGGTTAATCTGCTGAATCATCTCATGAATGCGCCATATGATTGGCTCATGAATGTTTATCAAAAAGGTAGAGTTGTCAGGCCCCTGTTTCAAATCAGAAAATGGCTTTCATATTCAGAAAATAAAATAAGGAAACAAATTCCAACCTAATTCAGTAATTTTTTAATAGAAGGTAAATAGAAATAATACATGAAATCCTATATAAGGGTAGACACATAAATCTAGGGACCCATTTGATTGTGATGTCACTGAAAATTTTAAGATATGGTCGATATCCTCTCTAACTTTCTGCGGTCTGAATAGAACTGGCATTGGAGTCAATGGAAGCTGATTGTCCACTTGAAGTCCACCCATTTTCAATTTGAATCTGTGAAGAAACACAATGTCCAAGCTCATGGTTATCAGTAAAACAAAAAATTTTGTGCAGCCAAGATGTCAAGTTCACAAAAGAAAAACACATGAGCATTCACGAAAGCTAAGCTCTAAAAGAAAAAAAATATCATAGTTCCATAGACCGCTCAATAAGTTGAAAAACATGGCTTGAGAAAGTAGCGATCTTTATGGCCAGAAAATAATACATTGCATTAAAAAGATAACAGAAGAGACATCTTAGTCAACAATATGCTTGTTAATGTATGAAATATTTAAGAATTATTGACAATAAGAAAAACAATGCAGTTTGACCTACCTACTAGTCCCAGAGCCCAAGCCTGTAGAATGTGAAAGAAGAAGGTTCTGTACAGACAAATAAAGTATCTCTTCTGGTGTATGGTCAATAAGGGACAAACCAAGCTCTGAAAGTTCAACAATAACATGAAATTCAGCACTTGATGTAGATGGAGGACATTCATACTCAGGTTCAGCACTAGGAACGGGTGGCACAGATGATGGAACTCTTTTCTGCACAACTGGTGCAGGATCATCTTGAGGCATCCAATCACTAATTTTGACAACATTCATCTTCTCCTCTTTAACAATGGCCACACGCATAGCTCTAGTTGGTCCACCTCCAACATTCATGGGCTGGTGATCATATACCTCATCAATGTTGTATTTTACAGCCCACTGTGGGTCAGACCCATCTACAAATAGCTCCAACAAACGCCGTCTCCCAACATCTTCCCACAAAAAAGATGCAGCTGCATTAGAAGGAAGGCACCTCCACGAACTATTCGCTCCGTCAACTTGACGGAAATGAACAGAAAAAAACATAGAACGATTCTCAATCCTGGAAAGAGACAGCTATAAATTACTTAAGTAGCCATAAACACAAAAAACAAAAACTAAAAACTAAAAGAAAGAACATAATAAAATTCCCATAGCAATACACAGGCCATGAATATGTATTAAGCTGTCAGTGTAAATAAATTTGATACAGTAAAAAGAAAAAAAAAGGATCAGAATGTCTCTATATACCATTACAAGAAATATTGCATTTGTACTTTTACAGGGAAAGATCTAGACACAAATAAGGATAAATAAAGCTCATATACCAAAATGAAACAGAACAGAACTTTTTTTTGAAAGTAGAAGTCAGGAATCAGGAACTTAAAAATGGTTGAAGAACAAGGAGCTAGAACTGAATCAGACCTGTAAGGACTTGACAGTGAATTTGGACGGAAGATAACTTCATGACGTGAATTTCCTGTACCACTTCTCACTACAACCCTTATAATCATTTCCCTGCCGCCTGAATCACTTTCCAGAACAACCGACATCATTCCTTCAGACCCAACACTAAATGGTCGGCTCCACTTATATCCATCCACCCTTAGCTGAAGTAAACAGTGAAAGTCAATAAGCTTGGATAAAGAGAGCAATGAAATGGAGTCTCATCTTCACTAAATGAGAGATAAATAAATACTTGCTATACCTTTAACATTTCTGCTTTGGAAGAAGAGTGCCATCGGATGGATTTCGGAGGATCTGTGGGGCGAATGTGCTCTAAAGATGATGTATCACACTGCTGTATATACACACTAAAACCAATTCTATTTATATACAATGTGCGTGGCTGAAAGCGAATAACCTGAAAGTTTGATTCACATATCATTATTCGAAACAAAAGAGGTTTGAACAAGAATAGAAAATGTAAAGCTATTATCACCAAAAGATCAACATTAAGATAAATTGAAAAGGCCAAGTCAACATAGAGCAAGAAAATCTCTGCATCACTATTCAAAATAAGCAAAAAAATGCATCCAATTTTTAAAAATCTAGGGCTTGTTTTCAAAACCTAAATCTAAACCGATGAGGATGAGGCATCAAATGTTGGGGCTTTTAATGGTTGAAGTCTCTTGAAGAGAAGCAATTCCCATGGTTGTGTTTTCTTACTAATAGATGGTTGGTGAAGAGGGAAGGAAAAATAGATGCAGGAGAAGTTGCGACATAAAAGAAATTAAACAAAGCAGGGAAAGCTTAATGAACATGTATCTGTTGAATGTTGGGAAGGATTTTTAAATGAAAATTACACCTAGGTAATTAGTCTATTCCCATACCAAATAAATATGTATAACAAAAAGTACAAGGCACTCTTAAGGAAATATTCAAAAAAAGTTGGGTGTAAAGAAGAAAGTTGTGAGACTTAGTGTGGCTCATATGCCATTTTAAAATACAACTTGCTTAGTGAAAAGAAAAGTGCATGAGCCCATGCGCCTAGGGTCGCCGTAGGAACTTCTATACAAACAGCCCATAACCACCCTAACTAAAACAAACTACCCTTATGCTCTTAAATCCACCCTTCATCAATAATATTCCTGAATAACCCTTGATTCAGCCTCAACTAGACCAGAGTCAACTGTGTGCTTATTCAGGTTTGGACCGCTCGAGTTATTTCGGATTGATTTCATGCTGAGTGAGTGTGTCCATATGGATCCACTTCAAATCGAGGTATCATCGCTGCCAAAGAGCAGAGAGTCGGTTCTTTAACTTATTTACTTTCTTAACGTATAATCACGGGGTTTAAGATGGCCAATTAACTGTTTATTAGATGTTCAGTGGACAATAGACAGCAAAAGAAATTCTATTTCTAATCTTTCTATGTCATTGTGAAAAGAAGAATGTCTTCGGTTTTCCAATCAAGTGCTTCTAGGAATTAACTTTTTTGCAGCACAAAGATGGGGAATGTAGTCTGTTTATAGGGATTTGTATACATGCTGGAAAGCTCAATAAGTACCACAAGATTTTGAATATTAACAAACGAAACTGACTTCAGTCTAAAGACCTACTGTATCTAAAACACACACATATCATGCTAAATTAGCATAGAAAAGTATTTCCAAACTCACGACCTATACCTTTGTTCTATCAGAAGTCATGCTGAGCTGTGCTGAAAGCTTATAGTAAGATCCATCCGAGCTGAAAGCTTTGACATCAATCCGCCCCTGGATATCAGTTTACATCATTGGCACGACATGATGCAATGCTTATCCCAGCAATAGAAAATATATCAATTCATTAAAGAGTAAATGGGATTTTGTTTTCACTACCTTTTTTTCAAGCTCAACTAGTGAAATGCCAGGACTGTAATTTTCAGAATCATGAGTAGCTAGAGCAATCCCAACCTTAGGTGACAGATATGTATCATTACGAGACGTGAAGAGATGAACATTGCCACGTCCAACGTAATCTTGGGGTGAGAGCATGCTGGGTATGGGGCTAGTATCCTCAATCACATCCAAGACCTGAACATTTTTCCTAGGGGCATAATTTTTTGCAGATTTAAAAATGCTACTTTCTCCATTGTCAAGAGGCTCAATCTCCACAACCCGATATGCTAGATGCAGAGAAGAATCATTAACAATCCAGTAAGGGACAAAAAATCTGATGATTTTGGGTGCTGCAATGGTGCCGCCCACGTCGCGTTCAATGCTGACTCGCAACTTCCTGTAGATCCACAAAAGCACAGAAAATAATATGAATTTTTTTTGTTCATTTTTTTTCTTTGACAGGAAATAAAGGAGAATGGGAGGCAAGTCATCCTCAAATCCATGTACAAGATCAGTCAGCAACTGCCGACAATCCGAACACTTGAATATGATATATTACACAAAGCACTTTGAGCTCATATAGAAGTTCAGATTCCTCTACGAAAAGCAGAAAATTCACCACAAGAGAAAACCCTAGCAAAGAAATAAACAACCACCCATTAAAGAAACAGTAGGGTCTGGTTACTATCCTTTTTCCAAATCCATTTAGATTAGTGTAGTGATGAGGCAATAAACAGCTTACTATATTCAGGCATTGCAGTGAACATCCCTATCCAGGACTGAAACAGTAATCACACACTGCTCCCAAAATAATCCCCCCTTTCCGAAACACACACAAATCATAAAAGCAAACAACTACATTATTGTTATTTGTCTAATAAGCTACATGAATTTATGTACTAAATTACTAGCTATGGATTGAATTTAAGCTTTGTACTACACAATAAGAAAAATTGGAAATGCACCTTCTAGTTTGCTGGTGAACCATCCAAAATGAGGAAACAAGATCATTTGAGGAGAGGTCCAAGATGACAATAGGATCCTGTTTCAGAAATAGTAGCTTGTCAGAAAAAACATAGAGGGGCGGTAGGATCAGCTGATATCCACTTGTATGGCTTATGAGGTACCAACTACATACCTTCTCCAAACTCCAACCACCCTGAACAGACAGGGAAAGATAAATGGGTTTCCTGGGATCTGCAGAATGTACATGAGCACTTTTCCTGGACAAAATTTTATCTTTCTGTAGCCGAATACCTTTTCCCTCTTTTGTCCTCTGCCAGATAGTGAACTCAGTTGGACAAGGAAGTCTATTCTCTAACTTAAGTGGGGAATTTACAGAAATTTTCCAATCATAAACAGGTGCATTCATCTCTGTATGATGAATTGATGCATCCGTACCAACACTAAGCCAAAATAGTTGATTTTGACCACTGGGTATGCAACATAAAAGCATATCCTGTTTCTCAAGTTCATTCAATTTAAATATACTGTTTCCAGGGTTTGTTGCACTTTGCCTAGAAATCTGACCATGTTCTGTAGGTAGCTGCTCCTTTCCACCTGTAGTGGTAAGACCCCAAGAGTAAGATGAATCAGATGAATTGAAGTAAGGACGAACACGGAGACATTCCTCAGAATCTCTAGCTATGCATTTCCAAGGTAGAATAGAACTTGATCCAGGATCTAATGTCAAAATATTCTCCATTCCTTGTTTAGTATCTCCTGTCCTGGTATCAATCATAGATACAGGGCACAGAGACAAATCTATTTTAACACTGGTCTCATTGTTAACAGTTGCAAGACCTCTGAAAATGGCATGTTTTTTCCCGTTTCTTGTGACGACTTCCATGGCAAGAAGATTGTCATCCAAATTTCTTGGAAAAACTGATAGAGGAAGAAAGGACCGAGAGCTCTCCCATGGACCATCAGGGTGAAGCGCGATCCAGAAACCAACATCAGAGTTTGCTTCATCCTCATTAGTTGTTGTATCCTTCTGCAAATCTACAACTAGTTTTCGCTCAAAATAAGATGTAGAAACCAGCAGAGAGCCAATATTCATCACATCTTGCTCATATTCTTCATGATCCTGATGTAGGATTCAGATATTTAAAACCTTAATTATAAGAATATACAAATTGATGCTAGTCAAAATAGGTTGTACTGACCCTTTTCCTCAGTGGATGTGAAGTTATATTTCTAAAAGAATGTTGCTGATGTAACATTCTTGACGAAGCAATTTTTGTGAGAGTACTCGTTCCATGCCCGACAGGCAAACATGATGCTCCAACAACTTCACCTGTGTAAACCAGTATAATTTATTAACAAAATCTTCCCATAAGAAAAGATAGGTGCTTAAATCCCCCTTTTCTTGAATTTCCATATAAACACAAGTTTAAATTCATACAGATCTGATGACTCATTAGCATCTACACTCATTTGCGGAACTACTCGTTGTCCGGGTGGGGCAAGTGAACCATCATTCCCCAGGACAAGAAACATTGAAATCCATGTGTATGCAATAGAAATAAATGTCACTCTAGTGGTGAATGCTATTTACATAAAGCTTTGCTAAGAATCAGTAGGTCGGGTACAACTTTTTTTTTTTGTTTTGTTTTATTTACAATTTTTTTTTAAATATGAAGTATAATCATCTCTCCTTTCTCAGCTAATTAATTTATAATATTTTGTTAATTTGAAATTCTAGTTTTAAAGAAAACTACTATTTGGTCCAAGCAATGCCTTGGGTCATTCTATGCAATTTTAGATTATACTTGTTTCCGAATTTAGTGTAATGTAAATTTTATATTATATGATTTGAAAATGAATTAGCTGTCTCATTATATAGAAAACGACCAAAATTAATTAGTTGGTTGAGCATCAAAGTTCTCAAATAAAGAAGCAAAACACTCTTTTAATAACTTTCTTGTCATTAGTTGTGTCAAAGTATTGGTAGCAAGAACTATAATTATTGAACAAAAGGTGGTGGGTTCAAATATTGATGCAAACATTTGAGTTATTCTACTTTGAGAAAGCAATAAGTGTGGTGAAATGGCATTAGGTCATATTCCAACTCAGAACGACATGTGGCCAGATAACATAGATAGCCTTGGAGTTTTATTAATATTATACATTATTTTTCTATAAAACTTAAAAGGAGAATACTTTAAGGGGAACTTTTTGTAAAATAAAAATAAAACATCATGTAATAGAATTGTTTAACTTATTTACAAGTTAAGTGGTTATTTAGAACAAGGAATTGTATTATATTAATATTTAATTAATCCAATTTCCGTACGTTTGATTTCTAAAATATCTAGATACAACATTAAGGTTACACACTTACACTTAATAGATTGAAGTCAAACTTTTTATTAACATACTTGTACGAACTCTGCAAGATATATAGTGCACAATCCTATCTTAAAATCTTGGCTCCACCCCTACCTACACTAAATGAGGAGATTGTTGAGCTCATGAATAGCATGCTAGTTATGAGATCATGTCATAGGGTATCTTCTCTTTTAGACCGGATGGTGTGCATGAATGATTATAATACAACCATACATTAGGTTAAGTATATATCAACGCAAAGCTCTTCCACTTACTTATGCCAGTAAGCAGTAATTTGAACTATATGTGAAACAAAGGGTGAAATAGTTATGCATTTTAAATTTTAAATTGCGATGAAATCATACATTCTTCATTCCAGCAAGTACAACATTTTTTTAAGTCTTAGTGCCACCAAAAATCTGTTTCATGTGAGATGCCAAACTTGAGGAAGGTGGGGATTTGGGGTAATAGAGACCTCAAACACAGCCGAGGCATACCAAACTTGGATGAAGAGAGTTAACAAAGATATGAAGGAAATGAGTTTGTAAAAAGACGTGGCTTTAAATCGGAGGGAAAGGAGGAGGGTTTTTCTAGATGACCATGTGAGATAGAGTCTTGGTTCATGTAGTTGACCCTATCTTTTTTTTCAATTTTTTTTTTTTTGGGGGGGGGGGGGGGGGGGGGGGGCTTAAGGCTTGGCTTTGCTATTATTGTGGTGGTATTTAACACCCATGCATTATCAGTCAAAGGTACAGTAAATGCAGCAAAAAAAGGAATTAATGATACGTTGTAATATCATAATGCAACTAGCCCAGACCAAATAATTTAATTTGATCAAGTTTCCTTCGAAGGTTCAAGCAAAATCCTTGTCGACAGCATCCCATTTTAGACCTAGAGCACTTAAAATCTGAGGTAAAATATGGAAATGGGCCCATTATACCACTACTACATCTGACGAACTTCTACTGACAAATGACAAGAATCATAAACAGATAAAATACAAGAAATGCGTACCTTTTCCAGCTTTGGCAGCAAGATTGGTGATCTCTACTTCCAGTTTAGCAGTACCCTGTCAATTGCAAGTTTGATCAAGAAATCATATGATAATAAAATTTGCATATCTTAATTGCAAAACGACAGTAGCAAAAAAGCATGTAAATAGTACCCTCTGTCCCCAATTTATTTTCACGTTAGGCTTGATAAGCTTATTAAGAGTGAATAGTATGGTGTGAGTTTTTTTAGTAGATAACGAAAAAGTAATTATAAATATTTAATTGAATGGTAAAGAGTTAGTGGAGGGTTCCATATCACATAAAATATGAAGAGAGAATGAGAGTGAGTGAGGATAGTTAGTGGTAGGATCCACATGACATGGATTAGGTAAATTGGGTGGGAAAGGAGTTAATGTGAAAATTATTCGAGGACAAGGAAAAACAGCCAATGTTACAAGAATTTGAGGAATGACAGAGTACTGAAATCTTTCATGAACATTGTAACATAAGACATTATAGTGTTACTTTTATTTTATACATAAAAAGAAATCCAACTAGAATAGGATATAATTATATGAACTTTACCAAATGAAAAGTACATTGGACGAACAGAAGAGAAATCTATCCACAAAAAGGATAAATTTCCATTCCGCTTGCACTATATACCACAAAGACTTCAAGGTACAAGACCTTTGAGAGGCCAAAAGAAACAACTCTATCCTACCAAAGACACAGGAGAAATCTCACTCAGAAAATCCAGAACAAGCACAGCACTGTTTAAAATTTTCTACAATATGCATGTTTCATTCAGAGATATCTAGAAAAATTGTTTAACAGTTTTCATAGAAATAGTATGGTTGTTAGTCTCAATAATGACAGATGGTCGCAAATATTGTGACTCCAAATTGAGGGAGAGCATCATAAATCATTACTGAGAGTTCTCATAGATTGTTAGGAAGAGTATGAGAGTCCTCAAACAAGTGCTATTAGTGTAATTTGTTGCAGATAATATTATAATATAAGAAAAGTGAGAAAGCACTTTCACCAAATCTAAATCTCTGAGGTGCCATACTAGTGTTTCCACCTCATAATCTTAAGACGAGCAATGACAAGATACATACAGATACCTTTTGAGGGACTTCAAAAATGAAAAGTTCATCCCACTTGGCCGTACCCACTTCAGAATCCAAAGCTTTAGTTATCAGTGGCCTAATACATTTAGTCCGTGCACTCTGAGGGAAAAACTTTTGTTGATCACTTGGTGGGTTTTCCACCACAAGACGCAGAGCACAGAAGAAGTTATGGCTATTCCCATCATCGACAATTGGTATATCCTGCACAATTTAAGAAAAAAATCAGGCCTTTCCTTCAGACGTTGGGCAACCACAACGGTAGTATAATCGTTTCTCGAATTAGTACATATTAGGAATACAATACCTTTGCTTCTAATACTCTGACAGCAATGTAATAACGTGCTTCCCTATTTTTGAGAGTGACATTCAATCTACCTGAGAGCCTAGGGGGTGGAAGCCAAACTGCAGTGGAGCTATTATCGTGTAAAACTTCAACTGTACTGGAGTTCTGCTCAAGCTTTTTGACATAAATATCACACCCAAGCTTATTTTCTACAACTATAGTTTGAAGATCATCTTCATCTAATGCAGAAAGAGTGGACGCATCATTGCCTTTCTGATGAACAGATTCCTGCAAGAAGCTAAGCTATAACACTTCCATACAGCTACAACACACATAGTTTCTAGCTTAAATCTTACCTCTGTTAACTTTGCTTGTTTTCGCTCAAGATCTCTCTGCCTTTTCCAAGAAACAACAGCCTCAGCAAAAGTATCCAGGTTGGCAGCGCTAATATTAAGGTTTACGGTAGTGGTTGCAGCAATGCGCAGTGTCTTTCCAAGTCCAGGAATTTGATGAGTACTGGTATCATAAGTGTCAAACCTCCAAACAGAGAAAAATAAAAAATGTCAGCTCTAAATTGAGGTTAAAATAAGAATAAAGCGACAAGGTAAGACCAATAAAGAAAAATAACGGCATAGCAGTTGACCACAGTAATCTAATGTAACAATATAAGTCAAACAATAAACCAAAACAACAATATATTACTTGAAGATTCCATCAAATGGCTCCACGAATGCTTCCCAAGCCTCCAATTGTGTATTGTATGTTGATGCAGCCATTGAACAAATAAGAACTGAACTCATTACTTCAAGTTGGCCGTGGGCTACAAGCTTAATATTGGTGAAGGTCACATCAAAAAAAGGAGTCATCTGAAAGGCAATGGTGCAACATAATCAAGATGCATAAACATAGAGAAACACAATCGATTCAAAAGTGCATTTGAACATTTGTTTCGGCTTACTGTTCCACCCAAGCTATCAAGAATAGTGAGGGATAAACGCCCCAGCTTCATCTCAGATGTCACATTTTCACGTGCCTTTGGCTTCACAGAATCTCCAATAGAAAGTGCCAAGCGACTTGACGGTTTTTTCAGATCAGAACGTGCCAGAAATGTGGAAGCCTAATGAGTAGGAGGTAATAAACATTTAGTCTAAAGAGTAATTTCATGCTTAAATATTGATAGGCATAAGCTGTAAGAAGAACTTCAAAGAAGGAACTAAAAAAATTATTTTCAAACCTGGTTCTCAACTTTCCATAAACTCCAGCATTGAGATGCCTTCAAACTTGAAGATCTAGCAACAGGAACCTCAATTATACTGGCTGGACCAACAAGATCTATTCTAGGACAGCAAAATGATTCTACTCTTGGTGGCTCATCTGTTCTAGTGACAATGCATCCCATTGCAGCATAACCTGGAGGAGCAACTGGATACCAGAAGAAGGCTTCATCAACACCTTTCCCAATAATCTGAGCAACTTTTGTGAATTTCACAGGCTTCGCAGAAATTTCTGGATTATCAGCCAAGAAGATTATGCCAAGAGTAGGCGGTTCTAACCTGAGAAACATAGTATTAGATATTGGAACATCTATATATCACTGAAGAAACTAACAGGCGGTAGAGAAACAGACCCGTTTGTTATACAATCACCCAAAATGGCATAACCAGGTCGAGGTATAGGCCTCCATATAGATACTGCCCGTCGAAATTCCCCACCCTTGTCCCACCAGATCCTTTCAAAGTTTGGCACAGACATGAAACATTTGTGTGAAACTCGAGATCTCAGGATGTCCCATCCACTGGAGCTTGAATTTTGCCTGCTTCCCTGAGAAACCGGAAGTTCATCATCATGGCAGAGCTTTGAAGCAGGCTTTGGAGATGGAGAATTATGCCGGTATGTCCTCCATTTCAGACAAGGGATCAGATCATAGCAGGTTTCATTGGAAGGACAGTCAATAGAAGGATGGGAATAAAAAGTGCCAAGAATGTTATCTATGCGCCAAACACTAAAACCAGATTGAAAATAAAGATTGGGTGGCCAAATAAACAAACATTCTGAATATGCTGTAGATGTTACAAGGTCAGAACGTATGCAGTAGACAGCATAATTTGGTGGGGGATGGTCTCCAACATTAACAGCACAACCTAAGGCTGTGTAACCTGGTGGTGCAACTGGAAACCATAGTGAACATTCACTATTTGCAGCTACAGAATTTTCAGTTTTATCAATTCCAAAAATTTCAGAAATCAATCCAATCAATTTGAAACCCAATGGTTTCCTCACACGTCCATAAGTATTGCACACTGCCATCATAGCCTGCGAGGGAGGGATTGACCTGAAAAGGCATCACAAATTACCATGTTAAGAGTGCAAGTACTCAGTTTCCGAATTTCAGCTGCAATCTGGTGATTAGTAAAGACTCCTCGAGGAATGTGAAAAACATACAATTAAAAGACAAAAATTCACAAGGAGAAGAGGACCAAAGAACAGAGAACATAATGCCTGCTGCTTTGCTATTTTAAGGTAAAAAGAATTATGATGAATACAACGGAACGTGTAGCTACGCACAGTTGAAGAAAAGAAACTATATTCTAAGGGTTCATATAACGCAAAATACAAGAAATCTCCATCAAGTGAAACTAAATGCAAAGGGGTCATCATCTTAGTGATTTCATTGAAGCTGAACACTTGCACACACACAAAAAAACAGCATCTAGCTGGATTCCCTTTTGGAAGCAAATACTGTTGCTAGCTTCACTGTGGGATCATGTTCATGGGGATTTCCTCGGGTTATCCCATTCAAAGGAACTATGTGTCAGAAATCCTCTTTTTCAGTCTCATTCAAATAAAGAGGGCTTCTGGTCTACTGAAATCCTTTTAGTTTTTCTACATTAATAGAAAGCTCTCTCCAATGTTAACAACAGGTGCTAAGGAAAAGTAGCACAGAGTGGGACATCTCCAAACATGAGCTAAAAAACCTAATAAAAAGGCACACACTGGAAAAAGTCAAGTCCAATGCCCAAAACTCAAATCAGTTCCAGATCATTACCTTGATGTGACACAATCTCCAAGAATAACATAATTTGAAGGAGCACAGGGCCTCCAAAATGTAAGGGTGCTCTGAGGTCCATTAGCTGTAAAATCAAGCAATGGGTTCAGATAAACAAAACATGTGATCTGACTCACTTAGTAGCAGACATGACATAATTAATTAATTATCACCATGACATAAATTCTGGACTATTTCTAATACCTTGAGGTGACACCCATATACGTTCAAAGTTAGAGCAGGGAACCAGAGGATTAGCATCCCCAAACTGCATGGCACCAATCACCTGATTTTGAAGGTTGAGTAAGAGAGAGATGACACTAAGAGAAAGATGTATGTGAATATCTGTGGATGACAGAGATATATTGGTTTTGTCTTTCACAGAAGTATATCCTCCTAGAACATCCACAGGGCTGAGAATGACAAGTCCTGATCCCGCCTCTATTGTTAAGTCCTTTAGAAGTGCACGAATCCATGTACCATCTTCCTGTGATGCATACCTGAGCAGATACAGATGTCAATATAAAGTAAATTTCCCATGAAATAAAGCTGAAAGAGGTCCTGAAGCCTGGAGGCACCAGAACTTTTACCACATGAGATCTGAGACATGAAAATTAACCAAAACTTAAAAAGATTGCTAAAAAATGTTGGAAAAAAAGGCTAATGGTGCTCATTCTGTTTGACAAAACTTGTTCGTGAATTCATGAGATTAATTACCCAAGTAAGAAAGTATGAAAAGAGACCAGCCTCGAGGGTGAACTTAATATCCTGGGGTGTTGCTTTGTGGCTTTGATTTTAGCTCCCTTTGGACGATTGTCAAGTCCATCAACAAAATGTCAACGATGTGAACATTAAATAATAACCAGATGGAAGTGTGGAAGCTGGTCAATGTTCTAATTTGATGGTACACAAGGAAATAATTCAGATTATCACTTATTTTAGATTTTTAAAAGATAATGAATGAATCATAAACTTTAAGTAAGAATAATTTGACTAGGAATTCTATGCTTAAGTTCCAAAGAACTTCAATAATTGATTATTGTTTTCTATTTTGTAATGAAGAAAATATAATGAAAACAACTGTGTTGTTCAGTATACTTGGTAAAAAAAACCAAATTTTAACCTGTGAGATGTTGGCGTTAGGAACCTTGATTGTGTTAGTTGCACTTCATTAAATAGAAGTAGTAAACTCTAGCTTGGAAAACCCAAAGATTGTTATTACTTAAGAGCCCTTTCAACCAGTTCAATCAAGGGTAATTCAACACTTCTAATCTATGCAACCACTCTTTCTGTCTGGTATCGTTGAATGTTGGAAGCAGTTTAGTGACTCCATTTACATTTATTTGTCCCAAAGGAGTGATAGACTGATGGAACTTTTGATCCTGATACAGATAGGGAAATGGCTAAATGAAAGATGAGGAGAGCAGAAGATATACAAATCAGGTCTATATTTGGACATGGAAAAAGGAGAAATCATTCAAACAAGAGAGAACATAATGCTTGAGGAAACTAGAAGGTACAAACACACAGAACATAAAACCTGCCAATCTTTGCAAATCACATACACACAAGAATTTAGATACAAAGTCACAAAGACATACTCACATGAAGCTTAGATCAAATTTTGCTCGGACTAGCTTCTCAATATATGGAGAATCATCTTGAGAAGACTTAGTACCATCATAGAACGTCAGTTCAGGAGAAACAACCTGGACATAGTAGCAACAATTTCAAATTAGTACCAGCATTATTGTATCGACATTTCATATTACAACATAATAGACATCAAACAATGCAAATATCTTAATGAAACCATCAGACAGCTGCCTGTAAGTAGGAAGAAACACACTGGCTATTATGTGGTGTCAAACTGCGAGGAAGAGAAGGAGCAGACAAAGTAAGCAATAATTTATACATAGTGGTCCAAGACTTCTAGTCTATATCTAGACAAACCACTTGAGACATGTGCCCCCTTCCATTCCTTTTGTCCCAGTTGTTTCCTTCTCTTCAGCTACTCACAGTATTATTCATTATTAATAATTTAATAGTATACTCTCTACCCAATTAATTTCAGAGGAACTCAGAGTTGACATTCATGTGAAGAGGAACTATATTAGGTATTAGAATCTAAACAGAAAAAGATGCTTCCACATCAACAACTAACGATAACAAGAAAAGAACGATACCAAAGATCCCTTTCTGAGTTTCTCATAATAAACAAGCAACAAAATCAAGAAAGTCATGAATGGCAGACCCCGTGCATATATGGCCTGACAAAGCAATATAGCACAACAGAAGGATGAAACAAATCAGAATATACAAGCATGGTAAAGCAGATACAGGTAACCTGAGCCTCAAAGGTAAAGCTTTGGACAGTCTTAGATCCACCATCAGGACAAGTAGAAGAGTCTGATTTGTAAGATGATTCATCAACGCTATCTAGACCAATATTCTCTTCAGACAAACTGTAATCCAGAAACTTAATGACCACGCCATCCTCTGGGTATGCCGTGTAGCTGCTGTCATTGCTCAAATACGTACACTTTTTCAACAGGGACCCATTCTGATAATTTACAAAGGAAGTTAGCAGTTAGCTTGTAGACAGCCACAAGAAGGCTATGAATCACACTCATTCTAGTAGTTGAGCCTGACTTTCAGAAAGAATGAACTATAAAACAAATAATCTATAAAAATTTATGAAATTTTAGTTAAAAAAAGATATAGCTTTGAATCTACATTCAGTTCATCAAAAGATGAACCCGCAACTGTAAAAAATATAGTTTTTTCCAACGGTTATATATAAATAAACATGATCTTGGTACCAAAAAAATGAATCATCAGGATAAAGAACCTTTTCAAAAAAGAAGAATCTGAAAACTGACTTCTGTTTGGGAAAAATGAACACCTATGTTCATAGGAGATAAACTTCTGGTTCAAAAAAATTGAACTAACAAATAATAAACTTTTAGTTCAAAAATGATGAACCTGGAAATTGAAATTTGGATTTTAGATCAAATTAAGAATAAAATGAATGTGAAATTTAGAAAATATGTTAAACTAATGTGATCCGAAACCTATATTCAAAGAAAAATGATAGGAAAGTACCTCAATTTTCACATTTACAAACCGCAACCGCTTTCCACGACCAATGATAATAACTGGTTGAAATCTAGAAAACTGACTTTCCTTCAAATCAGTATCCTCTTTCAAACATATTGTCCTCCCACAACCATCATATAAGAAGTCATCAATCCCAGGAGCATCTGCAATCAACTGTCGACTAGGGGATAGTTGAATGACTTCTTCTTGCTGCTGATAAACAGCAGATTGAAGTACAACACTGTGGTTCTTACGGATGGGATCATTATTTGGATCCATTGATTCCTCCTTTCCAGTCATAGTTCGTAAGGATGGAACAAAAAATTCTGCAACAGCAATAAGAAAATCCGGCACAACCAGAACTCTTGGTTGTTGCACTCGCACTACTGAGGACTGGGATGTTGCTCTCCATCGGTAGTCCAACAAAAACATTGTTGATGTCGGCATATCAGAGGCTGAAGAAACTTTAGATTGTGCTCTAGCAAGATTGCCACTAAGAGTAGATGAAACGCTTCCAATAGCAGAAGCCTGTTTGCAGACATCAGATGACGACCCAAGCATCAGCCGCATTTCAGGTTTTGCATCAGGACGGGCATCCAGAATAGAAAATTTAGGGATGGTCACATAGAGGTCTGCCTCAGACAAAGATGTCATTCTGTATGACACCCAAAGACCTTCAAACTGCAAAGAAAAGGTGGAATCAAAAAATTTTAAGACTTGCAATCAGCAATTATTTAACAAATCAAAGAGGAAATGCAATTATTTAGAAAATTGAAGAGAAAAGAATATTCCCCAAAACAGACAAAAATTATATACTGACGCTGATATGTGCCAGCGTTGATTCTTCATGGATCCCATTGCACAATTCCAGCAAAGCATAGTTGATTTCAACAGCCACAATGGATACTGTACGGCCTAGAAAGTTTTGACTATTCGCATTGACCCTGTCAACAAGCATCTTCATTGTATCTTGTGGATCAGACTTGCTAGCACGAAAACTCGGAGGAAGTTTTGGCTCCTCGCTTAAATTTGTATAAGCACAGTTCAATATGACATCATACTCTCTATCTGACATGACACCATGCAATGAATCAACCTGTTGTCAGAAGATTCATAAGTCATAAATAAAAAAAAGGTAACTTAGCAATTAATAAGAATTAAGGCTTGGAATAAATTACTTAATCTGCTACCGGGAAAAAAACTTATAACAAAATGCGACTCAAAACAGCCAAATCTGATCGGTGAATACTGGCTGCAGTTACCAGCATATAACAGTAAGTAACAAGTACAGTTATCCTCAATTAATTTTTTACAAGAAACATAAAAATCTCTAAAAAGGGAAACTAAAAAAAAAAAAGTTGACTGTGACCATAAGTTCATCAATAAGCAAGAAACATGAAAGGATCACCGATATCAAAACATCAGAAAGGGAAACATCAGGGAAAGCTTCATGCACGTGAGACCAAAAAGAAGCTTAGAAACCCACTAGCTCTCACTAAAATTTTTGAAGAGGATTCCTCACCATCAATTAATCAGCCATTCCTCACCAATCAAATCACTCACAAGATTGCAAAACAAGCATCCAGCAACAAAATCTTATGCACTGCTAGCCAAACTTTATGCCAAAAAACTAGAAATGAGATAGAAGAATAGAATACGATCCAATGAATCCCAACAATGCAAATTAACCTTGGCTTACGTCCAATAACAGTGCAAGAATTGCAAGAATAGATATTCTCTTTATCCTCACTAGCAAACATAACGAGCACACATGTGAAGAAAGAGTCTAATAAGGTATCAAACCTGTAAGCTATCACAAGAAATAATTTTCCCAGAAATTACCAACCCAAACAAAAGCCTAAAACCTCCTCTGCACCTTAGCTTTCCAAATGAAAGTACAGAAAAGAAAAAGATGATAACCACAAGGCATACATAGAAAGGTTTTGAAAAGGAGCCAGGGAAAACATCCCTACAACCTCAAATTCAAAATTTACAAAAATTGCCCAAAAATTTATCATATTGAAGAACTTTACGCTGGAATGATGTCTAAAAGCTGATAATAATACCTAGCATCCCTTATAAAATAATGTTGAATGTAAAATGTCTAGAAAGATTGATACAGGTAAGGATCTTGAAAAAGAAAGACTAGATAAAACATCAATTATGAGATTTTTCTGCTAACAAAAGATCTTTGAATAATGTTAAAGCCAAGGACTTTCTTCAAAATAAAATTGAAACTTCCATTATCAAATAGCAGGCATTAAACAACCTTTAAAGTTAGCATTCAGTGAAAAAGTTATTATGTATAAACAAAGTAAATTGACTTATTAGACATCATTAATGTTATAGGATAGCATATATTTATAGATCAATATTACAATGTGACATACGACATTTACATAAGAGGCTTAAATACCTTGGAGTAAACAGCTTAACATTTAGAGCAAGAGAAATATCTCATTTATCTTCAATATGTGCTGTTATCAGTCCTAAAAGAAGGTTTGAATCAGCTTCAATGTTCTTGCAAACTGAAAGAGAGGTGATTTATCTATAGAGGAACGCCATAGGATGAGTGATGGGAAGTGCCAATTGGGTAAGTAGATGGGATTGAACCTACTAATGCCCATCGATCAATGAACAAAGGAGTAAAAGCTGATATATGGTGCATAGGGGAAGATGGAGAAAAAACTAAAGCAGAGACGGAATCACCACCACCACAAGAGCCCTTGCTCATCTTCAATGATCCTTCCTCCTTCCAACACTAACCACCCCTCCTTATTCTCCGTTGCCAGAACACTCTCTGCAGCTGCCGCAACATCATTGATTGGTCCATTTTCATGTCAGAAACATTCACCATTGAGAGCTATGAGAAAGTTCGACTGAAAATCAAGATCTCATAAAGGACAGAAGCATCAAACCAGATCTGAGTTTACCATTGGTCGGACAGAAGAGAAGTAGAAAGAACATCACTAGGCTAAGGAAGGCATAGTAAGGTTAATATCGCCTTTTCATGTTATCAGTGATTATATTTCCATTTTCCTGTAAAATCTTTCCAATGGAGAAGAGATCTGTTTCTTAAAAGGGAAAGTTTCTTCCATTCCCATCCCTTCATTTCCCTCACCCTTTTAATATCCAACCAATGACAAATGCCTCCCAACCATTCCCTTCTCTACCATTTTTTCTCTGAATCCCTCTATCTGAAGAGTGTTACATACCATGCAATGCACCATGTAAGTTCTATAGCCTCTGCTTCAAAATAATGGCACCATTTCCATATTATGCATTATTCATGTAGTAACTTCGATCACATCATTTTACTAATGTATAAAAATTTATGTTGTCATGCAAGTATTTTTGGATTATTCTCAATGTATATTTTGAGACATCAACTTCTTTTCATTTTACTAAATGATAATTATAGATATTTTTAATCAAACTAGTGCATTGACAAACATAAAGAATCCCTCATCTATTCCCTTCCCTTCTCTCCATTTTTTTCTCTGAATCCCTGTATCAGAAGATCGTTACATAGCATACAATGCACCATGTAAGTTCCTCCGCTACAAAATAATTACTATTTCCACTTTATGATTATCCATGTAGTAATATTGACCACAACATTTTACTAATGTATACAAATAATTGTTGTCATGTAAGAATTTTTTAGATTAATCTCAATGTGTATTTTAAGAACATCTACTTTTCTAATAATACTAATTAATAATTATAGATATTTATAGTCAAACTAGTGCTTGAAAAAATATGTCACCTACCCCCTTCCCTTCTTGTCCATTTTTTCTCCGAAACCCTCTATCCTCACAGAGGTTAAATATTATACAATGCACCATGTAAGTTGCACTGCCTCTGCTTCAGAATAATTGCACTACTTCCACTTTATGCATTATTCATGTAGTAATTTTGACCACATCATTTAACTTATGTTTAAAAAATAAACGTTGCCATGTAATTAATTTTGGATTAGTCTCAATAAGTATTTTAAGATCATCAACTTTTCTTCATTTTACTAATTAATGATTATAGATATTTTTAATCAAACTAGTGCATTAGCAAACGTGAAAATCTAAACGGAGCAATTATTTTCGGAGATAAAATAAGTCACTGGTGAACGCCTGAGAGGAAAAGTTCAACTATCTTACAAAAGGAAGCACATGAATTCTTCTAGCCTTACAGAAGGGAGCCAATCCTACTACCAGGTCAATAGGTCATATATCTAGACAACATAATACAAGAAGGCTCTACCATCAGCAGCCCAAACCCTACACAGTCAACCATCAGATCACCTCAGTTTTAACAGATTATCATAAGATTATATTATAGCTAGGGAAACGGGGAAATACAGAAAAGAAAAATTGTAAAAATTACCCGAACTTCTATGGTGTGTGTAGGGACCTTCCTGAAAACATCCCTCAAACTACGTCGGACACAGATAACTAGTCCGTGACCTTCACGCATCATTGGTCTTCCAAGGCAACCATCAATTCCCACAGATAGGTTGATTCCATGGATCTGCAGATAAAATTAAACTCAATTAAAAATAAGATGCTGATCTTTTAAACTTAATGAAAAGCTCACCTCAGCGCGAAGAACATCGAGGTGAACAGCAGAAGGATCAAAATCTGGGGATCCATGCCAGCTAAATTCATTTCTTATTTGTAGCTGACCCAAGTCCAGTTGCATAAAACTGCAGTAATGCGGAGAATTAGCATCTACTCTATACACAGTAGGACATTACCACAATTGTAAACATAATAAATAAATAAAAATGGAACAACGCACACCACTTGATCTATGGGAAGGTGGAACCAGAAACTCTGATAGGACTAAGTAAAAAATGAATACGGGAGAGGGAAACAAGAGATACATTGGGTAGCCAAAGATAAAAAAAAAATTATATGTATCTAATGACCATTGCCTGTACAATCAGCTGAGATTAAAATCAATCAAGTACACAAACAAATTAAATTATCAAATTGAAGTACAGTTGTGAATGGTAAAAATAAAGACAACGCTAATGTTTTTACTTTTTAATTATCTGATCTCCCTCAGCAAAATAGACTCTGAGTCATGTTATGTCCCAATAAAATTTTGCATGAGATTATAAAATTAAATACAGCAAGTCCAGTAACAACTAAGACCTACTTAAATTCCACAAGACAAAATTATGCCAGTAATACAGTCAAAGATGAAGTGAACCAAAGCAGCCAGTATAAAAGCATCCAAAAACATATATGATGATGGAGTATCCCTTATGATTTAAGCATGGAACTATAGCCAATAATCTCATTGAACCCAGGACTCCCCCCAACCCACCCAAAAAATTACCCAACAATTCTGAACTTAAGGATATTCCAAAGTAAAGAAGAAACCTAACACTCAAAAGCAAGGAAATATGAAACCAAATAATCAAGACAAGCAATCTAATTTTCCTCACAAGGAAATTTAAATTATTTTGTACATCAAATCTGGATAATCATGCATGATTCAGCAATCGACTTCAGAGTTCAGACATTAAACTTATTAATTCATTCATAGAAAATATGTTAGGTAATACCAGCTGCTAGATGTTGGATATTGGTTGTAGGATTGCAAATGAAATATGAACTATTAATTCTTTTATTTCTTTATGAAGAATGATTATCATTAATAATTAATTTAATTACCAATAAATATAGAGTATCCCTCCTGTTTTATTTTGTTCATGTGTTTCCAATTGAAAAATTTTACATTGTTCTTCTTGTTTTGAATCTTTTAGTATTTAGATAAGTTTACAAAACTACCTCCTATTCCTTATCCCTATACCCTTTTTGTCCTTCCCTTGGTGACTTAGTAGAGCCATATCCTTAATTATATTAATTAATTGTCTTCTTTCCTTATGTACTAGATTATTTTTATCGATTCTTTTCCTAATTTCCCTCAAAATCTTTGATATTATTTTTAAGGCTAGAAAAGATGATTTCATTTTTACAAAAATTTGTAAGAGATGAGTGAATCTACAGCTATACTAATATTTAAGAAGTGTTCATGATATTATATGTGCAACATCACCCTCAACTTTAGAAACATGGCATATCATCAACATGACATATAATCTCTTTAGCATGTAACAAGTAATTTCTATTACACAAAAGTTTGATCTTGAGACAACAAGTTTTACATAGAGATCCTTACCATCTTAGCTAACTTTTAGTAGTGCTTTCCTACTCCACCTAGAAATGTGTATGCTTAAGTTGGATTAGGAGAATATTTATTCTTACTAACTTTTTAAACTATTTATTTATATATTTTATTACTTTCTGATTTCCACCATGTAGTGATTGTAATATAATGAAAATATTTATGCAAAATAATTTAGGAAACTTTAAATTTATAATTTCAAAAAGTTTCTACTCTTTTTTTTCAAAAGCTATGCTAATACTTTTCGAATGTAGTAATCCTTAATTGTTAAACATCTTTGGATAATAACAAACAAGACAAGTTGCCATGGTTATCCAAATGTAAACAACCCAAGAGCAATATTGCACCATAAATGCAAAAAGATGCATCAAAAAGCCAATCTAATGACTAGAAAATTATAAGATAAAAAATAGTCCAATAAAATTCTTTAGCTAAGTACTACAGTATGATGGTCAATGTACCAATACAAAATGCAAAATATCAAATAACAATCAAAACATCTAAGAAGGTAGGTACTAACTCTTTGCTCATGGAATGCTTCGGAATGATAATGATAGGAGTGTCCAGCGAAAGGTCCAGTTTCACAGCTGTGGCTCCATCAATCTCATATTTTAGAATCATCCACTCAAAACCACCAACTTTATCAGCCAATTTAATAACTTCCTCTTTATGGGGAGTAGCAAGTTCCATAAAGTAGACTGTTATCTGCAGTGATTGTTGGGAACATAAGATTGGTTTTAAATTTTGAATATATGGCAATCGCAGGCAACAAGACACAAAACCAATTATGCTGCCAAATAAGATGGTTTGCAGCTGTTGTGGCATAATATACAGCTGCAAAAAGCTCAAAAAAGACAAAAACTATACAATAGTGCAATGATTCGGCCAAGATTTGATACCATTTTAGAAGCACAACTTTTATGCAGATAACCTGTTTGTACAAATAGATGCCGGAAAAAGGATAAGTACAGCCCCACACTCAAACCTATGTAATCATAAAAATTCTATCCTACACCCAGGAACCACGATGTATATGAAGGAAATAGTTCAAATTTTTGAACATTTAGATTAAAGATTACGAACATTCAGTTCAAAAGACTGCGTACATAAAGTTCATATAGTTAAATACCGATAAGCATGCAGTTCCTATTTTATGTGTAATTCAGAAATTTTTATTGTACTTCACTGCAACAATGAAAATGAACATTTAGTTCAAAAATTATGAGCATAGCACATATGTCCATACTATGAACTAAATTTTGGCCAGGACCCCACAAGATATAATATTTGGCATTTTGGCCAGATTCCAAAATAGCTAGAAGGGGTAGGTTTCCCCATTCATACTCACCTCTCTAATAAACCTGTAGAGAAAAACTATGCGAACAGCAGACAGATGACCAGTAAGGCTGTAATCATATCCTTCATAGTCATCATCTTCAGCACTATAAGATTTGAATGAAAACTGAAAATATAGTAAATAAAAAGTGTTAGACACCAACTTAAGCACAAATAAAACTGTTTGAATAAGTACAGCAGAACTGAGAGTCACTCGAGTGCGAATAAGTTCAGTTAAGGAAAAATAAGAATAAATAAATTTAGATAAGTTCAAATAAGTACAGTTAAGTTTAACAGGTGAATAGAACACACCCTATACAGAAATTGTTCGTTTTGGACTAACATATAAACTGTTGGTTTACCTTAATAAGGGATTCGGCACCTGGGTTGCGAATGTCACATAGCCAATTCCAACAGTTATCTGCACCAAGAGACATATCACGAAGCCTCAAGTTCCCCAGTTTACCCTCAATGGATATAGAACAAGGATGGACCTAGAAAAGTTTAGCAAGGTCATATTGCAGTCTACATCATTTACGAAAAACAAAAATGCAAATAAGAAATGAAACGATAGCCACATACACATAATTCGACATCAAAAAAAGTAAGCTAGCATAAGAAGTCTGAGTAACATAATGACCCTGAAGGATTCTCAGCATACTCCATGAAAAAGAGGATTTGCGCATAGCAGTCTGTAAGACTTTTGACAGACAATACAGACCCCACAACACAGAGCTGTCTTATTGGACAGACCAGACAGACATACGAGTGCAACCATACACAAACATACAACCCTCACCATGGATTCTCCAAACACTTAATTCAAAGATTGTAGACGAAAGGGAAAGAGCCCTCTGAGAGTAGGTGGGAGCAGACAAAAGTTCCACTATATTTGAGCCATGACGGTTTCATTGCCTAAGAATGAATGGGCCTCAAAAAAGTATTAGCTATATTTTAGCATCAGTTTACAACTAAAAAAATATGAAAAATATTATTGAGTGAAAATTAAACTTTTTAAGTGTAGTAGGTATTCACAAAACAAAGAGAAGTTGCCAAAATAGAGAAAATTATAGAAAGCTAGCATACTAGAAACAATAGAATGGGATTGAAGAAAAAAAGTAAGAGTAGGCAACTTACTCGGAGATCTAAAATAAAACTCTCTTGAATAAACATAGCAAATTGAGTACCATCCTCCTGATTCAAAAACACAGTAACACTATCCACATCCATGCTCAACTTAAATACAACTCGTCCTTTACCATAACCCAACAAACCCTTGACAAAAACGTCACCACCATCATGTTTCTTCGGACTTTTTGAAGTTTCTATGCCGTCACAAGCCATTGCAGCACCTTCACTACTCCCACCAAAATTAACAGAACTAGTATCCAAACCAAATTGAATCAAAGCAACTATTGTGGGCCTGTTACAAAAGAATTCCAATTTGGACATACAAATATTCATCTGCAAAAAATTAAGAAAATAAAATGGCTTAGAAAACAAGTAGCAATTGTTACTAAGAATTTTGGTTTATGTTCGCTTTACCCACAAGATTATAGATAAAGCTGATACAAGTACCTGTGTGTCAATACCGTCATACTCTGGAGAACTAGGATCCTTGGTCATAAATACAACTGAGACAAAATCAGAATTGTCACTTCCAAGAGCCTCATAGAATATTTCTGATGAGGATCCTTTTCCCAATTCTTGGTTAGAAAGAAAAACTCCAGCATCAGCTTCTAAATTTAATATGTTATTTGGTTGCATATTGGTATCTGGTCCAGAAGTGAAATCTGGCAAAGCATCTCTGAAAATGTCTTCTTCTTCAGCTAGAAAAGAGAGAGACTGGCTTGCTTGAAGATTGACTGCATTAGGTGAGGAAATTATTTGATCACTTGTCACAACTGAGTACGCCAGATACTGAGGATTTGTAGCCAAACAACTTCGCAACTCATCCTTAATTCTTAGAGAATGGAGCTTCATCTTGACCGTTAAATTCCCTTCAGACCGGACAAGATGTACCTATAAAAGCAGAAGTATCAAATCGTATAACAATTAACTCTGACAAAAGTTGTAAATTTAAGACTCTAGCACACTGTTAAAATATAAGTTACCATTACCAGCTGCCCAGAAACCTTATGGTGCTTGCAATGATCTCTACTAATAAATACGCATACAGAATATCATTGAACAAAAAAAAATGCAGTATGCAACATGGGGGAAACCAGTAAGAATAACAATCTGTAAAGGGCTATACAAACCTTTCCTCCACCAGCAATAAGCTTTACAATAAGGGTCTCCTCATGACTCTCCTTGCCCTCTTCTCCACACTGCACATGCACACAAAAAAGATGAGTGAATCTTCTCTTTCTATTTTAAATAAATTAATATTACACTCAATTGATAAAAATCCAGAACATAACAGGCACAAAGCATATACCCATCCACATACCATCTCCTGTCACAATGCTGATGATATCCTGATTCAAATAATATTCAGTACATATAAATAAGGACATGTCAAATGTGCTTGACAATTTCATGCATGCAATGCCTCTAAAATAATCTATATTATATGTAAAACAATTCACAAGGTATGATCTACCAAAGGAACCATATCTGCTACTGCTCTGTCAGTCCTCTCAAACTCTTATTGGCTTATACATTTTCTTCCAGGATTCACTCTAATGTCAAGAGATATTCTAAATTTTACAGATTAACAACTTTAAGGTTGATACTAAACAAAGATATCACATAGAACTTATCCTATTCCTTTCTAACTTTTGGCAAGTAGCTTTCAAGAATATAACAAAAACACACTATATGACCTTTTACTGGATGAAAAGAAAGGATACACTCATTTTACAATTTTTTTTCCAATTTATAATAAGTCAATCATTTTCACAAATTTCAAGGTGGATGGAACCAGAGCTGAAGTAGCTATCAAAATCAAGGCAGCCCATATAGTTGGACATTCATGAAATTTTCTCTTAATCTCTCTCCCTGGAAAAAAAAAATTATCTCTTCCTCTCCTCTCCCTCTCCATTTTGCATATAATGCATAAAGGATCAGCAAGCCCACTACACTATATCATGTTTGAAACAGACATTAAATAATTACAGCATCTTTAGCATCAAAATCCAATTTCATGTTGTCCTAATTTAGAACTTTGTCACTAATAAACATTGTCACAAAGAAATAAAGAACAAAACTGTAAAAGGGATCAGCGACATGATTTTCAAGCAGAACAAGATGAAGGAAAAGAAGAAATTATGCAGGAAGCATGTCCTCACTTCGCAAGAAACGACAAAAGAAATAATACGTCGTGCGATACCAAACTATTCGCAATATACAAGGCCACAATACTTTTAGGAACAACTTATCAACAAAATAAACTTTAATGAGTAGTGGGGGAATTTTAAGAGGACAGTGACTACAACCTTTCCATAAGTAGATAAGACAGTCTCCACCAAAGTTCCATTAATAACAAGATCAGCAACCTTAGAATTAGCAATCTGAGCACCAACCACACCACTACTGTAGCCGGAATCTACAAGGAGGCCATCAGATAGTGGAGCCTGAATGCACCAACAAATATCCACACAGAAGTTATAAATATATGCTGGGAAATGAGAATCAAATTAAGTAAGAACCATACTTTCTTAAAGAAACAGAAAGATTATTCTTACAGATGCTTGATATGTAGCTTTTACAAGCCCTTTCAGCCACATACTTTTGTCATCCTCATTCTGGAACTCAATAAGCAACGTACCAGACGATTCCAGAGCCTGCAGAATGAATACATGAAAACAGAGCAAAGCAAAAATACCTTGTTTATGGAATAAGCAGCTAGAGAAATTTGCTGAAAAGAAAATAAGCAAGAAAACAAAGCAATCCGAAACCTGTGTAAGGGTAATAGATATATATTTTGGTTGATTCATGGTCCAAAAGAGGTAAACCAAACTGTAGATAAGGAAAATTCATACCAAATGCAGCCATAATTGTGTGGAGGCCGAAATAAGTGGCAGGAGTGCATCAACAATTTACAAAAGAAATCGAGGATGGTACCCTACCCATATAAAGAAGGAG
This sequence comes from Dysphania ambrosioides, assembly GCA_026401315.1. Lineage (NCBI taxonomy): Eukaryota > Viridiplantae > Streptophyta > Magnoliopsida > Caryophyllales > Amaranthaceae > Dysphania > Dysphania ambrosioides. Next base: position 4,902,426 of record CM048658.1, on the reverse strand, counting down.
CCTGTTAAAATGGGTGTTGTCTACGCTCTAAATGATGTATGCAATGGGGAAAGAGGCCCAACAATTGCAATGTCGACAAATGGATGTAAGTAGACATTACAGAAAATAGGCGTAAAATCCACACCATGATTGATCCTGGCACTAACCCAAAAATTCATAACTGAAGCAGGAGGAAGACAGGTTGAAACTCAAGTAAGTGGCAAAAACATGAAAGATAATCAAACAAAACCAAGGAAAATGGAAAGCCAACAAAACTTTATCACTGTCAGCATGGTGGCCTTTGACTATGTACTTGGAGTGGAAGTATCCATGTTAGCTAGGAAATTTGACCATACACAGAAAAAAGGTCCAGCATATGAGTGATGGGTAAGAGTAATAAGCCAAAACATAATAAAATGAACAAGGGAGAAGAAAAAGGAAAATAAAGAAACAGCCGTTTAAAAGGTTCAGTGAAGCACTGTGAGTGAAGCATTGTGGGTGCTCAACACAAGAAAGAGTCAAGCAGCAACACCTTAGATCCAGAACCTCAAAGTCGATGAGAGAATGCACCCATGCCCTGATTGCCCTCAACATCCAAAAGCACGCCAACAGCAAGACAACTCCCAGAATCAAGAACCCAAAGTTAGGACCAAAATTCTAATTTCCTTTTTGTAAGTCGGCAATAATATTGACAGTTAAATTTGGAGAGGATGTTTGGATCCACCCTAACTTTTCCATGTTAAAGCTATACTGCTATTCCACCCAATGTCCAGCATAAATGAGACTTCACTATGAAAAGAATCTGCAATACCTGGTCGACAAATAATATGTTTTGTTGCATTGTAGCAATATCCATTTACATTTTAGTTTCAGTCCTTTCAATGAAAAACACGTGGCAACCCTGCTGGCTGTTGGTGTATAAATGAAATGATGAGTCCGACCAGATGTTGCCTCTATATGAACAAAAATCAAGCATGAAACCTATATTATATTTGGATTTAGTAATTTAGTATAAATATATAAATAAGCTCTATGATTTATTTATTTTTTAAAAGGTTTTTTTTGGAGTAGAAATAGGATATATAGTTCATTCTAGGATACCAATAAACATATACAGATAGATATGGAGTTTCCAAACCACTCCTTGGTATGCTGTGCTTACATACTTCCCAACCAAGTGACCCCAAAGCATCAAAAAGCTCCCCCATGAGGTCGGGAGCTCGCATTCCATTCCTCTGTTAGCTCTTGGCAGGGGGGTCAGTGATAAATAATAAAAGGAAGAAAGAAAAGGCAAATGCAATCAACCAAAATATCCCTTCCCACTTGGGTGATTGGCACCTTTAGATATTTTTTCTTATCTCCAATCGTTCTTCATGTGTTTCACTCTCAAAACAAGCACAAATAGGCATCACCATGACAATAATAGGAAGAAATACTATGACATGACAAGCAGATGAGCCACATAATAGTCAAATCAAGGAACCAGAGACAAATATGTGAGCCCCTTTCTTTACTTTATCACTCAGTTTAACTAAAAATAAATGGTGGGATAACGGACAAAAAAAGGGGAAGGAAGGGCAGAGAAGTCTCCCCCCACCTTCATAGCAAGAAAGTGTGGAATCGACTAAAGGCCCAATGGAAGAGAGACCCCTAAGCAGGATGAAGCCACATGCATGCTCCCCATGAGAATCATGCCCTTACACTAGCGAATGGAAGATGATGACGTTACCAACAAACTACTCTTGATCCCCCCTCCAATCCCACATAGATCCCTTTAAGACTCACCCCTACCCCAAACGTAGAGAGAGATAAAGAGAGAGGAGCAGGAGATGTACGTTTACTTGAGCATGAAAAAAATACCACGAAAGAGATAGTCAATATGACTTACTTTTTGGATATCCATGCCTCTAAAGCAGACAGCAACAGAGAAGAGCGAGCCACCAACACTATCAGGAGGAACCTCAAATACTTGCTTCCCAGCCATACTAGAAAATAAAGAAAAGAAAGTTTGAAAATTCATGAAGTCTTTTTGTGATAAAGAGTGTAAAATCAGAAAACAAAGGGAACCACAGCAAACAAATCAAGCACAAAGACTGTCCAAAAACAAGAATGCTAACAGCAGACCTAGTGCAGCGTTGGTAGCAAGGTGACCTTTCTGATTCGAGAACATAAAGATAATATCCTGATAAAGCAACATATGATGGCTGCCATGCTGCAACAGAATTTCCAATTCCCTGAATCAAATATGCAATATCAATGATTATTGATCAAATAAGAAGAAAACAAAAAAGTTAACAGTAATAAATCAATAAAACTATACACAAGCATAGAGAAGGCAAAACTACCTTCCAAACCAGAATTCTCACATCCGCTGTCATATCTGCAGGATTCCAAGGAGCAACATCTGGTTGGAAGACCTCATCCACGGGCTGCCTACTGATTTGCATTGTACTATAGAATATATTTAGCAATTCCATAAGTCTGCAATACCTCGTTGGTGAGACATGGATCCCCAAATTTGGCACTTGAACCGAAATGCGTGTAGATGGAAAACTTGGGTGAGGTACCTTAATCTTAAAGAATGCAGAAAAGGAGAAATTTGATAAGAGAACAGCAAAGCAAAAGCAAAAGCTAAACAAACACAATCAAATGCTAACAGCAATCACAGCAGATAGATGTATCACTTCCTTGATACAGAAATAGGGGATATATACCTGGTCAACTATCACTGCCATTCCGCATCTATCAACCAAAAAAGAGATATTGTCACCAAATTCTGCAGAAGTTCCAGAGGGATGACTATTCTTTGGAGGATCAAACAATGAGCAATCGATGCTTTCAGATCCACAGTCTGAAAAAAAAGCAGCAATATCTCGCCCTGAGATGTAGAAACGGGAGTATAATGATTGGTCTTCATCTTGGTGACCTTCCTGTAACAAATGATAGTCAAATTTGGAATTTTTCTTCGTTGAAAAGTGAAAAACAAAGCGAGCATTAAAACAAACCAGACAGTGGCCAGAAATGTACAAGATCCTATTTATAAGATATTGGCATGTTGCCAATGAAGGTATTGAAGAAACGAAAATAAAGGACAATTTCAAAACTTACCATAACACCACCTTGCATTCTCTATAAGGTACAGAAAAACATAAATTTAAAACACATTGATCAAAATTGATTCGTAACTAGCTTTGAAATTTTAAAATAAATAAATAAACACCTTTTTAAAAACAAGAAATTTTCGAATACAGTCTAATTGTTGATATTGTACTTGAGTTTTTAGGATGTATTTCAATAAGCATTTGGGCAGATGATTAGCTAATTAGAATGATTCGCCTTCTCTGCTATGAGAAACAAGCTTAACAGAATTTTTGGCACACATTGAACAAAATTGACACTTACCTAGCTTTGCAATTAAAAAAAATAACCTTTTAAAACCAATAAACTTTTGAATGCCGTATGATAAGTAGATATTGTACTTGAGTTTTTAGGATGTATTTCAATCGGGATTCATTGAGAATTACCCCATGGTCAGTTAGCCATTACCTGCAACTGTGGGTTACAATGCTTTCCAATTTTTAGTAAAATTAAAAAAATTTGGAAACAATATACTCCCTCCATTCTTTTTAATTCTTCCTAGCATCTATAATGGGATGTTCCAAAAGCTCTTCACATTGCGACTCATTTCATATTAGACACCTTTTTTCCCCTAAATATCATAATCAATATGTTGTGTTTCTACATTTATCTAGACTTTTTGCCCATAGTCTTGAGCCTCCTCCACTTAGATTAACTCATTCCCCACTTGCTTTCAAATAAGATAAAAAACCCCACTTTCACCAACCAAAATTAATTTAATATTCACACTTGTATTATATAAAATTTATTTAATATTATTTCCACTTTCTAGATTCCAAAAAATTTTGCAAGTGGATGATTTTTCTTAAAACTCCCCCATATTCCAATTGGGAAGAACTATAAGGACTGGAGGAAGTATGTAGGTCTTTAAACATTAATCAAATTCTCATCATTCATTAATTAAGTAATTTATCATCTACTCCCATATTACTATACTAGTTTTATGCACGAGCTAAATTAAAGAACAATTGTTATCCATATGATGTTATTGTTCCCTAAAACTACATGTGAATCTTATAATAAATGTCTTCTATATCATACGTGAATTTCCCCATAACTTCTTCAATTCTTATTTCTTAGTGATACTCCATTTAAATCGAATTTTGTTTTTATCAAATCTAATGAAATTCACAATATCATGATTGTATCATAAACTATAACCATATTGTAATTCATATGCCTTAACATTACTAAAAGAGAGTATATTGAAGAATTTTTTCCACACAAATTTCCTTCCTAAGCACAATAATTAAGTTAGTAAATTGATTAATGCAATAAAATTCTAAGCATGATCTTATTGAACTCTAATTTTCAATAAAAATGTGATTTCCAATTACAGCACTTGATTTATTGAATAATGACTTGAAAATAAATCAATGTATACTTTATCTAATATATATTTCATATATTTTTGTATAAATGTTGAAAAATTGAACATTGTTCGGGTATTGTCTAGTTTGTATTATTACACCGTCAAAACTCTCACTCAAACAATTTTTATAATTATTTTAACTTATTAATACTTGAGATTAAAAAAAAAGTATAAGTACTCTGTATATGATAATTACATCTTATTTTAAAGCAATTTCAAGCGTTTCTAATTGGAAGAAGAGCTATAATTATCAAATTATATAGCGAACGTTATGCTTAATTTACATAGATGACCTCTTAGATAGTTTATCAAAAATCCAACTCTAATTTTATCTTATACTAGCTACTCCCTCTGATCTCTTCTGTTCCTTCTTTTTTAGAAGTAGGGGAGAAACCAATGCATGTTTACATAAGATTAACAAACGCAAGTTTTATAAGAGAGAAATAACAATAAAATAACAAATCTCCCCACTTACGGTTATATAAGTTAAAAAGAAAATTATTAGAGAGAAAAACTAATGTATGAGGATAAAGTGGTCCCAAATATTTGCCAAAAGTAGAATAGATTCAAAGTAAGAACTTTATGATACTTCACATTAAGGAATATAAGAAGACCAAAAGAGAACATAGGGAGCACTACAAATGTATTTTTATCATTCTAAAACTGATTTCCTTTCAGGTCAAAACTATTTTATAATATTAGTTAACTTATGTGGCGCATCTCTGTTCTCTTAAGACGATCTTTTTTTATAGATTATGCTAAATAAGGGTTTAGATTGTATTATTACTTATTTTGTTGATTCAATTGTAAATAAGTAGTCTTTTAATCAAAGGACAACTGAGCTTTAGTGAATTAGTAGTAATTTGGTGTTATCTGGAACCTAATATCTATATTATCTATGATTGTTAGATAGCTTATATTAGATGATTGAGATCAATTCAATTCACAACATGACTATATACAAGGAAATAAGTGAAACTGAGTGCACAGATGTTAATGTTCACTATCTTTACCATTGCATGATGCCATGAAAACCAGCTTGTTTGAATTTGTCTTCGGAATATATTGTATTATGCCTAAAGAGCTTTACGAATGTGGCAATTATTTACTACGGAAAAGTAAAAGTAATCCCATCTCCCATGGGACATTGAAGTCCTCGGAAACTTTTATTTTATGTTCATCGCATGCATTTTTCGCCCGGTTACAATTAAAATTGCATGCTTGTCGTGGACCCTTTGGAAAAAATAGTTTAAATTATAAGTCCATATCTATTTCAATCATATAAGGACATATATATCAGGAAAAAGGGTCAAACACACTATTTGAAATAAGAGAACATAACAAGGAGCATGATAAGCAAGGTGGATCCGGATCCATAAAAAAGATTGTAGTTCTAACTCAACTAGCTAGTTTACTGCTATTAAATACCAAGGACATTTTGGGAATTAGATGTTGATAAATTAAATAAGCGCACATTACAATGTATATATAAGCAACAAAAGTAAGAAAAAAGGACACGGCTTTTTTAAACAAATTACCCCAAAGTAAGATTAGATCAGTTTACCTTCGTCCTAAGAGTGAAATGACCAAAATCAAGAAGAAAATGACTACAGATTTTGGATGAACCCTGCTTTCGAATGGGAACTCTGACTTTTGGAGCATCAAAATCAATATCAAGAGCAAACCTGACAGAAAATACTGGTTAAAAACTTGTGTCAATTTAATCTTTAAATAATGAACAAGCAACAGACCAACAAAACTGATCATGAAGAATAATACAAAAATAACTTTCTAACAATATAAAAAAAAACCTTTCTTTAATATTTTAAAAAATGTAATAACCAAGTGCACAAAGATAAGCAATAAAATTGTGTTGGTCAATAATGACTAAGCAATTATAAATAATACAAATGAATAAGTGCCTCAGACATTTGGGCTCATACTAAGCATTCGTTTTTGAAGCTTAGAACAATATATAGCATAACTTTTCCCGTAAAAAAGGAAAGCAAAAAATGTCAATATGTACAAATAACTGAAAAAAATAAGTTTGTGTATAACACTCCCGTATTGAAGCACTACCTTGCTCCACCATCAATCACATGCTAAACAGTCCAAACTTTTCCAACCTCAACTCATTTGACATGAAATGAACAAACAACTCATCAAGTATATACCATCAACTATGTCACTTCTACAGTAAATCTAATGTACTACATGTTAAAGGAGCTGGCAACTATGCACCCAAAATAGAAGGGAGGGAATTAAGTTGGTCAAACTGCTTCTACTAACCAAGGTATCCTTCTTTGCAAGGTAAGATATAATTTCAAAACACAGTTTCCCTTCCTTTTGTAAAATTATAGACCTACTTATGCTTCTATTTAAGATGCTAAATTCAGCCCCAATCCTGATAGACAGGTGGAAACCCACGATTCAAATCTACAGTGTTCAATTCGGAAGTCACTAACATAAAAAAAAAAAAACTATTTTCATTGGCAGGATGTTGGTGACATCAAGGTGTTAAATGATTTTATAGATAAACATCTGGCTTGCTTCTATATACTCAATCTACAAGTCAGGCATACAGGTTTGTACAACTGCAAAAAGACCAAAAAACCAAGCTCAATTTCAATTACTGAAAGACCAAGTTATTAACAAGCAAACCTGCTCTGTTCCTCCAAAACCATTTGAAATTGCTCCTGTGCTTTGCGTGTTACCCTCTCAAACTTCATCTGTCCAAGACATATCAAATGCAAAAAGAAAAATCACACAGATATAACAGTGCAGACAACAAAGATATTCTATGGAAAAATAAAAAAATGCTTAGGACTAGTCCTAGACCCTTGAAGAACATTAGTTAAGAGAGATAGAGAAATAAGCATCCTTTTCAGGCTGTACAGAGTCTATGGACAAAGCCAAAAATAATGATTATTGATTGCTAAAAAATATCAAATAATCCTTCCCATCCTACCTGTAATGCTGTGGCAGTCTCCAAAGCAACAGTTGGACTAACGGCATTACTCCTCTTAAGAAACTCCATGAAACGTTCATAACTTTCCATCAAAATCTTCATCACGTCATTGAAAAAGGACAAAATCAGTTAAAAAGGGTGGTACACACATCAGACAAGATTCCATACAGCAAGAAAAAGACATATTTTCATCATTTAAGAACTTCCACTTGTCATATTGTCCAATCAGGCAGGAAGCACAGAAAAATAGCACAAGACCTCGTCAATATTATACCTGAAGGTGTACACCTGATAGCAAAATCCACAGGAAAAAAAATGGACAGCACAGCATGCATCACCGTACCTTATTTATTGAATTGTAAATGCAAGTATTTGAAAGGCTAAAAGTGACCACGACGAACATGAATAGCATGATAAGAAGGGTTCAACATTTCACGCAAGAGCCCACAACAGAAAACTGTTAGTAAAATATTCCAGAAGAAATTCAGATCAAAAAACCAATAAAATATTTGCCAACTACCTTTTGGACAACCGATTTTGGCAATATCAACCTTTGGGAAAATAATAGAAACTTACAACCCTTGAAAAAGTACTTGAATTTGATATCTATTGTCTTTCAATTGTTTGACAGGCGTTCTTGATGAATCATGTTAACGAGGGAATGATAAAAACACTAACAATGTCGTAAAAAATCAACCATCAAAAATAGACAAAAGGTACCAAATTTAATTAATATTGAAGTTTAAAATTGGTAAATTATAAAAAAAAAAAATTTAATTAGACAGCTGAAATTTCCAAAAATCGCTTTTATAAAGGCTACAAGTGACAAATGTTCTAGCAGCCATTACAATTAACCCATTTATGTGTTGTGAATGAATATTGTGTTATCAGAGTGCTTTGCTTGCTAAGTTTCATGTCATTAGTAAGCTTTGCTAAGATGGCCTTAAAAGGAATGAGCCAAGAAGGGTGGGTACTATAACTGTAGCCTAAAATAGGCTAAACAAAGGGGCACCTCACTCAACAAAATATGAATGTCAATTGACACTTGGCTGCTAGTTTTGCCTCATAGTTGTCTATAGGTTCTCTCTTCATGGAAAAAGAAAGTGGTAAAAGGTAAATCAAATACAGAATTTCACATAACATCATAAAAATCCCTTCCCAGACAACTTGGGAGTAAGGCTTCTAAATCTGCTTTTTGCAAGTAATGGCTTACACAATATTCATGCAGAACGCATGCTTCAAAAGACATAATCTTGCAAGTACAGCTTTAATATAAAGGAAGAGTCCATTAACTGACATTTGTTCCTTTTTGTTCATTTCATCACAAATTGTAACATGTATCAGCCAAGAATAGTACAGCAAAGAACCAGTTAGGAAGAAGTTGCAACAATTAAACTATAAGCAGATCTAGCAAAGATTAATCCCACCCTGAAATCTTATCAAGACCTCTAAAATTTAATGGCTTTAACACACTATACATCCTGAATTCATAATTATTAAAAAAAATTATAATTTTCTTCCACAATAACAATTAGAATGTCCTCTCTGATCTTAACCCGGATGCAATTTAACTACATAAAAAATGATAATAGAATATTCAAACTGACCCAAAAGAGACCAAAAACTAACCTTAATATCAAACTGAACTTACCCAAACCAAAACTGACCTGAGCGAATAGTTTGACAGGACTAACTCATAGCATTCTGAACATACAAAACAGGACATCCGAGAAACCCCCAGAAGTTCAAAGTCCAGAGGTCTAAGAAAATTTAATCCCATAACAAGAACTTTGACTAAAAAAAGATTAAAGAATTTCATTTCTTTCCACACTACTAAAAGACAATATAATAAACAGACAATAACACTACACATAATGAAATTGCAGAGTTACCGTAACATGGCAGGGACACATAGTCGCTGAAAGCCTCCAGTCTACATTCTCCCCCACTGGTGACCGCACAAAACTAGCAACCACAGCGTTCTCCTTTTGCTCACTGCAAACACTCTGTCAAGATAACCCAAACAACAATGTAACCAAGCTTAACAAAAACAGCATATGGAGATCCAAATTTTGATTCTTATAGTAAATAATACTTCCTAATCAAACAACTTATAACGTTTTATGCTTCCATAAAATGTACAGTAAATTGTTAAAATTAAGGAGTATATTGTCCAAATTTAAAAACAAATAAGCAAAATAACATAACAACGAGATAACCTGCGCAAGGGAGCCTTCAGGAGCGTATAAACCATAAAATCTCAATGACAAATCACAATAGGTACTCCAATGTTTGAACTTGGTTGACACATTCAGTAGCTCAAATCTACCACAAAGAACCTCTGTACCATGTATATCAATGATTTTTGCAGCTGCCTGACCAATGGATACAACAACAAGGAATTGAACCATATTCTGCCCATCATTCCCCGAGTACAAAGCAAGTTCCCCATCAGGTTGATAACTTAAAAGATTATTGATTGCCTGCCATTCTTCTTTTGTCAACTTTTCCTGCGTCAGTTCAGATACATCTGAATCATCTGAAACAGTAACATCTTCAGGGGAAGAACGCCTGAAATCACAGAAATGACATCGCAAATTTAAAATCAAATCAAGTAATCAACAGCCATCATCTTCGACAATTCCACAGTGAAATAAGAAAGGAATTAATAATAATGAACAATTCCTAGGAGGCAAATTCAAGAAAGCTCATACGCACCAGTTAAGGGAAAACCAGCTTTTCTTTCCAAGCTTCTTTTGCACAGAAGCTTCTTTCGACTTTGCAGATTCGACCTTGGCATGAGCAAGTAACCTGAAACATATTGAATACAGCTTTATTGGAAAATATTGCTTGATAGTGGGAAAAAAAAAACAAATTAAAAACAGCAATAGAAGAAACAAATTGTTGATTACTCTCCCGTGATGGCTAGTTAGCTTCAGAAGACAATCATCCTAAAGTTGAACTACGTAATAAGTAGAGCAATGAGTATACAGGCAGGGGACAAGCTTCCTTAAGCAATACAAATACATTACAAAACCAACTCCAGTATTGGAAAAATCAAAAAGCTTAATCTGGCCCACCTTGATTCCTTACTAAAGAACATGGATGTGACTATGTGCCTCTCAAGTCCCAACAACAACTATGTGCATGATAATTGGAACCTATTAGGAATAACCAAGGTCGACAGGAACAATATTGTACCATATGCATACTGCAAAAGCGAACCTCTTCACACACCCCACCCCTTTCAACCCAACAATTGCAAGCCATATTCTGTATCCTATAAATTTCATCAACCACAAAGGTGAAGAGAGTAAGTAACAGAGCAAATCTCTTTTGTAAACTCCACGAAAAATAGAACCACTCTCTAGAGACTCTTTATCGTTTCTTAAGTAAATTTGTCAACAACAAACTTTTATGTTTGAAACATTTAGTACAAAAAAAACATTTACTATTTTTCGTCAAAAACCACCTATAATGACATATTCTTTACAAAAGAACACCTTTCAACTACAAATCAATCAAAATTGCAACTTTAAAGTGGTTGTTTAGAATTTAAAGTTTATAAGGTGGTTTTCCACAAATTGTCTTTGACTTGCACAAATATTACAAGAACAAACACAATCCGGTGCATATCCACTCGAATACCTTCCACCCCAACACCAAGTCAAGGAAGCCCCAACAAACTGTCCAAGCATTCTCCTTATATATCAAGAAAAGGTTCTACGTTCAGAGAAAGAAACAGTGCTACCACAAGAATGTCATTTACCTCCATAGAAGAATCACTTTCGAGTCAAGATCCTTTTCAATATGGCGTAACTCTTTGTTATCTACATTGGGCGCTTGTTGCAACAAATTAGCATATACATGAATATAACGCCGACGCAATCGGCAAAGATGCTCGATACGTTCCCATGAAAAGGAATAGCTGAAGAAAAAAACAATTAATAAATTAAGGTCAACCATACAATAATAAGAGGATGTCAACCATCACAATACCAACCCCCTCCTCCTAACATAACATAAACAGATTCAAAGGAAAAGAATAAACATTACCACATTCTTCTTTGCTGTAAAGCAGCATGCACGGCATAATGCCACCACAAATGAGGTCCATCTGACACTGGTAAACTCGGCCTCAGATGTAAAACTTCTAAATGCATTCGGTATCTTGAAATGACCTCTAAAAGTTTTATCCAGTCATAATATTGAGCCTGTCCAAATTCGAGAAAAATTAATACATAGACATAGGTTTCTATAAGAATTTTTAATATGAAAAAAGTTCGAAGAGAAGACAATAGACGCCACCTATTTTTGTATTTGGAAAGATAAGATAAGAGTACCGTTGAGCTATGTAGCACCAATACGGATATAGATAAGGATACGGGGACTAGAAAACGGCAAAATCCAAATTTCTAAAAACGAATACGGCATGGATACGGCAAAAAAATATAAAAAAAATTAAGAATTAAAAATCATTCAAATGTAATTACTATTAATTAAAATATTTAATAATGTTTATATAAGAGCTTAGTTCCTTCTTTATATTTTCATTTATTTTCTATTTCCTTTACAAAAAATAAGTCAAAGGGACAAGTAAAATATGCAAGTTTGAGTGGAAAATAGCTATAATTTTTTGTTAAATAGAAGACAGTTACTAGCTTGCCATCCACCTGTAAAAGAGGACCCACGTGATTTTTGAAGAAAGTCTTCCTTCTATCCACCCAATCCAGTTTTCATTTACGTATGGAAACAATCCAACACTTTCAACCCTCCACCTCATTCCCCTCGTCGCACACGCCACACACACACCCATGGACTTTCCCCTTCTCCCAGATATGTTAACATGCCATGTCTAAGTGTTGAACCAAAGTTTTGATACAGATTCCATGCCCGGATCCATGCCGGGTCATGTCAAACCGGGTATGCGGTCTAACCTTATCACCCAAATCATGACTAGTTGGTGCCTCCTTTAACTTCTCCGGTTCCACCTCGACCTAAAGTTCCGGAGGTGTGAAGGAGAAGAGAGAAGTATAGAAATTCGTAAATGTCGGCTATAGCAGAAGAGGAGGAGAAGAACATTTAGTTTTTTGTGCTTCACTGAATTGGTACATCTACATTTATCTCAATTGTACCCAAAATGTACCCACTACTCACCCGTACCCCATTAAGATAGTCGTACCCGCTTTTGGAAAACGTTTTGGGGACACATTCTATCGTTCCAGGCTCGTACCCATTTCCGGTACAGGAAACGGTGAGCAAGTGGTGTAACCATGCTACATAGTCGTTTGGGGGCAGTTAGGTATAAAATACAACTGGTTGAGCACGTCAATGAATATTGCTTGATTCCACTACCAACTTGGGGACATGTTAATGAGAATGGACCCAGCAATCAAATCAGAAAGATGCTTTATGGTAGTGACTTGAAAGTGGGAGATGGCGGGCTAAGATAAATTGAGAGCAAAGTTGTGTGTGAGATAAGGGACCACATGTAATATGAAAAAAGAGAACAAATAGCTTAATTACTCAAAATATCAAAATCCAATTAAAGACAAAAGAAGGCAGGGGAAACGGAAGGGACTTAAGAAACACTTATAAAGAGCACCGAGAGTAAGATCCTCTCATCCGGAGTTCAGAAAATTCTCCTTATTCTAAACCCTATCTCACTAAAATTATTTCTTCACTTTGTCTCTAGCAGACAAATATATAATGTCATGAAAAGTCAAGGTGTGTGTATAAGTATAAATATATGATGTTATGAAAAGTCAAGGTGTGTGTTTAAGTATAAGAATCGTAAATTACCTCTGTGACTGTTAAGGAAACGTCATTCAAGAAAAGCGATACTTTCTCGAAAGGAATCTCTGGGTTGTTTCTTTCTTGACTTCCAAGTCTATGATATCTAAGCACTCCATTAATAGGAGCAACTAAATACATGCGATCTGAAGCCCAAGGCGTGACAGGTTCAGATTTAGATGTTGGTCCATGAATACCCTCTTCAAATATCTGGTAAAAATGGGGAAAAAAAAAAGTAAGCAATGCAGCAGAATTTGCTACAACCTATCTCATCAATGACCACAAACCTCAATCCACTTGCTTGGACTAAGATCTTGCCAGTCGTCATCAATGGTCCAAGGAGGTTTGTCACTATCATGATAAATAGCAAGTCTTTCAAGCTGCAAAGACTGTAATCAAGAAAACAAAGAAGTTGTGAGGAAGACAGACAATGTACAGCAATGGGCACATAGACTATTAGCAGACAAAAAAAGGACAGGGAAGGGAAAGGGAAGGGTGACATGACATAATAATCAAACCTGATAATGGTAAATGAAAAACCCAATTTGAACTATATGAATCCTACTGTTTTCATTCTCCAGAAAATTAAAATGTCTATTTGGCATGATTAAGAATCAGAAAGCCCAATGACTGACTTTGAGTCTATCTCTATCACAAATAAGACAAGAGGCCCAGTAGAGCAGTGACCGCAGAGGCTGACTGCTCAAAAGTCAAAACAAAAGCAGCTGGACAAATTAAATGAAAGGTCAAACAACTAACAAATCCTTATGAAAAAATATTTTCTTTCCACTCGAGGGAACGAAAAATGTATATGTGAATACTACATATTTATGCAGCATATCCAACCTTGAGCTTATAAAACTCTAGATGGTCATGAAAGATTTTACCTCATGTATCAACTGGAAGTATTGACCACTCACCATGAAACCATATAAGTCCTTTATTAACAAATTTAAAGCTATAGAAAGGAATTTGGGTCAAATTTCTGATTACAGCACTATCATGTTTTAAAATTTGATCAGCATATCCATTCTTAAATCAGCTTATCAAACTCTAAAAGGTTAAGACAGACAATATGCCATAAATCAGCTCCAAGAGGAAGTATAGACCCCTGTTTTCCAGTTCTGATCGCCACCCTCAAAACAACTGGATATTCTTGGATAAATGATCCAATCCAACAAAATCTTACTATAATGTCCATTATGTAATTTAACTCACTCTAAATCACCAGTTATAGACAGGGAAGGCCCTGAGGGTAAGCCATGAGTACAACAGTCAAGGGTCTGTATCAGGAGGGAGCTCAAAAACATTTCTAAAACCAGTTTCGGAAAAAGAGTCATCAATGTCTTTTATTTGTTAAGAGCTTCATTTTATCTTCTCCACTCTCCTCAATAACTCAAGCAAGCATTGATAACTAAGGCCATAATTCTGGCTAATGAGACTAATGACAAATTAGAATCCAAAATTTAAAGGCAAAGCTTTCTATCTCCCTCTCCTTGCAGCTCTCTGTTTTGATCCATTGGATGTTAATACGAAAGCAAACCCAGTTATGATTTTTGTTACTTATTTAGCATTATGTATGAAATCATATTACCTTTTATTTTCTATCACATTGAAATTTAAAATTCACCAGATTGAAACAGCTTTATTTCTCAAATTGTAATTTATAATATATGTATTTTTCCTTTCTTAGGTGTTCTTAATTCACTAGTCAATTTAATTTAGTAAAGGAAATACCAGAATTAACTTCGCATAGATGTTGAGAAGGGGAAAAGATGTTGAGAAAGAAATAGAAAGCTAATGAAGTTGTTCGCAAAATCATATCATCAAGCTATTTTAGATGTGTTTTCAAAGGCATGTTCGCATGAAAATTTGGTTCACTACAATGGGATATTATATTTTATTTCGAATTTATTTTGTATGAGGCCCTGTTATAAAATTTCGCTTAGAGCCCCTTATATGAGGCCATTTCATGAAATTTCGCTCAAAGCCCCTTAAGAGTAGGAATGGCGAAGTTATAAAAGACTTAAGTATTTGAGGTCTTTAGGACATTTTAGGTACATTAAAAACTCAAAACGAATTGATGTTTGGATACTGTTAGCTGTGTTAGGACATAGTTTTTTCTTACAAAGGTGACGCAATTGCATCATTTAATCTGGAAAACATTAGCTAAGTAAGTGTTGTGCAAGTTTTCAAACAGACACGGGGTAAAAATCGAAATCCAACGCATTTTAACTTTTATGCATGTTAGCATATACAGCAGACTCTAGATTACTTCAGCATTTCCACATTGAAATCATAAAAGTGAAATAGAACTGTACAGAATTATAGAGAAGAGACAGTGAAACATAATATTTGACACCTAGTAGTCTTGCCAATGCATACATGTAGACTGTTCTTGGCTGTCAATATTGATTTTGATGTTACAACGTGTATGATTGCGGATGATAGGAACAAGTAGCGAATGGTGGCATGGCAGCAAGCGGAGATGATCCATTCAGGAAGAGAATGCATGAGGTGGAAGATGAGAAGCACAACATGTTATTGCAGTGGACGTTAACTATAATGGTCTTTGTCAATCAGCCTTTCAGTATTTTTAGTTTTTAAAAGTTATCAAGTGTGTGTCATTGATATGGTGGCCTCAACCTAAACTTTCCAAACACTAAAATGTCGTTCAAGAGTTGGCATGCCCCTTTTCCCTTTACAATGACATGCTATGTGACATCTCACACTAGGTGTGGTTAGAGGATAATGTTTGTTTTTGACATAACACACATAAGTCTATGATATGAACAAAAATAATAAACAAAATTCATATTGGTGGAAAAGACATCTTCCAGATATTTCGAGTTTCTGATCCTAGAAATAGGATGAGGATACCAACTTTTATGCAGATAGACAAGGTCTCACCTTACGTAACTTATCCAGAGCCCCACTAGTATCAAAGGTCTCATTTCCTTGCTCATCCATTGTAACAGCAGCAAGTTTTGCCAAGGTAACACCACAAGCAAAAGGACGCCCATAATTACTGCCAACACAAAGAAATGCATAAATAATAAACAAATTTACTTGTCTCAAAAAAGATTTATGGGAGAACTAAGTGATAATGCACCTTAAGGAATCCTCATATCTGATATGGACATTGCTAATTGTGATTTTAAGATTTCCAATGATGGTAGCAATAAGAGATCCAAGCCAAGAATTTCCTGAAGCATGCTGAAAAAAAAAAAAAATTTGTCTTCCCAATGAACAAATTTTCTACATGAAGCTACAAGATGGTCAAAATACAGCTTAAGAACACTTGCTTGTCAAAAGCAACAAAACAACACATGACTCAAATCCTTTGTTAATCAGACTCTTCATTTGACATCAACTATCCTCAACACTTCAACATGGGTATCAATCAGGCAGATACAATGTCTAACACGAGTAACCTAGCCCTATGAACATAGCTCCAATCAGATCTTTTCCCAAGCATAATGAAAAACTACAAGTAGCAACGATTTTTAACTGTTTGAAAACAGTTGCAACCATGCTAGATTTTCGCCTATTCCGAGTCCCCCATATATTTAAGGAAAACTGTTACATGAATGGGAAACCAACAGGCAAAAAAGAAAAGTCAATATATTGACTTTGAGGCCATAAATCCATACTCATTTTTTTATGTAGCAACGCTTTCCTTTTTAAGTTTGAAAACAGTTGCAACCATTCTAGATTTTCCCCTATTATGAGTCCCCCTTATAATTAAGACAATTTGTTACTTGCACGAGAAAACAAGAAAAAAGGAAAAGTCAAAATTTTGACTTTCTGGTAAAAAAAACTCCATACCAGAGCGTATTTATATAAGAAAGTGTCTTATAAGAAACTAAAACTCTCAAAAGATAAGAACTAAAAGGAAATATCTCAAAAAAAAATAAGTGTGTCAACACAGGTTGCTTTATTTCCAACACAAACAAAATTAATGAGCAAAATATAGGTTGGGGAGCATACACTTCCTAGCTTTGATCTAGACATTGCTTCAAGAGTTGCTGCCTCGATCTCCTGCAAAAGGCATATTAATGTTATACACTCCATTTCCTGATATAGCACCAATTTATAGATTTTTCAAAGTATTCTTAATAAGATAAAATAATAGGGCAAATGCAGAAATACATCAGTAACAAAAGATCCAGTTATAATATCATTCAGATACTTCTGTCACAATTATTTCCTAACGTAGGAAGTAGTTAAATAACCCCCCACCAACACACACACACACAAAAATAAACAAAGTGAACACTATGATTACACAAGCAGTAAATGACAGGATAAAATCCTGTACTATTGCAGCTGCTAGAAGTATTCTTGTGAATCTAGTCAAACAAACACCAGGATACAGGAATAAAATATTGGGCAATTAAAATATAACAAATTAACAAATGCTTTGTCTTCAATAGAGCATAGTAACAAAGAGGAACACAGAAGACCAATAAACAAACGGCCAATTTGAAGCATCTCCAAATAAAATGACAAACTGTAACTAATCTGACAAACAAAATCAGCCATCTACCGAACAGCAGAGATGCTTGGAACTCTTGAGTAAAATAACCACAAGTATTAGAAAGGGCTCAAGTGAGATAACCCTTTCTGTGTAAGAACAATTCTGGACTTTAAAGCACAAAAGGTCTAATGCACCAGATTGGTTCCTTGTAATTAAACACCCAACCCCCACCCCAGCATTTCACGTAATCCTGAATCCTGAATCCTGATCATCGTTTTCTTCATTAGTATCTTTTCTCGAACTCTCCTCCTCAGCTAAACTGCTCAATTTGCTTCGTCCAACATTGAAACCCAGTTTTAAAAGCTGCAAGTACTTCTACAAACCCTCAATTCTGATTAATGGACAAAGAAAAGGTATTTAAGCACCATATTTGTTATCGAAGGTTCTGCACTGTCGAAGCTGATCTCTAGCCATTAACAGCATCTGTAATGGCACATAGTCCATTGTTTGACTTGGAAGAAGAGATACTTGAAGCGATGATGCCACCAGATTAGGAACACAAAAATAAAGTATTATATATAAATAAAGGTCTGTGATTCAGAATATTTTGAAAAAGTATGTGTATCATAAACATGGTCCATTGGTCCATCCTTTTTAACACTAAATGCCAAATTTTTTGATGTTTTGATGAGATTGACAAATACAGTTCTATGATTTGCCAGAAATGCTTTTGAATTTTTCTTTTCTTCTTATTGCGGCCTTCAAGATCATTTAGCAGTGGGCTAATTTTCTATTGTTGCAGAAAAACACAAATCACACACCAACTCATACCTCGAGTATCTTATGCACAGAGAATTTCAGGCATGACGAGTGATGAGGTGCACAAAAATGTAAAGGTGTCAACTTAACTTCATCATTACCTTTCATTTGAAGTGATTTGATTCTAGCCAATCCCCAAAACTCAGGCATCAGAAGCCCTATGATAACTAATTCGTAAATGAGTATACTAAAAAAATAACTTTGAAGAGCAACACAATTTAGACCAAAAGCATGTTGACACTGAAAAACAATATAGTGAATAAACACAATTTTCCAAAACAAAAAAAAAATATATAAATAAAGAGACAACAGTCTAGTGAACTAATGTTCCCAGAGATGCACATCCAAGGACTAAACACAGTACTTCAAACAAAGAGGCTCAATCTCAATGAGTGGAGCATCCACAAAAGAGAGCATTGTCTATTGTCCAGCAAAGACCATCAATGTAATTATGAAGCAAAGGGAGATAGCTATTTCCAGAAAACAAAGTCAGTCAATGATAATGAGCTCATGGATACACACCTCAATCTGATGAAGTTTAGCTTGAAAGAGTCTCTCTCTGTCCTCTTCCTACAATATAAACCACACCAGCTGAATTAACGAAATCCAAAATAAAGAAGCCACCAGGGACAACTCATGTCACTCTATAAAACGCAGAAACTGAGCCACTCCTTGAAAATATGCAAAGATCCTACCTTGAGTGTTCTTCCATCAGGTGCTGGATAAGCAAGAATAAAAACACGGTCGATTAGAACGATTACGGGTTCTTTGCCAAGACTTTTCCAAGGAACCTATAAGGTACACATATGAAGTTAAAAGGTTTTCTTACCTCGCAAGTTTTAAGTGACAATCAACTGAATACATCAGAACATGGATAAACAGACCAAACTTTTTAAGGTAGGTAATAAAAATACATGCCAACGAGGAAGGTATTTTTGTATATGAATGTTTAGAGTGTACAAGGAATAAGCAGTGTATAAAGTATTTTTGTGTATGAACATTTAAAGAGTATAAAAACAAATAAAGAACTTTGAAAACCAGGCCTTTCACTAGCTCTATAATAGTCTTTAAGCTATAAAAAGTGGTAAATGTTGCAAAGAAACAGCTAAAAAATATCACAATTAGCAGATTCCCCAGTGGTTTTGAAAATACCTTTAATGTTATAGTGCCAATAAAACCAGCCTTCACTGTAACAGGAAGCTTAAGAGAGTTTAATGCCTCTGCCTTCAATTTTAAATCTTTGAGGACAACATCACCTGAAAAAACAAAAATAATATTGTTGGCAATAGAAATCTACTAAAAATCAAAACCACAAGAAAATCATGCACAAATAAATATATAAATATATAGGATAGCCCATGAGCTATTGAACATAGAAAGCCTATTTTTTGATAAAGTGAGTTTGAAAGTAGGGACAAGATCAATAGGGCTAATCCCTGGAACCTATTCCTCTTTTCTAAAGGAGTTTCTAGGGCTCGCACTTCAAATTTCTCTCTTTATTCGTCGAAAAAATCCCTTTTTTGTGTTTAGCGAAAATAGATTACGAGGATCTAGAGTGCCTAAAGTTATTGATAGTGGATATCAGGACTCTTAGAAGTTTCACTTATTTCGTGAAAAAAGGGCTTTCATAATAGTTTTCCAGGGTAAGAAGTTTTCCACCGTAATAGTGGGATTTTTCTTATTGCCATTGTATCACTCCTGGGTGAAAGCTAAGTATCTTTGGGAAGCAAGCCTGATCGGAGTGCTTAATAATGTCTTCACATGGAGTCCCCCTTAGGTAAGCCCTGTAAATGTAGGACTAGTTTCCTGTAAGGCAACGAAAAATCTAGTACCTATTGCAGAAAAAAAAAATTCCTCCGGCGTAGCTAAGCTGATTAAGAGTTCCAGTCTTCTTTTGGTCGCGACTCGTGAGTCCTAAGCACTACTAGCCAAAAAATTGACGAATTTCACAACAAGCAAAGACATAAATCTTACATAAGAAATATAATTTTATGACAAAAGCAGAAGAAAGAGGTGTCTTTAGCTGATAAGATATACTTGGCAAGATAGATATAAGATTCTTGGTTGCAGAAACCCAGGCAGAGAAAAGATATACTGCTTTACCAAAATTTCTGTTATGAAAAGTTAACTGTTTCAAAAAGGTCAAATGAAGCTCTATAAACATTGAACCATGTGAATTCCAATAATCAAGGTTCTATATTATTGGAGGAGCTCCAGTACACTTAAACTAAAATGAAATTTAACCAAAAACTATAGCTAGATAATAAGTGCATTAGAAAATTATGTGACATGACATATAAATAAAGGTACTTGTACTCGGGTCGAACTCAACTTTTAAGCTTGAGAAGTTTCATGCACAAACCTAAGCTCTATATTCTTGATCCAAGTGGAGCCTACCAAGCTAACACTAGTTTCGGCTTACTATCCCTCTAGTAAATTATTTTATCCATTTAGCAGAAGTGTAAATCAACAACAAGAGATCAAGAATGTAAGAAAATAGACTAATATAGTAAAAGACTAAAGATTGCTATCCTTAACAAAAATGTTTAAGATAATTTTAGGACTCCCAATAGCAACTAGACATGTTATTTTAGTGGACAACAGCTGTTTATTTCTCAATATTACTTCCCTATCAACCAAAATTTTGTTATGCATCCGTGTGGAAAAAATTAGCATCCAAAGATGTGCAAATGAAACACAAAGTTACAAACCTTTCCAAACGCTAACTTTTAAAGCCTCTAAGGAGAGTCCATGGACATATTCACCTAAATATCTTCTAAGTAACTGCAGGACCTGCACACAGAATATGCCAATCATGTTGCAATGCTTGAAAAAACAGAAATCTAATAGCAAAGGTAGAGCCAAAGGAAGAGTACAAAGAGTTCTCTAAAAAAAAGCACAAAACTCAAATCAGCGAAACTACAAAACTCAAACTAACATGGCTGGCCATGAAACTATAGAAGACCGTGAATAGATCCTGAAGCAAGGGATCAAAATGACAGTGAAAAGAACCACTCAGTCCCAAGAAAGCACTGAACCACTTGTTTACTTCCAAATATGCAACTATTGCTCACAAAACTTTACAACTAAAACAGGAAGTTCTTTTCAATCGACACCCAAAAGGCAAAAATCCACATATCTAGCTTGCAAGTGAAGAAAAGGTGTGAAAATTGCAATAAAATTTCACTAAAAAAACCAACAAAAAATTTGATCTGCAAGTAGAGAGTAACCTTACAGAAAAAGAAAAATAATGTCTACTTGTTGCAACTTCTAAAGGCACAGCACACACGTTAGGAGAAAAGGGGTCAAAAGGTAGCAATCCCTTCGCCTTAAAAGGTTCTAAGAGGAATATATATATATATATATATATATATATATATATATATATATATATATATATATATATAACAAATAAAGAAAAACAAAATTTCAAGACTAATTCATGAACTCATCAACAAAATCTGGAATGGAGATGCTCAAAATGAAGTCTGTGATTAAACTATACAAGACGCTCACAAAATATGAATCGAAGGCCTAAGACAACAACTCTAAGCAATTGACAAACCATTAATCCCTGATCTATCTATTCCAATCTACCAACTCAATTTTCACATCAAATGAACCAACAAATCTCAAACGATGGTAAGCGTTGCATCACAAATAGAGAACTAAGGACAAACTCTTGAACTTGAAGGTAATAGTAGGAAAAAAAATTCTCCAATCAAAGTCCTACGAAGAATAAGATAAATATGTACTATAAGCACACATATACTGAATTCAGTAGTAGCACACCGAAATTCCGAATAAAAATACATCTTCTCTTACTCTTGCACAACCCGCAAAAATCAAATTCAAGCATGACTTTCCTCTGTCATCATCAGCTGAAATCTAAACAAATCTCTATAATTTCATTCTTTGTCCAAATCTTCCACAGCCTATTTTATCCAGAATACATTGGTATTCACTTAGCACAACATATGATCATTATGTGAAATGGTAATTTACAAGCCCAACATAAGAACATGTACTTTCATAGTCTCATACAAGTCTCTATGGGCCAATGAAAAATGCGGTTTTGTGGTAGATGTATTGCTTAATGCTAAGTTAACTAATTCGAGTTGCTAGTGGAGCATTGTTTTGTGCACACAATTAGAGGGTACAAAAGGCACAAACTAAACCCTAAAATTCGGTGAGATTCTTTGCAAGGGGAAGGTTTATTGTTTTTTATTTTTAGCACTTTTGATTTGTTCATGGCTCATTTATCATTATTTTTGCTTCCCCTAATCCTAACACGAAAATGTAATGAATCCAAACAAAAATGTAATACTTATCCTACTCACATTCCCCGTCATCTCAGCCAAAACTGAAACATATATCCTTAGTCCTACTCCTCGTCCAAAAACATCCAATATATACACTTAATTTTACAGCATACCATCACAGTTCGAAAGCGAATAACCAAACGAAAATCGAAATTATATCCTACATTTGCATTACTAACAAAAAGTAAGCCAATTTTAAACACATCTTCATCCAAATCATTCGCAACTTCATTCGCCCAATCAGCAGCTTGACACGTTCGGTATGATCGCAGATTCGAAAAACAAAATAAAATCAAAACAAAATACAAAAGAAGCAGAAAAAACTTACATGTGGCTCAAACATGGTGACGCCTGACGAATCGGCGAGGCAATCAACGAACACCGAAGAAGAAGCTCATCGTCCGTTCAAACTTAGGGCGCGCAATCGAACGAATTGACAGGGTAAACCCTAAGAAACTGTAATCGCAAATGGGGAACGAGAGAGGGGAGAAATGAAGAGATGCAGGGAAAACCGTCTATTCTTGGTAGATGTTTAATTAAATAGTGTCTGGTTAAGGAAATGGTGCGCTCCTGCGAACTCGGTGTCTCAATCTCTCTCCTCCTATAGCTGCGGGGAATCGGTGATGGGGTAGGTAAAAGGAGAGTGCGGGGTCATATTTCATATACTCGTATTGGAATTCATTCCAACTTCCTAGGTGCTATTCTTGTTACACCTGGTCATTGCTGTGTCGATATCAGGTATTCAGGTGAGCTTTTGTAGGGTACACGCCTCCATGGTACACCCTCTTCTCCCAATATATAAATATCTTCGCCACTTTAGGACTAACAAGATACCACCCGCCCCTTTTATTTTACTTGGGCCACTGTAAAAATTCTCTTTTTACCTTGATCCTCAATTTCTTTTTTTCTTTTTGAAATTTCACTCGTTATTTCTCCCTACCACCACCGCTAATAATGTACAACCGTTACCACCACTTTTGCTGAAACATTTTACGAGGACCTAGCTGTCAGAATTGCCCACCAAACTGTCAATGTCACAGCGAAATCCGGTAATCTCAGTTATTTCCGGGAAGAGCGTGGGGTGCCTGAAACAAGTGTTGGCACCATGGTAGGGTGCCTAAGACAATCACCTTCTCCATGGTAAGGGCTCCTGGATTATAAAAGTTAGACCTTGTACAATAATGGTTTTTTTTCAATTAATCCAAATAATTAATTAATTGCTTAATCCAATTAATTAATTTGTCACGTTAATTGAGTAAAATGTTGCGTGATATGTTCTTTTATATTGTACTTGTTCTTTAATTAAATGTTATTTTGATTGTTATACTTTGTAATCTGTATGTACTCCACTTACTAATTTATTTGCCTTGTGTGTTCTTGGTCATGACTTTTGCCTTTAAATGACATTATGATGATTCAATATTTACACTTGTATAATTGGGGAGTAGATTATTGACAGGTATCCAGTCGAGCATTCATGCATGGGTGGGTTGAGTGGAGTAATGCTTTAATTTAGATTTCAGATTATTTTACATTTGTTTTGATTTTATTTTAGACTTTTGATTTTGGATTCGAGTTGAACGTTATTTTGGTACATTGCAGTAAGGGCCTTAATGGTTACAGTTTGTAGTATGTTAGGAGTTTGTGTTCTATGAATGATGTTATTTTGAAAAGTATTTTCTTTTCAGCTACAAAACTCTGTTTTAAAGCCTTAATGTTTGAACACGTGGTGGTAGCACACTGGTAGTTCTCTCAAGGTTTTGGTTTTCGGAAAGGGAAATTACCGGGGTTTCACAAAAAAGGAATCACTTCCAGGAGTTTTGTCTTTTTCGATCAAGTCTAGAGGTCTATCCTCATCTACGCAATTTTAGTACCTATGATTTGTTAATTGTTATTAGTTTCATTACACGATTTGCCTATTCGGTTCAAATTTAGATAAAGTGTCGAAAGATTACTTAAACTAACTAGCGATTTCACTCGGTTTAAAACCTCTTAAACATTTTAATAATGGTAATATCAATGGGCTTAAGGTCCTATATTCCCAAATTATGCCCAAAAGAATTAAAACCAAAACCCAATTCATAAACCCATATATTTATCCATGAACTTTATTTGGTTGAATCTTCTTTATAAGCATTCCAATGATGTATTATAAGGCCAAATTCGAGTTAAGCCTTGAGAGCTATGAACGATTTAGTAGAACATAACAACGATCTATACAAGCTCTATCTTTTAAAATTCTTATCCAAATGATTGTATTCTAAAGTTATAGGTTAGCTCATTTTCTGCCGTCTCCATTGATGTAGCCCCGTACAAAGATGTGTAGAAAAAGTTATGACCTTTAAGGTGGATATGCATATTTTAGGTGCCCTATATATTCCTCAAAAACACCGAAAAATTTACTAGATTTTGGGGGTGTTGACGGTTTGGCAGACATTTGCAGTATGTGACATTATAGGGTCATATCCCAGCAATATGGTATTGGTGGTTGTACATTGTTAATGGTCGACAGTTGTGGTGGTCAAAGATTAGTGGTGCTCGAGGGTTACTGATGGTATACAAAATGGGTACTAAAATATGCGTGGTGATGAGGAGATTATTTTGAAGCGATTTCGAGTGGCAACCAAAGCAAAACAAGATCAAGATCTTGAAAAGATAAATCATGAAAGAGTTGTTGTAGAGGGAGAAAAGAGGAACAGTTGTGCAAACCTAAGGTTATTAAAAAAACGCAGCATTTAATGGATTTTTTGATTTTTTTTTTAATTCTGAAATTTATATGTGTTGTGTTTTTCTAATATAATAATGGACTCAAATCACTCAATTCAAACTAACTAAATTTGAATCATAAAAAATGCAAAACACAAATTGGCAAAGGCAAGAAACTAAAAACAATTTCTCTTTCAAAGTGAAAATCACAAATGCAATTCTAAGATAACTTCATTTTATAAAAAAGGAACACGACTGAAGTACATTATGGAATAAAATTAATAAAATAATACAGTTAACTAGAAATGAAGCAATCTTTTGACTAAAATTTTTAGGCACACCTCACCTGAAGCTGGGGTTAACTTGATCTAGTTGTCATAGTGATTATATTTAGGAAAGTAGTAGTAAAATAATATATATATATATATATATATATATATATATATGTGCGTGTGTGTGTGTGTGTGTGTGTGTAAAAGTTAAAATAAGAAGAATACTTAAAATGAGAAGGATGAAAATACATCTTGGCTCTTCATCTCTTAAATCCAATTGATGATATTTTACGTACTCATAGTGGCCCTTTTTTAACTCATAGTGACCCTTTTTTAACTCATAGTGACCAAATAATTTTTTTACTTATAATGACATTTTTTATTATTATAGTGACTCTTTTTATTATTATATTAACTATATTTTTTTATGTGAAATCTCTAGCGTTGAATCTTACTATTTGAATGGTCAAGATCTCTTCTTATTCTTTTTATTTTAAACACCCTTCTCATTGGATCTTTCTCATACATATATAAGAACTCCTTGTATATAAGAACTCATCTTCAGCCTTTAAAATAAGAAAATCTAACGGCTTGGATGCATTGATCTTCATGTGGAATAATTTAATTTTGGGTCAATTATTAATAATTACAAACCATATTTAATGCAATTTCAATCTATTTTTTTAAACTTTCCTTCCTTTCCGCAATTCTGGTCAAATACCATATATTGGTATTTATATTTTTTTTCTATAAAAATGTCATATTCTTAATATAGATAATTCTTAATATAGGTAATTGTTTTAAATATAGATATCATACATGTTATAAATTAATATGCTTATTATGTAATCCCCCGAAATTCTACAACTATTTTTTTATCTATTTATTTTCCTAAGTAATCGGCTAAGCCTAAACTACCAAAATTATATCCTACTCAAAATTTTATATTACCCAAAGCTCTATCTTACTATCTAAACACTATCTAAACCTAAGAATTTTACCTAAACCTAAACACATTTTACCTAAACTTAAACATATTTTACCTAAACCTAAACACTAAAAAAAAACCATCCCTTAATATAATCCCCTACCCGTGGAAACCCCCCACAAAACACAAAGTAAAAAAAAAAAAAAGAAATACAAACCCACCCCCACCCCGTAGAAAAAAAAAAACCAAAAGAGAAAAAAAAAACTATTCCCCCCCCCCTGAAGAATTCCCCCGGCAGAAGCCCCACCCCCAAACCACTCCCTTGCTGCCGCCTACTGCCCTACCACCGACCGGCGCCGCCTCGTCTGCAACCCCGCCAGTTGCCGCCGCAGCGACCACTTCAGTCGGTCCCCTTTCTCCTCCCCTTTCTTTTTTATTTTATTGTATTTTATGCCTAGAATTCACAATTTTTGGAGGTTGTTTCAATGATTAGTTGGATTGTTTCTAATGATTTACTAGATGTTAAAATGTTTATAATCATGAGTTTTATGAATTGGTATATATATTTTGCAATCTCTTTATTTGAATTGGTATGATTGTTCAAGCATTTGGGGTTTACTGTATGTTATTGTATATATAGTTGTTTTTATGGGTTAAAAGAGTTGAGTTAGAATATTGGTATGTGGGAAGTGGTTTACTTAATCAGATTATGCATAAACTTGAAATTCTTGAGTTAGCCGAAAATGGTAACGAGGACTTGCGATATGAGTGGGAGCAATAAGTGATGGAATATTGTAATTTTGTTGGGTTGAGTTCGTGATGGAGTATTTGAGGTAAATAATGATTAACTGGTTGGATGACTAGATTTTGATTCATATTTTTTTGGGTAGAATGTTAAAATGGAATAATTTAAGAGATTCTTTGGCCTAAGTGA
The DNA here is from genome assembly GCA_026401315.1 of Dysphania ambrosioides. Classification (NCBI taxonomy): domain Eukaryota; kingdom Viridiplantae; phylum Streptophyta; class Magnoliopsida; order Caryophyllales; family Amaranthaceae; genus Dysphania; species Dysphania ambrosioides. The sequence goes on along the minus strand of CM048658.1, from coordinate 4,874,715 downwards.
TTGGTTAGATAAGATTGTTAGTTATAAAGGATGTTGGTTAATTCTTTGGGGATTATAATTACTATAACTTTTGAGATTCATAATTTAGTGGATATTATACAAGGAGGATCAATAGTTATATTATGTTTAGCTATGTTAGTGTTGTTGTTATTGCTCAATGTCGTGCTTTGGTGTTGGAGGCTCATTAGTTTACTACCTAGAATCATGTGGTACAACGATAGTGCATAAGATTATGTAGTTTTGAATTGGTATTATGGGCTTTGACATGTATTCCAATAAACTTGCAGTTAATATTGTGGTATTACATTTTATCTACTAACTTGTGTTTTGGGAAGACTTAAAAACGTATTTTGGGATGATTTTAAAGTCTTAGAAAAGTTAGTGTATTTGTTGTAAATTTGGTATTGTTAGTATATTAATTTAGGTTGTATTATTTGGTCTAAGAGAATAATTTATAGAAGGTCCTTAAAAATAGAGAAAGCGGATCCCCGTGCATTTTACACCAGGTACATACAAATTACGAAGAACGTTATTTTTAATTAGGAGCATGATTTAGGGTGAAATATAAACATAGAATCATGTTTAGGGAACCCTTTGAATGAGATTTTTTGGTTATCCATTTGAAAGAATTCATGTTCTTTATATTAGAGGCATGTTTTAGTATTAATTGTGAGTAACCGTGATTTATTAAATTGGTATTAATCGTTAAGTAATCCGTGAGGTTGTTTCTTATTACTCCTTCATTACTGATAGTATGATTGGAGTAGAGGTGAATTTTTTTATAAGTCTTAATGACGAGAGTAGTTGACTTGGTTCAAAGTTTTATCAGTTGATATTGAAATTAAAAAGTAAAAATTACAGTATAACAGAGATAGATTGAATGACTGTAATATTTGCATTTGTGTGCTGCGGTGATTGTGTTTATTGAGTTTAAACAGTAAATCATTTAAAGAGAAAGAGGATAAGCAATAAAACTCTAGGCTAGTGCACGTTTAGAGTATTGACAATCAGGGGTTGGAGTTCACGGGGTATTATCTCATCTAACTACCGTAACGGAGTCGCTCCTGTTTACCATCTGGATTTTTATACTGTATTTTGATGCTCTCCGACGGGAGTGCATGGGTTATTTAATTATTTGATGTCCAAATGAGGACATGGGGGAGAAAACCTAGTCTATTGCTTAATCCAAATCATTAATCAATTTATCGTGTCAGTTGAGTAAAATGTTGCATGATACGTCTTACATTTTTATAGTTATTTAATTATCAGTTCAATTGTCGTACTTTGTAACTCGTATGTACTCAGTGCCTTGTGAGTTTTTGGTCATGGCTCTCGCCTGTAAATAACACTGAATGATCCAATACTTACATTTGTATTATTGGGGAGCAGATTATTAACAGGTATCTAAACAAACATTCATGCATGGGCGGGTTGAAGAGAAACGTTATTTTAATTTAGATTTCAGAATAAATTATGTTGGTTTGATTTGGTTTTAAACTGTTGGATTAGAATTAGAGGTAAACGTTATTTGGTACATTACAGTAAGGGCCGTGGAGGTTCCAGTTTGTTACATCAGGAGTTGATTTACGTTTTATGTTATTTCATAAGTCTTTTGGTTTTCCGCTGCAAAACTCTGGTTTATAACCTTAACGTTTGAACACGTGGCGGTAGCACACCCATAGTTCCTAAAGGTTTGGCTTTCGGGAAAATGGGAATTATCAGGTGTTACATATTAACATATCTAATGTTCTAAACTCATACGTAGTTGTTCTACTTATTAAACTAATTGTTCGGTATACTATTGTACAACATATTTATTGACTTGTTGATGTACTACACTTCAAAATACATATGCACTTGTTCGATATGGTGGTTTGGATATGCTGTTTCAAGTATCCGTAGTTATTAGTGTATTCAGTTATTCTCTTTGTTTTTATATGCAGATTATATTTTCTAGTGTGTCCAATTTAAGTTATATCTCTTTGTTTTTATATGCAAATTATATTTTGGAAGCATGTATGCACAAAAAGTGAAAATGTAAGGTGGACTTGAAATAACCCTTGGAGATAGACTCTATTTTAGTATGGAGTGTATGTTATTACTCTGTCATTTCATAATTAGACATTTAGTTTTATAGACTTTTAAATTTGTTAGTACTATGATTGTTAAGAATGCTTCGGGTAGTCCATAAGACATTATTTTGTTATTTGTATTTTGAGATCTTATTGACATTTATTTTTTATCATAAATGAAACTTTATTTTTTAAATTTATTATTCTTTTTAATGACTTATGGTTTTTGAGCTTTTAATTTATAAGTTATTGTGAAAAAATCATAGGTATAACATAAGAAAAATGGCTACTAAAAGGACATATTTGTACAGCATTCAATAAAGTTTAAATACTCTTACGACACTTTTAATTAAAGTTAACGACACTAATAAAGTGCCCCATAAGGCATTCAGATTATCTTATTGTACTAGAATATGGAGGCGCTTTGAAAGCATTGGTATAGTATATTAAAAGCACCTCTATCAATCTTACGATGCTTTTGTGTGCTATACCGACGCTTTCAAAAAGCGTTGTAAAAGGGGTTAGAGGCACAGGAAAAGCCAGCGCTTTTGATAGCATCGGTAAAAGGTGTAGCAACGCTTTTTAGCGCTGCAATAGGTCAATAATTAGAGCCACAAAAGGCTATTTCCTTACTAGTGGACCTATGTTCACACTTCTCAAATACATTATTCACAGCAATTTTCATTGCTAAATCTTGATTTGTAATTAAGCAAGTTGGCTCATTTTAACCCATTGCTCTAAGGAAGGATCTAAATAACCATTCAAAAGAGACTACATCTTCCTTAGCTATAAACCCAGCAGCAAAAAATAATACATTTCTTATGATGATCAACTCCTGTGAAAGTTCCCAACACTATGTTATACCTGTTATACAAATATAACAATATAATTAATAATTAGAACAGTTTAATTAACTATTTAAAACAATAGTACTTATTTTTAATAACTTTAAAATTAATCTTATAACAATTGTTATATATATCATGCCTATTGTACTATACAATGATTATATTGTTCTACTATATAATATATGTTTATCAGCATGAACTACATACATGTTAGTCTGATTCGTAGTATCAAAAGATATAAATCCCCAAATAGTCCATAATTCTTCATGCAAATCGGATCAGCCCATAATGCTCTACATAGACAATCATCATCATTTATTTGATAATCAAAGAAAAAAGCAGACCACATCAACTTTTTCCTTTTGAAATTATCTAAAAACATTTGGGCACCTGACCCTTCAATATATGCCTTCAAATCCCTATGGAAATTTTTGAAATCACACTTAGAGGCACCAACATTCTCATAACCCCCAACATATTCTTTCAGCATTCTATACATTTTTACCGAACCCACATTTATCTGAAAAACACAAAGAAAAAATCATTAAAACAAAGCACTACCAAAGAGTCATTTTATTATATTACAATGACTTAGAACAAATATATACCTTGGAATTATCAACAATCATCTTTTTGTGCAAAACGCTCAAATTTCTTCTTAATTTTTGAAAATGTTGAAACATGGTAGAAATGAGTGGATAAGAATGGCCCTCTTGGAAATTTGTTATAACATAAGTATCATCATCACAAACCTTCATTACAATTTGTGCATTGCATCCAACACGAGTCACCAATCTTCTCCTAATGATTGGGGCAGAATCTACACCTTCTTTAAGTGTTCCCTTATCTTGCACATCAAACTTCCGTTTACACCTATATCCAGCTTTATTACACATAATATATTGGAAACTAATTACACCATTCTTCCTTCTTTTCGTAGTAGATTTCCTAGTGTTAAACCCAGCTTCATTTGCATATGACTTATAAAATGAAATACCTTCTTCAACACTTGAAAATTTCATTCCAACATATGGTTTTACATCACTGGAACAACATGGTATCCAGGATTTTGTTCCCCCAGGAGTGTATACGGGTATTACTATAGGAGAAACACTCTCATTTGAATTAAAAACATTACATTCCTCATTGATGCTCATGACTACAAAGAATATAATTTAAGAACGTTAAATTTCTGAAATGTATTTTATAAGTTTATAATTAAAATAAAATAAAATAATAAATTCAAATATAACCTATCATATAAGTCATGTTCTACACAATATCAAAAGTGTTCTAATTCTATACTGATGTTCTAAATAGTACTAAAGTATTATATTTCTAATGTTATAAAAACCATCTTTTTATACTAATGTTCTACAACTATATACTAATGTTCTTAACTTTATTCTAATACTAGTGTTCTAAACCATTGTCCTTTAATCTAATTCTATTGTTTTAAATATTTATGTATTATTCTAAACTCTATTCTAATGTGTTCTATATGCATTATACTGATGTTCTAAAAATATTAAAAAATGTTCGAGTGACCTATTTTATTGTATTCTATTGTTATAAACTATTATATTAAGCTATCTATTCTAATGTTCTAAATCATAAATATATTGTTATGATTTATAATTCTATTGTTCTTAATTAATATAATACTCTAACATATAACTATTGTACTCAGCTGTATACACTAATGTTCTAAATTAGACAACGCTAAGCCTCAAAAGATAATAGGAAACTAAATAATACACAAACACTGCTTTATAATTCTATTCGTTGTGAGTTATACTAATGCTCTAATCATAAAAACTATTATACTAAACTATTTATTCTAATGTTCTAAATCAGAACTTTATTTATACTATTTATAATAATGTTTTAAATCATAACTTTATTATTCTGATTTAGAAAGTTATTATTCTAATGCGATTCAGAACAATATACGCTGAAGACCACCTTTACGATGTGTCAGTTTTAGCTTTAAGGAAGGTTCTAAATAACCATTCAAAAGAGAAGTCCACATTACATACCAATACATCCCCAATTATTCTAAATAACTATTTTAATGTTCTAAATCATAAACCTATTGTTTCTGATTTATAATTCTATTATTCTTTGTGAGCTATATTAATGCTCTAATCATAAAAACTATTGTACTAAACTATTTATACTAATGTTCTAAATCAGAACTTTATTGTTCTGATTTAGAATTTTATTGTTCTAATGGGATTCAAAAGAGAAGTCCAAATTACATACCAATACATCCCCAATTATTCTAAATAACTATTCTAACATTCTAAATCGTAAACCTATTGTTTCTGATTTATAATTCTATTATTCGTTGTGATTTAGAATTATAAACCATAAAGCTATTTATACTAATGTTATAAATCATAACTCTATAATAACTTACTATACTACTGTTCTAAGTGAGCTAAATTAATGTTCTAAATATATAAACTATTGTGCAAATGCTATATACATTAAGATTCTAATATATATATATATATATGTGTGTGTGTGTGTGTGTGTGTACTCTAAAAGTAATGTCCTAAATACGATTTTTTCAATCATTATGTTTGCATACAAAAAAATTAAAGCAAACACTCGTAAATTAATGTATTGACAATATCAAATATAATGATTCAACAAATCTACTAATACTCAAATTTACTATCATATTCAATCGTAAGCAAACATTATCTTCAAATTCAATCGTAAACAAACACGAAATCGTAACTTGTTGCCCATTAAAACAATCCAAAAACTCATAATCATGCATTTTACTTATAATAATGCTACCATACGGTATTATATACGTATTATAATATGGTATTACGACAAAAAAAAATATTGAATCATTACCTTATTTTTTTTACCCCAACACAGCAAAAATGTCGATTGAAAATGAAATATAGCAAAAGAAGAATTCGAATTTTTGTATTTGAATATGGAGTAAAATGAAGAATAGGCAAATTACTAATTTTTAGGAACATAAACAGATATCTAGGAAACTACCCAATAATCATGAAAAAAAGAAACTTTCTTGTAGATTGAATCAAAATCATCTAAATACACTAGATTAATGATATTAGATTGGTTCTTATATAATTAAGAGGTTCTTACATGATCCCATTTATTTATATATATTAGGTAAAACGAGAATTTCATACTAAAAACATGGACAGTACAAGGTAATTCGAGGGCAATAGTTAAAAATCCCGATTTATTTAGGTTGCTTTTCTAGTTTGATTTTCCAAAGTTATCACCCATAACAGTCTATTACGGCATCCTAATGCTGAAATAGTCAATTCCATGTGTGAACATGGGTACCAATTAAGGTAATGATGTAGATGGGTGCCAGTGACTCGACATGGATTGATTAAGGTGATTGTTATCTCATCTATGATGATTCTAAAGTTGTAAATTACTTGTTTTCTAAGCGATTTGACGTCCCACTATTTGTTTGCTTGTTGAAGCATCGTGATTAAACCTTGAATTAGCTTTCTACTCCGTAACTTATTCGGCGACTTTGCGTAATTTTAGTAAATCAGTTAGAATTATGTAAAACTTGTTTTACCATCTCCAAAAACTCACTTACTTCATCTTCTTTCTCCTCTCCTCCCTCTCCCACTCACCTACTGCATCTTTGAGACGCCGATCGGTATTCTAGTACCACTCGTTGCCGCCATCAATGATGGTGCCACCGAGTTCCATGAAGAAGGGGAAAGACTAGGTACTTTGATTGACGGAGGACTTGGCCTTCACAGGGTTGATGACAGATCTGGGCGTTAGACAGAGAGGACGAAGTCGCGAGGAGTGTTAGTGGCCAGAGAGGGGGAGATCGCCTTTGGATTTGGCGGGTTGGCGGGGTCTAGGGTTTCACCAACTTTATCGGAGTCGTTATGTATGAAGATGGGGGAACTTGATGGATGTCATCATGTTAAGGGCGAGTTTATGGCCCATCACGGCAAGCCCGATTTGAGCTGATGTTGCCATTGTAGTTGGGAGGAGAGGGAGTGGCGATGAAGCGGAGACTTGAAGTAGGTGAAGGTTTGATTTCTAGTGATGAAGCATGTGGAATGATGTTATGACTTAGGATTATAAACCTCTTTATCTCAAATTTTTAAGGTTTGATTTCATATTTTACAAATATAATCTAATGTTTTGAAACTTTAATTTCAAATTGTAAACCTTTAATCTTATATTTGAAACATTAATTTTTGTTTTTAAGATCATATTTTAAAGCTTTGATTTCATATTTTAATAATTTAATCTCATAATTCAAAGCTTATATATTTCATATTTTGAAGTTTTGATTTTAGATTTTATCAATTCTATCTGATAAACTGAACTTTTGGTTTTAGAATTTAAAATTTTTAAACTCGGTTTTTAAATTTTTAACCTTTTACTTAAACATTTTATCTTAGATTTTTAAGTTTTATATTATATTGGAAAGCTTTATTTTCAAATTTCAAATGTTTTATTTCATATTTTGAACAAGTTAAAAAATTCATATTTTGAATATAACATATCATATTAAATATAGTATCGTTTTAAATTATGAACATCATATTAAATATAGTATCGTTTCAAATTATGAACATCATATCGCAGATATTGTCCAACGAGAGTCATATTTTGATAGACAAATTTTAAATTTTGGCTTTGACTCTCAAATTTTCCTCAATAAGTCTCGAATTTTGATTTTGCTTCACCAAATAAATGGTGAGATGGTCTTAGCCTATATTTTGTGTTTGACAATACGATGAGAACATCTTTTGAATTACGATTGACAATTAATATTTTTTTTTTAATTCCAAAAGAAGAAAGAAGCTAAGAATACAAAGCAAGCTAACAACGATTGACAATTAATAACCGTAAACAAGTATGTTGTCAAATTCACACTACTAATTATTATCTTTTACCAACTAAAATATGTAATAAACATGACAACTTGATCCACGAACAAAAACAATGTACAAATTTTTTTATCGTATGATCTCGCTCCAACTCACTTAATTGTAAACAAAATCACATAATACATGGAATGAACATCCTTACTCTTAATATTTTAATATTAAAATATTTAATTAATGTAAAAATATATAGATGCTTTTTTAAAAGTTTGTATTGCAAAATTGGACATAACCTATACAATTCCTCGTATTCATCAAGCGTCCTTGTCCGGGATAACTCAAATTACCCTTATTTGCTACTCCGTAGATCATTTTTCCATAACCTCCACAAAATAGTGCCATTATTATTGCTATCTGAGTATTATTTTGGGCTTTACAAGTTCTCACATTCTTTTTAGGCTAGTCAAAGCGTTGCAAGTGGGCCAAAATAGATATCTTTTCCATATACTCTGACGGATCCTATATGGAGGCTTGGTAGAGGGAAGCAGGATCACACTATCAAAGATCCCCTAGAAAAAGTTCAGTCTTATGAACTTAAGTCCATGAGGAACAAATTGGGACTTTTTTTAGTAATTTGAAAAATTGGATTCGAACTAAAATATTTTAATAAATAGACTTCTGTAGGTTCGGATGAAAATTATTATCTGTACGATTTCACTCAAATAAAACAGTGGCCCCAAGCAACGATTTTGGGTCAGTTTGAATTGGGTTGACCCAAATGCAAGCGTTTTTTCGAATCGAAATCATTGTCCAAGTAACAATTTAAAAAAAATTAAAAATTCAAATCAAATTTGGTGCCCATTTTATTTTATTTTTCACTGAAATAGAGTAAATAGCAAAATCGTTACCTAAAGCAACAATTTTGTTTCGAACCTACAAAAACTTACTTTTTGAAAATATTTTAGTGCAAAGCTTATTTTTAATAAAGCTTAAATAAAAAGTCACGAATTTGTCTTACCTCTAGAGAAACTAAGATTACAAGAATTATCGCTCTTAGTCAAATATATAACTTACGTAGTTACAAGTGCTTAAGGCTGAGGATAGTTTGAGCCATTTAACATTTCCAATGTTCAGGTAGAAAAGTTGTGTCATATATACCTATAATTAATTATTTTAAACGGTATTATAAATTAAGGGTAATGTCATTATTTCAATCCACTTTGAAATAGTGATATTGAGAATAATTTTTATCACATACGCATCATTATTTTAAAATATATTAGTAAAATAGACATAAATCAGGGAAAAATGGAAAGTTTATTAAATTTCTATTTTTGACCCTGTACTATGTTATAGGAAGTTTAACTAGTTATAGAATACGATTCTTTTTTAATTTCATTATTTCCAGGAAACTCCGTAGAATACTTAATTGTACTCAGAGATGGGAAATCAGAATGATTTAGAGTAATAATTGCGTGAAGTCTAGTTTGGTTGCCGGCCGCTATGGTTTATGGCAAGCAATACGATAAGCATTAACCAAATGAGTGATTAATTATTTTAAGTGCATCATCCTCTTCTCTTGTATGGTTGTCAAGCAGTTGCTTTCAGAATCGTATTGCATCTAAACCTATGTCATAAGTCGGTTGTTAGGAACAAGTTTGGCACCTCTCTACCGCAGGAGTAATTTGTTTTAAATCACTATGATAGTATATTCTCTACTCCATCTACCAGGAAAAACTCCACACAGGGTCGTTGGCGGACTTTCTTTTATTCTCAAAATTGTTTTTTTTTTTCTACCAATATTCTACGTAAGTAAAGGTTTCATTCTCCAAAGAAAAACACACAAAAATTTAGTACAGTAGAGTCATATAAAATTATAAATTATATTGAATGAGAAACTATTACAAAGTCGCTTTGATTAAATTGAAGGATAACTTTTGTGTTTTGTTGTATAAAGTGGTGACTTTTATTTTACATGAGAGTAACTTTTGTATAATATACTTAACATTTCTTTTTCGAAGATTTCTCGGTCCTTTTTCAATTAAATTTTTCGTGATATTTTTTTGTATGAGTGATTTTTGTTGTATTGGAGATAATTTTTTGTTATATTAAGGAGTAACTTTTTTTTGTTGGCCACATAATAACCTTTTTTATTCCGTTTGGACACAAAATCTTCCCCAAAAAATTGTTAGGATACGAGAGCTTATTTAAACGAGGAATTTGATGTATACAAAATGAGAAATAAGCTTACATGGGATTGAAAGTATTTAAATAGAGAACAACTTTTTGATAAGTAAATATAAAAACTATTTTTTTAAATAACTCTTACTTGCTTTGTAATTTCACTCATAAAAAAGAATGCAGTTTTTTGATGTAGTAGGCTATCGGCTCAATATGAACACACATAGAAAAGCTCCCTAAAGGAACCAATCATGAGCTAATTGTTGGGTATATCAACTAAAATTTCTAGAGCTAATTGTGGGCATCTCCTTGTTTGAGCAAATATAGATGATGAGACGTTGACATAAGTGTTGTGGTTGAAATATTTTTACTCAAATTCGAATTAAACTGAATTGTTTAGCCGTCAGACGAGTATGAATGTATGATTAGCTCTAGAAAAAGTTGAAGGGGTAATTTGCCAAGAAAAAAAAAAAGGAAAAATTGAATGGATTGACTCAATGAAACTGGTAGCATATGTAACTTGAGACAGCAGTACACCTCTTCCTGAGTTGCAGGCAAATTCAGAATTTCCACCACATTTCAATAATGCCCCTGTAAATACCTAATAAAAACAAACATCAACGTGGGTAAAATCGTCCATTTCTCTTAAGTTGTTATTGCAGAGAGGGAAAGTCAAGTCATAACGGTTTCTATCCATCTAGTTTATAGTATATCTACCGACCACCGACCTACCTCCTGCCATCCTCCTATAAACCACATAATATAGATTATAATATAATATGTGAATCCATTCAAATAAAACGAGAAACAAGAGTACGAACCAACCCTAATCATTTACCTTAATAATAATAATAATAATAATAATAATAATAATAATAATAATAATGTAAGCTCCTTTTTTTTATACCACCTCTAATTAGTATAAGTTACAACAAACATATAAAATATAGGCTCTTAGATGAAATTTGATAATAATATAAATAATTAAAAGTGGTGGTGGACTTTTTTTCCAAAAATTTACTAAAAGGAGTAAAAAAAAAAGTACAAATGTTGCATCTTATATTGAGCATCTAAAAATGGTAAATGTTGCAACTTTTAATAAATGAAGGTAGTATAACAAATCAACAAGGGAGATTGCTGATTACACAACTATTACAACTTTACACGTATAAGTGTTTATATATAGCAAGGTCTTCTCAAATATAGATAATAACTTTATAAAGTTCGTGCTATTTTTCTACAATACTAGACTTAATTGATATATGATATTTTTATGAATATGATGGGAATATAAATGTATAAGATGCTAAAATTGTATCATTAGTACTTTAAATTTCATACTAGACTTTATTTTAACATTTTTGTGGTTGATATTAGAATAATGAATATATACTAGTATCTCAATGTGTAGAAAAGTTAAAGTACATTATCATTTGATTATATACTATTATAGTCCTATTTTTTAGACTCTAATTAATTTTCTCATTATAATTAATTTACTAATTACATTATTTTATTTCTTAATTTGTGTAATTTAATTAGCTATTTAATTTTTTGTTAAGGTACTGAAATTCAATAATGTTTTTAATAATTAGATTTGTTACCGGATTTCATTAAAATGGCTTAGGACCTATGTTCAAATTGAATTTTCGTATCAAATAAGATATTTTTATTTTTAATAATTTAATGTTTAAAGGTGTAAAGATCATTCTGCTTTATTATTTTCTCTTAATTCCCATGCAACTTACGCAGGTCTATCGATTTTTGTAGAACCTTTCTTACATAAAAAAAAATAAAAAATTAACTTATGTGGCAAAGTATTTAGAAAAACACCTTATATTCAAGTTAGTAAATAAAAAAGTTTTACTTAAGTGTATGAGCTGGGCCACATTTGATGATTTGGCCCAGCTGACAATGGTATTAGCTTAACTAAAAACCGCTGCCTTGGCTAGCGGTTTTAGTTTAATAAAGAATGGTAGTTGTTTTACATGGACCAAATCTCACCTCAAATCTAATATAAGAGTCCAAAGAATTCATATAACATGTTTAACAAAACAACCAATAAAATTCTGTAAATTCTCCAATGTTTGTGATTCAATACAAATTGATTATTTCTCCAATTCAACACAAGTCAGTCTGAAGATCTCATGACATTTCTCAAACACAAATCCTCCAACACAATTCATTAACACTTATAAAAACACAATTAATCAAATTTTATAGTAAATATATGGATGGATATGATGAATTACAATAATCATGATTATATATCTAAGGTAGTTACTAATATATTTACATAAATACTACAAACAGTATAAACCATACAAACCATGTCCTGAACAGTGTCTAAGTGAGAAAACGGTGAACTATGGCTCTGCTTAGTGCATAGCCCACTTGTTATGTATCCAAATGGATATGGTGGAGATGCGTAGTTTGATGACTCACTTTAGGTGGTTCCAAATGCATATTGGGTCATCTAAAGACTCACTGTCACAAGGATCTCATGCATATGAGACGAGGAGGGCATATCTAATGTGTCAAGTGCAATAGATCCAACCTAAAATGGTCATACTTGTTGCCTGTGGCTAACCATCTCCAAACCCTTTGTACACATCTGAATGACCCTGTTTGCGAGAGTTGGGTTGGGCAAATTGCGGTTATATATCGTGACAATAGTCACGAATAACCAACGATACTGCAGAGTATAAAATAAAATTTAAGCATCAAATATCAGAACCATTAAAAGCATATCATGATGTGTAGCGAGATGAACGCTGCCTAAAAATGTGGCTTTGGTGACTCAAACAACGGGCTAATGAATATGCGTGTAATACTGCGAAACTATATAAGGTATGGATCGTATTTATAGTCCATGGAACCTTAAAGGCGTTGTCCCATCATACAAGTGTCAATTGCCCTATATCTGGATCCACTGAGCATGCAAGGTCACCTAGTTAGCCTTGGGCTTCCCTCAACGATTGATATTGTACAACTGAGGGTATGTTTGGGTAACGGTTGGGACGTACTGCCGTAACCCAAACTATTTCTGCTCATAACTAGGTCTGACATTTGCATTTCCACTACATAGAAGTAGATAAGTAGAGCGATAACACACACTCTTCCCGGTCAATGTTATTGGGATATGGGCCTAAAGCATCTATTAATAAAATCAAGTACAACTTGATTAATAAGAGATGGATAATATGCGACTTCATTGCGGTGTTAAAGTATACAATTAGACATTAAGTAACAATAAGGCTTAACCTTGAGATTTACTATAATCATTATTTCATATTCAATATCTTGGAAATTATCTATCCTTCAAAAGTGATGCAAGTTAAATATCGATTCATTATCCATAACCAATGTCTTTCTTTTATTTTGTTAAATGGTAAATTTAGCTTTTACCACCATATGCGATCAAAGATCCTATATCCTCCAAATTGAGTGATAAGAATGTTAAATTTTACCCTTATTAATCATATGAAGTATTTTATTAATTGTTGAGTATCATTTTGCTAACCAAGTGGCTAGGCTATAATTGGGTCTGGCATAATGTAACTAAAAAAAATGTTCATTTCAACTAGGTGAGACCGAACAATTTTTATTAGACAAAACTCACATTTTCAAGCTGAGTCAAATTTTAGTCAGACATTTGTATTTTAAGTTGTACAAAATCCAAAAGTTTTTTTTTTTTTAATTTGGATTACAAAATAATGCCCAAACATGCACTTTTATGGGGTCGTGTCGAATGGAGATAGCTCTGATCTCCTCTACGCTATAACAATAACTGTGTTCATCATATCACAATATTCACCCCCTCTCTCCATAAGTTGCACTCAACAATCAATGTTATCCCGTGGGTTATCCTTCATTAGATATACTCAAAGGTGGTCTGACCTGAAATATGTGTGGAATGAGCACAATTTTGGGCTCGATTTCCGAGTTTGGCTAGACCCATCTTGAAATCTTTTAAAAATTTTGGGTTTTATGGAAGTCCAAACTAACATGTTAGATAAAAAATTTGGTTAGGTTTGAAGATGATTTGGAAAATTCGCTTGTTCAACCCGAAAATGTATGTATGGTCACACAAAAATTGGCCCAATTTTAAACTTGACCAATCTGAATTATAAATAGATTTAAAATGTGAATTCTTAATGCCAAATCCCGATCCAAATTGACCCATAATCACCTCTGGCCTCCTTGATACACGAGTAATCCCTTATAAGCCAACATTAGAAAAAAATTGTCTTCAACAAAAAAAAAAGGCAAAATTGGCATTGCACGAGTAAAAGAAAATAAATAAGAGTATTAATAATTACAAAATTCCACCCTCTTCTCACTACGTTAGTGTTGTCCCACATAAGACACCCACAAAGCCAGAAAAAAAGATATTTGTATAAATAATTTCGAAACCCTTGGCATCATCTCATATCATCTCTATGACCATCCAAGTTGCCAACAAAATAGATAAGTTCAAGTACTCCGTATATATTTATAAAAGGAAGGAAGAGAAGAGAGAAAAGTCTCCGAAAAAGCTAATCTAGCTGTTCCTTTGTGGACATGCCGTCCATTAATCCCCCACATTACAATACCACCAATTTAAATTCTCCTTGGCTGAATATGAGCCGAGCTAGCTTGCGAGTTACTTGAGATCGGCTTGAGCTAGGAATTAGACGAGCCCAAGCTTTACAAAAGCGAGTCCGTACTCGAGCTCAAATAATTTAGGCTCGAGGGCTCGACGAGCCTAAACGAGCCGAGCTTAATTAAGGGCGTAGTTGAAGCCAATCTTTAAATAGAATCGAACTTAATTACTCAAATAAACATTCGACAAATCTGAGCTAAGTGACGAGCTTATACCGAGTTGAGCCGAGCCACGAGCTTTTATCGAGTTGAGTCTGAATTCAAATTTTAAAATTTGGTGAATCATGAACCCGAACCCAAGCTTTATGAGTCTCAGGCAAGCCGAGCCGATACTTTGCCCTCCTAGTCTCATCCATGTCGGTGATATCTTATTATTACTTCCACTCACTAAATTATTATTTTATTTTTAAGGTAAAAAAAAAATAATAATACACACCCAAACTTTTTTCATATTTATATAAATATAAATACCCCTATTTTTATTTCTTAGACACACATACACAATCCCAAACTCCCAAAATTCCTCCTCTCTCTCACACACAATTTCCCTTCTCTAGTTCTCTGTCTCTCTGCTCTCTCTTCAACGGGTCTACCGTTCAACCCACACACAAGAAGGAAAAATAAAAATAAAAAAATAGAGTTTCTAGAGAGATCATCCAAGCCCGGCATGGAAGCGGGGTCAACGAAGAAGAGAGAGGGAGCAGAGAAGCCTTATAAAGGGATAAGGATGAGGAAGTGGGGTAAGTGGGTTGCCGAGATTCGAGAGCCGAATAAACGTTCTAGGATTTGGTTGGGTTCGTATTCGACGCCGGTGGCAGCGGCACGGGCTTACGATACGGCCGTGTACTATCTCCGTGGCCCATCAGCTAGGCTGAATTTTCCCGAGTTATTGATGGGGGAGTGTCGTCTGAGTGATTTATCGGCGGCGTCGATCCGAAAGAAGGCTATAGAGGTTGGAGCGAGAGTGGATGCACTCGAGACCGCCTTTCAGCGCTCCAACACGAATAACAGTCTCAACAGTAACAACAAGAGTTGTTCCGTAGAGGGGAGGGAGAAGGGTGTGGGTGGATTTGCGGGCTGTGGGTGGGTGGTAGACGAGAAACCCGATTTGAATAAAGTACCCGAACCCGAGGAGTCTGAAGAGTGGGATGATTGATTGGATGATTTGCTGCTTGAAACTTGGAAAGGCAGGAGGAAAGAAAAGAAGAGTTTTCTTTCTTTCTCTATCTCTCTCTTTTTTCTTTTTCTAAAGGGGTTTTTAGGAAGAAATCAAGAGATTAGTCGTCAAAGGAGAGAGAAAACAACGACAACTGAAAGGGAGGGTTGCGGCTAAGGTTTCGATGTCGGTGGCTGCGACGGAGGAGAGAGGAGGGAAAAGTTATCGTAATTGCTACTCTCCATAATTGCTTTTTTTTTTTGTTTTGTTTTTTTAATTTGGACCCACTTTCGAAATCCATTTTCTTTCCTCTTTTATATCATAGATATGTTGAGTTAGATATTTTTATTTTTTGGGGGGAAAATTTTAACTTTAGTCGTCTTGGCAAAAGGAAATTTTGGGGATTTAAGCGGAAGATATTGTAAATACTCTTTTGTTAATGTCAAAATATTAGTAGCTTTTCCTCAAAAAATAAAATATTAGTAGCTTGCCTATATATAATTACCCATTATTTATTAATACACTTAGTATTTCAATTACTCAATTATCTTGGGTTTATCTTCATGTACATATTTTTTGCAGGAATTGTGGACTCGTGCTCGCATGTTGGTTTGTTGCAATCATTAAATTTGTTTTGTCCTTGTAGTAATCTAAATAATTCTTACATTTTTAGGTGGGTGGTTGAATTGTAGCAATGAATTGGCACTGAATAGTGTGTACAATGTCAAAGAAAGCGCAAAAGAATAGGGAGTACTCTCTGGCCTCAAATATTGTCTAATTTGACCATTTTTAATGATTTTTTTTTTTTGTTGTTAAAATGAGATCATCTTTAAGGGGAGGAGGAATAGCCAAATACACCGGAATGTGCAAATTTAGTCAAAATTTAGTCAAAATGAATCCATGTGGTAGTATCTACTCTTATCATTGAGGTTCAAATCAGTTTATGATCGTTTATGTTTTGTTTTTTTTTTTTTTTTTTTTGAATATCTACTATCTAGCATCAATCACGTAAAGAGGATCTGTCGTATGTGTTTTGCTTCACCAAAAAGTTAGAGTTAGGTAAGTGGCAAGTAATCTCATTTTAGTACTAGCTACAAGCCTACAAATTAGTGAATAAAATCAGCAATAGCTATATTTGTACTCCAATAGATACTCTAATATTAGGTGTTAGCGGGGTGTTCCTCTCGTAAGAACTAGAATAAAGGAAACCTACATAAAAATTTAAGGTGACAATGAAAAAGTGCGTTTTAAGAAACATTTTAGTAAATCCTCAAACTCAGAATTAATTTGATGTAATCCATTATAGCAGTAAATGAAGTCAGTGACATATGTTAAGCTATAGTATATGCAAGGATTAATTAAGAAAATATTTCTGCTTGTCAATGGTAATGAAGTGGTGTTTTAGAATTTTTGTTTTTGTTTTTGAGGAAAAGCATGCTAGAATTTAGATTCTTTAGTAAATTAAGTTTTATGGGAAATGCTCCAACTTTTCTTGACTTGTAATACAACAATACTAATATCTGTTAGTATCGTTTTTCATGTTAGAATATTACATTAAATAAAAAATACCAATGTTTTTCATGTTACTATCGTTTCAATCCAGTGCCACCTTAGTTAAGTTTCTCCATTGGAGTTGAAACAAGAGTACCAAGTTGGACCGTACTTCATGTTCATGCATTTGATGATTGAACTCGTTCTCAGTCGCAGAGAACAACTTACTGCTCATATCTTCATCATTTTTTGTATCTCGTTAACAAGGTCTTCTTGCTCTTTCAGCCTCCCTCTACTATCTTTTCCTGAATAACAAAGTCTTTTCGCCCCCCTCATAATCACTCTTCAATTATTTAAAAGTTACAATGGAGTGGAGTGTCTTCTTTAAATAAATAATTCATTATGAACCTTGTAGATATTCTCTCTTTTTAATAGAATTTTAAAACACGAAGTAATAAGTATAGAGTTACTTAAAAGTATTAAACAAAAAATGATCTTAGAAATATGAAATGTCTTCCTTTACTTTAAGAAAACAAATATTATGAGTGAGTTGAGAGCGGATTGTGATTTAAATAAAACAAACACAAATAAAAACCTCGGATTCAAGCCAATAACCTAGTAAAACATGACATGGAATTTTCTCCTATTTTCGAAAACAAAATTAGAGTATATCATATCCTATTATATAATCGTATCTTATCTTAAACTATATAAAATCGTAATCAAATTTAGAGATTTGTGACATATTTATAACTTATAATATGAAAGTTTTATATTGAGCAACGGGTCAGCGATATTCATCACTAATATACTACGAGTATATAGTTAATGCAACTTTCTACTAACATTGCAGATTAGCTAACAGAGATTCAAGGTTCAAATCCTTCCATCACACATTTTTTTTACTTTTCTTCAATTGTTTGCTTGTTTATCATTACACATTGAATTGAATTTATCTAACTTTTTTATATATAAAAAAATAAATTATTTGCTTCATATTGATGATATGAATGACATAATTTATCAATTTACATCTACTTTTTTCTTCAAAATTATTTGCTTCATATTTATGATATGAATAACATAATGCATCAAATTTACTATTTTGTTTCTATAATTTGATTTCGCGATATTCATTTGGACTGCATTCGTTATTAAAATTTAAGAAGTGACATACATAAGCATCATTCCCCCACACACCCCCCTGCCCCCTCTCTCTTTCCCCCAGAATCTCCCCCTCCTAGAATCGCCCAGCCACAACATCGCCGCCCAAAATCGGCTGCGTACAAATTACAATAGTGATGTGGGTGATGAGGGGTAATACACGTATCTGCTAAAACCAACCCTCAGAGGATCGAGGAAGTGATAAGATTGAGTTTGGTAGTTAATTCACTTCATGTTCCTTCATTTTTTGGGGTCCACTGACAAGGTTTGTGGGCGCCGTTATTGTCGGGATATTCTGGAAGTGAACTGATCAAAACTGTGCGTTGAAGTTCAGGCTCGACGCTCTGAAATGAGGTGATCAAAACTGCCAAAACATCAATGAAGAAGCATCTTTGCCTGTCTCCTATCTCCGGGGTTAATTTAGGCGACAATGTTTTATGGGGTCAACTTAGGTCAGAAGATAAGCAAAGGGAAATTTTTTTCACATTATCGAAGTGGCCCAATAATTTTTGCAATATTCTTTAATTTACTGAGAAAGAGTGTGACTCGTGAGTCGTGAGCCATGCTTGGGTCCAACCCACCCCATTCCCTAGAGGCAAAGACACAGCACAGAAAGCAACTACACCTCAAAAACTGGACTCTTAGTTATTTCAACTTAAATATAACACTAAAATATCACATTTTCCCTCATCATACTCCCACTGCATTTCTTATATCACATTGAACATTGTTTCAAGGCTAATGCCCCTATTTTTATTTACTCGTATCCAAAATTTATCCCTGTCGGTATCACCAAAGATACAAGGTCGTTCTAATCAAACCAAGGAATACTCCAAACAGTACTGAAGACCTCAATCTGCATGTCCAAAAATAATATGAGGACATCGGATTAGATAATCCATCAATATTGGGGAATTTGGGACAACATAGGCACTTTTTTTGTTTTCCAAATAGAACCCAACACCAAATCTAACTAAGGTAAATTTCATAGTGCTTAACTAAGGTGAGAATGCTTATCTAAATGAACGGTAAAAATCTCAGTAGATTTTAAATACAGACAAGATCACTCTCACGTAACATAAAATTTCTACAAATTATTTCATCAAGGAAACCAAAGAAACTCCTCTTCACACATCGTCCGAAGTGTAGCTATTGTTAACAGATGAAGTAATGAAACAGATTAATAAATTACTAGAATATACAGGTACAGGTTAATTAATAAATCAGGACCATACTAAACCTCCAATTCAATCGAAGTATGTAAACCGAAACTACATATTTATATTGATCAGCGGACAAAAAAATATGGAATAATATTAAATATGATGCAAAAATAATGACAGTACTAGGAAGGCAAAGACATGCCCACCTGTGTAATTTACTACAACCGGCCATCAGGAAATTCTGGCAATCATATTGCATTTGACTAATTATTGAGTTTTCTTCTCGATTTCACGTTTTATTTGAAGTGCAGCTCTGACAACATTTCCCCTTGTAATGATTCCCACCTGGAAGCAAATGGAATGATACAGCATAAACCTCAAAAGGGATTAGAGTAAGGTGCTATGACCTTGATTGGTAATTGGCCTTCCACCGGCTTTTTTTAAAATGATTATTGGGCTTTTAGCCAGCAGAACTTTATGTTCAATACAAATTGTAAGTTAACTCCAAAGCGTTTTCTAGCCATACAACCTATTGCCACAAAAGGTCTTGAACTATCCGCAAGATGAAAAGTAATTTCATATTGTAGGCTACATAGGTGAGTTCCTGTTTCATTTGAACTAGCAAAACAATCATGGGACAGTTGGCATGTACAAATATGTAAATAAACAGAACAAACAAAATATCAAGGAGACAGTTGACAATATTTATTTATTTTTTTGGGGTGGGGTGGGGGGGAAGAAGTCAAGTCTGTTTCACGTAGAGATTTTGCCGGGGAAGAGCTGTCAAGTATCAACTAGGGAAAAACAAAAAACGTGCAAATGTGGGAAGCCCTAAGCTTTCAATTTTCTTTAACAGTCACCAGTATCATTACTCTGCTTTATTGAGATAATGATCTTACCAGTTTTTTATCAGCGTCTACAACAGGAAGTCGTCGATATCTTGTTTCAAGTAGTAATCTGTCATTTGGATAATGCACACAAAATCAACTAACTGGACAGCCCACAAGCATATCACATATAAGTAAACAATTGTACCACAAAATCAGAAAAGTCATTAAGCTGCAGAAGACCTTGCAGCATCCTCAAGATTAGTGGTCTCACGAACAGCAACAGGGACTTGTGTCATCACATCAGAAACCAATCTACCATTTGTTTTACTGAGTAAACTCTGGAGCTCGTTGAATACCTAGAACATCAATGGAGAGCAGTACATGAGTTAAAGCTCAAATGAGACATAGATGCTAATGAATAAAACTTTAAAGTGCATCTGCACATACTTTCCAAGTACTGTCAGCCTCAGGAAACATGCTTGTCTCTGCCAATCCAGTCCCTAAACAAAGTATCAGAATTAGAATTCTATGCTAGTATCACAAAACCTTCAGCCAATAAAATAACTGATTGAATTAAACATGGCAATAATCTACTGGAAACAAATAAATAATCTTCTAGTAAACATTTGCACATAGTTTTAAGATGAGAGTAATGCCTCCTAATTTTACGATTGAAAGTGAAAAGAACTGAAAATCCAAGGGTAAAAGTGTAAAACACAAAAATCTATTCCTATTATGCAATATGATCAACCAATTAATGGATCAGCTTTTGTCACATGATAATGACAGAGGAAGACCTTCTCTATGATATCATCAAAATGACAACATATCTTCTGTGGTTTCACATAGATTCTAACCTGATATGGAATCCAAAGCTAACAGATCATAATCTGAAACAACACCCACCTGCAGACAAGAGAATATACGATTCAAGAACAAATCTGATAAGAAATACGTACTCCTTTTCTCATTTTTAATTGATTTATTAGCTATTATGCTATGTTTACATATATTTAATGCTTTATCTTTAGTTTAGCAACGAGGTACTTCATAATGTCAATGAAAAATGATGGGACAGAGAGCAAGTACCACTAATTGGCTCTTAAGGATAGGTCAATCATATTTACAACCACCAAGTTATCAACATGTAAAGACAGCCATTTCAATAATTGTGCTAACAACTAAAACATCAATTATAGAAAAACAAGGAGAGTAGCAATTTATGTGGGCTTTTTAGAGGATACTTTAGACTTCCCTGTGCCTGGAACATATATCTAGCAATGATTAAACCTAAAGTATCCACTTGCTATTAGATACATTAGGTATCAAATACTTCTATCAGAAGATAAAAATGGAAGGGTAGCAAAGAAATGTAGTGGACCAAGACACCAAAATAGTGTGACAATACCAAATTGGAATCATTGATCCTAGCTGTGAATCACCACCATCAAAATCGTGATAAATACTTAATTCATGCAGATTATGAACCATCTTACAAGTTTCATTAAAAAGCAAGGGATTTTTTAATCCTAATTTCATTGTATTTTCTGGAGAACATATTTGACACTTTGGTTATGGGCTGATTGATTGGAAAGAAGTCAAACGAACTATTGAAAATGACATTCTGCGTTCATGTGGATAAGCAAACCCAGTTTGCACATTATTCAGCATACTGCAATGAACTATATTCCAGGTAACAGTCTATTGTGGACTTAAAACAAAGTAAGTCGATAAGATGGATGAAAAGAAGGATAGGTTAAAAAGCAAACACAGGGTACAACAGTTGAAGCAAAAAGGGACAACACATGCAAAGAAGAATAAAATTTATTTTAAAAAAAATCAAGGGCATATATTATAGAGCTTACACTAAACCGTTCATATTTTGTTCTAACTCTGGTACTTGAAGATGACAACTTCATAATTACAGTTTACATTTTACAGTAACATCATCTTTGTAACCACCACTAGTCCCTCCTTGATTACACTTTTAAGTCTCTAGGAGCCTGTTATCTTTAGAACTTCCTTCATCTCCCAAATGTCAATGCATTGCATACGTCTAAGATGTCAAGTTAATATCATGACACGCTCAAGCTGATAAAAAACAAGAACAAAAAAAATTTATCGATCAACTAAGACGCTTAATGAAGAGAATTATTTTGATAGGTGAATGAGTGCTCAAATAGACAAGACAGGTAAAACAAGTACAAAACTCAGAAACACATAACACTTCAAGTCAGGAGATATTCACCCATCACTATATACTAGGCAAATGACAAGTAAAAAATTTGAAAAAGATCACAAGACAAAAAATTCAGAATATAATTAGCTTAGATAGTGATATATACCAGCTCCCAATCATCATTTATCACAGGAAACCCAGTAATTCTGTACTCCACGAGAGTTTCTAAAGCTGTAAAAACAAAGGGACATGCGTTATAAAACAGCATCATGCTATTAGTCTAAAATTATATTATAAAGAACCACAGGCTCCAAACTTACCCTCATCTACAGAGGTTGACGGTTTAACAACCACTAAATCCTCCTTTTTTGTCATGAAATCACCAACGGTATACGCTCCATTTCTAGACTGCAAAATAATGTCAATATCTTTTATAAGTAATTACTGTTTAGGGATATAAACATGCATGTACTACCCCAAGCCAGTACGAGCATATGTCCTGCTAGATTGAAAAATTCATCATTCAGAGGAAAAGAGAATGTTAACAGACAAAGGATTCTAGGTAGTGGTACATACTTATCTGTTAATAACTTTATACACAAAACAGATGTATACACATATTGCAGGTTCAACAGAAGCAATATTTAATTTTTTACATTCGCTTTCAATATTTACCATCCTCCAAATCATATCCCAGCAAAAAATGAAAAGTCATTAAATAAGATATTTCACTTTCATAATCACAATAATTACAAATGAAAAGTCATTAAATAAGATATTTCACTTCCATAATCACAATAACTACAAATGCATTCCCAAGTTTCTGTAAAGGATTCTAAATTCCACAAAGGCAAAGACACGGCTAATCATGCCTCCCTCGTCAAACCCTGTAGAGAATATAACAAGCTAATCATGCCTCCCTCGTCAATCCCAGCTTAAAATCATGATTGTGAAAATGCAGCAAGCAAGGGCTATACTTGACATACGAGTAATTCTCTGAATTTAACAATATCAACTTCTTTACTTCATGCTCTTTCACCCTAATGGGCCTAATCCACCGGATTATTTTGTATTTCCTTCACACGATCAAGTATAGTTTGATTTGTCTATAGTACCAATCAATAGCCTTTCGAACAAAAGGTCACCTTAGGGAAGTCATAGAACAAGTGGGTAAAGTTAAAAGAGCTTCCTAGCACACAAGTACAGCTTGAGCCAATGAATATATCAATGCATAATAACATTCGAAACAGTTAAAGACCTTTATTTCAACCCTCCTCACGAATTTCAAACCTGTGCCAAGATTACCAGACTTTTTTTTAGTACTTCCACGGCATGCATCTATTGACCAGTTGTATAATTCTTTGTTTTTCTTATGCCACAAATGTCTTGAGCAGTTCTCCCTTCTATGCACATAACTCAAAAATTAGGACATTGCCATTTTGGATGCCTCTGTGCTACATCGTTATAACAAGGGGTGCTTAATCAACGAGCTGAGCCCGAATAGTAGCGGGCTCACCTTAGGATGTGTTCGGCTCGGCTCGAGCTCGACAAACTTTTAATTTGGGCTCGAACTCAAGCTCGGTAGATAAATAGGAGCTCGGCTCGAAATTAGGCTCGAAGCTCGACTTGTATTTTCAAAATGAAAAATATACAAAAAAAAAAGATAAATCCAACAAAAAATACAACATATCTATAATTTTTGCATTCTCTAAAGCTTAAAAATAATTTTAAAATAAGAATAAAAATAATTTATGATCAGTTTATCCATATAACACTTCAAAAATCAAAGCAATATGTAAAATCTAGTTAAATCATAAATTATCCATATAATTTTTTAAGTCGAGCTTTAGAATAATTTATGATCAGTTTATTCTTTCTTCCTTATTTTTATGCCCTAGAATTCATGATTTGGGAAAACTGTTTCAATGATTGTTTTCAATGATTAATTATATGTTAAAAATATATAATCATAAGTTTTATGAATTTATATATGTTTTAAAGATTTTCAGATTATTTATACATAAAATTATGGGTTAAATGCACTAGTTTTATATTTTAGGGGTTTATGATTATATACTATTGGTTATTTCATAAAACTAAGAGTATTTTGTGATTAATCTAATGATGGTATGTTCAAAATAAATTTTCAAATTTCATGGGATATGAAATTTGGATTTTTATGTTTAGAATTTGAAGGATTTTATGATTTTACGTGTAGTATATGATCCTAATCAACATACTACATGTTTTGAACATTATAATCAACATTTTGCGACTTTAGAAATTTCCAAAATTTATAAAACTGATTTTCGGAAGCTTTTTTTTTAAATGGGTATAATCGTTGTAAACTTGTTTGTTAGGATATTGATTAAGGTTAAGTTATTTGGTTTAGGAAAACGATTCTTGGAGATGATTCGTAGTTGTGAAAGTAGCAATTCGATTGTTCTATTCAAGGTACGTACAAGTTACGAAAGCCTTGTCTTTAGGA
The DNA here is from genome assembly GCA_026401315.1 of Dysphania ambrosioides. Taxonomy (NCBI): domain Eukaryota; kingdom Viridiplantae; phylum Streptophyta; class Magnoliopsida; order Caryophyllales; family Amaranthaceae; genus Dysphania; species Dysphania ambrosioides. The sequence goes on along the minus strand of CM048658.1, from coordinate 4,849,631 downwards.
GCATGATTTAGGGTAAAAGGAAAACTTAGTATCATGTTTAGGGAACCTTTAAGGTGAGATTGTTTGGTAACGTATTTGAAAGGATTCATGCTTTTTATTTAGAAGCATGATTTGGTATTGTTGGTGAGTTATGAATTATGATTTGTTAATATTATTCAGGAAAGGATTATGTATGGTTGAGTAATCTTAATTGATTCAAGTGGAATTAATTTGCTAATTAGTACATGAGGTTGTTTATTATTACTCATTAATTACTAATGGTATGAATTGAGTAAAGGTGATTCTCAAGTCTTAAAGAGAAGAGTCAAAAGTGAGTATGAGAGTCCACAAAAATCTGATTGTTTCATTAGCATAGTATCACTTCATGGCTTCAGAATATTTTGTTCAGCTTGCAATTCCTAGCTTTGATGGTCATTATGATCATTGGAGTATGTTGGTGGAGAGTTTTCTAAGGTCAAAGAAACATTGGACTGGTGTAGTTTCTAGTGTAGCAAAACCGGCCAATACACAATGGTCGTGGACAAGATTCTTCGGTCCCATATAAGGTACTCCAACTTCATTCTATGTTGACTAGAAGGACCAAAAAGTAAAGTAGATGAGCTCTCAATTGATGAACTACAAAATTCATTGGGTGCTCATGCTAGAAAGCTCAACAGAGAAGATGACAAGGAGGAGCAAGCCTTACAGTTTACAACCAACATTGGTACTTCTTCACATGACCATAATAATCATGGTAAAGGAAGAACCAACAAAGGGCACATTAATCAAGGTGGGTGATGAGGTCAAGGAGGACACCATAGCAACTAAAGATTAGTAGACAAATCCACAATACAATGCCACTTCAAACGTCAGACTAACATGAACAGCCAAGGAGAGAAGTCTAACTATGTTGAAATCAAAGATATCTTGGAAGAGATATATTGCTTATGGTGTTCCAAGAAAAAGAAGAAGCACCAAAAAGCATGAAGTATCTTGATATTGGTTGTGGCAACCACATGGTGGAGACAAGAAGGCCTTTTCTGAGTAGGAAAATATTTCTGTGACAATGAAGGTTTAGTGACAATTCATGCATTGATGCCACGATGACACGGGGAAAGGAAAGGTCCACGACCCACCCTAGCTCTTATGTTCTTTTTATGCTTGCTTTGAAGAAAAATCTGCTTAGAGTGGCTCACCTTCAAGGAAAAGGGTATGAAGATCTTATAAAGAAGGGAACATGCAAAATTTGAGATGAGAACTTGACTTAATAGTTGATATGATAATGACAGCAAAATTGAGCGAAAAGACGTGGCTTTAGCATTTCCGCTGTGGTCATATAAGCTTTGGTGGATTAAAGACCGAATTTTTGCTGTGGTTGAAAAATACTGAAGAAAAATACTGATGGTGCAATACAGCAACCCCAACAATTGTCACTCTTGAAAATCTGCCTACAAGTCCTGCTAATACAACAACTCCCAGCAACAATTTCTTGCAGCAACAAGACAGTTCACTCCCATCCTACCACAAAGGCGACCCTACATGGATGTCAGACTATGAAGTGAAGCTACCAGGTAAAGTACCCATAGAGATGTTGGTAATGAGTCAGAGGATTCTCACACATTTTACTTTGTTCTCGGATTGTGATCCAACAAGCTATGAGGATGCAGTCAGAGAACAAAAGTGGTAAAATGCTATGGATGAGGAAATCGCATCCATTGAGAGAAACAAAACTAAGGGAGCGGATTGATCTTCTTCAGGGATAAAAGACCATCAGTGTGAAATGGGTGTAGAAGACCAAAGGAGGAGATGATGAAAAATACAAGGCTCGTTAGGTAGCCAAAAGGGTACAAGCAAGAGTATGGTGGCGATTATCCGGTTAGTAATTGCATTGATATCTTGCAACAATTGGGCTTTTCTTCCAATTAGATGCAAAATCAGCAATTTTGCACAAAGAATTGCAAGGAAAGGTATTTATCAATCAACCCCCTAGTTATGTGATTATGTGCTAGGTTGTGAGAGTGGTCAATAAATTAAAAAATGGTCTATACAAGCACATAAGCTTTGTATAGTTGTACATATGCTTATTTTTTAAGGGAGGGATTTAAATGTTGTTCCAAATGAAAATACTCTTTACATATAAGTTGACAATGGTGGAAAACTTTCTTATGGTATGCTTATATATAGACGACTTAATATAAAATAGAAATGATAAGGCTATGTCTCAGCGGTTAAGAAATTGATGATGAATGAGTTCGATACATTTGATCTTGAATGATGCAAATTTCTTTGGGTTAGAGATAGTTCAATCTGCTACTAGAATTTTTCTTTGTCAAAAGAAATATTTGCAGGAGGTGTTGCATAGGTTTGGCATGACAGATTGTAATTCTGTCATTACTCCAACAAAAAATAGTATAAAACTTGTGAAGAATCCTCCCGGGAAAGAAGTCAGTAGAACTTTGTACAAGGAGAGCTTAATATACTAGACCACAATTCGAATTGATATAATGTAAGGAGTGAGTATGATAAGCAGGAACATGGAAATTCCAAAAGAAACTCATCACTAAGAAGAGAATCCTTCATTACTTACTTGGAACTACTGATTTTGGGCTCTTCAATAAAAAGGGAGAAAAATCTCATTTAGTTGGATTTTGTGAAAGTGATTATGCTGGTGACTTGATGATAGAAAAAGTACTACTGGATAAGTCTTTATGTTGGGTTCTGCTGGTGTTCTAAGAAGCAGCCAATAGTTACATAGTCAACTACAAGCAGCAGCACCATGAGCAAGTCAACCTCTTTGGCAACTTCAGTTCAAGAAAGAATCGTCTTCTGAGTTACTTTGTGACAACAGTTGAGCTATGAATTCAGTACTCATGGCAAATGCAAGCACATACTCCCTCCGTCCCATATTAATTGCTACATTTCCATTTTGGGAATCAAAGTTTAAAAACTTTGATCATCAATTCTAATTATATTATAACAAATAATATATTCAAGAGGAATCTAGATGCATCTCAATGCAAATTGTTAGAATGTTAAGTTTTCATAATTTTTTGTCTTACGAATTTTGAGAAAAAAATATTTTAAATTCGTGTCTTGGAAACCGTAAAAAGTCAAATGTAGCAAATAAAATGGGACAGAGGGAGTAGAGGTTAGATATCATCTCTCTAAGGAAGTCATGATTGATCTTGTGTTCTACACAAGTATAGATCAGGTTGCTGATGGTTTTACAAAGTCCCTCAAAGTGGACAGCTTTGTGAAGTTGAGAAGGTTGCTTGAAGTCGGCGTAATTGTTTATGCATTGAATTGAAGCAATTAATCTTATATTATTATTTAAGAGAAACAATGAATGTGACGCGTCCAAAAGCCAAACGAAGGTTTGTCGTTGCTTCGGGGTGAAAAAAATAACTAAAATTAGCTTCGGGTAACTACTTCATTCTAGGTTTGGATAAAACAAAAATTATAACCACCTTGCTTTGTTTTTTTTTTTTAAAAAAAAAAAGATAAAGTTCTATGCTTCATTTTTTTATAAAAAAAAAGAAAGAAAAAAAGGATAAAATTCTATAACTGAAATATCAAACTTCATCTCATGATTACCATATAGATTCAATTTTTTTAAAAATAAATAAATACTGAGGATTAATAATGGTCCTTTTCAATTCAAAAACAAAAGGAAAGATTCTATTCCCTCATGTGGGAAATTTCACTAAGTAAAAACTAAACCAACAAACCCAAAATTACTCATTATATACCATTTAAACTCTGATCAAGAAGACTTGGTTAACTATCAAACTTCACTCCTTGTTGATTCACGGTGTTTTCTTGCTCTGTTCCGGAAGAGTACACATTGTTTTGGGTTTTGGAATATAGTGGTAAAAATTAAAAATTATATTTATAAACTGAATTAAACAAGGATAAGAGTAGGTATTTATAAACTGAATTAAACAAGGATAAGAGTAGGTAAATGAAGATGTAGAGTATGAAGGAGTTCATACTAATACATTATATATTTTTTGTCGTTTAAATTGGGTAGATGTAGAGAATAAAAACATTATCTTAGGCTGTAACTACAATATAATTTTTCTTTCCTTTTCATTTTTTTTCCTAGCTTTTGATTATTTATTTTTAGGGATGATGCGTTGTCTTTATTCATTGCATAAAGAGTACGGAAACATTATCTTAGGCTTTTAACAGCAATCTACTTTTCCTTTTCTTATTTTTCCTAGCTTTTGATTATTTATTTTTTGGGATGTTGAGTCTTCCTTTGAGCAAGTGCATGTCAGAATTAAAAGGTCAAACTTAAATGTGATAATTTTTTTAAAAATATATTTGATAAATTTTGTTTTTAATTATCTAAAATAATATAGATTTTAATTTTTCTTTAGAGGGATAAAATAGTTCTGAAGGTAGTACATATTGGTTTGGGTTTTGGAATATTATGGTGAAAATCAATATTTATATTTATAAATTGAATTAAACAAGGATAAGAGTAAGTAAATGAAGATGTAGAGTATGAAGGAGATCATACTAATACATTATAGCTATTTTATCGTTTTAATTGGATAGATATAGAGCACAGAAACATTATAATGTTGTAACTACAATATACATTTTCTTTCATTTACTTATTTTTTCTAACTTTTGATTATTTATTTTTAGGTATGTTATGTTGTATTTAATCCTTACGTAAGGTAACTACAAAATTATTACATTTAAACATGGTATTCTGTCATTATATGTTAATAATCTAACTTCTTCAGTTTAATTTACCTAAGTTAATACCGTGCTCACGGCACATGCTAGTATCATCTTATTTCCTACTACCTAGCTTTCTTATCCTTTGCATAATAGACTAAAATATGTGAAAATTGCATCACAAATTGACAATCCTAAACAGAAAAATACCAAAGAAGACACCTTAAATTAACTAATAAGCAGAAAAAATCAGGCTTAGACACAAATCAATTACGCACAATTCATACAGCTGCAGCACAACTAACACAATCGATCCAAATTACAAGCACCAATAAATAAGATTAGGCGAGAATGGAAAAGCGATGAGAGAGAAAAAACACAGACCGAATTAGAAGTACTAGTGTAGGTGTCGCTATAGGCGGAGGCGGAGAAGCATCGGCGAATACGTAAGCTAGCATGGCTAGAAGATAAAGGGAAGGTTCTAGAAGCAGACGGGAATCTGCGGCAAAGCTGCAAAGAAGGAAGCTGGCGAACTGGAGATATGAATTTGGGAAGTTCAGCAACAATTAAAAGCCTTGAATCCATATTTTAAATGGTGCTGCTGTTGAGGATGATATCTGGGAGGATGACCTCTAATGTTTTTTAATTCTACAGATCGTTCAAGTACACTTTATTGCTTTTAATATAAGCTATGGTTTTTATTTTTATTTTTATTTTTATTTTTTGGTTTTTAGGGGAGCGTTAAGAAAAAAAGGCGGGCGTTGGGCGGGTCAGGAAACGGTGACGGAAAAGTAGAAGAGAAATACAAATACTGTACGTAGTTGAAATTTAGAAAGCACACACGTCGGCTCGGCGTCAACGTCGGTTTTGATTTTTATTACCACTCGCTTTGATTTTTGTAGGTGCTATTTTCCAAGTATTTCTAGATGTAGTCATCTACTCATCCACTTCGTATATTGCTCTTTCAAATTCGATAACTTGGTTAAGAATAATCAACTTGTGTTTTTTTTAATTATTTCTAACTAAATAATTTCATAAGTTTAATGAAGTAATGCAAAATTATTTCAATATTTCATATAACAAAGACATTTCATATAGGTGATAGGATTGTGAACCATTTGATTTTGGAGTCAATTTGTCAATGATTCAATTTACTTGGTTTCTTGTTTATTTTGAACGCTGCATATAACAAATGTGATCCACCATTTACTCAGAATGCTACATCTAGTATAAATTAATAACTTCACTGTCAAATGTAATGAATAATTAAGACTTTTGTGGAAAATAATGATAAAGAAGTTATGAAATTGTGAGAAAATACTTCATCTATTTTAAATAATTTGATATATTTTGACTTTTATACTATTTATAAACTTTATTTTGGCTAATATATGAAGAAAAAAAAATGTTAGTGAGTGAGATATTGGATTTTCTTTAGTGTATACTTTGATGAGTTAGACATTGTTTTGTTTTTAGAGGACATTAGATAATTCTCGTGCGATGCAAGTGTGATTTGATGATAAATTAATTTTGTTAAATATTATAATCATAATAATATTTTTTATCTATTGGTGAAAACTTATGAGTTCTTTTTAGAATTACATATAATACATTATATTTTTTAAGATAAAATAGAAAATTTAATTGTGATAAGACTTTTTATCATATTAAATGAATAAATTATTATAGAAAAAGGTAGAGAGAAAATCATGAAATGAAGTGAGAGCAATAAAGGCAATTCAAAATAATTTAGGAATTTGTATACTCATACAATTTTTTTATATATGATATTTTTTCAATTAATGTTAATGCAAAAGTAAATGATATCATCTATAAAAAAAAAAAAAAAAAGACAGGACATTTTCTTATAACAAATTGACTTATGTCTAGTGTATATGATATCATTAAAAATTTTACTTTAATAATAGTTATAAATACAAATAGATAGATAGAGATATGACATAGTTAAGTACCAGCCCAACAAGCATTGAAGTAATTACTAATTACGTGAAAGATGTTTTACTTTATAGGTTCAAGCCACTAGGATTATTTCCAAAGTTGCAACCCATTACTAGTCGTACCCATTTTCATAACACAACCAACTAAGCCATTGAACCCTCATAACTTTTAATAGTTAGTTGGGTTCGTTAGCTGTTTTTATTGGATTTTTAGTTTGGTTGTTTGACTAATTATTTGGTTGATAAGATGTTTGATAAAACTAGCTTTTAGCTAGTTATGAATTTGCAAATGATCTATAACCTTTTCTTATTAACTATTTTCTATTATTATATTTTTTATTTGTTATTTATAATACATTATAAATTATATAATAAATTTATAAATTATTAATAGAAAAAAAGCCAACATGTGCAAAGCAAACATTTGATTTTGGCTTAAAATTTGGGTTTTCAACCAATGGAAAAAGATATTTTGACTATGTGACCAAATCAAAAAGCGAAAAGTCATTCAAAAAGACAATAAAAAAATCATTTATCAAATACGACAATTATCTGTTTTGTGTGACTTCAATCAATTTCTAATTTGACATTTATATCACTTCAAAAATTATAGTATTTCATATCTCCCAAGTTATTCCCTTCATCATTAAAGACTTTCCTACTTTTTTTTTTGGTTCTTTTAATACTCTTATCTCTCTATTTTTTTTTTGTTTGTTTTTGGCAAATAATACCCGTAACTCTTATTTAAACATGTCCCTTACTTTGATAAACTTCGTATGTCTTTCTACTTTAATTTGTAAATAACACCCCGTCAAAATTCTGCCCCATTTCGTTCTACAATCCTTAGTCAAATTCAATCAAAATCAAAACCATGTTAAAAGTTTTAAACCACATTCTTGTTTTTCCAATACTAGTGGGCATGGCAGAGCGCGTGCGTTGCGAGCGAAGTTGAAAGAAATTAATGTTCTGTTGTCAGCTTGTCATACTAGTTTTGGTTTAGCTAGAATTAGCAAATGATATACTTCGTAACAGATTAGCAAAGTAATTTGTGGGAATGTGTGACAGTGAGTTACGAGCGAAAAAATATATATGGCATCAAAAGTTTGAACTTATAAATATTTGCTGGTACTAGTGTACTACAAGTTAAATTTAGGAGCAAAAAAATAAGTTGCACACGGTGTCGAAAAGAGGAATTATTTTTATTTATAAGCTTTTTTTAAAAAAAATTTAAAAAATAATCCACCTTTGAAAGTAATTTAAAAAATAAGCTAATTTTGCTTCGGAATGAAAACGTTGCCCGAGATTACGTTTTCGCATAAGAAAAATCGTTGCCCCATGCAACGTTTTGCATTAAGCTAGAAATATGAGGGTGAAACTGGATCAGTGAAAAACATTGACCGACATCGTTTTTAAAATATATATATATTTAAAAACTCTGCCTCGGGCAACGTTTTTTACTGACCGAAAACATTGCCTCAGGCAACATTTTCCTCTGCCCCAGTTTCACTCTTCTCTTTTCAGCTTCATGTAAAACGTTGCTTGGGGCAATGATTTTGCTTATGCTAAAACGTTGCCCGAGGCAACGTTTTCACTCTGAAACTAAAATTAGCTTATTTTTGAAATTACTTTTTAAGATAGCTTATTTTAAAAAAAAAAATTTTAAAAAGCTTATAAATAAAAAAAAAATCTGAAAAGAGCCACTTTAATGATATTGTCATGGTCAATCATACAGTATAAAGAGTTAGTCTAAGCCAGGAATTTTTTTATTTTCAAGCTTTTTTTAAAAAAAAATTCGAAAAATAAGCTAGCTTATAAACTAATTCAAAAAATAAGCTGATTTAGCTTTGGATTAAAAACGCTGCATAGGGTAGCGTTTTACCTAATGCAAAATCTCTGCACAGGCGGTGTTTTAGGTAAAATAAAAATGTTGCCTTGGGCAACGTTTTTTTTTTAGAATATTTTCAGGAATCTGGTTAGTAAGCCAGTCAAAATCGCTGCCTCGAGCAGTGATTTTCCTAAGGCCCAATTTTTTTTTTTAGTTTTTTTTTTAGAAAAACACTGCCCTGTACAGCGTTTTCATGATCCAAAATTTCTATCCAAATCCAGCCCCATGCAAAACGCTGCTCTAGGTAACGTTTTTTTATTAGGTATAACGCTACCCAAGGCAACGTTTTTAGTTTAACCCTAAATTCGGCTTATTTTATAAAATAGTTTGAACAGGAGCTTATTTTTCAATTTTTTTAAAAAAAATTGGCTTAAAAATAAAAATAAAAATTCTAAAGCCAGTGCATTTTACTACATCATATCTACTGCCCATCTTCCAGATTTTCACTAAATATATGTTCGAACGCTCACAACATGTCATCACCACCTGCGAAATTTGAACCTTTGCTCCAAGTTAAATAGGGAATTAAGAATGAACAAATTCTCAGGAACTCATAAAAAACACAAACCCAGATCTTAAAGCTATAACGGGGGGAAAACGGCTATGGAGGATTATCACATCAAGGTGTCAAAGATCAAATAAGCAATTTAAAGATTGAGATACGCAATGTAACTATCTTTGAAGAAATTTACAGGTAAGGTCTAAATGTCAGTATGTACATTACAGAAATAGTAGAAGTTAATCCAAGATTGCAGGTTATGGAAAACATGTAAAAGCTTTAAGATGAAGAACTCAATACCCAGATATCAGGCCCCTGAAATCCTAGCATCAGGCAGAAAGCACCCACCATTTGGATACTAGTCCCCGGAAATCCCGGCAACAGGTAAGAGAGCCTGGATGGGAGCCATGAGAAAATTCGTAAACAGGCCACCATTCAAATGCCAAAACCAGTCACCATAGGATGTAAGCAGTGAAAATCTTGAAGACAAGAGAAATGATCCACTAATAATCTGCACATGTTTAAGAGAAAGATAGACAAATGGAGAATTAGTCATCCATCAGTGAGGACTATATATTGAGAACAATGGATGCAGTAATACAGGTAAATACCCAATCAGAATGACAGAGAACCATGGAAATGACATACAATCTTAATTAGATGATTACATAAAAGACGACATTAATTGATGGACAAAAACAATTCCACCTGGTAAGATACTCGTCTAGCATGTTGGGGGACAAAAGGAAGTTAAGTAGATGCATTCAAAGCAAGCTGACACGTTGTGGAGAGCTGAGTGATGTAGCTTAGCTTCTTCCTAAACATATTTAAGATAAGCTAGTTTGCTTGATACCTATTTTCTAATTTTTGTTTTTCGTACATTCAAGGAATAGTAATTCGAAGGACAGACAAATAAAGCTGATAAAAATAAGGATGGTTTGCAAGATTGGAGATACAGATCTGAAAATGACGAAATTAACCTATCATAGCTAGATATCGAACATTGCAGCGTATTTGTTGCAACTTACAAACATTATAGCTAATTTGTAATAAAATGCCAACCTGAAGAATTCCAGGATATGTGCAAAAAGACATGCATAAGACTAAAGTTAGCCAATACTCACGTCAAGTTTCTAAACATGTGTGAAGTTCTGAAAAGTGCTAACATGATTTGCCATAGTCGTTCTTCTCCAAATGCTACATTCAATAGCCTAGTAACTTTGAACTTGTTGGATATTCGGATGCCGATTTTGCAGGTTATAAAGTGGATAGAAAGAGCACTTCTGGATGTTGCCAATTCCTAGGATCATCTCTTATTAGTTGGCACTCGAAGAAGCAAAATCCTGTAGCCTTATCCACAGCCGAGGCCAAATACATAGCCGCCGGTGCATGTTGTGCTCAACTTATTTGGATATCCCAACAACTTCGAGACCTTGGACTTGACTTCAAAGGCATTCCAATCAAATGTGATAATACAAGTGCCATTTTCATAACAAAGAATCCGGTGCAAGACTCACGAACTAAGCACATCGATGCTCCACATCATTTTATTCGTGATCATGTTGAAAAAAGTGACGTTAATATTTCATTTATTTCTACTGAGTTTCAACTTGCTATATTTTTACTAAGCCCTTAAGAGAAGAGCGTTTTAATTTCATTCGATTCGAGCTTGGTATGCTAATAAAGAGGCATCGGTTTAGGGGGAGCTAAGGTATGTATACTCTATACTAATTGTTGTCATGCGTATCTAACCTGTTGCATTGTTTGGTTTACGTGATTTATCATGCATGTTTATATTTTTTTGTTCGTTTAAATAAGGGTGTTTTAATTAAACATTCCTTGACTAAAACATTATCATATCGAAAATGGAACAATTGGTATGATGATTAATTATAACACTTGTTTTAATTTTTTTTAATAAAAATCTGTTTTGTTAAATGCTTGTACGTATTTCATTATGCTAGGAATCTTCATTAAGTCTTTTTGCATTTCCTCTCCTTAAATGTCGTGCCTCACCCTTAGCCCATACCCTGAACCGTCACTTCAAAACCTTCTAGCTTTTTCATCTTTTCAATCGTCACTTCCTCCCCTTTAAATAACCCGTTTGCCTCCTTTCACTTCACCACTGTACCCATTTACTCCTCTTCGACATTTCTTCACTCCCTCAACAAAACCTCTCAAATTTCAATGGCTCCCAAGCGCAAACATGTTGCATCCAAAAAACCAGCCCCCAAGAAAACATGAACTCTCCCTTCTAGGTCGGCAAATGTACCCATACCCACCATGGAGTATTCTATACCCTCTGCATCCCCTACTCCTCCTTCATCTCCTCAATTGGAGCTTCACATTCGAGCCCTTTGAAAATCCCAGAACCAGTGGCTCCCTCTCCAAAGGTTGTCGAAGTCGAGTGCTCCTCTCCTCCTCCACCACCTCCTGTTGCCGAGCCCCCAATTCCCGAGGAACCCCTCGTTCTTTCTCCTCCCAGACCCGAGGTACCAATATTATTCAAACCCCTTTTGGTTCATTTCCTTAGTCTTGGTTTAGGTCTTATCAATTAGCTGGTGTGTGGCAAGATGGTTTTCGCAATAGGCGTTTGTGTGTTTGTGAATTGGTTGACCCTACTCTTCTAAGGTCTTCTAAATTAGGTGGTGTTTATCTGTTTTTGGGAACTTCTTTGGCCAGGATGTTGAATGTAGGTGATAGATTTTACCTTTGCCTTACTCGATTATTCTATTTGAACATGCAATCTAAGCATGAAAAAGGTGTCCTAACCTTGAGCACGATTGTCAAGGGTATCCCTATTTCTTTGAATCCTGACATTCTGTCCAAAATCTTAAAAGTCCCGAACGAGGATTGGTCTAATTCCCAGCCTGATTATTTTGAGTGTGTCTCCCAGGACAAACAGACCTTGTTTCTCCCAAATCCTCCTACCTCAAAACAGTTAACCTATAGTGTCTTGTAAGTAGAGGCCAAAATTGTTTATGAGTTGGTTGTTAGGTGTGTTGTCCCTAGAACCAACTCTCGTGAACTTCTCACTGATCAATACTTGGCCCTGCTGTTTTTGGTTATGAATAGTTTTGACATCAACCTGCCCATCACCATCCTTTCCCATATGAATCATGTCATCTCATCCTCTCATGCGAATCCCCTGCCTTATGCCAATTTGCTTCCCCTGATTTTTGCTCACTTCAAAATCCCTGTGCACGATGAAGAGTATGAAAGTTGTGCACAATCTCGAATGACCCTTGAATCCTTCAACCGAATTGGGATTTATGCATCTAAGGATGGGTCATGGAAGCTCAGGGAAGATTTGTCTCCTGAGACATTGGCAAATTTGCCCCCAGTCAAAGGCATCTCCAAGCTCCCGAGTTCCTCTCTTGCGGATGTGTCTTCTAGGCTCGATAATTTAGAATTCGAGTTGGATTGTGTTCGGCATAATCTTGTGGATTTTCATGCCAGGATGGATGATAGGTTTGATGCATTACTTGCTGCTGTCCACTCTTCTCAATCAACCAAGAAGAAATGAATTCTGTTTTAGCCATTTATGTACTTATTTTTAATTCATGTGTTAAACTCTTTAATTGTTGTTATATTCTGGTTTGTAATGGATAATTTCTAATTTCATTTCTATGAATTGTTGTTTGTGTTTTACATAGTTATTTTAAATTGGTATTTTTCAATCCTTATATTTGATCCTACATAAGTACTCACCCTTTATGAAAGTCAAAAAGGGGGAGAACATGTTTATTTTTATTGCTTATGCATATTGTTGTGCGTGTATGTTTTAATCTATTATACATATGTTTTGACTTCCATCAAGGGGGAGATTGAAAGCTCCACATTGATGTATCTAGTCTTATTTATATATGTATATATGATGGAAGTCAAAAAGCCTACGTGAACAAATGTATCAATAGTATAATGCATGTACTCGTATATACCATGCATGTGTACGTATGTTGTTGATGTTAACCCTATACACCCTATACACGTTCCTATGCTTATGTTTCGATTTTGTACTCCTACCGTTTTTATCTAATAAGTTTGTTGTTAGTGGATTATGTTTAAATAATTTTCAGGTATAACAATTCAAATTTAAATTGGTTCCTTAATTCAAGGAGTTTGTTATGCCATGGACTTTGAAGCATTTGAATAAATTCAAAACTCTATCAAGATAAGTTTGAATAAATTGGTCTTCCTAAGTTTATGGAGTTGAATCAAAGATATGCTGAGTTGAACAAGTTGTTGGACGTGCCTATATGGAAGACCTTCAGCCAACAATAACTCCTCAACTGAAATTCAAATAATAAGGACGTTCTGTTACATTTCAAAACGTCAAACTGGTCTTCAAGAGCGAAAAATGTGGAACTGCTTTGAAATGGTCAGTCAAGACCCTGAAGCAACGGTATTTTGAATAAATCAGTTATGAAGCTTATCCGTTGCACATATGACTCTATAAATAGAGTGAATCTGAAGCATTGAAGACAACAAGAGACTTCCAACGAAATACATATTCAAGCTACAACAAATAACTTTTCTCTCTAGTGCTTACTCTTTATTGTAATTTAGAATTGAGAGAAAAGAATACAAAGTATATCTTGTGAGTGAAAAAGAAATATCAAAACAGAGATATACCTTGAGTAGTAACTATAATACTCAAAGGTTCAGAAAAAGAAAGGAGATTTTTATTTCTAGGAATTGAGACGCTAGAGTATAGCTAGGGAAAGCTACGGTATAGAAGATTGGGTGAAAATCTTCGAAAGTGGCTTTAGGTCTCTAAAGGAGGAAATAAAAGTAGTTAAATCCTAAGGGTAGGAAACCCTAGGCGGAGATGTAGGCATATTGCCGAACTTCGTAACAAATAATCGTCCCCTTTACTTTTGCATTTACATATTCATTTTGCTTTATGTTTTTTATACATTTCGCAGAAGCCTAATCAAGTCAAAAGCCTAAAAACCTTTTCAAAGCCCTTGAAACCTGTTTTATTATTTTTCGCATCTCAAAACCCGTTTTAAAGCCTTGAAAACCTAAATTCGAAAAACGACCACTCTATTTACCCCCATCTAGATATATTGATCATATCCTATCTCCTATTGATTCTTCAAGCTAGAAACAATATATAGTTTTAGTAAAATAGCGAAAATGAACAAAAAACAAGTAAATATGCATCCTTTAATATGAAGAAACAAGAAGCATAACATCATTTCTCATACGTGATTGCAAGCATTGCGGGGAACCGGCGCTTCAGGTGCTCCTTGCTCCTCTCATAAGTCATAATCCGGCACTTTTTTGGGAAATTCTACGTCATGGCCTTATAATTATACGAAATGAGGTTATACTATAGTATATTAGATTAATATGTACTAATTATTTTTAAATGGGCTAAGTTGCCCTAAATGACTTTTTAACTCTAATTGTACAATTCCTAACTTATCCTTGTATTAATTTAGTGAATTACTCTACCATCTATGGTTTTCCTCACTGGAAATTTTAATCATCATAAACGGTCAAACACCCTTTTCCCCGCTTTCTCGATTACGCACCCTCGTTATCTTCTCCATCATTTTCATCCATAAATGTCCATCAAAAACATGGTGAAATGAATTAAAACTGTTTGATGTTGGTACTTTAATTAAAATACAAAATCAACTGACACCTTGCAAATGAAAATTATTCGGACATAGCCAGATTATCAATCATCTTTGCAATTTTATACAAAATGATCATTAGGTGTCGAATCGTAGCTCCTGCCGTCATCCTCACTGATCCAAGAAAAGTGAACAAAGCCACACCGTTGTGTGCACTTGTAATATGGTTTTCTTGGACTGCACTTTGAATTTGAAAATCTCAACTCTGTGTTTTAATTTGGAGGATAACAATAGCAAGTCCTTATTTTGACCAATGACACTTCAAACTTTCTTCGATGGCATACATTCAATTTGCATCATAACGGTCATTCATCTTCTTAATTTAATCTAATTTGTGGGAGGAAGCTGCTGTGTAAAAGGGGCCAAGGGTGTTGAAAAAGCTGGGAACAGGCAGGGGATTTTTTGATGGAATTATGTAAGCCAAGGCTAGGTTAGTAAATGTGTAATTGGAGTTATAAAAGTAGTGAGTCACTTTTAATCCTTTTCTTTTTACTTGAAATCTATCTATCTATAACTATTACTAAAACAAAATTTCTGATAATATCATATTAACACGTGTCACGTAATTATTTAAAAATTTTCCATCTTTTTTAAATAATATGCCATCAATCTACTTCTTTTTTCCTACTTTACATTAATATTATATTAAAAATATTATACATACAAAATTGTGTGACTATAAAACTACTTTTATTTATTCCTTTTATTTCATGTTACATCTCTATCTTTCTCTATAATAATTTTTTCATTTAATATGATAAAAATTATTATCTCAATTAAATTTATACGACAATTCTATAAAACTTATAAATTTTCACCAATAAATGAAAATATTTTTATAATTGAAATATTTGACAAAAGTAACTTATTATCAAATTGTGCATCATACAAGACTTACCTAGTACTTCCTAAAACACACTTGCTAAAGTATTTTATTTTAATTATTAACAACTCTAATTATACATAAATAAAAAAATTATAAAAAGTACATAACTTAAAATTATATATTGATGCGAATCTAAGAAAATTACATATATAATATTTTTCTAAGGAGTTCTAAGGAGATCAAAATAAAACTTACAAATAGTGTGAAATATATGTACTAATTCTAAATTATAAAGTTATTTTTATATAATTAACTATTCTTGGTTGAAAACTGTGTATTTTAAAGACCATAATGCAGAATTTCCCTACTTTTTTTCATTCGCTAAAAACATAATCAACATGAAACCCACTTTAAAATAGCACTAATCCCTTGATAATTCAATTAAGGGCAACTAAAACAGAATTATCCTTCTCCCTCGTTCGACCCCAATCCAGTTAGAAACCAAAAAAACATATCCATGAAAATTTGAATGGAGTCATTTGCATTGACCCATCATCTTCAAGAAAAAAATCGAGAAAAATTAAGTGAAAATCGCGAAATTGGTATCAAAAAATGAGGAGAGAGAACAGCGATTGAGCTTACAGTAGGAGCAATAGTAACTCGAAGAAAGAATACCCATTAGTATTAGGAGACGAAGAAAGATTTGTTTGAATAATCATATCTCATATTTCCAGAATTAGGGTTCCACATTTGAGAGATGGAGGGATTGAAATTGATCGAGACAGATAAATCTGTTGGAAGGTTTGAAGAAGAGCAATGGTGAAGAGGGAATTCATGGTAATAAAAATGGAAAACGCTGATTTCACTGCTCCTAAGCTACAGTAGAATTCAGCGTTTTCCCACTCATAGCACTATTAATAGTTACAGTAGAGGATTTCTCCCTTTTGAAGGGGGGTTTGATAGTAAGACTGGAAATCACATCACCACTACCAAACAGATAGCGGAAGTGACCAAAGTTGACAGAAAAGTTGAACGAGATAACTTCAAAAATATGTGACCAGTGAATTCATATTTATGAAAGGTGTATGGTAAATGATTTATCGAATAACTTAATTAACTCAAGCTTAGTAGTTAAATATCAAACCACATACAAATTATCGTTTAGAATTTTCACAGCTTTCATATTGAAATATGTGACCACTTTAACCTCCGTCTAAAAGTTGCAGATGAATTCTCACCAAAACACTTCAGCGAGGATTGATGGCAATGTATTTCATTCTCTAACATAAGGGCTAAAAGGGGGTCCATATGTTCAAGTAAATGGGTATATTTTGAGAAGAAAAAGTGACAAACGTAGAAGATCTGAAGCTTCAAGCTTCCTCCATTGATGGAGTTCAGATAAGAGAGAGAAGCGAGGAGAGAAAGCGTAATATTTTCTTAATACTGTAGAAATTATTATTATAGCCTATTTATACTATTAATAACTACGTGATTAACACTAACATACGGAGCGTAATATTTTCTCTTCAAAACAAAAGCATGATATCATTATATTAATTATTATTTTTTTATGTGTTGCTTCGTTTTTTATCCGTTATAACCTTAATGTGACATTAGTATGTGTCCATGTCATAGCACGATATTAATATTTATTTAAAGAGGCTGTAAAAGTTTTATTAATGCTACAGTGACTCTAATTTGATTACTTATATTCGGCTAGAAAATTTATCGATGTAATTTAGTGTATAACGAATTTTAAAATGCAAATATTGTACAAATATTTATAAAGGTAATGTTGTTTTTTCTTTTTTGGAAGCATGCTTTTTTCTTGGGGGATTAAAGTGAACATCCCTAATAAACTATATTTTTTAGTAGAGCTTTATGTAAGACACTAATTGGGTTTACAAGGTGCTCTGGATTGAATAAATTGAGTCTAATTAGGTTATCAGTTTTTGGCTAGAAATTTGATGTACATAAGATGGTGTCCAACAAATTGAAAAACGCAAATATTGCTGAAATAAATATACAAAATATTATCTGACATTGTAAATTTATAAACAAAGTATTTTGTTATCAACTTTTTTTTAGCAGTAAATAAGTTATGGACTAAAAAGAATATTTTGGCACAATATATAAGCATAGATTTGAATTAATATTTTAAGAATTTTTTATGTGAAAGGAAAATCCATATACAACATTCAAGTGATAAATGAATTGGCAAGAGCCCACATAAATGGCAAAATTCACAACCCTTTTATTATAATCAAAAGGGAGAGGGATAAACCTGAGTAAGCTTAATGCAACAATAAAAATGTAAAACAACAAGAATAGTCTTGAATTGATCAAGATGGAAAAGGACTCATGGACTAAACACCATCTTAATGTTGACACATACACCATTTCACAAGGCTTGTCTAATCAAGAATTTGGAAGTCCATACTTGCTAATATGAGTCAATAACCAATTATACAGGCTAACTAGAAACAAATCCTCGTCATTCTTACTGACAAGGAAATTTCCTGCTTAATGACTTCTTGCCACCAAGAAAAACCCAAGGATTAAAACTTATGAAAAACATGCAACGGGAGTACTGGAATATTACCCTATATAATAGCATTACTATTATCAGCAAAAATATCAATATATATAGCCTACACCTACAAGGTGTCCATGGTTCAATATCCAAAGAACATATTGGTTTGTTCATTTAGAAAAGTCACAGTGCATCCAAGGCTACTAATGAAGCATGACACATCCACAAATGAGAATAGAAAATCAGAAACCCATCCTAAAAATAACCAAGCATAATATGTGCATGTATTGATTATAAAAGGAAATCTTTAAAGTATTTCCATGTATGGATTTAAAAAAATCCTAAAAACAATAAAGCATAATATGTGCATGCGTTGATTATAAAAGGAAATCCAAAAGGAACTTACGGGATTATTGTAGAAGGTGTTATTATTATTAATTATTATTAATTATTATTATTTTCTCATTCTTATTTTTTAGAACATTATGTGGTAGTGAATGACTTTTTTAAATGAACAAATTACCAACATGTTCTTTGGATAACCACCAACCTCCATCACCACCACCACCACCACCACAACCACGACGACAACTCAATACAAATCCTGAGAAGTTATGCGCCCCGCGAATGAATCTGGTATGACTGCCAACTAGGAGAGTTCATGAGTTGCAGTACTGAATAAAAATAATCAACATTCATGAACTACTATTCCAATTACAGCAAACAACCTTTATTAATCAACAACAATACCAATCCTTAACAAATTACAGACAATAATTACAAAAAATTAAGCACAATAAAAGATAGAAAAGTTACGTAATCGCGAAACAACATGCCCACTTCCATGCTTTGTAGTGTTTCTTCAATTGATTCCAATCGAACTTTTTCCTCTGTTCAAAATTTTTATTTAAAAAAATAGAAAAAAAAGAAGAAAATTGAATTGAAGAAGGATGGATGAGAATGGAGGAATCGTCACTTAATACACACAATAACTTCAAATAGAAATGTCCCTTATTAATCCAACAAACTCCACAACTCTCTCCATCAACCCAAAATTTTGACCTGACTATTAATCCTAAGTATAAAATTTCTATCCAAAATATTGAAAAAGATGACAATTATATTCAAGTTGAACATTGGCATCATCCAAATTATAGCAAAATATTATTCCGATAAAAATATTCTAATTTCAAATACCCACATAGATTAATCAGATAAAAACTCAAAATTACGAACCCAAATAGAATAAACAACTATTTGATCGAAAATTACAATACTAAATAAAATAGGAGCCAAAAATATTACCAATCAGATCAATAGAATGACCAAATGATGAAACACCAAAATACAACTTATCTATCAAAGAAGAAATTGAGGAGAGAGACTGAAAATATACATAAATATATCTAGCAGATTTTAAGGGACTTTTTTTGAGAGAAGTAGCAGTTAAGAATTAAGATAAAGAAAATGACATTTAAAGGGTAAATACAGTTATGCATATTTATCCTGTCTTCTTCCTTTTTTTTTAACCCGAAACTACTTTGTTTAAATTTTTTTCATCCAAACATACAAGTAATTAGTTACCCGAAGTAAAATTTTTGGATTTTTTATATTTTTTTCCACTCCGAAACATTGAAAAACCTCCGTTTGAATTTTGAATGCTTCACATTCATTGTTTCTCCAAGGTAATAAAATAAATATTTAAAAAAATGGTTGACTTTTGAAATTATCACTTTATCTTTTTTCCCTTGTTTTCCTTCTAAAAACTAATATCTTTAATTTTATAAGCCTAGCTATTATATCCTACTTTGTTAAAATTGCAACTGTAAATTAAATTATTTTTCATACCTCAAGCTTTTTTTTTCTAATTTAATCTCTTTTACACACTTTAGATAAATTTATTAAGATTGTAGTACAAGTTGTACAATGAAAATGATGATAATTGAAAAAATACGATATTAAAATTTGTCTCTAAGTATTAATATATAAATAAAAATATTCGTATAATTAAAATATGTAACAAATTTATTTATTATCAACCTTACCTCTTATAAGACTAACCTAATATATTATTAGGTTGTAGCTAGTAAAACCATTATATTACTACCCAACAAAAAGAGATGTGCGATTCATTGGGAGAGTACCATCCTACATGGGTTTGAGAAAGACAGTCATGAGTCATGAGTCATGGTCACCTGAGTCCCTAACTGAATGAAGGGTCCCCATTTAAGAAAAATAAAAAAAAACAATTTAAATGTTTGACTTTTCCTCGCCACACAACTTTTAGATGGATACCTTAATGACCCCTAATTCTAAGTTTCAAACGTATTTGCATCCGATATTTTTCTTTTGTACGTTGACAAGACAAGTATAGTACTCCCTACTTGCCAAGAATTGCATACAAAACAAGCGACGCGATTAATTATATTTGCTTTTCCAATTAAGGTAAAGGGAAGTTTTCTTCCCCTACATCTCAACATCAATAACAGCAAAGTCTGATCTAAATGATAGGTGGCATTTTGGTTTATATTTACTGACTTTTAAATATATTTATATAGATAATAGTTACATGTACATCCTTTACACCTTTCACCCCAAATTTATTTTTATATCTCTTTTATGTAAAAATAAAAGAATATAACATAAGATTTTTCTAATAAGAAAATTTACTCATTTAACAATACAAATATGACCTCTTTAATTATTTGTGCAATAACACACCTATTTATCTAACGCTACACTCTTGAAAAATATCTAATTTAAGACATCTAAATAATTTGAAATCATAACTATCCGACCCCAAAACTAAGAACACCCTAAAATCCTATAACAAAGACTAGAAAATTAAACTTGCTGAACATTGACATCGAATTTTGAGATTTGACTAGGATTAATTCAAATTTCAAAGGCCAACATATTAAGTAAATTTCTTTTCACTTGCTTAAAAGGAACATCAATTGCTAAGGAAAGATCTTGTACGCAGCATGCAGTCTCATATATTCATACTTTTTTACCCTGAGGTCGCCTAACATAAATTCACTCAATTGTTGTTTTAATAATAATAAATAAAAAAAAGGTGTAGTGGCCTAGTGGAGTATGAGTTTGAGGATTCATCGGGTGCATCAAAGCAAGCTGCGCGCTCAAACTATGGTTAATCTTGAGATTCTCCACATAGTTGATGAAAACACACTAGTATAAAACTATTGGTCACGAACTCACGAAGCATTAAAAATACCAGAATTCCGTCTGTACTTTTTATTTTAATTTAATTTTTAAGTGCCCTTTGAACCCAAAAAATATATACTAACTCTGGTTAGTATAAGTTGCAACAAATACATAAATTACGGACTTTTAGGCGAAATTTGATAATGATGTTTAGGAAATATGCATATATAAAGTAAAGAGAGAATATAAATAATTAAAAGTGGTGTCGGGTTTAAAAAAATAATATAAAAAAAAATATAAAAATATTACATCATATGACATCAAAAAATGACAAATATTGCAACTTTGTCAATTTATTTCCTCAAAACAAAAGTACCAGAGTTCCTATTTATGGGGAAGTAAACGTGCAGGCATGTCATAGGGACTTCAACCCCTCTACAAATATATTCCTTGAATAAAAATTTTGATTTCTTTGATGATGATGCCTTTAGGCCCTGTAGGAGCATTGCGCAGTTGGTCATATAGACATAGGTTTTGAGAATAGTAAAACATAATTATTAATCTTGATTGTGATACTTAATATTTAAATCGGACCGTACATGATATGATATTTAAGGTTTATGATTCATCCCTCCTAGACAAGGGGGGCAAGTGTTGCGCATTTCCTTGCACCAAATCTATTGCCTTGTTGGTAAAGGCTGGTCCATTCAATCAGTATTAGCTTAATCACCACTTGCTAATCAAGTTGTCCTTTCAAAATAGTATCCCATACTTGCAACCCTAGCTAGTCGCATCATGGTGTAAGGAAAGTTTATTATATTTATTTATTTATGTTACTATATGTTCAATCAATTATCTTAATTAACATTACTCCATATCTATAGCTGAATTTTTTGTTTGAGCGAGTAATTGTTACCAATTACGGAGTATAATAGCAAACTAGGAATTATTGTTTTACATTGCTTGTTGAACTCAACGAAATATTCACAAGGATTTACGAGCCAACGTAACGGAAACTCGACCATAATTGGCGTTGTTTGCGTACACTTGCACAATTGCAATTTTGACAACAATTCCTACATGCCCAACACTCAGTCGACACTCGACCGTGCCAGCGCAATAAAACACATGTGCCGCCGATGAGCGCAGGACTGAAGGACGACCTAGGAAGCGAGGAAGGAAGAGTGTAGAACTTTTTCCAATTCTACTAAACAGTAACTGGGCTAGATATGTCATATATGTACTCCGTACTGGACAAGGGAGACGTAGGAAGATTGGACCTATATAGCAAGTAGACTTTGCGTGGGGGGTGAGGTGGGGGCCACTAGTAGGTGTGTACAGTTAAGATGACAATACCACTTGAGCCGAAATGTGAGAAATGAGGTTTAAAGCGTCGTCATTTCCAATATTAGGAAAAATATGGTTTTGAATCCACCCAAGGAATGAAAAGATATACGGAGTACGCCTTATGGAGGTCTCACTGGAGAGCACCTTACGCTATCTTAAACCTTATTTGGCTACTTTGCCTGGGTTCTTTGTGTTATGGCCATATATATTACTTGTGAAGTTGTGCCTTTCTACTATTTTTTTGCCCCCACAACTACCAAATCCAAAGCCTTGGTTTGAATTGATACTTGCGTTATTCATATTTAATTTCTTTCATTTTGGTTGTCGGCAACTGGGATGACCAAGTACACACCATGGTGTATCAGGGTACCTTTAATGGTGAAAAAAAAAAGTCCCTTATGATGAATAATAAATGGTTCATTTACAAATCATTACACAACAATTCGGCCAGCTGAACAATTGCACAAACCATTCATGAAAGTGGACGTGGGGCCAGTAGCACAGTCAGCATACAAGGACCAATCCCAATTTGACACGTGTTACTGTCAGATTCATTAAAACGTTATAATTTTGTAACATATATATCTTCAAAATTAAAATTCAAAAAAAAAAAAATCTACCAACGGTCTTATTTTTTTCTCTATAAATATAGACCCATTTTCATATACTTTTTCCAACTTCAAAAAATCATTTTTTCCTCCTAAATTCGTAATCTCCTTTCTAAATTCCTGTTTTATTTTTTTCAAAGCCCAAATTTTCCTAAAACAAATTTTCTATGGATGCCAACACTAATCGCAATGCAAAGCAAAAAAAAAAATATTCAACTCAAAATATGATCTTGATTTCAACTAATTTCCCCTCAAACCCACCAAACTATTCACAAAAACCCTCAAATTAATTATATTAATTATAATTAATTAAATCTTGTATGCTACAATTACTTACAATTATTAGAATGACATTATTAATCATGTTAATAAAACTTGATTACGTTAATCATAATTAATTAGGAATTATATGAGATTAATAATTTCTAATCATGATAATTAAATTATATTTAAATAGATAAAATAAGGTAGAATTGGGAGTATTGATAATAAACATTTTTTTATTTGGTTTATTATTAAGAGTGAAATTGATAAATAATTTATTATGATACGTAAGTGTGAAAAAATAGGTAATAGTCATTCATAAACTTTTTTAGTTGTTAGGATGATATTCTTAAATTTAAGGAACCAATCTATCTGCTATCCCAAGCAACGTGCCTGTAGTTTGGCTCTTCGTGACAATCTTTGGTCAGTCCTTTGGACTCACGCTCTTTCTACTCGGAGTATGTAAGCACTCTATGGGGCCCTTGTGTAGTACTCCGTATTGCTTTTACGCCTTTAAGTGTCTGCCACCAATCAGCGTAGTTGAAAAATTAATTTGTAGATTTTGCACACACACCACGTATGAAGTCCTATCTATGTTTTTCTTAATTTTAAACATATTGAAAATTTTATGAAATCGTATCATTTCAATTACAACTTGAGGAAACAATTAATTGTTTAAAATCAAAACTCTTCACTCAACAAACATTATTTTCTATTTTTACAACAAGTAAAGTGTTGATTTTCCACTATTTGGATTGATGAGTTTCAATTGTGATTTTTATCATCCGAATCACCTTATATTCAACAATTCCATATTAACATTTCACCAGGGTTGAATATTGATGAGAAAAATAGTATATGGTATTAAGTATTTTAAATTGGTAAGTAGTTTGAATTACTATCTTATTAGCATAATTTGATGTCTTTTATTAGTTTTACCTATGAAAGAAATAATTTTAGATTGAATGATAAATAATAACACGGTAGCCGGATAGATACTCATAAGTTGTGATTTGGAGGGTTTCTTTAAAGTGTTGGTTCAAGATGGTTTTCAAGCAAAAGATCTTGAATTCATATAATAGAACCCTATTTAACCATAAAAAGTACAAAAACCCTTATATAACCAGGGTTATTAGACTAATAAAAATTCTAAAAGATAAATAATATCAAACTAATAAAAGATATTAAATTTTAATTACAATAATAAAAAATAATAATTAAAACTACTTAAGAATTCTAGTACCTAAAATTGTATACTCTTTTGCACATCAATTATGTATATCACCTTTCCAAAATTTACATTATGCTACATAGCAATGTGACGCAACATATAGGGAAGGTATCCTAATTAAATTTATTTGTATTGCATATCCTACGGTGATTACCAAATTTATGAAATTATTTATGTTGGGGATATTCCAATCATGAGTGTGTTCAAAATACGTATCATAGGTACAAATATAAAAGGTGGCACAATCAAAACGCACCCTACCCTACTCTATGAGTGGTCTCATGAAATGATGGAATCAAAAGCTAGAGATGGACCAAAAGCTATAACTCAGTACAATACCACTTCATATTTGGCAGTCAATCATCAGAATAAGCCAGCTACACGGCTACACTCACTCCATTTATACTGACCACTCCTTACCTAAATGAGTTTTGCTTAATGCCTAGATTATTTGATTCTTACACAAAACATGCACGCAAATTTCTAACTGATTCGATTTAAGCAAATGCCTGGAAAGGTTTATCCCGGCCCGAAGTACTATAATATGGGTATTGTTGCTTAATATACCCTTTTCTTGCTTGAATCGAGGTTGATTTTGGATTAAAGAACTGCCTCTTGTAATGAAGGCTGGGAATTAGGCCAATTGCAAGGTATTCTTTAATGTTAGTAGTAGAAAGATGGAGTTCTCGGTGGCCGGGATACTGTCGTTGTTTTGTAAGATGACTAAGAATAAACATAACTGAAATTAGATTATCATGTATGTAGACTACATCTGTGATGTTTAATGCTTCTTTCGTTTATTAAATTATTAAATATTGTAATAAATAGAGTTTTACACATTAAACGCACAACTTTAAGATAAATAACATTAAAATATAAAAAATGTGGAGAAAAAGATAGATGCGGCCGGTAAGCAATGTCATGCCACTCCGTAAGAAATAATGGAACGATGGAAGCTTGCTATAACCATGAGAGCGCGTGAGTGTGCGTGAAGAAAACGTGAGTTGGAAAGCACGTTACAACAAGTAGCAAGAAGCAGCAGCTAAGCTTGAAGATACGGAGTAAATAAGATTAAAGTAAGAAAAAAGGAGAAAAAATAAATACGAGGTACGCGAGAGAGAAAGACGGCAATAGCCACCAATAGGGCATTGGACGCTTGGGGAACAAAAGAGGCAATTTTGTGGACCTTTCCCGTACTCTTGGATTGGACTTTTCTGGAAAATTTTCTCCTTTTTCTTACAATTATTCTCTTTTCCTTTTTCTCATACTTCCGTCCCCCTTCCTTCATAGCAACACCAATGGTTGCCGGCTTTATTTTGGTTACTCCGTATTCATTATTATCTATAACCAAATCTCATTATCATTTCTGAATGGTTGTCCATTATTTTTTACTCTATCTCCTTCATTTTTACTACCCACTACTCTATCTCTCACTGTATATGATAACTTTTTTTATTTTTTTTAATTGAAGCTTCTGCATGTAACAATGCCAAACAAGAATCAGTTTTGTATTTGAGTCATGGCTATGACCAAGTTATCACATTCTCATTCCTTAAAATCTTTTCTCTCTCTCTCTCTTTTTTAATTCTCTCTTCTTATACCATTTTAAATGGTCAACCATTAGTTATGCTCTAATTAGGGGTTGCACAAATTGACCCGACCTGAAAACCCGATCTCAAAAATAGTGGGTAATAATTGAGATTTTCGACACGAAAACTTAAATGGATTGACACGAACGCAATTCGAAATTAAACGGGTTAGGTTAAAGTTAAAAATTCCAACCCGAAAATGACCCACATAACTCGAAATTATTTTCGGGTCAAAATCTAGTTGGGTCAACTCAAACCAACCTTATAACCAAAATATATTGAGTACTACCAAACTATATTAAGTCACCTACTCTCTCCAAATCTCAAGTACAAATTAAAACCCTCAAAGACAATTAAACTACTGCTTGTCAACTTGTTAGTCATTTTATCTCAACTCTAAAAGTTATTTTTTGTTCAACCACTCTATTGAATAACCGCATCTCAGGAGTGGCAAAAAATGACCAACTCGACCCGAAAATAGCGGGTATGGTCGATATTTTTTACCCAAAAACTTAAATGGGTTGACACGAACCCAACCCGAAATTAAATGGGTTAGGTTAAAGTTGGGGTTTTCAACACGAAAACTTAAATGGATCGGGTTTGGATTGAAGGATAGCTAATCCGAAAGTAGGTGATCTGAACAAGAATCCGATCCGACCTGATCCGTTTGCCACCCCTAGCTCTAATGCGCCATCATACATTCATACCTCACCAATTCTTTTTTTTTCTTTCATTTTCATATATGTTATCTTTCTACTCCTTACCACCTAACCAATTCACCAGAGTGTACCAAGGCATGTTATTGATTAATTACTTATTTCTAATTATGGATACTTTCAAATCTATCTATTACTATTATTAAAGCAAAACTTATGCTGACATTATAATTAACACGTGTCAAACTATTATAAAAAAATTTCACTTCTTTTTTTAATGATGATGTAATCTACTTTTTTTTCCTACTTTACATTAATATTAGATTGAAAAATGTTATACATAGAAAATTATGTGACTATATAAATTTCTAAATCATTTAAAACTACATTTATTTCTTTCTTTTATTTCATGTTTCTTCTCTATATTTTTTCTATAATAATTTTTTCATTTAATATGATAAAAAGTATTATCCCAATTAAATTTTTTACGATAATTTTATAAAACTTATAAGTTTTCACCAATAAATGAAAATATTATTATAATTAAAATATTTAACAAATGTAAATTTATTATCAAATCATGCATTGCATGTGCATGGGACTTACCTAGTTATATTTAATTGACTATTCATATGAAATAGATAAAATCGATTATCAATCGAAAACTTAAATATACATCGTAGTATCTTTAAATTATGAAAAAAATATGGGTAAATCTAATTAATTAAAAATGATCTAGTAGTAATTTATTAACACATCAATAAATGAATCATATTATGAAATTTTTTTCAATAAGAACCTAATAAGATAAATATTATATTTTTTATAAGATATGAAGTATTTTGTAAATTATGGTAGAATTTATTTTAAATAGTGTTGTATGTCCATGAAAACAAAAATGTAATAGTTCTTATGTATCCTAAAATTCATACTACTTCCGTCTCCTAAAGATTGCTCCATTTCTATTTATAGAGTCAAAATTTAAAAATTTTGACCATAAATGTTCATCATGTTATAAGAAATAATATATTCAAGTAGGATCTTGTTGGATGCATCTCAATGTAAATTTTTAGAATATCAAGTTTTTATAATTTTTACCTTACAGATTTGGAGATAAAAAGGTTTAAAGTCGTGTCTTTAAAACCGCAAAAAGTCAAATTGGGCAATCTTTAAGACGGAGGGAGTATAAAATAAAACTCTAAATTGTTTTTGTGACATATTGCGTGGCACATATCCGATTGGTTGGATCATACGCTGTGCACTTATCGATGGTTTGTGCCGTCAAGTGTCACTTTCTCAAGTAAGGCTACATGATCTAATTTTATAGAGTAGATAAATGATTTGTCATAGTTGCATGATGGAAATACCCGAGCATAATTTATTTATTTTTATAAATAATTAACCCAAACTCTCTCTATTTCAATTTGATTATATCTATGCAAATTTCTAAGCCATTTTATGTAAGTCGTATTTAAACACTAAAATATGATTGTCACATTAATTATCTTTTTAGGGAAAATAAGCAACTGTGATACCAAAGATAACCTACTCGTTGCAGTCTTTTGGTTTCGGAACACATAACACTTAACGGTAGAAGTAAATATTAGGTTAAGGTTTCTTCATTCCTTGGTTGGTTTAGTTAATTAGGTTTAATGTCGAGCTTATTTAGTTTGTTGTTTGTGTTTAGTTTGTTAATTTTGTTTGGACATTAGAGGATTGCTATTTGGAATGATTGGTTATAGTAGTTTGTAGAGTTCAATTGAAAAGGTTTCAATTAGTTTTGTAAGACAAAGGTAGACGGTGGTGGGGATATGAGTACTTCTGTTCTAAAACGAGCTCGAGTTTCGTTGAACTCAGCTCGAGTTCGAAAGCTCGTGAGTTAAGAAACCAAAGTTCGAGCTTTACTCGAACTCGAGCTCGATTCAAGTTTATTTCAAGCTTGAACTCGATTAAAACTCGAGTTCGAACTCATTTTCATCTCGTTCAAAGCTCAATAAGTCTTAGTCCTTATACCCAAATTAGGCTAACAAAAAGGCTAAATTTTTGCTTTAATAAGTTTAATTTTGTTTCAGATAAAAAAATTATATTGGGTTTATATATACTAATTGCTTTAAAGCGTCTATAATTTTTTTTTAATGTGGGACTTTGAGTTTATATATTAAACTCTCTACAACTATTTTTCATTTTAATCTAATGTGTGACTTTTGGTTTATATATCAAACTTTCTTTCATAGCATATTTCTATAAATAAAAATTCGAGCTTCTCACGAGCTTTTTCAAGTCGAACTTTGATTTGCTCAACGTTCGATCTCGAGTTGAGCCTAATCGAGTCAAACTTTAACCGAGTTTTGACCGAGTAGCTCGTAAGTAGCTCAACTAAATCAACACTCCTAGGTGGGGATCTCTCCTTGATGGATCTTCCATTAACGTCAAGAGTGTATAGTGCAGAAGGAATGCATGTATGGTCTTCTCGAGGTTTGATTTTTTGTTATGACTTTGAAAGTCGGAGGCTGATGGGGTTAAATTTTGTTAATTCCAAGTACGGTTGGTTAGCAATGAGATTTGTTCTAATCGCTTTTTTGAATCCACATTTGAAAACTGTTCCCCAAATAAAAAGTCCGGGGGTTCATAACATACTACCGAGTTTGGGTCTCTTCCGTTCAACAAAGAGATTCCGATTGATTACCTGCTTAAGAGGGTACCAAATCACGAAAGCAAATCAAGTTATTTGGGAGCAAGTCACGTTGCTCACAAGATCTTTGCAACAAATTCATGCAGTTTTTCCTTTTCCATTTCGTGCTTAGTCTTGTTCCTACAATACAATTGTTGTGGGAGTTTCAAATCTCAAGAATTTTGCTAAAGAAGTTGTTTGCTCAGTTGGAGTATTGAACAAAATCTGGTAGTTGGCTCAGCCTTTTGAAGCTAGTATCATCGTCAAGGTTAACCGTGATAGAGCGAGTGAAGCCCACATCTTGCTGGGACAGCTATGCTATTTGGCTTAACCTTCTCAGTTAGTGGTTGGTACTTGGTAGCTTCTTCAACTATTGTACTTATAGCTTATATAAATAAGTACCTTGTATTGAGTGTAATAGTCAATATTCCATACAAATCTTCACCAAACCAAAATATTTTAAATATTAGCTGGAAAACATTGAGAAGTTAAAAAAAAAAAAAAATAATCTAAAGGAGTTGAAGAAGTTGAAATTATTTAGTTAATGAAAATATGAAAAGTTGTACAGTATATGTTATGAAGTTATATACTTGGTATCTACCAAATCAGTAATATAACATACCAATTAAAGGTCCTCTTAGGAAGTTGAAAACTTCTCATTTTCCATAATTTCTTGAAAAATGGAACCAAACGCTGTTCACATCTTTCTTTGTTATCCATGTTTTCCATTTTAGGAATGTTATTTTTTTTTTATTCTTCCTACTTTCACTTTATTTATCTTTAGAAAAAAGAAAATTTATCACTATCTTTTCTACTCTTATCACTAGATATCACTTATATAATTTTATAATACTCCGTAGATATATTCAATTTTTTTTTTTTTTTAAAAAAAAAAATGCACTTTCTAAAAACTACTCGTTGTTACAATAGATATATTCAATTGTAAGAGTATTTCACTTCGTTGTTACAATAGATAGAAGAAGAGAATACAGTATATGTTTTGGCGCTTAATAATAAAAGTACTATACAGTTAATAAAAATTTAAAAGAATTGGTTTAGAATATTTAATTACGAGTTACGAGTGCGAGAAGTGAAAAAGATAGAGTGGAAGCTAAGGTTAAGGTTGAAAAAGAAAGGCGAGGTGTATAGGTTGGAATTAGCTAAAGAAGATGAATAATTAATTGGAGGGGGGCGAGTCGGGTACTAATAATGGAAATGGAGTAACTAATCCTTACTCTTGTGTTAGCGCTGTCTGTTTCCATAAGTGGGTAAATGTTAAAGTGACCGGCTACAAAATACACAATTGTAAGAGTGAGAAAGAATGAGACATTAAGACTTTTCGATTTGGTTAACGTCGAAAAAGCAATGTAAAAAAAGGATAGAGACCCTTCATTCAAGTTTCCCCTTCTTTACTCTTTTCATTTATCACAGGAGAGAGAATGTTCAAGAATGACCCCTATACTTTCACATGCTTACTCTAAGATGCCATTTCTATATCTCCTAAACCTTCAAAAAAAAAACACAGAGGTAAATCCACAGTATTCACTTGTTTAAAAGAATATCCCTTTAATTACTACTCCGTATGTATTGTATTGTATTGCTCTTTATATAGTCTGATCATAATTCATAATATTCTGATGACTTTATCACTTCGTTTTATGGTAAAGGTCTGCCCTATGACTTTCATGATATCAAATTTTAATAGGAATTCCTTGCTGCTGGAAATGTCTTGGAGATTATGTAATTAAACTGAATTTAACTGTAATACGTGTTAACTTAATAGAGTTTTTATTTTTTATACCTACTATAAAAAATAATAGTATGTAATAGAACTTAAAAGTAGCATTATATTTGTATGGAAAATATCCATATAAACTATGATCCAAAAATAAAAACGGAGCATAAGTGCGTAATCAACTATCTACCATCTTTTACATATAGTATAAAACTATCCGCTACCTACCTATACATTGATGTAATTATAAGAATTGGGGAAAAAGGATAAAAAAAAAAAATTCAACCTTTGCAAATACAAAAAAATCTTCCTATCTAAGTCCTGTTTGGCAACATCCAGCTCACATTTTTCAGTCGTGGGGTTTTTTTATTTTTATTTTTTTGTGTGTGGGTGGGTGTTGTCTCAAAACTAATTGAACACATTTTGAAGCATTCCTCTCTTCCCCTCTATCGCTCTCTCTCTCTCTCTCCGTCTTTTCTTTAATATATTCCTCCTCAGTAGCTACTCATAGATACCCATATCTAGAGAGAGAAAACAGCATTAACAGAGCCTTATTTTCTAGAGAGAGATCTTCTTTCCTTAAAGAGACATTACAAAGGAAAGTTAACTCATTACATGAAGTGAGAGATTTGATCATCTCGGTTGTCCGACCTGTTTCTTTACCTGAGCTTAGTTTTAAAGAGAAACCCAACAAAAATGTGGGATCTGAATGGTTCCCCCGATGAGACTACTAAAGCAGGGTACGCTGAATCAGATGCTGCTTCTTCCCAGAAGACGACGTCGTTTGACCCCGATGACAAGAATTCCACCTCCTCCCCCATCGTCATCGACGATTTCGGTGAGAGATCCGACGCCGACGACCCTGGCAAGAAGCGTGTTTTTGACATCAACACCAGCACCAACCCCCATCGCCTCTTCGGCTTTTCTTTTTTAACCAATAACACTGATGAGGAAGACGAAGATAATTCTTCCTACTCCGGTGAGCTTCCGGTCACGCATCAGTTTTTCCCGGTGGAAACTGACGTTCCCGGTGTTGATGTGCCGGGCATGTCTGCCGGTGTTGGCCATTGGGGCGGACCCCAGTTATACCCAACATCGGACACTGTGGCAGCTGCTACTCTAATGGTCCCAGGTGGAAGCAATAAGCCCAATGAATTGGCCCAGCCCGCAAAGAAAAGCCGGCGTGGTCCACGTTCCCGGAGCTCTCAATATCGCGGCGTCACTTATTACCGGCGTACAGGCCGCTGGGAGTCTCACATATGGTTCTTTTCCCTCTCAATTTAATTTTTTGATAAGAAGTGAATAATAAATAATCTAATGAATGGTTAATATGTTTGATTCAGGGATTGCGGGAAGCAAGTTTATTTAGGTGGATTTGACACAGCTCACGCGGCTGCTCGGTTAGTGTGCGGTGTTTTAGTTATGGTAGTGAGTTAATAGCGAGAATATTGTTAAAAATGTGGGTTGGGTTGTTGGCAGTGCATATGACAGGGCAGCAATCAAGTTCAGAGGAGTTGATGCCGACATAAACTTTACCCTTGAAGACTACCAGGAAGACTTGAAGCAGGTTAGTGGAATAATGGAATCACAAAACAAAGAAGGAGAGAGAAATTGTGGACTGAGGAGTGCTCACTTTTGTTGTTCCTTGTGTTATTGGTTGGGGGAGGATTCAGATTTCCCCCCTTATCTTCTTTGCACTGTTGCTTATCTTTTACTGCTCGTCCACAGTTCTCTTTCTCTCTCTCTCTCTTCTTTTTTATTTTTTCCATCATGCTGTTTCTTTCCTTCTTTTACGAAAGCCAAACGCAACTTTAGATTGCTACCTCTGACTTTGGCTACGCTGGAATTAAATGCGAGATTGGTACTTATTTAATTCTGTTTGTTTACACATTGAACAGATGGGAAATTTAACCAAGGAAGAATTTGTCCACATACTTCGGCGACAAAGTACTGGCTTTCCTAGAGGCAGCTCCAAATACAGGGGTGTTACCTTGCACAAATGTGGTCGTTGGGAGGCTCGTATGGGCCAATTCTTAGGCAAAAAGTATCCCTATTTTTCCCTCCATTTCATTCATCTCTATTTTCACCTACGGACTACTTTATTTTTCGATTCTAACAGATTTCTTTTTGTTATAATATTGGTGTCGTTAGGTATGTGTACTTGGGGCTCTTTGATACAGAGGTCGAAGCTGCTAGGTTCGTGAATAATCCCTTTAAATTGCACTCTCGATAACATAACAGTTGATTTTCGTGGTGGGGAGATCTTTTTCTTTTCATGTCGGGTGCTGATTCTTTGGACCATGTGATTTTGTGGGTTGTTATAGGGCTTATGACAAGGCGGCGATTAAATGCAATGGGAAAGATGCAGTTACTAACTTTGATCCCAGCATCTACGAAGAAGAGCTCAAAGCAGCTGGTATATGATTCTCCACTCATTGGACTTGTAATGTAACCGATACTATGGTTAATAATTGTTAATAGAAACCCGTGTTTTTGGGAGGTGTAGAATGTTCAAGTAGTGGTGGTACGGCTGGTGGTGGTGCTGAGCACAACCTTGATTTGAGCTTGGGAGGTGGATCATCAAGCTCAAGGAAAAACATAAGCCTGGACTTTCGAGAGAATTCCGCAATGCAGGAGCAGCAGCAATATTCGAGCTCAATGGAACTTGATCCAAGTTGGCCAACTCAAGGCTCTAGGCATAAGGTTAGATTACAACAAATTTACCGTCAATAGTAATATTTTTTCAGTTTTGATCTAGATAGCTGGGATCCATGACTTCATGATAGAGTAGAACTAACATATCATGGTCTTTTTAATCATGCTGAGGCTATGCAGCTTCTAAGCCAAACTAGGCTTCAATCGTCCCCAACTTCGTCGAAGCCTACTGAGATGTCACCGATGCATAGTCGATATACTGGTCCAATGCCTGTTTTTGTTCCTCCTCATCTCAACTCCTCCAATTATCATCATCATGTGGGTATTTTCAGTGGTTTGTTAGTTGGTTTGTTTTGCCAAGGTTGTAATATTATATTAACTGATTGTTTGAATGTGTTATTACTGGATAAAAATAGATTCAATTTCCAAGTAGCAGTAGTGGAGGCAGGATTGATCTTACGTTGTCATCATCATCAACTAGTAACATTAATACTAATAGTAATGAAAGCCGTCTACAGCAACAGCAACAGCAATGGCAAGCTGGGCCTCATCCCCAAATGTTTGCTACTGCTGCAGCATCATCAGGATTCTCACAGCAGATATCAAGACCCCCACCAAACTGGATACCACCTAATGGCTTCCACCCCCTGATGAGACCCTCTTAAAAAATTACCCCTTTTTCCCAATTATAATTATATCTCTAATCAATTTCATCACTCTCTCTTTATCTAATTTAACCCTACCTCTTTATTTATATATTCTTGTAATCAAAAGCCTAATGCTTTGTGATTTTTATTTGGGCTTTTTCTTTTTGTATTGGAGAAATTGGGAAGAACCCAATTTAAAAAGGGGATATTTTCCGTGTTATTGGTCAAAACTAACATTAAAAAAACTACAAAGCTGAATGGAAATTGAATGCTAACATTAAGTATTGTATTTTAAGAGTTTTTTTTTTTTTTTTTGCAAATTTGGTTGCTGTTTTTATTTTGAGTAATGTTATAATGCTTTCCAAGTTAGGAAATTGTGGAAAAAATTTCAATTCGGTAAAATGATGAACAATCATAGATTCATAGGGTAGGATTTGATTGGAGACAAGATTTTTGTTAGAGTAAGATGGAAATTGAAAAACTTAGTTAAAAATGGTAGAGTAGAGATGCAGAGAAATGCAGGTGCCTAAAGAAGAGATTTGGGGTCTGGATAATAATGAAATATCACCCCGGATGGTGATGAATGGTCACTATCTTTGGGAGGTGTCCTTCGAATCAGTTCTATTGCTCTAAAAAAAGTAGTCGCCCTTGGTTTTTATTATGAGACAGACTTTTTCCCTTTGTAATTCCCCCTCTCCTGTTGCCTTCTACTCAATCCGTATGTGATTATAATTATCATAGGGTTAATTTAGAATTTTTATAATCTTTTCAAAATATTTTTAATTTTGTTTCTCTAGATTCGGAATAGAATCGATGTTTAGGTCAACGATAAGGTGAAATAGCTGCCCTGGACAATGGTTTTAGTCTGTTTTAATTTAGGCTAGATTTAAACTGTTCGGCTGAAAACTAAATTGTTGCTATTTAACAAAAAGTAAAATCACTGTGATATTAATATGTTTTGATTTTGGGCCAAATTTTAGAATTAGACAGCGATTTTATTTTCCTGGCCCATAAAAAAAATTTAAAAATGGATAGTTAGGACAACAATTTTTTATAAAAAAATATTTATTTTCTTTCTTTTTAACATAGTAAGAATACGTTTTTTTCCTAAACTTTTCTTACTCTGGGCTTATTCGCCTAATTACAAATTAGACAGTGGCTTTACCCAACTTAAATTGCTGTTTTGGATAACGATTTTATTCGGAACAAAAAAAGTTTATTTTTCAAAATAGCTTGATGTAGAGCTTAATTTAAATTTGTTTTAAAAAAACTTTACAAAAAAGTTGACCAACGTTTAAAAAACCTCTTATACACAATGAAAGCAGTGGCAGATCAATAAAAACTAATTTCAAATTACTCAAGGTTTATTATGTTGGGAGTAATAAGAATAGTTGACCAATACTATAAAACCTCCTATATCAGATGAAAATACACAGTAAATTAATAAAAGACTAATTTTAAATGTATTTGAGGTTTTTTTTATCTTGGTATTTTTTTTTAATATAGTATCATTATTCCGTACAACTCTGCCCAATTTAACCCAACTTAGTAACATGTTCATGTATGATGTATGAGAATCACAACTTAGTAACATGTTCATCTATGATGTATGAGAATCACAACTTAGTAACGTGTTCATATGTGATGTATGAGAATCACAAGATGATTCACTTTCAATTTAATTTCAAAACAATAAACATTTAAATCTCGTAATTAGAAAGTTGTGGAGATGGAAAAGCACCACTAACTTTATTCTCTACATAGTCTTGAAAGATTTTTGTATGAACTTGAATGAAATTATTTGGAATAAAAAGGGCCATGTATAATAAGTTCAACAGTAACTATATCCTACTCATTCACGTCTAAGATATATATAGCATCTATGTTGACAATTGACAACCCTACTTGTGACTTGCGATGTTTAGGGTGTGTACAATTATACTAGCTACTAGAACCACTAGGGTACAATACCTTGTTTAGGAAGCTTGCATATTGAATTCTAACAAATGGTTTTCATTACTAGCTACAAACTTCCACTTTTACCCTCACCCTCACCCTCACCCTCACCCTCACCATGAAGTTAAAAAACTAAAAACTTGCATGGATCTAGTTTACATAAACATTAATGTAGACCTAGATTAGTTGCGCGCCAACACTTCTAGCCCAAAATGGAACTCATTCCACATCTCTCTACTTTGAAAAACACCTTTCTTCCTCTTACTTTCCCTCTCTACCTCCACTGGACACAACCATTACTGAACATTCCGAAGGTACTCATTCAAAATATTTGTTGCCTAATGTTTTTGTAGTACAACTCTTTATTACTATATGGTTTTAAAAGATCAATTATAGGACATAAAATGTTCAAAGGGTTAGGAACCCAACAAAGTTTCTAATGGACAGTTTTATGATTAAATTACCACTAGAAGGATTGATTTTTTTAGAGTAATTTTGGGGTTTTAGCAAATGAGAGGAGTAATTTCGAAATTTAGCCCCATATAAGGTTCAAGGTTTTACTAAATAAGAGAGGTAATTTTAAAATGTTACCCAGTATAAGGTATATGTGGTAATTTCTAGTTTTACATAATGAGAGAGTAATTTGAAATTTTACCTGTATGAGGTATTTGAGGGTAAATTCAATTTTCTTTATGAATGAGAGAGACAAATTATGTAATTTACTACGTATAAGCTATTCAGAGGTAATTTTAGGGTTTTATCGAATAAGAGGGGTAAAAGATAAGATTTTTTAGGTTTGAACTTAGTGAAGGAAGAAGATTGATCCTTGACGATCATATTATAGGTGGATTTTGGAACATAATGTATAGAGTTTATAAGTTGATCATAAAAGTGCATCAAATCTATTTGGTTGATCAAGGCTCAATACAAGAACATAAATGAAAATAAGAGGGCTCATGTATAGGGAGGTTTAAATCCTAATACAATCATTACATAAAAAAGGTCTCAAACTCGAACCTTTGAGTTAATGGGAATCACTAGAGATCAAGAAGATAAGTGAAGGGAATAGAAGAAGATAAAGCAAAATAAGATCGATGTAGACTGATAAGGGTCCTCGATTTGATCACCGTTGGTGATTTTTCCCTAATTTGAGTCTTGACTGAGTGTTTGGAGGAGTAATCTTCCTTGGTTAAGAAGGCAAAGGTTTCCTTGTATAATCCTTTTTAAGAGTGAATGATATTTCAGAGTGTTTTGAGGTGTGATTTTGGTAGAGTAATAATGCTTCAATTTATAAATTTTTTTGAGCCTTTTGCTCATAAAAAATTAAGGTATTTATAGGCAAAATAGTCCAACTTATGATCATTAGATGCTAACTTATCGCGTCATACGGAGGTGTTGTAAGTCAAGAGTCCAACACATGCGTCAAACGCTCAAAAGGGATTCTTTTGCTTGGATTAAAAGGAGGGTGCAAGGAACCAGGAGTGCTTTTGAGGGAGGGCTCATGGTTGGGCATTGGACTCAAGGCTAGGCATCCAGTACTGGAGTTGGTAGTTGGACGCCTAGGCCCCTGGGTGCCCTACTCTGGGGAGTCTAACGTTGAGTTTGTGCATTAGTGCTCCGAGCATTTATGGCCTTAGACGGTTTTTGAGGTTCATTTAGGGTGTAAGGATGTGTTTTGGTAAGTTCACTAGTAGAAAATCATTTAATTGCTTCGATACAAATGTTGTGGTTATATACAATTTGAAGCACTTAATGGTTTGAATTATATCTTAATACCAAGTGCTGTGATTTTTTAAATAACCACCATACTTGAAACCACAAATGTTGCGGTTATTTGAAAAATAGCAGCACTTGGTACTAATGTTGTGGTTTTTCAAATAACCGCAGCACTTGCGAGTTACAAGTGTTGCGGTTTTTTAAATAACCGCAACACTTGTGACTCACTATATAGATACTCTTTTTCCTGCACTTCCAGTATCATTTCAAACACGAAAAAACACATATTTCCCTCTTCTCTAACTCTCAACTTTCCTAACCCTAAATACACATAACACTTAAATCTTCCACTCCTAATCCCTTGTACTTCCTAACTATGGCTCTAACTTCTTACTAAAGTCCCCATAATTCATTC
Source organism: Dysphania ambrosioides (assembly GCA_026401315.1). Classification (NCBI taxonomy): domain Eukaryota; kingdom Viridiplantae; phylum Streptophyta; class Magnoliopsida; order Caryophyllales; family Amaranthaceae; genus Dysphania; species Dysphania ambrosioides. Next base: position 4,810,956 of record CM048658.1, on the reverse strand, counting down.
TTCCTCACACATTTCAAAGCCTACTCCTCTCACTTACTCGTGCCTTCATGGATATGGTGTAATGAAGCATTTTGAAGCCTACTCATCTCTCCCATTTTAAAGAAGTCTACATACTCCAAAGTTCGGAATCTAAAGGTTTGCATATGCCTTGAACCCTAGTATAAGTTTTTTTCTTAATTTTTGTTTTTTTTTTTAATTTGTTAAAATATTAATGTAAAGATGAAAAACTCTTATGTGTTTAGATTTACAAGCTATATGTTGTGTTTATGAAGAACTAACCCTTAAAAATTGAATTTCATATATTATATGGTGTTAGAGGCTTTTTTTGGAGATAATAAGTGGACAAATCCCCCTTCGGAGCATTTGCGGTAAGTAGATCTCGTAAAAATACTTAGTTTAGACATATTATAAGCTCCATTTGGAGTCCCATAGCCAATTTTATGGCTTGTCAAAGTTTTTTTCAATATTTCAAATAAGACGTCACCGAGGCCACTAAGAAAGAGGCAACATGGTTGTGTAGTTTTAAGTGTTACGCGGTTCGGACTACCAGGCTAAGAAATATGCCTCTCCGAAGTTTTTGAAACCTTGGAATACACCCGAAATCTATGAAGAATGAATTGGTTGTATGTTTTAAGTATAAAATCTTATAGATTGCAATTTTGCGTACCAGATTGAGTGGTCATAATAGAATTTTGGATTTATATGCTTCATGGTTGATCATTTCTTAACTTTTCTTATCTTTTATGACATATTATTTCTAACACATTATGCATGATATTCTTAGCTTAGATTAGATTATGTTCTTGATTGAATGCGGTATAATAGTATATATAACAATTAGATTTGCAAATATAACAATTTTGAGAAATATTAATTATTAATAATATACTTTTATATGTAATTAACACGTAAAATGACCTATTAAATTTTTTTTTTATTTGGAAACCATCAATTGCTGCGGTTTTCTAATATAACCGTAACATTTAACTGCAGCACATAAATTTTAGAATTAAAAAAAAAATTAAAAACTCATTATATGCTGCGGTTTTTTTTATAAAACCGCAGCATATATATCTAATAATTGATGCGGTCTTTCCACCGCAGCATATAATGATAATAAATTATTATTTTTATTTTTTTTAAATATATGCTGCAGTTTTTTCAAAAAACCGTAACATTTATTGTTTTATTGATGCGTCTAAAAAATCGCAACATTTGTTGTTTTTCCATGTATATGTGCTTCGTATCAAAAACCGTAACATTTAAAGCTAGAAAATCGCAGCATATAAATATTTCTCTACTAGTGGTTGTTGATTATTTTGGACCATTGTGAGGAGTTTTGGCTTGAACTGTGTTTGAGCTCATTTGGTTTTGAGGTTCTATGAGGGCGTTTTGGGTTTTCACACACTCAGCTTTTAGCAAAATTAGGTCCACCAGTAAGAGTTAGTTTGTTATTAGACCGTAATACGAGAAGACACGATTTTATGTCTACAACATTATTTATGAATAATTGAAGTAATGCCATATTAGACCTATGAAACTTAATGTAACATTTGAAAAAGGTTACTATATTGTATAAAAAGGTTACTATTTGATAATATTTATATTAATGTCTTACTAAGTGGTTGAAAATGTATCAAACACAGTAACTATGAGTTGCTTCAAAGGTCACTATGACAAATGGACTTGTAATTTTATTTTATCTACTAGGAACAAATTCAACTAATGAGAAAACAAGAAAGATTATAGAGGAAAGCAAGCAGCTAATTCATCAACCAAAAAATCAATACTTGACACAATACGTGGTAACACAAAAGGAAACTCTAAGAAGAGGATTCAAGGAAACTATGATCACTCCATATGAGGCAAAAAGAGAAAGCATAGATAATTTGGTGCTAAAACATCAAATTTCTTTGAATAAGCACTACGTCCAAACAATGCATTTCTTCCAATGTCACTTTATTTTGTTAGTACTCCGTATTATTTAATCAAAGTTATAAAGGATTTGAAGTTTTTCTATACCAATCTTAAGTCCAAACTTGGACTTTTATATAGTTATTACGTAATACCCTCCACAATATTTGTTGAATTATTTAATTGAATATATAAATTACTTTTACATACCACTATATATTTATTTTTTTTGTTGTAATTATCTTTTTTTTTTTAATTGTAGTATAGTTACGTGTTTGTTAATTTGTTTCTATTTTTTTAGTAGTACGGATTTTTTTTTTTCCCAATCTTTGTGATGATTTCCTTTCTTGTGTCAAAGTAACCTTTATTTTTTCATAGTTTCCATTTCTCTTTATAGGTTCCATACGTATTAATTTATGTCAAGTACATAGTAGCCATTTCTGCTTTCAATGGACCATTTATAATTACATGAACATAATCTGACGACATATAAATTTGAAACACTAGGAAAGTGACAACTCTAGTTAATAGTACCTTTTACTACAACAAAGTATTCCTTGTAAAACAGATTCAAAGTACCATTCCATGAACCTTAGCAACTTGTACAATCACAATACATAGAAAAAACGAGATCCTGTATACTTACCACCATTTTACATTTTTACATAGAATATGGCACTTTCTAGAGTAATTAACTTTTTTTTTACCTCTATTCTTAAGTACAAAAGATTAGAATTTCAGTTTATATTAGAGATTAGAAATCCTAATAATATTGACAATTAGTATTACCATTATACATCACAATTACATTTCAGAACTGTTAAATACACATTTAAAAATATAGCCATCAATTTATTTCGATTATTTTATTGTTTCCATGTCAAATATGATGTTCATGCAAATGGTTTCATTTTCTTAATGGACATAACACCAATTTTTAGGAATATTTTCATCAAGAAAATATGTAGGATTAACAACAAAACATCACACTATAATTGAGAGGAAACTATAATGTCAAAAGCTTCCCAATGCTCCTTGTTTCATTCAAATTATCCATCCATTGCATTTTCCAATTTTTGAATTTACTCTTGAAATACATGCAAACTAAGGGCATAGTCACCATTTTTTTTTACTTTTTTTATTTTATCAATCTATGTTGTGATTTGTACCTACACAACAATTCAATATAGTAACGTCTCAAAATATAAATACTATTACCAATTTCTAAAAAGAAAGATCACTTGCATTAATTTAATATTATTCTCTAATTAACCGTGAAGAATTTTACTCCTTTCTCCTACCTTTGTTTCGTAAAAATCTTCATACTCTTATCTCATTTACTTTTGATATTGATTTGATGTAAATAGCTGAACAAATTATTCATAATGAGTGGAATCGGGGTAGTGAAATTTAAAGTTGATAAGTACATTTATTTGCACTTTTCGGTATTGATTCAAACTCCTTTTGGATGAGTTTTTGATAATTTCGGGCTTATTTGGACTCATATATGCTAAAAGCCCATAATCCTAGTTTAGCCATAATTATTTCGATTATTGCTAATTTTTAGGCTTAGTATAAATGTATATTGGTGACAAAAATATGGTAAAGCTAGTATTGATTTGTAGGTGAAATTTGGGCTAAGAAAAAGGAAGAAGAAATTAGCCTAAAGTTGATAAAATTTAATAAAGAAGAAAAGAAAAAAAAAAGAAAAGAAAAATAAAGAAGAGAAAAGTGTGAAAGACTCACGACAACAAAGGAAACCAAAAGAGTCAAAGGGAATTGGAGGCATCCACGACACTATTGAAGAATAGGAAAATATTACTTTTTTTTTTATTTTGTTATTTTGTTATTTTTCTGAAATTAGGAATTAGTCTCGAATAAAAAATTAGGTTAGTTTATGCTAGGTTTTAGAAGAGTTGAGCAGTTTTTTTTATTATTCATTCTCTATTCTAGGTTTTCTTCTCCTCTCTTCTTCCTCTCTTCTCTCTTTTTCTAGGTTTTAGTTTTATGATTTTATTTATGTAATTCTCTTTTAAAAATATTGTTACTCTTGAATAATCAAATTTTATTCCTAATTCATCATCAATTTAAATCTCAAGTAAGTTTTCTCTATTTTTTTTCTTTAGTTCATTATATTTTTGCTTATTTATTCATGCCTCTTTGTTATTTAATTTAATTTCCTTATAGTTTTATGATTTCTATATTTGTGTTTGATTTTATTATTGTTCATATGACTTTAATTATGATTAGTGAGTAGTTTCTTTTCTAGGATATTAATATATGAACCCTAGCCTGTGTTAAGTGGATTCTTGTATCAACTTAATGTAAAATTAAGGTTATTTATTAGGTTGTTAAAATTGATCATTAGGTTAAATTCATTGGTTTAATTAGTCAAGAAGCGACGACTGAGATTAATTACTTCATTTGTCTTAAAGGTGTTTGCTAATTAATCAAGAAGCGAGAGCCGAGATTAAGAGGTCTACACCTAATACAGTTAGATTAATCAAGAAGCGAAAGCTGAGGTTAGGATAATTGAAGGGTTATTTGATTTGATCATTGATATTGGTGTATTTGATGATGGTTAATGCATGTTAGTGGGGATGTATTAATATCCTAGGCTTTTCTCTTATCGATATCACATTTTAATCTTTGCAATTTTAGTTATTAGTTTTATTAAACAACTCGTTTCTAGCGTAATCTAGTAAAATTGAGCTAAGTTGACCCTATATTAGTTTCCTAGAGGGCGACTCGTGACTGTACTGCAACAGCCGTGCACTTGCGGTTATAATTAGTGACTAAAAATAAGTCATCAAAATTATATTCTATTTGTCTACCAATAAAGTAGATTATGCAATGAAAATGCTACCGGCCTTAGTATTGGGTTTCTTATACTACCTTAGTTTCAAAATATTACACCCTTTTGATTTTTATGTTTGTCAACTCATTAATTTTATATTTAATATATATATTTGAGATTATAAATTCTAAATTAGAGATTATAATTTCTATATCTAATACCTTATTTTATATACATGAGAACATAATTTATATACCTGAGATTAGATTTTAATATTTGAGATTATAAATTTTATTTTAGAGATTATAATTTCTATATTTAATATCATATTTTATATATATGAAAACATATTTTATATATATAAGATTATAATCTAATACCTAATATATATATATATATTTTATACATGAGACTATATTTTATATATCTGAAATTATAATTTTTATACCTGAGAATTATCATTATTTTTTATTTCTAAGATTAGATTTTATATACTCGAATATATAATATCCGATCTTAATTTCTATATATGAGATAAACTCTTAATTTTATACTTAATTTTATAATTTTTATTTTAAAAAATGCGCAAGGGAAGAGCACACTTTATCCGGAAAAAGGTTGATTTATTGAGTACGACAGAAATTATGACCACTTTCGATTCGAGTCTACTAGGATACGAAACAGTTCCTTAAGGTTAAATTAACGTATAAATGAATGATGAATGATGAGTCTATTAGCTGCTACTTTATTCAGGGAAAGAATATATAATATAATTTTAATTATGAGAACTATATAATATGTAAACCAACTGGCAGCTGTCCTATGATTCAGAATGATTTTGCAAGTTTAAGGCTACCATTAGTGGTAAGTGGTCCAAGGCATAATCTGTCCCAGCACCGTTCTTTCGTTCAAAAATAGTAATATTTTTTTTGTAGTACTTGGTGTATTTGATTTAGATAATGTTTCTATGTCGTATCTTCTGCCCTATTCTTGCATGGATCCAGTCTTAGCTTATACCTAATCTCTCTCTTACCTCCTTTCTAAAACAAGTTTAGTGTATTACAAGTACTACTTTTACATTATTATTACATTAATATATGATAGAGTTATTCAATAACAGTTAAATGTATGTCATTAATAGATCTCGTTTAACTTATAAGATATCTAATAATCCAATCTTTTTTATGTGCCCAATAAACTTCAACTGTCTTTTTCTTTTGTATGACTACCCATTCCAAACTCGAACTACGGAGTTTTTTTTTTTTTTTGTCATACAAACTTTGACTATTTACATCCACTTTGTCTAATTATAATCTGAAACGAAACTCCATAGAATCCAAGAGTTAATATGACAACTCTTATTATCGTTAGATTTTCATTATAAGCTAATTGTTACGATTATACGAAGAAGTAATAGGGTTTAGAGTAGCGTGATCTAAAATGAAATTCAACCGAATGATTCATGAATACCTAAAGAAATTTGGGAAAAAAAATTTACTCAAACCCAAACACTATTCTTATATGCATACATTTAAAACGAAACTTAAATTTTATTTATCTTTAATTATATGTTTACAAACATTATAAAAATATAGTATTTGAAAAATATACGTTGAGACGAATTTTTAAAACTCCATATGATTATGTTTGTTTTCCTTATATATTGAGTATAATTCATGATCAAAGTTTTGCTATAAAATCTTTAAATTTCAAACGAAATGAATTATTTATTCAATTGCCATATCTAGTCATGGTTCTAAATCTCTCCAACGAATAAATTTAGTTGTTTCAGATGCAATAATTATAATTGTATTCAAAAATTTTTATAAAGGAGAAATTTTGAAATAACAAAAATATTAAGTGAGAATTTCACATTAGAAAATTACAAAAAACCCACCCAAGGTTTCTCTCCTCAGGTGTGGTTGATTGAACTTTACGACTGATGATTCCACTGCCGATCACAGCCACATCTAGGGTTCAAATACAGGATAAGTTTACTTAATAATACAATTGGTAGTTTGGTACCTTGTTCAGACCTGGCTAGTGTATTATGGAATTAAAGGTTTTTTTTTAGCATAGGATAATTAGCATTGTTGGAAAGAAAATAAACCCAAAAATAAAGCCATGAATGGCAGATTGTGTGGTTTAGATTATGACTTTTTTGTGGTTGCATGCAGAGAGTTGTTCAACAAAAAAGTTGGAAGTGAGTGTACAGGACTGAAGGCGTTGAACACTTCATCCTAGATTACTAAATTCACTTAACATTGAACATTTTGTAAACTCTTGAATTTTATTAAATTTGTATGTTTCAAAGTTTAATTTTTTGCAGGTTGTGTTCTTGAGGTAAAGGAAAAAGTTGTTGGAGCCTGTGATTTATATGATTTGATTTGTAAGCCTGTGATCATATTGTTTGATTTATATGCCTGTGAAGGCTGTGATCATATTATTTGCAGCCTTGCAGGTTGTGTGCTTGAGGTTATGTTCATTTATAGAAAAGTTGTTGAATTTTGGGGCCTCAACGTTGCTGGTGCATTGCGGATAGACAAAGAGGAAAAAAGGTGCCGAATTTTAATAATTTTGTATTTTATAAGTTGAGAATAGTCGTCGATCATAGTATGATCACATGTGCAAATATATAATATGATATTAGGCATATAATTTATAATTTTATGGGTAGATATATGATTTTAGGTTTAGAAATTTTGTCCTCTGTATAGAAAATATGACCTCAACTATAAAAATATTTAAAAATATAATATCAGGAATAGAAAATAGAATCTCAAATATGAAAAATATAATCTCAAGTAGGGAAAGAATAATTTCAAATATATAATACTGCTAATTTATTAGTTCATACGACAACCCAAGGAAATTTGCTAGCTTCATTTGTGACAGAATTTAATAATTATTAGTAAAACGCGTGAAATTGTGAATATTAGTAAGTAGTAAAATGTAAGATATCAAAATAATATGACAGACTACATAAAAAAGTAAGGCTTTGGGCTTATCAAAATGCTACATTTCTGGTTTTCAACATTAGCACTAGCACTTGTCATGGATACTTAGTGCACCATAATATTTGGCATAAAACATTTATATGCAAGAACAAACTACGTGTACACGGTGTACATATTAAACTAGCGAAAAAGGCGTACAAACTAACGTATAAATTATAAAAAATTTATATTTTGAGTTGTAAATTACAAGGTTTTTGAGTGAAATTGAATCTCTTGTATGTATATATAATTGGATTTCCTAATTTCTACTATAAACAGTAATAGTTATTTGGTTAATATGGATGCCTCTTAATATCGGATTTAGATGTATATTAGTATATGATCTTAGGTACGTTAGAAATAGAAGTCTAGTACATATTTATAACATAGTTTTCCATTACATATATCTTGAGGTCATTATTTCCGCCAATCATTCAAAAATGAAAGAACTCAACAATAAAACCATTCCTATCATTATCACTTTGACATATCTTCAACTCGAATATCATGTTAAGTATTTAGGCGACAATTATCTGTAAATAATGTATTCAAGAACGTCCTCTGCAGGGTGTCAAAGAGAGTAATGATAGTAAAGCGGTAGGTGGAAGTCACATTGTTGGTGTGGCAGTGGTGGCGAATTGGAGGAAGAGAGGGAATAGAGCCCTAAAAAATCGATAAATATTAGTGTAAAACTGTAAAAGTTGACAAAAAAAGAGGAGTAAGAGAAAATTAAGGAAATTGTATATATG